>CM038679.1:371167784-372638736 GCA_021605205.1 Aegilops longissima | reverse complement strand
TGAAGGAAATATGCCCTAGAGGCAATAATAAAGTTATTATTTATTTCCTTATACCATGATAAATGTTTATTATTCATGCTAGAATTGTATTAACGGAAACATAATACATGTGTGAATACATAGACAAGCAGATAGTCACTAGTATGCCTCTACAAGACTAGCTCATTAATCGAAGATGGTTATGTTTCCTAACCATAGACATGTGTTGTCATTTGATTAATGGGATCACATCATTAGGAGAATGATGTGATTGACATGACCCATTCCGTTAACTTAGCACTTGATCGTTTAGTATGTTGCTAATGCTTTCTTCATGACCCATACATGTTCCTGTAACTATGAGATTATGCAACTCCGTTTACGGAGGAACACTTTGGGTACTACCAAGCGTCTGGCGTAATGGGTGATTATAAAGGATTACTACAGGTGTCTCCAAAGGTACTTGTTGGGTTGGCGTATTTGAGATTAGGTTTTGTCACTCCGATTGTCGGAGAGGTATCTCTAGGCCTTCTCGGTGATACACATCACTTAAGCCTTGCAAGCATTACAACTAATGAGTTAGTTGTGAGATGATGTATTCTGGAGCGAGTAAAGAGACTTACGGTAGCGAGATTGAACTAGGTATTGGATACCGCGATCGAATCTCGGGTAAGTAACATACCGATGACAAAGGAACAACGTATGTCGTTATGCGGTTTGACCGATAAAGATCTTACGTAGAATATGTAGGAACCAATATGGGCATCCAGGTTCCGCTATTGGTTATTGACGAGAATGGTTCTAGGTCATGTCTACATAGTTCTCGAACCCGTAGGGTCCCTTGCGCAACGTTTGATGTGAGTTCATTATGAGTTTATAAGTATTGATGCACGAAGGTTGTTGAGTCCGGATGTGATCACGGACATGACGAGGAGTCTCGAAATGGTCGAGACATAAAGATTGATATATTGGAAGCCTACATTTGGACATCGGAAGTGTTCGAGTGAAATCGAGAATTCTAGAGATGCAGGGAGGTTACGGAACCCCGAGGAACTACATGGGCCATAGTGGGCCTTGGTGGAAAGGAGAAAGGGCCAGCCCTAGGTGGCGCGCCCCCCTTCCCTAGTCCTATTAGGACTAGGAAGGTGGGCGCCCCCTCTCTCTCTTTCCCCTCAATCCTAATCCAACTAGGATTGGAGGGAATCCTACTCCGGGAGGGAGTAGGACTCCTGGCGCCCCCTCTTGGCCGGCCAGCCCCTCCCCTTGGCTCCTTTATATCACGGGCGGGGGCACCCTAGAACACACAAGTTGATCTCGGATCGTTCCTTAGCCGTGTCGGTGCCCCTTCCACCATATTCCACTTGGTCATATCGTCGTGAGAGCTTAGGCGAAGCCTGCTTGCGGAGAAGTCATATCGTCGCGGAGCTTAAGCGAAGCCCTGCGTCGATGGAGCATCAACATCGTCCTGCCCCGTCGTCTTGTGGAACTCATCCCGACACTTTCTTTGGATCGGTCAGGGGATCGTCATCGAGCTGAGCGTGTGCGAGAACTTCGGAGGTGCCGTCGTTCGGTGCTTGGATCGGTCGGATCGTGAAGGCGTCGACTACATCAACAGCGTTGTTATAGCGCTTCGCTTTCGGTCTCACAGTGCGTGGGCGGACCTCTCCCCTCTCGTTGCTATGCCATCACCATGGTCTTGCGTGTTCGTAGGAAATTTTTGAAATTACTCGTTCCCCAACGATGGCATCGAGCCTGGTTTTATCGTTGATGTCATATGCAGAGTAGAACACAAGTGAGTTGTGGGCGATATAAGTCATCTGCTTACCAGCATGTCATACTTTGGTTCAGCGGTATTGTGAGATGAAGCGGCCGGACCGACATTACAGCGTGCGCTTCTGCGAGACTGGTTTCACCGCTCGAGCACTTTCGTTGCTTAAAGGTGACGGGGTGTCTGTCTCTCTCACTTTAGTTGAACCGAGTGTGGCTCGCCCGGTCCTTGCGAAGGTTAAAACAGCACCAACTTGACAAACTATCGTTGTGGTTTTGATGCGTAGGTAAAGCGGTTCTTGCTCAGCCCGTAGCAGCCACGTAAAACTTGCAACAACAAAGTAGAGGGCGTCTAACTTGTTTTGCAGGGCATGATGTGATGTGATGTGGTCAAGGCGTGATGCTATATTTTATTGTATGAGATGATCATGTTTTGTAACGAGTTATCGGCAATGGCGAGAACCATATGGTTGTCGCTTTATTGTATGAAATGCAAGCGCCATGTAATTGCTTTACTTTATCACTAAGCGATAGCGATAGTCGTAGAAGCAATAGTTGGCGAGGCGACAACGATGCTCGATGGAGATCAAGGTGTCGCGCGCGGTGGCGATGGTGATCATGGCGGTGCTTGGCGATGGAATCACAAGCACAAGATGATGATGACCATATCATATCACTTATATTGATTGCATGTGATGTTTATCCTTTATGCATCTTATCTTGCTTTGATTGTGGTAGCATTATAAGATGATCTCTCACTAAAATTATCAAAGTGTTCTCCACGAGTATGCACGTTGCCAAAGTTCGTAGTACCCGGACACCGCGTGATGATCGGGTGTGATAAGTTCTCGTCCATCTACAGCGGGTGCAAAACAGTTTACTGCGCGAATACTCAGGTTAAACTTGGCGAGCCTTGCATATAACAGATATGGCCTCGGAACACGGAGACCGAAAGGTCGAGCGTGAATCATATAGTAGATATGATCAACATAGTGATGTTCACCATTGAAACTACTCCATCTCACGTGATGATGGGACATGGTTTAGTTGATTTGGATCACGTAATCACTTAGATAACTAGAGATGTCATCTAAGTGGGAGTTTTAATATGATTAATTAAACTTAAATTTATCATGAACTTAGTACTGATAGTATTTTGCTTGTCTATGTTTCTTGTAGATAGATGGCTCGTCTTTGTTGTTCCGTTGAATTTTAATCGTTCCTTGAAAGCAAAGTTGAAAGATGATGGTAGCAATTACGGACTGGGTCCGTAACGAGGATTATCCTCATTGCTGCACGAAAAATTAAATCTGGAAGCACCGCTGGGTGGCGAACTGCTGCGGGAGCTGAGCGAGAAGTTGTGAGCGTCGGCAAAGCAAAGTGATGACTACTCAATAGTTCGATGTGCCATGCTTTACGGCTTAGAACCGGGTCTTCAACGGCGTTTTGAGCGTCATGGAGCATATGAGATGTTCCAGGAGTTGAAGTTAATATTTCAAGCAAATGCCGGATTGAGAGATATGAAGTCTCCAATAAGTTCTATAGCTGCAAGATGGAGAGAATAGTTACATCGGTGAGCACATACTCAAAATGTGCAGGTATAATAATCACTTAATTCAGCTGGGAGTTAATCTTCGGATGATAGTGTCATTGAAAATTCTCCAATCACGCCACCAAGCTACAAGAGCTTCGTGATGAACTATAATATGCAAGGGATGACTAAAACAATTCTGAGCTCTTAGCAATGCTAAAAGCAGCGGAGGTAGAAATCAGAAAAGAGCATCAAGTGTTGATGGTCAACAAGACCACTAGTTTCAAGAAAAGGGCAAAGGAAAGAAGAGGAAACTTCAAAAGAACAGCAAGAAAGTTGCTGATCAAGAGAAAAAACCAAGTCTGGACCTAAACACAAGCGAGTGTTTTTCTTGCAAGCGGTGGACCTTTGAGCGGAACTGCCCCAAGTATTTGGCGGATAAGAAGGATGGCAAGGTGAACAAAGGTATATGTGATATACATGTTATTGATGTGTACCTTACTAGAGCTCGTAGTAGCACACAGGTATTTGATCTTGGTTACATTGCTAATATTTGCAACTCGAAGCAGGGACTCTGAATAGGCGAGCAGCAAAAGGGCGAGGTGACGATCTTGGCGTGGAAATGGTTCCAAAGTCAATGTGATCGCGATCGACACGCTACCTCTACATCTACCTTGGGATTAGTTTTAGACCTAAATAATTGTTATTTGGTGCGGCGTTGAGCATGAACATTATATCTGGATCTTGTTTGATGCGAGGCGGTTATTCATTAAATCGAGAGAATAATGGTTGTTCTATTTATATGAGTAATATCTTTTATGGTCATGCACCCTTGAAGAATGGTCTATTCTTGTTGAATCTCGACGGTAGTGATACACATATTCATAATGTTGAAGCCAAAAGATCAGAGTTGATAATGATAGTGCAACTTATTTGTAGCCTTGCCGTTTAGGTCATATCGATTGTAAAAGCATGAAGAAACTCCATCTTGATGGACTTTTGGAATCACTTGATTATGAATCACTTGGTACTTGAACCGTGCCTCATGGGCAAGATGACTAAAACACCGTTCTCGGTTGTATGGAGAGCAACAGATTTGTTGGAAATCATACATCTGAGATGTATGTGGTCAATGAATGTTGAAGCTCGTGGCGGATATCGTTATTTTCTCACCTTCACGGATGATTTGAGTAGATATGGGTATATCTACTTAATGAAACACAAATCTGAAACATTTGAAAAGTTCAAAGAATTTGAGTGAAGTGGAAAATCATCGTAACAAGAAAATAAAGTTTCTACGATCTGATCGTGGAGGAGAATATTTGAGTTCTGAGTTTGGTTTACATTTGAAACAATGTGGAATAGTTTAGCAACTCCATACACGGAACACCACGGAGAAATGGTGTGTCGAGCGTCGTGTCGTACTTTACTAGATATGGTGCGATCTATGATGTCTATTTCCGATTTACGCTATCGTTTTGGGGTTATGCTTTAGAGGCGGCGCATTCACGTTAAATAGGACACCGTCAAAATCCGTTGAGGCGGCGCCTTATGAGCTGTGGTTTGGCAAGAAACCAAAGTTGTCGTTTCTTAAAGTTTGGGGCTGCGATGCTTATGTAAAGAAACTTCAACCAGATAAGCTCGAACCCAAATCGGAAAAATGTGTCTTCATAGGATACCCAAAGGAGACTGTTGGGTACACCTTCTATCACAGATCTGAAGGCAAGATTTTCGTTGCTAAATTCGGATCCTTTCTAGAAGGAGTTTCTCTCGAAAGAAGTGAGTGGGAGGAAAGTAGAACTTGATGAGATAAGCATGTATCTGCTCCCTTATTGGAAAGTAGTTCATCACAAGAAATGGTTCTGTGACAACTACACCAATTAGTGAGGAAACTAATGATGATGATCATGAAGCTTGGATCAAGTTACTCTTGAACCGTGGGTCAACGAGTAAAATCGCACAGTGATGCGGTAATCTTATTACGGAAGTCATGTTACTTGACCATGGCGAACCTACAAACTATGAAGAAGCGATGGTGAGCCCAGATTCCATAAAATGGCTGGAAGCCATGAAATCTGAGATGGGATCCATGTATGAGAACAAAGTATGGACTTTGGTTGACTTGCCGATGATCGGCAAGCCATTGAAAATAAATGGATCTTTAAGAAGAAGGCGGCGCCGATGGTAATATAACTGTCTACAAAGCTCGACTTGTTGCGAAAGGTTTTCGACAAGTTCAAGGGTTGACTCGATGAGACTTTCTCACCGTGGCGATGCTTAAGTCTGTCGAATCATGTTAGCAATTGCGCATTTATGATTATGAAATTTGGCAAATGGATGTAAAACTGCATTCTTGAATGGATTTCTAGAAGAAGAGTTGTATATGATGCAACGAGAAGGTTTTGTCGATCCAAGGGTACTAACAAAGTGTGCAAGCTCCAGCGATCAATTTATGATGCAGTGCAAGCCTCTCGGAGTTGGAATAAGCGCTTTGATAGTGTGATCAAAGCATATGGGTTTATCTGAGACTTTTGGAGAAGCTTGTATTTACAAGAAAGTGAGTGGGAGCTCTGTAGCATTTCTAATATTATATGTGGACGACATATTATTGATTGGAAATGATATAGAATTTCTGGATAGCATAAAGGATACTTGAATAAAAGTTTTTCAATGAAAGACCTCGGTGAAGCTGCTTACATATTGGGCATCAAGATCTATAGAGATAGATCAAGGCGGCAATTGGACTTTCACAAAGCACATACCTTGATAAAGTTTTGAAAAAGTTCAAAATGGATCGAGGCAAAGAAAGGTTTTTACATGTATTACAAGGTGTAAGATTGAGTCGGACTCAATGCCCGACCACAATGAAGATAGAGAAAAATGAAAGATGTTCCTATGCTTCAGCCATAGGCTCTATCATGTATGCAATCTTGTGTACCAGACACGGCGTATGCTTAGCTGTAAGCTTGGCGGGAAGGTACCAAAGTAATCGAGGAGTGGATCCTTTGGACAGCGGTCAAGAACATCTGAAATACGAAAAGGACTAAGGATATGTTTCTACGTATATGGAGGTGACAAAGAGCTAGTCGTAAATGGTTACGTCGATGCAAGCTTTGACACGATCGGACGATTCTAAATGCATAAACGGATCGTGTTTTTATTAAGCGGTGGAGCTGTCGGTTGGTGCAGTTCTAAACAAAGCGTCGTGGCGGGATCTACATGTGAGCGGAGTACATAGCTGCTTGAAGCAGCAAATGAAGAATGCGGATGAAAGAGTTCATTTCGATCTAGGTGTCATACCTAGTGCATCGGGACCGATGAAGATCTTCGTGACAATCTTGGTGCAATTGCCTTGGCAAAGGAATCCAGATTTCACAAGAGGACCAAGCATATCAAGAGGCGCTTCAATTCCATTGGGACCAAGTCCAAGTGGGAGACATAGAGATTTGCAAAATACATACGGATCTGAATGTTGCGGACCGTTGACTAAGCCTCTTCCACGAGCAAAACATGATCAGCACCAAGACTCCATGGGTGTTAGAATCATTACTATGTAATCTAGATTATTGACTCTAGTGCAAGTGGGAGGCTGAAGGAAATATGCCCTAGAGGCAATAATAAAGTTATTATTTATTTCCTTATACCATGATAAATGTTTATTATTCATGCTAGAATTGTATTAACAGGAAACATAATACATGTGTGAATACATAGACAAGCAGATAGTCACTAGTATGCCTCTACAAGACTAGCTCATTAATCGAAGATGGTTATGTTTCCTAACCATAGACATGTGTTGTCATTTGATTAATGGGATCACATCATTAGGAGAATGATGTGATTGACATGACCCATTCCGTTAACAGCACTTGATCGTTTAGTATGTTGCTAATGCTTTCTTCATGACCCATACATGTTCCTGTAACTATGAGATTATGCAACTCCGTTTACGGAGGAACACTTTGGGTACTACCAAGCGTCTGGCGTAAGCTGGGTGATTATAAAGGAGTACTACAGGTGTCTCCAAAGGTACTTGTTGGGTTGGCGTATTTGAGATTAGGTTTTGTCACTCCGATTGTCGGAGAGGTATCTCTAGGCCTTCTCGGTGATACACATCACTTAAGCCTTGCAAGCATTACAACTAATGAGTTAGTTGTGAGATGATGTATTCTGGAGCGAGTAAAGAGACTTACGGTAACAAGATTGAACTAGGTATTGGATACCGGCGATCGAATCTCGGGTAAGTAACATACCGATGACAAAGGAACAACGTATGTCGTTATGCGGTTTGACCGATAAAGATCTTAAGTAGAATATGTAGGAACCAATATGGGCATCCAGGTTCCGCTATTGGTTATTGACCGAGAATGGTTCTAGGTCATGTCTACATAGTTCTCGAACCCGTAGAGTCCTTACGCAACGTTCGATGTGAGTTCATTATGAGTTTATAAGTATTGATGCACGAAGGTTGTTGAGTCCGGATGTGATCACGGACATGGCGAGGAGTCTCGAAATGGTCGAGACATAAAGATTGATATATTGGAAGCCTACATTTGGACATGGAAGTGTTCGAGTGAAATCGAGAATTCTGAGATGCAGGGAGGTTCTGGAACCCCGGGAACTACATGGGCCATAGTGGGCCTTGGTGGAAAGGAGAAAGGGCCAGCCCTGGGTGGCGCGCCCCCTTCCCTAGTCCTATTAGGACTAGGAAAGGTGGGCGGCCCCCTCTCTCTCTTCCCCTCAGAATCCTAATCCAACTAGGATTGGAGGGAATCCTACTCCCGGAGGGAGTAGGACTCCTGGCAGCCCCCTCTTGGCCGGCCAGCCCCCCCTTGGCTCCTTTATATCTGAGGGGCAGGGGCACCCTAGAACACACAAGTTGATCTCGGATCGTTCCTTAGCCGTGTCGGTGCCCCTTCCACCATATTCCACTTGGTCATATCGTCGTAGAGCTTAGGCGAAGCCTGCGCGGAGAAGTCATATCGTCGCGGAGCTTAAGGCGAAGCCCTGCGTCGGTGGAGCATCAACATCGTCCTGCCCCGTCGTCTTGTGGAACTCATCCCGACACTTTCTGGATCGGTCAGGGGATCGTCATCGAGTGAGCGTGTGCGAGAACTTCGGAGGTGCCGTCGTTCGGTGCTTGGATCGGTCGGATCGTGAAGGCGTCGACTACATCAACAGCGTTGTTATAGCGCTTCGCTTTCGGTCTCACAGTGCGTGGGCGGACACTCTCCCCTCTCGTTGCTATGCCATCACCATGGTCTTGCGTGTTCGTAGGAATTTTTTGAAATTACTCGTTCCCCAACATATTCTACGATCGCCGAGGAGGGTCTCTTCTGTTCGAGTCGCTTCCTGCGGCGGTGATCCTTCTCGGTGTGGTAGTGGTCTCTGAGGGCCCCTTGATCCTGCCGCCTTTACAGGCAGCTGCCAGCTGACTTTGGTCAACGCTCCTCCTAACGCCACAGGGGCGCGTTGGCGAGTAGGGAGTGGCTGCAAGGTAGAGCACCGAGGGGCTCTTGAGGCGTGAGCCACCATTACGGAGGGCTGGTTAAGTACCTTTTGAGATCTTGGAGCATGCCTCGGCCTCTTGATCCATTCAAAGGGCCCTTTTTCTTCATCGACTTGAAGAAGGGTAGCGCTCGTTCCCCCAACTTGGAGATGAAGCGTCCTAGTGCGGTCACAGCGCCCAGTGAGCTCTGCATCTCTCGAGGGTCTTGGCGGGCTCATGTCCTCGATTGCTTTGACCTTTGCAGGTTAGCCTCGATGCCCGGTGGGACGAGAAGCCCAAGAAGCTTGCAGGGACCCCAAACACACACTTCTCGGGTTGAGCCGCGGGTCCGCTGCGTTGAGGCTCATGAAGGTTTCCTCCGGTCTTATGTCGAGTTACGGCCTCCCGAGACTTCACCACAATGTCATCGGCGTAAGCCTCAACATTCCTCCCGAGCTGCCGACCCAAAGGCGATGTGCATCGGCCGCTGAAAGGTCGCTCTGCGTTCTTGCCCCGAGCGACATGCATGTGTAGCAGTGCACTCCACAGGGTCGGAAAGCCGTTTTTCCACGTCTTCTACGCCATCTTGATCTGGTGATAGCGGAGAGGCATCGAAACATAATAGGTCGCTTTTCGGCGGTGGAGTTGACGATCGATCGTCTGAGGGCGGGAATGGATCCTGCGGGCGAACTTTGTTGAGGTTGGTGAAGTCAAGACACATCGTTCCTTCCCCCCTTTCTTTGGCACGACAACCGGGTTAGCCAACCAATCTGGGTATCGGACCTCGTGAATGACCCCTGCCGCCTCTAGCTTGCGGGTCTCTTGGATGATGAAAGCCTGCTTCTCAGTGGACTGCCGTCTTGCTTTCTGCTTCACAGGGCGCACGTTGGGGCACACATTGAGGTGGTGCTCGGTTACGCCTCTCGGAACCCCTGCCAGCTGATCAGGTTCCCATGCGAACACCTTCTTGTTCGCGCGTAGGAACTTGACTAGGGCCTCCTCCTGCTCGGGCTCGAGGTTGGCGCCTATGGTGAAGGTGGCATTAGTGGATCGTCCTCGTCGACCCGATGTCTGCTTGGTTTACGCCTTGTCTTGGGTGAGCAGCTACTTCTTCTTGGCGGCGCAGCCCCTTGAGCTCGGGGCGTCTGAGTCGGCGGGTTGTGCCGCCGCCCTTGATCTTGAAAGCGAGCTTGAGCACTTGCGCATCCCAGGTGTCTCGAACACGGTGAGGACACCGCTGCTCGAGCATCTCCATGAGGTTGTAAGCTTGGGTGAGTCGCGGCCATGAATCGGGCTAGTCTTTGGGTAGCGAGGATGGTGTTGTATGGGAGGCCGATGGGGGCGATGTCGAAGTCGATTAGCTCCATGCGGAAGTTGTCGTGGGTGCGAAGGTCACGGAAGAGCGGATCTGTCGAGGCAGTGGAACCGCCTCGGCGCCCAGAAGGGCTTCTTGGGCTGAAGCCGCTCGTGATGCGTGGAGGAGGTGAAGGCTTGATCGAAACCTGGCGAGGCTGCGCCGCCGTCGATGAGAGTCTGGTGATAGCCACTGGCAGATGGTGGGGTGCCTGACATTGGGGCCCCAGGCGGGTTGAGTTGGAGGGTGATCCTCGAGGCTGAAGGCGGATCGGCCTTAGGCGCCCGACCGACCGGAGGAGCCCCATGCGGGCGGTGCGTCTGGCGGACAAATGGCGATGTGGTGGCTGAAAGCGGCGCTGCGAGCCGCCCGGGAGAACTCTGCGACGGCCAGAAGCGCCCGCGGCGTCTTTGAGCAAGGAAGAGGTCGCGTAGCTCCTCCCAAGAGGCCCACAGAAGCCAGTGGCGGGTGGAGCGAGCCACATGCGTGGGGTGCAGTGAGGGCCATGGGAAGCCAGTTAGCCATGACCTGTCGTCGCCCCCTGCCGAGGACAGCCCCCTCGTCACGCCGGCCAGGAAGGCGGTGGATCGGTCGTGCCGTCGTGTGCAGTGGCGTCTCGGCTTGAACTTGTTGACCCTTTGCACCGTCGCGGGGCTGGGGCCAAGGCTCGAGCCCCCCTGCCCTAGCGCCCGGCGCGACAGGCGGGCGATCTTGCTGCTCATCATAGGGCGAATCGCGATGTTGGCGGAGGCGGGTCGGCGGAATGGAAGCTCGGCGCACCCCCTACAGTGCGCCAAATGTCAGATTTTGGGTTCGGCGGACCCTCTAGGTTTGAACTACAGGGGTGCCTGGAGATCTCACCTCCAACCTACCTACACCTCGTCGCCTGCAAGGATCTAAACTACACAAAAGAGCAACACAAGGGACACAAGGTTTATAATGGTTGGGCCACCATTGTGGTGTAATACCCTACTCCGGTGTGCGGTGTGGTGGATTGCCTCGGGGCTGATGATGAACAATACAAGGAAGAACAGCCTCGCATGATGCATTCTTGGCGGTCTGACAGGCTGATAGGGGAGTTCAGTCCTCTCTCTCTCTAGATTGCTGATCTCTCTCCTACCTGTGGGTGGCTAGTCCTATTTATAGGCGAGGCCTGGGCCTCTTCCGAATATTAATGGCGGGAAGGCGCCAACAATTAGCCATTTGAAGAGAACATCAAGTACACTTATCACGACTAAAGTCGGTCCTCGCTTTGCCAAAGGCTCGACAATGGCGCGGCTTGGGCTCCACGATGACCTCCTTCCTGCCGTTGTGTTGGTCTTGGTCTTGTTGCACGAAATGGTTGCCTTTGCTTGATGCTCTTGGCTGCGCTTGCCTCCTTTGAACCAAGAGGAAATGAGGGACAACTGCTTGTGGGCTGGCGCCCTTGGCGCCCACTGGCCCTATAATCATCATGGCTTGCATCATGGGCACCTCGTGAGGTACCCGCCTTGATCTCTCCGCCTCCTTGCGAGCCAGCTGTGAGGCCGTGCACGAGAAGCTTCCTCTAAATCCACCCCAGAGGCTTGGCCCCTCGCGAGGTCTTGAGCTTGTCTTGATGAAGATGGGCGTCTTGGGCCACCCCTTGAAACCACGCCGCGGGCATGGCGAGCAAGTCTGGGTACTCCGTTCCCAAAACACCGGCAGTAGCCCCGGCCCCAAGGCGTGCTGGACTTGGCTTAGCGGAGAAGCAAAGGGCAAGTCTGACCCATGAGCCCTAACAGCCTGCGGCCTTGGGTGCCAGCGTGGCGGTTGTTTGGGCGTGGCGTCTCCACTTCCCCATGGCCTTCGGCAAGCCTGCGAATTGGCGAGTCCCTGCATGCAAAGCGGGTCATGATTACCTGTGATCGTGGAGGTCGACGGTTGGCCTTCCCCGACTATAAGTACAGAACGGCGCGTGCCCTTCCAGTCCATCTCAGTAATGTCCTTCTCCTTGACGGAGGATACCCGGCCGCCCGAAGCTCAGTAATGTCCTTCTCCTTGACGGAGGAGGCCATCCACTTGCCTTGCCCCCCAGATCCAGACATGGTTGAGTGCTTGCTCGAGGTGGAAAAGATGAGGACTTGGGCGCTGGGGCTCAAGAATGGAAGAAGCGAAAGGAAGAGAGAAGGCGTGGGTGAAGAGGAATCCTTATCCCTTACAAAGGCGGTGAATATTGAGCGCCTCCCACTTGCCTTGAAACTTCGCCTATTCCCAAGGGTTGTGCAAGCGACACGGTTGGATTACCACGCCCGTATTGATGTGAATCCTGCAATAAGGGGACATGATCTCTGCTTTGACAAGGCGTGCCCATGAAACCGCATCTCGAAGCGTGGAGCAGCGGAAGAAAAGCGGTTGAAATAATGGCGAGGCAGGCGTGATGTCATCTTGCAAAAAGTTGTCGGTAATTTGGACTCGTGAAATACTATATTCTCTACAGCTGTGTGTGTGGTATTTGTGTTGTAGATCAGGACACGTTCGTTGCGTCCAAAGACTATCTTGGAGTATTCGGAAAGGGGAACCCGCCTTGCAATGCCGAAGACAATCTGCACGCCGGACACCTCGTCATTGAAGCTTGGTTCAGGGGCTACTGAGGGAGTCCTGGACTAAGGGGTCCTCGGGCGTCCAGCCTATTGGACATGGGCCGGACTAATGGGCTGTGAAGATACAAGACCAAAGACTCTCTCCCGTGTCCGGATGGGACTCTCCTTGGCGTGGAAGGCAAGCTTGGCGACCAAATATGAAGATTCCTTTCTCTGTAATCGACTTTGTACAACCCTAGTCCCCTTTGTGTCTACATAAACCAGAGGGCTTAGTCCGGAAACATATATAGTCATACATGATAGACTTCTAGGGTTTTAGCCATTACAATCTCGTGGTAGATCAACTCTTGTAATACTCATATTCATCAAGATCAATCAAGCGAGAGTAAGGTATTACCTCCATAGAGAGGCCGAACACAGGTAAACATTGTGTCCCCATCTCCTGTTACCATCGACCTTAGGCATAGTTGGGACCCCCTACCCGAGATCCGCGGTTTGACACAGCGGTCATCACCGCTCCACCACCACCGCCCGGCGGGGGGGCAGAGGTGGATGCCGCATGTGTGACAGCGACCTTGCGCTAGGCCGAGTTCTGCGGGAGGAGGAGGCGCCTCGTCGAGCATGCAAAAGAGCCTTACCGCCACGGTGGCGCGACACACGCCGCCTCGAGGCGAGAATCAGAGATCTATGAGGAGAACCACTGTCGGCGTTGCAGGGCAGGGGTCCCAGATTTGCACTGCGGACCACCGCGTGGCCAAGCAGCGAGCCGTGGGGCCCATCTTCATCAACAAGACACCCAAGACCCTCACGAGGTGGACGATGCAAGACCTCCTCTGGTGGCCTAGCCAAGCGAGGCTCACGAGGCCCGGAGATATCAAGCGAGCAAACCTCACTAGGCTCTCGTGGCGTGAGCCATGGCAATGATCGCGCATCTCATCCCGGGAGGAGATCGAGCCGTCTGCGATTCGAGGCGAGGCGGGCCCCATCCTTGAGAGCCATGGGAAACCAGTTCGCCATGACTTTTTCGTCGCCGTTGGCGCTTGATGCTCGGCACATAGAGCTGCAGGAACCCAGCGGGGTCGGCGGTGCCGTCGTAAGCAGGAGGCGGATCGACTTGAACTTGCACGGCGGCGACGCCACGCAGTTCGGGGTGAAAAGCGCGACAGCCGGCCGTGGTCGCTGGGGCCGCCGAGGTGGAGCTTGGTCTTGGCGAGTCGCTCTGCGCCTCTGCGGTGGCGCGCGGTCTTAACCAGTGGCGCGGGAGCGCCGGTGCAGCTTCTGCGCGACGCGGTATTTCTTAGCAGCTTCTTTCTTCATGCGCTTGGCGCCGCGGTAGTGGATCATGCCTGCGGCGCGCTTTGGTGCCAAGGCACCGTCTTGGGGTTGAGGCGGTGGAGGCATGCCATGAGCCCGTCGCTGCGGCTGGTTGAGGAGGCGAGAGAGTGGGGCGGCGCCGGAGAGCCCCTGCGGCGCAGACGAGCTTCGGCGGCAGCGGTCGAGCCACTCCTCATAGAGATCGTCGGCGAGGCGTGCGCAGGAGCTCGTTCGCCGCGATGCGCGGCTCGTGCCTCCATGGGGCGTGGTGCGCGTGAGACGAAGAACCAGCAGGGGTGAGTAATGGAGGAGCGGTGCGGCCGTCCTGCCGCACTGAAGGATGCAGCGAGGACGCCTGCCGCTCGTTCCCCGCCGGGCCGGTGGCAGCGTTGGCGGCGGGAGATAGAGAGCGACGAGGTGGCCCGCCTACGGGAGCCATCTGAGCGACGCGGGCGGAGAGTGCAGCCCGACGCTCAGCTCGAGCACGGCAAGCATCCGCCATGGAAGCAACGGAGCGACGGAGCAATGAACCGACGGAAGGGAAACTACGCCACACCCCTACCTGGCGCGCCAAATGTCGGATGTGGGGTTCCGGCAAACCCTTAAGGTTCGAGCACTGGGATGCGTGCGAAGTCTTTCCCTCCTACCGATCTACGCTCTAGCTCGCTAAGATCTTGCGGACGAACTCGACAAACTCACAACATAGAAAGACACGGGGTTTATTCTAGTTCGGGCCACCGTTGTGGTGTAATACCCTACTCTAGTGTGGTGGTGGTGGATTGCCTCTTGGGCTGATGATGAACAGTACAAGGGAAGACCAGCCTCCTGAGGTTGAGGTGTTCTTGTGCATATGAACTTGTGGTGTGAGGATTCGATCGGGTCGGATCCAGCTAGGATGAGATGCCTCTACTGTGGTGGCTAGTCCTATTTATAGAGGCCCTGGTCCTCTTCCAAAATATCGAGCGGGAAGGGAGCCAACAACGGCAGGAAAATTTGATGGGGGACAGCTAGTACAAGCTATCCTGACAAAAGCGGTCTTCGCCTGTGAAAAGCTCTGGGGTGACGCCGTCTTGGGCTCCACGATGACCTCCGCCTTGCCGTCCTCCTGGTCTTGGTCTCGTTGCACCAATATGGCAACCTTTGCCTGATGCCTCGGTGCTCTTCGCCTGCACTGGCTTCCTTATCACCAAAGAGGAAATGAGGACGCTGCCGCCTTTGGCGCCCGCTGGCACCCGCTGGCGTTATTAAATCATAGCTCACGTCACGAGAGCCTCGTGAGGTTGCCTCGCCTTGTTATCTCCGCTCCTCGTGAGCACCTTGGCTAGGCCACTCGGAGGAGGTCTTGCATAAATCCACCTCGCGAGGTGTTGGGTGTCTTGTTGATGAAGATGGTCCCTCTGACTGCTTGCTTGCCCTGTGATGGGCATGACGCGAGCAAGTCTGAGGACCCCGTTCCCAGAACACCGGCAGTGGTTCTCCTCATAGATCTCCTGATTCCTCGCCTCACGAGGCGGCGTGTGCCTGACCCTTTGTGGCGGTAAGGCTCTTTGCATGCTCGACGGGCTCCTCCTCCTCCATTGAGGAACTCGATGTATGTGAGCAAGGTCATTGTCGCACATGCTGGGCATCCACCTCCGCCTCCCGCCTTTGGGCGGCGGTGAGCCAGGTGATGACTGTCGGTGTCAAAACCGCGGATCTCGGGTGGGGTCCCGAACTATGCGTCTCGGTCGATGGTAACAGGAGGCGGGGACACAATGTTTACCAGTTTGGGCCCTCTCTATGGAGGTAATACCCTACTTCACCTTGATTGATCTTGATGAATATGAGTATTACAAGAGTTGATCTACCACGAGATTGTAATGGCTAAAACCCTAGAAGTCTATCTGTATGACTATATATGTTTCGGACTAAGCCCTCTGGTTTATATAGACCTGAGAGGGACTAGGGTTAATACAAAGTCGATTCTGAGAAAGGAATCTTCATATTTGGTGTAAGCTTTCCTTCCACGCCAAGGAGAGTCCCATCCGGACACGGGAGAGAGTCTTTGGTCTTGTATCTTCACAGCCCATTAGTCCGGCCCATGTCCAATAGGCTGGGCCGAGACCCTTAGTCCAGGGACTCCTCATTAGCCCCTGAACCAGGCTTCAATGACGAGGTGTTCGGCGCGCAGATTGTCTTCGGCATTGCAAGGCGGGTTCCCCTTTCCGAATACTCCAAGATAGTCTTTGGACACAACGAACGTGCCCGGATCTGCAACACAAATACCACACACACAGCCGTAGAGAATATAGTATTTCACGAGTCCCGTCCGCTGACAACTTTTTGCAAGATGACATCACATCTGCCCTGTCATTATTTCGAACCGTTTTCATCTGCCGTTCCACGTTTCGAGATGCGGTTTCCATTGGCACGTCTTGTCAAAGCAGAGATCATGTCCCCTTATTGCAGGATTCACATCAATACGGGCGTGTGTAATCCAACCGTGCCGTTTGCACAACCCTTGGGAATAGGCGAGTTTTAAGGCAAGTTGGGAGGCGTTCAATATTCACTGCCTTTGTAAGGGGATAAGGAGTCCGTTTCTTCACCCACGCCTTCTCTCTTCCTTTCCTTCCATTCTTGAGCCCCAGTGCCCAAGTCCTCATCTTTTCCACCTCGAGCAAGCACTCAACCATGTCTGGATCTGGGGGGCAAGGCAAGTGGATGGCCTCCTCCGTCAAGGAGAAGGACATTACTGAGCTTCGGTCGGCCGGGTATCTGGCGAAGGAAATCACCCACCGTCTTCCGGCAAAGGGGCAAGTCGCCCCTACACCGAAGCCCAACAAGAGGGTGGTATTCCTCCCTCATTTCATCCGCGGGTTAGGGTTTCCTCTCCACCCTTTCGTCCGCGGGCTTATGTTCTATTATGGGCTAGATTTCCATGATCTAGCCCTGAACTCTTTCCTCAACATCTCGGCATTCATTGTCGTGTGTGAGGCTTTCCTCCGTATGCAGCCCCACTTCGGACTGTGGCTCAAGATCTTCAACGTGAAGCCGAAGGTGGTGGATGGCCAACACGCGGAGTGCAGAGGAGCCATGGTGAGCAAGATGCCCAGCGTCACATGGCCCAAAGGCATGTTTGTAGAGACTGTCAAGGAGTGGCAGAAGCTGTGGTTCTATATCATAGAGCCCCGCGACGCCACCTGGGCCGCGGCTTCCGAATTCAAGTGTGGAGCTCCAATGCGGCTTACCTCCTGGATGGAGAAGGGCCCAAATTGGTCCTCGTCGGATGAGGTGATAGCACTGCAAACGCGCATCCAAAGCATGGTGGACAAAAACATCAAGCTCATCGACGTGATCCAGGTGATGCTAGTTCGCCGGATCCTCCCCTGCCAAAGCCGAACCTCCCCTTTATGGGAATTCGATCCGGAGAAGCACCAAACCTTGGTGAGGCTCTTTGGAGCCACTCATGAAGATGCTTGGAAGTTGCTCTTCAAGGGCGACGAGAAGCCGCCGGCCATAGACTCGGACCGAGAGCACGATCTTGCCCATCCCGCCAATGCGGTAGGTCCTTCACGTCTCAAGGCGTACCCTCTACTTGCTTGTTCAAGGAGGGTAACTAAACTTTACTAATTTATTCTTTCAGGTATGGACAGAGAAAGCGGAGCGGATTCAATGTTCGACTCCGTTGCCCGAAGAACCAATCATCCCGCTCCTGGCGAAGATGCTAGTTCCAGCGCCCTACAAGGCGCCGGATAAGAAGGCCAAGAAGAAGGACAAGGGGGCCAAAGGTGGCCCTCGCCGCAAGGGCGCTTCGGACGTGATGTCCGAAGACAAGACTCACTCCTCTGCCGCCGAAGATGACGACGAGGAGGAGGAAAGCAACTCTCCCCCTGATGGGGAGAGGAAGAAGAGGGCGGCCTCCACAAATCTGGAGGCGGAGGCGCCCAAGAGGGGGAAAGGCCCCCTCGCAGATAACTCCGCGTGGGACGTCGACGGCAGCCTAGAGCGACCCCGATGCAAGCCCTTGGCCGCATCGTAAGTAAAAAAAAGCCCAGATGCATCCATGTATCCGACCTCTCCTCTTTATGGTATTAATATGGTTAATCATGTTATTGCAGTCCGGTCCATGACAGCTCCCAACGATCCTCATCAAGAGGCTCATTGGATTCAAAGGCGATGGCCAGCGAGTCACCGTCGGCCGCTTACTCTCCCACGGCAAAGGGCGATGCCGAGGTGCTGTCGTGAAGGACCTTCCAGGCCAGGAAGAGCCTCAGGAGGCCGTCAGCGTGGCGCCAGAGGGTCAAACCTCGACCGTCAGACACATGGGGGAGTAGATCCCCATGGAGACTGGTGATGGGAGCCATGTTCAGTTCAGCCCCCATCCGGATACGGTTCCGGAGACCTATCTGGCTCGAGATGCAGCGTGCAACCTCCTTTGAAAGAAGGAGGTGTGCCTATCCCGCCAGATGACCTCTGTCCAACCAGGGCACGGACAATCTTCTGAAGCGCTTCTGGCGCTTCCATTGTGGAGGAACACCGTATCCTTATGGGTACGGTGATTGAGAGGGTTCAGTCCGTCAAGAGCGGATTGACCGAAGCCTGCAGCGGCCTGCTGACATGTTTTGAGGTAAGCGACGCAAAAGAGAAAATCCCAATATAGACCATAGCCCCTGAGACACTGTCCGGTGTTCGGAAAGAAAGGTCGGACAGAGGATCAATTCATTTTTGCAGGAAACTAACTAAATGTGTCTTATATGAATAAGCAGGCGTCATTGCTGGCTGCGACCTCACCTTTGCCAAGTCTCGAACTAAAGAGAGGCCGGAGCGCGCAGGAGAGCTTCGCCCACGAGGAAGCAGCTAGAAGACAAGCAAGGTATGCAATGACTCGCCATATATTCGGAAAGAATAAATGATGTGTATTGACCGTAGTGTCATGATATGTGTAGGAGTGACGACCGAGGTTGAGGCCCTTAAAAAGGCCCTGGCTGAAGCTGTCGGTGTTCTGGGAACGGGGTCCCCAGACTTTCCTGCCTGCGGCCCATGGTGTGGCTCTGCGAGCGGGCCCGTACGACCCATCTTCACCAACAAGCTTTCAAGACCCTCACGAGGGGCCAAGCCTCACGAGGCGGACGACACAAGACCTCCTCGGGAACGGCCTCACCAGGCTGGCTCGCGAGGGGCGGAGAGATCAAGGCAAGGCAAACCTCGCGAGGTTCCAGTGACGTGAGCCATGACGATCGAGACCAGGTGGGCGCCAGCGTGCACAGTGTCCTTGTTTCCTCTTTGGTGCTAAGGAGGCAAGCGCAGGCGAGGAGTACCGAGGCGTCAAGCAAAGGTTTCCATATCGGTGCAACGAGACCAAGACCAACAGGACGGCAGGACGGAGGTCACCGTGGATCCCAAGACGGCGTCACCACCAGAGCCTTTGGCAGGCGAAGACTACTTTTGTCAGGATAAGCTGTACTAGTTGTCCCCTTTCAAATTGGCTGTTGTGGCATCCCTTCCCGCTCAATATTTGGGAAGAGGACTAGGGCCACTATAAGGACTAGCCACCACAGTAGAAGGCAAACTGGATCTCATCTTGATCGGATCCTCATCCACACAAGTTCACCAAGCACAAGAACACCTCTCCTTGGGAGGCTGTTCTTCCCCTTGTATTGTTCATCCTCAGCCCGAGAGGCAGTCCACCACCACCACACTGGAGTGGGCTATTACACCACAACGGTGGCCCGAACTAGTATAAATCTTGTGTCCTTTGTGTTGCGAGTTCGTCGAGCTAGCTTAGAGATCGCGAAGCGTGTGAGGGCGTGATCTGTGAGGGAGAGATCTTTGCGCGGACCCCAGAGTTTGAACCTTAAGGGTTTTGCCGGAACCAGAGATCCAACATTTGGCGTGCCAGGTAGGGTTGCGCCGGAGTTTTCCTTCCGTTGATCCACGTCCCATCGCTTCGCCGCGTCGATGGAGGATGATGTCTACTACGCAACCTTCTTCTTGTAGAAGTTGTTAGGCCTGCAAGTGCACAGGTTTGTAGGACAGTAGCAAATTTCCCTCAAGTGGATGACCTAAGGTTTATCAATCCGTGGGAGGCGTAGGATGAAGATGGTCTCTCTCAAACAACCCTGCAACCAAATAACAAAGAGTCTCTTGTGTCCCCAACACACCCAATACAATGGTAAATTGTATAGGTGTACTAGTTCGGCGAAGAGATGGTGATACAAGTGCAATATGGATGGTAGATAAAGGTTTTTTTTAAACTGAAAATATAAAAACAGCAAGGTAACAAGTGGTAAAAGTGAGCGTAAACGGTATTGCAATGCTAGGAAACAAGGCCTAGGGTTCATACATTCACTAGTGCAAGTTCTCTCAACAAAAATAACATAACTGGATCATATAACTATCCCTCAACATGCAACAAAGAGTCACTCCAAAGTCACTAATAGCGGAGAACAAATGAAGAGATTATGGTAGATGCAGAAACCACCTCAAAGTTATTCTTTCCAATCAATCCGTTGGGCTATTCCTATAAGTGTCACAAACAGCCCTAGAGTTCGTAATAGAATAACACCTTAAGACACAAATCAACCAAAACCCCAATGTCACCTAGATACTCCATTGTCACCTCAAGTATCCGTGGGCATGATTATACGATATGCATCACACAATCTCAGATTCATCCAACCAACATAAACGTACTTCAAAGAGTGCCCCAAAGTTTTTTACTGGGAGAGTCAAGCGTGTGCCAACCCCTATGTATAGGTTCATGGGCGGAACCATAAGTTGGTCACCAAAATATACATCAAGTGGCACATGATATCCCATTGTCACCACAGATAAACACGGACAAGACATACATCAAGTGTTCTCATAAAAGAATCAATCCGATAAGATAACTTCAAAGGGAAACTCAATTCACCACAAGAGAGTAGAGGGGAGAAACATCATAAGATCCAACTACAATAGCAAAGCTCGGGATACATCAAGATCGTTCCATAGAGGAACACGAGAGAGAACACGAGAGAGAGAGATCAAACACATAGCTCTTGGTACATACCCTCAGCCCGGGGTGAACTACTCCCTCCTCGTCATGGATAGCACCGGATGATGAAGATGGCCACGGTGATGGGTTCCCCCTTGGCGGTCTTTGGAGCAGGGTCGATTGGTTTTTGGCTCTGAGAGGCTTGCGGCGGAACTCCCGATCTATCTTCTGTTACGGAAGTTTCGATCGTAGGTATATATGGGTGCAGAAGTGCGTCGGTGGAGCTTCGGGGGCCCCACGAGGCAGGGAGCGCGCCCCCACCCTCGTGGCCAGCTCTTGTATCTTCTGACGTAGAGTCCAAGTCTATCCGGTGGCTTTCCTTCCAAAAATAACTTCTCCAGTTGATTTCGTTCTGTTTTGACTCCGTTTGATATTCCTTTTCTTCGAAACACTGAAATAGGCATAAAGCAGCAAATCTGGACTGGGCCTCCTGTTAATATGTTAGTCCCAAAAATAATATAAAAGTGGATAATAAAGCCCAATATTGCCCAAAACAACAGATAATATAGCATGGAGCAATCAAAAATTATACATACGTTGGAGACGCATCAGCGGACGCCCGCCGAGCCCGCGCTGAGCACAGGGCTGCCCTCGCCACCCGCGTCGCCCAGACGGCTCCCGTAGGCGGGCCACCCCGTCGTTCTCTGTCGCCTGCCGTCACCGGCCCGGTGGGGAATGAGTAGCAAGCATCCTCGCTGCACCCCTTGGTGCGGCGGGACGGCTGCACCGCCACTCCATCGCTGACCCTGGCCGGTTCGTCATCCCATGCTCGTCGCGCTCCCGTGGACGCGCAGGCCGCGCTGTGCATGGCACACGAGCTCCTGCACTACCGTCCCATCGACGACCTCTACGAGGACTGGCTGGACCGCATCGCCGAGCTTGTTAGCGCCGCAGGGGGCTCCCCCGCACCGTCCGTCTCGCTGCCTCGTCCACCGCCAGCTACGGGTGACGTAGCTCATGGAGCACCTCCACCACCTTTGCACCAAGATGGCACCCTGGTGCCAAGGCACGCGGCTCCGCGGTGCGACCCACCGCGTCCGGCGCCCGTGCGCGAAGAAGGGAGCTACCAAGAAGTCCCTCGCCCGCAAGAGAACGCTCCACCGCTCCCCGCACTGCCACGTCAGGATCGCTTGCTGCGGCAGGGCCCCGCGCCGCTTGCCGTGGCGGTGCGCGGGCCCCAAGACCATGCTCCACCTCCAAGACGGGCCCCGGTGACCACGGCCGGTTGCCGCGCCTTCACCCCAGAGCTGCGCAGCGTCGCCTGGCCGGGCAAGTTCAAGCCAGACCTGCCTCCGCGCTATGATGGCACCCCCGACCCCGCGGAGTTCCTGCAGCTCTAAGAGCTTAGCATCGAGGCGACCAACAGTGACGAGAAAGTCATGGCGAACTGGTTCCCCATGGCGCTCAAAGACGGCGCTCGTTCGTGGCTCCTGAACCTGCCTCCAGGCTCGATCTCCTCCTGGGACGAGATGCGCGACCGCCTCGTCGCCAACTTCTAGGGCACTCGCGACCGCCCCCTGGCCGCGGGTGATCTGCACCGCGTCAGGCAACAACCAGGAGAGACCCTTGATACGTCTCCAACGTATCTATAATTTTTGATTGCTCCATGCTATATTTTCTACTGTTTTGGACCATATTGGGCTTTATTTTCCACTTTTATATTATTTTTGAGACTAACCTATTAACTGGAGGCCCAGCCCAGAATTGCTGTTTTTTTTTGCCTATTTCAGTGTTTCGCAGAAACGGAATATCAAACGGAGTCCAAATGACCTGAAACTCCACGGAACCTATTTTTGGACCAGAAGAATCCCACGGAGTACCGGAGCTGCACCAGGGGAATCCCGGGCTGCCCATGAGGGTGGGGGCGCGCCCACCCCCTAGGGCGTGCCCCCCTACCTCATGGACAGCCCGGAGGTCCACCGACGTACTTCTTCCGCCTAAATAACTCTATATACCCTAAAACCTTTGGGGAACAGAATAGATTGGGAGTTCCGCCGCCGCAAGCCTCTGTAGCCACCAAAAGTCAATCGGGACCTGTTAGGCCAAGACTGCTTGGAGGGGGGAACCTCACCGGTGGCCATCTTCATCATCCCGCGCTCTCCATGACGCAGCGAGGAGTAGTTCACCCTCGGGCTGAGGGTATGTCACGAGTAGCTATGTAATGATCTCTCTCTCTCGTGTTCTTGATTTGGCACGATCTTGATGTATCGCGAGCTTTTCTATTATAGTTGGATCTTAAGCTTCTTCTCCCCCTCTACTCTCTTGTAATGAATTGAGTTTTCCCTTTGAAGTAATCTTATCGGATTGAGTCTTTAATGACTTGAGAACACTTAATGTATGTCTTGCCGTGCGTATCTGTGGTGACAATGGGATATCACGTGATTCACTTGATGTATGTTTTGGTGATCAACTTGAGGGTTCCGCCCATGAACCTATGCATAGGGGTTGGCACACGTTTTCGTCTTGATTCTCCGGTAGAAACTTTGGGGCACTCTTTGAGGTTCTATGTGTTGGTTGAATAGATGAATCTGAGATTGTGTGATGCATATCGTATAATCATACCCACGGATACTTGAGGTGACATTGGAGTATCTAGGTGACATTAGGGTTTTGGTTGATTTGTGTCTTAAGGTGTTATTCTAGTACGAACTCTAGGGCTGTTTGTGACACTTACAGGAATAGCCCAATGGATTGATTGGAAAGAATAACTTTAAGGTGGTTTCGTACCCTACCATAATTTCTTCGTTTGTTCTCTGCTATTAGTGACTTTGGAGTGACTCTTTGTTGCATGTTGAGGGATAGTTATATGATCCAATTATGTTATTATTGTTGAGAGAACTTGCACTAGTGAAAGTACGAACCCTAGGACTGGTTTCAACGCATTGCAATACCGTTTACGCTCACTTTTACCACTTGTTACCTTGCTGTTTTTATATTTTCAGATTACAAAAACCTATATCTACCATCCATATTGCACTTGTATCACCATCTCTTCGCAGAACTAGTGCACCTATACAATTTACCATTGTATTGGGTGTGTTGGGGACACAATAGACTCTTTGTTATTTGGTTGCAGGGTTGCTTCAGAGAGACCATCTTCATCCTACGCCTCCTACGGATTGATAAACCTTAGGTCATCCACTTGAGGGAAATTTGCTACTGTCCTACAAACCTCTGCACTTGGAGGCCCAACAACGTCTACATGAAGAAGGTTGTGTAGTAGACATCAAGCAGTTTCTGGCGCCGTTGCCGGGGAGGCTATGTAAGCGGCACTCACACCCCGTCAACTAAGCTCTTTTCTGGCGCCGTTGCCGGGGAGGTGAGTGCTTGAAGGTATATCTTTAGATCTTGCAGTCGAATCTTTTTGTTTCTTGTTTTAGCACTAGTTTATTTTATAAAATAAAACTACAAAAAATGGAATTGAGTTTGTCTCATACGCTTCATCTTTTAAATATCTTTCGTGAGTATGATGGAAAAGAATTTTTTTCCAAAGTGTTAGAAGAAGAATGCATTAAAATGTTTGGCACTAAATCTTTGAATGATGAGCATGTTGCAATGTTGTTAGTATGAACTCCTTGAATATCCATGGTACTAATGATGATTGCACTAGTTATGATGAAAATGTCTCCTATAAAAATGTCAATTTTTGTGGAGTGCATTGGGTTTGCAAGTACACACCAAATAGGGAAGATAGATATTGCAAGAGGCATAAGTACTTAGAAACTAAATTGTTGCAAGAAAGTCTTGATGATTGCGCTGAAAGATTCAATATTTATCGCACCCCTTGTGAACTTTGCAATGAACATGATCATTTAAAGCTCCAATGCTATTTGTTTCATGATCAAGTCGTGTCCAAATATTGTGATAATTTGATTACCCTTGAGCATCATAAAGAGCTTAGCCTTCTTTTGGGGTATGAAGAAATGAAACGTATAACTGAGGGTATTCCAAAATTTAATCTTGATAGATTTCTTGATTTTGATCTAGAGAAGATTATATGTATTGTGCGGTGAATTGCATTGAAAATCCTTATATTGCCAATTACACAAAGAAAATAAAACAAATAGAGGATGAAGAGAATACTAACGAAAGGGAAGAGACTTCCCAATATCCTCCTATTATTTCTTATGATGAATCAGGTAACGAGGAGGAGCCTTCTATTCAACCAATCTCATTAATAAGGAGATCCAAAAAGAGGATTGAACCCACACATGATGTGGTGAAGAAGAAGAAACGAAAAAGGAAGAGAGGTAAAAATATATCTCTCCCAAATAAAGTTGCTCCTATTATTGTTGTGCCTCATGAAAATGAATCAAAAATAATTGTGGAAGATGATGCACTTGATGATGATCTAGTTATGCCTATTGCTTGTTGTGATGATTATGATTGGGAAGATAATGATACTTCTTATGATCTTGAAAATCTTTTTGGCACTTGCTTGGAAGAATATGATAATTGCTATACTATTGGTGCTATCCATACTATTAATGATGAGAGTGATTATGCTTATCATATGAAAAGGCCCAAGATTGGGGAAGCTATGTTTGATGAGGATGACATATTTGAGAATATATTTGCTGAAATTAATGTTTGTCCCAAGCTTGGGGATGCTATGTTTAATAATGATGATATTTTTAGCCTCCCAAGTTTAGATATGCAAAGTTGTTATGATGATAGCATGCCTTCTACCTATGATGATTATATTGATGAAAGTGGGTTTAGAAGAGTGTCAACTTTAGGAAGTAATGATCCCACTATTTTGGAGGATGTTGAATCTTATAATATTTATGAAAGTGGATTTGGAGAGGTCATGACTTTATTTAGTGATGTATCCACTATTTTGGAAGAGGTTTCAATTGATTATGATGAGAACAAAGTTGCTACTTATGATGATTACTGTGATGAAACTTATGCTATAAAGAGTAGTGATGATTATATTTATAAAACTTGTCATGATTATGAGTACCCTTTTTCGGAACATTACTCTTTTAATGTGGAAACAATTTGTAGTATTCAAGTCTCTTATGATACTCCTACTATTCCGAATGAGAAGAATTTTTCTTATATGGAGAGTAATAAAATTTCTATGCTAGTAGATCATGAAAAGAATGCTTTAGGTGCTGGTTATATTGTTGAATTCATTCATGATGTTACTGAAAGTTATTATGAGGGAGGAACATATGTGTCGGTGTCAAAACCGGCGGATCTCGGGTAGGGGGTCCCGAACTGTGCGTCTAGGCGGATGGTAACAGGAGACAAGGGACACGATGTTTTTACCCAGGTTCGGGCCCTCTCGATGGAGGTAAAACCCTACTCCTGCTTGATTAATATTGATGATATGGGTAGTACAAGAGTGGATCTACCACGAGATCAGAGAGGATAAACCCTAGAAGCTAGCCTATGGTATGATTGTTGTTCGTCCTACGGACTAAAAACCCTCCGGTTTATATAGACACCGGATAGGGTTAGGGTTACACAGAGTCGGTTACAATGGTAGGAGATCTACATATCCGTATCGTCAAGCTTGCCTTCCACGCCAAGGAAAGTCCCATCCGGACACGGACGAAGTCTTCAATCTTGTATCTTCATAGTCCAGAGTCCGCCAGCGGTGATAGTTCGCTATCCGGACACCCCTAATCCAGGACTACCTCGGTAGCCCTGAACCAGGCTTCAATGACGATTTAATCCGGTAGCGCCTATTGTCTTCGGCGTTGCAAGGCGGGTTCCTCCTACGAATACTTCATAGAAGATTTTGAACACAAGGATAGTGTCCGGCTCTGCAAAACGAGTTCCACATACCACCGTAGAGAGAATAACCTTTGCACAGATCTGCTGACGTATTCCACGGCATGACATCACACCACGGCCAGGCCTTTATACGAATCGTTTTTACTGTTCCACATCAGCGCGTTTAGCGAGGCAGTTTCCTTGGCATGTCTTATCAAAGCGGAGATCGTGCCCCCTTATTCCGGGATTCCCATCAATACAGATGTGGGTAACCCAACCGCGCCATTGATTATGGCGCTTAGGAGATAAGCGATTTTTACCAGGCTGGCGGGGGACGCATAGCTTCGTCCGCCCATATAAGGGGATAAGGATCCACCTTTTAACCTACGCCTTCTTCCTCCTTTGCTCATCCATTTCCAAGACTCGAGCTCCAGCGCCCAAGTCCGCACATCCCTCCTCAACCTTCTCCAGCCATGTCCGGAGCGGGAGGCAAGTGGATGGTCTCCTCCATTCTGAAGGACAAGTCAAAAGCTGCGGAAGGCGGATACTTGTCCAACGACATCGCAACCGGCTCCCGATGAGGGGCAGCTCATTCCACCCCCCTGGCCCCATGAGAGGGTGGTGTTCCTCACCCACTTCCTCCATGGACTAGGTTTTCCACTTCACCCATTTGTCCGGGGCTCACGTTCTACTACGGCCTGGATTTCCACGATCTGGCCCCGAACTTTCTCCCTAAACATCTGGGCTTTTTTGGTCGTGTGCGAGGCCTTTCTCTGCATCCAGCCCCACTTTGGCTTATGGTGAAGACCTTCAATGTCAAGCCGAAGGTAGTGGGCGGCCACCAGCCGGAGTCTTGGAGGTGCCATGGTTGGCAAGATGGCCAAAGTCCTATGGCTCGAGGGCTCCTTTGTGGAGACCGTGAAGGGGTGGCAATCGGGGTGGTTCTATATCACCGAGCCGCGCGACTCTCAATGGGCGGTGGCCCCGAATTCCGATCTAGCTTCCCCACACGGCTCACATCATGGAAAGAGACGGGCCTGACGTGGGGTGATTTGGAAGAGCTGTCCGGACTCCAAACGTGCGACCGAAACCTGGTGGACAAGAATCTCAAGCTTGTCAACGTAATCCAGGTGATGCTCATCCGCCGGATTCTCCCATGCCAGCAACGGGCCTTCAATTTGTGGGAGTTTGATCCGGCACAACACCGGTTCTGAGCGGCTCTTGACACTACGTGCGAAGATGCAGGGAAGGTGCTGTTCAAGGGCGCGAAGCTCCGCATCCGCTATCAAGATCGCGATTCAGCTCGCAGCGTCAAGCCAGCGAGGTAAGTTATTTTACCCTTTATGGGACTCTTTTTCATAGTTTGACTCTATGCGGGATCTAAAACTCCCTAACCTTTGACAGATGGTGAAGACGTCCGGACAGATTATTGTCCGCCCCTTGCCGAAGACCAGCGGACGCCCAATTGACGGGGGCTCTGGCTCCGGCACCTCACGTGGTGCCGAGAAGAAAACCAAGAAGAAGGCCACGGAACTCAAGGAGCTCCGGCGCCAGTGTTGTCGGACTGATCGTCCGAGCGACTCTAAGGTGGAATCCTCCCCGAGGACGAGGAGGAGGAAAAAGCCTCTCCCCGGTGAAGAGAAGAAAAGGAAGGCCGCCCATTGCCGGGAGGCCGGAGGGTCAAGACGGAAGGACCCTTCCTCCGGACTTCTCCACCAACGCCGACAACGACGAGGAGGAGGGCCACCAAGGGCCAAGCCCCTGGCGAGATCGTAAGTGTCCGGAGTCCGGAATAGCTCATGAATTTTTATTTGTCGCATAGTGTCTTCTAACGCCGAATATAACCATGTAGCCCGCCTAAGGACAGCTCGCCGCTTGCCGAAGGCGGCTCCCTAGATTCGTCGGATGTGAATAGCACTTCACTTCCGACCGCCTCCTCTCTCGTGACGCAGACGACACATTGTGGAGTCCCAAAGGGCCCCACCAGAGGAGGTGGTCTGGAGGCGCCAGCAGGCGACCTCCCGGACTCGGGCGCAAAGGCGAAACCCGAGAGGGCTCTAAGTCCGGCCTGTGCGGGCTCCGCATCAAACCTTCAAGTGTTTCAAGTCCGCAAGCGGCCCTTCGTAAGAAGGGCAAGATCACGACACCGGTGACCTCCATCCATCTGGAGGAACCGGATAGCTTCTGGAGGCGCTTAACGGCGCCCATCGATGAGGAGCACCGCCTTTATTATGAGTGTGGTGATCCGAGAAGTTTAGTCCGCCAAGGCGGGCTGATCAAGCCTGTACCATCCTTCTAACAGGCTTTGAGGTAAGTTTAGAATATGTAAAATATTACCGCATAGACAGTAGCCCTGATGCTTAGTTTGGTGTTCGGAAAGAAAAACCGGATGAGGATCTAAAAGATATCTGCAGGAGTCTAACATAAGTATGTCAATATGGGAATCAGGCTGCGCTGCTGACCTCTGCCCGACCGATCATGGAGGTCAATGCATTGAAGCGAGCTTGAGCGGTCCGAGAACGAGCTCGGCCTTGCCAAGAAGCAGCTCGAGGACAAGGAAGGTAAGTAATACCTTCTTAAAGTAATACCTTATAGAAAGGATTTGGTTGCAAAATGACAGACTAACGTGGGTATTGTAGGGGCCACGAGCGAGGTGGCAACCACGAAGGAAGCGGTGTCCACGGCCGAAAGCAAAGCGGCCGCGGAGCGCACCGAGCGAGAGAAGCAGGAGGCGCGGGTGGCGGAGGTGCGGCAAGAGCTCCAGGCTCTCGTGGAAAAATACGATTGTTTGGAGCGTGACTCGAAGACTCGAGAGTCCGAGCTCGCCTCGGCTCTTGAGAGTGTCAAAGCCGCTAAGGCCGAAGCCCAAAAAGCCCTCCAGGAAATTGAATCGTTAAAGAAGATAGCGGTGGGTAATGCATTCTTTATGCAAAGCAAGCATGTGAAAGTGAATTATCTATTACTTACCCGAACCCGGAGCTCTCCAGGAGCATTCGCAGATCTGCCCCGTAGTGTGTCTGATGCTGCCGCGTTCTACCGCACCGAGGAGGGGAGCTCGACGGAAAAGGTGTTACGGTCTCAAGATCTTTGAGGCGGACATCCGTGCCCTTGAGCGACCAGCTGAAGCAGCTGGTCGAGCTCCACAAGGTCGCCAACAGGCCATGAAGGGCCTCATAATTTGGTGTGGCCTAAGGAAGCCATGCACAGGAGCTACTTGGGCTAGTCGGCGGGCTGGTGGGCGCTTTGTCCATGGATTGAAGTCATCAAGCGCTCCGTCTGCATCGAAGGTGCCCGTAGGGCCCTTGCCCTTGCTAAGGTGCACTGGGGCAAGATGGACGTTGAGAAGCTTGTGACGGACGGACCACCACCAAAGAAGGAGCATCGCAAGCCTGAAATGTATCATGAGGGCGTCCTGAAGGGTGCCTGCCTTATAGCGGATGAATGCTCCAAAGATATAATTTTTTAGTAGACTCGCATTTGTTATCCTGTATGCTGAAAACTTGTTCATATGCGCTAAGCAACACTTTTGAATTTAAAATATTACCTTCTGTGCGACCGTGTATTAAATTTGAGAGATGGCGAGTCGTCGGCTTAAGCCCCCATGCCACGAGTGCTGGGGTGTTCGGGATAAACTTGAGCGCTCTTGTTCCCATCCTTGGGTCCTTCGATGGAGGCGCTCAACGCAACGAACAAGGCAACCAGACTATAGTGCTTTAACAGTCTCACTTAGCCATAGAATTCTATAATTTTAAATTTTAGCGAAGCCCCTAGTATTCGGAAGACCGAGTTCGGGGCGCTATCCACGCCTTGGCCGAACAATGCCGACTCCTTGCTCTAAGCGGCATAAGTCTTTAGGGACCCAAAAAAACCTCTCGAACAGCGACCGGCTCTCGCCCTATCATGACGGTCAGTTTTAGCTTTCTCCCGAGGTGCTCAACCCAGCTCAACCGGGCACAATCGCGGTGGTTCTCCCAGCGCTACCTTAGCCGATATAACGGAACGTAAGGTACCAAAATATGGGAGCCGGGCAAACCCAACTATTGACCCAAGACATGATTCGGAGCCGATGCATATAATGCTATAAGTTCGGGGTGCTGCACTTGCGAAAGTGTTCGGACTTATCACACCATTTTTTTGGGGTACTTAAGCCCCTGGTGTATTGGTCGTACCAAAGTGTACGGGTGCAACATGTCATGAATGAACATATATATAGATAAAGAAAGGAGTGCAATAATAGGCAAAAGCTATGTATTTTTTATTCGAAAAGGTACTGCAATGAAAGCAAAACGATACAAATAGTGCGATAAGCAAGGGATGGGACTATTTAACATGTCCCTCTCCAGGGGTAAGCTGCGGGATGGTATGTAAAACATGTATAATGCTCGTAGTAGAGACCACCTGGACGCTCGACGTAGCTTTCTGCTTCCCTGGCTGTTGCATCGTGAGTTCGGCAATTCTAGTGCCGGACAGGGCTTCTGGAAAACAGAGTCCTGAAAGTAAGAGAAAAGAAGAAAGAAAAAGAATGAAACAATCGGGAGCCCCTGGTGCGGTTGAGCCGCATTCTAGGAGTGCCGTGGTCGTGCCCCTCCCCTTATGCCCATGGTATCTCCAGAGCGTAGTTATGTACGCGTAGTACTGGCTTCGCAATTTCGCGAGGGCTGGGGTTGGGGCCGGACTGCTATGCGTGCTCGGATCGTGCTAGACGGTCTTGTTGTAGGTTACTCCGGGCGCGCTTGACGGTGTCCGGACGTTAATAGCCGGACTCGAGAATTGCTGTGAGAGGCTGCTTTGCACCTCCGCCGCGAGGGCCGCCGTGTGCTCCTCCGTTCGGAGAGAGCGTTCGGTGTTTCCATTGACCGTGATTACTCCTCGAGGGCCTGGCATCTTGAGCTTGAGGTACGCGTAGTGCGGCACCGCATTGAACTTTGCAAATGCGGTTCGTCCAAGCAAAGGCTTGATAGCCGCTGAACGGGACTATGTCGAAGATTAACTCTTCGCTTCGGAAGTTATCCGGGGATCCGAAGACCACTTCGAGTGTAACTGAGCCTGTACAATTGGCCTCTACACCTGGTATGACGCCTTTAAAGGTCGTCTTTGTGGGTTTAATCCTTGAGGGGTCTATGCCCATTTTGCGCACTGTATCCTGATAGAGCAGGTTCAGGCTGCTACCGCCGTCCATCAGGACTCTAGTGAGGTGGAATCCGTCGATGATTGGGTCAAGAACCAATGCGGCGAATCCGCCGTGGCGGATGCTAGTGGGGTGGTCCCTTCGATCAAAGGTGATCGGGCAGGAGGACCATGGGTTGAACTTTGGGGCGACTGGCTCCATCGCATATACGTCCCTTAGTGCACGCTTCCGCTCCCTTTTGGGTATGTGGGTTGCGTATATCATGTTCACCGTCCGCACTTGTGGGGAAGCCCTTCATCCTCTATTGTTCGTGCGGCCGGGCTCCTCCTCGTCATCGCTATGCAGCCCCTTGTCATTGAGTTCGCATTTAACTTGCCTGCTGTTTGAAGACCCAACAATCCCTGTTGGTGTGGTTGGCTAGTTTTTCGGGGTGCCATGTATTTGGCACGAGCGATCGAGTATTCGGTCCAGATTGACGGGCCCCGAGTATTTCTTTTGAGCGGCTTTTTCGCGGACGGGTTTAGAGCCTCTGAATCCGGCATTGACTGCCGTATCTTCAGCATTATCGCCGCAATCGGCGCTTGTGCTTGTTGCGACGCGACCTGCCATTCTTGTCCTTGGTATCTGAACTACGGGGTTTTTGGTCAAGTTGTTACTACGAGCTAGCCAGCTGTCCTCTCCCGCGCAAAAGCGGGTCATGAGTGTTGTGAGGGCTGCCATGGATTTCGGCTTTTCCTGTCCTAGGTGCCGGGCAAGCCACTCGTCGTGGAGGTTATGTTTGAAGGCTGCAAGGGCCTCTGCATCCGGACAGTCAACGATTTGATTTTTCTTGGTTAGGAACCGTGTCCATAATTGTCGGCGATTCTTACGCTGCTGAATTATGTGGCTGAGGTCATCGGCGTCTGGTGGTCGCACATATGTGCCCTGGAAGTTATCGAGGAATGCGGCTTCCAGGTCCTCCCAACAACCAATTGATTATGCTAGAAGGCTGTTAAGCCAATGCCGAGCTGGTCCTTTAAGCTTGAGTGGGAGGTATTTGATGGCGTGTAGATCATCACCGTGGGCCATGTGGATATGGAGGAGGTAGTCCTTGATCCAAACCGCATGATCTGTTGTGCCATCGTATGATTCGATGTTTACGGGTTTGAAACCCTCGGGGATTTGATGATCCATCACTTCGTCTGTGAAGCATAGTGGGTGTGCGGCGCCTCTGTATTGAGCTATATCACGACGCAGCTCAAATGAGCTTTGTCTACTGTGTTCAGCCCGACCGGAATTGCTGTATCCGGCGTGACGGTTATCGTCGCGTGTCGTGGAGCGCCCACGCGATCCGTAGATCGATCTTGTTTGCCTTGCCTTGTCCTCCAATATGTCTCACAGGTCTGGCGCGTTTCCCCGTGCCTTGGTACTTCTCGAGCGACGCCAGGGTGCGGCTTGAATGGAGGGTCTAGAGGCCTCTCTGTCGCGACCACGGGGTGGCTGGTCGGCCGCATCATGCGCTGGTGATGTTGGTTTGGGTGCTTCCTCCTCTAATTGGGGTAGCAGCCTGCGTTTTGGGTATCTTGGAGGTGCGTTCGAGTTCGTACTCTTTGGCTGCAAGGACTTCAGTCCATCTGTCAGCTAGCAAGTCTTGGTCAGCTCTAAGCTGCTGCTGCTTTTTCTTGAGGCTGCTTGCCGTGGCCATAAGCCTGTGTTTGAAACACTCCTGTTTGGCGGGATCCTTAGGCACGACAAATTCGTCGTCGTCGAGGCTTGCCTCGTCTTCGGAGGGAGGCATATAATTATCGTCCTCCACCTCCTGCTCTGCCGCTCTATCATGAGGGCTGGCTTCTCCCTCCTCCCGTGCTGAATCCTGCTTTGGAGGGGTTGTCTTCGCACCGTCCGGGTGTTATTATCTCCTAGCCGGAATCACCGTTTTTTTTGTGGCGGGATTTAGAGCGGCGCCGCTGACGCCGGCGCTTGGGCTGTTTCTTGGAGGGGTCATCCTCCGTTGTTCCATCGTCGTTCCCATCTTTTGGGATGTCCACCATGTATATGTCGTATGACGAGGTGGCCTTCTAGTGCCCTGTAGGCGCTGGTTCTTGGTCGTCTCCAGCATCATCGTCCATACCGTCGATGTCTTCGGAGTCGAAGTCGAGCATGTCGGTTAAATCATCGACAGTGGCTACAAAGTGGGTGGTGGGTGGGCGTTGAATTTCTTCGTCATCCGCATCCCAACCTTCCTGACTGTAGTCCGGCCGGGGCTCTCCTGATAAAGAGAGAGACTTTAGTGAATTCAGGATGTCGCCAAAGGGCGAGTGCTGAAAGATGTCATGACGATGAACTCCATAACCGCGCCCAATTGGATTTGATTGGCGGTAGCGGAGGTTGGAGTCCGGAGAGGAGTCCGGCACCTTGGAGTCATGGTCTTCGCAAAGGACAGGGATGGAGTTCGGCTTTATCACCGTAGAGATCGTAGCCCCCGAGGTGGTGTCCAGCCACTCGTCCTCGATCGGCGGAGTCGGCTCCGAGCTAAGGGTCGGAGCGGACGCTGGTGCGGCCTCCAGGGCACTGTTCGGCGGTAGAGCTAGATCGTGCCCATCGAGACAGTGCAGCGCGCTTGGCTATGGCTCGAATCCGTCGAAGATCAAGTCTCTGCGGATGTCGGCCGTGTAGTTCAAACTCCCAAATCTGACCTGATGGCCAGGGGTGTAGCTTTCGATCTGCTCCAGATGGCCAAGTGAATTGCCCGCATGCAAAGCCGCCCGAATCGAAGATCTGTCCGGGAGAAAAGTCTCACCCTGGACCGCATCATTGTTGATGATCGAAGGAGCCATCGGGCCTAAGGATGAAGACACAGAGGAACTCTCAATGAAAGCACCAATGTCGGTGTCAAAACCGGCGGATCTCGGGTAGGGGGTCCCGAACTGTGCGTCTAGGCGGATGGTAACAGGAGACAAGGGACATGATGTTTTTACCCAGGTTCGGGCCCTCTCGATGGAGGTAAAACCCTACTCCTGCTTGATTAATATTGATGATATGGGTAGTACAAGAGTGGATCTACCACGAGATCAGAGAGGCTAAACCCTAGAAGCTAGCCTATGGTATGATTGTTGTTCGTCCTACGGACTAAAAACCCTCCGTTTTATATAGACACCGGATAGGGTTAGGGTTACACAGAGTCGGTTACAATGTTAGGAGATGTACATATCCGTATCGCCAAGCTTGCCTTCCACGCCAAGGAAAGTCCCATCCGGACACAGGACGAAGTCTTCAATCTTGTATCTTCATAGTCCAGGAGTCTGGCCAACGGTGATAATTCGGCTATCCAGACACCCCCTAATCCATGACTCCCTCAATATGCTTGTAGGAATTGCAATAATATCAAGTTTCCTCTCTATGTGCTTAAAGTTTTGAAGTTATGCTTGTTTTGCCTTCCTATGCAAGTTGATTCTTGTTCCCATAAATTGTTTGATCACAAAATCCCTATGCATAGTAAGTGGGTTATACTTAAATGTGCTAGTCATATTCTTCATGATGCTCTCTTTATGTTTCAATTCCTATCTTTTATGTGAGCATCATTGAAATCATCATGCCTAGCTAGGGGCGTTAAATGATAGCGCTTGTTGGGAGGCAACCCAATTTTATTTAGTTTCTTGCTTTTTGGTTATGTTTAGTAATAAGTAATCCATCTAGCCTCTGGTTAGATGTGGTTGTATGTTTTAATTAGTGTTTGTGCCAAGTAGAACCTTTGGGAAGACTTGGTGAAGTCTTTATGATCATGCTGTAAAAAAACAGAAACTTTAGCGCTCATGAGATTAGCTTCAACTTTTTACTGGAGAGTGCTATTTAGTTGATTATTTTTGAAGATTATTACTAGACACATTCCTCAGGTCCACCAATTTATTTTAGAATTTTTGGAGTTCCAGAAGTTTGCGTTAGTTACAGATTACTACAGACTGTTCTGTTTTTGACAGATTCTGTTTTTCGTGTGTTGTTTGCTTATTGTGATGACTCTATGGCTAGTAAAATAGTTTATAAACCATAGAGAAGTTGGAATACAGTAGGTTTAACACCAATATAAATAAAGAATGAGTTCATTACAGTACCATGAAGTGGTGTTTTGTTTTCTTTCGCTAATGGAGCTCACGAGATTTTCTGTTAAGTTCTCGGTTGTGAAGTTTTCAAGTTTTGGGTAAAGATTCGATGGACTATGGAATAAAAAGTGGCAAGAGCCTAAGCTTGGGGATGCCCAAGGCACCCCAAGGTAATATTTAAGGACAACCAAGAGCCTATGCTTGGGGATGCCCCGGAAGGCATCCCCTCTTTCGTCTTCGTTCATCGGTAACTTTACTTGGAGCTATATTTTTATTCACCACATGATATGTGTTTTGCTTGGAGCATCGTTCTATTTTCTTTAGCTTTGCTTGATGTTTGAATAAAATGCCAAGATCTGAAATTATTAGATGGGAGAGTCTTCACATAGTTGCATAATTATTCGACTACTCATTGATTGTCACTTATATCTTTCGGAGTAGTTTGTCGTTTGCTCTAGTGCTTCACTTATATCTTTTAGAGCATGGTGGTGGTTTTGTTTTATAGGAACTATTATTCTCTCATGCTTCACTTAGATTATTTTGAGAGTCTTAAATAGCATGGTAATTTGCTTAATTAATCCTAATATGCTAGGTATTCAAGAATAGTAAAAACTTTCTTATGAGTGTGTTGAATACTAAGAGAAGTTTGATGCTTGATGATTGTTTTGAGATATGGAGGTAATAATATTAAAGTCGTGCTAGTTGAGTAGTTGTGAATTTGAGAAATGCTTGTGTTGAAGTTTGCAAGTCCCGTATCATGCACTATGGTAAACGTTACGTAACAAATTTGAAACATGAGGTGTTCTTTGATTGTCCTCCTTATGAGTGGCGGTCGGGGACGAGCGATGGTCTTTTCCTACCAATCTATCCCCCTAGGAGCATGTGCGTAGTGCTTGGTTTTTGATGACTTGTAGATTTTTGCAATAAGTATGTGAGTTCTTTATGACTAATGTTGAGTCCATGGATTATACGCACTCTCACCCTTCCATCATTGCTAGCCTCTTGATACCGTGCATTGCCCTTTCTCACATTGAGAGTTGGTGCAAACTTCACGGTGCATCAAACCCGTGATATGATACACTCTTTCACACATAAACCTCCTTATATCTTCCTCAAAACAGCCACCATACCTACCTATTATGGCATTTCCATAGCCATTCCGAGATATATTGCCATGCAACTTTCCACCATACCGTTTATCGTGACATATTCATCATTGTCATATTCCTTAGCATGATCATGTAGTTGACATAGTATGTGTGGCAAAGCCACATTCATAATTCTTTCATACATGTCACTCTTGGTTCATTGCATATCCCGGTACACCGCCAGAGGCATTCATACAGAGTCATACTTTGTTCTAGTATCGAGTTGTAATCATTGAGTTGTAAACAAATAGAAGTGTGATGATCATCATTTTCTAGAGCATTGTCCCAAGTGAGGAAAAAAGGAGAAAGGCCATAAAAAAAGAGAAGGCCCAAAAAAAGAGAAAGGCCATAAAAAAAGAGAAGGCCCAAAAAAAGAGAGAAAAAGATAGAAGGGACAATGCTACTATCCTTTACCACACTTGTGCTTCAAAGTAGCACCATAATCTTCATAATAGAGAGTCTCTTGTTTTTTCACTTTCATATACTAGTGGGAATTTTTCATTATAGAACTTGGCTTGTATATTCCAACAATGGGCCTCCTCAAGTGCCCTAGGTCTTCGTGAGCAAGCAAGTTGGATGCACACCCACTTAGTTTCTTTTGTTGAGCTTTCATACATTTATAGCTCTAGTGCATACGTTGCATGGCAATCCCCACTCCTTGCATTAACATCAATCGATGGGCATCTCCATAGCTCATTGATTAGCCTCGTTGATGTAAGACTTTCTCCTTTTTTTTCTTCTCCACATAACCCCCTTCATCATATTCTATTCCACCCATAGTGCTATGTCCATGGCTCGCGCTCATGTATTGCGTGAAGGTTTATAAGTTTGAGATTACTAAAGTATGAAACAATTGCTTGGCTTGTCATCGGAGTTGTGCATGATGAGAGCATTCTTGTGTGATGAAAATGGAGCATGACTAAACTATATGATTTTGTAGGGATGAACTTTCTTTGGCCATGTTATTTTGAGAAGACATAATTGCTTAGTTAGTATGCTTGAAGTATTATTATTTTTATGTAAATATGAACTTTTATCTTGAATATTTCGGATCTGAATATTCATACCACAAGTAAGAATAATTACATTGAAATTATGCCAACTAGCATTCCACATCAAAAATTATCTTTTTTTTATCATTTACCTAATCGAGGACGAGCAGGAATTAAGCTTGGGGATGCTTGGTACGTCTCCAACGTATCTATAATTTTTGATTGCACCATGCTATATTTTCTACTGTTTTGGACCATATTGGGCTTTATTTTCCACTTTTATGTTATTTTTGGGACTAACCTATTAACCGGAGGCCCAGCCCAGAATTGCTGCTTTTTGCCTATTTCAGTGTTTCGAAGAAACGGAATATCAAACGGAGTCCAAATGACCTGAAACTGCACGGAAACTATTTTTGGACCAGAAGAAGCCCACGGAGTACCGGAGCTGCACCAGGGGAGTCCGGGCTGCCCACGAGGGTGGGGGGTGCGCCCACCCCCCTAGGGCGCGCCCCCTACCTCGTGGACAGCCCGGAGGTCCACCGACGTACTTCTTCCGCCTATATAACTACATATACCCTAAAACCTTCGGGGAACAGAATAGATCGGGAGTTCCGCCGCCGCAAGCCTCTATAGCCACCAAAAGTCAACTGGGACCCTGTTCCGGCACCCTGCCGGAGGGGGGGAACCTTCACCGGTGGCCATCTTCATCATTCCGGCGCTCTCCATGATGAGGAGGGAGTAGTTCACCCTCGGGGTTGAGGGTATGTACCAGTAGCTATGTGTTTGATCTCTCTCTCTCTTGTGTTCTTGATTTGGCACGATCTTGATGTACCGCGAGCTTTGCTGTTATAGTTGGATCTTATGCTTCTTCTCCCCCTCTACTCTCTTGTAATGAATTGAGTTTTCCCTTTGAAGTAATCTTATCGGATTGAGTCTTTAATGACTTGAGAACACTTGATGTATGTCTTGCCGTGCGTATCTGTGGTGACAATGGGATATCACGTGATTCACTTGATGTATGTTTTGGTGATCAACTTGCGGGTTCCGCGCATGAACCTATGCATAAGGGTTGGCACACGTTTTCGTCTTGATTCTCCGGTAGAAACTTTGGGGCACTCTTTGAGGTTCTATGTGTTGGTTGAATAGATGAATCTGAGATTGTGTGATGCATATCGTATAATCATACCCACAGATACTTGAGGTGACATTGGAGTATCTAGGTGACATTAGGGTTTTCTTGATTTGTGTCTTAAGGTGTTATTCTAGTACGAACTCTAGGGCTGTTTGTGACACTTATAGGAATAGCCCAATGGATTGATTGGAAAGAATAACTTTGAGGTGGTTTCGTACCCTACCATAATCTCTTCATTTGTTCTCCACTATTAGTGACTTTGGAGTGACTCTTTGTTGCATGTTGAGGGATAGTTATATGATCCAATTATGTTATTATTGTTGAGAGAACTTGCACTAGTGAAAGTATGAACCCTAGGCCTTGTTTCAACGCATTGCAATACCGTTTACGCTCACTTTTACCACTTGTTACCTTGCTGTTTTTATATTTTCAGATTAGAAAAACCTATATCTACCATCCATATTGTACTTGTATCACCATCTCTTCGCCGAACTAGTGCACCTATACAATTTACCATTGTATTGGGTGCGTTGGGGACACAAGAGACTCTTTGTTTTTTGGTTGCAGGGTTGCTTGAGAGAGACCATCTTCATCCTACGCCTCCTACGGATTGATAAACCTTAGGTCATCCACTTGAGGGAAATTTGCTACTGTCCTACAAACCTCTGCACTTGGAGGCCCAACAACGTCTACAAGAAGAAGGTTGTGTAGTAGACATCAACCCTCCAGAAGTACATCTAGCGCTTCAACAACATTCGTCTCAAGATCCCCAAGGTGACGGACGAGGCCATCATCTTGGCGTTCTCCGATGTCGTCCGTGACGTCAAGATGAGGGAGGGGCTCACCATCCACGAGGAGTTGTCCACATCCCTGGAGCTTTTTAACCTGGCGACCAAGTGCCCAAGAGCTAAGGAAGGGCACATCTTCCTCCTCGAGCTCCCAGCTGCGGACCCGAAGGAGAAGAAAGCCAAGGCCAAGGACGTGAAGCGCAAGGGAGCAGCCGTACTCACGGCAGAGCCAGACACGAAGCGTGGCAGGTACCAGCCCGAGTCATCCAAGAGCAGCCGACCGTTCTGCGCCTTCCACAACCTGCATGGCCACAACACCAGCGACTGTCAAGAGCTCAGGGCCAATCGAGAAGGATGTTCGGTCGATGCCCCGAGCACAATGACCGGGGCTACGGCCGAGGAGGAGGACGTGGTGGCGAACGCTGGGATGACCGTGGCCCATGCCAGGAGTGGCGCGACCGGCCCCTCGTGACGACTGCTGGCAGGATCAGCCTCGCGAGGGTGCCTGGAGGGATCAACCTCGCGAGGATTGTCCTCAAGGCAATGTCGGGCTTCCTCCGCTGCCGCCACCATCAAGGAGGAACGACGACCACCATCAGGACGAGGGGACTGGGGGCTTCCAGGAGCCGCGTGTCATCGCTTGCATCCTGGGCGGAGCTCAAGCCCCAGCCTCACATCGAATCTTCAAGCAGTTTGCCCACGAGGTGAACGCAGTCCTCCCCAAGCTCGAGGCCACACGCCTGCTCAGGTGGTCCAAGTGCGCCATCACTTTCAGTTTGGCAGATCAGCTCAAGTGTGCGGCCACTGCTGGCGCTTTCCCGATGCTCTGTTCACCCATCATCAGCAACATACAAGTCACCAAGTCTCTCATCGATGGCGGCGCAGGGCTAAACGTCTTGTCCGTTGACACGTTCGACAACCTCCAAGTGCCCTACGACCAGCTTCAGCCTACCAAGCCTTTCTCAGGAGTGACCGACGGTTCCACCACACTGATAGGGCAGGTCCGCCTCCCTGTCACCTTCGGAGAACGCAACAAAAACCACACCGAGCTCACGTCACTCACATCCGTCTGCCGTACAATGCCATCCTCGGGTATCCAGCCCTGGCCAAGTTCATGGCGGTCACGCACCATGGCTACAACGTCCTCAAGATGCCAGGGAGCGGCGGGATCATCACGGTCCCCTGCGAAGAAAGAGATGCGGTGTGCTCCCTCGAGTATGCCTTCCAAGCAGCGTCAATCGAAGACCCCGACAACAATGCAGCTCAAGCCATCCCCAAGAAGAAGAAGCAACTGCTTCGCGCCGGACCGCAGGAGAGTGGCACCGCAAGTGGTACCTCATCAGGATCAGCGCCCGTGCCTGGGCCCCTCCCTCCATCGCATAGGAAGGCGCGCCCGGCGCCCTCCTGGGGCAGGGCTCCGGGGCTCTCTTCTAGAGGGCCTCAGACCTTGCCAACATCACGAGGGAGGCGCTCGGGCACCACTTGGAGGCGTGCTTGGCGGCATGTTTCCCTCAGGAAGACAACGGGCGAGGAGCGCCCAATGCTCGAGAGTTCATCACCAAGACCACTCAGGAACTGCAAGAAGCAAGAGCCATGCGCGGCGACCGCCGCCCACCTGCCGCAGCCCCCCCATCCAGGTGAGGATGGCGGGTTGCGCGTCTGCATCGACATTCCAGGGCTCAACAGAGCCGCATCTCAGGAGCTCTTCTGGCCTTCGCGCATGGGACGCTGCGAGGGCCCGCCGCACAGCTACTTTCGCATGCCTTTTGGCCTGCCGAGCGTGGCATCCGCTTATCAGCGCAACCTGCGGCGTGTCCTGGCGTCTCAAGAGGCCAGGCACTACGCATTCCTAGCGGAGATGGAGACGGTCCTCAAGGAACCGCCTGGACCCCCAGAGCCTCCTGAGGCTGAGGGCCCCGGTGGCTCGTGAGGAGCAACCCCTTCACCGCGTACCTTCAGCCGCCCCAACATCCCTTCATCAACAGAACCAGGTGACATTTTCCAAGTTTATTTAGCTGGGAGCACCCTCAGGGCTGCATCATTCCAGGCCGCGTGGGTCCGTCCCTATGGCATGTATCCCTTTTTTATGTCTTTAGCTTACCCTGCCGAGGGCGCCCCTCGGGCTGCGTTATCCCCAAGCCGCTTGGGCCTGGCCCAGTGGCGTGTACCTTCCCTGCATTTGCTTGAGCTAGTTTGCTTTCCATGCCTAATCTATCTATGACCATCACCCGCTTGATTGTCACCTACCATGGGAGCTGCTCATGCTGGCACGACGCTTGTGCTCGGGTCCGTCCCTGCAACGTTGACAAACCTGAGCGGTCGAGCTCTGGCTCGCGGCACGCCCCGCACACATCACCTCACCAGGCCCTCAGTGCCTTCATCTCCTCACGAAGCAACCGGTGGCAGACCGGCAACCATAATGGCAAGCTGTGTTTCTCCTTGTGCTGACTTGCAGGAATCCCCTGAGGATGCCGGCAGGCGGCACCGTGAGCTCCCTCTTCTCCCATGCAATCCGCTTGCGCATTAAAAGGGGGGCTCCTGAGCATCGCGACTCAGGAACTCTTACTGGATCTCCAGCCCTCACCCCCTGGCCTTGACCACGGCACGCGACCTGGCATACCAGCGGCGACTGAGCTCGCTCGAGGGCCAGGACTTGTGGACGTATAGCACGAAGGAGAACGTGGAGAAGAGGGGAAGGCTCGTATGGGCCTGGTCTAGCTATGCTACGGACACCCGCGTACGGATCTGGCGCATCACGAGGAATCGACTCCATACCGTCAAGATAAGTCTCGCGCCCGGGTTTTCTAAAACCGCTAAGGCCTAGGAACCACACTAGCCGCAGCCCTGCTGCGGCAACGTCACCTCCCTTTCTTACCTCCCGACGGCTGCTTGAGCGCTAAAGGGGACCTCCTGAGCATCGTGCCTCAGGAACTCCTATTGGACCTCGGGCCGCTCACCTCCTAGCCTTGACCACGGCACGCGACCTGGGACCGGGACCTGTCAGCATAGAGCACCAAGTCATCGCGATGATAGAAAGGGGAGGCCAAGCTGAAGCAGGACTCGCGCCCGTGCAAGTTCATAATAAGGATAATATTGACAAAAGACATTACAGACCCTTTACACGCCCCCACGGGGTACTTGTCGATTCTCCGCAGGAAACAAAAGGGAAAAGCTTCAAGGAGTCCTATCTATATGCGCCCCTGCAACTGACGCCATCATCAACAGTGGGCCACTAGAGGCCGGCGCCAACCTCATCCAGATCAGCGGCGGCGGGGGCCGGACGCTGCAGCCCTACTCCAGGCTCGGCGAGAGCTCGGGGGCACGTAGCTGTGGTCGCTCGTCTCCGGAGTCTCTTAGAGCTCGGGAGAATCGCTGGACTCCCAAGCATCACCGCTGCTTCTGGAGGAGCCGCTGGCGACGCGGGCAGCAGGCCCTGCCCCTGCTGTGGCGTCAGCCTGATGACCCTTCCCGGAGCAACACTCCAGGCGGCGGCCTTCAGCGTCAAAGACCTTGAAGAAGAGCGTGGAGGCACCATCAAACTCAAAATGGACCGCGAAGGTGCCCTCCGCACGGCACACCCGAGCGACCTCGCCCCAGCCTCGGGTCATGAAGATCTCGCCCGAGGAGACGGCCTCAACCTCCGCTCCAGTCATCGGTGTGTCGTAGTCGGCGTGCTGCAGCCAAAGCTCGAGAGGTCCCCTTGGCGGCATCTCGGCAGAGAAGAAGGAAGGGAAGCGGATCCAAGTGCTCGGGGGCATCACCGCCCACAGCACAAGCTCGTGCGAGGAGTCCGTGGCGTGGACTCCAGGGGCGGCGACACGCGCCACCGCGGCACGACGAACATGGCCACGGCGCGCGGGCCACGGCGCGCGCGCCGATGCTGGTCGCCTCTTCATCCTGCGCCCACGGCTTGGGCGTACAAGGGTAACGGATACCCAGGAGGAGGCCGCTCGCACCAAGGCCTCGTCACCACCTGCATCGCCGCCGCGTCGCGGCGGTGAACCGACCTCTTCTTCGGCGGGAGGGGCCCTGGCCCGTCGAGGGGAGTCTTTCCTTTCTCCGCAGCAGAGAACCTTCGGATGGGCGCCATTGGTGGCGGCAATGGAGCAAAGGGGGAGAAGCGAGCGAAGTGGGAAGAGATGGGCGACGGGGCTCTGCCCCCTCCCCATTTATAGCAGGAGAAGGCCAACCAGCACCCCTTACGATCACAGGTAATGATGGTTTTTCCTTGCATGTCGCAGGGACTTGTCAAGTCGGGTAGTTGCCGAGGCAGCGTGGGGAAGCAGAGACGCCCACGTCCAATCAACCGCCACACGTCGACCAAGGCCGCATGCTATTGGGGCCCATGGCGCTCCGCACAAGCCAAGCCCGAGTGCGCCTTGGGCCCGGGGGCTACTGTCGGCGTTCTGGGAACGGGGGTCCCCAGACTTGCCTTCCCGCGGCCCACGGCGTGGCTGTACGAGCGGGCCCGTACGACCCATCTTCACCAACAAGCTTTCCATACCCTCGCGAGGGGCCAAGCCTCGTGAGGAGGACGACACAAGACCTCCTCGGGAGCGGCCTCACCAGGTTGGCTCGCGAGGGGCGGAGAGATCAAGGCAAGGCAAACCTCGCGAGGTTCCAGTGACGTGAGCCATGACGATCGAGACCAGGCGGGCGCGAGGCGGGCGCCAGTGTGCGTAGTGTCCTTGTTTCCTCTTTGGTGCTAAGGAGGAAATCGCAGGCGAGGAGTACCGAGGCGTCAAGCAAAGGTTTCCATATCGGTGCAACGAGACCAAGACCAGCAGGACGGCAGGACGGAGGTCACCATGGAGCCCAAGACGGCGTCAGCACCAGAGCCTTTGGCAGGCGAAGACTACTTTTTTCAGGATAAGCTATACTAGCTGTCCCCTTTCAAATTGGCCGTTGTGGGATCCCTTCCCACTCAATATTTGGGAAGAGGACCAGGGCCACTATAAATAGGACTAGCCACCACAGTAGAAGGCAAACTGGATCTCATCTTGATCGGATCCTCATCCACACAAGTTCACCAAGCACAAGAACACCTCTCCTCTGGAGGCTGTTCTTCCCCTTGTACTGTTCATCCTCAGCCCGAGAGGCAATCCACCACCACCACACTAGAGTAGGGTATTACACCACAACGGTGGCCCGAACCAGTATAAATCTTGTGTCCCTTGTGTTGCGAGTTCGTCGAGCTAGCTTAGAGACCGTGAAGCGTGTGAGGGCGTGATCTGTGAGGGAGAGATCTTCGTGCGCACCCCAGAGTTCGAACCTTAAGGGTTTTGCCGGAACCCAAGATCCGACAGAAGCCAGGAGAAAGCTGCCAAGGAGCAAGCCGCCCATAAGAAGCTCAAGGCCAGGTTTAACAAGGTCCAGCAAGAGCTCCAGGATGCTGTGAAAAAATGCGAGACCTTGGAGTGCGATGTTTTGGCTCGAGAGACCGAACTCGCCAATGCTCGCCAAAGTGCAGAGGAGGCCCGGGTTGAAGCCCAGGGCGCCCTCCAGGAGATCCAGGAGGCCAAGAAGATTGCGGCGGTAGGCGTTTAGTATGCAAAGCAAGTATGTGAAGAAGAAGTATTTCTTACTAACCCGGATTCGGAGTTCTCCAGGGGCGTTTGCGGACCTGCCGCACAGTGTGTCAGACGTTGTGGAGTTCTTCCGAGCCGAAGAAGGGAGCTCAACGGAGAAGCTATTCTGGTCGCAATACCTTATGCCAGAACACCCAGTGCCCTTCACGGATCAGCTAAAACAGTTTGTCGAGCTGCATAGGGTGGGCGAACTGGCCATGAAGGATTTAATAATCCGACTGTGGCCTGCCGAAGCTATACCCAGCAGCTACTTCGGTCTCATGAAGCGGCTGGTAGATGCCTGTCCTCGGCTGGACGTCGTCAAGCGGTCGGCCTGCATCGAGGGCGCGCGCATGGCCTTCGCCCGTGTCAAGGTGTGGTGGGCGAAGATGGATGCCGTCAAGCTTTTGACCGAGGGGCCGCCCGAAGGCAAGGAGCACCGCACGCCCGAGCGGTATTTTGAAGACGTCCTGGAGGGGTCTCGCATTGTGGCGACGCAATGTGCGCAGGACATTATCTTTGAATGAATACATTCATGTTGTCTTTGCCTTGTATGATGAAACAAAGTTGTTATGTAATATAATGTTTTTTTAAAAAAAATTACCTCCTGTGCGGCCGTGTTGTATGAAATCTGAGAGTTGGCCAGTCGTCGGCTTCTGCCCCCATGTAGGTAGTACGGGGGTGTTCGGGATGGAATCTAAACACTCTTTGTCCAATTGTTTGGTCCTTGAAGGAGGTGTTTAGTGCAACGAACCGGGCAATCAGACTATGCGGCTTAGCACCCTCACTTAGCCATAGGAGTTTTACAATAAAAATGTGGGTGCAACCCCTAGTATCCGAACTACGATGCTATAAGTACCTGATCAGGTGAGTACCGATCCCTCGCGTAATGCGGAAAAATCTCTAACCATTTGAAACCTCCGAAGAGCTAACCGGCTCTCGCCGCATCATGACAGTCAGTTTTCGGCTTTCTCTACTGAGGTGCTCCTTCGGGTACACCAGGGCACAACCACAGTAGTTCTCCCTTTACTACCTTAGCCAATATAGCGGAACTTAAGGTAGCAAGCACAGGAGCCGGGCAACCCAACTATTGACCAAAGACATGATTCGGAGCCAATGCATATATTGCTAAATTCGGGGTGCCGAACTATACTGTAAAAAGTGTTCGGACTTTGTTGCTGTAGTGTGGGGTGCTATGAAGCCCATGACAAATGTGAAACGTACCAAAGTGTACGGGTGCTATCTGATAAGGTTATCAACAGAAAAAGGAAAACAGAGAGGGAGCAAAGGTAATGAGCTGGGGCCCTAAAATTTGGGCCGCAAACTGTTTCCATTATAATTTGATTAATACGTCAAAGCGCATTGATACAAGTAGTGCGATAAGAAACATGCTATTTAACATGCCACAACCAAGGGAGAGCTGCGTGTGGGTCCTGAAAACAGGTAGAGTGATCATTTAAAGAAACCACCTAGAAATTCCCCTGTACGTATGTGCTTCTTGCCATCTTGGTGTATTTATCCTTCGAAAGGACCGCGGGTCAGGCCGTCAGAGGAGGCCCGTGGAAAAGAAACCTGAAAAGGAGAAAAAGGAAATAGTGAAAGTATATGTGTCCGGGAGCGGTTGAGCCGTATTGTGGATCACAAGGTAGGTATGCCTCCATCTATGCCCATGGTATTTTGAGTGCGTAGTTATGTACGCGCGGTGCGAATTCCGCCACTTGATCTGTAGCGACCCGACCTCAGACGGTCAAGTCTCTGTGCTTAAGTGTCATCCCTGGATCGGTATGCTGACACACACAGTACTCAAGGATTTATAACAGAGGTAAATCACATGTATAAAGTAACGTAAATACTATTACCTCAATCCAAAATAGCGGAAGTAACAAGGTTGTGGATTCCCATCAACACCAACGGCAAAGTTGAGTGTAGAAATCGTAACCCTAACGTATCACTTACTGTCAGAAGATCCTCGCAACATGAGACATTGCAGCCACAAAGGGTCAAGACATTGAATGTACTGGCAAATTCACACCATAGGATAATGATGAATAATAACTATCACTACATGCATATTTGGCTGGTGGAAAGCTCTATGGTTATAGTTTTTGCGAAAAGCCAATTTTTCCCTACTACAAAGGAATATATTTTATTTAACTACAAAGTTGGTTGATAAAATATTGAGAAGGTAAACCCCCTCTCAACCCCAATTAAAAGTAACCATTAACCCAACAAATTAATTTAAGTAATATGATGAGATGCTTAAGATACTCCAAGTACTAGATACTCAAGATTGTCCATAACCGGGGACACGGCTAACCATGATTAGATTGTACACTCTGCACAGGTTTGTGCACTTTTCCCCACAAGACTCGATCTCCTCCGTTGGATTTCTCGCACTACATGATGTTTGAGAAACGGATGACCGAGACACAGTCTTTCAGAAACATTAACTCTTTAGTCCGGGCAAACCATACCAACCCTACAAACCCACTACCTGCTGATCTACCTCTTCAAGAGCTTCACGTAACTTACTCAACTATGCTAGAGCCCATAATAGCTTGTGGCTGCACACGAAAGTTTCTAGCATGAAAATATCTCAGTTCCCTTTGAGCCTGGGTGGCGAACCATAGGATGATCACACGGTGTATCCCCGGGATCTCCTAGGACAACACTGGTATATCCCCAGGTGTCCGGGCAAGTCCACCGGTATATCCCCAGGGTGCCCCTACCAATCCACCCAGATGTGTATTAAAGTTGCCACCTTAAGTTGAACCATTAAGTAAACAATCTCACATCTGTCATGGAATACACTCAAACCCAATCCATGTCTACGAGCATAGCATGGCAATATAAGCATAACGTAGAAGTAACTCCCAAGGTTTGAATGCAGGACAATAGGTTCCTACCTCATCAACTACTTCCCAATACCCACATGTTATCAAACCTACTCATGCAATGTTTGAGGGTGAAGCTAATGCATAAAAACTGGGTATGAAAGGGATATGATCAAAGTGTGAACTTGCCTGTACTGTTGATGAAGATGATTTGCACTCAAAACTCTTGATAGGTCTACTCGTCACACTCCGGTCAATCTATCGTAAGCAATCAATAGTAACCACACATAAGCAATCACTCGAAAGATCAGAAAGAACGAAGAAGACGATTCGGAAAACATCAAAACCAAGAAAATAACTCTTGCAACATAAAACAAATTTCTAACAGTACCAAAATTATATGAATTTGGCCTTATTAGAAAGTTTAGGTCAAGAGCTTCGATTTGCAAAAAGAATCAACTCAAACGGAGTTATAAAACTCAAGTTACGATCAAACGAAGTTCAAATTCAAATCTGGTCTAAATCAAATTTTAAACTTTCAAAAACATGTTTGAGTTGGATTACTGGATAGAGGAGATCGTAACGAAGAAGTGGGCGTTGGTTTCATCTAATTTGGATGAACGAATAAAAAGTTATGGCTATTTGAAAAATCAGGGCCAAGCTGTTTTATGGAAGAAAAAAATAGAGATACGGCTAAAAGAATTTTAGGTCTAATGTATAAATACAGAGACAAATGGGTAATCTAGTTATTTTATCGTACTAATCTAGAAAATAATAAAGTACGGGGAAAAAATGAAGAAATATACCTTTATAAGGCAGAGAAAAAAACAACTTCGGAGAGAGAAGACAATTTCCAGAAGTCGCGCCGGAGAGGAGAAAAATATTTTTCTTTAAGGAATCTAGTCAAACCAAAATATTGATTTGACCTGAATCAGATGATTTTTGGAGGCTCTGTGGGTCTATATTTATTGGTGGAAAAGAGGCTTAAAGGTCAAAGGCTAAGCAATGTGGGACTAAACATATACGTACGCAGATGAAATTTGAAAAGGATCATGGGCTAAAAGTTCGGCCCGGCCGCGCGCGTACACAGTGCAGCAGTTTTTTTTCAAAGGAAGAAAGAAAAAAATCTGGAAAGAAAAGGCTGGCTGGGCCTGGCCCACTTAGGAGAAAAAAAATAATAATAAGATGAAGCGCCCGCTACCACTATGCTATGCATGTGGGTGACAAATAACTATGGGACGCACGCAGTTCTTTTTATATAGGCATATTATATATCAAAATTTTCAGAAAAAGATTTCCGACAAGCTGAAAATTTTTTCTAGAATCAAATAAAATACACACAAATTCTAATAAAACAAAGAGTGCTTCTGCTCTAGTAAAATCCAGTAAAAAATCATTTTAAAAATACCAAAATTAATTCAAATTTATTTCTCTCCAATTTTCTGATGTAGGGAATCATGTTACCCTATTTTAAATATATTTTATTTTTGAAGAAAATAATTTGAATAAAACTCAAATAACTCCAAAGTGAAAATAAATTCAAAAGAACTTTGAATTTAATTCTTTGAAACTCCCAACTCATATTTCATATGTTTTGAAGAAGTCATTTTATCTTCGCTCGTGAAAATCATTGAGTTGCATAAAGTTCCCGGGTTGGAAATATTTTCCAAATGAAATTCAAATATTTTCAACACCCCTTGTCATTTAAATAAATGGAAGAAGTCATGTCATCTTCTCTCCAGGGTTTTGTGGTGAAAAGAATTTGAATTTACGGAGATCACGAATGCAAAATGAAAGTTTGGGAAAGTCCTTTTATTGCCTCTCATTTAACTTTCAAAAAGTTTTGATTTTCACTCAATTTCACACAATCAATCAAACAATCAATCAAATCTATCTATTTATTATAACATTCCAAAATTTAGAGTTTTAGGATGTTACAAACCTACCACCCTTAAAATGAATCTCGTCCTCGAGATTCAGAGAGGCTAGAAAGAAATAGGTTAGGTTTGGGGTCTTCTCAAAAATCCATCGATCGTCTCCGTGGGTCTCGGGTGCTACCACCCTTAGAAGCATGGTTACGGTTCCATCAAAACTCATATACTCCATCCTTATTGTTGACAGTGTCGGCCTTCCCAGATCTCGGGAAATTCCATCTCTGGGCTCTTCCGGTAGCGGCATAACCTTTTCCTCAATTCTTTTGTCCTTTTCCTCTTGGTAAGGTTATTCCGAGATTGGGTCTTCTTAGTTGACGGTCCGCGCCAATACCAACTAACTATCGATATCTCATGGTGGTCAACAATTTAGGGTTTCTCCTACAGAAATGGGTGCAGTTGATCCTCACCGTATGACCTACGGTTGGCAAAAGCTGCCTTGTACAAGGGGAAAAATTCTTATACCATTCTAAGGTTTAAACAGGGTTTTGATCGTCGTCTCTCTATTATAGGTAAGTCACTCAGATTTACCATCCCATATAGCAAGGCGAACAATAAGAGTAAGTCGGTATGGTGATCAATCCATCCCGCACCCAAATCATTACCTTGTACATGGTTTAGCGAATCTCGCATTCTAACACTCGGTCATCCTCACAAGCATTGCAGAATTTCTCTTGTCGATGAACCAAGTTCGGATAAATCCATTGATTCTGCAAGCCAAACAAACATCTATCGTTCCTTAACAACTCTCAGGTTTTGCGTGAACTCCTATAGAATCGTCGGTTGATAAAATCGTAACTTCTTCGGGGTTTTCCTTGACAAGAATGTGCTTGCTTCTTGGCAGTCACGGGCACGTGGGTTATGGCCCATCTCATCACTTGTAGTCCTTGAACTTATCCTCGGGCTTCTGATCATTATCCCAACTTCCAACTTCCTAGTATTCTTAAATCCATCCAATTGTACTGTCTTCCTTCCTTCTATTGGCACCAAACTAGGACATGATTACTCAGACTCATCATGGAATTTACCTTGATCCATATTTCCAACATCATACCTCCTTTATATCCAATAGTAATTCATCTCTTCATCCTCGTGGGATATCCCACCTACCGAGATAAAAACTTATACTTATGAAGTCCATACTCCACTTCGTGGAACATCATTATCCTTTCCAGGGTGAAGCGTCCTTACAGGGGAATATTGGCCAGTTCTGCATGGCACTTCTTCAACTGGAATACGTGAAACACATCATGAACTCCTAACAGTCCTTCGGGTGACTCCAATTTGTTGGCCACTTCTCCCATACGCTCCAAAACTCGGCATGGTCCTACAAATCTCGGGGCTAACTTTCCCTTAACTTCAAATCGTTTAACTCCTCGTAGAGGGGACACATGAAGACATGCTCTGTCTCCAATTTCATAGACTACCTCCTTGCATTTTTGAGTCTGCATAACTCTTCTGCCTGGACTGAGCTACCTTCAGTCTATCTCGATCAACTTTAACATTCTCTTTTGTCTCCTTGATCATATTTAGTCCAAACAACTAACGGTCTCCAACTTCATCCCACATCAATGGTGTATGGCTCCTTCTCCCATACAAAGCTTAAAAAGGGGCCATCTTCAAACTGACTTGGTAGCTGTTGTTGAATGAGAACTCCGCGTAAGGTAGATTATCATACCTACTAGATCCATAATCTAGCACACACGTTCTCAACATGTCCTCCAGAATCTGATTGACTCTCTCGGTCTATCCATCTTTCTACGGATGAAAGGTTGTACTGAACTCTAGCCTAGTACCCAAAGTCTGGTGCAGCTGATTCCAAAACTTTGAGGTAAACTGTGTTCCTCTATCTGATACGATGGTCCTCAGAACTCCATGCAGACATATGATCATGGTCAAATATATCTTGGCCAACTTCTCACTTGTATAGGTGGTTTCACTGGGATAAAGTGAGCCACTTTGGCCAAGCGAATCAACTACTACCCAGATAGAATCACATCCCGATCAGGTTCTGGGAAATCCGGTAATGAAATCCATGCCAAGCTTATCCTGCTTCCATTCGGGTATCGGCATAGGCTGTAGTAATCCGACTGGCTTCTAATGCTCTGCCTTTACTCTCTGGCATACATCACCTACGACTACATACTCCGCAATATCCTTCTTCATACCAGTCCACCAGAAACGCTCCTTCAAATCCAAATACATCTTGGTGTTTCCAGGGAGAATCGAGTATGGTGAGTCATGAGCCTCCTGAAGTATTAACTTCCTGATCTTTGCATTATTAGGCACATATACACGATCCTCGAACCATAAGGTGTCATGCTCATCCTTACGAAAACCTTTGGCCTTTCCTTTGCTCATCCTCTCTTTTACCTCAACAATCTCTTTGTCATCCTTCTGAGCTTCACGGATCTTTCCCAACAATGTAGACTGAACTTCCATTGCTACAACAAAACCTTTGGGAACAATCTCCAACCGAAGTTCCCTGAGATCCTCGGCTAACTCCTTTGGTAATCCTATGCTTATGAGGGTATTTGTCCTTATTTTCTTTATGGTTGTGTCCTATTTCTCCACAAATCTTGTATGCACAAGGTTTCTCCATATCCTTTCCATAAGGCCTCAACTTCTGGGACACAAGACGAGATCTTTGCAGAGTCAACTTAAATTCTTCCCAAGTGGTTACTCCTTGCCATCCATTGATGGTTTGGTACATCCTCCACCAAGTAGCAGCACCTCTTTTGAAGCACTGAAGGGCATGTTGGGTCATATCCTTTCCGGCTATAGTGTTATTCTTCAAATGACCTTCCATGTTCTAAATCCATCGGTCTGTCTCCTATTGACTCATCGGTCCAGAAAATACAAGCTCATCTCCATTCATTCTCTATTGGGTCCATGGGTTTTGGGGTGGGATAAGAGAGATAGAGAGGGATACACACAATACAAACAATAGTTTTGAAAAGACAGGTTTTATTGTGGTTGTCGGAAAAACATCAAACAAATGACAACTCACAATCCTCGCATCTAACGCAGGTGCGCCGCTTTGGGAGTCGCAACGGACTATGACCGGATCGGGCTTAAACCCGACCAAAGGGACATTAAATCCCCACCGGCCACCCATGAGATAGCGGTAGCGGAGGAACCACAAAGGGAGTATCCCTCTATTTTGAGGACAAATTATGTCCGGATCGCCGAGCTCCCAGAGCCGGACACCCGCCCAGGGGAGGATATGACCCGGGTCCCGGACTTAGAATCGGGCACGGGGCCGGAAAAATTGGGCAGCGTCCCGGATCCCGAGCTGTCGAACTCGGAGGCTCCCATGCCCCGGGGTGCTAGATCGGATCAGAATCCGGATTCAGCTATAACCACCCACAGAAACTTAAATCGTCTCTCCCGTATCATGCAAGAGCCCCAGGAGACAGTGCATCATTACTGGGCCAGATTCCTCCTTGCGCTAAACAAGGTCGAGGACTGCCACGAGGAGGACGCAGTCTCACTCTTCTGCAAGAACTGCACGGACAAAGGAATCCTTAATGCTATAAGTCGCCTTGACATAGTACGCTTTGCGGACTTAGCAACCATAGTACAGAAGTACTGTGCGATGGAAAGCGTCTGGAAAACCCAAGCTGAATTTTGGGACAGACCAGCTCTCACCAAAATCTTTGTCCGAACTAAACGGGCGAACTCTCGTAAGTCGGCCGATCCAATCCCCAAGAAACCAAAGCCCACCCCAGGGCGGGGAACCGTATTTAAAAAATGGCTCAATTGGCCATGTAAACTCCACAGCACTCCGTACACAACACCAACTCATAGCCTTAGGGCATGTTGGATACTCCGCAGTTGCAAAAGTGGCGAGGATCCTCTTACGAACAACATCCCGCCAACGAGCTGTCTGGTACTAACAGGTCTTGAGACTTTTGCCTCAAACAGTAGGCGCAAGCGAAGCTCATCGAAGCTCATGGAAATTTGCCATATGGCCAAAATAAACCCCCGGAACGACAATCGCTATAACTTTCAATGCCAGGATTTAACCTCGATTCCAGACTGTCCGCACCAGCCGCTCTGGTTCTTAGCCCAATCATGGACGGCTTTCGGCTCACTAAAGTGCTCATGGATGGCGGAAGCGGATTAAACTTGATCTATGAAGAGACACTCAGCAAGATGGAAATTGATAAAGGCCGCATTGAACAAAGCAGCACAACCTTCAGGGGAATTATCCCTAGTCAGGAAGCGCGGTGTGCAGGAAAAATCACACTCGACGTGGTATTCGGCACCCCAGAGAATTATAGGTCCGAAGAAATCACATTCCAAGTGGCCCCTTTTAGCAGCGGATACCACGCCCTTCTAGGCGGGACGCATTTACAAGCTTTCAAGCTATACCCCATTACGGGTACATGAAGCTTAAAATGCCCGGACCCAATGGAATCATCACTCTAGCCAGTGATCCGGACGCCGCACTTCGCGCCGAAAACAAAACCGCAGCACTAGCCCTTGAGGCATTATCCAAGGCCCTAGCAGCCAAAGAATTAACAACACTTTGGGCCACCGTGGACAGGGACGATGTGATACTCGACAAGCGACCGAAGTCCACCTCATTTAAACCCGTAGACGAGATAGTCAAATTCCAAGTCCATCCAACGGACCCCACAAAGACTTCTGTCGGGACACAGTTGAGCCCCGCGATGGACGCCGCACTGCGAGACTTCTTACGCGAGAATTGGGACATCTTTGCCTGGCACCCATCGGACATGCCGGGCATCCCACGCAGATTGGCGAACACAGCCTCAATATACTAAAAGGATACAAACCGGTCAAGCAGACTCTAAGGCGGTTTTGAGCCCAAACGGCAGGCCATGGGGAAGAGCTAGCCAAACTACTCGAGGCGGATTCATCGGAGATATCAAGCATCTGAATTGGTGGCAAACCTGGTAATGGTACCAAAGAAGGACAAATCCTGGCGCCTATGTGTCGACTTTAAAGACCTCAACAAGGCTTGCCCCAAGGATCCCTTTTCCCTCCCTCGCATCGATCAAATCATCGATGCCACAACAGGACACGACTCGCTGTGTTTCCTCGACGCATACTCTGGATACCATCAAATAAAGATGGCAGAGTCTGACCAAGCTGCAACAGCTTTCATAACGCCATATGGTCCTTTCTGCTTCAACAATATGCCTTTCGGGCTTAAGAATGCCGGCGCAACCTACCAACGCATGATTCAAACATGCCTGGAAAAGCAAATCGGCAAAATAGTGGAGGCATATGTGGATGACGTGGTCATAAAAACAAGACACGTCGAAACCCTAATAGATGACTTGAGGCTTACATTCGACAATCTACGGACATACGACACCAAGCTGAACCCGGAAAAATGTGTTTTTGGCGTCCCCTCAGGGAAACTACTCGGCTTCATCGTTTCCAATAGAGGAATTGAAGTGAATCTATTAAAAATCCGAGCTCTGTCACAGTTGGCTATACCAACAGACCTCAAGCACATCCAGAAACTAGCCGGATGCGTGGCTGCTCTAAGCCACTTTATCTCCAGGTTAGGAGAAAAGGCATTACCTCTTTACCGCCTTCTTGATTGCAATCGAACACTTGTGGATGGATGCATGCAGCGGCGGACTTGATGAAATAAAGACCTTATTGGCCAGTAATCCAGTACTAACAGCGCCAAATATTGACGAACCTATGCTGTTGTACATAGCTGCAACGCATCAAGTTGTAAGCGCAGTGCTCGTCATTGAACGAGAGGCTGACGGATACAAATTCCCGCTCCAGAAGCTGGTTTACTACGTATCCACGGTACTAACCCCATGCAAATCCCGATACCTACACTATCAAAAAATAGCATACGCGGTGTTCATGGCATCCCGGAAGCTACGACACTACTTTCAAGAGTGTTCGATTATGGTGGCCTCTGAAGTACCACTCAATGACATAATAAATAACCGCGACGCTACGGGCCGGATTGCCAAATGGGCCATTGAGCTCCTTCCGTTTGACATAACATACAAACCACGGCGGGCCATCAAGTCGCAAGTATTGGCTGACGATGCGCCGAATGGGATGAAGTTTAACTCCCTAAAGAGTACGGCACATACTCAAACTGGATCATGCACTTGACGGCTCTAAAATGCTGGCGAATTGGGAGCAGGTGTAGTCCCGCGTCTCCCACGGAGACACGGTCCATCGTCCTCCAAATATTATACCCAGACTCCAACAATGCAGCCGAATATGAGGCTCTGTTGCACGGTCTTCGGATGGCAGTCTCTATGGGCATTCAACGCCTAGAAGTGCGCGGGCATTCAAACCTTGCAATATCACAAATAAACGGAGATTTTGATGCTAAGGACCCGAAAATGGCGGCCTACCGTAATGCCGTCCTCAAGATGTCAGCTCGGTTCGAGGGGCTCGAATTCCATGATGTGGCTCGAGAAAACAATCAAGCGGCGGACGTCCTCGCTTGCATCGGCGCTAAACGCGACCCTGTCCCACCTAACATATTCTTGGAACGGTTGTTCAAGCCATCCGTAGTACGGGAAGGGGAGTCCGGCAATACTAGCACGAATCCGAATACACCCCCAGATTCCGAACTATCAGACATAATCGGAGGTTCTACCACTGAAATAACGTCCTCGGCCCATGAAATCATGGTTGTAATCGCCCCGTGGACTGAGCCTTTCTTGGCCTACCTAAATAGGCAGGAGCTCCCCGAAGACCAAAATGAAGCACGCTGCATCGTCCTGCGCTCTAAAGCTTACAAAGTCTACGAAGGGGAACTCTACAAGAAAAGTGCTACCGGAGTGCTCCAAAGATGCATCTCCGAAGAGGAAGGGCGGCAGCTCTTGGCTGAAATCCATGCCGGACTGGGCGGACACCACGCCGCTGCTCGAGCATTAGTCAGCAAGGCCTTCCGTACAGGTTTCTACTGGCCGACGGCTGAAAGCGAATTTAACAGGACCTTGTCCAACATTGCGTTGGTTGCCAGCTCTTTGCCAATCAGAGTTATATGCCCCCTACCGCTCTCCAAACAATCCCCATAACTTGGCCCTTCATGATCTGGGGGCTGGATATGGTCGGACCTCTTAAAGGGGGAAGCCATAAGAAAAAATACTTATTGGTCATGGTGGACAAATTCACCAAATGGATAGAAGCCAAACCAGTCAAAACGGCCGAATCCGGACCAGTAATAGACTTCATATCCGGGGTCGTACACGACACGGTGACCCCACAACATCATCATCGATAATGGCTCAAATTTCACAGCCGATTTAAGTGAAAACTTGGTGCACAAAATGGGCATTAAGCTTGATTACGCTTCGTCTACCATCTCCAAACAAACGGCCAGGTAGAGTGGGCAAATGGTCTCATCATGAGCGGCATCAAACCCAGACTAGTGCGATCCTTGACAGAGTCGGATACGCACTGGGTCGAGGAGCTCGACTTTGTACTCTGGGGGCTGCGGACCACGCCGAATCGCACCACCAGATATACACCATTTTTTATGGTGTACGGCGCGGAAGCAGTATTACCCTACGACATAATACATGATTCGCCACGCGTACGCATGTACGAAGAGAAGGAAGCCGAGTTAGATCGGCAGGATAACTTGGATGCCCTGGAGGAGGAGCGCGACGTCGCAAAAGCCCGCTCCGCATTCTATCAGCAGTAGGCTCGATGATATCAAAGCAGAGAAGTGCGGGCCAAAACTTACAATATTGGCGAGCTCGTTCTACGCCTATCGGAGAAGAAGATGGACAAGCTCAAACCCAAGTGGGAGGGCCCCTTCGTCATTGACAAAGTTCTCACCGGAGGAGCGTACCGCTTACGTAATGCATCCGATGACAGACTCGAGCCGAACCCATGGAACGCGGCCAGACTCCGGAGATTCTACGCCTAACGCCGAACTCAGTGTTCGTCTCCTAACCCCTCCTTTTTAATTATGCTCCATCCCTTTTCCTTTCTTGACCTTTTTCCTCTTCATACAAAGTATTCAATACACTGCGGACTCCCGGATCACTCCGGCCGCACTAGGTGTGTAAGCAATACCTGGGGGCTTCCTATACGGAAGCTAAAAATAATTACTCACATGGCTTTCTGCCCATCACATATGCATTCTTTTTCCACATGTGCCTTTTCTTCACCATTATATGCATCAATATGACTTAAGATGTGGCCAAGCTGGGTTGCCTGGCTCTTGTGTTTATGCCCTACGTTCCCGTTAATTTGGCTAGGGCATAAGGGGAGCACCTCTGCGATAGTTACTGCCGGTTCAGCCGGATGTGCACCTCAGACTGGGTGAAGCTGAAAGCTAGCTTCCTTAAGAGAATATTCGGTCGGTGAACAAAAGATGTATTCGTTTATTACAATGCAAATCCCCAGAAGTTTTGTATCCTGCGCAATCGTTCACAGTCCGGACATGTGCATTGTCGCATGCGTACCCGGGGAAAGGAACCCCTAACGGAACTATTCTTCCTGGAAGATGTTTCTTACTATCCATGTAATATAACATAACTAGTTGGGTAGTTGTCTGTTCAAGCACTTATGAGCCCTACGGCTGGTTTCCACGCATACCCCGGTTTTGTATAACCGAGTGGGTATTCGGACACACCCCGGACTGTAGGATCCGAGGGCTGAAGCGAAAAGGTCCGCCATGACAAATGATTTTAATCCGGCTAGGGACTAATTATGTCCATTGAATTACACAGTCACTTGGACTGACTATATTCCTCCTCTATACCATCCAACAGGCTATCTAGCTTACAATCCTGTTGAGAATATTTTGCGGCTAACGCTACCTGGTCATATACCAGACTCACGGGAATTTCTTGCCCATCTGGCCCCGCCGGTCCGACTTCGGCCATATGGTTTGGGTCCAGCCTAGTGTAGTGCGTCTTCACCATAGCCCAGGCTTCTCTCGCACCTTGTCGGCAGGCTGATATCTTCCACAATCGAATCACTGCCGTGCTCCTTGAAGTATCCGCAAGCTCTCCCATGCCATTCGGCAGGAAGCTTGATGGCCCCAAGGCCTGAGCAACGCCCTGCATCACCTGCCGAGCTCGCTCGTGTAGTTGTGAGAGGTCTTGTAGTAACTCGCTTGCAGATGAGGGCATCTCCTCCTCAGGGCGACATGTTAACATTCCTACAAGCAAAATCCTTTCAATATACTTCTACGCCAAACTATACTACAGTTCGTCTAGGCACTTACCATAAATACCGCGTAGAAGCCTTTTGTTCTCCTTTAGGGAGTCCGCCAGCTGAGCGCGAACGTCTTTTAACTCCAAGTCCAGCTGGACTTCGGCATCTTGAAGATTGTTCTTCTCCTGCCTAACCTGCGTAAGAATGCGCTCGCCAGCCTTCAGCTGCCTTTTAAGACGTGATTCGTCATCTCTTACGCCTCGTGATTTACCCCGGATTGTGCAGAGAATTTCTGTTAGACTTGTCATATCAGCCACTTACTAACTGGTGCATATTCGCACAATTGAGACAAATGTTACCAGATGAGGGTTTTTCGGATTCCTCTAACTTCGCAACTGTGGCCTTTAGCTCGGCCTTGCACTCCTCCAGCTCCTGAGACAGTTGCTCATTCTTATCTACAAGGACCTGTACATATATTGATCCTTAAAACAGTTGTTCCAACCATTTCAAGTCTCGGGGGCTACTGCTATTCATGCTTATCAAAATTTCTTACCCATATATCTTTGGTATACTGGTCCGTCGCTCGGGCAAGCCCGCCTTGAGCAGCTCGGATGTATGCATCTCCCGAATTGAAGGCATTAAATGCCTCTTCGGAAAAGATGTTGTTCCGAAGCACGGCCCGTCGGCGCCGGTGATTCATGGCGCTCTCTACTTCGGAGTTCGTGGCCGAGAGCATATCCGCGTCCTCTGTCGGAGAACTATGCGGCATCGGCCCCGCGTCTGCCTCCGCTCTCGAGGCCGGTTCTGGAATCCGGCTGGTGGAGGTGTGATTGGCAGGGTCCTCGGATATAGTCCGGCGATTCCTCTTCCTGCCAGGACGCAAAGGGCGTCGTTATACTTCAAATACCATAATCGCAGGACAGGTTTTTTCCTTACCTCTGCAGCGGCGTGTCGACCCTTATCGCCTTCCGCTTGAGCCTGCCCGATCCGGACGCCCTTGGCCGATGAGTCCCTAGGGGCTCGGCCCCGCGCTCCGACCGTCGTCTCTGCAAAAAACACGACACTTCAAGGGTTAGGCATGACACCTGAAGGGAGTCTTCTTCGGAGGATAGGGCTTTTCGGTTTGGCTTACATGCGACGTAGGTAGCAGTCCGGGGTAGTCGGCAATAATGGCCACTGAGGCGCCATCACAGCCCGCTTGATAAAATATCCCGTTGACAAGCTCCACGGTAATATCCGGATCCTCTTCGAGTCCTGGATCTAGGGCCCTTCTGGGGTCCTCAGGCTGCGGGGAGGGGCTGGAGATTCCTTCTACGGCCCTCCTCAGTTCCTGCTCGGAAATGTCGAAGCAGATGATCTTAGCGAAGAACGCCGCGATGAGTGAAGCAGGGAAAGGAAGAACGACTTACCTAGTTTGGGGGGTTGCACATGGAGAATCCATCCCGCGGTTTAATGCGAAGAAATTCTTCCTCTTCTCCTTTGTATAATTCGGACAATATCCTTGCCAGAGCAGTGGCGGAGTCCGGACCCTTACGGTCACGGCGGGTGGCATCATCTCCCCCGTTGAAGTGCCACATGGGCTTTCCCCGGTATTGAAGCGGTTGCACCCCCCGTATTATGCATATTGCCATCACCTCGACTATAGTCAGTCCGGACTTGGCCAGCAACTTTATCCTGCTCATCAGGAAGTGTACTTCCCTGGTATCCTCCTCTCGGGGGCACTGGGGGCGCCGGCTTAGACGTGCCCTCGGTGGGGCGTCACTGAACTTGGGGAGACCTGTCCGGACTGGATCCGGAAGGGGAACATCATCAATATAAAACCATTCCAAAGGCCAGTTCTCTGGTGCCTTCTTGGGAGTGCCGGATAGGTATCCGGTTTCGGCAATGCGCCATACTTCGGCTCCGCCCACTTGACATGGGGATTCTCCCTGGTTGCGGGGGACAAGGCAGAACAACTTCTTCCATAACCCGAAGTGAGGCTCGCAGCCTAAAAATAGCTCGCAAAGGGCAACGTACCCTGCTATATGTAGTATAGAGGCAGGGGTAAAGTTGTGTAACTGGAGGCCGTAGAACTACAAGAGCCCGCGAAGGAACGGATGGATAGGAAACACGACGCCTCTTAGCAGATGCGGGATGAGGCATATTCGCTCCTCTGGAGATGGATTGGGAGATCTCTCCGCTTGCTCCCCGCCATTATAGGTGGCTATTTTGGCTCGGACGGGGACCATGAATGCTGGTGGGAGAAACCCTTGGGTTTGTAACTCAATCAAACGGCTATGGGGAACTGAACACTCTTCCCAGTCCCCCGGCTTGGAGCGAGGAGAGCGAGCAGAGGAGCTGCGATGACCGGCCATGTTGGAATGGTTTTTCCGGAGCGCTCTGTTGGATGCTTGCTCGAGGGGGAAGAGTGAGGTTTGGATCTGAGAATCCCCATCTCTTCAAATAGGCGGCCAGCCCAAAGGATTGAGGGTGGCAAACGCAAAAAATACCTCGGCTCCTCGCATTCGCTTGACACGTGGAGATGGTCATTATTGAAGCACTGAAGCCAAGGAATACAACATTGATGGAGTTCCCGACACTATTCGTCATAACAGGTACTTTGGAGTATTCGGAGATGGAACCCGCCCTGCAATGCTGAAGAAAAGACTATGTGCCGGACTCATCATCATTGAAGCCTGGTTCAGGGGCTACTGAGGGAGTCCTGGATTAGGGGGTATCCGGACAGCCGGACTATATCCATCATCCGGACTATTGAAGTGTGAAGATACAAGACTCAAGACTTCGTCCCGTGTCCGGATGGAACTCTCCTTGGCGTGGAGGCAAGCTTGCGATCCGGATATTGTATTTCCTTCTTTGTAACCGACTCCATGTAAACCCTAGCCCTCTCCGGTGTCTATATAAACCGGAGAGGTTGGTCCTTAGAAGATCGATCACAATTACAATCATACCATCATAGGCTAGCTTCTAGGGTTTAGCCTCTACGATCTCGTGGTAGATCTACTCTTGTACTACCCATATCTTCAATATTAATCAAGCAGGAAGTAGGGTTTTACCTCCATCGAGAGGGCCCGAACCTGGGTAAACATTGTGTCCCTTGCTTCCTGTTACCATCAGCCTAAGACGCACAGATCGGGACCCCCTACCCGAGATCCGCCAGTTTTGACACCGACACACCCCTCACATGGCAAACCCGCGCGACCTCGCCCCATCTGCGGGTCATGAATATCTTGCCGGTGGGGACCACTTCCATCTCTGCTCCGGTCGCCGGAGCGTCACAATCGGCGTGCTGCAACCAAAGCTCGAGGGCCCCCCTCGGCGGCATCATGTCGGAGAAGAACCGCGGGAAGCGGATCCAAGAGCTTGGGGGCATCGGCGCCCATAGCACAAGCTTCATGAGAGTCCGCAGAGTGGACTCCGGAGCGACCGCCGCGCCGTCGGCGTGGCGACCACGGGCGCGTGGCGTGGGCGGCGCCGCTCATCGCCCCGCCCTCCTGAGCCCTCGGCTCGGGCGTACAAGGGTAGCGGATACTCTGGAGGAGGCCGCTCGTACCAAGGCCTCGTCACCACCTGCCTCGCCACTTTGTCACGGCAATGGACCATCCTCTTCTTCGGCGGGAGCGGCCCCGGATCGTCGCGGGCGGCGTTCCCTTTCTCTTCCGTGGAAAACCTTTGGATGGGCGCCATTGTTGCAAGCAGAGGGGCAAGGAGAAGAAGCGAGTGAAGCAAGGAAGAGATGGACGACGGGGGCTCCACCCCCTTCCCAATTTATAGCGAGAGGAGGCCAACCGGCGCCCCCCACGATCATAGGTAATGATGGTTTTCCTTGCATGTCGCAGGGACTTGTCAAGTCGTGCAGTTGCTGAGGCAGTGTGGGGAAGCGGAGACGCCCACGTCCAATCAACCGCCATGCGTCAACCGAGGCCGTAGGCTTTTGGGGCCCGCAGGGCTCCGTACTTAGCCCTTGGCTTCGCCTCGAAGCCAAGCCCGAGCGCGCCTTGGGCCAGGGGGCTACTGTCGCGTTCTGGGAACGGGGGTCCCCAGACTTTCCTGCCTGCGGCCCACGGCGTGGCTAAGCTAGCGGGCCGTATGGCCCATCTTTGTCGACAAGGCAATCAAGACCCTCGCGAGGGTCCAAGCCTCGTGGGGCGAACAATGCAAGACCTCCTCAGGAGCGGTCTAGCCAAGCAGGCTCACGAGGAGCGGAGATATCAAGGCGGGGTAAACCTCACGAGGCTCTCGTGACATGAGCCATGACGACCAACACCAGGCGGGCGCCAGCGCGCGCAGCGTCCTTGTTTCCTCTTTGGTGCTAAGGAGGCAGGCGTAGGTGCGGAGTACCGAGGCATCAGGCAAAGGTTTCCATATTAGTGCAACGAGACCAAGACCAGCAGGACAGCAAGGCGGAGATAACCGTGGAGCCCAATACGGCGTCATCACCAGGGCCTTTAGCAGGCGAAGACCACTTTTGTCAGGATAGCTTGTACTAGCTGTCCCCTTTCAAATTCGCCCGCCATTGTTGGCTCCCTTCCCGCTCAATATTTGGGGAGAGGACCAGGGCCTATATAAATAGAGCTAGCCACCACAATAGAGAGGGGGCAGAAGGGGAAACAGATCGAGTTCTGATCCACAAGTCCACAGATCACAAGAACACCTCAACCTCAGGAGGCTGTTCTTCCCCTTGTACTTTTCATCACCAGCCCAAGAGGCAATCCACCACCGCACACTGGAGTAGGGTATTACACCACAATGGTGGCCCAAGCCAGTATAAATCTTGTGTCTTTATGTGTTGCGAGTTTGTCGAGTTCGTCCATGAGATCTTAGCGAGCTAGGGTGTGGATCGGTGGGAGGGAAAGAACTTCGCGCGCACCCTAGAGTTCGAACCTTAAGGGTTTTGCCGGAACCCCATCTCCGACAGGGTGGATGCCCACGCGGAGGGGAGTACGAGGGTTCACTAGTTCGGCTGCGGCGTAACGCTGCCGTCGCTAGAGAATAACAGGGGGTGTGGGTGAGTAGAAGACAGGCCTGGTTAATCGTAGTATGGTCGGTTCGTGAGGCCTACGCGGCAGCACATCCGGCCACGAGAGGCTGGAGCAGGTGGTACGACGGGCCTGGTTTGGGCGACTGGGGCAAGAAGACCAGAGGTTGAAGACGCAGCACGGCCGTTAATTTAACATCCAATGGTCAGTGCAGCTAGAATCCTTTTGACTAAGTTGACAAAGCCCGTACGCATCAACTTAGTTGGCCCACAAGTCAGCCTCCAAATCTGGTGGGTCCCAGCTAGTAGGGGGAATCATTTTTTTGCTCGTAATAAGGTGGCACTTCCTTGTGTGCGAAGATGTTTTCTGGGTTTTTTAATTTCTTCTTTTTCGAGTTAGAATAAAAAGAAAACAATTTAGCATCTTTGGTACAATCTATATTTTCGCGAAATGGATGATAATAAAGCTGGTGGGTCCTAGCCGTCGGGGAGAGGTAACTTTTTTCCGTGTAATAAAGCAAACACTTCCCTGCGTGTGAAGATGTAGCTGGTGGCTCAAACCTGTCAGGGGGAGAAATCATTTGTTTTTGCATAATAAGGAGGGACTTGCTCACGTGCAGCCATGGGCCATGCGGGTCCCTACTGTCAGCCACTCCAGGTACATGCCTCTTCCGATGGCTGTCGTTTGTTGACAAAGTTGACCACACCGCGTTAAGAGAACCAATGCGGTGGACGATTGTGAGGCCTAGGAAGGGAACAACCCAGAGCCGGCGAAGACACAACAGTGGATGCCCACGCGGAGGGGAGTACGAGGATTCACTGATTCGGCTGTGGTGTGAGGCTGCCGTCGCCAGAGAATAATAGGAGGTGGTGGTGAGTAGAGGAATGGCCTGGACGGCGATGGGAGTAGGGTGGGCCGGTGAGGCATGCGCTGTAGCACAGCCGGCCATGGGTGGCAGTAGTAGGCAGTATCGCCGGCGGTGGTTTGGGCGGCTGAAGCATGAATATCCGAGATTGAAGAAGCAACACAGCCATTAGATGGACATCCAACGACCACTACTACTAGAATCGTGTGTTGACTATAAGTCGACAAAGCCTTGTGTATGCTTCAACTTAGTTGGCCCACAAGTGACCATCACATCCGTGGAAGAGAACATATAGCCCATTTGTGATTTGTTATAATGTACAACCCATTTTTTAATTCTAATGGAATTTACTTAGCCCATTTACTGTTTGTTAAAATTACAACCAATTTTCTAGCCAGGACAACGGTTAATAATTTTAACCGACCGCTAAAAAGTTCAACAAAATTTCCCACATTTTGATGGGATCCGAAATACTTTTTAACCCGAAATTTCGAGTCAGATTAATATAATTTCAAAAAAAAATTGTATTAGGTAAAAATCCAACGAAATTTTGTGCGCGCAACAAGTAATGAAATTAAAAATTTACCTGTTCGGTGCGTTTTTAATATTTATAGCCATTTTTTTTAGTTACAACCCATTTATTATTTCTTAAAGCCCATTTTCTTGGCAAGTCTAATGCGGGGCGGAGAATAACAAGTTGACCTGGGTTGAGTATTCCGCAGAAAAAGTATAGCTGGGCTAGCCATTTTCACATTGAAAAATTAATATCTGGGCTGAATATTTGGTCGACATAAAAGAATAGTCTGGGCCAGACGGGCCACAGCCCGCCCAGTTGATACCCTGCTCCTCTGAAAAACAACAAAAACATCGCTCAAGAAAAACTCTGCTCACGCCTCAAAAAACAAATACTGCTCGACCTGCTGGGTCCCAGTTGTCGGCTGCTCCTTGTGCAATTCTCTCGTTTATTGACTATATAGGTTGACAATGGTGTGGGACCGTGATGTTAGGAAACCAGGAGGAAGCAAAAAATTTATAGTTGTGTATAATAAGGAGGCACTTGCGTACGTGCGGCTATGGCCCTGGTGGGTCCCCACTGTCATCCTCTCCAAGTAAAGTCATCTCCTGATTCCTCATGTTCGTATACCATGTTGGCAACGCGAGACGGCGGCGCCACGGCGAGCGCAACAACTCGAAGGATGACGAAGAGAGACTTGTGGGCCCTACGGATGGACTGATACATCGCCCACTGCTCATTCAGGAAGCCATGATCATAGGGCCACATGTCCGCGACGGCATTGTCGTTCGCTTGTTCGCCGGCGATTCATCCTTCCGCGAGTCGGTGCTCATTGAGGAGACGGGGGTTGCAACACATGTCCTCCTGTGCTGGTAGCTCTTCCGCCATTAGGGCGTTGAAGTGCGGCCGCACCTGCTCTATGGTGAACACGGCATGAACCGGCTTGGGCAGTGGTGTCGGCTCCTAGTCGGAAGCCACGTCCATCGTCTGATTGTCGTCACTCGGCTCGGCGAGCTCGCTGGCGAGCCAGCATGTCCGGTTGCTGGATCGTACCGCTGCCAAGCACGAGTCTGACCGCCATGGCCCACCCAGAGCCCCTCCCTCGCCCGCGCGCGCTTTCCACCCAAAATGGTCAGCGTCGCCCGCGCCGCTTCCTGGTGCAGGCGATTGCTCCACGTTCAAATGACACAAGTGCCGTCTATCCGTCCGTCTGCCGCCCACATTAATGATACGCAGTTGCCGAGGTGGCTACTCCGGCGCCACCCGTTCGTCCCTCTGCCGCCCACCATTGCTATATAAACTGTTGTGCCGAACGTAGCCGCAGTCATCCGCCTCAGTTCCCTTTCTCTCATCCACACCACTCCCATCATGGCTTCCTCACGCTCCAACGCTCTTCAGGACGGGCGTACGACGAACCAGAAGGAGATGCCAGCCATTGCTGCCGACTGGCTGGCCGGTAGGCAACCGGAGGACGATGACGTCCCAATGGAGAACGTGGTAGTCGACGATCTGGCACCAACCCCCTCTTCCGCGCCATCCTCGTCGCTGCATTGCACCATGACCATCGGCGAGGCCCGTGCCCAATACATGGACATGGTGAGGTAGAAGCGTGAGGAGCAGTTCCGGCAGGCGCAGGCTGGCGCCGCCTACAACCACCATCTTCTCCAGAAGCACATGCAAGCAGAGGAGCAGATCATCACGGAGCGAGCAGAGCAGGAGGCACTGCTCGAGTCGTACCGCTCCACCCACGAGAGGCGCCTCGCGCGCTAGCGGTACCGCATGTGGGTGGAGGAGGTTGCGGTTGCCTACAAAGAGGGCGATGAAGCGGGTGAGGCGCTGTTTGGCGAGACCGATGATGAGGCGGAGGACAATGTCAGCTCCGCTGAGGCCCCACCCCGCCGGCACCGAAGCGGAGGACTTCACCGGCTTCGGTGAGGCCCTACTCCGCGAGCCCCCGCCTCGCCAACAACGAGGCAGAGGACATCGCCGGCTCCGTCGAGGCCCCGCCCCGCCGGTAGCGAAGGACTTCGCCGGCTTCGGCGAGGCCCCGCCGTGCAAACAACGAGGTAGAGGACATCGTCGGCTCCGCCGAGGCCCCGCCTTGCCGGCAACGAGGGGGAGGATTTCCCCTGCTCCACCCAGGCGCCGCCGTGCCAACAATGAGGCAGAGGACAGCGCCGGCTCTGTCGAGGCCCCGCTCCGCTACCAACGAGGCCGCGCCACACAGAAAATAAGGAAGAGTAGAACACGGTAGGTCGCCGCCGCTCGGGTCCAAGTAAGGCCACCGCTGCTACCCTCCGGTTGAAGCCAAGCTTGGCGGGTTAAGCATTGACGGCCGATTAGCTTCTTGGCGGCGACGTGGAGTCGGAGAGGTGTGCTAGAGAATAAGCTTCTGTTCGGCTCAGCCGGACACGGGAAATGGGCGCCGGAGATCATAGATTAGGTTAATTAATTATACCTCGAGCAGACCCCTTTTTAGTTGAAGAATGTATGAAATGTAATGAAATTCGGGTGTGTATGAACGAATTTAGTTTGATTAGTTCGAATTCTTGTATCACTGGCATTGGATGAACATGCAAAACAATATGTACTAGCATTATTCCCAGGACGCACGGTGAGCACCTCGTTTGCAGCAGTTTCATATGTACAAAAAGTTTGAGCAGCTTTTTAGCATGCCTGTACATTGCAACCAAACTCACAGGCCTGGCAATTCATAGAGAACATTCAAAACAATTGATGACTATGCATCTCAGTGATTCACATGTCAAAGACAATATTTACTTCACAACTAAAGAATAAAGAAAAATCGATCGAGATGCCGCTGACAGCAAAGGGCGTCCCATTCTTGAATATCAACCGCATGTCTTCTTGCTAACATCAATAGCAAAATTTGACAAGGTTGTCCCGTTCCGAAATATCAAATGTGTGTCTTTGTGTACATCAATAAGCAAACTTTGACAAGGTTTTCCCATTCCAAAATATCAAATGCCTATGATTGTGGAATGGGCGGGGTTTCCCATCAGTTCGGACATTGACAAGTCACCTTGTGCTAAATAAACCAGCTGTTCTTTTTGTGTAGTTCCACTAAAATCAACCAACTTCGCGCGTAGCTTGTATGATTTCACCTTTATATGTTGCAACGCCTTGAACATATCCGCACCTCCTTTCTTGTAGCTAATTTTGTGGCTGGAGGTGGAAATGAATGATTCGAGAAGATTCAATGTACTATGCATGATGAAGTATAATGGAGGGCACGAAAGCTCAGCATCCCTATTTGCATAAATACAAAAAATTCATTAGTATAAAGCAAACTATAGTATGAGTTGACAGTTTAAATAGACAACCTACATGATCCATGCAGAGCATACATTTAAAAAAATGGAACTCACCGGAAAGAATCCTAAAACAACATTGTATTGGCCATCACAACAACAAAGATGGAGATTCGTGAGTCCTTCTGAGCTGAAGTTACTTTGTTCTTGTGGGCAGTAATGTAACCATCCTTTAACTGCTTCCTTCTGTTATGAAGAGGATGATCCTATTGTGCAAAGACAAGAGAACAACTAAATGCTAGCATCCCTGTTTTCTCGAAAAAAAGGAAAGGAAATATTTAAAACAACACAGATGAAGCACTTCTCGAGGACAATACCACTTTCTCATGATAGTAGCTAAATAGTAGCACAACACCAATAGAGATGACAAAGCTCAATCATATGGATGAAATCCGTGGGCCGGTACCAACCTTTGTTAGGAGGCTTATTGTGTAGAGCATATAGATGAAGCACTTCTCTGGAACCATCTATTGTTATCTACTGTGGTTGCCATGCTTACTATATACTCCTCGATTAGTTTAATGTTTCCAACATCTTCTTGTGCAATTCCACTAAAATATATGTTATCTTCAAAGAAGATCCTTGTTTGCACAAGTAGACATAATTACATATTACATTAAGAGTGGCATCGAATCAGTGGCAAAACAATTGCTCGTTCCAGACATAGCAATAAATTAATATGCAAAACTATATCATTACTTGTGTCATCACAATTCCAGTGCTTCATTACAGCACCAGGAGTTGATTTTTGTTTTTCTTCCGCTTGTTCTTCCCCTTCATCACTTGGTTCAATAACAGACAAGCTTCGCCTTCAATGTAAGATTTGGCATGTCAATTAGGGAGCACAAGTATAACACTAAACAGCGACATTAATTTTCTGATGACAGTAGCAAAATACAGGCCAACAGTTGTGAAATATCATTATCTTACCTCAATGGGATATTACGGTGCACATACATATTGGAAGTCTGGTCTCCATTTGTCCAGTTCACTAAAATCAAGCAACATTACCATATAAGTAGCACAACATATGAAAGCACACTGCACAATTATGTGAAAGAAGGCTAGTACTAACCTCTCATGACGCGGAATTCAAACAACTCACAAGAAGAAGGTCTGAAACAAATTTGCCAACACGGACAAGAAGTCAGATCTCCTCTTGTGCAACTCCACTAAGATCAAGCAATCAAGCAACATTGTCGGTGTGACATTTTGGTTGGACTGCACAAAGCACTCTTAAAGAGGTGCAAAGGAAACAACTACTGGTCAGTAATGGTGGATGGCACAGAAGCCCACAAAAAGAAGCATCTAACTTATCTAAATGGGAAATAAAGCAAGACAGTTGCATTTCTCAAACAATGGCATTGATTCATGTTAACAGAGAGATTATATTAACAATAAGATTCGTTAAACATGTAATTTGCTTTTAACTGTGGCATTGCTTCAGTTTTCTAGCGGCATTATTAGATTAACAATAGCTAAAGAGTTGTATGGGACAGTGGACGCACAAGCACCATGTGCATCTACTGATGTATAAAGGGGTGATGCACAGTCTATTGCAACAAACAACCAAGAAGAATATTTGTGTTGGTCCCATTTTTGTTATCTTTAGAAACCTTTACCTATGTGAGGGCAGCAAATCTAGTCCTGCTCAAACTATACAGCCTTGTCCCCCACCCACAAAAAGATCAGTTCCTTACAGATGTGTGTAAAGCGTTTGCCATTGCTTTCCCTTTTCGACCAACATAGGTGTTGGATAGCCAGCCTGTACTACTTTCACCCCTTCCTTTCCTCTTTGAACCACATCCTAGATTCACACTATACAACTTTACCCACTACTTTCTTGTTTGATCCAACACCAAGATTTGAGTGCAGAAGCAAAAACATTCCACATGTAGGTAGAGCAATACATGTGGATTAAGAAAATTATACCTTAAGGTTCTCGGGGTGCGGATCAATGGGCGGCCGGAGGCCGATCTGCCCACACTATGTACGGCGGCGTGAAAGAAGGGGTCAGAGGCCCTCCCGCGCTGCCGCTGGGTGAAAGAGAACAGCGGCGCCGGCAGTGGATTACCTCCCTCGCCGACGGCGACAGTGTTAAGCCTCCTTGCCTTCCCCGACGGACGGGATCCTGCCAACTCTTTGACCAGCAGTGAGGGGAGAGAAAGAGGAGAGGCCAACGCAGTCTTCTTTTAGTTGTTAGATCTGGATAGGGTGAGAGAGTATGTAGAGAGCAACTACAAGCACTAATGCTCCAGCGTGTATATATATAGTGGAGAGAGAGAGTGAAGAGAGCAAACCCTAGAAAACAAGCGCTGAGGCTGCAGCGTATATAATTGGAGTGGTTTTCTTTTTCTCTCCATAAAAATCGTTTTAAATTGTGCACGAAACGGAACTCTTTATATAATGTACTACTAGTGAAGAAAAATACTAGGGCAAAGCTAACACGTGAAGAAAATCTAACGCTCGAAGGACTCAACTCGAAATTAGCGCTCCACGCCTCCCGGTCGCACTTACTATCGTTCACGTGTGGTACACGACCCTCCGAAGCAACAACTAAACTACACACGATCAAAATATCGGAAAGGTGGGCTACACCATCCTACAATTTTAAATATTTTGGGCACTTGTATTCAGCCTAAGTTAGTGTGCCACCGTATGTACTAAGGGTTACAGCGGGTGCTAAAACTAGGGCGTGTTGAGAGTCATTGCCATGCTGTTTATTTCTAGGGTCACTTCCAAACTGTGAAATTCTGTTCTCCTCTTATTTAGTGGATGAGGCAAATCTTTTGCCTCCGTTTTGAAAAAAACGAGAAATTCAATTTTAATTATTTAGTATGTACACTTTGCTCTCTTCCAATAATTTTGGGCACTTGTATTCGACCTAAGACTAGCCACAGTGGGAGTAACTTCAGCAGTAACATCGAGTCCAACTCAGCAAATTGGCTTATGTGGCAATGAGTTAATGAGGAGAGGGGTAGTTTGAGTAACTTAGCTAGTTACTGTGTATGTTACTAGTGTATGTTACTCTCCATTGTGGCTAGTCTAAGTCAGTGTGCCACCGTATCTCGTACTACTCCCTCCGTCTAGGCGTATAAGTCACGTTAGAAGGTGCAACGGGACCAAGGTGCAAGCAGATTGGAGGAGAAGGAGAAACTTGACCGGTCCTTCCTCCAATCAAAGCCCTGATTTCTATCTCTAAGCGCAACAATTAATCACAACAATTAAGAGATGTTGTTTTAGCTACCATGCAGGACCACGTATTAACTCGCATGCAAGCCAACTTTGATTCCTTGACTAATCAACGCGTAGTTGCGCTCCATGCATTGGGTTTCCGGGGGAGATAACAAGGTAGAGTAAGTAACGCTCGCTATCAACAAGGCTAGGAGGGGATTGAGATGCGAAGTTAATGGACGACGCCTAAACATTTTGGGAATATCTGATTTCGTAAGATGACTTAACACCTAGATGGAGAGAGTACTACCTCAGTCCAGGTTTGATGGAATATTTGTCACCTCTTCTCTTCTTGTATGCACTCCATTTATCTCACTTCATGTGGCTTCCCACTCCCATGATATTCCTATTCTATGAACCTATGTGTGCATGTGTGTGTTTTAACAGCGTGTGTGTTAGAGAGAGCAACAAATCGACCTACTCCTACAGAGAGATGGTGTGTAGTGTACAATTTAGCCGCGAGAGTCGGTGCATCCTCTCGTTTCCGGGCGTCCGGTCGGGATAGCTGCCACGCCTGCACCTGATCAGCCTGGCCCACCCAAAGCCCCTCCATCGCCCACGCGCGCTTCCCGCCTGAAACGGTCAGCGCTGCTCCAGAGAATCGGTGCCGCATTCATGCCCGGGTAGAGCGGATGCGACCTCTCACTGGCGCCTGCGTTGAAGGGAGAAGCAGATTCAAGAGTGAAGGTTGCTTCGTCCGTCCAACTTACTGCCGGGTCTATGTGATTTGATGGCTCATTGGTCATTATTATTGAGGTGGCACGACCGTGTTGAGTCTCATTTGCACTGTACACTTTACTTTAGTGCATGACACATGCACCGGATGCTGGATGTCCCTTGTTTCGGCAAAAGGAGGTAGATTTCAGTTTTCTCCATTCTTATAGTGGAGGAGTGCGAAAGCAGTGAAAACACGCGAGTTCAGTGATTACATGGCCCACCACTATCACCATATTTTCTAGACACCATGCGACACCTAACTCTTTAGTACATAGTAGTACGTACTGTAAATTCTCAGCGAGATAAATTTGTACAATGCTATGAAGCTTCCAGCTTCTATTTTATGTATCTTGCGTCCAAGGTTGCCCCGTTGCAACATTTCATCAAATATAAAGGAGACTAACGTGCATGCTACTGCATCTCAATGATTGACAGATCATAGCCAATATGTACTCCCTCCGTTCCAAAATAAGTGTCTCAACTTTATGCAAACTTTAGTACAAAGTTGTACTACTACTACTACTAAAGTTGACACTTATTTTGGAACAGAGACAACTAAAGAATAAAACGATCCATGCAGTCCCTAGCCCTTGAACCCTAAACCCTAACCAGACTTTAATTTGCTGGCAACGTTGAACCTTCCGAAGAAATGAGGTTTGCAACCCTTTGACCGTCAGATCATTTTGTGCAGTTTCACTAAAATCGAGCTGAGCATCCCTGTGGCAAAGAAATTGAAGAAGTGTGATTAGAATAAGACTAGTGGGACTAGTCGATGAGATATAAACTCATCACAAATACAGTAGAAGCCAGTAGAGGTACGTCCAGGGCAAAGAAGTAGAGAAATATCCACATGGAGCGATGTGGGCGGCTAGGGCAGTGGTGCAAGTCGGCTGTAAAGGAAGTTGTACCTGAGGGATGTCGGGATGTAGCTAGCTTAGAGGAGGGCGGCAGGAGGCGGCAACTGCCCACGTCACAACACTGAGCAAGGGACGAAGGCAACCGCACCGGCTTTGTGAGAGAGAACGGCGAGGACCCCTGATCAGGACGCGCCGACAGTGGGTTTTCGCCGTCGGCGACGGCAACCGCATCTGCACAAAGCATCCACCCCTTCCCCGGCGGACGTGATCCGCCTGCATGTTAGAGATGTGGCCACGGTCTTTTTGTGCGAGAGAGGGTGAAGAGAGCAATCGCAGCAAGCAACCGTGTAGGCTCGTCCTGGCTATGTATATAGTGGAGCAGTTTCTTTTTCTCTCCATACGAACCTATTTATATTGCGTATGTGCCACTAAAGAAAAAAACTTTATTTATAAATGACGCGGCACCATTCATGCGTGGTTCACGACCCTCCATTAAGTGAGTAACTACTACTAGACGCGTCAAATGAGCTCCACCGTGTCACGTGTGTGGTTGGGGAAGACGCAAAAGACGCAAAGAGTGCTACTAGTACTACGTGCGTGGGTGCGTGCACCTCTTCTCTTCGAGTATGGTTATTAAAAGTATAGTCCACTACTCTACCACGCGGTTATTATGTTAGCGAAGAGTATAGGCAGTAATAATGGATAATAAGACGTCAAATCACGAGGCCCACCTTTCTCTATGTTTGACCGAGGAAGAAGCCATCATTTCACTCCTAGTTGAATATCCATCCGCTGCTACCTCGGCAAATAAATAAAAATCCACTTCTACCTCCGCAGCATGGTTAATAATATAGCCATGTCAATAACGATGTAGAAATATCATTCACTGATACAATAGGGTTGGCTCTAAGGCTGGTGATTTTTTACTTGGTCTCTTTCTCTTTTTGTCTCATTTACTCATTTTACATAGGAGCACGTGTAGAGGATGGCTATTCCTTTCGATGGGACTTCTTCATGGGGTTTAAGACTAAGCAGCTCCGAATTATTCCTGCTACACACCACTCTGAATCGTGCCATCTATGATAGTACTCCCATTGCAACAATGAGGTCCACTAGGTCTAGCACGTCCTGTAAGAAGAGACTGTCACGTAAAGCATACATTCGTGTTGCCTTCTTCCTCATACGGTACGTACCACTAATACGTACTACTAGTACTACCACTACTCGTTCTCCTATAAACCTTGCGCTTGGCATCTCTAAAATATTAACCTTGCGCTTGGCTCTTCGCCTCTTCGGGAAGTCGAGCAATAATGGTACTACAGTATATGGTTCTGGCTATCTGAGACCGAATGAATTGCCGCATATCCACCACGTGGGCGAGGGTCGAGGGACGAGGGGCGAGGAAGAGTGCGTGCTACTACGTTCATTTCAATATGGACCACATACGGGGCAAAATGAGTGAATCTACACTCTAAAATATGTCTATATACATCAGTGTTTGGAGTATGTACTAGTAGTTAATATTGAAATCTGCTAAAAGACATATATTTCAAACAATATGATAATCTCTCTAACCAAGGTAGGGACGAGGAGTGCATATACGTCTAACGGAGGGAGTAGTAAATTTTCTCCTCGTCCTACGAGCCACCGCGCGCGTGGGCGAGGGAGCGGGTGTAGGCGTAGTAAGCAAGCTTCTCCTTGTCCTATGACTCTGCGAGCCACCGCGCCCGTGGGCGGGGGAGAGGGTGTACTAACCAAGCTTCTCCTTGTTCTGCGAGTTGACGGGACACATCAAAAGTAATACGTACAGAGCATCTCCAGCCATGCCTCTAAGGTAGGCCCCGCATGGTTTGCCTCTTTTTTAAAATAACGCGTCAAGTCGCAATTTGTTTGTTCACCCATTGTACACGATCCTCCATCAAGTGGACAACCAGTACACATGTCAAATTACCATGTGGGCTGCCTTTTCGTACAGAAATGAGCTCCACTGTGTACCCGCGCGGGTGTGGTTGGGAAAGAGACGAGAGTACGTGCGCCGTGCGTTCACCTCTTCTCTTCGTGCATGTTCCCCACCTACGTGGGTGCATGTGAGAGAGATACAAACCTAGAGAGATGGCGTGTTCGTTCGTGAGTGTTTTTTTGTTATGGGGGGTGATTTCGTGAATGTATTTGTGGGAATATGTGTCGATGATATGTCAAACAAAAATTTGACACATGCAATGTGTGTGAAATAGAGGCCTATCTATATCATATATAGAGGGGGCGATCCACAAAAAGAGAGGGAGGGGTCATAGATATGGATAGAGTCGAAGAGAGGATCAAGTGTGTGGGTGCGAGATCGATGAAGAGAGCCATTGAAATTTTGTGTGTGCACATCAAAGATATTGGGCGACTGACCTACCGGAACATGAGAGGGCACATGGCAAGTTTGTGTGTGGCAGTGAGACATGACTAGATCGCTCGATGTATCGGTGCATGTGGGGGGGGGGCAGGGAGGAGGCAGAGACCTAACTAGAGAGGTAGATCGACTCGTATATGTGTTGAGAAGGAGAGACCTAGCTATGTCTTGAGGGAGATCGGTCGACATCCATACATAAGAGAAGGACAGGAAATAGGTTGGGATAGAGAGAGAGAGGGAGAGAGAGAGGTAGAGTGTCGGAGGGGTGGTGGATTTGCTTCTCGGAGATGGTGGGAGAGGCCTACTAGACAAACTGAGGGTACAACTGCAATATTATCAAGCAGAGTAGGGATGTGTTTCTGTGTGTGCGTGTGTGTGATAGATGTGTCGGGAGGCATGGATGGATGATGAAGGGGGACCATGTGTTTGGTAAGCAGACTTAACTAGATCGGTAGATCAATTGTTGTGTGTCGGAGGAAGGGAGAGACATAAATAATGAGGTAGATCGATCGGCGCGTGGGGAAAACGAGTTATACATGACCTAGCTAGCTATATGTATAGCGGGAGATCGGTCGGTGTACATCCATTTGTTAGAGGCAAATAAGGCCCAGAGAGGCAGATAGAGAGAGAGAGAGATGGAGCTAGGAGGTGGTGCGAGAAGCCTACTAGCTAGATAGGGGGAGGAGTGTGCGATTGTGAGATCAATGAAAAGAGAGGCGAGAGTTTACACATGTGTGAGACCATATGAGAGACACGAGGCATGGACACAGAAAGGAGGAGATGGAAAGTGCGTGTGTATGTGGTAGGCAGACATCGCTGGAGAGGTTTAGTGTGTGTTGGAAAGGAGTTGTGGAGACCGTGGGAGAACCACCTAAAGAAAAAAATGAATGTGCACGATGGATAGAACGCTGAGGGAGGGGGAGGGCGAGGAGGGTGTGTGCATGCACGAGAGAAAGTTAGTGCTAGCTACAAATGTTAGAGGATTGTGTGGGTGTAATTCGATATGAAAGTGGATTATATATTTGAATAAGAGATCATAGTGTTATAAACCTATGCATGCATGAATATAGTGGTGATACGCGTGGTGTGGTTTTGGACATGTTATAACATAATGTGACAATGCGTGGCGTTTGCAACTCACAGCTAAATACCGAACAATCTAAACCATACTATATATCGAACAATCTCACATTTTATTTGAATTTGTGATAATGTGTGGCGTTTGTAGCACACAACTAAATATCGAACAATCTAAACCATATTATATATCGAACAATCTCACATTTTATTTGAATTTGTGATAATGTGTGGCGTTTGCAACTCACATCTAAATACTTGTAGGCGTAGGGGGCGGGGCACCATACATTATGTGATAAACACATTATACATATGAGACATGGTTTAGATTATGAAGATCTAGCTAGAGCTTAAAATGTACTGTGATTTGAAATCAACATAGAGTAGATTCAAATAATCAAGTTCGACTTCATACAGTACCCATAGTTCATATCTAACTCGACAGTAATCATGTGGTGTGCTCTAAAGATAATATACAAATGATGGTTTAACTTGACAATAATGATGATTGTAGATCTTATTAAAACAGTGAAACGAATTCAAATGGTTTAACTTGACAACAATCATGATTGTAGATCTTATTCAAATAGAGAAATGAATTCAAATTTAGTTCAGATTGAAGCGGTAGTATATACGTTCGGAATGCACTGAAACGTTCATCTGAGTAGCAGGTTGCATGCATTATACACGTAGAGAAATATTTTAATTGAACATAACATGGATTCAAAGTTTTGAATGGCATTTGTAGTGAGAATTGATTTGGTAGAGTACACGGGACTAGACTCTCTTGTGTGGTGCTAATTGATTTCTTTTTCTTTTTTCGTCGAGGGAAGTGCGAATTGATTTGATATAGGGTGTGTTTGGATTGTGGCCAAAGTGCACCTTACCAAAATTTTTGTCATGACCCAAAGATTGGTCTTTGTTTGGATGGTTGCCAATTTTTTGGCATGCCAATGAACTCTAGCCAACTCTAGTTCATTTTTCTTGCAAATAATGTTGGACAAATCATGGGCAACCTAAACCTTAACCAAAAATTTTGCTAGCCAATGCTTTGGTGGGGCAACCTTAGGCACAAACCAAATACACCCATAGTATACATGTTAGGCTTGTCCGAAAATTTCAACCCACGCCTTGTTATCCCGAAATTTTAAGATATATCTTTGTCGCTTTGTGCTCCTAAAATTCCCTCCATCTCAACTCGCGCCTTGCTATCCCAAAATTACAACGCATGCGAAAACTCCCACCTCCTGCCAAATCCCGACACGTGAATTTCCTGTGATACTCCTGAACCGAATGAACCACCTAGTTCAAATTGGTGGGGCTACTTTCGTAACTTACCCCACATTTCAGACAAGCACATCCAAGCCATGGTTCCCCCTCCCATCCCTCCACCCCCCATTCGTATACCGAGGCTGCAAAATCCTGCAAAGCCCCACACCTTCCTCTGTCCGCCCACCCAGCCAGAGCCTCTTCCCCGACGACGTCGTCCACAACAACACCTTGACGTCCCTCATTGACTCTACCGGATGAGGATCGTCGTCGATCTCGTCGTCCCGCCGGTTCAGCCACCCCGTCCTCCACCTCCAAGGAGCTGCCCCAACGTTCCCCTCGTCTTTCGTGCCACCTCCATTTACACACCATCGTCTTCACCTGCACCACCGGAAGAGCATCATCAACACCGATTCCTCGGATGAAGCTGAGGCCTAATCGGTGCCACCAAAGAGGTTCTACACTAATCGCTACATTTTCTTCTTGATTCGATCGCACGGTGCTGCCGGTGCTCGGTCCCGAACCGACATGGCGCGGCTCCATGTACGGTGGCGTCATCGACCACTTCCTCCATGGCGTCGCTCTCTCAGCGGCGACGTCCACATCAGTAGGAGCTGCTGCTGCTTTGGCTCTCGCTTGCGCCGCTACTCTGATCTTGCTCTCGCCCCTGCCTGGTCTGCTCTTGCTCTTGCTTGCGCTGCTGCTCTCTTGCTCTTGCTTGCGCTGCTGCTCTACTCTTGCTCGCGCTGCTGCTGCACAAGTAGCAGATCCCGCTCTCGCTCAAGCCCCTGTAGCCGCTACCCGAGATGCTGCTACACGACCAGTTGCCCCGTCTCTCGCATGCGCTGCTGCTGCTACGGCTTTTCTGCTACTAGTGCGTTCAGTTTCGACAGCAAAATTCAGTTTCGACAGTAAAATTCAGTTTTGACAGTTAAATTCAGTTTCGACAGTTAAGTTCAGAGATGAGCGGATGATGTATTTTACATCTAGCACTTTGTGGTTATGTATTTTACATCATCTATTGGAGATGCTATTAGAATTCCACTCAGGTTAACATTGTCTCTCTGTGACGCCCTCGATTCAATCGTACACTAATCATACACGCAAATGTGTACGATCAAGATCAAGGACTCACGGGAAGATATCACAACACAACTCTAGACACAAATTAAAATAATACAAGCTTTATATTACAAGCCAGGGGCCTCGAGGGCTCGAATACATAAGCTGGAGAACACAAGAGTCAGCGGAAGCAACCATATCTGAGTACAGACATGAGTTAGACAAGTATGCCTTAAGAAAGCTAGCACAAAAGCAACAACGATCGGAAAGGAAAGGCCTCCTGCCTGGGAGCCTCCTAAATACTCCTGGTCGTCGGCGGCCTCCACGTAGTAGTAGACATCGGCGGTGGCATCTAACTTCTGGGATCCAACATCTGGTTGCATCAACCGGAAAGAAGAAAAAAGGGGGGAAAAGGGGGAGCAAAGCAACCGTGAGTACTCATCCAAAGTACTCGCAAGCACGGATCTACACCGCATATGCAACATTATCAAAGGAAGGCTGATATGTGGACTGGGCTGCGAAATGCGAGAATAGAGAGAAGGCCTAGTCCTATCGAAGACTAGCATCTTGAAACCACCATCTTGACAAGCAGGAGGGAGTAGAGTAGCATAAAGTAAAGTAGTAGTAGTGTTATCAACCTCGGCGTAGATCCTTTCTCGACTCCCTGCGAGAAAGAAAACCCAGAGCCATACTATCCAGTTATCATCACAATCCAGTTCTCATCACCATCCAATTCTCATCACAAGCATCCAGTTCTAGTTGTATCGATCGGGATACAACTCCAAGTGTTCATTACCATAGGACAGGCTATCGATAGATGTTTTCTTCCCTGCAGGGGTGCACCAACTTACCCACCACGCTCGCTTAACTCCGGCCGGACACACTTTCTGGGTCATGCCCGCCTCGGCCAAACAATACGCGCAACCCGACCTAGGCTTAATAGAGAGGCCAGCACGCCGACTAAACCTATGCCCCGGGGTCATGGGCCATCTCCCGGAACTCCTGCATGTTGCGTCTGTGCGGCGGTGAGCAGACCTAGCTACCTCCTTCAACAAAGGCGGCGCTTCGCAGTCCAACCCGGCTAGCCACTCGGTCGTTGACGTCTATTAAGCATCGGCCGATGCATACGACGCAAACGCCCATACTATGCCCACGTGATGGTTAGTGCTATCGGGCGAGGCCCCTCGGATCAAATATCCAAATCGTGAGTGGATTAGGAACGCGGTAACAAGCGAGACTCACGAAGATGTGACCCGTTGCCCGTCTCGAGGACTTGCGGCAAGGGCTAGGAATGCCCGCCACGCCTCGTAATTATCTCGCGGGCACCCTCCGAGTCAACCCGTCTCCACATCACTGCAATTAAGCTCGCGGGTACCCCTCGTGGTCGACCCGTCTTTAGTAACATGGCTCGGTGTAAAGTCATAGTAATCATAGTAGCGTGTGTCTAAACATCAAGGGAAAGACCGAGAATCACCCCGGTGAATTCCACTCGATGTAATCATCAAGGTGAGCGTAATAGGATTCACCCTCGAGGTCCACACTTGAGGGTTGCACGACGATCGTATCGGAAAGTGGTTAAAGAGGAAATCACCCTCGATGACCACGACCGAATAGCTACTGCTGCAGGGTTAACATCGAGTATTGATGAGGACTCACCCTCGGTACTCGATAATAACCTAGTATTGTCGAGCAACTAAGGGAAAGTGATGTGCGGTGTCGGGGCCTGGTCTTGATCCGTTGATCGGGTCTTCAATGATGAAGCGGGCAACAAGGACAAGGTGGGGTCATCGATGGATCACTAACCAACCTATACTAGGCAGTTTAGGATAAGGGTAAGGTACAACAACAGATACAAAAGCGGGCTATACAATGAATAGGAGCAAACAATAACAGTAGCAAAATCTAATGCAAGCATGAGAGAATGGAATGGGCGATATCGGGATGATCAAAGGGGGCTTGCCTGGTTGCTCACGGCAAGGAGGGGTCGTCGTCGACATAGTCGATCACGGGCAGACATCGGTCTCGGGGTCTACCGAGAGAAGAGGGGAAGAAAGCAGTAAATATAAAGCAAACACAGCATCACAAGAGCATAGCATTGGCCATATGCGGTGCGGGTGTGACCTAACATAAGGCTACGATAAAGGTGAAGAATTCAACCCGAATGTATTCCTGCCGGACCCATGTCAGACAAATGACCGGAGGGGGAATGTTCCATGTTCAGCATGCTAGAGGCATTTGACAGGTGAACGGACCGCATATTCGGATTCGTTGGATTTTTCTGAGCAACTTTCATATAGAAAACATTTTCATTCGTGTTAAGGTTTAATTTCTATAAATTTTCAAAGTTTAAACAATATCCTGGAATTATCTAAATTAACGGAAAAGGGAAATATGACATCAGCATGATGTAATCTTGACGTCGGCGAGGTCAACAGTCGGTGACCAACAAACCAGCAGTGGTGCCCACATGTCAGCCTTTATAATTAACAGAGTTTATATTAAACTAAACTAAGGTTAAATAGCTCTTGGGCCCCACATGTCGGTCTCTAATTAGTAACTAATTAGGTTTTAGTTATTAAAACATTTTAATTAACTAAAATAGGCGGTGGGGTCGCGTGTCGATGGCACTGCTGCTGGTCGCAGATTCACTGGGTCAACCCGATCAATCGGGACCAGGGCCCATCGCGATGGGCCAGGGGGTGGCCCAGGCCGCCACGTCGGACGTCGGCGCGGAGAGAGCTCGTGAGCCTCTCCAGGCGGCTCTTCGAGAGGCAGTCGGAAAACGAGCATGAGGCTCCGTTTGACATCCGGCGTAGTGCGTTGAACGCCATGGCAGCGCTGCGTCGGGCGGTGGTCGTTACTGGCGAGGAGGAGGACGGATCGACGGCGGTGGTGAGCACGGGTGGAGGCGGTGTTCGGGACCTCGCCGGGATCACGCTATGAGGCGGCAGAGAGCGTGTGCGATAGTGCGTTCGGACACGTGAGTCGAGCAGCGACAACTGGTGGTGGTGACGGCTGCCGAGGGGCACTATGGCGACGGCGGCGAGCTCGCGAGCGGTGGCCGGCATCGGGACTCGTTGGGGCGGCGCTAGGGGTGCGTGAGGGGGTTGCGTGTGTGCGTTGTGCTCCTGGGAGCACCAGGAGCACGATGGTGGCCTCAGGCACGGGCTGCGGCAGCGGTAGCCACGGCGGCGAAGGAGCGGGGCGGCGGCGAGCTAAGCTTCGCGTGGATGACGACCGAGCGCGCTAGAGCGTGAAAGAGAGGGAAGGAAGCAACGCGGAGGCTCACCGAGCAGCAACGAAATGCCGGCGACAGTTCAGGAGCAGCAGAGGTCATCGGAGACGGAGAAGATCGTCGGAGCCTGAGAAGAGAGGGGGCGGCTCGATCTGCTCTATGCGGAGTTTCCCGGCTCCAACCACCGGCACCAGAGGTCGTGGCAGTCCACGGCGGTGTCGTCTAGCATGGCCAGGCCGCCTGGGAGGCACGGTGGCCGCGAAGACAACGAAGGGAGGCGGCGGCGGCTATTTTGGGTGGGCATCCGGCGAGAGGGAGAGCCAGAGGAAAGGGATCTGAGAGGGGGGCTGCGAGGAGAGGGGAGGAGGGGTGGAGGGCTCGAGGAGCCGGAGGGGACCCTCTTATCCCTCCCTCGTCGTCGGCGGGCGGCGGTCCGGGAGCGACCGTGCCTCATGAGCGACGGCGCCAGGGAACAGGAGAAGGCGATCGGGAAGTGGGATGGCTGGGCGGCTGTTAGTCCAAGGCCCGTGGGGATCTGAGGGAGGTTTTCTCTTTTATTTAAACATCTTTGCTTTTCTGTTTTTTTATAAACAGAGATGGGTAAGAAAATATTGGGCATGCCATTTTCTTTGGAAAAAATATGGTAAGTGCCCCTTTTATTCCCTGGTGATATTAGATAGTGCCATAAATATTTTGGAGACCAGAAGAATTCATTTGGTATTTTTCATAAATAGGATAGCACTTAAAAATGCTGAATTGGTGCTGTTATAATTGCTAATGCTCATCTTTGCACAAAAGTGATGTTGTGTTCCTTAAAAAATAATTGTTATGGAATATTTGACAAATGATGAACATGTTTCCAGCAACTTTTGAGCAACTTCAAACTTCACTAGAATTTGAATTGACTGGAATTTCAAATGGGATATTGAACAAGGTGATTAAGCACTGTTTGGAAAAATGATTAGCTTAATCACAGGGGGGGTACTGTAGCATGACACTGGGGGTGTTACACTCTCTTATCCTGCTTCAGCCTTGCCATCGTACAACTCAGCGGAGCTGCTCCAACGACGAAACCCTCCATCATAGCGGAGCAGTATGAGGGAGTCCTGGATTAGGGGGTCCTCGGGTGTCCGGTCTATTCGATACGGGATGGACTGATGGGCCGTGAAGACAAAGCAGAAGACCATCCCTCGTGTCCGGGTAGGACTCCTATGTGCGTGGACGGCAAGTTTGGTGTCCGGGTGTACTATTTCCTTCCTCTGCAAACCGTCTCTGTACAACCCTAGGCACCTCTAGTGTGTATATAAACGAGAGGGTTAGGTCCATAGAGAGGAAGAAGATTGATAGGATAGACAACTAGGGTTTAGTCATTATGATCTCGGGGTAGATCAACTCTTGTAACCCTTATACACACACCAAATATAATCAAGCAGGACGTAGGGTTTTACCTCTTTTAAGAGGGCCCAAACCTGGGTAAACATCGTTTCCATATTGTCCCTTTTTACCATCGATCCTCATACACACAACTTGGGACCCCCTACTTGAGATCTGTCGGTTTTGACACCGACATTGGTGCTTTCATTGAGAGTTTCGTTGTGTTGTCGACAGAAAAATCGATGGCTCGCCTCGTCATTGATGATGACGCTGTTTCCGGGGAGACATTTCTCCCTAGTCAACTCTTTGTGTTTGGCAGCTTCGTGCTACGTGCCAACTCGACCGGTCACCTTGAGCAAGTCGACAGCTACGCCCCTAGACACCAGATCGGGTTTGGAAGTTTGAACTACATCGCCGATATCCGAGGAGACCTGATCTGAGGGGTTCGCGGCCTCGGCCGCCGCTCCCCACCCACACGAAGGAGGCCCTTTGGATCTACTATCAAATCCCGTCCAGGGGTCGACGCTCGTGTCCACCTCGGCCTTAGATCTGGGCGGACCACATACCCGAAGATGGGAGGGCAAACCCCGCCAGACTCTCTCCCATCACGGGCTTCTAGCCGAAGACCCAGATGCGAGTACGCCGTCAGCAGACCCGGAGTCAAACGGGACTCTCCCCGTCATCGGGAAGCCGGACTCACCTCTGGACAGCAACTCCGAACTCTCGAGATCTATGTCCTTTGGGCTCAGTCAAGTGGTTATCGTCGAGCCTAGCTCCGCAGGTCCTCAGATGCCTATCTAGTTCTCGTTCTTAAACGAAACACTGGACTGAATACAATCGCTCGCCATCACAGAAGTATCACCTTCGAACTATGTCCAGCTTGAACTGGGGGCTCAGAGTAGGGAATTTTACGTCCCACCGACCACCCACTTAATATCAACTGTCGAGGATTTAACCGACATGCTAGACTACGCCTCCGAAGACATCGATGGCATGGACGACGATGTCGAAGCCAAACCAGGTCAAAACCCGCCCATCACTGGGCATTGGACGACCACTTCTACTTAGGATGTATACATGGTGGAAACACCTGAGAAGAAGGACAACGATGGCACTCAAGATCCAGATGAGGATAAGCATGTCAATGAACCACCAAAACGCCGGCGTCAGCGGCGCCGCTCACGATTGCGTCGAGGAAGGGAAAGCAATACCGGCACCGGAGATAATGACACTCCGGACAACGCCGAATACCCCGACCACCCCGTTGAGCCTGCGTTCGAGCAGGATGAGAGGGAAGAGGGTCAATTCAACCCCGACAAACTTGCCGATCACGAGGATTCAGAAGATAGTAACTACTTACCTGTCTCTGAAGAGGATGTTAGCCTCGGTGACGAAGATTTCATCGTCCCAGAGGAACCCCTCAAACAGGAACGCTTTAAGCGACGGCTCATCGCCACCGCACGGAGCCTGAAAAAGAAACAACAACAGATTAAAGCCGAACAGGATACGCTCAACGACAGATGGACTAAGGTCCTAGCCGGCGAAGAAGGATATGGCTTGGAGCACCAAACAAAGAGTTATCCCAAACGCAGGCTACTGCCACAATTCGACGACGAGGCCCTTGCGCTAATACCATCAAAATACAATCCGGCTGATCAACCGGACCGACCACCACGTGGACGGGACAAAACAACAAATTATGCCGAACACCAGCCCGCGCCCCTCGTCATAGAGGCAAGGAAGCAGCGGCTCCGGGCTACACGTACGACCTACGTCAGGACCTGAAGAATAGAGCCGGCTAGACCAGATCAATCTATGGATCAAGAGGACATGCCCCCACACGAGATGACGACCATCAAGCCTGGCACGAAAAACATAACCAAGTCCGGGGTCAGCACCGAACACAGATGTGATCCGAACTCCGTCGCGACGTTGCCCAGTACAGAGGTGCCGCACACACCATGAATTTTACTGATGAGGTAATGCAGCACCAATTTCAGGAGGGGTTCAAACCTGTCAACATCGAGCAATACTATGGAACGACGGATCCCACCGTATGGATTGAAGATTTTCTTATCCACATTCACATGGCTCGCGGATATGATCTCCACGCCATAAAATACCTCCCTATAAAGCTGAAAGGACCAGCACGGCACTGGTTGAACAGCCTCCCAGAGAACTCCATTGGAAGTTGGGAAGACTTAGAGGATGCTTTTCAGGACAATTTTCAGGGCACTTATGTCCGGCCACCGGATGCTGATGACCTGAGTCACATAGTCCAGCAACCCGGAGAGTCAGCTCCCAGACTTTGGAATCGGTTCTTAATTAAAAATAACCAAATCATGGACTGTCCGGACGCCGAAGCCTTAGCGGAATTTAAGTACAGCGTCCGTGACGAATGGCTTGCCCGACACCTTGGTCAAGAAAAGCCGAGGACTATGGCAGCTCTTACTGCACTTATGACCTGCTTTTGCGCGGGTGAACATAGCTGGCCGGCTTGTAGAAGCAACAATACCAGCGACCCCGGCACTTCGGAGGCCAGGGATGGCAATGGAAGGCCACGATGCTACAAAAACAAGTATCAGAATAACAACGAAGAAACAGAGGATACGACAGTAAACACCGGATTCAGTGGTTTTAAACCCTGTCAGCGGAAGAAGCCGTTCAAAGGTAATAGGGATGGTCCATCCAACTTGGACAAAATACTAGAGCGACCTTGCCAGATTCATTGCACCCCTGACAAGCCTGCCAACCACACCAACAAAAATTGCTCGGTTTTCAAATAGGCTGGTAAATTAAAGGCCAAACATAAGGGGAGAGGACCTAAAAGTGAGGACGATGATGAGCCTCACCCGCTAAACACCGGTGGACAGAAACAACCCCCCCCCCCCCCGAGGTGAAAACGGTGAACGTGATCTATATCACCCACATCCCCAAGAGGGAGCGCAAACGCGCATTAAGGGACATCTACGCCGTAGAGCCTGTCGCCCCAAAATTCAACCCATGGTCGGCTTGTCCGATCACCTTTGATCACAGGGACCACCCAACCAGTGTCCGTCACGGAGGTTCGGCGACCCTGGTACTCGATCCTATCATTGACGGATACCATCTCACTAGAGTCCTTATAGACGGCGGCAACAGCCTCAACTTGATTTATAAGGATACTGTTCGTAAGATGGGTATCGACCCATCAAGAATCAAGCCTAGCAACACTACCTTTAAAGGAGTGATACCCGGCGTGGAGGCCCGCTGCATAGGCTCCTTAACACTAGAAGTAGTATTCGACTCTCCAGACAACTTCTGAAGCAAAGAATTGATCTTTAACATCGTCCCTTTTCGCAGTGGTTATCATGCACTGCTAGTACGAACTGCTTTCGCCTGCTTTAATGTAGTCCCGCACTATGCTTATCTAAAGCTCAAAATGCCTGGACCTCGTGGCGTCATTACAGTAAATGGGAATACGGAGCGCTCCCTCCGTACTGAGGAGCATACCGCGGCACTGATGCGGCTTGAAGCTACGGCGGAAATACTTAGTGATAAAAGCAACTTTACACTTATTCCAAGAATCGGTACTATTGCGAGGCAAAGAAGAGAACCAAATTTTTGCAGAATCACGCAAAGAAAACAGAAATGATTTCATCTTCACCACATCATTGTCCACATATTTTTTTCTTTTGCATATCTCATAATTCCACGAAGGTATTAAGGTGGGATGCCGCATCCTCATTAGGAGTACCGGAAAATTGATCTGTCATAACAAGATTCAGCAAAGCAGTATTAATATCACAAAACTCCGCACTAGTGGAAGGAGGAGCAATCGGAGTGCCGATAAAATCATTGTTGTTGGTATTTGAGAAATCACACAACTTGGTGTTCTCTTGAGTCATGATGACTACTCAACAAGATTGCACTCAAAAAACAAATCCGGCAAGAAAGCGACGAACGAAAAAGAGGGGCGAATAAAATGGCAATTTTTTGTGAAGTGGGGAGAGGAAAACGAGAGGCAAATGGCAAATAATGTAAATTGCGAGGAGATGAGATTTGTGATTAGGAACCTGGTATATGTTGAAGATCCTCCCCGGCAACAGCGCCAGAAATTCCTTTTGATGCGGCTTGAAGCTACGTCGATATTTCCCCAAAGAGGAAGGGATGATGCAGCACAACGGCGATAGGTATTTCCCTCAGTTATGAGACCAAGGTTATTGAACCAGTAGGAGAACCAAGCAACACAACGTAAACAACCCCTGCACACAAATAACAAATACTCGCAACCCGACGTGTAAAAGGGGTTGTCAATACCTTTCGGGTAGCAAATACCAAGATAGGCGAATGGACGTGAATAAAATTGTAGTAGATTGATATATCGAATGCCAAATAAAATAAACAAGAATAAAACGCAGCAAGGTATTTTTGTATTTTTGGTTTAATAGATCTGAAAATAAAATCAAAGGAAAAGTAGATCGCAAAGGCAAATAATATGAGAAAGAGACCCGGGGGCCGTAGGTTTAACTAGTGGCTTCACTCGAGAAAAATAGCAAACGGTGGGTAAAAAAATTACTGTTGGGCAATTGAGATGGACCCCATCGTTTTATCCTTAGTAGCAACGATACATACGTGTCGGTTCCCCATCTGTCACTGGGATCAAGCACCATAAGATCAAACCCACTACAAAGCACCTCTTCCCATTGCAAGAAAAAGAGATCAAGTTGGCCAAGCAAAACCCAAGTATCAGAGAAGAAATACGAGGCTATAAGCAATCATGCATATAAGAGATCAAAGAAACTCAAATAACTTTCATGGATATAAAAAGATAGATCTGATCATAAACTCAAAGTTCATCTGATCCCAACAAACACACCACAAAAAGAGTTACATCGTATGGATCTCCAAGAGACCATTGTATTGAGAATCAAACGAGAGAGAGGAAGCCATCTAGCTACTAACTACGGACTCAAAGGACTACAAAGAACTACTCACGCATCATCAGAGAGGCGCCAATGGAAGTGGTGAACCCCTCCGTGATGGTATCTAGATTGGATCTGATGGTTCTGGACTCTGCGGCGGCTGGAATTGATTTTCATTGACTCCCTTAGGGTTTCTGGAATATTGGGGTATTTATAGAGCATAGAGGCGGTCCGGGGGGCACCCGAGGTGGGCACAACCCACCAGGGCGCCTCTGGGCCTCCTGGCGCGCCCTGGTGGGTTGTGCTCCCCTCGGAGCACCCCCAAGGCGTTGCCTTGGCCCATTGGGTGTCTCCTGGTCCATAAAAATTCTCCGTGAAGTTTCGTTGCATTTGGACTCCGTTTGGTATTGATTTCCTGCGATGTAAAAAACATGCAGAAAACATCAACTGGCAGTTGGCACTATGTCAATAGGTTAGTACCAAAAAATGATATAAAATGACTACAAAATGATTATAAAACATCCAAGATTGATAATATAACAGCATGGAACAATAAAAAATTATAGATACGTTGGAGACGTATCAGGCACTAGCAGCCGAAGTACAGGGCGGCCTCATCAAGCCGAACAACTCATCGGTCATCAAAACCATGACACTGCTAAACGTGTCTGACCCGCGTTACAATGCGGTAGCTCGGTGGCACCGGAGCTTGAATAGCAGTTTCGCCTCCGCCGATCGCCCAACAAGGTTGCAGCATACGTACCTCACGTACATAACTACGCACTTAAAATACCTTGGGCAGCGCCGGAGGCACACTGCGAAAAAGGTCCATAGTATGGCTTGACCCTATTCGGACCTCAAATATTTTTTTCCGTTGTAGGTTTGTTAAAAAACCTACCTGATCTACTGTCGTACAGGGACTCCTTTCTAGGCTCCTCTTTCTAGCAGATGACCATCAGACTCCTTCTCTCTAAGGATGTCTCGCCAAGGAGAAACGACGCAGACGTGCAGCATGGCATCATTGGGATCTTCAAACCACTACTTTTAGGCCATGTGTAAACTTTCCCTTGTGTAAACTTTTGGCATGTAAAATGGCCTAGCTACTCTCGGCATTATGTGTAACAACACGGATCGACGTATCAATCAGGGTATAAAGGAAGCAGTTGATCACCACTTTGTTTGGCAATCAGTTTATTATATTATCATCTGTATCCCCTCCCTACTTCAGACTGCCACACGTGCATTAGTCCGGCCTTAACACTGGGGGCCGTATTCGGCCCTACACATTTTAAGTACGAACACCTATAGGGCACTCTTCGGCGTCCCGAATATTGCATTATATGCATCGGCTCCGAATCATGTCTTTGGTCTATAGTTGGGTTGCCCGTCTCTTGTGCTTACCACCTTACGTTCCGCTCGTCCGGCTAAGGTAGTAAAGGGAGAACTACTGCGATTGTATTTTTGGTTCGTCCGGTCAAGTACCTCAGTAGAGAAAGCCGAAAACTGACTGTCATGATAGGCGAGAGCTGGTCGGCGATTCAGCGACTTAGTATTATACTACAAATCGTTAGTGATTCACCACGTGTTATACGAGGGGTTGGTCTTCATCCAGCCGTGTGGAAAATGCACCATAGCCCGGATAGCCGTACACGCACAAGGGGCTATTACTTAGCTCCACAGTCAAACTCCTATGGATAAGTGAAAGTAATAAAGCCGCATAGTCCGATTGTCTGGTTCACCTCGCGGACACCTCCTTTATGGACCAAGATGTTGGATAAAGTGTGGTCACGCGTTATGTCGAACACCCCTGTACCATCTACATGGGGGCTGAAGCCGACGACTGGCAACTTTCAGAAATATAACAATAAACGGCCGCACAGGAGAAAAAATTGCTTAAAGCAAAAGGCGCAAACATAGACATATAACAGCATGGGTTCACAACATAGTTTGTACAACCCGAACACATTTAATCAAATATTATGTCCTTCGAACATTGGCCCTCTATCTCTCGGGCTCCTTCTAGGACGTCGTCAAAGTACCTCTCCGGCTTTCGATGATCTTTGCCATCGGGCGGGCCCATGGTTGCCACTTCGGTGGCCTTCATATTCGCACATTGCATTTTAACACGGGAGAAGGCCATCCGGGCACCCTCTATGTAGGCCGAGCACTTCATAGCATCAATCCGCGACTGCGCGTCGACCAGCTGTGCCACCAAACCAAAGTAGCTGCTAGGGATCGGCTCGGTCAGCCAGAGTTGGATTATCAAATCCTTCAAAGTCAAACCCGCCACCCTATGCAGATCTACCAGCTGCTTCAGTTGGTCATTCAGAGGCGTCGGGTGTCCTGGCGCGAGAAATTGCGACCAGAATAGCTTCTCGGACGAATTCCCCTCCAGGGCTCGGAATTACTGTGCGGCATCAGCGGCACTCTTCGGAAGATCCGTAAACGCGCCTGGAGAACTCCACACTCGTGTGAGCAAAGCGTACCTCTCACCTCCAAAGATACTCTACAAAAGAAAGGCCTTACCAGCCGCTATCTGCCTCGCCTGGTGGATCTCTTCATGGGCACTCCTGGACTCGCTCTGCGCCTCTGTAGTGTCCTGGAGAGCCTTGGCAAGCTCGGAGGACTAGGCCGAAGTCTTCAACTCCAATGTATCGCATTTGCTTATGGCATCCTTCAGCTCCTGCTCGAGTTCGGCCACCCGAGCTTTGTGTTGGCGGCGGATAGTTTGTTCTGCCTCTAGTTCAACAGCCGCTTTATCAGCGGCTGCCTTATTTGCCTCTGCTTCCTTCTTGGCCTGGGCGAGGGTGCCTTTGAGGGTCTCGACCTCAGCTGCGCCAACTATGATCATAATCAAAGCATTCTATGAGTTAACCTCTAAATACACATGTCGGTGTACAAAAGTAGGGGCCTTTCTGTACCCCTTTACTTGTGCGCGGGCAGTCGTAGCCACACCTGCGGCCATGCTTGGCATGGCAGAAGAAGCAGAGGTACAAGACTGCCAAGGCAGTGCTCAAGCCAGAAGCATGAAGAGCAAAGGGGCGAGATGGATCTCCCCCGGCAACACCCTTGTCGGGGCGGCCTACATAGCCCCGGCAAGGCAGCCTTGCCGGGGCGACTTGCCCAACACCAGCAAGGCCTCCACCCTTGAGCCTGAGAGTTCTGACACCGTCAACAGCGTTAAAGCCAAGACTCTGGGTGCCTACATGGTGGCATGCAGATCTTTGTGAAGGCCAAAGGCCTATGAATCCAGAGAGAAAATAGAAGGCGAAGACCCCTGGCAAGAGCCTTGCCGGGGACAGACGAAGACCCCCGGCAAGATCCTTGCCGAGGACACCGGCGAGACCCCGGCAAGACCCTTGCCGGGGGCATCTGCGGGGCCATGGCCAGGCCCGCCCCCATCAGCGTTCCGCTGCCCCACGCCCGTGCCGACACGGCAATTAGCCCACCAACTAGGCAGGTGCCCGCGTGGCAGCATGCAGCTTCTAGGCCAACTAGTCAAGCACCTGCGTGGTGGCATGCAGATCTTCTTGAAGACCCTGTCACTTCACCAACGCAGCAGCCAACCAGCCAGCGTGGCGCTACATGCCTCATCAGCTTAGACGTGCGTCGAAGCAAGGCGAGGCGGCGAAGGACGGGACGAGCTTCTTTGACGTCCCCGATAAAGCAAGGGGGCACGTCAGCAGTGCATTAAATGAGTTTGTCCTACGGTGCCAGGTGATAGACTTGTACACTGTAGATACTTTCCACCTCCTGTGTGCCACTGTGGCGACCCCTTTGACATATAAAAGGAGGCCCGAGGCATACTGAGGAAGGATTCAGACTTTTTGTACTAGGCATGCACCGTAGCTAGTTCAAGAGCTCAAGAACACCAAATAAACATAGACAAGTAGGACTAGTGTATTACACATTGTTTGCGGCCCGAACCTGGGTGAAAATCCCCTCGCGCTGATCTTTTAGACCCGCTCTTTGCACAGCTCCACGCCCCACCAACCGTAGAAGGGATTCCCCGGGATCTCATGCCTAGGGTATTACACATTGTTTAAAGGCACAAGTTTTATTTGCACGCACTGCCTTTGTGGCTAATGGTTGTATTAATTATGCAGAGCAGACACAATCCCTTTATGCATGATTTCTAATTAAAAATTTTGGAAGGAGGAACCCGCCTTGCAATGCCGAAGAAAATTTGCGTGCCGAACATGGCATCATCGAAGACAGATTCAGGGGCTACTAAGGGAGTCCTAGATTAGGGGGTCCTCGGGTGTCCGGTCTATTCGATACGGGCCGGACAGATGGGCTGTGAAGATAAAGCAGAAGACTATCCCCCGTGTCCGGGTAGGACTCCTATGTGCGTGGACGGCAAGTTTGGTGTCTGGGTGTACTATTTCCTTCCTCTGCAAAACGACTCTGTACAACCCTAGGCCCCTCCGGTACTTATATAAACCAAAGGGTTAGGTCCGTAGAGAGGAAGAAGATTGATAGGCTAGACAGCTAGGGTTTAGTCATTACGATCTCGGGGTAGATCAATGATACGGCTTGAAGCTACATCGGTATTTCCCCAAAGAGGAAGGGATGATGCAGCACAGCGGCGGTATGTATTTCACTCGGTGATGAGACCAAGGTTATCGAACCAGTAGGAGAACCAAGCAACAAAACGTAAACAACACCTGGACACAAATAACAAATACTTGCAACTCGACGTGTAAAAGGGGTTGTCAATCCCTTTCAGGTACGGCGCCCAAGATAGGCAAACGAACGTGAATAACTTGTAGTAGATTGATAGATCGGACGCTAAATAAAATAAGTAAGAATAAATTGCAGCAAGGTATTTTTTGTATTTTTAGTTTATTAGATCTGAAAATAAAAGCAAAGTAAAAATAGATCACAAAGGCAAATAATATGAGAAAGAGACCCGGGGGCCGTAGGTTTCACTAGTGGCTTCTCTCGAGAAAAATAGCAAACGGTGGGTAAAAAAATTACTGTTGGGCAGTTGATAGAACTTCAAATAATCATGACGATATCCAGGCAATGATCATTACATATGCATCACATTCAAGATTAGTAGTCCGACTCCTGCCTGCATCTACTACTATTACTCCACACATCGACCGTTGTCCAGCATGCATCTAGTGTATTAAGTTCATGGAGAAACGGAGTAATGCAATAAGAACGATGACAGGATGTAGACAAGATCTATTTATGTAGAAATAGACGCCATCGTTTTATCCTTAGTAGCAATGATACATACGTGTCAGTTCCCCTTCTATCACTGGGATCAAGCACCGTAAGATCGAACCCACTACAAACCGCCTCTTCCCGTTGCAAGATAAATAGATCAAGTTGGCCAAACAAAACCCAAATATCGGAGAAGAAATACGAGGCTATAAGCAATCATGCATATAAGAGAACAAAGAAGTTTCAAATAACTTTCATGGATAGAAAGATAGATCTGATCATAAACTCAAAGTTCATCCGATCCCAACAAACACACCGCAAAAAGAGTTACATCATATGGATCTCCAAGAGACCATTGTATTGAGAATCAAAAGAGAGAGAGGAAGCCATCTAGATACTAACTACGGACCCGAAGGTCTACAAAGAACTACTCGCGCTTCATCGGAGAGGCACCAAGGGAGGTGGTGAACCCCTCCGTGATGGTGTCTAGATTGGATCTGGTGGTTCTGGACTCTGCGGCGGCTGGAATTGATTTTCGTCGACTGCCCTAGGGTTTCTGGAATATTGGGGTATTTATAGAGCAAAGAGGCGGTTCAGGGGACACCCGAGGTGGGCACAACCCACCTAGGCACGCCTGGCCCCCCAGGCGCGCCCTGGTGGGTTGTGCTCCCCTCGTAGCACCCCCAGGTGCTTCTTCGGCCCACTGGATGTCTTCTAGTCCAAAATAAATCTCCAAAAAGTTTTGTGTGTTTGGACTCCGTTTGGTATTGATTTCCTGCGATGTAAAAAACATGCAAAAAACAGCAACTGGCACTTGGCACTATGTCAATAGGTTAGTACCAAAAAATGATATAAAATGACTATAAAATGATTATAAAACATCCAAGATTGATAATATAACAACATGGAACAATCAAAAATTATAGATACGTTGGATACGTATCAACATCCCCAAGCTAAATTCCTGCTCGTCCTCGAGTAGGTAAATGATAAAAACAGAATTTTTGATGTGGAATGCTACCTAACATGGCATATCATATTATTTTCTTTATAGCATGGACATTTGGAATTTTATATTGTTCAAAGCAATAGTCTAGTTTTGACATGATAACTTAAATACTCAAGCATATCAACAAGCAACCATGTCTTTCAAAATATCAACACTAAAATAAGCTATCCCTAGCCCATCATGCTCAGTCATTGATCCATTCATGAAACACATTCGCATATTAACTATACCCAATGCTCAAGTACGATCATAGTGCCTCCTAGTTGGTGCTTTATAAGAGAAGATGGAGACTCAAATTCAAAAATAAAAATTGCATAAAGTAAAAGAAAGACCCTTCGTGGAGGGAAGTAGGGATTTGTAGAGGTGCCAGAGCTCAAAGCGAAAAACTTAGAGGTAAAAACATTTTGGGAGGTGTGCCTTTCTCACCAACGAAAACGACTTAAGTTCCCAACACTTACCATGCTAGATATATCATAGACGGTTCCCAAACATAAATTAAAGTTTATTCCTTTTTCCACCATACTTTCACTTTCCATGGCTAACCATATCCACAGGTGCCTTCCATACCAACACTTTCCAAGGAATTTATTATTTGACAACATAAAGTAAATTCATTTTTTTTATTTCGGTACTGGGCATCCCTAATACCTTTGCCTTACTCTCGTGTAATGACAAGAGAATAAACACTCATCGTGAGAATAAGACATCTAGCATGGGAAATATTAGCCAACCCTCACCGCCTCGCGAGCGGTACGAGCACACAAATGAGAAATTTGTTGGAAATATGCCCTAGAAGCAATAATAAAATAGTTATTATTATTTTTCCTTGTTCATGATAATTGTCTATTGTTCATGCTATAATTGTATTAACCGGAAACCGTAATACATGTGTGAATGCATAGACCACAACATGTCCCTAGTGAGCCTCTAGTTGACTAGCTCGTTGATAAATAGATGGTTGTGGTTTCCTGACCATGGACATTGGATGTCATTGATAACGGGATCACATCATTAGGAGAATGATGTGATGGACAAGACCCAATCCTAAGCATAACACAAGATCGCGTAGTTCGTTCACTAGAGCTTTTCTAATGTCAAGTATCATTTCCTTAGACCATGAGATTGTGCAACTCCCGGATACCGTAGGAATGCTTTGGGTGTATCAAACATCACAACATAACTGGGTGGCTATAAAGGTGAACTACAGGTATCTCCGAAAGTGTCTGTTGGGTTGGCACGAATCGAGACTGGGATTTTTCACTCAGTATGACGAAGAGGTATCTCTGGGCCCACTCGGTAATGCAACATCATAATGAGCTCAATGTGACTAAGGATTTAGCCACGGGATCATGCGTTATGGAACGAGTAAAGAGACTTGCCGATAACAAGATTGAATAAGGTATAGGGACACCGACGATCAAATCTCGGGCAAGTAACATACCGATGGACAAAGGGAATTGTATACGGGATTGATTGAATCCCCGACATCGTGGTTTATCCGATGAGATCATCGTGGAACATGTGGGATCCAATATGGGTATCCAGATCCCGCTATTGGTTGGCCGGAGAGGCATCTCGGTCATATCTACATGGTTCCCGAACCCGTAGGGTCTACACACTTAAGGTTCGGTGACGCTAGAGTTGTAATGGGAATTGTATTGGTTACTGAAAGTTGTTCGGAGTCTCGGATGAGGTCCCGGACGTCACGAGGAGTTCCGGAATGGTCCGGAGGTAAAGATTTATATATGGGAAGTCCTATTTTGATCATCGGAAAATGTTCGAGATTTTTCGGTATTGTACCGGGAAGGTTCTAAAAGGTTCCGGAGTGGGGCCCACCTGCATGGGGGACCCACATGAACGTGGGTAGTGGGGGCAAGGCCCCACACCCCTGGTCAAAGCGCACCATGATCCCCCCTTAGAAGGAATAAGATCATATCACGAAGGGATACGATCAAGATCCCTAAAAGGGGGGATAACAATCGGTGGGGAAGGGAAAGGATGGGATTTCTTTCCTCCCACCTTTGCCAACGCCCCAATGGACTTGGAGGGCAAGAAACCAGCCCCCTCCACCCCTATATATAGTGGGGAGGTTCATGGGAGCTGCACCCCTTTCCCTGGCGTAGCCCTTCCCCCCTCCAACTCCTCCTCCTCTGTAGTGCTTAGCGAAGCTCTGCCGGAGAACCACGAGCTCCACCACCACGCTATCATGCTGCCGGAGTTCTCCCTGAACTTCTCCTCTCCCTTTGCTGGACCAAGAAGGAGGAGACACCCCCGGGCTGTACGTGTGTTGAACGCGGAGGCGCCGTCCGTTCGGCGCTTGGATCGGATCTTCCGCGATTTGAATCGCCGCGAGTACGACTCCATCAAACCGCGTTCTTGTAATGCTTCCGCTTAGAGATCTTCAAGGGTATGAAGATACACTCTCTCTCTCTCTCTTGTTGCTAGCATCTCCTAGATTGATCTTCATGACACATAGGAAAATTTTGAATTATTACTATGTTTCCCAACAGTGGCATCAGAGCTAGGTCTATGCGTAGATTCTATGCATGAGTAGAACACAAAGTAGTTGTGGGCGATGATTTGGTCAATTTTCTTAGCGTTACTAGTCTTATCTTGATTCGGAGGCATTGTGGGACGAAGCGGCCCGGACCGACCTTACACGTACGCTTACGTGAGACAGGTTCCACCAACTGACATGCACTTGATGCATAAGGTGGCTAGCGGATGTCTGTCTCTCCCACTTTAGTCGGATCGGATTCGATGAAGAGGGTCCTTATGAAGGGTAAATAGCAATTGGCATATCACCATTGTGGCTTTTGCGTAGGTGAGAAACGTTCTTGCTAGGAACCCATAGCAGCCACGTAAAACATGCAACAACAATTAGAGGACGTCTAACTTGTTTTTGTAGGGTATGCTATGTGATGTGTTATGGCCAAAAGGATGTGATGAATTATATATGTGATGTATGAGATTGATCATGTTCTCGGCAGGATCCATAGGAGTTGTCTTAATTTATTGTATGACCTGCGAGTCAATATAAACGCCATGTAATTACTTTACTTTTTGCTAACCGTTAGCCATAGTAGTAGAAGTAATAGTTGGCGAGACAATTTCATGAAGACACAATGATGGAGATCATGATGATGGAGATCATGGTGTCATGTCAGTGACGATGGTGATCATGTCCCGCCTCGAAGATGGAGATCAAAGGCGCAAGATGATATTGGCCATATCATCTCACTTTATGATTTGCATGTGATGTTTATCCTGTTTACATCTTATTTGCTTAGAACAACGGTAGCATAAATAAGATGATCCCTCACTAAAATTTTAAGAAATGTGTTCCCCCTAAGTGTGCACCGTCGCGAAGGTTTGTTGTTTCGAAGCACCACGTGATGATCGGGTGTGATAGATTCTAACGTTCGAATACAACGGGTGTAAGCCAGATTTACACATGCGAAACACTTAGGTTGACTTGACGAGCCTAGCATGTACAGACATGGCCTCGGAACACGAGAGACTGAATGGTCGAACATGAGTCGTATAGTAGATGCGATCAACATGGAGATGTTCACCGTTGATGACTAGTCCGTCTCACGTGATGATTGGACACGGCCGAGTCAATTCGGATCATGCATCACTTAGATGACTAGAGGGATGTCTATCTGAGTGGGAGTTCATTAAATAATTTGATTAGATGAACTTAGTCTAAAATTGTCTTTACAATCTATCATGTAGATCCAATGGCCCACGCTAATGTTGCCCTCAACTTCAATGCGTTCCTAGAGAAAACCAAACTGAAAGACGATGGTGGCAACTATACGCATTGGGTCTGTAACTTGAGGATCATCCTCATAGCTGCCAAGAAAGCTTATGTCCTTGAAGCATCGCTAGGTGACGCACCCATTTTCCCAGCAACTCAAGACGTTATGAACGCCTGGTAGTCACGTAGTGATGATTACTCCCTGGTTCAGTGCGGCATGCTTTACAGCTTAGAACCGAGGCTCCAAAAGCGTTTTGAGAAACACGGAGCACATGAGATGTTCCAAGAGCTGAAAATGGTTTTCCAAGCTCATCCTCGGGTCGAGAGATATGAAGTCTCCGACAAGTTTTATAGTTGTAAGATGGAGGAAAACAGTTCTGTCAGCGAGCATATACTCAAAATTTCTGGGTTGCACAACCGCTTCTCAGCTGGGAGTTAATCTTCTAGTCGACTCGGTCATTGACAGAATCCTCCAGTCGCTTCCACCTAGCTACAAGAGCTTTGTGATGAACTAAAATATGCAAGGGATGGAGAAGTCCATTCCTGAGTTATATTCAATGCTGAAATCAACGGAGGTGGAGATCAAAAAGGAACATCAAGTGTTGATGGTGAATAAGACCACTAGTTTCAAGAAAGGCAAGGGCAAGAAGAACTTCAAGAAGGACGACAAGGGAGTTGCTGCAGTTGCCGGGAAGAAGCCAAAGAATGGACCCAAGCCTGAGACTGAGTGCTTTTATTGCAAGGGCAATGGTCACTAGAAGCGAAACTGCCCCAAGTACTTAGCGGATAAGAAGGCCGGCAATGCCAAAGGTATATATGATATACATGTTATTGATGTGTACCTTACTGGTGCCCATAGTAGCTCCTGGGTATTTGATACCGGTGCGGTTGCTCACATTTGTAACTTAAAACAGGAGCTGCAGAATAAGCAGAGACTGGCGAAGGACGAGGTGACGATGCACGTCGGGAATTTTTCCAAGGTTGATGTGATCGCCGTCGGCACGCTACCCCTACATCTACCTTCGAGATTAGTTTTAAACCTCAATAATTGTTATTTAGTACCAGCTTTGAGCATGAACATTGTATCTAGATCTCGTTTGATGCGAGATGACTACTCATTTAAATCCGAGAATAATGGTTGTTCTATTTATATGAGAGATATGTTTTATGGTCATGCCCGGCTGGTCAATGGTTTACTTTTATTGAATCTCGAACTTGAGGTTACACATATTCATAGTGTGAATGCCAAAATATGTAAGGTTGATAATGATAGTCCCACATACTTGTGGCACTGCAGCCTTGGTCATATTGGTGTCAAATGCAAGAAGAAACTCCACACAGATGGACTTTTGGAGTTTCTTGATTATGAATCATTTGACACGTGCGAACCATGCCTTATGGGCAAAATGACCAAGACTCCGTTCTCCGGAACAATGGAGCAAGCAACCAACTTGTTGGAAATAATACATACTGATGTATGTGGTCCAATGAGCGTTGAGGCTCACGGTGGCTATCGTTATGTTCTCACCCTCACTGATGACTTAAGTAGATATGGGTATGTCTACTTAATGAAACACAAGTCTGAGACCTTTGAAAAGTTCAAGGAATTTCAGAGTGAGGTAGAGAATCAACGTGACAGGAAAATAAAGTTATTACGATTAGATCATGGAGAGAATACATGAGTCACGAGTTTGGCACATACTTAAGGAAATGTGGACTTGTTTCACAACTCACACCGCCTGGAACACCTCAGCGTAACAGTGTGTCCGAACATCGTAATCGCACTCTATTGGATATGGTGCAATCTATGACGTCTCTTACCGATCTACCGCTATCATTTTGGGGTTATGCTTTAGAGACAGCCGCATTCACTTTAAATAGGGCACCATCTAAACCCGTTGAGACGACACCATATGAGTTATGGTTTGGGAAGAAACCTAAGCTGTTGTTTCTGAAAGTTTGGGGATGCGATGCTTATGTCAAGAAACTTCAACCTGAAAAGCTCAAACCCAAATCGGAAAAATGCGTCTTCATAGGATACCCTAAGGAAACTATTGGGTATACCTTCGACCTCAGATCCGAAGGCAAGATCTTTGTTGCCAGGAATGGATCATTTCTGGAGAAAGAGTTTCTCTCAAAAGAAGTAAGTGGGAGGAAAGTAGAACTTGACGAGGTACCCCCTCTTGAACCGGAGAGTAGCGCATCTCAGGAAGATGTTTATGTGGTGCCTGCACCGACTAGAGAGGAAGTTAATGATGATGGTCATGAAACTTTGGGTCAAGTTGCTACTGAACTTCGTAGGTCCATGAGGACACGTTCCGGACCAAAGTGGAACGGCAACCCTGTCCTGGAAATCATGTTGTTAGACAACGGTGAACCTTCGAACTATGAAGAAGTGATGGCGGGCCCGGATTCCAACAAATGGCTTGAAGCCATGAAATTCGAGATAGGATCCATGTATGAAAACAAAGTATGGACTTTGACGGACTTGCCCGATGATCGGCAAGCCATGGAGAATAAGTGGATCTTTAAGAAGAAGATTGACGCGGATGGTAATGTGACCGTCTTTAAGGCTCGGCTTGTCGCTAAGGGTTATCGACAATTTCAAGGGGTTGACTACGATGAGACCTTCTCACCCGTAGCAAAGCTGAAGTCCGTCTGAATCATGTTAGCAATTGCCGCATTCTGTGATTATGAGATCTGGCAAATGGACGTCAAAACGGCATTCCTCAACGGTTTCCTTAAGGAAGAATTGTATATGATGCAGCCGGAAGGTTTTGTCGATCCTAAGAATGTTGAGAAAGTATGCAAGCTCCAACGCTCCATATATGGGCTGGTGCAAGCATCTCGGAGTTAGAACATTCGCTTTGATGAAATGATCAAAGCTTTTGGGTTTATACAGACTTATCGAGAAGCCTGTATTTACAAGAAAGTGAGTGGGAGCTCTGTAGCATTTCTCATATTACATGTGGATGACATACTATTAATGGGAAATGATACAGAACTTTTGGAAAGCATAAAGGCCTACTTGAATAAATGTTTTTAATGAAGGACCTTGGAGAAGCCGCTTACATATTAGGCATCAAGATCTATAGAGATAGATCGAGACGCCCATTGGTCTTTCACAAAGCACATACCTTGACAAGATATTGAAGAAGTTCAATATGGATCAGTCCAAGAAGGGGTTCTTGCTTGTATTGCAAGGTGTGAGATTGACGCAGCTCAACGCCTGACCTCGGCAGAAGAAAGAGAAAATATGAGTGTCATCCCTTGTGCCTCGGCAATAGGCTCTATTATGTATGCCATGTTGTGTACCAGACCTGATGTGAACCTTGCCATAAGTTTGGTAGGGAGGTACCAAAGTGATCCTGATATGGAACATTGGATAGCGGTCAAGAATATCCTGAAGTACCTGAAAAGGACTAAGAATATGTTTCTCTTTTATGGAGGTGCCGAAGAGCTCGTCGTAAAGGGTTACGTCGATGCTAGCTTTGACACAGATCTGGATGACTCCAAGTCACAAACCGGCTACGTGCATATTTTGAATGGTGGGGCAGTAAGCTGGTGCAGTTGTAAAGTACATATAGATCTGAATGTCGCAGATTCGTTGACTAAACCTCTTCCACGAGCAAAACATGATCAGCACCAGAACTCTATGGGTATTCGATTCATCACAGTGTAACTAGATTATTGACTCTAGTGCAAGTGGGAGACTGTTGGAAATATGCCCTAGAGGTAATATTAAAATAGTTATTATTATATTTCATTGTTCATGATAATTATCTATTGTTCATGCTATAATTGTATTAACCGGAAACCGTAATACATGTGTGAATGCATATACCACAACATGTCCCTAGTGAGCCTCTATTTGACTAGCTCATTGATCAATAGATGGTATGGTTTCCTGACCATGGACATTGGATGTCGTTGATAACGGGATCACATCATTAGGAGAATGGTGTGATGGACAAGACCAAATCCTAAGCATAGCACAAGATCGCGTAGTTCGTTTGCTAGAGCTTTTCTAATGTCAAGTGTCATTTCCTGAGACCATGAGATTGTGCAACTCCCGGATACCATAGGAATGCTTTGGGTGTATCAAACGTCACAACGTAACTGGGTGGCTATAAAGGTGCACTACAGGTATCTCTGAAAGTGTCGTTTGGGTTGGCACGAATCGAGACTGGGATTTTTCACTTCGTATGACGGAGAGGTATCTCTGGGCCCACTCGGTAATGCATCAGCATGATGAGCTCAATGTGACTAAGGAGTTAGCCACGGGATCATGCGTTACGGAACGAGTAAAGAGACTTGCTGGTAACAAGATTGAAAAAGGTATAAGGACACCGACGATCGAATCTCGGGCAAGTAACATACCGATGGACAAAGGGAATTGTATACGGGATTGATTGAATCCCCGATATCGTGGTTCATCCGATGAGATCATCGTGGAACATGTGGGATCCAATATGGGTATCCATATCCCGCTATTGGTTATTGACCGAAGAGGCATCTCGGTCATATCTGCATGGTTCCTGAACCCGTAGGGTCTACACACTTAAGGTTCGGTGACGCTAGAGTTGTAATGGGAATTGTATTTGGTTACCAAAAGTTTTTCGGAGTCTCGGATGAGGTCCCGGACGTCATGAGGAGTTCCAGAATGGTCCGGAGGTAAAGATTTATATATGGGAAGTCCTATTTTGGCCATCGGAAAATGTTCGGGATTTTTCGGTATTGTACCGGGAAGGTTCTAGAAGGTTCCGAAGTGGGGACCACCTGCATGGGAGACCCACATGAACGTGGGTAGTGGGGGCAAGGCCCCAAACCCCTGGTCAAGGTGCACCAAGATCCCCCCTTAGAAGGAATAAGATCATATCGCGAAGGGATAAGATCAAGATCCCTAAAAAGGGGGATAACAATCGGTGGGGAAGGGAAATGATGGGATTTCTTTCCTCCCACCTTTGCCAACGCCCCAATGGACTTGGAGGGCAAGAAACCAGCCCCCTACACCCCTATATATAGTGGGGAGGTGCATGGGAGCTGCACCCCTTCCCCTGGCGTAGCCCTTCCCCCCTCCAACTCCTCCTCCTCCTCCGTAGTGCTTAGCGAAGCTCTGCCGGAGTACCACGAGCTCCAGCACCACGCCATCGTGTTGCCGGAGTTCTCCCTCAACTTCTCCTCTTCCCTTGCTGGATCAAGAAGGAGGAGACGCCCTGGGCTGTATGTGTGTTGAACGCGGAGGCGCAGTCCGTTCGGCGCTTGGATCGGATCTTCCGCGATTTGAATCGCCGTGAGTACGACTCCATCAAACCGCATTCTTGTAATGCTCCCGCTTAGCGATCTTCAAGGGTATGAAGATACACACTCTCTCTCGTTGCTATCATCTCCTAGATTGATCTTGGTGACACGTAGGAAAATTTTGAATTATTACTACGTTCCCCAACAAAAATTATTTTGAAAATTAGAGATGGCACATACAAATTTGCTTAGAACGGCAAAAGAATACGCATATAGGTAGATATAGTGGACTTACATGGCAAAACTGGTTTAAAGGGTTTTGGCTGCACAAGTAGTGATCATACTTAGTGCAAAATGAAGGCTATCAAAAGATTGAGAAGCGACCAACCAAGAAACGAATAATCTCATAAGCGAGCATTAAGCATAATTAACACCGAATAATGCACCACAAGTAGGATATAATTTCATTGCATAAGTATTGACTTTCGTGCTTGCATAGGGAATCACAAACCTTAACACAAATATTCTTACTAAGCATAATTACTCATCAAGATGACTCACATATCACATCATCATATCTCAAAACTATTACTAAGAATCAAGTTTATTTTGTCCAATAATCTTCATGAAAGTTTTTATTATATCCTTCTTGGGTATCTATCACTTTGGAACTAATTTTCATATGTTGCATTTGACAAGCTCGAACAAATATAAGTGAAGATCATGAGCATAATTTTTCTTTATCTCAAATTAATTTAAGTGAAGCAAGAGAGAATTTCTTGAAAATTTTACTAACTCTCAAATAAATCTAAGTGAAGCAAGAGAGCATTTCTTCAAAAATACTAAAGCACGCCGTGCTCAAAAAGATATAAGTGAAGCACTAGAGCAAATCCATAGCTCATAAAATTTAAGTGAAGCATAGAGAGCAATTCTAACAAGTCATGGCATAATTTTGGCTCTCTCAAATAGGTGTGTCCAGCAAGGAATCAAGATTTAAAACACAAAATGAAACAAGCAAAGACTCATATCATACAAGACGCTCCAAGCAAAACACATAGTATGTGATGAATAAAAATATAGCTTCGAGTAAAATACCGATGGTCGTTAGAAGAAAGAGGGGATGCCACTCGGGGCATCCCCAAGCTTAGTTGCTTGCTCTCTTCTGGATAATAGCTTGGGATGCCGGGGCATCCTGAAGCTTAGGCTCTTCTTACTCCTTATTCCTTCATCCATCGTAAGATAACCCAAAACTCGAAACTTCAATCACACAAAACTCCAACAAAACCTTCGTGAGATCCATTAGTATAAGAAAGCAAATCACTACTATAAGTACTGTAGCAAACCAATTCATATTTTGTTCTTGCATTATATCTACTGTATTCCAACTTTTCTATGGCAAAAACTCATCAAAGAAAACCATAGAATCATCAAAACAAGCACACAGCGCAAAGAAAACAGAAATTGTCAAAAATAGAACAGTCTGTAGTAATCTGAATATTTCGAATACTTTTGAAACTCCAAAACTTCTGAAAAAATTAGGACCACGTGAGAAATTTGTATATTAATCTTGTGCAAAAAGAATTGGCATTTTATCACACTCTGGTTAAAAATGAGAATTGTTTTTGTGAGCGCAAAAGTTTCTACTTTTCAGCAAGATCAAACAACTATCACCCAAGAAGATCCTAAAGGCTTTACTTGGCACAAACACTAATTAAAACACAAAAAACACAACCATAACAGTAGCATAATTGTGCTAACACTCAAGAACAGAAAGCAAAAAGCAAAAATAAATTTTATTCATTGGGTTGCCTCCCAACAAGCGCTATAGTTTTATGCCCCTAGCTAGGCATAAAGCAAAGGATCTAAGTTTTTTCATCTTTGTTTCGAGATCCATAAGATGGCCTCATGATTGATTCATAAGGTGGCCTAATTCTTGTTCTAGGGAAGTGTTCCATACCCTTCCTCAAAGGAAATTGGAACTTAATATTGCCTTCTTTCATATCAATCACGGCACCGATAGTGCGTAAAAACGGTCTACCAAGAATTATTGGACAAGATGGATTGCAATCAATATCAAGAACAATAAAATATATGGGCACATAATTCCTATTTGCAAGAATAAGAACATCATTAATTCTTCCAATAGGCTTTTTAATAGTAGAATCCGCCAAGTGCAAATTTAAAGAACATTCCTCAATATCAGTAAGACCAAGCACATCACATAAAGATTTCTAAATTGTAGAAACACTAGCACCCAAGTCACACAAAGCAAAACACTCATAATTTTTAATCTTTACTTTGATAGTAGGTTCCCATTCATCATGCAATTTTCTAGGAATTGAAACTTCTAATTCCAACTTTTCTTCTAAAGCTTTCATCATAGCATCAACAATATGTTTAGTAAAAGCTTTATTTTGTTCGTAAGCATGGGGTGAATTTATCATGGATTGCAACAAAGAAATACAATCAATCAAAGAGCAACTATCATAATTAAAGTCTTTGTAATAAAAAAGAGTGGGCACATCAGTAGTTAAAGTTTTGACCTCTTCAAACCCACTTTTATCAATTTTCTCAACAAGATTTTCACCCTCCGAATTATCGGGACGCCTTCTAACTAAAGTTGACTCTTATCCAGTCCCTTTTTCATCAATATTAACTTTACTAAAAAAAGGGATCAATAGAAGGAACACCAATCATTTTAAGATCTTCAAAACTTTTGTGAAAGTAATCACTAGAAAATGTTTTTCTAAAAATTCTCTTTTAGCTCTAAGCATAGCGGTTCTTTTCTTACTTTCATCTATAGAAACATAAAGAGTTTTAGTTGATTCTTCTACCTTAGGCACAAAATTTTTCATGTTGAGATTTTCCACATCATGAGAAATTCTATCAACACTTCTGGACAAATCATCAATCTTATTCAACTTTTCTTCTATGGTAGTGTTGAAAACTTTTTGGGTGTTGATAAATTCTAATATTATTCTCAAGATCAGAGGTGTTCCTATTATTATTATAAGAAGGATTTCTATAGGAATTACCATAATTATTAGAGGAATTACTAGGAAAAGGCCGAGGATTAAAATTACCTCTATAAGCAGTGTTGTTGAAATTATTTCAAGAGATAAAATTCACATCTACGGCATCACTATTTTGCTCAATCAAAGTAGATAAAGGCATACCATTAAAATCAAAAGGAGCACTTTTCCTAGCAACCAATTTCATAAGAGCATCAACTTTTTCACTGAAAGAAGAAATTTCTTCAACCGAATTACTTTTTTACTAGTAGGAACTCTTTCGGTGTGCCATTGTGAATAATTTTCCATAATATTATCAAGCAATTTGGTGGCTTCGCCCAAAGTATTCTCCATAAAACTACCACCCGCGGCGGAATCGAAAAGATTACGAGAAACAAAATTCAATCCCGCATAAATTTTTTGTATGATCATCCAAAGATTTAACCCATGAGTAGGGCAATTCCTTAGCATCATTTTCATCCTTTCCCAAGATTGTGCAACATGCTCATGTTCAAGTTTCTTGAAATTCATGATTTGGGTTCTAAGGGAAATAATTTTTGCGGGCGGAAAATACTTAGTGATAAAAGCATCATTGCACTTATTCCAAGAATCGATACTATTGCGACGCAAAGAAGAGAACCAAATTTTTGTAGAATCAAGCAAAGAAAATGAAAATAATTTCATCTTCACCACATCATTGTCCACATCTTTTTTATTTTGCATATCGCATAGTTCCAGGAAGGTATTAAGATGGGACGCGGCATCCTCATTAGGAGTACTGAAAAATTGATCTTTCATAACAAGATTCAACAAAGCAGTATTAATATCACAAGACTCCGCACTAGTGGCGGGAGGAGCAATCGGAGTTCTCTTGAGACATGATGACTACGCAACAAGATTGCACTAAAAAACATATCCGACAAGAAAACATCGAATGAAAAAGAGGGCGAATAAAACAGCAAATTTTTGTGAAGTGGGGGAGAGGAAAACAAGAGGCAAATGGCAAATAATGTAAATTGCGAGGAGATGAGATTTTTGATTAGGAACCTGGTATATGTTGAATATCCTCCTCGGCAACGGCGCCAGAAATTCCTTTTGATGAGGCACGTCGGTATTTCCCCAAAGAGGAAGGGATGATGCAGCACAGCAGCTGTAGGTATTTCCCTCAGTGATGAGACCAAGGTTATTGAACCAGTAGGAGAACCAAGCAACACAAGGTAAACAACACCTGCACACAAATAACAAATACTCGCAACCCTACGTGTAAAAGGGGTTGTCAATCCCTTTCGGGTACGACGCCCAAGATAGGCAAACGGACGTGGATAGTTTGTAGTAGATTGATAGATCAAACGCCAAATAAAATAAATAAGATTAAATTGCAGCAAGGTATTTTTGTATTTTTAGTTTAATAGATCTGAAAATAAAAGCAAAGGAAAAATAGATCGCAAAGGCAAATAATATGAGAGAGAGACCCGGGGGCCGTAGGTTTCACTAGTGGCTTCTCTCGAGAAAAATAGCAAAGGTTGGGTAAACAAATTACTGTTGGTCAATTGATAGAACTTCAAATAATCATGACGATATCCAGGCAATGATCATTACATAGGCATCACGTCCAAGATTAGTAGTCCGACTCCTGCCTGCATCTACTACTATTACTCCACACATCGACCGCTATCCAGCATGCATCTAGTGTATTAAGTTCATGGAGAAACGGGGTAATGCAATAAGAACAATGGCATGATGTAGACAAGATCTATTTATGTAGAAATAGACGCCATCGTTTTATCCTTAGTAGCAATGATACATACATGTCAGTTCCCCTTCTGTCACTGGGATCAAGCACCGTAAGATCGAACCCACTACAAAGCACCTCTTTCCGTTGCAAGATAAATAGATCAAGTTGGCCAAACAAAACCCAAATATCGGAGAAGAAATACGAGGCTATAAGAAATCATGCATATAAGAGAATAAAGAAGATTCAAATAACTTTCATGGATAAAAAGATAGATCTGATATAAACTCAAAGTTCATCCGATCCCAACAAACACACCGCAAAAAGAGTTACATCATATGGATCTCCAAGAGACCATTGTATTGAGAATCAAAAGAGAGAGAGGAAGCCATCTAGATACTAACTACGGACCCGAAGGTCTACAAAGAACTACTCGCGCATCATCGGAGAGGCACCAAGGGAGGTGGTGAACCCCTCTTTGATGGTGTCTAGATTGGATCTGGTGGTTCTGGACTCTGCGACGGCTGGAATTGATTTTCGTCGACTCCCCTAGGGTTTCTGGAATATTAGGGTATTTATAGAGCAAAGAGGCGGTTCAGGGGACACCCGAGGTGGGCACAACCCACCTAGGCGCGCCTGGGCCCCCAGGCGTGCCTTGGTGGGTTGTTCTCCCCTCGGAGCACCCGCCTATTGGTTCTTCGGCCCACTGGATGTCTTCTGGTCCAAAAAAATCTCCAAAAAGTTTCGCTTCGTTTGGACTCTGTTTGGTATTGAATTCCTGTGATGTAAAAAACATGCAGAAAACAGCAACTGACACTTGGCACTATGTTAATAGGTTAGAACCAAAAAATGATATAAAATGACTATAAAATGATTATAATTCATCTAAGATTGATAATATAACAGCATGGAACAATAAAAAGTTATAGATACATTGGGTACGTATCAATCAACTCTTGTAACCCTTATACACACACCGAATGTAATCAACCGGGACGTAGGGTTTTACCTCCTTTAAGAGGGCCTGAACCTGGGTAAACGTCGTGTCCCTATTGTCCCTTGTTACCATCGATCCTCAGACACTCAACTTGGGACCCCCTATCCGAGATCTGTCGGTTTTGACACCGACACAGTACCCTCGGCCCCATCTCCAGACGCCTAAGATCTTCTTCCCCTCCTCCAACAGCCACATTAGCCGGAGCATCCTCACCGACCATCCCAATCATGCTGAGATCGACATGGCTTCGCCAAAGAGGTTGTACACTTGTTGCATCACTTTTTTACTCTACATGTTATATATATTGTCCACTCAGCACATGTAGTAACGTGAAATACGATTAGTTTCTCCTACTATATGACAAGCAGTGAGTTACCAAGCAACTTAGCTATCTGTGATGGACTCTCTCGAAAGCCATCATTATTTATTACTGCACATTTGAGCTATGCATGTGTAGATGGGCCTGGGAGTTGAGTTAGTAGGGCAGTGGCCTGGGTCCAAAGTAGTAAAAGTAGCACAAAAACATTTTTGGAGTGTAGGCTTTTGCCTGTTCAAGCTTGCCTACTAGAATTGCCAGTGGTTGAAAGGAAAAGTGAAGGAAAAACATAGGAACTGGAAAGTTTCCTATGGTACTACTATTAATGCATTTGGTTCAAAGGAATGGAGCAAAGGAAAACTGTAGGATTTGTTCCTTTAGTGTCTCTTTCAAAGAAAAACCTTAGGAGTTTTAATATCCACTTGGCCCTCCTTTTCAAATTCCAATTCATGAATAAGTGATAGTAGCATAATAGCATTGTAACTGTACATTTTCTTGTGGTTTGACTTAATTCGACCATGCTTCTTTGCATTCCTGTGACCTTCCAATTCCTGTGAACCAAACACCTAGATTGACAGAAATCCTGTGATTTTAAATTCTTTGCACATGCATTCCTATCCTATTGCTGGTATTTCCTATCCCTCCGTTGTTAGAATCCTCCAATTCAGACAACCCCTTACAGAATTACTTCTCTTACAGATAGTTGTCAAAGAAAACCTTGTGTGGTTTGTCCCGCTCCTGCTGCGCCGTCGTCCACCCCAGCTCAGCTGCCCCAACGACAGAAGGGTCCACCACAGCAGGGATCCGCCCTCCAGACTGTCTTTCGCCGCCTCAGATCTTCTTCCCCACCGCCAGCAGCCACGACAACTGCATTACCATCATCAACTGAGCAGATGACCTCGAGGACTACGCGGGTCCGCAAGAGAGGTCGCACTCTTTCGTGTCTGCTTACGTTATGCATCGCTTAATATTTCATGCTACTTTATTGTCATGTTCACCGATTAGACTTTGAGTCGGCTCCAAACTAATGCTCAAACTTGAGTTTTTAAATGGTTGTGGGGTACATATCAGGGCCGCAATCAATAGTATATATCTACTATCTGGTTAATCTCTAGTGTCTACTATGAGTTCCATGTTGGGTGGGAAATGATACGTCTCCAACGTATCTACAATTTATGAAGTATTCATGCTATTATATTATCTGTTTTGGATGTTTATGGGCTTTACTAAACACTTTTATATTATTTTTTGGACTAACCTATTAACCGGAGGCCCAGCCCAAATTGTTGTTTTCTTGCCTACTTCAGTGTTTCGAAGAAAAGGAATATCAAACGGAGTCCAAACGGAATGAAACCTTCGGGAGAGTTATTTTTGGAACGGAAGCAATCCAGGAGACTTGGAGTAGACGTCAGGGAAGCTTAGAGGTGGCCACGAGGCAGGGAGGCGCGCCCCCCACCCTCGTGGGCCCCTCCTGGCTCCCCTGACCGACTTCTTTCGCCTATATATGTCCATATACCCTAGAAACATCGGAGAGCAGAATAGATCGGGAGTTCCGCCGCCGTAAGCCTCTGTAGCCACAAAAAACCAATCGAGACCCTGTTTGGCACCTGCGGGGGGGATCCCTCACCGGTGGCCATCTTCATCATCCCGGCACTCTCCATGACGAGGAGGGAGTAGTTCACCCTCGGGGCTGAGGGTATGTACCAGTAGCTATGTGTTTGATCTCTCTCTCTCTCTCGTGTTCTTGAGGTGGTACGATCTTGATGTATCGCGAGTTTTGCTATTATAGTTGGATCTTATGATGTTTCTCCCCCTCTACTCTCTTGTAATGGATTGAGTTTTACATTTGAAGTTATCTTATCGGATTGAATCTTTAAGGATTTGAGAACACTTGATGTATGTCTTGCATGTGCTTATCTGTGGTGACAATGGGATATTCATGTGATCCACTTGATGTATGTTTTGGTGATCAACTTGCGAGTTCCGTAACCTCATGAACTTATGAATAGGGGTTGGCACACGTTTTCGTCTTGACTCTCCGGTAGAAACTTTGGGGCACTCTTTGAAGTACTTTGTGTTGGTTTGAATAGATGAATCTGAGATTGTGTGATGCATATCGTATAATCATACCCACGGATACTTGAGGTGACATTGGAGTATCTAGGTGACATTAGGGTTTTGGTTGATTTGTGTCTTAAGGTGTTATTCTAGTATGAACTCTATGATAGATCAAACGGAAAGAATAGCTTCGTGTTATTTTACTACGGACTCTTGAATAGATCGATCAGAAAGGATAACTTTGAGGTGGTTTCGTACCCTACCATAATCTCTTCGTTTGTTCTCCGCTATTAGTGACTTTGGAATGACTCTTTGTTGCATGTTGAGGGATAGTTATATGATCCAATTATGTTATTATTGTTGAGAGAACTTGCACTAGTGAAAGTATGAACCCTAGGCCTTGTTTCCTAGCATTGCAATACCGTTTGTGCTCACTTTTATCATTAGTTACCTTGTTGTTTTTATATTTTCAGATTACAAAAACCTATATCTACCATTCATATTGCACTTGTATCACCATCTCTTCGCCGAACTAGTGCACCTATACAATTTACCATTGTATTGGGTGTGTTGGGGACACAAGAGACTCTTTGTTATTTGGTTGCAGGGTTGTTTGAGAGATACCATCTTCAACCTACACCTCCCACGAATTGATAAACCTTAGGTCATCCACTTGAGGGAAATTTGCTACTGTCCTACAAACCTCTGCACTTGGAGGCCCAACAACGTCTACAAGAAGAAGGTTGAGTAGTAGACATCAGGAAACAAACAGTAAAGAAGCCATTATCTGTATTTTTTAACTGAAGCCACTATCTGCTCGCTATCATTGGTTTTGGGTCTATCCACAGGTTGCTACCATCACTCTGGATTTCTGCATGCACTCCTTACATAATCTCACTATGTTTTGTTCCTATGCATGTTAGTTATTGTACACAATGGAACCGAACATGTAGAGCAAAAGAGACGAGCCTTGCGTGGCAATAAAATTTCATGCAGACATCGCTCCATGGTGGGCGCAAAGGCAGCTCCCATGTACCCATTTCAGATTGTAATCAAGAGGAAAGTAATTGTTCTGAGGGGCATTCAGAAGGAGAAGACCACTCCTATTTACCCCCTAAGGTCTTCGCTCTAACTTGGCATGCTGATGTTGGTCATATCATGCATATGGTGCCTTGCATTGCTTACTTTATACATCAAATATTTTATCTGCTTAGTTTAGACATGCTTTGTGTGAATGCCATCTGTTTAGTTTCTTTCTCGTATATGTGTATTATGCAACGCCATCTTGTTTAGCCAGGCATCATATATGTGAATTTTGCAATGCCATCCTACTTAGCCAGTCATCTTATATGTGAATTATATCATGCCATCCTTTTTTCATTACATATTACATTTGTCAACAATGTTAGTACATTCAACTACTCTTCATGTGCATCAGCCAGTTGGCACGGTGATGAAAAATTCTGGAGTGAAAACAAGGTCTTCAGAGCAGACTATGCTATCTGACGAAGCGCATATCTTGCTGGTTACAGATAGCTCCTCAGAGGAGGATTCAGAGACAGATGACCATTCCTATTCCCCCCCCCCCCCCGAGGTGTATGCTCTAACTTGGCAGGGTTATGTTGCTCATATCGTGTGTATGGTGTCTTGCATTGCTATGTCATTTGGTTAGTTTAGACATGCTTTGTGTGAAAGCCACCTGTTTAGTGTCTAATTACCATATATGTCAGTTATGCAATGCCATATTGTTGCAAGACATTATATATGTGAATTATGCAATGCTATATTGTTGCAAGGCATTATATATGTGAATTATGCAATGTGTGACACCCCCGATTTAATCATACACTAATCATGCACGCAAATGTGTACGATCAAGATCAGGGACTCACGGGAAGATATCACAACACAACTCTACAAATAAAATAAGTCATACAAGCATCATAATACAAGCCAGGGGCCTCGAGGGCTCGAATACAAGTGCTCGATCATAGACGAGTCAGCGGAAGCAACAATATCTGAGCACGGACATAAGTTAAACAAGGTGCCATAAGATGGCTAGCACAAACTGGGATACAGATCGAAGAGGAGCAGGCCTCCCGCTGGGATCCTCCTAGGTCACTCCCGGTCGCCGCCGCCGGCTGCACGTAGTAGTAGGCACCTCCAGTAGTAGTCGCCATCGACGGTGGCGTCGCTCTCTGGCTCCATCGTCTGTTGCAGCAATCGAGTAGAGATAGGGAAAAAGGGGAACAAGGCAACCGTGAGTACTCATCCAAAGTACTCGCAAGCAAGGAGCTACACTACATATGCATGGATATATGTGTAAAGGGCCATATCGGTGGACTGAATCGCAGAATGCCGTAATAAGAGGGGATAGCTAGTCTTAACGAAGACTACGCTCGACACCTGTCTTGCAACAGTAGGAGGGACAAACCAAGTCCTCCAAGTAACATTATATAGCAATAATCCTACCCGCGATCCCTCCTCATAACCCCGAGCGAGAGCGACCACCGTTATATCCGCACTTGGAAGGGTGTGTTTTATCAAGTATCCGGTTCTAGTTGTCATAAGCTCAAGGTACAACTCCAAGTCGTCCTGTTATCAAGATCACGGCTATCCGAATAGATTAACTTCCTGCAGGGTGCACCATCTTACCCAAAGACGCTTGATCCCATTTGGCGGACACACTTTCTGGGTCATGCCCGCCGCGGAAGATCAACACGCCGCAGCCCCACCTAGGCACAACAGAGGCCAACACGCCGGTCTAAACCTAAGCGCGCAGGGTGCGGGCCCATCGCCTGAAAGCACACTCACGCGTATGTCGCTGGCCGGAAGCGCACCTAGCCCAAGCAGGTGTTCCAGTCCAATCCGGCGCGCCGCTCGTCGCCGACGTCTCAAGTGCTTCGGTGATACCACGACGCGGGATACCCATAACTACTCCCGCGTAGATGGTTAGTGCGTATAAGCTCAGAGCCAACTCAGATCAAATACCAAGACCTCGTTAAGCGTGTTAAGTATCCGCGAACGCCGAACAGGCCAGTCCCACCTCTCTCTAGGCGGTCTCAACCTGCCCTGCCGCTCCGCCACAAAGTATCGATCGGGGCCGTGGGAACCCAGGCCCACCTCTACCGGGATGGAGCCACCCGTCCTTTCAGCCCCATCTCCGAACAGTACCACCGGTATTGTAATAGTGTAAAGTATATAGTATATACCCGTGATCACCTCCCGAGTGATCACGGCCCGATAGTATAGCACGCGCAGACGGACAAGGATGTAGGGCCACAGATGAAAGTACTAGCAACCTATACTAAGCATATAGGATTGCGGTAAGGTAACAATGAAGTAACAAGGACAGGCTATGCAGCGGATAGGAGTATCTCGAAAACAGTAACATGCTACACTCACCGTAATGCAAGCAGATAGAGAAGAGTAGGCGATATCCGTGATCAAGGGGGCTTGCCTGGTTGCTCGGCAAGAGAGAGGGTCGTCGGTGACGTAGTCGATCACGAGCACATCAACATCGGTCTCGGGGTCTACCGGAGAGAAGAGGGGAAGAAACAGTAAATACATAGCGAGCAAGTGCATAACAGACCACGAGCGAGCTAGACGTGTTCTAACGCAGCGCTAGGCGACATCTTGGCGAAGGGGGAACATCCGGAAAGTTTTCCGGTTAGGATGTCTGTCGACAGTTGAACCGAGAGGAAAGTTTGCAGGTTCGATAGGTTAGGGGTGTGTGGCGGACGAACGGACTGTGTATCCGGATTCGCCTCGCTGCTCGAGCAACTTTCATGTTGAAAATATTTTAACCGAGTTACGGATTAAAAGATATGTTTTCTAAAGATTTTATTAATTTCAAATCTAATTAATTATTTAATTTAATTGAAAAATGATTTATGACATCAAGATGATGTCATGTCAAGTCGGCGAATAATAGGGTTGATGAGTCAACCCTGACAGGTGGGTCCCGCATGTCATTCTCTGTTACCAAATTAACCTAATCAAATTTAATTAACTTTAGTTAATTAGGTTAATTAGTGATTAGGTTTAATTAAGTTAATTAATCAGGTTTAATTAAGTTAATTAATCCTCTAATTAATTAATTAATTAATTAACATTTTAATTATTATTTTAATTATTTATTTTTCCTTTAATCCCTTTTTTTGTTCTCAGGCGTGGGGCTAACGCCATAGGCCCATCGAGCCTAGCGGATCGGGCGGCAAGACAAGGCGAGGCGCCGAATGGGAGCGACAGGCGTCTGGAGGGGCGAACCCGGTTGGCCCAGCGCCGGCCGGGCGGAGGAGAGCGCCGGCGAGAGGAGGGAGCGCCGTGAACGGACCGGCGAGGGGCGCGGCGAGGCTCGCCATGGCGCTGGCTCGTCGGCAGCAATAGGGGAAACGGGTGGGGTTCGCGCAGGGGGCGGGCGTGTCTAGGCGCCCGTCTGGGCGCCGAGCTGCCGCTGCGGCTGCAGGTAGAGGAGGAACGGGGTGCGAGGGACCGGGAGCTGCGGACGACGGCGGTTGCCGGGCAACAACGGGCGAGGCGGGACGAGCGACGCACGCCGCGCCGCCCGCCGACGACGACGGCAGGCGTCTGCAGTCTTGCCGGAGCGCTGGGAAGAGGAGAAGGAGGGGTCCTCACAAGGGGTTGCGAGGTCATGGCAATGGGCTTGGGAGGCTCGGGGTGGTCGATGAGGACGACGCGGGCGGAGCGGGAGCACCGCTGGGTCGAGGAGGCGCTCGGCGTTGACGGAGTCCGCGTGGGCTGGCGCGCGACGGCGGTCCGGGCGGCACCAGCGACGGGTTCTTCTGGCGGTGGCGTCGAGCGCCAGATCGAGATGAGGCGGCGGCAACCGAGGCGCCATGGTGAGGAGGCTTCGGGGAGGGCGAGGAGGCGCCAAGGGACGGGCGCGCTGTCCCGCGACGGGCGAAGGGATGAGGCGGCGGGTTGAGGTGCCGTTCCCCGATCCAGATCGGGGGAACGAGGGAGTCGCGCGGGGGGTAGTGGGGTGGCTCCGCTAGGGTTTCGGGAGGGGGTGGGTTAGTAGGTTGGGGTGGGCCGGCCTGGCTAGCCCAGAGGCCAGCTGGGCCGAGGCCCAGTGGGGGGGGGAGTCTCTCTCCTTTTCTTCCTTCTTTTTTTTTGTTTCTTTTCTGTTATATTTTATTTAGCTACTGTTTTCTATTAAACCGCAAAACTAAATGAGTTTTATTAGATATGAGACTTGTCACATAAATCAAGCACATTATTTCTAAGAGTCACCAAAAGTTTAAGGCCGAAAGTAGTTGTCCAACTATTTTTAGAAATTTAAGAGGCCAATTTTAAATGTTGTTTGGATCACTAAATAATTTCGAGGCACTTTCGAAATCCAAAAGAGGTTGGTTCCAACATGACAAATTTCACGGGATTATTTTCCACACCTTGAACATTTTAGTTTTCATATTTGGGCAGTTTGAATTTTGACTTTAATTTGACTTTGAGATCTGGGTTGGATTAGAATGAAACTGAGATTAGCAACAGTAACAATGATGACAAGGCATCATTAAAAGGGGATTACTGTAGCGTAATTACCCGGGCGTCACACAATGCCATGTTGTTTAGCCAATCATCATATATGTGAATTATATCATGCTATCCCGTTTTTTCTATTACGTATTCCATTTGTCGACAACATTTGTATATTCAACTACTCTTCCTATGCATCAGCCATTTGAAGCGGTGATGGAAGTATCTGGAGTGAAAACAAGGTCTTCAGAGCAGACAATGCTACCTGCGGAAGTAGACATCTTGCTGGTTACAGATAGCTCCTCAGAGGAGGATTCAGAGACAGATGACCATTCCTATTTCCCCTTTGAGGTTTGTGCTCAAACTTGGCAGGGTTATATTACTCATATCATGCATATGTTGTCTTGCAGTGCTTAGTTTTTACATCATATATGCGATTGCTATCTGCTTACTTGCTTAGTATATAAATCATATATTTGAATTATATCATGGCATCATGTTTACATAGATAGCATCACTCTGAATTATGGCATGCCAACCCATTTAATAAAGACATCATATAGTTATATCATCTCATCCTGTTTAGTGTTTACAGTCATCATTTTTTGGACTATGTCATTCTATCCGTGAATTATATCATGCTATCATGTTTCCATAGGCGGCATGTATGTGAATTATGGCATGCCGACCTATTTAATAAACACATTCTATAGTTATATCATGTCATCACGTTTACATAGTCATCATATTTTGAACTATGTCTTTCCATCCGGTTTAGTTAGCCATCATATATGTGAAATTGTGTCATGTGATACGTCTCCAACGTATCTATAATTTTTGATTGCTCCATGCTACTTTATCTATTGTTTTGGACTATCATGGGCTTTATTTTGCACTTTTATATTACTTTTGGGACTAACCTATTAACCGGAGGCCTAGCCCAGAATTGCTGTTTTTTTTGCCTTTTTTAGTGTTTCCAAGAAACAGAATATCAAACGGAGTCCAAACGGAATGAAACCTTCGGAAACATGATTTTCTCACGAACGTGATCCAAGAGACTTGGACCCTCACGCAAGGAACATCGGAGGCGGTCACGAGGTGGGCCCCCTAGGGCGCCCCCGCCTCGTGGGCCCCGATGCTCCACCGACGCACTCCTTCCTCCTATATATACCTCGCACCCCAAACGATCGTAACAGGAGCCAAAACCTAATTCCACCGCCGCAACTTCCTGTATCCACGAGATCCCATCTTGGGGCCTATTCCGAGCTCACGGGGGGGCATCCACCACGGAGGGCTTCTACATCAACACCATAGCCTCTCTGATGAATTGTGAGTAGTTTACTTCAGACCTTCGGGTCCATAGCTAGTAGCTAGATGGCTTCTTCTCTCTTTTTGGATCTCAATACAATGTTCTCCCCCTCTCTCGTGGAGATCTATTCGATGTAATCTTCTTTTTGCGGTGTGTTTGTTGAGATCGATGAATTGTGGGTTTATGATCCAACTTATCTATGAATAATATTTGAATCTTCTCTGAACTCTTTTATGTATGATTGAGTTATCTTTGCAAGTCTCTTCGAATTATCCGTTTGGTTTGGCCAACTAGATTGGCAGTTCTTGCAATGGGAGAAGTGCCTGGCTTTGGGTTCAATCTAGCGGTGTCCTTACCAAAGGATGTAAAGGGTTGCAAGGCACGTATTGTATTGTTGCCATCGAGGATAACAAGATGGGGTATTTATCATATTGCATGAATTTATTCCTCTACATCATGTCATCTTGCTTAAGGCGTAACTCTGTTTTTAACTTAATACTCTAGATGCATGCTGGATAGCGGTCGATGAGTGGAGTAATAGTAGTAGATGCAGAATCGTTTCGATCTACTTGTCTCGGACGTGATGCCTATATACATGATCATACCTAGATATACTCATAACTATGCTCAATTCTGTCAATTGCTCAACAGTAATTTGTTCACCCACCGTAGAATATTTATGCTCTTGAGAGAAGCCACTAGTGAAACCTATGGCCTCCGGGTCTATTCTCATCATATCAATCTCCATCACTTTTATACTTGCTTTGTTTTTACTTTGCTTTTTTACTTTTCACTTTGCATCTTTATACCAAAAATACCAAAAATATTATCTCTATCGATCTCACTCGTAAGTGACCGTGAAGGGATTGACAACCCCTAATCGCGTTGGTTGCGAGTAGCTATCGTTTTCTGCAGTACGAGGGACTTGTGTGTGCCTCCTCTTGGATTGATACCTTGGTTCTCAAAACTGAGGGAAATACTTATGCTACTTGTGCTGCATCATCCTCTCCTCTTCGGGAAAACCAACGCAAGCTCAAGACGTAGCAAGAAGGATTTATGGCGCCGCTGTCGGGAGTCTACGCAAAAGTCAACATACCAAGTACCCATCACAATCCCTATCTCTCGCATTACATTATTTGCCATTTGCCTCTCGTTTTCCTCTCCCCCACTTCACCCTTGCTGTTTTATTCGCCCTCTCTTTCCCAATCTCCTCCTCTTTTTCCCATTGCCTTTTCCTCGTCCGTTTGTTTGCTCGTGTGTTAAGTTTGCTTGCTTGTCGCTATGTCTGAATTAGGAAATTATCGCGATATGGGCGATAATAATATGGAAAATTCTGAAGCTCCTATCAAGAATCCCTACCTATCACACGTAAAGATTTGAATCGGTAGTGGTAATATTATTGGAAAAGGAGTTATTCAAGATTTCTTTACTTGTGCTGGTGCTTTACCCTCTATGGGTGGTTCTATTCTCCATAGAACTAGTAGTCTTGCGGACGCTATTGCCATGCTTATCGTTGAACTTGAAAGGCAATTTATGCATATGCACCCTTCTATACAAAGAATTTTCCTAGAATTTTCTAATATTGAACACTCCTCTGTTAAGCGTGCCGCTACTATCTTTTTGGCTCATGAATTCAGAGTTATAATAAAATAAGCCAAAGAAATCTTTGCGCATTATAGGGTAGACGCTGGCCGTCCTCCCATAGAATCTATCCTTTTTGATCAAGAAGAAATAATGCGTTTTCAATCTATCGACTATGTTGCTTTCAATGAAAATCTTAGAAAAAAAGTGCCTACCAATATTTTAATTGATAGAATCTCCGAGCTTAATAATGATTTGGCTATTCGAAATAATGAGCTAGGATGCTCTCTTGAGTATAGGCTCACAAAGTTCTGTCAAAAGAATGCTTATAACGATGAATTGGTTGTGCAATATGAAGGGCCGAAAAAGGAACCTATACCTCCTAAAATTGATCTTGGGGACTTTTGTCCTATTAAATTTATCCCTTTTGATTAATTTTGCTTGCCTCAAAGAAAACTTGCTGCCGAACATAGAGAATATGAAATGAGTTTCACCGATCTATCTTATTACTACGGCACTACCTAGATCTATCCTCGCTTTTATGCCTAGCTAGGGGTGTTAAACGATAGCACTTGTTGAGAGGCAACCCAATTTTATTTTAAGTGTTTGCTTTTTGTTTCAGTTTAGGATTAAATAATCCATCTAGCCTCTGTTTAGATGTGGTTTTATCTTTTAATTAGTGTTTGTGCCAAGTTAAACCTTTTGGATCTTCTTGGATGATAGTTATTTGACCTTGCTGTAATTTCCAGAAACTTTGCGCTCAGTGCCCGAATTGTTAAAAATCACCAGAATGAGATAAAATACTGATTCCAATTGTTTCTGATCAATAAACAAATTGTCCGGGTCTTCTAATTTTGGTAGAATTTTTTGATTTCCATAAGTTTGCGTTAGTTACAGATTACTATAGACTGTTCTGTTTCTGACAGATTCTGTTTTGCGTGTGTTGTTTGCTTATTTTGATGAATCTATGGCTAGTAAAATAGTTTATGATCCATAGAGAAGTTGGAATAAAGTAGGTTTAACACCAATACAAATAAAGAATGAGTTCATTACAGTAACTTAAAGTAGTCTTTTGTTTTCTTTCTCTAATGGAGCTCACGAGATTTCTATTAAGTTTTGTGTTGTGAAGTTTTCAAGTTTTGGGTAAATTCTTTTGATGGATTATGGAACAAGGAGTGGCAAGAGCCTAAGCTTGTGGATGCCCATGGCACCCCCAAGATAATCCAAGGACACCAAAAATTCAAATCTTGGGGATGCCCCGGAAGGCATCCCCTCTTTCGTCCACTTCCATCGGTAATTTACTTGGAGCTATATTTTTATTCGCCACATGATATGTGTTTTGCTTGGAGCGTCTTGTATTATTTGCGTCTTTGCTTGTTAGTTTACCATAATCATCCTTGCTGTACACACCTTTTGAGAGAGCCATACATGAATTGGAATTTGATAGAATACTCTATGTGCTTCACTTATATCTTTTGAGCCTGATAGTTTTGCTCATAGTGCTTAACTTACATCTTTTTTAGCGTGATAATTTTTTGCTCTAGTGCTTCACTTAGATCTTTTAGAGCATGGTGGTGGATTTGTTTTAAAGAAACTTTATCTCTCATGCTTCACTTAGATTATTTTGAGATTCTTTAATAGCATGGTAATTTTCTTAATGTTAATATACTTGGTATTCAAGATATGTGAAACTTTCTTTTGAGTGCTTTGAATACTAAGATAAGTTTGATGCTTGATAATTGTTTTGAGAAATGAAGATGGTGATATTAGAGTCATGCTAGTTGAGTAGTTGTGAATTCAAAGAATACTTGTGTTGAAGTTTGTGATTCCCGTAGCATGCACGTATGGTGAACCCTTATGTGATGAACTCGGAGCATGATTTATTTATTGATTGTCTTCCTTATGAGTGGCGGTCGGGGACGAGCGATGGTCTTTTCCTACCAATCTATCCCCCTAGGAGCATGCGCGTAATACTTTGCTTTGATAACTTCTAGATTTTTGCAATAAGTATATGAGTTCTTTATGACTAATGTTGAGTCCATGGATTATACGCACTTTTTCCCATCCTTCCACTATTGCTAGCCTCTCTAATACCGCGCACCTTTCGCCGGTATCATACACCCACCATATACCTTCCTCAAAACAGCCACCATACCTACCAATCATGGCATTTCCATAGCCATTCCGAGATATATTGTCATGCAATATTCCACCATTCCGTTTATTATGACACGCTCCATCATCGTCATATTGCTAGCATGATCATGTAGTTGACATCGTATTTGTGGCAAAGCCACCGTTCATAACTCTTTCATACATGTCACTCATGTTTCATTGCATATCCTGGTACACCGCCGGAGGCATTCATATAGAGTCATATTTTGTTCTAAGTATCGAGTTGTAATTGTTGAGTTGTAAGAAAAATAAAAGTGTGATGATCATCATTATTAGAGCATTGTCCCAAGTGAGGAAAGGATGATGGAGACTATGATTCCCCCACAAGTCGGGATGAGACTCCGGACGAAAAATAAAAAAATAATATAAAAGAGGCCATAAAAAAAGAGAAAAGGCCCAAATAAAAAAAATAAAAAATGAGAGAAAAAGAGAGAAGGGACAATGTTACTATCCTTTTACCACACTTGTGCTTCAAAGTAGCACCATGATCTTCATGATAGAGAGTCTCTCATTTTTTCACTTTCATATACTAGTGGGAATTTTTCATTATAGAACTTGGCTTGTATATTCCAATGATGGGCTTCCCCAAATGCCCTAGGTCTTCGTGAGCAAGCGAGTTGGATGCACAATCACTTAGTTTCTTTTGTTGAGCTTTCATATACTTATAGCTCTAGTGCATCCGTTGCATGGCAATCCCTACTCACTCACATTGATATCTATTGATGGGCATCTCCATAGCCCGTTGATACGCCTAGTTGATGTGAGACTATCTTCCCTCTTTTTTGTCTTCTCCACAACCACCGTTCTATTCCACATATAGTGCTATATCCATGGCTCACGCTCATGTATTGCGTGAAGATTGAAAAGGTTTTGAAAATGTTAAAGTATGAAACAATTGCTTGACTTGTCATCGGGTTGTGCATGATTTAAATACTTTGTGTGGGAAGATGGAGCATAGCCGACTATATGATTTTGTAGGGATAACTTTCTTTGGCCATGTTATTTTGAGAAGACATAATTGCTTAGTTAGTATGCTTGAAGTATTATTATTTTTATGTCAATATGAACTTTTGTCTTGAATCTTTAGGATCTGAATATTCATACCATGATTAAGAAGATTTACATTGAAATTATGCCAAAGTATCACTCCGCATCAAAAATTCTCTGTTAATCATTTACCTACTCGAGGACGAGCAGGAATTAAGCTTGGGGATGCCTGATACGTCTCCAACGTATCTATAATTTTTTATTCCTCCATGCTACTTTATCTATTGTTTTGGACTATAATGGGCTTTATTTTCCACTTTTATATTACTTTTGGGACTAACCTATTGACCGGAGGCCCAGCCCAGAATTGTTGTTTTTTGCCTTTTTCAGTGTTTCGAAGAAACAGAATATCAAATGGAGTCCAAACGGAATGAAACCTTCGAAAACGTGATTTTCTCACCGAACGTGATCCAGGAGACTTGGACCCTACACCAAGGAACATCGGAGGCGGTCACGAGGGTGGGGGGCGCCCCCCCTAGGGCGCGCCCCCTGCCTCGTGGGCCCCCTGATGCTCCACCGACGTACTCCTTCCTCCTATATATACCTCGCACCCCAAACGATCGAACAGGAGCCAAAACCTAATTCCACCGCCGCAACTTCTTGTATCCACGAGATCCCATCTTGGGGCCTGCTCGGAGCTCACGGAGGGGGCATCCACCACGGAGGGCTTCTACATCAACACCATAGCCCCTCCGATGAAGTGTGAGTAGTTTACTTCAGACCTTCGGGTCCATAGTTAGTAGCTAGATGGCTTCTTCTCTCTTTTTGGATCTCAATACAATGTTCTCCCCCTCTCTCATGGAGATCTATTCGATGTAATCTTCTTTTTGCGGTGTGTTTGTTGAGACCGATGAATTGTGGGTTTATGACAAAGATTATCTATGAACAATATTTGAATCTTCTCTGAATACTTTTATGTATGATTGGTTATCTTTGCAAGTCTCTTCGAATTATCAGTTTGGTTTGGCCTACTAGATTGGTTTTTCTTGCAATGGGAGAAGTGCTTAGCTTTGGGTTCAATCTTGCGGTGTCCTTTCCCGTGTGATGAGGGAGCAGCAAGGCACGATTATATTGTTGCCATCGAGGATAACAAGATGGGGTATTTATCATATTGCATGAATTTATTCCTCTACATCATGTCATCTTGCTTAAGGCGTTACTCTGTTTTTAACTTAATACTCTAGATGCATACTGGATAGCGGTCGATGAGTGGAGTAATAGTAGTAGATGCAGAATCGTTTCGATCTACTTGTCTCGGACGTGATGCCTATATACATGATCATACCTAGATATACTCATAACTATGCTCAATTATGTCAATTGCTCAACAGTAATTTTTTCACCCACCGTAGAATATTTATGCTCTTGAGAGAAGCCACTAGTGAAACCTATGGCCTCCGGGTCTATTCTCATCATATCAATCTCCATCACTTTTATACTTGCTTTGTTTTTACTTTGCTTTTTTACTTTTCACTTTGCATCTTTATACCAAAAATACCAAAAATATTATCTCTATCGATCTCACTCGTAAGTGACCGTGAAGGATTGACAACCCCTAATCGCGTTGGTTGCGAGTAGCTATCGTTTTGTGCAGGTACGAGGGACTTGTGTGTGGCCTCCTACTGGATTGATACCTTGGTTCTCAAAAACTGAGGGAAATACTTACGCTACTGTGCTGCATCATCCTCTCCTCTTCGGGGAAAACCAACGCAAGCTCAAGACGTAGCATCATGCTATCTTGTTTAGTTAGCCATCATATATGTGAAATTGTGTCATGCTATCCTGTTTGGTTAGACAACATAAATGTGAATTATTTCATGCCCTATTTTATTTCCCACTATCCATTGCACATGTCTATCATGCAATGTCTGTACATTCAATTACTTTTCTTATTTATCAACCATTTGAATTGGAGAGGGTAATGGTAGTATCTAAGGGAGTAACAACACAGTCTTAAGAAAAGATAGTGCTACCAGTCGATGCAGATAGAACCACAGTTGTACTTGCCCAAGAACCAGCCCCACCACACATAACCTAGACTCTCGCAGATTGTACCCCTACCCAGTTAGACAGAGAACCAGCTACACCCCTTCTAACCCCAACCCCAGCAGATAGTAACCCAGTTCCAGTTGACACAGCACTGTCTCCACCATAGAGCACCCAAACACGAGCAGTTAGTAAGGCAACTGCAGTGCCCAAAGCACGAGGACCACCACTCTCAACCCCAACTCAATGCTTAAAGTAGCAGAAGAGTTGTTCTCAGGTCAGGTTATGTAGCTATGATTCGTACTCCTTTGCTCTTGCATCACTGTATTTACTCATACCAACTATTTTCAAATTTGAAGGATGGAATTGAAACTCCAATGGCGCAACAAGTATGTTTTAAACCTGTTTCTTTAACCGGTTTGCTGTTGTAACTTGCTCTATGTTGATTTCAGTTTCAATTGAATGAACGATTATATTCTCATGTCATGCACATTACAAGTGTTGTTATTGCTCTGTAGTTTCCCACACTTATATTCTATCTATGCTGCTTTGTCTTAAACATATATTATTTGAAATGTGTCTCTATCTTGATTTGGAAACAAAAACTAGAATGATATAGACCATACAATGACCATGGTACATAGATATATGTTTGTTTCATGCTGTTATCTTGTCCACTTTACTACTGAACTGCTTTACCAAAATGAGTTTCATATACAACATGGTAAACCTGTGATGTGTCTGCTTGTTTCTCTTTAGAATGCGGATAAAATATAGGAGAAGAGTACCCCCGTTATGCAATGGTAAAGGAAGTAATGCAGATAAGGTTCAATATAGTGAGACATCCCTGTTGGTTTCCAAGAAAGCTGATAAAAACTATCTTGAAGACAGTGAGACAACCCAAAAGTCATGTCTTGATGTAGTGTTCGAGTTACTAGCCACTATTGCTGGCACAAGCTCTTTGAACTTGCTGCCTGAATCAGTTCGTCTTCTTGAGTCTCAACTTCAAGTTGAAAGACATTGATGAGATGTGCTGGGACATGAAGCCGAAGGACTGAGATAGTCCCTACAGAACTCAGATGCATACTTTCTGGTGCAACAGCAAGCGCTGGAGGATTTAAGCGCAAAACAAGAGAAAGTTAATAAGCTTGCTAAGCATCTTGCCAGCATGTTGGGTACCCACGATATTGTTTCTTGAGCTCTTTTGAAGTGGTTTTAGTTCTGGACTTGTTTTGCTGCGGCGTTTATTTGCACTAGTCGCCAACTTTGACAACCAGTGTATGTGATATGTTGCCTTGTTCCCTATATTTGCACTGGTGGACTTTGATGCCCAGTGGATGTAATACGTGTAATAGCCGTAATAGCCTAGCGTTAGTTGCTTGCTTATTTATTTCTTTATTGTCTTTTTTAGTTGTTTGCTTGTAGTCACTGCAGTTTTTTTCCGCGTTTTTCTAGTCGCCACAATAGCCTATTTTTTATAACTAGGCCAAAATAACCATGGACAACATATGGACCGTTGTAACCATGGTCCTGCTACCTGCTGGAGTGACCATGGGCCTCCTACGGGTCGTAGGATCCATGGGGCCTCGACGGGTTGTATATTCAATGGGCCTTATATGGGCCGCTTTATTCGTGGACCAATAACGGTCCGCAAAATGGGTCGTAAACAAGCTAGAGTGGAAATCGTGTGTTTATGGCCCGACCATAACAGGTCGTTAATAGGCCGAAATGTATAACGGACTTAATGCTATAGACAGGCATCACGAGTCGTTAATGGGTTGTATTTGATGATGCTATGAAAACATCTCAACGGATTAACGGGCCACAAACGGGCCGACTATAACCACGGGCTGAATTTGGCCCACAAGCAGAACATGCAGTAACAGGTAGTAAGTAACCGAATGCTGGAAATGAGGCCAAGAATAAATGGGCCCTTAGAAGGCCGAAAGGTAACAGGGCTGGAAATGGCCCAACGGAACAATGGGCCGTTAATGGGTGTAAAGCATTACACTGTTCATTATGGGCTAGTTTCACCACGGGCCTTTAAAGGGCCAAGAGTTACAAAGGGCCTCGTATGGGCCGAAAGAGGTCATGGGCCATACATGGGCCGGAAGTTACAACAGGCTGGAATCATATTGGACGGACCAGATAACGCTACTAGGCCCAATTCGGATATGCCATAACGGGCCATGAGTTGGGAGGCTGTAAATGGGCTATATGTGAACATGCCATTAAGAGGCTTTCCATGGGCCAACCCGTTACCTTTTGACCAAGTCAAACGGGCCGGCCTTTTCACCTGAATGGGCCTCTGTTGGGTCGTGCCACGTGTCGACGTATCATAGGCTCCTCACGTCCAATGAGTGGATGACATCTGTCCCAATGCTGAGCTGGCACGTGGTTCCTCTCGCCATTGAGAATTTTACACACGAAAAATCCCCATTGGGCTGTTAGCAGGTTATCGGATCCAAACCGGAACCCGATAGCTTAATGGCGACCCGTTACGGTGGATGCCACGTGTCAGTCACCCTTGACAAAAGCACTTCCATGATGCGCCATTTATCGTCATGGAAGTGGACACTTCCGTGATGATAATTTTGGTAATGTCATGGAACTTTTCTATGACAGAACAGGTATGACTATCTTTGGTTCTGTCATAAAATTGTCATGGATGTACATGCATGACAGCAAACGTGATCTAATGTGACAAACACATATCATCATGAAAGTGTATTTTTTTAGTGGCAGTCGTGGATGCAAGGTAGATGTGAGACAATACCGTCGAGGTAGCAGGAGGAGGGGAGGCAGGCGGATCGACTTGCGAGGTAGTCCCGACTGGATCGCCCGCGCGCGCGACCATGAACTCGGACTTGATGCTATCCATCTGCGCTGATAGCTGCGCCAGAAACCACAACATTGCTCGTCCGTGGCCATGGCGTCCCACTCCGGTGGATAGACGAGGGAACAAGGAGCCTGCTCCTGATCGTACATGGTGCTGTCGCCGGTGGAAATTGGGGAATCGAGGGAGGTGGTTGTGTGTGAAATTTACTAGCTCTGATACCAGATGTTAGCAACCCACTGATATATCTCACGATCTAGCAGTTCCACTCATGAGTTTAGGTTATAATGGTGACTACAAGTCTCGATTACATGAATTGGAGAGGGGGAAATGAAGACAGGGAAGAACAGAGGGCTGTCGCCATCGGGTGTCGTGATCCACTGGATGGGAAGAGCGTTGCCTTCCCCATGGTAATTGTAGTCTGCGATGCTCGATGGTCTCCCGATGGGCCAGACCCATGTATCGGTCCAGGGGCAAGCCCACATACCAGCCAGGGGAGGGCTCTGACATAGATATCGGGGTCATGGATGAGGAGGGCGCAGAGGCCATTGGCGAGGCGGAGGAGGCGGTAGGAATGGTTGTCGCTGGGGGACTTGACCACTAGCTCGTCATTGCGCGACACAGCCGTCGCCATCTCGGCCGTCCGGCGCCGCCTTGTAGATACGAAGGAGTGGGGGAGGTGGTGGGAGATAGGTGCTAGAAACCACAACATCTGCTCGTCCACGGTCATGGTGTCCCACTCCGGTGGATAGACGAGGGAACAAGGAACCTGCTCCTGATCGGACATGGTGCTGTCACCGGTGGAAATTGGGGAATCAAGGGAGGTGGTGGTGGGTGAAATTTACTGGCTCTGATACCAGATGTTAGAAACCCACTGATTTATCTCACAATCTAGCAGTTCCACTCATGAGTTTGGATAGCAATGGCGATTACAAGTCTCGATTACACGAATTGGAGATGAGGAAATTAAGATAGGGAAGAACAGAGAGCCGCCGCCATTGGGTGTCGTGATCCACTGGATGGGAAGAGCGTTGCCTTCTCCCTGATAATTGTAGTATGCGGTGCTCGATGGTCTCCCGATAGGCCAGGCCCATGTACCCGTCCAGGGGCAAGCCCACATACCAGCCAGGGGAGGGCTCTGACATAGCTCTCGGGGTCGTGGATAAGGAGGGTGCAGAGGCCATTGGCGAGGCGGGGGAGGCGGTAGGAACGGTTGTCGCTTGGGGACCTGACCACCAGCTTGTCATCGCGCAACACAGCCACCACCATCTCGGTCGTCCGCCGCCGCCTTGTAGATACAAAGTAGGGGGGAGGTGGTGGGAGATAGGTGTGCGGCAGCAGTAGCAGTGCGGGCCTTCTCCCATGTTTCCTTTGTTTATATCTTGGTTTTGTTTATTTAGGATTACGTGCGCTACTTTGGCCTAGTTTGTCAAGGAATCACTTCTCTTTTTTTGTAGGGATCAAGGAATCACTTCTGACGCAAGTGCATCCCAAACGGGGATTTATACGACCCTACCACCCTACGCCCTTACACAAAGAATTTCGAAGATAGAAATATTATAGTAGGAGTATATCATAATCAGTACTCCCTCTGTAAAGAAATATAAGAGCGTTTAGATCACTAAAGTAGTGATCTAAATGCTCTTACATTTCTTTACGGAGGGAGTACAAGTTTACGGTGAATGGAACTTTTTCATATAATCTGTTTGAAAGTTTAATACATCCAAGCGCATTTTCAGTGGTGTTTACCAAATGGACGTCCCAGATGTCTGCGGAAATCTAGTTGATCGCGTGTCATCCGACCATATTTTTAAATAATGCCAACATCGAGTCATTTTAACTAGTTTAGTTTTTTTTCTACAACAGATAGGATCTCCAATAAAAACTAAAAAATAATAAATCCTACTCCTCCGCGTCGAAGGCGAGGTCGATGACCCCTGCGCCGAAGCCACCGGCCTCGCCGTCATTGGTCGTTGGAGTCAACCCATCGAAGCCCCTTATGTATACCTTGACATCGTTGTTGTGTTGCTCCACCTACTTGTCATCCTCAACCTCGAGCTCCTCGAAGGGCCTAGTGTGCCACAACTCGTTGATACGGAGTTGGGGCGCTCTCGGTCGACCGTGTGAGTGCTCTGCACGGACGCAAGTATCGCCCAGTTCTGATGATCTCCAGCTCTGCAAGGATTTTCATGACAACAATGGCATCCTTGCACTCTGCTAGAAGTGCGCCACGGCTGCACAATGCCCCTATAGGAGTGCGACGCAGACTTGCTCCTCTCCCTCCACAATGGAGAAGAACCCGTATGTCACACTAGTCGTAGTCGCGACATCAATAACAATTGCTTCCTCCTCCGCAACCTCCGCCAGCGCCATGGGGTCGCTTTCCTCCTCCAAGCATGGCTCCACCAAGCTTGAAGGTTGGCCCGCCTCACTGTGGCCTTGGCGTCGGATGTCCCGAAGCGGACCTCCACAACGGTTTCAGCACATCGCGCCGACGGCCGTTGTTTGTACCATGTAATCTTGTCCCGCACTATGGCCATGGCGGACGATGACTGACGAACTACCAGGGCTCAGACAGAGACAGAGGGGTGGATAAAAAATGGGTAGAATGGGCTCGGAAGTAGGGTTGGGGGGGTAGCCGACCAACTTTATAATAGTCGGGGTAGCCTCCTCGGATGACTCTTCGGCTGCCCGGCCATGAATGCGACGGGTGGAGCGGCGAAGATTGAATGCGGATAGACGGGTGGCCGCTCAATCGATGTGAAAGCAGCGAGAAAGGGCTTTTGATAGGACCGGGTAATCATACGCGGACGTGTCGAATGTCTGAACTCCCCCATACCACCTGTAACGACCCGAGACCGACGCTCCACAGGACTTCCATATATTTTGTGTTCGCCGTGTGTTTTATTTTGTTTGTTGCATTTCATCATGTCATCATGTGCATTGCATGCGCATGTTTTCATAAAACTCGTAGTCGTTCGTGGTTGCCGCTTCTAGAATGTGTACCACTACTTCCACTATGATGGTCCCGAGAACGTCTACTTCCCCTACACCGCATCAAACCTGTCCGCCTCGAAACGCACGCTTCGAAGGCATAACCCCGAGACGACGCCCGCGAACGAATGCATGTGTGTTGTATGAGATGCTCGTGTTTGCACCGTGTCCGAGTTGTCATTGCACGTCCCTCCTTGTTTGCCATGCCGTTGACCCGTGGGAACCCGGTAACCGGGATCACCCCACCATCTCTAGCATGTTCCGCACATCCGCACACTTGTTATTTTGCACTTGTATCTCAATGAGCTGTCGGATCATGGGAATGTTGCGGTGGCACCATCTCCATTGTCCTTGCCGCGGCACCCCTTTCGTTCCGCCATGGTGACCGAATGCTTCATAACATGCTCATGTCAACATTTTCATAAAATTTCATAAAACTTGTATATGTCATCCGCATCATGATAACAACATTAAAAATGTTGTTTGCATTAAATTGCTAAATGACATGTGGAGATTTACCAGAATTGTTGTTTGTTGTTCCGTCCTCATTTAAAATAGCCTAGATAGTTGGTTTACTTATGCTTCACCTCTTGCCATGTTAACCACCATTTAATATTGTTGAGTAGCTTTAACGAGAGCGAACTAAATAATTAAATGTGGTGGTTCCTCAATATGCAACTCGTTGTATATTGAGCTCCACTTAACTTGTAGTATTGTTTGTTGGACTTTGCCATGGCATGCACTATTTAAATGGACATGCATCATACCTGATTGTGCATCATTCCATGGTTATGATATGTTTGTTTAACGAGTTGTTTGCTTCTTCTAGATAGTTCCGATATGTTGCGATTGTGAGGATCCGTTCGACTATGCCCGTTTGTCTTCTTCATGGATTTGGTCTTCTTCCTAGAGGGATCTCAGGCAAGATGACCGTTACCATGGATACCACTACTATCTTTGCTTTGCTAGTTGTCTCGATGCTATCGCTATGTCACGATACCTACCACTTGTTTATCAAGCCTCCCAATATGCCATGAAACAACCTCTAAGCTTTTCACCCTTCCTAGCGAACCATTGTTTGGCTATGTTACCGCTTTGCTCGGCCCCTCTTATAGTGTTGCTAGTTGCAGGTGCAGTTGTCGTTTGTTCCATGTTGGGACATGGATATCTTGGAATATCACAATATCTCTTATCTAATTAATGCACATATATACTTGGTAAGGGGTGTAAGGCTCGGCCTTTTTCCTGGTGTTTTGTTCCACTCTTGCCGCCTTAGTTTCCATCATACCAGTGTTATGTTCCTTTATTTTGTGTCCCTAACATGATGAGGGTTTATGGGCCCCTCTTGACAGTTCGCTTTGAATAAAACTCTTCCAGCAAGGCCCAACATTGGTTTTAACATTTTCCCAACATAATAAACCTGATAATTAATTAATTGGCATAGGGGGTCGCGTCCCTGAGGATTCTTTTCAACATCATACAGGGGCCAGTGCTGATGGTGTTGGTCCCAAACGGGCAGACTACGGGGCCACCACGGGGCAACCCGAGGTTCTGGTTTTACTCGTAGGCTGACCTATCCGGTCATGGCCTGAGACGAGATACGCGCGGCTACTATCAGGGTGTCGGCACGCCGGGAGGTCTTGCTGGACTAGTTTTACCATTGTCGAAATGTCCTGTGCACCGAGATCCCAAGTCTGATCGGATGTCCCATGATGGAGGATTTTCTCCGCGGATCGTGAGCTTGTCATGGGGTAAGTTTGGACACCCCTGCAGGGTATAAACTTTCGAGAGTCGTGCCCGCGGTTATGTGGCATATGGGAGTTTTTAATATCCGGTTGTAGAGAACTTGACACCAGATCCGAATTAAAAATACTCCAACCGCGTGCGTAACCGTGACGGTCTCTTTTCGAGTGAGTCGAGAAGAGAACACAGTGGGGTTATGTTTTAACGTAAGTAGTTCAGGATCACTTCTTGATCATTACTAGTTTGCGACCGTTGCATAGTTTCTCATCTTATTCTTGTACTCGTAAGTTAGCCACCATACAATGCTTAGACGCTTGTTGCAACCTCACCACTTATCCATTCCATACCCATAAAGCTTTGCTAGTCTTGATACCCATGGTAATGGGATTGCTGAGTCCTCGTGGCTCATAGATTACTACGACAACACATGCAGGTACAGGTAATGCGATGATCCGACGTGAGAGCGATGCTTGGTTGCTTTTGGAGTTCTTCTTCTTCTTCGATCAAGGGATAGGTTCCAGGTCAGGGAGCCTGGGTTTAGCAGGGTGGATGTCGTTCTTCTTTTTTGTTTGATTTCATCCATAGTCGGATCATGCTCTTCTATATGATGATTGCTATGTATTTATGTACTGTTGTATTCATGATGTATCTTGTAGCGAGTGTAAGCCTTTATCTTGTATTCTCATCTATTCAGTACATGGAATGTTGTAATGATATCCACCTTGCTATGCGCTCGAAATGCGGTTGTGCCCCAATCGCATCTTGGGCGCTACAAGTTGGTATCAGTGCCTTACCGACCTTAGGAGCCCCCTTGATTGATCGAACCGTTGCCGTTGTTGAGTCTAGAAAAAAACATTTTGAGTCTAGTTATATCGGAGAGTAGGATTTCTTTTTACTCCTTATCTCATTCGTCGCTTTGATGAGGACTCTAGACGTAGATGTTTTGACTTCACTCTCCTATTTTTCACTCAATTTTTTTAGGATCACGTGAGTATCTTGGAATTGGTCCAATATCATTGTGACGGGGATTCTGTCTTGGTGCCCCCTGACATTTAGGGGTTGTGGCAGTGTCCCGTGGAGTTGAGCTCCAAGGTGTTTTTGTCACAGTGCTTATCGTTTCAGTTCCGGAATACCAGAGCACGCCGACATCGAAAATGCTTCTATACACTTTGTGGTGAGAGTAGTTTGACGACACCCAGTACTGGGGAGAGCGATCAGATGTATTGCCACAGCTAGTATATCGAATGTTTTTGAAGGTCTGTGGTACACGATTTCTGAGGTTTTCTTGGTTATGTGTTGACGGATGGATACAGTTGGAGTGTAGGATTTGTTAGTTGCGTGAGATATTTGTGCTTCCATGTATCCCCAACACCAGATTGCATAACTAGAAATTTTCGGGAGTTCATAGGTGGGAATTCAAGTAGTTACCTAGGATTTCTTTTCGACAGATGTATGAGTTGAGATTGGGGTCCAACGTCTAGTGGTTCATTTTTCACGGTCGATTTACAGTGGTCGCGAGACGTCTTAAAGAATCCTTGGCTATGCTGATTCGGGGACGTCTTGTTTTTCATTCATGGTGTCTGTTGTACGTCGTGTTCGTGGGGCCTCATCACGAACACTTTGGGCCAAATCTCTATCATATGTTTGTTTCTGACTTATTCTGCAAGCCAATCCTTTGTTTTGCTTTGAGTTGTGGTATTCGAGTTGCTTCGAAGTCAAGTGTTGATTCCATACCTTTTCTTAGCGGTGTTCTCATGTTTCTATGTGAATGCTAATCCTTCTGGATCATTGAGATTGTCATGGCAATCGTTTTCAACCGGCATGCTTCTCTTCAAGTGAATCCGATCATTCCAATATTCGCAAGATCAATTCTAAGTCCGTCCCAAGTTGCCTTTGTTTTCCCACCATCCCACCCTTTACTTCAAGTACTCAAATATCTCAATCTAGTATTCATTTTATTGAAGTGAGGTCTCTTCATTCTTTTTCTTCAATATTCTAACCCGGTGGTTCTCATGAAGATGCTCTACAAGTTCATCATTCTTTCATTCTTGTTTTTTCCTACGGTGGATTCAATGCAAGCTTTCGGTGTTGATCATATCCCTTTCCTCCTTTCAAATGATTTCTCATGTTGGAATTTCTTATCCAAGCATCTCTTGATCATTAACCTCGCGATACTTGTATCCGAAGTGCTGAAAATATCTCAGAAGATTCAAGTTTCCATTCTTAATCCTTTCAAGCTATTTTGAGATTCTTAGCTTATTCTTATTCAAGCTATTTAAATCAACTGGTGCAATCTTTCTTTCAAGCAATCTTTTCCAACAGTGTTTCTTTTGAGTGGGCCCTAACCCACAGGTCTTTTCCCAGGATCTTACCTGACTCTTCTAATTTCTTTTGGAGTTATTCTCAAACTCTTTTCAAAAGTGTAACGTAAGAATGAATTCTCATCAGTCAGATGCCTTCTCCAAGATCGCTTTCAAATTCTTTTCATCTTTGGCTCAACATTTATATTCTTCACTGTTTCGAAGTGTCTCAACAATTCATGGTGGTCTTTCCCATCGCCATTCTGAGCTTTTGAAGACCGAAGAAGTGTTTCCTCTAAGGCCTAGTTCGGCAGCACAATTTTTCTAAAATTGTCGTAATTCAAAACCTCAGTTTTTCAAGGCATGGCCAATCAATACTTTGGTTTCTCAAAACTGTTGTTTTTCTCTGTTTTGCCAAAACCAGCGGTTCGTTTGGTAAATGTAGTTTTACTGTAGTTTTGACCTGACTGCATCTAACTGGGCTACACTCAAGGAACTAGTCTGCTTGCAAAAAACGGCTGCTCAATGCATGCAGCCATGCCTTGCACACAAGTCCTCTCCGTCTCTCTAGGATGCTAGGTGCTGTAGCAGTCTACAGAGTACAACTACCTCCTGTATTGACAAGCAACCATGCCATATCATACGATCACGTAACCTGAAATGCCTAGTAATCAGTTAGACTACTACGACAACGGCTGGAAGAACATAGACTCACAAACCAGTGAAATGCTAGCTAATCACCTAACCATAAATGCCTTGTAATTATAGATTAATAATCAGGAGAGAGTTTGCACCTCGTTTAATAGATATAATAAACAGAGGAGGAGTAGGAGGCCTTCGATTTCTCTCAGCTCAGTTTAGAAAAAGTGGTCAGGGCCTCTTTTTTAGATACTACAAAATACCACAGTATAAGAGATACTATGGTATCTTAAAGTGCAGTATTTATTTCATCCAAACACCCCAAAGTATTTGATACCAAGGTTATTTCAGAAACCACGGTATTTTTTAAAAATTGCAAAAATACTTTGCATCCAAATGCACCCTAAATCTTGTCCGTTCTCTCGAAGATTTGTAGTTCAAGCTTGAAGCCATCCTCTCAAATCATTTCCGATTGTGGTAATTCTTTTCACCCTTCCGAAGCATTTCAGAAGTTGCTTTCCTTTCTCGATCATCCGAAGGCCATAATTTTAGAAGATTTATTCATTCTCAACTTTCAGCTCTCGTTCTCCATATTCTACCGGTGCTTCGTTCAAGTATTCTTTAGTCAACTCATGACCTCTTCGTCCTTGTGTATCTAAATTCCGATGAGTATCCTCGTTCATTCTCTAATTCTTCCCGATGTTTCTTTCTCTTTTCTTCGTTCGTTTCAAATGCTTACGGTGGTTCGTTCAAGAGTTCTCTTCCTTGGTTATCGTATCAATTCATTCGTCCTTCCCAAATCCTATCGGTGGTTGACTTTTCCGAAGTTCGCGCTATATCTCTCCTCAATCATTGCAAGAAGAATAAGTAGCATGACTATCCGTTGCTTGTCATCAAGTTAAGTTGATGAAGGGTTAAGCATTATATAATTCTTATTCTTGTTTCCTCGCGATGATTTAATTCTTTTCTTCCGGAGTTCGATCATGATATCAATTCTCAGTTTCAAGTTGTTCACCTTTCTCTTCCGGAGTTCCAACTTTTCCCGGTTATCTAGTCACGAAGCTCCATCTAAATCATTGCAAGGCTTCACCTTGTGTTTTCAACTTCTGTTTCCTTTTGTTTGATCATTCTTTTGTTAGCGGTGTTCTCACTAAGGCTCATCATGGTGGTTCATCAAATATTTCTTTCATTCTCAAAGTGCTCATCAGTATTTTTGTTGGAGGAGCGCAAGTATTCTTCTACATGCATTTCGAAGTGCAGTAGTTTCTATCTTATCTTTTGAGGTGGTGTAATGTCATTCTTGATAATTTCCCTTCGTGTTTCATGATCCACATGTTGTCAAGAATGAGGTATTTTAAATCCATCAATCTCTTCGTTGGAGTTATCTTTGTAAAGATTTCACCTAAAGACTTCCCTAAGGAATGTTGCTAATTGGGGTGCTTAACAATGATCCAAGTTATCTCTTTATCATCTTGTTGGAAGAAGTTTCTCATCTTTTCTTGATCTCAACCAAGCAATTGTTTCCTTTAGTGGCCGATCATCACCTCATAATTTTGAGATGTTTTCCATAAGTCCACGAGAATCATATCTTTTCGTTGTTGATTTTCCAACAACTCCATTCAAGCCATTCTCCTAAGGATGCTCTTTCAAATTCATTTGAGGGAGAAGTTGTTGCTTTCTCTTCTCCATTTTTTTCATTGGATTCTTTCATTTCTTCCGAAGGCATTGAGTTGTTGCTCTCGTCAAGTATCATCTTGTTTGTCAAGATCATGTTCTTTTCCTTGCTTACCCATTTAACAGGAGTGTTGTGTCCTATATTTAAGTTATTTTCAACTTATCGAGTTTTCCTTCTCTTTTCTACCGGAGTGCTGTCCAAATTCTATCATTCTTGTTCCTTGGCTATCTTATTATACCGGTGTGGTCATATTATTTTGGTTCGTGTAGCTCTTATTTCATGTCTTTCAACCTACAAGGTTCTCGTAATGTTCCTCGTTCCTCTTTGCTAATGAGTGTTTGCAATCTCGTTCATCTCCATTGTATTCTTTCCTTCAATTTGTTCAGCCTCTCAAGGTTCGTGGTCTCACTCGTTTGTCGAAGAAGCAACTTTGTTTTACCTCTTCCTCTTTCGTTTCTCTCCGGTGCCATCCTTAGATCTCGGAGTGAGATCTCTTGTAAGTGGAGAGTTGTAACGACCCGAGACCGACGCTCCAGAGGACTTCCATATATTTCGTGTTCCCCGTGTGTTTTATTTTGTTTGTTGCATTTCATCATGTCATCATGTGCATTGCCTCCGCATGTTTTCATAAAACTCGTAGTCGTTCGTGGTTGCCGCTTCTAGAATGTGTAACACTACGTCCACTATGACGGTCCCGAGAACGTCTACTTCCCCTACACCGCATCAAACCCGCCCACCTTGAAATGCACGCTTCAAAGGTATAACCCCGAGACGACGCCTGATACGTCTCCAATGTATCTATAATTTTTGATTGCTCCATGCTATATTATCTACTATTTTGGACCATATTGGGCTTTATTTTCCACTTTTATATTACTTTCGGGACTAACCTATTAACCGGAGGCCCAGCCCAGAATTGCTGTTTTTTGCCTATTTCAGTGTTTCTAAGAAACGGAATATCAAACGGAGTCCAAACGGAACGAAACCTTCGGGAACGTGATTTTCTCAACAGATAAGATCCAGTAGACTTGGACCCTCCGTCAAGAAAGGAGGGAGGCGTTCACGAGGGTGGAGGGCGCCCCTAGGGCGTGCCCCCTGCCTCGTGCGCCCCCTTTGCTCCACCGACGTACTCCTTCCTCCTATATATACCTACATACCCCCAAACGATCAGATACGGAGCCAAAAACCTAATTCCACCGCCGCAACCTTCTGTACCCACGAGATCCCATCTTGGGGCCTGTTTGAGCTCACCAAGGGGAATCCACCATGGAGGGCTTCTACATCAACACCATAGCCCCTCTGATGAAGTGTGAGTAGTTTACCTCAGACCTTCGGGTCCATAGTTAGTAGCTAGATGGCTTCTTCTCTCTTTTTGGATCTCAATACAATGTTCTCCCCCTCTCTCGTGGAGATCTATTCGATGTAATCTTCTTTTTGCGGTGTGTTTGTTGAGACCGATGAGTTGTGGGTTTATGACAAAGATTATCTATGAACAATATTTGAATCTTCTCTGAATTCTTTGATGTATGATTGATTATCTTTGCAAGTCTCTTCGAATTATCAGTTTGGTTTGGCCTACTAGATTGGTTTTTCTTGCAATGGGAGAAGTGCTTAGCTTTGGGTTCAATCTTGCGGTGTCCTTTCCCAGTGACAGTAGGGGCAGCAAGGCACGTATTGTGTTGCTGCCATTGATGATAACAAGATGGGGTATTTATCATATTGCATGAATTTATTCCTCTACATCATGTCATCTTGCTTAAGGCGTTACTCTGTTTTCTTGAACTTAATACTCTAGATGCATGCTGGATAGCGGTCGATGAGTGGAGTAATAGTAGTAGATGCAGGCAGGAGTCGGTCTACTTGTCTCGGACGTGATGCTTATATACATGATCATACCTAGATATTCTCATAACTATGCTCAATTATGTCAATTGCTCAACAGTAATTTGTTCACCCACCATAGAATACTTATGCTCTTGAGAGAAGCCACTAGTGAAACCTATGGCCCCCGGGTCTATTCTCATCATATCAATCTTCCATCACTTTATTATTGCTTTGCTTTTTTACTTTTGCTTTTTATTTTATCTTGCATCTTTATATCAAAAATACCAAAACTATTATCTATCATCTCTATCGGATCTCACTCCCGTAAGTGACCGTGAAGGGATTGACAACCCCTAATCGCGTTGGTTGCGTTGAGCTATTTGTTTTGTGTAGGTACGAGGGACTCGCGCGGTGGCCTCCTACTGGATTGATACCTTGGTTCTCAAAATTGAGGGAAATACTTACGCTACTTTGCTGCATCATCCTCTCCTCTTCGGGGAAATCCAACGCAGTGCTCAAGAGGTAGCAAGAAGAATTTCTGGCGTCGTTGCCGGGGAGTCTACGCAAAAGTCAACATACCAAGTACCTATCACAATTCCTTATCTCTCGCATTACATTATTTGCCATTTGCCTCTTGTTTTCCTCTCCCCCACTTCACCCTTGCCGTTTTATTCGCCCTCTCTTTCCCGTTTGCCTTTTTCTTCGCTTGCTTTTTGTTTGCTCGTGTGTTGGATTGCTTGTTTGTCGCGATGGCTCTACCTAGATTTGGTGATCTCCACCTTAAAAGGTTGGAAGAGATCGAAAGCAACGTTAGGAGTTTTATGGTTTTGCAATTTGAGCATAATAATTTCTTCAGAAATGAGCTTAAGGAACAAAAAAGTTTTATGAGTTATATGAATAAAGAGCTCGATGATATGTCTAAAGAATTTGATGGTATAAGATCTCAAATAGCTCGTCTTGAGAAGTTGACTGCTGAAATTTCGGATAAGCAGGCTACCCTGATCAATAAGATGGCCGCTAAACCGAATTCCTATGAAAATCAAGATGAGGATCTAAAAGTTATTGATGTGTCCCCTATTAAATCTTTGTTTTGCAATATGCATCTTGATGAGACTGATTATGATCCACCTTTACCTAGAAGGCGTTCCAAAAATTCGGAGTTTTTAGATCTTGATGATGAAATTGATAAAAGTGGGATTGAAAAGAATAAAACTCTAGATGTTGCTAAACCCACTATATTGGATTTCAAGAAATTTAATTATGAAATTTGCTCTTTAATTGATTGTATTTCCTTGTTGCAATCCGTGCTAAATTCTCCTCATGCTTATAGTCAAAATAAAGCGTTTACTAAACATATCGTTGATGCCTTAATGCAATCTTATGAAGAAAAACTTGAGTTGGAAGTTTCTATCCCTAGAAAACTTTATGATGAGTGAGAACCAACTATTAAAATTAAGATTAAGGATCATGAATTTTATGCTTTATATGATTTGGGTGCTAGTGTTTCCACTATTTCCAAAACTTTGTGCGATTTGCTAGATTTCCGTGATTTTGATGATTGCTCTCTAAACTTACATCTTGCGGATTCCAGTATTAAGAAACCTATGGGAAGAATTAATGATGTTCTTATTGTTGCAAATAGGAATCATGTACCCGTAGATTTCATCGTTCTTGATATAGATTGCAATCCTTCTTGTCCTATTATTCTTGGTAGACCTTTCCTTAGAACGATTGGTGCAATTATTGATATGAAGGAAGGGAATATTAGATTCCAATTTCCATTAAAGAAAGGCATGGAACACTTCCCTAGGAAGAAAATAAAATTACCATATGAATCTATCATGAGAGCCACTTATGGATTGCCTACCAAAGATGGCAATACCTAGATCTATCCTTGCTTTTATGCCTAGCTAGGGGCGTTAAACGATAGCGCTTGTTGGGAGGCAACCCAATTTTATTTTATTTTATTGCTTTTGTTTCTGTTTAGGAATAAATAATCCATCTACCTTCTGTTTAGATGTGGTTTTATCTTTTAATTAGTGTTTGTGCCAAGTTAAACCTATAGGAACTTCTTGGATGATAGTTATTTGATCTTGCTGTAATTTCCAGAAACTTTCTGTTCACGGAAACAACTGTTACAAATCACCAGAACGTGATAAAATAGTGATTCCAATTGATGCTGATCAATAAAAAAATTGCCTAGGTCTTCCTATTTTGGATGATTTTTTGGAGTTCCAGAAGTTTGCGTTAGTTGCAGATTACTACAGACTATTCTGTTTTTGACAGATTCTGTTTTTCGTGTGTTGTTTTCTTATTTTGATGAATCTATGGCTAGTAAAATAGTTTACAAACCATATAGAAGCTGGAATACAGTAGGTTTAACACCAATATAAATAAATAATGATTTCATTACAGTACCTTGAAGTGGTCTTTTGTTTTCTTTCGCTAACGGAGCTTACGAGATTTCTGTTGAGTTTTGTGTTGTGAAGTTTTCAAGTTTTGGATGAAATCTTTTGATAGATTATGGAACAAGGAGTGGCAAGAGCCTAAGCTTGGGGATTCCCATGGCACCCCCAATATAATCCAAGGACACCAAAAATTCAAAGCTTGGGGATGCCCCAGAAGGCATCCCCTCTTTCGTCTACTTCCATCGGTAACTTTACTTGGAGCTATATTTTTATTCACCACATGATATGTGTTTTGCTTGGAGCGTCTTGTATGATTTGAGTCTTTGCTTTTTAGTTTACCACAATCATCCTTGTTGTACACACCTTTTTAGAGAACCATATATGAATTGGAATTTGTTAGAATACTCTATGTGCTTCACTTATATCTTTTGAGCTATATAGTTTTGCTCTAGTGCTTCACTTATATCTTTTAGAGCACGGTGGTGGATTTGTTTTATAGAAACTATTGATCTCTCATGCTTCACTTAGATTATTTTGAGAGTCTTAAATAGCATGTAATTTTCTTAATAATAATAATATGCTTGGTATTCAAGATTTGTAAAATTTTCTTTTGAGTGCGTTGAATACTAAGAAAAGTTTGATGCTTGATAATTGTTTTGAGATATGGAGGTGATAATATCAAAGTCGTGCTAGTTGAGTAGTTGTGAATTTGAGAAATGCTTGTGTTGAAATTTGCAAGTCCCGTAGCATGCACGTATGGTAAACGTTATGTAACAAATTTGAAACATGAGGTGTTATTTGATTGTCCTCCTTATGAGTGGCGGTCGGGGACGAGCGATGGTCTTTTCCTACCAATATATCCCCCTAGGAGCATGCGCGTAGTGCTTTGGTTTTTGATGGCTTGTAGATTTTTGCAATAAGTATATGAGTTCTTTATGACTAATGTTGAGTCCATGGATTATACGCACTCTCACCCTTCCATCATTGCTAGCCTCTTCGGTATCGTGCATTGCCCTTTCTCAGATTGAGAGTTGGTGCAAACTTCGCCGGTGCATCCAAACCCCGTGATATGATACGCTCTTTCACACATAAACCTCCTTATATCTTTTTCAAAACAGCGACCATACCTACCTATTATGGCATTTCCATAGCCATTCCGAGATATATTGCCATGCAACTTTCCACCATTCCAGTCATCATGACACATTCATCATTGTCATATTGATAGCATGATCATGTAGTTGACATAGTATTTGTGGCAAAGCCACCCTTCATAATTCTTTCATACATGTCACTCTTGATACATTGCATATCCCGGTACACCGCCGGAGGCATTCATACAGAGTCATACTTTGTTCTACTATCGAGTTGTAATCATTGAGTTGTAAATAAATAGAAGTGTGATGATCATCATTTTCTAGAGCACTGTCCGAAGTGAGGTGAAAAAAAAGAGAAATGGCATAAAAAATGAAGGCCCAAAAAAAATGAGAGAAAAAGAGAGAAGGGACAATGTTACTATCCTTTGCCACACTTGTGCTTCAAAGTAGCACTATAATCTTCATGATAGAGAGTCTCTTGCTTTGTCATTTTCATATACTAGTGGGAATCTTTCATTGTAGAACTTGGCTTGTATATTCCAACGATGGGCTTCCTCAAATGCCCTAGGTCTTCATGAGCAAGCAAGTTGGATGCATACCCACTTAGTTTCTTTTGTTGAGCTTTCATACATTTATAGCTCTAGTGCATCCGTTACATGGCAATCCCTACTCCTTGCATTAACATCAATCGATGGGCATCTCCATAGCCCATTGATTAGCCTCGTTGATGTGAGATCTTCTCCTTTTTTGTCTTCTCCACATAACCCCCATCATCATATTCTATTCCACCAATAGTGATATGTCCATGGCTCGCGCTCATGTATTGCGTGAAAATTTATAGGTTTGAGATTATTAAATTATGAAACAATTGCTTGGCTTGTCATCGGGGTTGTGCATGATGAGAGCATTCTTGTGTGACGAAAATGGAGCATGACTAAACTATATGATTTTGTAGGGATGAACTTTCTTTGGCCATATTATTTTGAAGAAACATAATTGCTTAGTTAGTATGCTTGAAGTATTATTATTTTTATGTCAATATGAACTTTTGTCTTGAATCTTTCGGATTTGAATATTCATGTCGCAATTAAGTTACATTGAAATTATGCCAAGTAGCACTCCGCATCAAAAATTCTCTTTTTATCATTTACCTATTCGAGGACGAGCAGGGATTAAGCTTGGGGATGCCTGATACGTCGCCAACGTATCTATAATTTTTGATTGCTCCATGCTATATTATCTACTGTTTTGGACCATATTGGGCTTTATTTTCCACTTTTATATTACTTTTGGGACTAACCTATTAACCGGAGGCCCAGCCCAGAATTGCTGTTTTTGCCTATTTCAGTGTTTCGAAGAAACGGAATATCAAACGGAGTCCAAACGGAAAGAAACCTTCGGGAACGTGATTTTCTCAACAGATAAGATCCAGGAGACTTGGACCCTCCGTCAAGAAAGGAGGGAGGCGGTCACGAGGGTGGAGGCCCCCCCTAGGGCGCGCCCCCCTGCCTCGTGGGCCCCCCTTTGCTCCACCGACGTACTCCTTCCTCCTATATATACCTACGTACCCCCAAACGATCAGATACGGAGCCAAAAACCTAATTCCACCGCCGCAACCTTCTGTACCCACGAGATCCCATCTTGTTCCGGAGCTCCGCCGGAAGAGGAATCCACCATGGAGGGCTTCTACATCAACACCATAGCCCCTCCGATGAAGTGTGAGTAGTTTACCTCAGACCTTCGGGTCCATAGTTAGTATCTAGATGGCTTCTTCTCTCTTTTTGGATCTCAATACAATGTTCTCCCCCTCTCTCATGGAGATCTATTCGATGTAATCTTCTTTTGCGGTGTGTTTGTTGAGACCGATGAATTGTGGGTTTATGACCAAGATTATCTATGATCAATATTTGAATCTTCTCTGAATTCTTTTATGTATGATTCGTTATCTTTGCAAGTCTCTTCGAATTATCAGTTTGGTTTGGCCTACTAGATTGGTTTTTCTTGCAATGGGAGAAGTGCTTAGCTTTGGGTTCAATCTTGTGGTGTCCTTTCCCAAAGGATGAGGGGCAGCAAGGGACGATTGTATTGTTGCCATCGAGGATAACAAGATGGGGTATTTATCATATTGCATGAATTTATTCCTCTACATCATGTCATCTTGCTTAAGGCGTTACTCTGTTTTCTTGAACTTAATACTCTAGATGCATGCTTGGATAGCGGTCGATGAGTGGATTAATAGTAGTAGATGCAGCAGAGTCGGTCTACTTGTCTCGGACGTGATGCCTATATACATGATCATACCTAGATATTCTCATAACTATGCTCAATTCTGTCAATTGCTCAACAGTAATTTGTTTACCCACCGTAGAATACTTATGCTCTTGAGAGAAGCCACTAGTGAAACCTATGGCCCCCGGGTCTATTCTCATCATATCAATCTTCCATCACTTTATTATTTCTTTGCTTTTTACTTTTGCTTTTTATTTTATCTTGCATCTTTATATCAAAAATGCCAAAAGTATTATCTATCATCTCTATCAGATCTCACTCCCGTAAGTGACCGTGAAGGGATTGACAACCCCTAATCGTGTTGTTTGCGTTGAGCTATTTGTTTTGTGTAGGTATGAGGGACTCGCGCGTGGCCTCCTACTGGATTGATACCTTGGTTCTCAAAAACTGAGGCAAATACTTACGCTACTTTGCTGCATCATCCTCTCCTCTTCGGGGAAATCCAATGCAGTGCTCAAGAGGTAGCAACGCCCGCGAACGAATGCATGTGTGTATTATGATATGCTCGTGTTTGCACCGTGTCCGAGTTGTCATTGCATGTTCCTCCTCGTTTGCCATGCCGTCGACCCATGGGAACCCGGTAACCGGGATCACCCCACCATCTCTAGCATGTTCCGCACATCCGCACACTTGTTCTTTTGCACTGGTATCTCAACGAGTTGCCAGATCATTGGAATGTTGCAGTGGCACCATTTCCGTTGTCCATGCCGTGGCACCCCTTTCGTTCCGCCATGGTGACCAAATGCTTCATAACATGCTCATGTCAACATTTTCATAAAATTGCATAAAACTTGTATATGTCATCCGCATCATGATAACAACACTAAAAATGTTTAAAATTGTTGTTTGCATTAAACTGCTAAATGACATGTGGGGATTTACCAGAATTGTTGTTTGTTGTTCCGGCCTCATTTAAAATAGCCTAGATAGTTGGTTTACTTATGCTTCACCTCTTGCCATGTTAACCACCATTTAATATTGTTGAGTAGCTTTAACGAGAGCGAACTAAATAATTAAATGTGGTGTTTCCTCAATATGCAACTCGTTGCATATTGAGCTCCACTTAACTTGTAGTATTGTTTGTTGGACTTTGCCATGCCATGCACTATTTAAATGGACATGCATCATACTTGATTGTGCATCATGCCATGGTTATGATATGTTTGTTTACCAAGTTGTTTGCTTCTTCTCGATAGTTCCGGTATGTTGTGATTGCGAGGATCCGTTCGACTACGTCCGTTCGTCTTATTCATGGATTCGGTCTTCTTTCTAGCGGGATCTCACGCAAGATGACCGTTACCCTGGATATCACTACTATCTTTGCTTTGCTAGTTGTCTCAATGCTATTGCTATGTCGCGCTACTTACCACTTGTTTATCAAGCCTCCCAATATGCCATGAAACAACCTCTAACCTTTTCACCCTTCCTAGCGAACCATTGTTTGGCTATGTTACCGCTTTGCTCAGCCCCTCTTATAGCGTTGCTAGTTGCAGGTGCATTTGCCGTTTGTTCCATGTTGGGACATGGATATCTTGGAATATCACAATATCTCTTGTTTAACTAATGCACATATATACTTGGTAAAGGGTGGAAAGCTCGGCCTTTTTCTTGGTGTTTTGTTCCACTCTTGCCGCCTTAGTTTCCGTCATACCGGTGTTATGTTCCTTGATTTTGCGTCCCTAACACGATGAGGGTTCATGGGCCCCTCTTGACAGTTCGCTTTGAATAAAACTCTTCCAGCAAGGCCCAACATTGGTTTTAACATTTGCTTAAAATAATAAACCTGATAATTAATTAATTGGCATAGGTGGTCGCGTCCCCGGGGATTATTTTCAAAATAATATAGAGGGGCCAGTGCTGATGGTGTTGGTCCCAAACGGGCAGACTGCGGGGCCACCATGGGGCAACCCGAGGTTCTGGTTTTACTCGTAGGCTGACCTATCCGGTCGTGGCCTGAGACGATATACGCGCGGCTACTATCAGGGTGTCGGCACGCCGGGAGGTCTTGCTAGACTAGTTTTACCATTGTCGAAATGTCCTGTGCACCGGGATCCCGAGTCTGATCGGATGTCCCGCGATGGAGGATTGTCTCCGCAGATCATGAGCTTGTCATGGGATAAGTTGGGACACCCCTACAGGGTATAAACTTTCGAGAGCTGTGCCCGCGGTTATGTGGCAGATGGGAGTTTTTAATATCCGGTTGTAAAGAACTTGACACCAGATCCGAATTAAAAATACACCAACCGCGTGCGTAACCGTGACGGTATCTTTTCGAGTGAGTCGAGAAGAGAACACGGTGGGGTTATGTTTTAACGTAAGTAGTTCAGGATCACTTCTTGATCATTACTAGTTTGCGACCGTTGCGTAGTTCCTCATCTTATTCTTGTACTCGTAAGTTAGCCACCATACAATGCTTAGTCGCTTGTTGCAACCTCACCACTTATCCATTCCATACCCATTAAGCTTTGCTAGTCTTGATACCCATGGTAATGGGATTGCTGAGTCCTCGTGGCTCACAGATTACTACAACAACAGATGTACGTATAGGTAATGCGATGATCTGACGTGAGAGCGATGCTTGGTTGCTTTTGGAGTTCTTCTTCTTCGATCAAGGGACAGGTTTCGGGTCGGGGAGCCTGGGTTTAGCAGGGTGGATGTCGTTCTTCTTTTTCGTTTGATTTCATCCATAGTTGGATTCTGCTCTTTTGTATGATGATTGTTATGTATCGATGTACTATTGTATTCATGATGTAGCTTGTGGCGAGTGTAAGCCTTTATCTTGTATTCTCATCTATTCAGTACATGATATGTTGTAATGATATTCACTTTGCTATGCGCTCGAAATGCGATTGTGCCCCAATCATGAATTCATCACATGATTGGGATAGTATCGCATCTTGGGGGCTATACCACCCCACGATCTGGGCACGTGGGGATTTTGAGCGTTGAGACGATACAGCCCAACATGGACGACCACGTTGGAGACCTAAAAATGTGTGAACCATCCAGTCCAGACATTTTGTGTGCGCATTGGAGATGCCCTAACACCTCATCTCAAACTCCCGCATCCGAAGCCAAGAAGGTTTATTGTCACTAATTTGGTGAGTCAGCTAGCCGTCACATAACAATCCATAATATTTTGTTGTGTGTACTCCAAAATAATGAATTCCAGAGAACATTATTCTATATGTCCAATAAATACATGTTTTACAAGTCATGTGTATACTTGTATAGTCATCCACTGGATGATAGTTATTGTATTGGCTAATTTGGGCATGAGCAACCCCCTCCTATATATGTACATCTTTGATTGCAAAATTTTCTTGGTAGCTTACCAAGCTGGCCGCTTGGTCTATATATATGTACATCTGAGAAAGCAATTCTCTCTTCACTGCATTAGCTGTGACAATATTTATTTTAAAGACACTCTATAAAGAATATCAAGACTGAATGAACATTGGACCGATAAACAACCGTGTATTATAAAGGAGGAAAAACTAGCTCCACAAGCGTGCAATGGTGAACATCACAAATTCAAACTGTTCTGACGACAAAAATAGTCAGTCCCAACAACAGCAACACGGTATTCTGGGAGGAAGCCCCTCCCAGTTCCCCAATATAATCCCAAACAACATATCACGCACGCAGAAAATGAACCCGGAACAAACGGGTGGGAGGAACCCAGGGATCGTGTCTACAAAAATCAGCAACTGAGATTACAACGAATTTCAACTAAAATGGAACAAATGGAATGAAAAATTAAGTTTACAGGACCAGAAACAGCACAAGGATGTCAGAGGCTATGAACAAAGGAACCTAATGAAACTGAGGGCTCGATCAGGGTAGGCGTAGGCCTGGTTAGAATGTACTGCTGCTTTCGCTGGCAGAGATCGAGCTGCTCTCTGACTTCACAACTGGATGCCCTTTGCTGATGTCCAAACCCTGGAGCCGCGCAAGATGATCTTGTTGCATGATATCTGACAGCGTGTTTGGGTGGGATAGCATCTGATGGTTTGGTACATTAGGATGAGGTGGGTGGAATGGGGGTGGAAACCGGGCGCCCCCCTGGTGCTGGGCTGTGTTTTGCTGGGACTGTGGGAAGAAGGACGAGTTGTATAGGGCATGTTGCAATCCCACGCTATATGCATCACTGGAATTTGACATCTCACCCGTAGCCATCTTGAGCCTCTCCACTTCCTGCTTCAGTGCGTCATTCAGAGCTGCACAATATACCAGGTTTTGTTACAACATACTGCATAGGCATGTATTCTAACAAATGCAAACTGCAGTCACCACTTTGTTCTACATTGGTCCAATATAAATCACTATGTACCACAGATCGTAACTCGTAAATAAGATTAAAAATATGCGGTAATTTGACAAAACCAACTTTAACCCTGTTCTGGGTGTCATGCCAAGAGAGAAAAGGATAAATCACAGGCAGAATATTGCAAAAAGCAAAGGGCATCGAATGACAAAGATAATGTCAAATTTATCTTCACCAGGAACAAAGATTGAAGCAATGGAAAAACTAGAAGCCTAGATTGACTTATAGCATTAAACAGAGTGAGCAAGCCAGGAATCAATGATGGCTTGGGATGACATATCACTTCCAAAATGATTGCCAGTTCTCTAATTAGTTATGTTACTGATAAGTATTAAACTGCAAACTGCACAATGATTATTTATCTAAAATGCTTACCATCACGCAGTTGAGCCTGCTGCTCCATGGCCTGCAACCTTATCTTGAGCTCTGCATTTTCTGAAGAAAGCCCAGTTGTATCTCTCTGCAAGGGAATAAAACACAATGTTTAACGGGCCTCAAGTAATTCAACTCAGCAGCACAGCAACCTAGAAACATGATGCACCTTCAATAGTCAACAGCATAAAAATATACCAACCGCTAGAACAAGATGGTCAAAGCCAATATTAACACAATTATTTATTCTCGCATGCGAGAATCAGGATTAACTCTCCAAATGTACACACAACCATATACTCCCTCCGTACCATAATATAAAACGTTTTTGCAGCTCAAATAGAACTGCAAAAGCGTCTTATATTATGGTACAGAGGTAGTACAATCCAATGGATGTTTAGATTGATCACAACATATGCAATAGCCCTAGTCCATACATCCAAGGAAGCCAGATGCAATTTGCAACGAGCTGTGATCTGGTAGCTGATATAGCCAGCTTGCTTAAAGGAAATATGTTATATTGCATATTGCCATTACAGTGTTCTCACTACAATAAACTAGATAAACTTACTGGGCCTGATACCAATGATACAACAGACAGATGGAAAATGGGAAATGATACCTGAAATAGCGTGAGCTGAGCTGAGAGAGTGGTCGCTTCAGTCTGAAGAGTTTGAACCTTCCGCTCAAGTTCTGTCATATAACGAGCCTTCCTTTCTTTTGATCTAGCCGCAGATTGCCTGTTTGCTAGAATTCTGCATGGTTACAAACTCGGAGAGTTAACACAAGGTTACAGCTGTTTTGAATTTTTTAGAAGAAAAACGTCTTGCATGTAAAAGATTTGGGGGCATAGGCGCATAGCACAACTCAACATAATTAGACAATGCCTTAAGCTGTATAGTTAGAAATTACTACTGGTAGTTATGTATGTGCAACACATGATCCAAAATTTAGAAGTTTCTGATTTTAATCGGCAATAGTGGTGAGACGCCAGCGGTGGCACAGTTCGCGGGTTACAGGGTTCTGGTTTGGGGATCAAGTCGACTGATTTGAAAACATCCCAAATTACGATGTTTTTTGCAGGGATAAGATGTTTGTTTTGGCATGCTAATTAAGGCGATTTACATTTTTGGAATGCTAGTTATGGTGGTTTATTTTTTAGAATACTAATTACGGTGATTTGATTGATTGATACCACTGTTTTTTTGGAATGCACGGTGCTTTGATTGAGATTTAAGGTGCTTTAATTGCTACAACGTCATTGGAGAAATGTAGGCCATTGGATCTAAGATAACGAAGGGCTGATATTCAATGTTCTGCCACAACTCGCTTGTTTAATACTACTACTAGTAGTGGAGATGGAGATATTAAATGTAAAACCAGAGGAAGTACTGTTAAAGATTATCACTGATAACGTCTCCACAATATTGAAAAGACTAACTGCTGCACCACATGTTTAGAAGGAAGTGTGATTTTTAGAAATGAAGACCCCAACTGTTTACAGCTACGAAATTGGTTTTAGTCAATGTGATGTCATTTTCTCTAATTTGATTGACTGTTATTAACCTGAACTATTTCAACGGAGAAATGTAGGTGAGAAAGGAAAAAAAAAGGCATGCATTAGCTATCCTATCATTGGTCTCCTACTTGCTTTCACTATCAACTCACACAAATACATACAATTGGTTACAATAAGTTTGCATGGGTGGCTAGTCTTTAATTTTCTTTTGACTATAGGATTAGCATTTGTCCAATACCTTTCCAAGCATCGCAACTAAGTAGTACTCCATAACAATCCAGTTCTCCAAACCAATTCACATATCAGCACACTGCAAGACTTGCAGGTAAAGAACTAAGCGAATTACAGCTACCCATTATTGTACTGAAGATGTTCATAGACCCGCCAACTGCCCAGGACCCCGCAGAAGGCGTTTTAAAGCATGCGACATGACACAGAAATAAGTAGTTATCCAAAATCCCACCAACCAAACGCTAAAGAACCAGCACCTTAACTTCCCACCTGCCAACCAACCATCCAACACAATGCGCAAAGAAACAAACAGTACGCTATGCACAAAGAAACAAATTAAGCCGCAAATGCACATATTTTCCCTAAGCTCAAGGCATTTCCCTTAAAAAACGATAATTGTCCTTGAATGCCCTGCCACCTAGTAGCAGGAACGAAAGAAGTTGATCTGTAGTATCCGTACTAACTGACACTAGCGCAAGTAAGATTGAGCATCGGAGTGTGGGGGAGATGGGGACCTTTTGGCGCGCTTGGGGTCAATGGCTGCGAGCTCGGCGAGCTGCTCGGGGGACATGGCCTTCTTGGCCTCCAGGACATCGGCCAGCGCTTGGGCGGCAGCGGCGTCCCTCCGCGCAGCGCTGCCGGCAGCGGAGAAGAGGCCGGATCCGTCGACGGAGCTGCTGTAGCGGTGCTTGGGGCGCGGCGGGGAGGAGGTCTCAGCGGCGCGGTCGCGGTCGCGGTCTGAGCCCGCGGCGGGGCCGGAGGAGATCTTCTCGATGTCCATGAATGTGGAGAAGAGGTCGTCCTCGGAGCCGATCTCGTCGAAGCCCGCGGAGCCGTCGCCGTCGGCGCCGCCGCCTATGTCGAGGTCGTCCGGGAGGCGGAAGGCGACCTCAGATCTGGCGCGGCGGTGGTGAGCCCCGCGCATGGCCGTGGCCGCCGCCGCCATCGACGGGGAAGGCGGTGGGAAGGGGCGGCCCGGCGGATCGGCGGGTTTGGGCTGCTGCATTGGGCGCTGGAGTGGCCGGGCAGGGCCAGGGATTGGGGGAGGAGCTGTAGGTAGGGCGCGCAGGCGGCGGCGGCTGCTGCTGCTGCTGCGCCTGTGTGTTTTCCTGTAGCGTTCGGGTTTGGTCTGGATTTTAAGAGGTGGGGCTGGAGTGGGATCTGGGACTGTGAGATGAGACTGGGAAGGAAGGGAAGGAGGGGATGGGCATGCATGTGCATGTGAGCGGAGCGCTCCGCTCACGGGGAGGGACGACCGGACGCGCCACCTTCTTCTCCTTGTTCTCTCCTACTAGGGGCGGAGCCGGGATCGGCACGTGCGCATGCGTGTGCGTGTCTATCGGCGCAGCCACACACAGGGCCGACCGGTGGATCTCGCCCGCGACCTTCGCCGGTCTGCCTATGGACAGCTGTGGACGTCCACCAAGGGGCTGTTTGGGCATTAGCCCAACTCCAAGGAGCTAAATTTCATGTTTTGACCATTTTCGCATACTTTAGCATGATCTGATCCTAGTCTAATTTTTTTTTTCGGGATATGACCATTTTGCTACCGTCGCCGGCCCTAGCGGTAGCGTTACACAGGCTACCGCCGCCCATTCGGGTTGTAGGTGCCCTAAACGCCATTTAGACGTTAACGGCCGCTGACGTGGCAAAGGAACCTACCGTCGCCCTCTACGGCGGTAGGACTAGACATCCTACCGCCAGGGACTCTGATAGTAGGGTCCTGGATAAGGTTGTGAGGGGTGGGGGCTATGCTCCCCCACCCACTCATTCACCCACATTCCTCATTCTCACTCTTCCGAGCTCAAGGCATTTTCTCCCCTCTTCTCCTCACACAAGGCTTCTCAAATCTCACTCATTTGCTTGAGATTTGTCCGGTGGATCGGGAGCACTTTCATCACCCAAGGTACCTCCCTCACTCCCCTTCATTTGGCTGGTTGGAATCATGTATTTTGCTCATTTGTTGCAAACCCTAGTTCATGATTTTGTTGTGGTGAAATCAATGTATATGATGCATTTAGGGTAATGTTTCTACTTTAACAATGTATTGTGTGACTAGCATTGTTTGGGTACTAAGGACTACTCCCTCCGTTCCAAAATAGATGACCCAACTTTGTACTAACTTCACTTTGTACTAACTTTGGTACAAAGTTAGTACAAAGTTGGGTCATCTATTTTGAAACGGAGGGAGTATCATTTAGGGTTTTGTTAGGGTTAGGTTTAATGTTATGGTTAGGGTTAAGGCTATGGTTAGGGTTATGCTTAAGTAACTTCCTATGACGACCGTTATAGTAGTTACCCCTCGAATTGTAGCTCGATCTAGTCCTACGGTTATAGTTTTTGTCAAGAGACGGTTGGATTTTTTGCCTTGGATGGCCTTCATAGTAATCCCTCGACTTGTAGGATGAGATCGATCACCTTTGTTGAGACTTCTGCGGAGGCGGCGGCGAAGTGTGAACGTGTAGTCATTGAGAAAAAGATGGACCCGTGGGTCCAAGCCATCAATGCGTTGAATGCGGCTTGTAGAGAATTTTCAATGTACTATGTGTGCAAGTGCAATGATGACAAAGTTAAGTTCTACCAAGCTAAAGAGAAAAACATAAGCAATCTCAAGAAGGAAGAGAAATTTTATAGACGCGCTACTAGGAAAACCCTAGTAGTAGCGTTGGTTTTAGAGCTACTAGTAGCGCTTGTACAAGCGCTACCAGTAAGGCGCTACAACTAACTGGTAGCAGTAGTGCTGGTTAGCCAGCGCTATTGCTACACCTAGTTAGCAGTAGCGCTCTTGTTGGAAAAGTGCCGCTGATAGAGGTAAGTAGCAGTAGTGTTTCTTTTGAAAAGCAATACTGCTTAGTTTTTCTGGGTTTTTTAATTGCAGCTTATTTTCGCTGTATTTGTATATGTTTTATATACAGTACTTTCATCATATGATTTTATGACCATGATTAGTTAGTATATACAACAGTGTGTGAAATGAAGGTGGGTTAGGTTCAAGTGGAGGCAACACATGGTTTAATCATCATAGTCATAGTGTAGCACATCATCGTCATCTTCAAACTCATTCTAGCTAGCTAATCACCATCAACACTAGCTACGGTAGTCATCTAATCACCACCAACACTAGCTAATAATATCATCATAGTCATTACCACCAACGCTAGCTATTTAATCATCAGTCATAGTGTAGCACATCATCATCTTCAAACTCATTCTACCTAGCTAATCACTCCTGCTGCTCTCTTTTTCAGGTAAAATAGCATAGAACATGTGTAGCACTCCTGCTTCATCATATTGGAGCATGCAGATGAACCCATCTCCTAATTATGGGATGCGCTTCTGATTGCTGCCCCCTAGTACTTCTCTGTGATCCTTCACAATTTTGCTCCAATCTTTGACTATTAAGACTTGCTCGCTTTGAGAAATCCTGAATGCACTCATGTGCAATGTAGGATGTCTTGGTCGTAAGCTAACCATTGCCATGCGACCTTTAGGCTCGATCAAATGAGGTACAACTATCATCGGGAGTCCCTGTTGAAGAACATCATAGTAACATACTTAGCAATGAAGTTTAGCTTAAAAAATAATGTACGCAAAAGATGCATTGAGGACAAATAATAAAAATCTTACCATCTTTCCTAAATAGATGTGACCGTAGTTCAATACGAACACTATTGGTCGCACGTTTTGAGTAGTAAGATTTTCATGTCCAGGAAAATATATGTGTCTTGACAGTATTAAGATCCTCAAGCCATGAAACATAATGACTTATCTCCTCGCAGTTTAGTTCAGCTCAGGGACAGTGGTAGGTCATGTGTACCAAGCGATGGACATGTTTGCTTGAATGGAAATAAGTCGTCAATACAAATTAGTTGTCAACTATTTTTGAATAAACAATATCCAAGACATAAATATGGTTGAGAAACTCACATAATGGTAGAACTGGAGGCGTCTACACCTCGACCCAGATGTCAATATTATCTTCAATATCATCTTCCGTACGAATATCAAAGGCGATAAGCATATCAGGCTCAAATGCATAAGCCTTACATAGTAATCTCCAATTTTTGCAATCAAAATAGGTGTAGGTGTCTGCATTGTATAATTTTGCGGAAAAAGTATAACCATGCTTGGTCCTCAAGTGAACTCTCTTTACCTCCATAGCTTCCATAGGACTGAAACCAATCTTATCCAAGACAAAAATTCTTGCATGGCAGGGGATACGCTAGTAGAATAGTAAAAAAAATTAAAATTATAAGTTGAAGCAAAAGAAGCAGAAGTCATGCTTAATTACAAAAAAATACTTGTCGTTGTGACTTACTGTATCCACTTCGAAGGTCTCATCCAGCTTGATGACGAAGCGCCTACCATCAACTAGGAAATGTTTGTCGCACAGGCCACGCTCGTCTTCACAGTATTCGCACATACCGAAATCCTTTTCGCCGTCGGACATTTCCTATGTTCATAGTTAAAACATTAATTGAAAATCGATCGAAGGCAACTACCAGGAAACTCAGCACACATATCACTATTGCACAATATGCAACGGGTTGACTTTAGGTCTGCCGAGTCTTCCTTCCTAAACTCTCATCTCACGTATATGGTGGGAACTCCCTCTCTGATATTTGCGACCGTCGGTGATGGTCGCTACTCCTCCTTTCCCTAGTGCATTACAAATATCTAGCACAAGGAAAAGAAAGAGAAGCGACCCCCATGACAACAGTCGACATTCTTCTTCTCTCATATATGGTGGACACTCCCTCACTGATTTTTCGACCGTCGATGATGGTCGCTACTCCTTCTACCCCTAGTGCATAACAAAGGTCTAGCACAAAGAGAAGAAGGAGAAGCGACCCCCACGACAACAGTCGGCATTCTTCATCTCTCAAATATATAAATGGTGGACACTCTTCCTCACTGAAAGACACACAAGGAGACGAAACAGACCTAAAGACAACCTGTTCCATATATCGTGCAATGACATAGAAAAAATGCCCTATGTTTTGTCGAAATATCATTGAATTCCCGTTCTGGCAAATCACAAGCACTCGATATGCCCTACATTGTAGCACAAGTCATGCTAAAATTCATGAAAAATTCGGCATGACCTTTGCTAAAGACAGGACATATCGAGCGCCTGAAATTTGCCGGGACAGAAACGAATCAACATTCCGGCAAAACATAGGCCACTCGGAGGCACATTACAAACAAGAACACCAAGACATCGTCTATATTCAGAATGCATCATCATCGACATCAATGACATGGCAACTATATGGCACTAGCATTTTCATCATCGACATTTACAATACATTATCATTTGGCTATTCTCACCTAGAGGTCTTAAGGGGTCGATGATGAGGACGACTGCGGGGATGAGGCAGGGGCAAACTTGATTTCTGCATAAACAAAATATAAACAAAATTTATTAACCACTTACTATAAATAAACTAATTCTATTAAGCACTTACTATAAATAAACTAATTCTATTAAGCACTTACTATAAATAAACTAGTTCTATTTAGCACTTGCTATAAATAAACTAGTTCTATTAAGCACTTACTACAAATAACCTAGTTCTATTAAGCACTTACTATAAATAAACTAGTTATATTAAGCACTTAGTATAAATAAACTAGTTATGTCAAGCACCTACATTCTACCTATCTATACCGTAGTTCTAGCCCTAACATCTATCTATCCATCCATCCATCTATATATATATCCATCAATATAACCATCCATCCATTTCAAATTCTACCAACTAAAATTTCCATTACTAAAATTTCTAATCAAAAGACCTAAAATTTCCTATTCTATTCAAAACACCTAAAATTGTCTAAAAATTTATTCTATTAAAAAACCTACATTCTACAATGTCTACATTCTGAAATCTATATTTAAATTACCTACATTCTACAAGAACAGAGACAAGGGAGGGAGGAAGGAGGGGTAGGAAGGAGGGAGGGAGGAGGGGAGGAAGGAGGAGGAGGCGGGAAGGAGGAGGAGGAGGAGAGGGGAAGGAGGAGGAGGCGGGAAGGAGGGGAAGGAGGAGGAGAAGGAGGAGGAGGAGGAGGGAGGAGGAGGAGAAGGGAGGAGGAGGGCGCCACCGGAGGGAGGAGGAGAAGGAGGGAGGAGGAGGGGGCCGCCGGAGGGAGGAGGAGGGGAAGGAGGAGGGATGGAGTTACCTAGGGGGTGCTGGTGGGCGACGGCGGCGACTGCGCGCGGCGGTTTGCGCGAGTGAGAATGCGAGTGGAGAGGCAGGGACACGCGCGGGTGGATAAGGTACACGTAGTAGTAGCGCTGGAAGGCAAACAACGCTACTGCTAAGGTACATAGCAGTAGCGCTTCTGCTATGATCATTAGCAGTAGTATTTCTAGTAGTAGCGCTTGTTAGAGGAAAGCGCTACTGCTAAGTTCAATAGCAGTAGCGCTTTTCAACTATAAGCGCTACTAGTATACCTAGCCTGCCTGCAACGGTCTGGCAATTATAATAGTAGCGTGTTTTGCATCCGCAGCGCTACTGCTAAGTGATTGGTAGCAGGGTCGGTTGTCAAAAAGCGCTACTGGTGAGCTCCTGTATATAAGCATTTCCCTAATAATGACGTGCTCTCGCAAGGCAAATTGCATTGTGCGGAACAAGGGATGAAGTGCATGAGATGGAGTTTAAAAACCCTGGCCAGATCATTGACTCGCTAGTTAGGCAACCATCATCGGCGATTGAGGGAGTCCTGGACTAAGGGGTCCTTGGGCGTCCGGCCTGTTATCCATGGGCCGGACTGATGGGCTGTGAAGACACGAAGATCGAAGACTACAATGTCCGGATTGGGCTCTCCTTGGCGTGGAAGGCAAGCTAGGCGACCGACTATGAAGATTCACTCTTATGTAACCGACCTCATGTAACCCTAGATCTCTCTGGTGTCTATATAAACCAGAGAGCATAGTTCGGATAGGACAGATTCATTACCATATACTCATAGGCTAGACTTCTAGGGTTTAGCCATTACGATCTCGTGGTAGATCAACTCTTGTAACACTCATATTCATCAAGATCAATCAAGCAGGAAGTAGGGTATTACCTCCATAGAGAGGGCCCGAACCTGGGTAAACATCGCGTCCCCTGTCTCCTGTTACCATCGATCCTAGACGCACAGTTCGGGACCCCCTACCCGAGATCCGCTAGTTTTGACACCGACATTGGTGCTTTCATTGAGAGTTCCACTGTGCCGTCGACGAAAGGATTCGATGGCCCCTTCGATCGTCAGTAATGACACCGTTCAGGGAGAGACTTTTCTCCCTGGACAAATCTTCGTGTTCGATGGCTTCGTACTGCGGGCCAACTCTCTTGGCCGTCTGGAGCAGGTTGATAGCTATGCCCTTGGCCATCAGGTCAGATTTGGAAGCTTGAACTACGTTGCGGATATCCGTGGAGACTTAATCTTCGATGGATTTGAGACCATAGCGATCGCTCCCCTTCTCTCCGATGAACATGACTTAAATCTGTCATCGGAGCACACCCAAGAGATGGATCCTGTTGCTGCAACGGCCTCAGTACCGAAGCAGATCATCCCCTCCGAGGCCATAAAGTCCGCGGCGTTGGAGCCGCACATGGACTCGACATCCTGCAATGCTTGCGTCGACAGAACTTTGGACTAGTCTCCTGCTACACGTTCCGGAGCAAGTGCGCCTGTGGACACCGAGCTGGATCGGTTATCAATTTTCGAATTTAGCGCCACAGACATCTTCCAGCATTCGCCTTTGGGTGACGTACTAAATTCTTTGAAGAAATTATCCTTGGTGGAGGACTCACAGCCGAACTATGTCCGGTTCGAGCTAGAGACGGACGATGAGGAATTTTGCTTCCCACCCGCCACCCACTTCATAGCCACCGTCAATGACTTAACCGACGTGCTTGACTATGGCTCCGAAGACATCGACGATATGGACGACGATGCCGATAGGGAGCAAGGCCAAGACCCGCCATTCACTAGACGTTGGACGGCCACCTCTTCGTATGATGTGTACATGGTTGATACTCCTAAAGGACCTGGCGACGATAAAGAAGAGCCGGATAAGAACAAACCCTCGGAGACGCAGTCCAAACGCCGTCCTAAGCCTCGTCACTCAAAGGATAACAACACTGGCACCGGAGAAAATAGTACTCCGGGCGACGCTGAAAACAACGAAGACCCTGTCGGAGCTGGATCCGAATAGGAGGAAAACGGCAACGGGCAAGATAACCCTGATGAATAGGCCATAGAAGATAACTCGGAGGATGATAGTTACCATCCACCCTCCAAAGAGGAGACAAGCCTCGGCAACGAAGACTTCATCGTGCCAGAGGACCCTCTGGAGCAGGAGCGTTTTAAGCTTCAGCTCATAGCCACAGCAAGGAGCCTGAAAAAGAAACAACAGCAGCTTCAAGCCGAACAAGACCTGCTCGTCGACAGATGGACAGACATCTTGACAGCCGAAGAATACGGCCTCAAGCACCCAACCAAGAGATATCCGAAACGCAGACTGCTACCTCAATTTGATGAGGAGGCACCGGAACACATATCTCCCTCGCACAATGCGGAACAACCACTGTGTGGCCGAGACAGGGCGGCCGACCGGGCATCCCGCGGCGGGGACAAAGCGGCAACTCAGGCCGAACAACAGTCTGCCCCGCCGCCTCGCAAAAATAAAGACGGAAGAGTTCGGGGTCACACATACGACCTCCAGCAAATCCTGGACGATAGAACAGGACACACAAGATCGATCTATGGATCGTGAGGGCGTGCCTCGAGGCACGAGGAAGGCTACCTATTCGGACGTGATAAATCTAACCACGCCCGGGCCGAACTACGCCACGACACGGCCCGATATAGAGGCACCGCACACCCTCTCTGCTTCACAGATGAAGTACTGGACCATGAATTCCCCGAGGGGTTCAAGCCCGTCAACATCGAATCATACGACGGCACAACCGATCCCGCAGTATGGATTGAGGATTTCATTCTCCATATACATATGGCTCGAGGAGACGACCTCCATGCGATTAAATACCTCCTACTAAAGCTCAAAGGGCCAGCTCGGCACTGGCTTAACAGCCTGCCCGAAAATTCTATCAGCAGCTGGGAGGACTTGGAGGAAGCTTTCTTGGACAACTTCCAAGGAACTTATGTCCGGCCACCAGACGCCGATGACTTAAGCCACATAGTACAACAACCTGGAGAATCAGCCAGAAAATTCTGGACTAGGTTCCTAACCAAAAAGAACCAGATCGTTGACTGTCCGGACGTCGATGCCTTAGCAGCCTTCAAACATAGCATCCGTGACGAATGGCTAGCACGCCACCTCGGCCAAGAAAAGCCAAAGTCCATGGCAGCCCTCACGGCACTCATGACCCGCTTTTGCATGGGAGAGGACAATTGGCTGGCCCGTAGTAACAACACAGCCAATGAGACAGGCCCTTCGGAGGCCAAGAATAGCACTGGCAAGCTCCGGCGCAATAGGCACAAACACCGAAGCAATGATAACAACACCGATGACACCACAATCAACGCCGGATTCAGTGGCTCCAAGTCCGGCCAACGGAAGAAGCCCTACAAAAGAAACAATGAAGGACCTTCCAGCCTAGACCGCATACTCGACCGTCCGTGCCAAAAACACGGCACCCCGAATAAGCAAGACAATCATACCAACAGGGATTGTTGGGTTTTCAAGCAGGCTGGCAAGTTAAATGCCGAAAAAAAGGGATCACAAAGTGAGGACGAGGACGAAGAGCCCCGGCAGCCTAACACTGGACGGCAGAAGAAATTCCCCCCTCAAGTCAAAACGGTGAACATGATATACGCTACGCACATCCCCGAAAGGGAGCGCAAGCGAGCACTTAGGGACGTCTACACGGTAGAGCCAGTCACCCCAAAATTCAATCTGTAGTCGTCGTTCCCGATCACCTTCGATCGACGAGACCACCCAACCAGTATCCGCCACGACGGTTCAGCCGCACTAGTTCTTGACCCAATTATTGACAGGTTCCACCTAACTCGAGTCCTGATGGACGTTGGTAGCAGCCTCAACCTGCTCTTTTAAGACACAGTGCAAAAGATGGGCATTGACCCCTCACGAATCAAACCCACAAAGACCACCTTTAAAGGAGTCATTCCAGGCATAGAGGCCCGCTGTACGGGCTCAATCACGCTGGAAGTGGTCTTCGGTTCTCCGGACAACTTCTGAAGCGAGGAGTTAATCTTCGACATCGTCCCCTTCCGCAGCGGCTATCACGCACTGCTCGGACGAACAGTGTTTGCCAGATTCAACGCGGTACCACACTATGCTTATCCCAAGCTCAAGATGCCCGGTCCACGGGGTGTCATAACGGTCAATGGCAATACGGAACGCTCCCTATGCACAGAGGAGCACACCGCCGCCCTGGTAGCAGAGGTACAGAGGGCCCTTCTCAAGTAGCACTGTAGTGCGGCTGCCGAGCCCCTGGACACCATCAAAAGGTTCCGAACTACACTGCAGCAGGACAACACGGCTCGTCAAGAGCTTGATTAGCAATCCGGCCTCCGTCCCAGTCCCGACGAAGTAGTAACACTCGTACCACGCGTGCATAATTACGCACTCGAAATTCCATGGACATCGGCCGAGGCACAAGCTAATCCGGGATCTACAGTTCGGCTAGACCGGCCCTGGACACACTTTTTCCTTTTTGTTTCAGGTTCCTTTTCCCGCGAGCCTGATCACCAGCCCCTTCGAAGGATCGGCATACCAAGGGGGCATGCAGCATAGGTGTGCAGGGTAACCTCCATGCGTTCTTCTTGACGGTATTTTTACTTATTTCCCAGGACCCGCACGCTGCTCCCTCTTGATCCCGGCATGTTAAATAGTCCGGGTGCTTATCGCACCATTTGTATAAGATACGCCTTGACATATCCATTTAATTATAATGAAAATGATTTGCGGCCCAGTTTCTGTGGTTTTTCGTTTTTACTTCATTTCATTTCGATCTGCTTATCAGCCGCATCGGTACTCTTCTGTACAATTTATATTCACCAGGGGCTGCTTATCGCCCCATAACACGGCAAAAAAGTCCGAACACTTCTTGTATAAAAGTTCGGCACCCCGAATTTAGCATTATATGCATTGGCTCCGAATCATGTCTTTGGTCAATAGTTGGGTTGCCCGGCTCCTGTGCTTGCTACCCTACGTTCCGCTCTATCGGCTAGGGAAGTAAAGGGAGAACTATTGCGGTTGTGCCCTGGCCTTGACCGGATGAGCACCTCAGTAGAGAAAGCCGAAAACTGACTGTCATGATACGGCGAGAGCCGGTCAGCTATTCGAGGGTTACAAAATCGTTGGAGATTTTTTTCCGCATCACGCAAAGGATCGACACTTCCCGATCTGATGCTGACAGCACCCTGGCTTGGACCAGGGGCTACGCACTTGCTTAATTATAAAACTCCTATGGCTAAGTGAGGGCATTTAAGCCGTATAGTCTGATTGCCTTGTTCGTTGCGCTAAACAACTCCTTCAAGGACCATATAATTGGATCAAAATTGTTTAGATCCCATCCCGAACACCTCCATACTACTTACGTGAGGGCAGAAGCCGACGACTGGCCAACCCTCAGATTGCATATAACACGGTCGCACAGGAGGAAACAATTTAAAGCATAACGAAATTACATTACACAACAAAGCTTTGTCTTTATAATACAAGGCAAATGACAACACGAATGTATTCATTCGAAAATAACGTCTTGCGAACATTGAGCTGCCACAAGTCGAGACCCTTTTATGAAATCCGCAAAATATTTCTCGGGTGTGCGGTGCTCATTGCCCTCCGGTGGCCCGTTGGCCACTTCAACAACGTTCATCTTCGCCCACCACATCTTGCAGCGAGCGAAGGCCATACGGGCGCCTTCAATACATATAGAACACTTGATGACGTCCAGCCACGGACAGGCTTCCACTAGCCGCCTCCCAAGTCCGAAGTAGCTGCCGGGCATAGCTTCGGCGGGCCATAGCCAGATTGTTAAATCCTTCATGGCTAGATCGGCCACCCTGTGCAGCTCCACCAGCTGCTTCAGCTGGTCGGTGAAGGACACGGGATGCTCTGGCGTTGCATACTGCGTCCAGAATAACTTCTCCGTCGAACCTCCTCCTTCGTCTTGGTAGAACTCTGCAGCGTCTGATACGCTACGTGGTAAATCCGAAAAATCCCCTGGGGAACTCCGAACCCGGGTTAGTAAAAGGTATTGCTTCTCCGCATACTTGCTTTGCATCTTAAAAGTCTTACCCGCCGTGATCTTCCTAGCGTCCTGGATCTCCTGGAGGGCGGCCCGGGCCTCATCCCGTGCGGTCTCCGCGCTCTGACGAGCCTTGGAGAGTTCGGCCTTTTGAGACGACGCATTATTCTCCAAGATCTCACATTTTTTCACCGCGTCTTGGACCTCCTTGACCCGGGCCTCGAGCTTTTTTCGAGCAGCTTGCTGCTCGACGGCCTTCCCCTCGGCTTCGGCCAGAGCCTTTTTTAGGGCCTCCACCTCGGCTGCGACTCCTGTACATATTTCGACATTACGGTCAGTATGCAACGCTTGTTCTTTCCGAACACACAGCAAGACGTTACCTACCTTGCTTCTCCTGAAGCCGCATTGTAACCTCGCCGAGCTCATTCTCGGTCCGCTCCAACCTCTGCTTTAATCCAGAGACTTCGGCAGCATACGAGGTTGCAGCCAACAACGACGCCTTCTTATGAACACAGGTTATGATTAGCCTCCTACAACAGAAGATTGATCCTCTGTCCGGTTCTTCTATCCAAACACCGGACAGTGCCTCAGGGGCTACTGACTACACGGGGATCCTTTCTCTTTCTATGTCACTTACCTCAAAACCTGTTAACAGGCTGCCATAGGCCTCACTCAGTCCACTCTTAGCATACTGAACTTTCTCGATGACCGCACCCATAAGTACGGTGCTCGTCCACGAGGGAGGTGCTTCGTGGTGCCCCCATCAGATCATCCAACGCTCCTGGATGGACAGGAGCCACCGGTGGAGGCGGCACACCCCCTTCAAAGGGAGCTGCTCGCCCGACTCCGGAGCCATAGGGGGCTCCGGAACCGTATTCGGCTGAGGGCCGATCTGGATACGGCCCTCTTGGCCAGTCTCCATGGGGATTGGATCCCCCACGTGTCCGGCAGTGGAGGTCTCGCCTTGTGGCGCCTCCCGAATAACGTCCTGGGCTCCTCCCTTCCAAGCGGTCCTTCGGGACAGCACTTCGGTGTCGTCCTCGGCCCCGGGGGAGTAAGCAGGCGGTGGCGACCTGCTCGCCATCTCCGATGAAGCCAATGAACCTCTAGAGGAGGATTGCTGGATAAGATCATGGGCTGGACTGCAATGGTGTAGTTAACTACGTTAAAATAATATAGAGGAAAGAGCTGATATGCACATCAATAAGCTGTATCACTCACGAGGCGGCCTGAGGCTTAGTGCGGGGACGTCGTTCCAGACTGCTATCGACGTCCCATGCGGTGTTGGCCGCTGGGATGCCCTTCCCCTTCTTGGGCGCTTCCGCCTCCAGGTGCGCCGAAGCCGCCCTCTTCTTCTTCCTCCTCTCTTCAGGGGGAGGATCGTTTCCTTCCTCCTCCTCTTCTTCCTTGTCATCATCCTCAGGGACGGAGGAATGGGTCTCGTCGTCTTCGGACGGTGCATCTAAAGTGCCCTTACAACAGGGGCCACTCTTGGTCCCCTTGGCCTTCCCTTTGGCCTTCTTCTTGGCCTTCTTCTCCGTCGCCTTATACGGCGCCGGCACCAGCATCTTCGCTAGGCGCGGGATGACTGGTTCTTCAGGCAACAGAGCTGGACACTAGATCCGCTTCGCCCTCTCCGTCCAGTCCTGAAAGAGCGATAATAAAAGCTCGGGTGTCGCCCTAGCAACAAACAAGCAGGGAATACATTAAAAGAGTCATACCTCACTGGCAGGATGACTAGCGTCGTGTCCGCGATCTGAATCCACGGCTGGCGGTTTTTCGTTGCCCTTAAAGAGCAACTTCCACGTGTCCTCGTGAGTAGTCTCGAAGAGCCTCACCAAGGTATGGTGCTTCTTCGGATTGAACTCCCACAAAGGGCGGCTTCGGCGTTGGCACGGGAGAATTCGGTGAACTAACATCACCTGGATTACATCTACGAGCTTGACGTTCTTGGTTATCATGCTTTGAACGCGCGTCTGTAGCGCTATTACCTCGTTGGACGAACCCCAATCAGGACTCTTCTCAACCCAAGAAGTGAGCCGCATAGGAGCACCAGAGCGGAATTCGGCAGCCACGGCCCAGGTGGTGCCGCGGGGTTCTGTGATATAGAACCATTGTCTCTGCCACTCCTTCACTATCTCCACAAAAATACCTTTCGGCCAGGAGACGTTGGGCAGCTTGCTCACCATGGCTCCTCCGCACTCTGCGTGCTGGCCGTCTACCACCTTCGGCTTCACGTTGAAGACTTTGAGCCACAGCCCGAAGTGGGGGTGGATGCGGAGGAAGGCCTCACACACGACGATAAACGCCGAGATGTTGAGGAAGGAATTTGGGGACAGATCATGGAAATCCACCCCGTAATAATACATCAGCCCGCGGACGAAGGGGTGGATTGGGAACCCCATCCCGCGGAAGAAATGAGGGAGGAATACTACCCTCTCGTTGGGCTCCGGTGTGGGAACGATTTGACCCTCGGCCGGCAAGCGGTGGACGATTCCCTTCGCCAAATATCTGGCCGCCTAGAGCTCAGTAATGTCCTCCTCCGTGACGGAGGAGGCCATCCACTTGCCCTGACCACCGGATCCGGACATGGTTGCTTGAGTGGAAAGGAGATGAAAACTTGGGCGCTGGAGCTCGAGATCGGGAAGGCTGAGACGGAGAGAAAGCGTGAGAAGAGGAAGAGGGGATCCTTATCTCCTTATAAAGGCAGCCAATATTAAAAATGCCTCCTCACTTCCCTTGAGATTTGCCTATTTCCATGGGTTGTATAAATGGCACAGTTGGGTTACCCATGCCCGCATTGATGAGAATCCTGCAATGAGGGGACACGATCTCCGCTTCGACAAGACGTGCCAATAGCAACCACGTCTTGAAACATGGGACAATGGTTCGAAGTTATAACCGGACAGGCGTATCATCATAAAAAAACTGTCGGCAGGTTCGTGTAAAAATATGTATATTCTCTCTGCGATTGTGCATGGTGTGTGGCAGGTCCGGATACAATCATTACATCCGAAGACCATCTTGGAGTTCGGAAAAAGGGGAACCCGCCTTGCAATGCCGAAGAAAATCTGCGTGTCGGACTCCTCGTCGTTGAAGTTAGGTTCAGGGGCTATTGAGGGAGTCCTGGACTAAGGGGTCCTCGGGCATCCGGCCTGTTATCCATGGGCCGGACTGATGGGCTGTGAAGACACGAAGACCGAAGACTATACCCGTGTCCGGATTGGGCTCTCCTTGGCATGGAAGGCAAGCTAGGCGACCGATTATGAAGATTCCCTCTTATGTAACCGATCTCGTGTAACCCTAGATCTCTCTGGTGTCTATATAAACCGGAGAGCATAGTCCGGATAGGACAGATTCATTACCATATACTCATAGGCTAGACTTTTAGGGTTTAGCCATTACGATCTCGTGGTAGATCAACTCTTGTCATATTCATCAAGATCAATCAAGCAGGAAGTAGGGTATTACCTCCATAGAGAGGGCCCAAACCTGGGTAAACATCGTGTCCCCCGTCTCCTGTTACCATCAATCCTAGATGCACAGTTCGGGACCCCCTACCCGAGATCCGCCAGTTTTAACACCGACAACGATAGCTAGTCGGGATTCTCGTTGGGCTTGGTCCGTGAAAGAAATGATGTCATTTGTTGCAACCCGGGGGCGTACGACAAAGATGTCGTGTTGATGGACGAATAAAGGGGGTAGTGTCATTTGGACTATAATGGCATGCACCCTTACCATTTATGTAATCTATGTCATTTGAACTTATACTTACGTTATATAAGCTATTTCATTTGAATTCGTTCTTATGTTATGTACCTTATGTCATTTGAACCCGTGAGAAGTTTGTGGCTTAGGTCATTCTAAATAAGCTATGTTTTGTGTTTGTCTTATATCATTCGATTTAAGTTTTGTTTTGTTCAATTTCCTATAGCATAGAAAAAAAGACCCCGGCGGTGTAGACAACATATGAGAAGTGTGAAGGAGAATGACGCCATAGGATGATGATGGAGCTTAAAAAATAGATTAAGAGTTGTGAAGAGGTAAACGCAGCCATGCGTGATTTCAACAAGTATGTGTTATGTGACTTCTCTGAAGAGCTCGAGCAAGAGAAATGGAAGATAGTTCAGGAGTCGCAGGAGAAGGAAGATGAGTGTAGATGGACTTTGGCAATGGAGATAGCATTCTCCGTAAGCATTGATGAATTCTGGGAGGTGGACAAGCCTGGGCAGATCATTGGATGGGCAATCGATCAAGGAGTGTCGAAGAATCCAACCCGACGTGCTCGATTGGCTTGGTTCCGCGAAGAACCGGGTTCAATGATCCATTGGGCGGGTTCTGCTGAGTATTGACCGAAGCCGAATCCAGAGTGTGATGCAACGGTCGAACGTATTAAGGTGATTAGGGAGTACTTTCCGGCTTATTAGGGGCTCCTTTTCGGGTAGATGTTGATTGAATATTCGGCATTTGAACCAACGCTCGAAGTCATTTAAATTTGGTAGATGGAACTTGATGTTGTGATGTTATTTATGCATTTCCATGGTATTGGATCATGTCGATTGAACTTCATGTTGATTGAATATTCGGCATTTGGACAAATTCTCTAAGTCATTTACATAGTAATGATGTAATTTCATTACATTATATGGCTAAAAAAGAAAGGCCAAGGGCTAAAAAAGAAAGGCAAAGGAAAAGGCAGGTTGGGTGTCCACCCTACCGCCATGACCCTCGGCAGTAGGATGGCCAGCCCTACCACAGAAGATGGTGCCGATTTTGTCACAAAATAGGCAACCACCCTACCGCCATGACCCTCGGTGGTAGGGTGAACAACCCTACCGCAGAAAATGGGGCTGAATTGGTCACGGTAGAGGTGGCCACCTTAGCGCCATGGACTTTGGCGGTAGGGTGGCCAACCCTACCACAGAACAGGGGTGCGATTCCATCACAGAATAGGTCGGCACCCTACCGCGAAGATGTCTGGCGGTAGGTCATCATATCCTACCGGCAAGATCTTTGGCGGTAGGGGTGCAAAGCAGAGTTTGCTCTGTTTTTCATCATTTTCAGGTGCCACAACAAGCCACAACAATTGCACAGCAAATGTAGCGCACAGTCATGTAAAAATTAAGGCTATGGCATAGTTCATGACTTGCAAATAAAGTACATAGTTCATCACAAGTTTCACAAATCAAAGACATAGTTCATCACAGGTTTCTCGAATCGAAGGCATAATTCGTGACAAGTTTCTCGAATCGAAGGCATAGTTCATGACAAGTTTCTCGAATTGAAGGCCTTATTGGGTCACACGAGGCCATTTTCCTTTCTTGTCGCGCGCCTCATCCTCCTCAGCTTCACGAGCCCTTGCAAGCTTTCTTGCCCTCTCCTCTTCACGAGCAATCTTCTCCTTGCGTGCCCTCTCCTCCTCATGCTTCTTTAGCTCCATCTTCTCCTTTTGATGACACTCTTTATCCAAGGCTCTTTGAAATGCTTCTTCAAACAACCGCTGCCTCCTTAGACAATCTTGATGTTGATCTTTTTAACATCTGCTGGCACATCTTGATCTATCCATGTGAAGTACTTACAAAGTGGAGGCGGCGACTAAGTAGGAAGAAAGAACAAATTTGGTTATTAGTAAGATGGGTTCAAGTTGAAGCAATGTTTGAATACTCTTTGAACTTTAACAACTTACCGACGGTACATCATAGGCATGAGTTGGATGAGGACGATCATAGGCATAGTTGGGACAAACAAAATATCTTCTTCCTTCTGTCCATGATTTCTTGCGGTGGGTGGATACCTTCACTTTGCGAACATCTCCACACCAGCATGATGGATTTCTCATATCTTTGTCCTTCACCTTATCCAACTTAGCCTCTGTCCACTTGTCCGGCATGTCCTCGCGGTTAGCACACGAGGGCCTCATCATGGAACCGTGTGAAGACATGCCTATAAAGAAAATTTTTGTTGTTAGTAAAGTAAATAAGCATGTATATATGCAAGAAAAACAAAAAACAAGACCGAATTAAGCCAATAAATTTAATTACCATTCATATAATTTCAACCATCCGAGTTAAGCAAAATGTCAATAGGCCTTCCTCTATCAACCCTTCTCGTCCTACGACCACGGCCACCGGCTCCTCTAAGACTCGACCGTCCTCCACGGACACCAATGGTGCCTCCTCATCCACTACCGCCAAGATTCGTCCGTCCTCCACGGCCACCAATAGTGCATCCTCGTCCACTACCGCCAAGATTCATCCGTCCTCCGTAGCCACCACTCCTACCTCCTCGTGTGCCACCGGAACCTCCTCTTAGGCCACCCGTTTGACTAGTGGGAGAGTTGGCATCGGTCCGTGGCCTTTTGGTGCATTTCCTAACATTGTGGCCCAGCTCGTCACATTGACCACAACTATTGATGTCTGGTGCCTCCATGAAATGGTTGCTACCAAATTGTTTCATTCCGGTGTATCCAGCTAGATCATCCATGTCACCCCTAAACCTCCTCTTTCTTCTTCTTCCCTTTGTAGGCACCATGAGTTACTCAGGCCACTGTGACTGATCGAGGAAGGGATGAAACCCAGGAGCCCATGTCAACCTCGTTTTTTCCAATGTGAACTCATGCAACCGCACGGTGGTACCATCGGATACGTTCAAGTTTCTGAACCTTGTCGCGGTCATCACGTGCGAGCAAGGCCAACGATACATGTGAGGCCTCTCACATTGACACCACCGGTTCTTGAGGTGCACCTCGTACACAACTCCACCGTACGTCACGTCGTCCCTTGTTGTGCCACCCGGCTCATCGACTTGGTAGATTTGCTCTTTTTCATTGAAACTAATGATTTGTTGACGCGAGGACTTGCGCGCTTGATGCTTCATCCAATCCTCAACTTTGAAGGGAAACTCCATCTTCTCACCTATCCATTTGGCGGTGACTTCGGAATGCCTCAGAAAATACTCGTTGAGCTTGAAGAAAGTATATTTCACTATTGCAGTCAACGGCAAAGAACGGACACCCTTGAGCACATTGTTGAAGCGTTCCACCATGTTACTTGTCATGTCTCCGTATCGGAAACCTCCTTCGTCGTAAGCACATGACCACTTATGCTTCTCCGGAAGATTCCTTGTCAAGAATTCTCTCCCTCCTTTGTTCTTCTCCAACGCCTTGAATAGTTTATCCTAGTGGCTTTGGAATGTGTCGGTGTTGAATGCCACACAAACATGGGTAAGATCCTTGCAAAACTCCTTACTATTGCATGCCCGGTAAAAGTTTGCCACGAAATGCCTCATGCACCAACGGTGTTGGAGCTTTGGATAGCCTGGAATGTCAACTTTTATTGCTTTTGAGAATCCCATGATAGCGATCCGATATGATGCACACCTCTCTTTTGGGGCCAACCACCTTCGTCCTCACATGATCCATAAACCACTCCCAATTGTCATCGTGCTCGGAAGGCACCAACGCAAATGCCACTGGCAACACATTGTCATTGGACGAGTGGGCCATTGCCACCATCAATGTGCCCTTGTACTTATCGATCAAGAACGTGCCATCAATTGACAAGACGGGGTGGCAATGCCGAAACGCCTCGATGCATTGCCCAAAGCTCCAAAAAGCTCGATGAAACACTCCCTCAATTGACTCGACCCTATGGCGCATGCCCAGGTTCCGATGAGAAATGGCTCCCAACATTCTCGGAAGAATATTGTACACGGCAACATAATCACCATGAAACATCCTTATAGCGTTTGCCTTGGCCATCCACACCTTTCCATACTTGACCTCGTACCCGAATCATTCAAAGACCAAACTCATGAGGAGCTTCACCTTCACGGTTGGATCATGGGATATCTCATTCAACAATTTGTAGCCTAGACACTCGGACGTGAGTTGGCGGTGTCCCTTGCTTCGGTTGGCTTTCTCCGGCCGTGTGCACTCGTGGGTGGACACAAAATTCTTCAACTCCCATTGCCCGGTTTCATTGATCTTTCTTCCACGGACCTTCCATGGGCAACCTTCTTTGTCACATTTGATGGTGTAGCGCACGTTTTGGTTGGGATGACCAACAACTAACAGCCTATGGTTCCAAATGGCGTAGTCACTCAACCATATCTTGAACTCTTGCAAACTTGATCCCTTTCTTCAAACTAGTAATAATGTACGTGCAATGCAAGTTTATATTAGGTATGATATTAGTTGCACGTTATATTAGATAAGATATATCTGTTGCACATTGGTATTTGGTAAGATATCAATTAAATTTTTGCGGGAATGGTAGGATATTAATTACATGGCAGATTTCAAGGGATAGCGTTGAGTCAAAACGTGTTTATAACTAACGGCAGTGGTGGCTAATTAGAGCGTTAAATGTGTTTGGTGCTCAACATTGGAGGGATTTGAACCGCTAGATAACATAATTTAACGGTCGAGATGGTTTGGATCTGCCCATTTGGGTATTTTTATATTGGTATATAGATATAGATGAGCATTCTCGTCCTCACCCGGTGGCCTTGGATCACCCATCCTCGGACAAGTTGATGGTTCAACTAAACACAACCTCATGCCACCATCAACAACGGCCTTGTCGGCAAGACTAAGATCACGAAACAAAGAGGGTCCTCTTTCCTTGCCATTAACCTTCTTGTAGACTTGATTTTCTTGCGCCATGAATCCATCCTCGTTCAATTCTTCCGGCGAACCTGAGGGAGTCCTGGACTAAGGGGTCCTCTGGCATCCGGCCTGTTACTCATTGGGCCGGACTGATGGGCTGTGAAGACACGAAGACCGAAGACTATACCCGTGTCCGGATTGGACTCTCCTTGGCGTGGAAGGCAAGCTAGGCGATCGACTATGAAGATTCCCTCTTATGTAGCCGACCTCGTGTAAACCTAGATCTCTCCGGTGTCTATATAAACCGGAGAGCATAGTCCGGATAGGACAGATTCATGACCATATACTCATAGGCTAGACTTCTAGGGTTTAGCCATTGCGATCTCATGGTAGATCAACTCTTGTAATATTCATATTCATCAAGATCAATCAAACAGGAAGTAGGGTATTACCTCCATAGAGAGGGCCCGAACCTGGGTAAACATCGTGTCCCCCGTCTCCTATTACCATCGATCCTAGATGCGTAGTTCGGGACCCCCTACCTGAGATCCGCCGGTTTTGACACCGACAGGACCCTCATCATCCGACTCATACCTACACATACAGCTATAAGGGAGGTTACGGTCCATGTCTTGTTGATGGACAATCACATCCAAGTCACCAACCAGATTGTAATGAATCTCTTCTCGTTATGCATACACATCATCTTGAGCAATAGCATCTTCATCAACATGAGCAATGACATCTTCATGAACATGAACAATGGCATGTTCATCAACATGAGCAATGGCCTCATCTCCAACATGGTCAATATGATCACCTAGAGGAACTATGGATCTAGCATTGATGTCCTCTTCATTTGGTTGGCTACTTGGTGGTTCGCTACCCGCATTGTGGTCATACACCATGACACCATCATGTATTGGGGAGGACACATTTCGGTTCAAGTTGAGTAGTAGTCAAGAAACTTCAACCTTTGTGGCAAATAACTCAAGTGACTTGTCTTGTGATCCCTCAACTTTATCCTTATACACATCTGAATGCAATTGAGAGGTGATGGGAATACTCTTTAATCGGGACTTTACTCCCACTCCCACATCATACCTCCAAATAAGCTTCACACCATCACTTGGGTTAATCCAATTGATGACGCTTCTCACTTTCACGACAATATCATCATAGCTCGGGCTTGTGTCAAAAACCATGCCCCATCCCCTTCATCGGCATTTCCATCCATGAAAGCTGCCTTGTCCAACTAATGCACATTCACTAGTTTATCCATCTAAAACAACGGGGAATTGATTCATCCATGGGCCGGCCATTTCATATGGATGAACTACCTAAAATATGCATAGTTTGAATCAAACAACTAGTATACCTTAATCATAGCATTAACCCTAACCCCTAACCCTTCCCTAACTAAACCACTAACCCTAACACATAAGCTAGCTTGCCACAACAAGGATTGACACAAAATACTTAGGCGAACCATAAATGCACAATAAATGCAAAACTTGAGCAAGAACTAGGGTTTTCAAAACTAGTTGATTCCAACAAAACTAGGTGGTTCCAACCAACCAAATGAAGGGGGTGGGAGAGGTACCTTGGGTGCTGCAAATGCACCGGATCCACCGGACAAATCTCAAGCAATGGAGGGGGATCTAGTGGGTCCTTTGGTGGGGGAGAAGAGGGGGAGAGAGCTTGAGCTCGGGGGAAGAAGATGAGTGGAGTGGGTGGGCCCCACAAACGTTATCCTCCAGGACCCTATCACCGGGGTCCCTAGCGGTAGGCTGTCTAGTCCTACCGCCAGAGTGTGCGGTGGTAGATCCCTTTGCCACATCAGCGGCCGTTAACGGCCAAACGACCGTCTAGGGCACATACCGCCAGTGTGGGTGGTCGGTAGCCTGTGAAACGCTACCGCCAGGGTGGGCCAAAAGGGTCAAATCCCGAAAAAATTTCATACTGGGGTTAGATCCTGCTAAACTACGCGAAAAGGGTCAAAACACGAAATTTTGCCACTCCAAGGCCTCGATGCATTTTGTCTGTCCACGTCTGTTTAAGTGTATGGGCATGTACAATGGTTCTATTTTAGCAATGCTACGTAGGATAAATGATGAGGTGGAGGAGAGAGAAATCATAATAAAAGGCTTTTTTTATAAAACATCCCCTCTTTATTAGATAGTAACTACAGTTACATCATCAACCAGTACAGGGAAAGTTTCAGAGGGGGCTTCTTCAAACCAGCCACTTCATAATGGACCTCTAGCCATCCTTGCTAGCTCATGGGCTGCTGTATTAGCATCTCTAAAACAGTGTTGAAATAAAATATTGGGAAAATCACAAGCAATATGATAGCAGTCATCAAAAACTGCCGCTGCTACATCAGGGGATCGTCCTCCATTATTCATCACCTCTATTACCTCCATGTTATCCGAGTTTACGACCAGCTTGTTGCAACCTAGATTTTGTGCCGACTGCAGCCCAAACTTAAGAGCTTGAGCTTCAGCTGACAGAGCATCAATGCATAAATCCAGTTTCCAATTTCCTCCTACAATAAAGGTTCCGTGTGAGTCCCTAACAATCGCCCCTGTTGAGCCCATCATGGAATCATGATCATATACAGCATCAATATTAAGTTTCACAAACCTCGATGGTGGTCGAGACCATCCACCCTTTTTTATGCTCGCCTTCGAAGATATTGCAATCACATAGTTTGTAGCAAGGACATGGATTGCAGATGCAATTTGAATCGGGGTTGAGTCCTCTCTCCGTGAACAAACTTGCAATGTACCCACCAGAGATACCAAGCACCAACAGCTACTGTTTCACGAAAGTTCTGAAGTCCCAACACTTCACAATCTGTATCTTGATAATTAAGTAGGAATTCCAACGTTGCTTCTCCCGCATAGTCTACTGCTCGAGCTCTATCAACAATGTCCTCGATACCCAAGTATTGCCACACTTCCTTGGCTTTTCTACATTCACACAACATATGTTTTACATCCTCCACACCCTGGTCGCAAACTGGGCAGTTGGGTGCAACCTTTATATGCATATTTGCCAAAGTCGACCGAAAAGGCAGTGTACCATGTAAAGTTCGCCACAAAAATATTTTTATCTTTGCTGGACACTGAAGCTCCCATACTCGATCCCAAATGGTGTTCATCTTTGTTGCCCCACTCCCATTTGTATGCCTCAACTTAGTGCCAAACTAAAAATCCCATTCGGCATGGTATGCTGATCGTACAGAAGAGAACCCATTTTTTGTGAGCCTCCAGCCAACAAGGTATGGCATTTCATGCGATGGCAGTGGGATAGAGAGTATCTTGTGCACATCAACCAGGCGAAAAGTCTGTCTAATCAGGTCCTCGTCCCACCGACCAGTATATGGATCCATTAAGTCAGAGACTCTGGATAGTAGATTACTACCTTTCGCCGTGATCACCTATCCATCAGAACAATTTGGGATCCACACGTCATCCCATATATTAATTTTTTGGCCATCACCAACACGCCAAATATATCCATGCTTGATGAAGAAAAAATGTATTAAAGCTGAAGATGTTAAGAATTTACCACCTATTGAAGAAATGCATGGACTTGACACACCACAACTATAGTTGGTAGAGGTAAATTCTTTATTAAAGTTTGATGAAGGTGGCATCCCTTATAATAAACATCCTTGCCAATGCCTGTATGAATTTGATAACTACATTAGGAAGCAAGATCACTTCAATGCAAATGTTATGGAATGATTGAAACAAAATTCTGATATGATTCCTCGCTTGAGTGACTTGTTATTTGGAATTACTAATGATCTTAGAGGTGTAGAAAAATATGCCTCTATGGTTCAAACTCAGTTAGAACAAGTTGTTAAATCTCAAAGAGAACTACTTAGTGAAATGAACACCAATATGAATGATTATGTTGTTAGAGTAGAAACTAGAGGAGGCAAAATGACTCAGGAACCACTTTATCCTGAGGGACACCCTAAATAATTGAACAAGACTCTCAAAGAATTAATGCTGATGCACCTAGTCCTTCTAAAAAGAAAAAGAAAAATGATAGGCACTACTGTTGGTGTCAAAACTGGCAGATCTCGGGTAGGGGGTCCCGAACTGTGCGTCTAAGGATCGAAGGTAACAAGAGGCAGGGGACACGATGTTTACCCAGGTTCAGGCCCTCTTGATGGACGTAATACCTTTCCTGCTTGATTGACTTTGACGAGTATAGGGGTTACAAGAGTTGATCTACCACAAGATCGTAATGGCTAAACCCTAGATGTCTAGCATGTATGATTATTATCGCCTCTATGGACTAAACCTCCGGTTTATATAGACACCGGAGGGGGCTAGGGTTGTACGGAGCTGGTTTACAGAGAAAGGAATCGTCATATCTGCACGCCAAGCTTGCCTTCCACGCCAAGGAGAGTCCCATCCGGACACGGGGGAAAGTCTTCCATCTTGTATCTTCACGGCCCATCAGTTCGGCCCATATCACACAGCCCGGACGCCCGAGGACCCCATAATCCAGGACTCCCTCAGTAGCCCCCGAACCAGTCTTCAATGACGATGTATCGGGCACGTAAATTGTCTTCGGCATTGCAAGGCGGGTTCCTCCACCGAATACTTTCAAAGCATCTGAACTGAAAAGCTATATTCGGCCCTCAAAGCTTCGGTCTTGGCAAGGTGAATTCTTTGAACAATTCGGTTTAAACGTCACACCCCTCGACTTCTGTGCTCCCGTCGCCTCAGCTTCCACGTGGCCAATGAATATGAAGGGTCCAAGCACTTTTACAGATAACCCCTTGACAACGTACGAAAGGCGCCTATTTAAGGAGATTAGATCTCAGATGCCTTTCCACACCAGGCAAAAATCCTTCGAACTTTGCCTAAAAAAACCACGCAATTATGGCCAGCGCTCCTAGTTCTTCTTCCCGCCCCCACGGCCCTCAAAAAGGCGATTGGGAGAGTTGCTCTATATCCCATGCCTAGCTGACCAAGCTCCAGGTGCAGGGATACCTCCCTCATGCAGATCTAGTCCCCGTTCAGGCGGGATTAACCTCCTTTACTGGCGAAGCCCTGGAAGAAAATTTCCCGAATCCTTCAGCAGGGGAGCGGGTGTGCTTCATTTCCTTTCTCTTAAGAGGCGTTGGATTTCCAATCCATCCTTTCCTCCGAGGTCTCCTGGAGTACTATGGGCTCCAATTGCACAATCTCACGCCGGGCTCCATTCTGCACATCGCGGGTTTCGTTGCTCTTTGCGAGTTGTTCCTAGGCTGCGAGGCCCATTTTGAGCTATGGAGGAAGCTCTTCTGCCTCATCCCTCCCTCCCAAAAGGGATCCATATTCGAGGTGGGAGGCGCCGAAGTATGGCGCATAGCTGGGACGGGATACTTATCCGACAGTCTGAAGAAGGCATCCGAAGAGTGGACCTCAGAGTGATTTTATATAGAAGACGTCGTTCTCTCGGACCCAATCCGGCGTGGCCTACCAGAATTCTCCAATGCCCCGTTAAAGAAGCACCACAGCTGGCATCCCCGAAGCCTCGAGGAGGTAGACAGTGCGGAGGTTAAGATGCTCATGGACAAGATAAAAATACTCGCCCAATCCGGACTGTCCATAATTGAAGTTATGGCGATTTCCATAACGCGCGGTGTTCAACTACTCCAATCCAGAGGACTCCCCATGTGGAACCACAACGGGGAGGATGATACCTCCCGCTATGGGCGCAAGGGCCTGGACAGCTCTGCCGCCCTGGCCACCATGTTGGCTGATCTTTACAAAGTGGAGAAAGAAGAATTTACTCGCCTCAAGTGCCGAGATGGCTTTTCCATGTACAAACCCCCTAGCTGGGTAAGCTCTCAATCCAAAACCTAATTCAATATGCCTTTTAACTTACTATTATGCAGTTCGCTGATGCGAATTCTAACCAGTTTATTGCTGCAGGTGTGTTGACTGGGCGGCCCAAAGAAGAGGTGTCCGAATTTCAAGGCGACCTGCTACAAGAGTTCTCTAAGGTGCACGAGCGAGCGCGGAAGGCAATGAGAAACATTGCGAAGGCTTTGTAGCCAGCCGACTCTCCTCCAGGAAGTATGGAGGAACTCGTGAATTTGTTCAAGGGGGCTCAACGCCGTTTTGGACTATGGAAGATATCAACATGCCGAGAAGGTGCTCGGGAGGCATGGGCAATGGTAAAAACACGGTACACCGGACTTGATCCCAATCATATGGCACGGGTCGGTCCTCGAGGATCTGATGGACAAGAAATTCCGATCGGCCTGGTGTACGACCAAGTGAAGGAGGCCGCCAAGTTTTCCCAACAAGATTGTAGACTAGACAACCTGTTAGAGGGTCTAGAGGAAGAAGAAGTTTTTGAGTCCAAGTAGTAATGTACTTTTATTGACAAACTTGTCTCCAGCCGAATTGTAAAATGATTGTCATGGCAGACTTTCTGCTTCGACCTCCGAAAACCCTGGGTTTAGGAGTGTTTCCGAATACTATACCGTAGGTAAACACCAAAGTATGTTCGGAAACCAGGCAGCCCGGTCATCGTTGCTTAAACACACAAGTGGTATTCGGGGAGCTATTTTATATTACATTTGATTGTAAGAAACATCTTCCAGAGAGAATAGTTCCGTTAAGGGTTCCTTTCCCTGGGCTAATATGCGGTTCTTTGTGCATACCGAAGCTATGATGCGAAAAAGTCAGAGTATGCGTTTATACTCTGGGGTCTTGTATTGCCACGAGGGCAGTTCGTCTTTTGCTCACCGATCAATCATTCCCTTAAGAACGCTAGCTTTTGGCTTCACCCGTCTGAGGTACATGTCCGGATGACCCGACTGTAACAATCACAGAGGTGCTCCCTTTATGCCCTAGCCAAATAAGCGGGAACGTAGGGCATAAGCACAGGAGCCAGGCAACCCAGCTTGACAAAAATTTAAGTCATAAAGGTGCATATAATGGCGAAGAAAAGACTATATGGATAGATGACACATATATACGGTGAGCTTGATGCTCGAGAAATAATAATAAGAATAAGCTTCTTGTGAAAAGAAGCCCCCAGGTATTGTGGGGTATGTACATTTTAGGATGTCTACCCCTCAGGTGTGCAGTTCATCTGAACACGAGCTAGAAGTCGTATTAAAATGAAGAAAAGAGAAAAACTATAAAAGGGAGAAAAGAAGGAACGAGAAAAAAGGTATATGTGCGGACTTACGCGTAGAATCTTCGGAGCCTTGCACTATTCCATGGATTTGGCTCCAAGCGATTGTCCGAAGCATCGCGAAGACGATATGCTCCTCCAATGAGAACTTCATCTTTAATGAAGGGACCCTCCCATTTGGGCTTGAGCTTGCCCTTTTTATTTTATGGTAGGCGTAAAACGAGTTCACCGACATTGTAGGTCTTTGCCCGTACTTCTCTTCTTTGGTATCGCCGAGCCTGTTGTTGATAAAATGCGGAACGGGCCTTCACGACATCGCGCTCCTCCTCTAGCCCGTCCAGGTCGTCCTACCGGTCGAGCTCGGCTTCTCTCTCTTCATACATGCGCACTCGAGGTGAATCATGAATAATGTCACAAGGCAAGACTGCCTCCGCACCGTACACCATGAAAAAGGGTGTATACCCGGTCGTGCGATTGGGCGTGTCCGCAGCCCCCAAAGTACGGAATCGAGTTCTCGACCCAGTGTTTATCCGATTCTTACACAGATCGCACTAGTCTGGGTTTGATGCCGCTCATTATCATGCCTTTAGCCCGTTCGACCTGACCGTTTGTTTGAGAGTGGTATACGGAGTCGTAATCAAGCTTGATGCCCAAATTGGCGCACCAAGTTTTCACCTCGTCGGCTGTAAAGTTAGAGCCGTTGTCAGTAATAATACTGTGTGGGACACCATAACGGTGTACGACGCTGGATATGAAATCTATCACCGGTCCGGCTTCAGCCGTTTTAACTGGTTTGGCTTCTATCCACTTAGTGAACTTGTCGACCATAACCAACAAGTATTTCTTCTTATGGCTTCGCCCTTTAAGAGGTCCGACCATATCGAGCCCCCAGACCGCAAAGGGCCAAGTAATGAGGATTGTTCGGAGGGCAGTGGGCAGCAAATGGCTTTGATTAGCGAAAACTGGCATCCGATGCAGCGCTGTACGAGGTCTTGTGCATCTGCTCGGGCTGTGGGCCAAAAGAAACCCGCGCGGAAGGCTTTACTTACAAGGGCCCGGGCTGCGGCATGATGACCGCCAAGACCAGCGTGTATTTCGGCCAAGAGCTGTCGTCCCTCTTCTTCGGAGATACATTGTTGAAGGACTCTGGTAGTACTTTTCTTGTAGAGTTCTCCTTCGTGAACTTTGTAGGCTTTCGAACGTCGAACGATGCGATGGGCCTCAGTCTGATCCTCAGGGAGCTCATTCCTAGTGAGGTAGGCAAGGAAAGGCTTGGTCCACAGGGCAATTACAACCATAATTTCGTGGGCTGATGGTGTTATTTCGGTGCCCGAGCCCCCGATGATATCGGGACTGTGTTCGGAATCGGGAGGTATGATCGGCTCCGGGTCAGTGCTCTCGTTCTCGTCCTGCCACACCACGGATGGCTTGAATAGCCTTTCCATGAAGGTTAGGTGGGACGGGGTCGCGTTTAGCGCCCATGCGAGCAAGGATGTCCGCGGCTTGATTACTCTCTCGAGCCACGTGATGAAACTCGATACCCTCGAACCGAGCTGATATTTGGAGTACGGCATTGCGGTAAGCCGCCATCTTTGGATCTTTTGCATCGAAGTTACCGTTTATTTGGGAAATTGCGAGGTTGGAATCCCCATGCACCTCAAGGCGTTGTATTCCCATGGAGACAGCCATCCGGAGACCATGTAATAGGGCCTCGTATTCGGCTGCATTGTTAGAGTCTGTATACATTATTTGGAGCACATAACAAACTGTGTCTTCTGTGGGGGATGTCAAGACGACACCAGCACCAAGTCCGGCTAACATTTTAGAGCCGTCAAAGTGCATCACCCAGTTGGAATACGTGCCGTACTCTTTAGGGAGTTCGGCCTCTGTCCATTCGGCGACGAAGTCAGCCAACACCTGAGATTTAATGGCTCGGTGTGGTTTGTATGTTATTTCGAATGGTAGGAGCTCAATGGCCCATTTGGCAATCCTGCCGGTGGCGTCCCAGTTGTTTATAATATCATTGAGCGGTACTTCTGAAGCCACCGTGATTGAGCACTCTTGAAAGTAGTGCCACAGCTTGCGGGATGCCATACAGACCGCATATGCTATCTTTTGATAATGCGGGTATCGGGATTTTCATGGTGTAAGGACCGTCGATACGTAATATACTGGTTTTTAGAGTGGGAATTTATGTCCCTCCTCTTCTCGTTCGACGACGAGCACCGCACTCACCACCTGGTGAGTTGTCGATATGTAAGCAACATTGGTTCACCGATGTTTGGTGCGGCCAAGATGGGGTTGCTTGCTAGCAAAGTTTTTATTTCCTCTAGTCCGGCTGTTGCAGCGTCCGTCCACGCAAAGTGGTCGGTGCGTCAGAGCAAGCGATACAATGGTAGTGCCTTTTCTCCTAATCTGGAGATAAAGCGGCTCAAGGCTGCCATGCACCCGGCTAGTTTTTGGACCTGTTTGAGGTCAGTTGGTGTTGCCAATTGTGACAGGGCTCGGATTTTGGCTGGGTTTGCTTCGATTCTTCTATTGGAGACAATAAAGCTGAGCAATTTGCCGGCAGGAACGCCGAAAACGCACTTTTCTGGATTGAGCTTTATGTCATATATTCGGAGGTTGTTGAATGTGAGGCGTAAGTCGTCCACCAACAATTCAACACTTGGTTTTGATCACTACGTCATCTACATATGCCTCCACAGTCTTGCCGATTTGCTTTTCCAGGCACGTTTGAATCATGCGTTGGTAAGTAGCGCCGGCGTTCTTGAGCTCGAAAGGCATAGTGTTGAAGTAGAAAGGCCCATACGGGGTGATGAATGCCGTTGTGCCTTGATCGGATTCCTTCATTTTAATTTGATGGTATCCGGAGTATGCGTCAAGGAAACACAGTGAATCGTGTCCTGCGGTCGCATCGATAATCTGGTCGATGCGAGGTAGTGGGAAGGGGTCCTTAGGGCAAGCCTTGTTAAGGTCTTTGAAATCGACACACAGGCGCCATGATTTATCCTTCTTTGATACCATGACCAGGTTTGCTAGCTAGTCCGGATGTTTGATCTCTATGATAAACCCAGCTTCGAGTAGCTTGGCTAGCTCCTCCCCCATAGCTTGTCGTTTGGGTTCAAAAAATCGCCAGAGCGTTTTCTTGACCGGCTTGTATCCCTTTAGTATGTTGAGACTATGTTCGGCAAGCGCACGTGGGATTCCTGGCATATCCGAGGGGTGCCGGGCGAAGATGTCCCAGTTTTCGTGGAAGAACGCGCGTAATGCGGCGTCGCCCATCGGGTCCAGCTATGCCCCGATGGAAGCTGGTTTCTTGGGATCCATGGGTGGACTTGAAATTTGACTATTTCGTCGGCTGGCTTGAAAGAGGTGGATTTGGGCCTTTTATCAAGAATTATGTCGTCCCTATCCACTATGGAACACGGAGCAATGAGTTCCTCGGCCGCTAGGGCTTCAGACAATGCCTCGAGGGCCAGGGGCGCGGTTTTGTTTTTGGCGCAGAGTGCTATGTCCGGATCACTGGAAATAGTGATAACACCATTTGGCCCGGGCATTTTGAGCTTCATACGTAATGAGGTATAGCTTGAAAGCGTGTGAATGCATCTCGCCCTAACAGGGCATGATATCCACTATTGAAGGGAGTCACCTAGAAGATTATATCTTCGGACCTATAGTTTTCTAGTGTGCCGAATACCACATCCAGCTTAATTTTTCCCGAGGATCTTGCTTCCCTGCTGGGAATGATTCCCCTAAAGGATGTATTGCTCTGCTCAATGCGACTCCTGTCCATTTGCATTTTATTGAGCGTGTCCTCGTAGATGAGGTTCAATCCGCTGCCACCGTCCATTAGCACTTTAACAATTTAATAAGCCAAAAACCGTCCACAATTGGGTTGAGGACTAGAGCTGCTGGTGCCCGGACTGAGCTAGATCTTGGTTCGTCATCGGCATTGAAAGTAATTGCCGTATCGTTCCAAGGGTTTATTGCTGCTACATGGCAGCCTTCAAAGAAGGTCGCTGCGCCGCTTATGCCGATTATTTGATGAGAAGGTCTCGAAGACTGTGAGTACTTCGGGGTCGTGTTCCAAAAAGTACCTTTCTGGTGTAGTGTTGGTGAGGATACCCTCGCCGCTCTTGGCCACCTGCCGGAGTATCCAACACGCCCGTAGGCTGTGCGTTGGTTCAGTATTCGGCATCATGTGTATTTGACAGGGCATGTCGAGCCATTCTTCGAAGACAGTTCTGTGTCCCATAAAGGGCTTGATTTTGTTGTCCACTGGATGATGATTAGGTGCCCCGCGAGGGTGCATCCTTTTTGCCTGTTCGGGGGATGGCTTAATGGCCTGCGGTTCCTAGCGTGCTGTCTGAGTTTTCCAGGCGCTTTCCATTGCGCAGTACTTCTGTATTATGTGTGCCAAATTGAGAAGTGTAGAACACGGCGGCGATAGAGGGCATTAAGGATTCCCTCGTCCGTACAGTTGTTGCGAAGTACTGAAATTGCATCGTCGTCGCAGCAGTCTTTTATCTTGTTTTTAACAAGGAGGAATCTAGCCCAAAAGTGATGGACTGTCTCCCAAGGGTGCTCTCGCACATACATTAGGTCGCATATGTCTGGAGGGCCGACGTTGATTGGAGAATATTGCTTGTGGTGGGTGGGCGGGCTCAAATTCGCACCCTGACCCACCATGGAATCCGGATTTGGAAGAATTTTTTAGGTTACCAGCCCAGGCTCTGGAGTGTCCAGGGAATTCTCAGGCTTAAAGTCGATTTTGTGTTCGGAGGACAGGGAGTGTCCTTGTCGGAGTTCTGGGAACGGGGGTCCCCACACTTGCCTGCCTGCGGCCCACGGTGTGGCTGTGCTAGCAGGCCTGTACGGCCCATCTTCATCAACAAGGCATTCAAGACCCTCGCGAGGGGCCAAGCCTCGCGAGACGGACGATGCAAGACCTCCTCAGGAGCGGCCTCGCTAGGCCGGCTCGCGAGGGGCGGAGAGATCAAGGTAAGGAAAACCTCACAAGGTTCTCGTGACGTGAGCCATGACGATCGAGACCAGGCGGGCACCAGCGCGCGCAGCGTCCTCATTTCCTCTTTGGTGCTAAAGGAGGCAAGCGCAGGTGCGGAGTATCGAGGCATCAAGCAAAGGTTTCCATATCAGTGCAACGAGACCAAGACCAGCAGGACGGCAAGACGGAGGTCACCATGGAGCCCAAGGCGGCGTCATCACCAGAGCCTTTTGCAGGCGAAGACTACTTTTGTAAGGATAAGCTGTACTAGCTGTCCCCTTTCAAATTGGCTGTTGTTGGCTCCCTTCCCGCTCAATATTTGGGGAGAGGACCAGGGCTTCTATAAATAGGACTAGCGACCACAGTAGGAGGCATCGGATCTTGAGCCAATCCTTAGCCGCACACCGAGCACAGGAACACCTCAACCTCAGGAGGCTGTTCTTCCCCTTGTACTGTTCATCATCAGCCCAAGAGTCAATCCACCACCACCACACTGGAGTAGGTTATTACACCACAACGGTGGCCCAAACCAGTATAAATCTTGTGTCCCTTGTGTTGTGAGTTGGTGAGTTCGTTCTTGAGATCTTAGCCAGTCAGGACGTGGATCGGTAGGGAGGTAATCTTCGCACGCACCCCAGTGTTCGAACCTTAAGGGTTTTGCCGGAACCCGTTATCCGACAGTCCTCTTGAGGGTGGGTATCCGGTTCTCCGGGTTCGGGAATCCGAACATAGTTGGTTCTCAACGTAGGAGAGGAGTTATTGTCAGCGTGCTCCTTCACAACCGCTACCTGATGGGTGATCGGTTGAGATTTGATTTCTCTCTGATCGGGTTTAAGCCTGATCCGATCATAGTTAGTTGAGACCCCTAGAGCGGCGATGCGATCTAGCAGCTCGTTTAAAGATGATAGATCTGCCGGATCCATCTTGTCAGAGTATTCGGGGCTGTTATGGAGAGGAATTTCGGCGGCTTGAGGGGCTGCCTTTGGCTTAACGGTCGAACGAGTGCCCACGGTGAAGTCGCCGAGTCGGAGGGTTAGTCCTGGAACCAGGACTCCTTCCGAAGTGTTATCGTCCTTGATGACAAGGCAAGCCATCGGTCCTTTCGACGATGCCATAGAGGAACTCTCAATGAAAGCACCAATGTCGGTGTCAAAACCGGCAGATCTCGGGTAGGGGGTCCCAAACTGTGCGTCTAAGGATCGAAGGTAACAAGAGGCAGGGGACATGATGTTTACCAAGGTTCGGGCCCTCTTGATGGAGGTAATACCTTACTTCCTGCTTGATTGACTTTGACGAGTATAGGGGTTACAAGAGTTGATCTACCACAAGATCGTAATGGCTAAACCCTAGATGTCTAGCCTGTATGATTATGATCGCCTCTATGGACTAACCCTCCGGTTTATATAGACACCGGAGGGGGCTAGGGTTGTACGGAGCCGGTTTACAGAGAAAGGAATCGTCATATCCGCACGCCAAGCTTGCCTTCCACGCCAAGGAGAGTCCTATCCGGACACGGGGGAAAGTCTTCCATCTTGTATCTTCACGGCCCATTAGTTCGGCCCACATCACACAGCCCGGACGCCCAGGACCCCATAATCCAGGACTCCCTCAGTAACCCCCGAACCAGTCTTCAATGACGATGTATCAGGCGCGTAAATTGTCTTCGGCATTGCAAGGCGGGTTCCTCCACCGAATACTTTCAAAGCATCTGAACTGAAAAGATATATTCGGCCCTCACAGCTTCGGTCTTGGCAAGGTGAATTCTTTGAACAACTCGGTTTAAATGTCACACCCCTCGGCTTCTGTGCTCCCATCGCCTCAGCTTCCACGTGGCCAATGAATATGAAGGGTCCAAGCACTTTTACAGATAACCCCTTGACAACATACAGAAGGCGCCTATTTAAGGAGATTAGATCTCAGATGCCTTTCCACACCAGGCGAAAATCCTTCTAACTTTGCCTAAAAAAACCACGCAATCATGGACAACGCTCCTAGTTGTTCTTCCCGCCCCCAAGGCCCTCAAAAAGGCGATTGGGAGAGTTGCTCTGTATCCCATTCCTAGCTGACCAAGCTCCAGGTGCAGGGATACCTCCCTCCTGCGGATCTAGTCCCCGTTCGGGCGGGATTAACCTCCTTTACTGGCGAAGCCCTGGCAGAAAATTTCTCGAATCCTTCAGCAGGGGAGCGGGTGTGCTTCATTTCCTTTCTCTTAAGAGGCGTTGGATTTCCAATCCATCCTTTCCTCCGAGGTCTCCTGGAGTACTATGGGCTCCAACTGCACAATCTCACGCCGGGCTCCATTCTGCACATCGCGGGTTTCGTTGCTCTTTGCGTGTTGTTCCTAGGCTGCGATGCCCATTTCGAGCTATGGAGGAAGCTCTTCTGCCTCATCCCTTGCTCCCAAAAGGGATCCATATTCGAGGTGGGCAGCGCCGAAGTATGGCGCATAGCCGGGACGGGATACCTATCCGGCAGTTCGAAGAAGGCATCCGAAGAGTGGCCCTCGGAGTGGTTTTATATAGAAGACGTCGTTCTCTCGGACCCAATCCGGTGTGGCCTACCGGAATTCTCCAATGCCCCGTTAAAGAAGCACCACAGCTGGCGTCCCCGAAGCCTTGAGGAGGTAGACAGTGCGGGGGTTAAGATGCTGATGGACAAGATAAAAATACTCGCCCAATCCGGACTGTCCATAATTGAAGTTATGGCGATTTCCATAACTGGCGTCCCACGGTGAAGTCGCCGAGTCGGAGGGTTTGTCCTGGAACCAGGACTCCTTCGGAAGTGTTATCGTCCTTGATGACAAGGCAAGCCATCGGTCCTTTCGACGACGCCACAGAGGAACTCTCAATGAAAGCACCAATGTCGGTGTCAAAACCAGCAGATCTCGGGTAGGGGGTCCCAAACTGTGCGTCTAAGGATCAAATGTAACAAGAGGCAGGGGACACGATGTTTACCCAGGTTCGGGCCCTCTTGATGGAGGTAATACCGTACTTCCTGCTTGATTGACTTTGACGAGTATAGGGGTTACAAGAGTTGATCTACCACGAGATCGTAATGGCTAAACCCTAGATGTCTAGCATGTATGATTATGATCGCCTCTACGGACTAACCCTCCGTTTTATATAGACACTGGTGGGGGCTAGGGTTGTACAGAGTCGATTTACAGAGAAAGGAATCGTCATATCCGCATGCCAAGCTTGCCTTCCATTCCAAGGAGAGTCCCATCCGGACACGGGGAAAAGTCTTCCAGCTTGTATCTTCATGGCCCATCAATCCGAACCATATCACACAGCCCGGACGCCTGAGGACCCCATAATCCAGGACTCCCTCAACTACAAAAAAAATACACTTCTGTGATGATACGTGTTTGTCACAGTAGGTCACATTTTCTGTCATGCATGTACATCCATGATGATTTTATGACAGAATCAAGATAGTCAAACCTGTGCTGTCGTAGAAGTGTTCCATGACAATACCAAAATTGTCATCACGGAAGTGTCCACTTCATGACGATAAATGGCGTGTCATGGAACTGTTTTCATCAAGGATAACCGACACGTGAAATCCACCGTAACGGGTCACCGTTAAGCTAGCGGGTTCCGGTTTGGACCTAATAACCCATTAACAGCCAGGACCAATGGGGATTTCCCACGTGTAAAATTCTCATTCGCCAGAGGATCCACGTGTCGGCTCAGCGTTGGGTTAGATGTCATTCACTCATTGTACGGGAGGCGCCTATGATACGTCGACACGTGGCAAGGTCCAACAGTGGATCATTCAAGTCAAAAGGCCGGCCCGTTTGACTTGGTTAAAAGGAAGCGGGCCGGCCCCATGGAAAGCCTGTTAACTGCCTGCTCGCATATAGCCCATTTACAGCCTGCTAACTCACGCCCTGTTATGGCCTATCCGAATTAGGCCCAGTAGCGTCATCTGGGCCGTCCAATATGATTCCAGCCCGTTGTAACTTCCGGCCCATGTATGGCCCATGACGTCTTTCGGTCCATACTGAATTAGGCCTAGTAGCGTCATCTGGGCCGTCTAATATGATTCCATCCCGTTGTAACTTCTGGCCCATGTATGGCCTATGATGTCTTTCGGCCCATACGAGGCCCTTTGTAACTCTGGGCCCATTAAAGGCCCGTGGTGAAACTGGCCCATAATGAATAGTGTATCGCTTTATACCCATTAACAGCCCCTTATTCCGTTGGGCCGCTTCCATCCCATGTTAACTTTCGGCCTTCTAAGGGACCATTTATTCATGGGCTCATTTCCAGCATTCGGTTACTTACGGTCCGTTACTGGCCTGTTCCACTTGTTGGCTAAATTCAGCCCGTGGTTACAATTGGCCCGTTTGTGGCCCGTTAACCCGTTGGGCTATTTTTATAGCGTCATAAAATACGTCCCATTAAGACCCATGATGCCTGTCGATAGAATTAAGCCCGTTATACATTTCTGCCTATTAACGGCCCGTTATCACTGGTAAGCATCGGTGCTATACAAATGGTTTTTGACCCCTTTATGCGACGACATTTGGAACCATCGCCAAGTGAGTGTGGGCGATAGGGGGGTGATACGTATCCAACGTATCTATATTTTTTGATTGTTCCATGCTATATTATATTCTGTTTTGGATGTTTAATGGGCTTTATTATACACTTTTATATTATTTTTGGGACTAACCTATTAACCGGAGGCCCAGCCCAAATTGCTGTTTTTTTTGCCTATTTCAGTGTTTCGAAGGAAAAGAATATCAAACGGAGTCCAAACGGAATGAAACCTTCAGGAACGTGATTTTCGGAACAAACGTGATCCAGAGGACTTGGAGTCTACGTAAAGCAATCAACGAGGAAGGCATGAGGCAGGGGGTGCGCCTACCCCCTGGGCGCGCCCTCCACCCTCGTGGGCCCCTCGTTGCTCCACGACGTACTTCTTCCTCCCATATATACCCATATACCCTGGAAGCATCATATACGGAGCCAAAACCCTATTTCCACCGCCGCAACCTTCTATACCCGTGAGATCCCATCTTGGGGCCTTTTCCGGTGCTCCGCCGGAGGGGGCATCGATCACGGAGGGCTTCTACATCAACACCATAGCCTCTCCGATGATGTGTGAGTAGTTTACCTCAGACCTTCGGGTCCATAGTTATTAGCTAGATGGCTTCTTCTCTCTCTTTGGATCTCAATACAAAGTTCTCCTCGATCTTCTTGGAGATCTATTCGATGTAATCTTCTTTTGCGGTGTGTTTGTCGAGATCCGATGAATTGTGGGTTTATGATCAAGATTATCTATGAACAATATTTGAATCTTCTCTGAATTCTTTTATGTATGATTGGTTATCTTTGCAAGTCTCTTCGAATTATCAGTTTGGTTTGGCCTACTAGATTGATCTTTCTTGCAATGGGAGAAGTGCTTAGCTTTGGGTTCAATCTTGCGGTGCTCGATCCCAAAGGATGTAAAGGGAAACGACACGTATTGTATTGTTTCCATCAAGGATAAAAAGATGGGGTTTATATCATATTGCATGAGTTTATCCCTCTACATCATGTCATCTTACTTAAAGCATTACTCTGTTCTTATGACCTTAATACTCTAGATGCATGCTGGATAGCGGTCGATGTGTGGAGTAATAGTCGTAGATGCAGAATCGTTTCGGTCTACATGTCACGGATGTGATGCCTATATACATGATCATACCTAGATATTCTCATAACTATGCTCAATTCTATCAATTGCTCGACAGTAATTCGTTTACCCATCGTAATACTTATGCTATCTTGAGAGAAGCCACTAGTGAAACCTATGGCCCCGGGGTCTATTTTCCATCATATTAATCTCCCGACAACAAGCTATTTCTGGTGCCGTTTATTTTACTTTGCATCTTTATCTCTTTATCATAAAAATACCAAAAATATTATCTTATCATCTCTATCAGATCTCACTCTCATAAGTGACAGTAAAGGGATTGACAACCCCTTTATCGCGTTAGTTGCGAGGTTCTTATTTGTTTGTGTAGGTGAGTGGGACCTGAGCGTGGTCTCCTACTGGATTGATACCTTAGTGCTCAAAAATAGAGGGAAATACTTACGCTACTTTACTGCATCACCCTTTCCTCTTCAAGGGAAAACCAACGCAGTGCTCAAGAGGTAGGAAGAAGGATTTCTGGCACCGCTGCCGGGGAGTCTACACACAAGTCAAGACATACCAAGTACCCATCACAAACTCTTACCCCTCGCATTACATTATTTGCCATTTGCCTCTCGTTTTCCTCTCACCCACTTCACCATTGCCGTTTTATTCGCCCTCTCTTTTCCGCTCACCTTTCTTTCGCCATGTCGGAATAAAAAAAGGTTGGGGGTTCTCTCCCGAGTTTTAGTACTTTGGACAATCCTTCTATTCTCTCTAAACTCATAAATAATGATGCTATGGAAAGACCTACCAAAGTTATCAATGAGAATCCTAATAATTTTGATGAAGATGATTCCGGAATTTTTCATTATTTACTCAATGAATATTTGAAAGATTCTTGGGATAGACTATTAAGGATCCGGGCCAGCTATGTGCCCAATACCAAATTGAAATTTACTTAAAGAGCTTTTATGTTGCCCTACCTTCTTCGTTTAAGCATGTCTTAGATTCTATATTTGAAGAAGGTTATCTTGAAGGGGATGCCGTAGATACTTATAAAAAGATGAAAATCATATTTGGGCACCCCATGAATGAGAAGGTTGAATCTACATCTCTTTTGCTCTCCTACCAAAACGAATCTATCAAAGAGATGAAAGCTAGCTTAGATGCAAATTTCCGTAAAATGCTTAATATTTCTTCTACCATTAACAACCATGTGCTTTATCAAAATAGAAAGATTAATGCCATAGATAATAAGTTTGCTCTTTTTTCCCTAAAACCAAAGATGGCAATACCTAGATCTATCCTTGCTTTTATGCCTAGCTAGGGGCGTTAAACGATAGCGCTTGTTGGGAGGCAACCCAATTTTATTTTAGTTTTTTTTGCTTTTTTGCTTCTGTTTAGGAATAAATATTTGATATAGCCTCTGTTTAGATTTTTTTTTATGTTTTAATTAGTGTTTGTGCCAAGTTAAACCTATAGGATCTTCTTGGATGATAGTTATTTGATCTTGCTGAAAATTCCAGAAACTTTCTATTCACGAAAACAATTGTTTAAAATCACCAGAACGTGATAAAATATTTATTCCAATTTCAATAGATCAATAAACAAATTTTCTAGGTCGTCCTATTTTGGTAGAATTGTTTGAGTTCCAGAAGTTTTCGGTAGTTACAGATTACTACAGACTGTTCTGTTTTTGACAGATTCTGTTTTTCGCGTGTTGTTTGCTTATTTTGATGAATCTATGGCTAGTAAAAGAGTTTATAAACCATAGAGAAGTTGGAATACAGTAGGTTCAACACCAATATAAATAATGAATGAGTTCAATACAGTACCTTGAAGTGGCGTTTTGTTTTTTCTTTCGTTAACGGAGCTCACGAGATTTTCTGTTGAGTTCTGTGTTGTGAAGTTTTCATGTTTTGGGTAAAGATTTGATGGATTATGGAACAAGGAGTGGCAAGAGACTAAGCTTGGGGATGCCCATGGCACCCCAAATTAATCTAAGGACACCAAAAAGCCAAAGCTTGGGGATGCCCCGGAAGGCATCCCCTCTTTCGTCTTCGTCCATCGGTAACTTTACTTGGAGCTATATTTTTATTCACCACATGATATGTGTTTTGCTTGGAGCGTCTTGTATGATTTGAGTCTTTACTTTTTAGTTTACCACAATCATCCTTGCTGTACACACCTTTTGAGAGAGACACACATGATTCGGAATTTATTAGAATACTCTATGTGCTTCACTTATATCTTTTGAGCTATATAGTTTTTGCTCTAGTGCTTCACTTATATCTTTTAGAGCACGGTGGTTGATTTGTTTTATAGAAACTATTGTTCTCTCATGATTCACTTATATTATTTTGAGAGTCCTACAAAACAGCATGGTAATTTGCTTTAATCATAAAAATTAGTCCTAATATAATAGGCATCCAAGATTAGTATTTTTTTCTTATGAGTGTGTTGAATACTATGAGAAGTTCGATGCTTGATAATTGTTTTGAGATATGAAGATGGTGATATTAGAGTCATGCTAGTTGAGTGGTTATGAATTTGAGAAATACTTGTGTTAAAGTTTGTGATTCCCGTAGCATGCACGTATGGTGAACCGTTATGTGATGAAGTCGGAGCATGATTTATTTATTGATTGTCTTCCTTATGAGTGGCAGTCGGGGACGAGCGATGGTCTTTTCCTACCAATCTATCCCCCTAGGAGCATGCGCGTAATACTTTGCTTTGATAACTTGTAGATTTTTGCAAAAAGTATATGAGTTCCTTATGACTAATGTTGAGTCCATGGATTATACACACTCTCATCCTTCCACCATTGCTAGCCTCTCTAATACCGCACACTTTTCGCCGGTATCATACACCCACCATATACCTTCCTCAAAATAGCCACCATACCTACCTATCATGGCATTTCCATAGCCATTCCGAGATATATTGCCATGCAACTTACCACCGTTTCGTTTACTATGACACACTTCATCATTGTCATAATTGCTTTGCGTGATCATGTAGTTGACATCGTATTTGTGGCAAAGCCACCGTTCATGGTTCTTTCATACATGTCACTCTTGATTCATTGCATATCCCGGTACACCACCGGAGGCATTCACATAGAGTCATATTTTGTTCTAAGTATTGAGTTGTAATTCTTGAGTTGTAAGTAAATAAAAGTGTGATGATCATCATTATTAGAGCATTGTCCCAAGTGAGGAAAGGATGATGGAGACTATGATTCCCCCACAAGCCGGGATGACTCCGGACAGAAAAAAAAGAAAGGCCAAAAAAAATAGAAGGCCCAAAAAAATGAGAGAAAAAGAGAGAAGGGACAATGCTACTATCATTTTTCCACACTTGTGCTTCAAAGTAGCACCATGATCTTCATGATAGAGAGTCTCCTATGATATCACTTTCATACTAGTGGGAATTTTTCATTTATAGAACTTGGCTTGTATATTCCAATGATGGGCTTCCTCAAAATGCCCTAGGTCTTCATGAGCAAGCGAGTTGGATGCACACCCACTTAGTTTCTTTTGTTGAGCTTTCATATACTTATAGCTCTAGTGCATCCGTTGCATGGCAATCCCTACTCACTCGCATTGATATCTATTGATGGGCATCTCCATAGCCCATCGATACGCCTAGTTGATGTGAGACTATCTTCTCCTTTTTTGTCTTCTCCACAACCACCATTCTATTCCACATATAGTGCTATGTCCATGGCTCACGCTCATGTATTGTGTGAAGATTGAAAAAGTTTGAGAACACCAAAAGTATGAAACAATTGTTTGGCTTGTCATCAGGGTTGTGCATGATTTAAATGTTTTGTGTGGTGAAGATAGAGCATAGCCAGACTATATGATTTTGTAGGGATAACTTTCTTTGGCCATGTTATTTTGAGAAGACATAATTGCTTAGTTAGTATGCTTGAAGTATTATTATTTTTATGTCAATATTAAACTTTTGTCTTGAATATTTCAGATCTGAATATTCATACCACAAATAAGAGAACTACATTGAAAATTATGCTAAGTAGAATTCCACATCAAAAATTCTGTTTTTATCATTTACCTACTCGAGGACGAGCAGGAATTAAGCTTGGGGATGCTTGATACGCCCTCAACGTATCTATAATTTTTTATTGTTCCATGCTATATTATATTCTATTTTGGATGTTTAATGGGCTTTATTATACACTTTTATATTATTTTTGGGACTAACCTATTAACCGGAGGCCCAGCCCAAATTGCTGTTTTTTTTGCCTATTTCAGTGTTTCGAAGGAAAAGAATATCAAACGGAGTCCAAATGGAATGAAACCTTCGGGAACGTGATTTTCGGAACAAACGTGATCCAGAGGACTTGGAGTCTACGTAAAGCAATCAATGAGGAAGGCACGAGGCAGGGGGCGTGCCTACCCCCCTGGGCGCGCCCTCCACCCTCGTGGGCCCCTTGTTGCTCCACCAACGTACTTCTTCCTCCTATATATACCCATATACCCTGGAAACATCATATACGGAGCCAAAACCCTATTTCCACTGCTGCAACCTTCTGTACCCATGAGATCCCATCTTGGGGCCTTTTCCGGCGCTCCACCGGAGGGGGCATTGATCACGGAGGGCTTCTAAATCAACACCATAGCCTCTCCGATGATGTGTGAGTAGTTTACCTCAGACTTCGGGTCCATAGTTATTAGCTAGATGGCTTCTTCTCTCTCTTTGGATCTCAATACAAAGTTCTCCTCAATCTTCTTGGAGATCTATTCGATGTAATCTTCTTTTGTGGTGTGTTTGTCGAGATCCGATGAATTGTGGGTTTATGATCAAGATTATCTATGAACAATATTTGAATCTCCTCTGAATTCTTTTATGTATGATTGGTTATCTTTGCAAGTCTCTTTGAATTATCTATTTGGTTTGGCCTACTAGATTGATCTTTCTTGCAATGAGAGAAGTGCTTAGCTTTGGGTTCAATCTTGCGGTGCTCGATCCCAGTGACAGAAATGGAAACGACACGTATTGTATTGTTGCCATCGAGGATAAAAAGATGGGGTTTATATCATATTGCATGAGTTTATCTCTCTACATCATGTCTTCTTACTTAAAGCATTACTCTGTTCTTATGAACTTAATACTCTAGATGCATGCTGGATAGCGGTCGATGTGTGGAGTAATAGTAGTAGATGCAGAATCGTTTCGGTCTACTTGTCACGGACGTGATGCCTATATACATGATCATACCTAGATATTCTCATAACTATGCTCAATTCTATCAATTGCTCGACAGTAATTCGTTTACCCATTGTAATACTTATGTTATCTTGAGAGAAGCCACTAGTGAAACCTATGGCCCCCGGGTCTATTTTCCATCATATTAATCTCCTGACAACAAGCTATTTCTGGCACCGTTTATTTTACTTTGCATCTTTATTTCTCTTTATCATAAAAATACCAAAAATATTATCTTATCATCTCTATCAGATCTCACTCTCGTAAGTGACCGTAAAGGGATTGACAACCCCTTTATCGTGTTGGTTGCGAGGTTCTTATTTGTTTGTGTAGGTGCGTGCAAATCGAGTGTGGTCTCCTACTGGATTGATACCTTGGTTCTCAAAAACTGAGGGAAATACTTACGCTACTTTACTGCATCACCCTTTCCTCTTCAAGGGAAAGCCAACGCAATGCTCAAGAGGTAGGAGGGGGTCCTTCCCACACGACCCAGAAATCGTCGGGGATAGGCCCTCCGAGGACACAGGCTGGGGCAAAATGAGCTCGTGCGCGATTGGGCAAGGCATCAAAACCCAATCATTTCTGTTTGTATGTACATCCCACATGGTGAATCCCAGAAAAACATTTCCGTTCGTATGTATATCACGCACAGTCAGTCCAAGTAATACGTTTCTGTTCTTATGTACATCCCACACAGTCAATCCAAGGAAAACATTTCCGTTCGTATGTATATCACACACAGTCAATCCAAGGAATACGTTTCCGTTCTTATGTACATCCCACACAGTCAATCCAGGGAAAACGTTTCCGTTCGTATGTACATCCCACACCAGTTTATGTGTAGGCTCGTGTGTGAAAGGTGTAACTATCACACACGCTCTGCCTTGGTTAACTGTTTGCTTTTATCAACTATATCACACACGATTTGATGAAGAAAACCGTGTGGCATTGGGCTATCCATCACAAGCACTTTTACTGCTAGAACCGTTTGCAAAGTTCCATCACACATTTAGCAGGTTTATTAGTTTACAATTAATAATACCAGTATTACGCAAATTCACATTTCATATCGAACAACTCTTTGCCAATTTCATATCAGGCACATAAATATATTTTAACATCACAGTATGATAGCTACATGAAAACAACATATTACAACATATAGCTAGTTCAACTTCATAAGAACAATGTTAGAACAATATATTCATTTCCCTAATCGAGATCATCCAGGCTCGTCTTATCCACCTCTGCTTTCAGTACAATAAGAACCTGTTTTGCACTGGCCAACTGGGAAAGTGCCTCCTCCTTCGCCAACACCATCTTAGCAAAGTCTGATTTAAAAAACCTGAGATCATTCTCCACCTTCCTCTTTTTATCCCGCATCTTCAAATATTCTTCAATGTTGACAACACTTACTCTAAGCCTACCTCTATTCTCTTCCTCATACATGCTTGAGAGCTTTCCTAGGCACATCTTCAAAGACTGTGGACACTCTTGATCAACCCACTCCAAGTAAGAACACTTCAGATCATCCTATAATATTTAAAACTAGATCAGTAACAATTGTAGGGGAAATGGGTTTATAGCAACATAGAAAATCACAAATGCTTATTTTGAAAAACTAAAGAAACGTGTTAATTATGACATATCTTCTCAAAAAGATCAATGTGCAAATGAATTAATTGCTACTGAGACAACAACCAAATTCTGAAACATCAGAAGCTATAATTAACTACAACAATGCTACAAGTTCTTACTCATGTACAATAAATAACAAATTGAACATTTTACAAGGAAGGTAAATATTACTGAAACAACATAGCGACAGTGTTTGGATGACAGAAAATTGAAACTAACATGTGTGTACATGCACAAGTTTAGTAACATAGAACTAATAGCACTAAGGCCGTCCACTATGTATGCCAAAACTGGTGTAAATACAACTGTTGCTACATCTCGCACAGGTGCCCTGCACTGGCGAGCCGATGCAGTGGAAAAAAATTAGGGACCCGGACTCCGGAGCACCTGGTTGCTCCGATGCCCAGTTCCTTCATGCCATAAAGATTTAGTATTTTACTGCTTGGCTGCTCGGGTGTGTGGACCAAATTTGGCTGCACAAACTGCTGAAGTGGTGCCAAATAATTTTCTAATGGCACCGCTAATGAGATGGCAAAAAATTTAGATACTAGGTACAAACTGTGACACTGTCTTAGGATGCGTTTGGTTGAAGGTGTGGTATGAATGGGTTGGGACCATGACAGTGTTTGAATCACATCTAACAAGTGATTTGTAACAACGAAAGAGGGTCTAACCTTCTCTGCACATGCCAGAAACTTCCTCCCAGTGTCCACAGATTCAAAGGCAACTAGCTTCACGAATGGAAATTGATGGTGACAATGAGCAGATAGATCTTCAGCTAGTCCGCTCCATTCGTTGCCACTGATGGTCCTAGGGAGCTACAAGAGGAAGAAATGACTCAAATCGACCGCCGGGTAAAAATCCTTCATTCCAAGTCATAGCCCGGGAGAGAGACGAGAGGCATACCCGGGTGGTGAAGGAGTCATCGCCGGAGGAGGAACCGCTGGAGAGGTCTTTGAAGAAGACCATGGTGACCCCGACGGTAGGATGCGAGATGGCGAGAGCGAGGAAGCGGCTATAGCTTAGGAAGGAACAAAGGAAGGAAGGAGGAAACAGGGGAAATGTGACTTGTGGTCGGGGAGAAAAGGGGGTGGGGAAGGGGGGAGGGGGTGGGGGTAGATATCTTGGCGGTAGGCCAAAATTTTGGAAATGTGGAGGGAAACTTTGCACGCGGTGCCGCCGGACCATTCACTTTGAACGATTGTGTGCATCGCAAATGATTCTTCTGCTTTACGCGCGTGGGATATGGGATGAGTTTGATAATTCAAATTTTGGTGGAAATTTCCCCGGGTACGTCATCGCATAATTTAACATCGCTTGCTAATTTGGGCACACAAAAGAGCGTACAACAGACACACCACACTTACTGAATCGAGCAAATTTTTTAGTAATTAAACAAAGCAGTTGACCTAAACATTGCTCTAACAAAAGACTAGCATTAAAAACAAAGCCTAAGTACACATAATTTTAACAAATCCGCAGACGCGCCGACCTATGCATCGCCGGTGTGAGATGAGACGTCGATGACTTGTTCTGGCGACATGCAGCCGTTGGTGGACTCCGCGTCCCCCCTGCTGAAGTCGACCTCGTCCTCGTCCTCGGCGCCGCACTCAAGGTTGTAGTACTCGTAGTAGTGGCTGCGCCAGAGCTCGCGTTGGTACTCCACCGCCGATTCCTCGACGAACAGACTCTTCTCTACCTCGACCTCGGCCACGCGCAACTCCTCCTCCCGGCGCTCCTCGATCTCCGCCGCCTCTTGCATCTCCAGCTCCCGCTCGGTGATGACCCACAAGTATAGGGGATCTATCGTAGTCCTTTCTATAAGTAAGAGTGTCGAACCCAACGAGGAGCAGAAGGAAATGATAAGCGGTTTTCAGCAAGGTATTCTCCGCAAGCACTGAAATTATAGGTAGCATATAGTTTTGTGATAAGATAATTTGTAACGAGCAACAAGTAACAAAAGTAAATAAAGTGCAGCAAGGTGGCCCAATCCTTTTTGTAGCAAAGGACAAGCCTGGACAAACTCTTATATAGAGAAAAGCGCACCTGAGGACACATGGGAATTATCATCTAGCTAGTTTTCATCACGTTCATATGATTCGCGTTTAGTACTTTCATAATTTGATATGTGGGTGGACCGGTGCTTGGGTGCCGTCCTTACTTGGACAAGCATCCCACTTATGATTAACCCTTATTGCAAGCATCCGCAACTACAAAAGAAGTATTAAGGTAAACCTAACCATAGCATGAAACATATGGATCCAAATCAGCCCCTTACGAAACAACGCATAAACTAGGGTTTAAGCTTCATCACTCTAGCAACCCATCATCTACTTATTACTTCCCAATGCCTTCCTCTAGGCCCAAACAATGGTGAAGTGTCATGTAGTCGACGTTCACATAACACCACTAGAGGAGAGACAACATACATCTCATCAAAATATCGAACGAATACCAAATTCACATGACTACTAATAGCAAGACTTCTCCCATGTCCTCAGGAACAAACGTAGCTACTCACAAAGAATATTCATGTTCATAATCAGAGGGGTATTAATATGCATAATGGATCTGAACATATGATCTTCCACCAAATAAACCAACTAGCATCAACTACAAGGAGTAATCAACACTACTAGCAGCCTACAAGTACCAATCCCATACTTAGAGACAAGAATTGGATACAAGAGATGAACTAGGGTTTGAGAGGAGATGGTGCTGGTGAAGATGTTGATGGAGATTGGCCCCCTCCTGATGAGAGGAGCGTTGGTGATGACGATGGAGATAATTTCCCCCTCCCGGACGGAAGTGCCCTCGGCAGAACAGCTCTGCCAGAGCCCTAGATTGGTTCCGCCAAGGTTCCGCCTCGTGGCGGCGGAGTCTCATCCCGAAAGCTTGCTTATTATTTTTTCTTCAGACGAAAGACTTCATATAGCAGAAGATGGGCACCGGAGGGCCAACAGGGGGCTCACGAGGCAGGGGGCGCGCCCAGGGTGGTAGGGCGCGCCCCCCACCCTCGTGGCGAGGGTGTGGGCCCCCTATGGTATTTCTTCCGCTCAGTATTTTTATTATTTCCGAAAATAACTTCCGTGGAGTTTCAGGACTTTTGGAGTTGTGCAGAATAGGTCTCTAATATTTGCTCCTTTTCCAGCCCAGAATTCCAGCTGTCGGCATTCTCCCTCCTTATGTGAACCTTGTAAAATAAGAGATAATATGCATAAGTATCGTGACATAATGTGTAATAACAGCCCATAATGCAATAAATATCGATATAAAATCATGATGCAATATGGACGTATCAACTCCCCCAAGCTTAGACCTTGCTTGTCCTCAAGAGGAAGCCGATAACGATAAATATGTCCACATGTTTAGAGGTAGACGTGTCGATAAAATGAAATACGGACATGAGGGCATCATGATCATTATTGTAACAGTGACATATATGGATATTGTCATATGATTTCTTATGCTCAAGTAATAATCTATTCACAATGCAAAGTACGAATCAGAAACTTTATTGAGAACTAACAAACTATAATCTCAGTCATTGAAGCAATTGCAATTTATCATAACATCAGAAAGAGTCTATGTCAGAGCTTTTCAGCAAGTCCACATACTCAACTATCATTTAGTCTTTCACAATTGCTAACACTCATGCAATACTTGTGGTTACGGAGTTTTAATCGGACACAAAGAAAGATAGGGGCTTATAGTTTTCGCCTCCCAACCTTTTACCTCAAGGGTAATGTCAACAATAATAGTTCATGCTAACTTACATCCAATTAATTAATTTATATATATATATATATATATATATATATATATATATATATATATATATATATATATATATATATATATATATATATATATATCAGATCTTTTCAACACACTATGCTTGCCAAAGGATAAAATGTAAAAAGGTAAGGTGAAGATCACCATGACTCTTGCATAAGGTAGAAGATAAAAGTAAAAGATAGGCCCTTCACAGAGGGAATAAGAGGTTGCCATGCGCTTTCAGGGTTGGATGCACAAAATCTTAATGCAAAAGAACATCACTTTATATTGCCACTTGTGATATGGACCTTTATTACGCAGTCCGTCGCTTTTATTTCTTCCACATCACAAGATCGTATAAAGCTTATTTCCTCCACACTAATCAATCATACATATTTAGAGAGCAATTTTTATTGCTTGCACTGATGACAACTTACTTGAAGGATCTTAATCAATCCATAGGTAGATATGATGGACTCTCATGGCAAAACTGGGTTTAAGGGTATTTGGAAGCACAAGTAGTATCTCTACTTGGTGCAAAGAATTTGGCTAGCATGAGGGGGAAAGGCAAACTCAACATGTTGGATGATCCATGACAATATACTTTATTTCAGATATAAGAAAACATAACGCATTACGTTGTCTTCCTTATCCCACACCAACTCTTTAGCATGTCATATTTTAATGAGTGATCACAATCATAAAAGATGTCCAAGATAGTATATTTATATGTGAAACCTCTCTTTCTTTATGACTTCCCATTAATTGCAATGATGGCCAAAGCTATGTTGGTCAACTCTCAATTTTTTTAATCATCATACTCATTCTATGTGAAGTCATTACTCTCCATAAGATCAATATGATCTCTTTTATTTCTTTTTTTTCTTTTCTTTTCTTTTATTCCCTCAAGATCATGGCAAAATAATCAAGCCATTGACTCAACACTAATCTTCATTATATAGCTCACGAACTCGATTAGATAAAGGGATCATAAAGCAAAACTCAAAACTAGATCATACCAAAAACTTTATTCTACTTGATCAAGATATTACTAAAAGGATCGAACTAAGTAAAACGGTAAAGATAGGAGTGTGATGGTGATACGATACCAGGGTACCTCCCCCAAGCTTGGCAGTTGCCAAGGGGAGTGCCCATACCCATGCGATTGTATCTCTTTCTTCGGAGGTGATGATGATGGAGTTGTTGATGATGTAAATTGTGCTTTCAGCTTCTTCATATTGTAATTGAGGAGAGCAATTTCCTCCTTTAAATCATCGACCTCCGATTCCATCTTCAAGATCTTGTCACATAAATCTCCTTTGCTTTTCTGTAGAAAACGAGAAGGAATAGATCGATTGTTAGATAGTTTAGCCCTCTTAGGGAGACTAGATTTCTTGAACTTCACGTGCATATCCCCAGGTTGAGGTAGAGGGACATCTTCCTCGTCCGAACTTGAATCATTGATCCTCATCAAATGAGCATCCTCCTCCTCATCCGTAGTTCGACCACAAGGAGATAGATCCCCATAGGTCTTTGGGTCAGCAATGAGGTGTGAGACATAGCTCTCTCCGTTGGAATCCTGAGATGCCATCTTGCTCCAAATCTGCTACAGAAACAGCTCGAAAAGAAAACAGAGAATATATGCATGGTACCGGAGTCAAAACCTTCGGGAGATTATATAATGAATTTTTACCGACCAAAATACGCAACGTGCAAGAAAACGGAGTCCGGAGAGCGCACGAGGTGCCCATGAGGCAGGGGGGCGCGCCCTCCACCCTCGTGTCCTTCCCGGACTGCTTCTTATTTTTCTATTTTTCTAAATATTCCAAAACGGAGAAAAAATTCCTTTAGAACTGTTTTGGAGTTGGTTTACTTACCGTACCACATACCTATTCCTTTTCGGAGTCTAAAACATTCTGGAAAGTGTCCCTTATGTATTCCTCCGGGGTTACGGTTTCAATAACATTGGTTTCAACATTTATAGGATTACCTGAGATATAATGTTTGATTCTCTGATCGTTCACCACCTTCGGATTTGTGCCCTCGAAGTTGTTGATTTTTATGGCACCGGAACGATAGACCTCCTCGATAACGTAAGGACCTTCCCATTTAGAGAGAAGTTATCCTGCAAAAAATCTTAAACGAGAGTTGTATAGCAATACATAATCACCTACATTAAACTCATGCTTTTGTATCCTTTTGTCATGCCATCTTTTAACTTTTTCTTTAAACAATTTGGCATTCTCATAGGCTTGGGTTCTCCATTCATCAAGTGAGCTAATTTCAAATAACCTCTTCTCACCGGCAAGTTTGAAATCATAATTGAGATCTTTAATATCCCAATATGCCTTATGTTCTAATTCAAGCGGTAAGTGACATGCTTTTCCATAAACCATTTTATACGGAGACATACCCATAGGATTTTTATATGCAGTTCTATAGGCCCATAATGCATCATCAAGTTTCTTGGACCAATTCTTTCGGGATCTATTAACAGTCTTTTGCAAAATTAATTTAAGCTCTCTATTACTCAATTCTACTTGACCACTAGACTGTGGGTGATAAGGAGATGCAATTCTATGATTAACATCATACTTAGCAAGCATTTTGCGAAAATCAGCATGAATAAAATGTGAACCACCATCTTGTCATTAAATATCTAGGGACTCCAAACCTCGGAAAAATAACTTCTTTAAGCATATTAATAGAGGTGTTATGATCAACACTACTAGTTGGAATAGCTTCTACCCACTTAGTAATGTAATCAACATCAACTAAGATATGTGTATACCCATTAGAGGCAGGAAACGGTCCCATATAATCAAAGCCCCAAACATCAAATGGTTCAATAACAAGTGAATAATTCATAGGCATTTCTTAACGTCTACTAATATTACCAATTCTTTGACATTCATCACAAGATAAGACAAACTTACGAGCATCCTTGAAGAGAGTAGGCCAATAAAAACCGGATTGCAATACCTTATGTGCAGTTCTATCTCCAGCATGGTGTCCTCCATAAGCTTCGGAGTGACACTTGTGTAGGATCTGTTCTTGTTCATGCTCAGGCACACAACATCTAATAACACCATCTACTCCTTCTTTATAAAGATGTGGGTCATCCCAAAAGTAATGTCGCAAATCATAGAAAAACTTTTTCTTTTGTTGGTATGTGAAGCTAGGTGGTATAAATTTAGCAACAATGTAATTAGCATAGTCAGCATACCATGGAGCAGTACGAGAAGCATTTATGACATTCAATTGTTCATCAGGAAAGCTATCATCAATAGGTAGTGGGTCATCAAGAACATTCTCTAACCTAGACAAGTTGTCTGCAACGGGGTTATCAGCTCCCTTTCTATCAATAATATGCAAATCAAATTCTTGTAGCAGGAGAACCCGTCTAATAAGTCTAGGTTTAGCATCTTTCTTTTCCATAAGATATTCAATAGCAGCATGATCCGTGTGAATAATTACTTTAGAATCAACAATATAAGGTCTAAACTTATCACAAGCAAATACAACTGCTAAAAATTCTTTTTCAGTAGTAGCATAATTTCTCTGGGCATTGTCTAGAGTTTTACTAGCATATTGAATAACATTTAATTTCTTATCAACACTTTGCCCTAGAACAGCACCTACAGCATAATCACTAGCATCACACATAATTTCAAAGGGTAAATTCCAATCAAGTGGCTGAACAATAGGTGCAGAAATCAATGCTTTATTAAGTATTTCAAATGCTTCTACACAATCATCATCAAAGACAAATGGTATATATTTTTGTAATAGATTAGTCAGAGGCCGAGAAATTTTTGAGAAGTCCTTAATGAACCTCCTATAAAAGCCGGCATGACCAAGGAAACTTCTTATACCTCAAATATCCTTGGGACATGGCATCTTTTCAATAGCATCAACTTTAGCTTTATCAACTTCGATACCTCTTTCAGAAATTTTATGCCCCAAGACAATACCTTCATTAACCATAAAGTGGCACTTCTCCCAATTCAAGACAAGGTTAGTTTCTTCACATGTCTGCAAAACTCGATCAAGGTTGCTCAAGCAATCATCAAAAGAGGATCCATAAACGGAGAAATCGTCCATGAAAACCTCACAAATCTTTTCACAAAAGTCAGAGAATATAGCCATCATGCATCTTTGAAAGGTAGCAGGTGCATTACATAAACCAAAAGGCATACGTCTATAAGCAAAAGTACCGAAAGGGCAAGTAAAAGTGGTCTTAGCTTGATCATCAGCTGACACAGGTATTTGAGAGAAACCAGAATAACCATCTAGAAAGCAAAAATGTGTATGTTTGGATAATCTTTCTAGCATTTGATCAATAAAAGGTAAGGGGTAATGATCTTTTTAGTAGCTTTATTTAATTTGCGGAAATCAATTACCATCCTATAACCTGTAATAATTCTTTGCGGAATCAATTCATCTTTATCATTAGGAATGACAGTAATACCTCCCTTCTTAGGGACACAATGGACAAGACTTACCCACTAACTATCAGCAACGGGATAGATTATACCTGCCTCAAGGAGCTTTAGTATTTCCTTTCTTACCACTTCTTTCATTTTAGGATTCAGCCGTCGTTAATGATCAATAACTGGTTTGCCGTCTTTCTCCAAATTTTTTTTGTGTTGACATAGAGTGGGACTAATGCCCTGAAGATCATCAAGAGTATATCCAATAGCAGCACGGTGCTTCTTCAGAGTTTTCAATAATTTTTCTTCCTCCTTCTCTGAAAGGTTAGCACTAATAATAGCTGGGTATATCTTCTTTTCATCAAGATAAGCATATTTAAGAGTATTAGGTAATGGTTTAAGCTCGAACACGAGATCACCCTTGGATGGAGGAGGATCCCCTAGGATTTCAACAGGCAAGTTGTGTTTCAGAATAGGTCCATGTTTAAAGAACACTTCATCTTTTCCCTTCTTTCATTGATAAACATATCATTTTCATGATCTAGCAAATATTGTTCTAAGGGATCACTAGGAGGCACAACAATAGAAGCAAGACCAATAATTTCATCTTTACTAGGAAATTCCTCTTCACGGTGTTGTCTATGAAATTTAGAGAAACTAAACTCATGAGACATATCACCTAGACCAATAGTAACAACATCCTTTTCGCAGTCTATATTAGCATTAACAGTGTTTAAGAAGGGTCTACCAAATATAATGGGACAAAAGCTATCTTGTGGGGAACCAAGAACAAGAAAATCAGCAGGATATTTAGTTTTCCCACACAAGACTTCAACATCTCTAACAATTCCAATTGGTGATATAGTATCTCTAGTGGCAAGCTTAATTGTGACATCAATATCTTCTAACTCAGCAGGTGCAATATCATGCATAATTTCTTTGTATAAGTCAATAGGTATTGCACTAGCACCCATATCACACAAGCCATGATAACAATGATCTCCTATTTTAACAGAAATAACAGGCATGCCTACCACAGTCTATGTTTATCTTTAGCACAAGGTTTAGCAATTCTAGCAGTCTCATCACAGAAATAAATAACATGCTCATCAATATTATCAGCCAAAAGATCTTTAACAATAGCAATATTAGGTTCAACTTTAACTTGCACAGGAGGTGTATAAGTTCTAATATTGCTTTTACGAACCACAGTTGAAGCTTTAGCATGATCCTTTATTCTAACATGGAAAGGTGGTTTTTCAACATACGCAGTAGGAACAATAGGATCATTATAAGTGATAGTCTTTTCTTCAACTTTAATAGGTGCAGCTACTTTTACTTCTGTGGGAGGATGATATTAAAACCACTTCTCCTTAGGGAGATCAACATGAGTAGCAAAAGATTCACAGAAAGAAGCTACTATCTCAGAGTCAAGTCCATATTTAGTGCTTAATTTACGGAAAACATTGGTATCCATAAAAGATTTAACACAATCAAACTTAGGTGTCATACTTGACTCCTTACCTTCGTCGAGATCCAAATCTTCAGAGTTGCATTTAATTCTTTCCAATAAATCCCATTTGAATTCAATAGTCTTCATCATAAAAGAGCCAGCACAAGAAGTATCGAGCATGGTGGGATTGTTGTCAGAAAGCCGATCATAAAAGTTTTGAATAATCATTTCTCTTGAGAGCTCATGATTGGGGCATGAATATAACATTGACTTAAGACTCCCCCAAGCTTGAGCGATGCTTTCTCCTTCGCGAGGCCAAAAATTATATATATAATTACGATCACGATGAACAAGATTCATAGGATAAAACTTCTGATGAAATTCCAATTTCAATCGTTTATAGTTCCATGATCCCATATCATCACATAGCCTATACCATGTCAATGAATCTCCCTTCAAAGATAAAGGGAAGACCTTCTTCTTGATAACACCATCAGGCATACCTGCAAGCTTAAATAGTCCACAAACCTCATCCACATATATTAGGTGCTCATCAGGATGTAATGTTCCATCTCCTGCAAAAGGATTAGCTAGCAGTTTTTCTACCATACCCGAAGGAATTTGAAAGTAGACATTTTCATTTTCAGTAGGTTCAGTAGGTTCAGTAGGTTGAGGAGCAACTCTTTGCTCTACTGGCTGGGGTGAAGATACCCCGAACAAGCCCCTCAGAGGATTACTTTCCATAGTAACAAGTGATAGTAAATTTCAGCACACTATATAAATTTTTTTCTTACCAAATTCCACCTACCAAAGGCGCTTCACTCCCCGGCAACGGGGCCAGAAAAGAGTCTTGATGACCCACAAGTATAGGGGATCTATCGTAGTCCTTTCAATAAGTAAGAGTGTCGAACCCAACGAGGAGCAGAAGGAAATGATAAGCGGTTTTTAGCAAGGTATTCTCTGCAAGCACTAAAATTATAGGTAACAGATAGTTTTGTGATAAGATAATTTGTAACGAGCAACAAGTAGCAAAAGTAAATAAAGTGCAGCAAGGTGGCCCAATCCTTTTTGTAGCAAAGGACAAGCCTGGACAAACTCTTATATAGAGAAAAGCTCTCCCGAGGACACATGGGAATTATCGTCTAGCTAGTTTTCATCACGTTCATATGATTCGCGTTCGGTACTTTGATAATTTGATATGTGGGTGGACCGGTGCTTGGGTGCTATCCTTACTTGAACAAGCATCCCACTTATGATTAACCCCTATTGCAAGCATCCACAACTACAAAAGAAGTATTAAGGTAAACCTAACCATAGCATGAAACATATGGATCCAAATCAGCCCCTTACGAAGCAACACATAAACTAGGGTTTAAGCTTCTATCACTCTAGCAACCCATCATCTACTTATTACTTCCCAATGCCTTCCTCTAGGCCAAAACAATGGTGAAGTGTCATGTAGTCGACGTTCACATAACACCACTAGAGGAGAGACAACATACATCTCATCAAAATATCGAACGAATACCAAATTCACATGACTACTAATAGCAAGACTTCTCCCATGTCCTCAGGAACAAATGTAGCTACTCACAAAGCATATTCATGTTCATAATCAGAGGGGTATTAATATGCATAATGGATCTGAACATATGATCTTCCACCAAATAAACCAACTAGCATCAACTACAAGGAGTAATCAACACTACTAGCAACCTACAAGTACCAATCCCATACTTAGAGACAAGAAGTGGATACAAGAGATGAACTAAGGTTTGAGAGGAGATGGTGCTGGTGAAGATGTTGATGGAGATTGGCCCCCTCCTGATGAGAGGAGCGTTGGTGATGACGATGGCGATGATTTCCCCCTCCCGGAGGGAAGTGTCCCCGGCAGAACAGCTCCGCCAGAGCCCTAAATTGGTTCCGCCAAGGTTCCGCCTCGTGGCGGCGGAGTCTCGTCCCGAAAGCTTACTTATTATTTTTCTTCGGACGAAAGACTTCATATAGCGAAAGATGGGCACGGAGGGCCAGCAGGGGCCCATGAGGCGGGGCGCCCGAGGTAGGCGCGCCCCCACCCTCGTGGCCAGGGTGTGGGCCCCCTCTGGTATTTCTTCCGCTCAGTATTTTTTATTATTTCCAAAAATAACTTCCGTGGAGTTTCAGGACTTTTGGAGTTGTGCAGAATAGGTCTCTAATATTTGCTCCTTTTCCAGCCCAGAATTCCAGCTGCCGGCATTCTCCCTCCTTGTGTGAACCTTGTAAAATAAGAGAGAATAGGCATAAGTATTGTGACATAATGTGTAATAACAGCCCATAATGCAATAAATATCGATATAAAAGCATGATGCAAAATGGACGTATCACTCGACGAACTCATGAGGAAGCAGGTGCTCCATGGCCACCGCCGCCTTTTCGGACGTGGGTTGCATGCTGGATTCCGAGTTGGCCTGGAATATCTTGGCGTGTGCATCCTCGATCTTGGCATGGATGGCCTCGACCCGGGCCAGGGCGACATCAGCGACACGGACGGCAGCTCGAGCGCTCTCGGCGTTGCGGCCCATTGTCGCGAGAGCTACTGACCGTCTCGGCTCTTTGTAGCTTCCGTCATTTCTTTGTCGGTTTCGGGTTCCGGCAGACCCTTGAGGTTCGAACACTGGGGTGCGCGTGGAATCTCACCCTCTACCTACCTGCACCCCGCCGCCTCGCTAGGATCTAAACTACGAAAGGAACAACACAGGAGACACAAGGTTTATACTAGTTCGGGCCACCATTGTGGTGTAATACCCTACTCTAGTTTGTGGTGTGGTGGATTGCCTCTTGGGCTGATGGTGATGAACAATACAAGGAAGAACAGCCTCGCGAAGGTATGTCCTTGGCCGGTGTGATGAACTGCTGGGGGAGTTCAGTCGCTCTCTCTCTCTGCTGATTCCAGTCTGCCGATTCCAGATTTATAGGCAAAGGCCCTGGGCCTCTTCCCAAATATTGAGCGGGAAGGGCGCCAACAATTGGCCATTTGAAGGGGAACATCTGGTACACTTATCCTGACTAAAGTTGGTCCTCGCGTGTCAAAGGCTCTGGTGGTGACGCCGGCTTGGGCTCCACAATGACTTCCTTCCTGCCGTTGGACTGGTCTTAGTCTTGTTGCACCAAAATGGACGCCTTTGCTTGATGCTCTCGCCTGCGCTTGCTCCCTTTGCACCAAAGAGGAAAGGAGGACACTTTGCTGGCTGGCGCCCACCGGCGCCCTTGGTCGTCATGGCTTGCATCATGGGCACCTCGTGAGGTACCCGCCTTGATCTCTCGCGCCTCCTCGCGAGCCACTGGACGAGGCCGTGCTCGAGAAGCTCCTTGTCGTCCGCCCATGCAATCTGGCCCCTCGCGAGGTCTTGAGCTCGTGTTGATGAAGATGGGCCGTGTTGGGCTCCCCTTTGAGCCACGCCGCGAGCCGCAAGCAGCAAGTCTGGGACCCCGTTCCCGAACGCCGACAAGAGCCCAGGCCCAAAACACGCCCGGATTCGCCGAGCAGAGAGTCGAAGGGCGGTCTGGCGCTGGGGCCCTACAACCTGCAGCCTTAGGCGCGCCAGCGTGGCGGTTGATTGGGCGTGGGCGCCTCGGCAATCGCGCTGAAGTCGGTAAAGGCGGCGTCTGCCTAGGCTTTGCTTCCCTTGCTTTCTCTGTTCTTGCTCGAGATCCCTTTCTTGCGCCTCTCCTTCCTGCCTCCTAAATCTTCAGATCCACTTCGACTGCACGCCCTAGCAAGGCATGGCGCCTCGCCAGACCCCGGCCGGAGCTTGGTATGCGCCTGCCCTGGACTCGTCGAACGTGTCGGAGGCGAGCCTTGCCCGGTTGCGCCAGATGGCGGCGGCGCAGGGCATTGACGGGGCGAAGGTGTTCAGGGCCGGCTCCGCCCTCCCTGAGGGCCAAGGCAGCACCTTCTATCCGCTCTTTGTAAGTGCCATTGTTGCCGGTCTGATGCCTCCTTTTTCCGAGTTCTTCTTCTCTGTCCTCTGCCATTACAAGCTACAAGCTCTGCATCTCCACCCCAACTCTGTTCTCCTCCTGGCGATCTTCGCCTACTATTGTGAGGCTCACGTCGGGGTGCAGCCCTCAGTGGCCCTGCTGCGCCACTATTTCTCCCTCCGGACCTCTCGTGGTTCCTTCTCTGCGTGCGCGAGCTTCATCGCGTACGGTAGCTCCATCGCCATTTCGAACCTCGGGAAGAGGATTGAGGGCTTCAGGAGCAAGTGGGTCTTGGTAGATGTTGGGCGCATCCACCCTCGGCTAATCTTGCCCACGGAGCACCCCATACACTCCGACGACTGGTCTCGAGTGGAGCTCGTGGACCCCCGCGCGAGGCCGGTGTTGGAGAAGATGGACATGGATCTGAGGCCGGCCAGCATGGCGGGCCGGTTGACCGGTCTTGGCGCTCTCGAGGGAATTCATGGAGCACCAGTGGCTCCGCTTCGTCAGTACCCATCCGGGCGTTTCAGGGAACAGGGGTCCCAGACTTGCACTGCGGCCTACAGCGTGGCTCGAAGGAGGCCCAGCCGCCCATCTTCATCAGCATAAGCTCAAGACCCTCGCGAGGGGCAAGCCTCATGGGCGGACGACAAGGAGCTTCCTCGAGCACGGCCTGGTCGGGCTGGCTCATGAGGAGGCGGAGAGTTCAAGCGGGGTACCTCGCGAGGTGCCCATGGCGCAAGCCATGACGACCAAGGGCGCCCGGTCGGGCACCAGCCAGCAGCGTGTCCTCCTTTCTCCTTTGGTGCAAAGGGAGCAAGCGCGGCGAGAGTATCAAGCAAAGGCATCCATTTTGGTGCAACAAGACCAAGACCAGCCCAGCGGTGGAAGGAGTCATCGTGGAGCCCAAGCAGGTGTCATCACGAGCCTTTGGCGGCGAGGACCAACTTTAGTCGGGATAAGTGTACCCGCTGTTCCCCTTCAAAATGGCCAATTGTTGGCGCCCTTCCGCTCAATATTTGGGAAGAGGCCGGGGCCTTCGCCTATAAATAGGAGTAGCCACCCCAGGCGGAGAGAGATCCGAATCCTCATCAAGAAACCAGTAGCTAGAGCGATCAACCCCACCTAGCAGTTCATCGCACCCGCCAAGAACAGACCCTCGCGAGGCTGTTCTTCCTTGTATTGTTCCTCATCAGCCCAAGAGGCAATCCACCACACCACACACCGGGGTAGGGTATTACACCACAACGGTGGCCCGAACCATATAAATCTCGTGTCTCTTGTGTTGTTCCGTTTAGTAGTTTAGGTCCCAGCGATTGGCGAGGTGCGAGGCGGTGGAGGTTGGATCTCCGTGCGCGCAGTGTTGAACCTCAAGGGTCTGCGGAACCCGAAATCGACATTTGGCGCACCGGTAGGGGTGCGCGGAATCTACCTTCCGTCGCCTTGTTCTTCCCGACCGCGCAACCATATCGGCGCTCGTCGGGCTCGCGCCAGCGCTAAGCCACCTCGCCTCGATGTCGCCCGACGGCTTCCGGGCGGGCGCCCTCGTCGTTCCTCACCGCCCGCTATCAGCGCCGCCAGCGCTCCAGCGAAACGGGCAGCAAGCATCGTCCCTGCGCTCCTCGGCGCCCTACGGGAGGAGCCGCGCAGCTTCCTCGTCACCCGCCCCGTCGCTCCGGTTCCTCCAGTCGTCGCGGCCCTCTGGCGGCTCGCGGCGCCGCCTTCCACCGCCATGTCAAGACATTCGTCCGCCGGGTCGGCGCCGCCTCCACTGCAGCAGCTCCCTCGGGCGGATGGAGCCGTCGGCGGGTTGACCTTCGACTCTGGGACCACCCCACCAACTCGGCGGCTGGGTGCGCTCCCATGCTCGCACACCCACCATCTGCCAGTTGCGTCACCAGACCCTCATCGGCGGCGGCGCCGGCCTCAACGTACTCTCAGTCGAGGCCTTCAACCTCCTCTGCGTACCTAGGGAGTGGCTGCAGCCCAGCCGGCCTTTTTCGGGCGTAGGAGGAGGGTCATCCAGCTCCTTGGGGCAAATCCGGCTCCCGGTGACCTTGGCACACTCGACGACTTTCCGCGACGGAACTGGTCGACCGACATCGCCCCCATCGGCCTCCCCTACAATGCCATCCTTGGCTATCCAGCATTGGCCAAATTCATGGCCGCAACCCACCCGGGGTACAACCTCATGAAGATGCCCGGGAGCAGCGGCGTCCTCACCGTGCCCGGGGATACCGAAGGTGCGCTGCTGAAGCGCTTCGAGCTCGCCCTCAAGGCGGCGGCGCATGGCGCAGCCCGCCCGATCGGAAGCCCTCAAGCCCAAGGGGCTGCGCCGACCAAGAAGAAGCAGTTGTTCACTCAAGACAAGGCGGAGACCAAGCAGATACACCGGCGAGGACGGGTCCACAAACGCCACCTTCACCATAGGCGCCAACCTCGAGCCCGAACAGGAGGAAGCCTGGTCAAGTTCCTGCGTCGCGAACAAGAAGGTGTTAGCACAGGAGCCCGATCAGGTGGCGGGGATCCCACGGGCGTGTCGCGCACCACCTCAGCGTGTGCCCCAACGTGCGTCTGTGAAGCGAAAAGCGAGAAGGCAGTCCATCAAAAGCAGGCCTTCATCGTCCAAGAGACCCGCAAGCTAGAAGCCGCGGGGTTATTGCGAGGTCCGATACCCAGTTGGCTGGCCAACCCGTGGTGGTGCCAAAGAAGGGAGGAAAGGAGCGCATGTGTCGACTTCACCAACCTCAACAAAGCATGCCGCGAGGATCCGTTCCGCTCCCTCGCGCCGACCATATCGTCGATTCCACCGCCGAGTGTGACTGTTATGCTTCTTGGGCGCCTTTTGCGGGTATCACCAAATCAAGATGGCGGTGGAAGATGTGGAAAAACGGCCTTCTTAACCCGTGTGGAGTGTCTTGCTATACATGCATGCCATTCGGGCTGCGCAGCGCTGGGCAACCTTCGGTGCTCATGCACATCACCTTGGGCCCACAGCTCGGGAAGAATGTGGAGGCTTCGTCGGCGACATCGTGGTGAAGTCTCGCGAGGCCAAGACCTTGATACAAGACCTGGAAGAAACCTTGCGAGCCTCAACGCAGTGAGCCTGCGACTCAACCCGGAGGAGTGTGTGTTTGGATTTCCCTCGGGCAAGCTCACAGGCTTCCTCGTGTCCCACCGAGGCATCGAGGCCAACCGAAAAGGTCAAGGCAGTTGAGGCATGAGCCCACCAATGACCCTCGAAATCAGAAGCTCACGGGCGCGTGGCGCTGGGCGTTTCATCTCCCGATTGGGGGAGGGCGCTGCCTTTCTTCGGTGATGAAGAAAAAGGCCCTTGAATGGGTGAAGAGGTGACAAAGCATTCCAAGACCTCAAGAGGTACTGACCAGCCCTCCAGTGATGGTGGCCCAGCCCTCAGGGCCCTTGGTACTCTACCTCGCCGCCACTCCCTACTCCGCTAAGCGCAGCCCTGGTGGCGAGTTAGGGAGGCGTCGAGCCAAAACCACGTCGGCCACCGAGCTAAGGCAAGGCGAATCGAAGGAACTCATGACCAGCACCACAATGGAAGAAGATCAGCCGTCGCAGAGAGCACACCAAGGGCGGAGAGGCCCTCCATCCAAGCACCCGGCTTCGGGCGCCGTCACCTCGGGAGGCACCACGGCTTCGGAAGGCGCCACCAGCACCGACGCCCCTAGCCTTGTCGAGCACCGGTGTGCCATTCGGCCGCAGTGTTACGGGATGCGAGGGCACGGTACCCCATGCCGAAAGATCCTCCTCGCGCTGTTGGTGGCCAGCGCAAGCTGCGGCACTACTTCGTGGTCATCAATCAAGGTTGTCTCGGCATACCCCACGGAGAGGGTGCTCAGGAGCCCCAACTCGGCGGAAGGGTCGTCGAGTGGAACATTGAAATGCAAGCATTCCAGCTCGAGTTCAAGCCGACGAGAGTCATCAAGGGGCAGCTGCAGATTTCATGGCGAATGGATGAAGCACCGGGCCTCGGGGCGGCGAGATCGATCCCTCTCCCGAGTGAAGCGCCGAAAGGTTAGGTCATGTACTTGACGGGCGTTCTCGAGAGAGGGCGCTGGGGCTGGGCAGTGCTCATATCTCCCTTCGAGGACAAGCTCTACTATGCCGTGCAGCTCTGTTTCAAAGCCGGCGAGAAGGTCTCCAACAATATAGCGAATCTGAGGGCTGATAAGCGGAGTGCAAGGCTGCCGCTGTCACAGGGGTGAAGCGCCTTACCATCAAGGGCAATTCGCAGCTCCTCGTCAATTTCTCCAACAAGGTGTACGAGCCAAGAGATGAACACATGGAGGCCTACCTTGCAGAGGTCCGCGAGGATGGAGAAACAGTTACAGGGGTTGGAGCTGCGGCACGTGCCAGGCACCAATCAAGAGGCTGGCGACATCGCCAAGCGAGCCTCCGGGAGGTTACCCGAGGGCCGGGCGTCTTTGAGGAGCGACTCTTCAAGCCCTCAGCCCTGCCAAGTTATCAAGCACAGCACAGCCTCGGTGGAGCTCCCTCACCACCTGCCTCGAGAGCCCGACACGTGGCCCGGCCTCGAGAACACGCCTGCTCCTAACGATGGAACCTCAAGAGGGTCTTTGGATCACGGAGCTCAAGAGTTATAGCATGGAACTTTGCGGAGAAGGAGGAGGAGGCAGGCGTGTGGCGCGGCAAGCCACGACGTACAACATCATGGATGGAAGCTCTCTGGAAATGACGAGCAGCGTATCCTCGCTGCGCATCACCGAGGAGCAGGGGAAGGAACTGCTTTGCGGATATACATGGTGGAGATTGTAGGCACCATTAAGTCGTCACGGGCCCTCATCGGCAAGGCGTTCCACGCCGGTTTCTATTGGCCCTGCGCTCAATGACGCTGTTGAACTTCGTGAAGGCTTGCGAGGCTTGCCAATTCCATGCCAAGTAGATCCACCAGCCAGCGGAGGTGCGCAAACCATCCCCTCACTTGGCCATTCGCGTGCAGGGGCTGAACATCCTGGGCCCTTTTCCTCGGGCGCCGGGGCTATCGCTGCCTCTCGTCGCCGTGGACAAATTCACCAAGTGGGCGAAGTCGAGGCCGTCCGCACCATCCCGCTGGTTCTGCGGTCAAGTTCATCAAGGGCATCGTGAGCGGTTGGAGTGCCGAACCGCATCATCACCGACAACGATTCGCGATTCACGGTAACCTTTTAAAGCGTCTGCGCTAACCTTGGGGCGTAGATATGCTACGCTTGGTGGCGCACCCGCAGCAATGGACAGGCGAGCGGGCCAGCGCAGAGGTCTGAGAGGCCTCAAGACCGGGGCGTTCAAGAAGAAACGGAGGCTGCGGCGAAGGCTGGTATGACGAGCTTCCGTCCGTGTTGTGGTCCATCCGCACAACCACAACCAAGCCAACCTGGAAGACCCCTTCTTCCTGGTCTGCGGGCAGGCGGTCCTCCCTCACGAGGTCAGCGTCGATCCGCCGGGTCTGGCGTTCGATGAAACGCTGCAGGACGCCATGCGGGGGACGGCCCTCGTGCTGGGGGAGGAGCGCCGTCGAGAAGCTGCGCTGCGAGCGGCAAGGTACCAACAAGCACTCCGGCGATACCATTGCCGCAACATCCGCCACAGGACTCTCGAGGTAGGGGACCTCGTGCTCCGACGGGTCCTCTCCCGGGAGGGACTGCATAAGCTCTCTCCCATGTGGAAGGGCCCGTTCAAGGTTGTTCATGTTTCGAGCATGGCTCCGTGCGCTTGGAGACTCAAGAGGAGTACCTATCTGAGCAGCGTGGAACATCCAGGCACCTCGGAGGTTTACCCTAAAAGGCCCAGTGCACGTGAAGAAGGCGAATGCACTGTGAAGCTCATTCTTTTGGAAAAGGCCCGGTGCTGTGAAGAAGGCGAATGCCCGTGAAGCTCATTCTTTTGGAAAAGGCCCAGTGCACGTGAAAAGGCGAATGCCCTGTGAAGCTCATTCTTTTGGAAAAGGCCCAAAGGTTCGTGAAGAAGGCGAATGCTGTGAAGCTCATTCTTTTGGAAAAGGCCCGAGCACATGAAGAAAGCGAGCGCTGTGAAGATGTCGCGTTACGGAAGGGCCGGAGCCGTGAAGAGGGCCAGCGCCTGAAGCTTGCTTCCCGGAAGAAAGGCCCAGAGCACATGAAGAAGGAGAACGCTGTGAAGGCGCTGCGTTACGGAAAGGGCCGGAGCCCGTGAAGAGGGCTAACGCCCGTGAGGCTCGCTTCCCGAAGAAAGTCCGGAGCACTGTGAAGAGGGCCAGCGCTGAAGCTTCGCCGCCTGTGACACTCTCACGTAATAATGAGTTGGGGCTGTACACACCCGGAGTCTCGGGAGTGCGGCCTCGGGCCTGGGGCTCCCTCCCACGCCCAATGGCAGCACTTAGCTCAGCTTGGTGAGAAGACGTCGAAGACTAGACTAGGTGCCGAACGCGGCTTTTTCATTTGCTTTCTGCAATTGACTAGTTATTCCCATTTGGAGTTTTTATCGAAACTATCGCCATCTTTTGGTCCGTGGTTCTTCGATCTTTTTCGCTCTCCTGCCTCGATTTCTCTTACGTGGGGACTCGCGAGGTAGAAGCCTCGGGAGCCCCCGCGAGCGTTCTTGCCCCTATCGCTCAAGTTTTCATGGCCCTGGTCCACAGCTGGAGCACCCCTCCTGACCATGCCTCACGGGCAGCACAACGCGAACACGGGGCCTGGATCGGTTGCCCCCACGACCACGGCTGGACTTCACTTGCGAATGGGCGTACAACAGAAAGGAACAGTATCAGGATAACAAAAGCAGTACAATAATTAACGGTGTTGACCTAAACGCGCCCTCACGGGGGCACACATTGTTGCCTTTTTGCGCAGGAGAAAAGAAAGGAAAAGGACAAAAGCAGGTGAAGCACGCCCCGTGCCGGCCCTCTTGGAAGGCTCGAGCCGTCTCTGGAGCTCAGGCGGACTCCCTCTCGCGCTTCACCGGCGCGCGGCAAGCGGACCGCTGCCACCCCCAAGCAGCGCGGCGGCGTGGGGGGCTGGCAGCGACAGCTCTGGAAGAATCACCACCGAAGAAGAGCTGGTGAGCGTGAGGAGTCACGGGCATCGCCCGGCCGCCCAGCGCTGCCTCTCCATCCACGCCGGGGCTGAGTCCTCGGCCGCGGTTGTCGTCTTGGTAGCACCCATGCGGCGACCGTCTTCCCGAACACCCTCACGTAGAGGGTGGCATCGCCGTCGTGCTTGAAGTGCAGGGGAGCACCGTGGCGAAGACCACGCAGCCGCAGCGAGCGTCTGCCACCGTGGGTCGGGAATAGGTTCCTATGCGAGACCTCGGAGAAGCCCACGGCTCGGCTGCAGCAGCCATCTGCACAGGAGCTGAGGCCACCAGGCGCCAGCTGAGAGCTCGCCCGGAGGAAGCGCGGAGCTGAAGCCGGACGGCGGACGGCTCCTCGCCCTCACCATAAACTCGGCGGTGCTTGGCAGCATGGGCGCGACCTCGGGGGCCAGCGGCGGGGCACCCTCCGACCATGGCCAGCCGCTCGTCACCACACGAGAGCCTCCCCACAACCGCTGAGGAACCGCCGGAAAGCCACAGGATGCTTGCGAGGGCGACCTTTACCATGCTTAGGCGGAGGAGAGGAAGACTCGACCTGACGGCCCTTCCCCTTCTCTGCGGCCGAGAACTTCCTTGGTGGAGCCATGGAGAAGAAGGAGAGACAAGAAAGGATAGGCTGGAAGGCGCGCCATTCCGTGCCTATAGCCGGGCGAAGGCCAACCGTCGGCCTCCACGATCACCGGTAATCATGACCGGCTCTGCATGCAGGGACTTGTCGAATCCGGGTGGTTACCGAGGCATCGTGGGGAAGCAGTGCGCACGTGTCCAATCAACCGCCATGCGTCGCCCAAGGCCGCAGGCTGTTAGGGCCCGCGACGCTTCGTACTTGCCCTTTCGCCTCCCTGCTCGGCCAAGTTCGGGCGCGCCATGGGCCCGGGGGCTACTGTCGGCGTTCTAGGAACGGGGGTCCCCAGACTTGCCTGCCTGCGGCCTGCGGCGTGGCTCGAAGGAGGCCCAGCACGCCCCATCTTCATCAACGCAAGCTCAAGACCCTCGCGAGGGGCCAAGCCTCATGAGGCGGGGCGACAAGGAGCTTCCTCGGCACACGGCCTCGTCGGGCTGGCTCATGAGGAGGCGGAGAGTTCAAGGCGGTACCTGCAAAGGTGCCCATGACGCATGCCGTGGCGACCAAGGGCGCCCGATCGGGCACCAGCCAGCGCAGTGTCCTCCTTTCTCCTTTGGTGCAAAGGGAGCAAGCGCGGCGAGAGTATCAAGCAAAGGCATCCATTTCGTGCAACAAGACCAAGACCAGCCCAGCGGCCGGAAGGGAGTCATCGTGGAGCCCAAGCGAGGCGTCATCACGAGCCTTTGGCGGGCGAGGACCAACTTTAGTCGGGATAAGTGTACCCGCTGTTCCCCTTCAAAATGGCCAATTGTTGGCGCCCTTCCGCTCAATATTTGGGAAGAGGCCCAGGCCTTCGCCTATAAATAGGAGTAGCCACCCCGCAGCGAGAGAGATCCGAATCCTCATCAAGAAAACAGTAGCTAGAGCGATGAACCCCACCTAGCAGTTCATCGCACCCGCCAAGAATAGACCCTCATGAGGCTGTTCTTCCTTGTATTGTTCCTCATCAGCCCAAGAGGCAATCCACCACACCACACACGGGGAGTAGGGTATTACACCACAACAGTGGCGAACCAGTATAAATCTCGTGTCTCTTGTGCTGTTCCGTTTAGTAGTTTAGGTCCCAGCGATTGGCCGAGGTGCGAGGCGGTGGAGGTTGGATCTCCGTCGCACCCCAGTGTTCGAACCTCAAGGTGCGGAACCCAAATCCGACACCCACTTCCGATGTGGAGGCCCACCCGAGCCCTGCGGTCTTGGCAGCGAAGACAGCTGCGGTTCTCCAATCTTTGGTCGGGGTGGCGTGGCGAGGTTGGAGGGCGCCTCGCCGCCTGTTCCTCCGCGACGGCCGGGGGCAGGTAGTGCAGCCCATGCCCGTCTTCAGGGGACGGGCCCGTGCCCATGAGGCTCCGAGGACCCGGTGGGCGTGTCCTCCAGCGACTCCAGCGAAGAGAAGGGAGAAGGGAGGCGGGAAGGAGGCTCGACTCCGGCGGCGACCGACGGACGATCGAGGCTCCCCTCCCTCGGCGCAAGTCCCGCGTTCTCCGCCTCTCACCGAGCGACGACGACGAGGATGATGACGAGCGGGGCGGCGGAAACTTGCCCCCAATCCCGGAGAAGGATAGGATCGGGCTGGTCCCCTGTGGGTCTGCCCCGGCATCGAGGCGATCCGCAGGCGCGCCTCCTGCTCACGATCTCCTTGAGGTTGCTCGAGCTCGTGAGCGACAACCAGTAAGGGCTCGATTCCTCTCTTATTTCTTGTTTTGTCGCTGAGACTTGACGTCTGTATCTCTTTGCTAGGCTGGCGCCCGTGGCAAAGAAGCCGAAGGGATCTCCTGAGGTTCCGTCTGGGGCAACGCTTCCGCCCGTGAAAGAAGGTGACCGTGATGCACGGGCCTCTCCTGCCCGGTCATCCTCGTGAGGCCTGGTGGAGCTGGTGAGGCTCAGCCCCATGGCCCCCATTAAGCGACTCTGAGGTGTCCTGCTGATGCCACCGCCACAACTGTTGGGCGCAGAGTCTCGCCCAGACAACGTGGTTACTGCCGCCTTCTCCTCCAACCCCACCGGCTGCCTCTCTCGACTCCTCCTACCGTTCGGATCGTCTTCTTTGCTGAACTGGACCGGCTGTGGCAGGATCTTTTGGCGCCGACCCTCGTCTCGTGGCGGGCTCTTGGAGTTGGCCTGGCTGGATTCGCTCCGGCGCTTCAATCCGGGCGGCTGGTCCAGAACCTCGGCGGCTTCTGACGAGGAGAAGCAGAGCAAATCCTTTGGTAAGCTGCTCATGACGCCGCCTTGGGGAGGTAGCCGATGTCGAGGTCGCCAGATGGCGCTGGAGAAGCGAGCTGCAGGGCTGCGGGGACCAACTTCGCCAAGGAGGCCATATAAGCCAAGAGCAGGAGGAAGGCATGAAGGCTCGCGAGGTGGCCGTCAAGGATCGGGACGCCAAGCTTAAGCGCGCCGTGAGCGCCTAAGCGTCTTTGGAGCAAGTTGGAGGCGAGGAAGGTCGAGCTGGGCGGCAAGGCACGGGTCCTTGCCGAGATCGCGTGGCCTTCCACAGATATGGAGGTGAAGCCTCGCACCTTCTTGAGGAGCTTCTGATAGCAGCTGGAGAGCCCCTGGCGGCGCGAGAGGGCGGCCCCGCCAAGCTGCTTCCCTTCTGGTTCGCGCTCTTGAAGATGTAAGCCCTTGGCCTTGGCCCTCGGCCGAGGCTGAGGCGCGTGTCTTGTCTTCTGCAGCAGCGCGGGTCCTCACCCACGTCTACCTTCGCGATCCCAACGCCGATCTCGACAGCTTCTTTGGAGCAATGACCAGCGAGCTTGCCGCTGCCGCTCTTTGAGGCCGTGAAGGGTCGTCGCGGAGGCTCTGCTTGGGAAGTTCGGGCCTTCAGCACCAAGCGAAGCGGGCGCTGCCAACCCTGCGGCTCCACCGGCGAACCCGCTCCGCCTGAGCTCCACCGCCGACAAGTGACTCCGTTATGGCTCTGTTACGCTTTTGATTCCTGCACATGTATCAGGCCTCGGGGCGTTTAAACTTGCATTTGGCGTTGTGATATGATTATGGACTGTAATATTTGCTTTTGAATTCCTTGAAATTTATGCTTTTCCTTCCTACTTGCTTGTGTTCTCGCCGCAGAGCCGGCCCCGCTACCTCGGCCGCCGTTAGCCCCGACCGGAAACCAGGGCGGGACCAAGGAGTGAGGGGCTACGTGACAAGTTAGGCTCTGAGTCGCGATGCTCGAGAGTCCCCTTAGCGCCACGAACAACAAGTAGGGAGGTGAGATGTGGGTGGATCTACCGTTCTCGTCTGTAGAGCCCGGCCCCGCGCATACCTCAACCGCCGTTAGCCTTTCGGAACTAAGGAGTGTGGGGCTACGTGACCAGTTAGGCTCCTGAGTCACGATGCTCAGGAGTCCCCCTTGATGCTCAAACGGCCTTCGTACCTTGGCTCCGCTCGGGGAGGGGCCTTGACGAACCAGGGCCGAGGGCTGGCTGGGTGGCGTGCGTGCAGGCGTGACCAGGCGTAGCCCGTGCCCGCCCCTCGCTGCACTCCCGAGGAGGCGTTGCGATGAGGCGGACACCGAGCTCTGGGTTCCACGAGGTTGATGCAGCCGGGGCCACCCTCAGTTGTTTATCACCAGCCTGAACCTGGCGCTTCCGTATGTGTGCTGGCGTAGCCGCTCCTCGGCGATGTCATCAGGCCGGTAGAGCATGGTGCTTCCAGTGCGTGGGAGGGGCTCCCCTCCGGGAGGAGCCCGGCGTGTCAGCCACCTTACGACACATGGCTGGCATGGTAGGGCTGACGAGGTGTATCTGGGCACCCGTGAGCCAGTAGCGGGACTCACGGGGCCCTACCTCAAGCGGGTTGCGCTGGCTGGGCCTTATCTTGTGATGTGTTCCTGCTGATTTGGTTAGATGCGGGCGCTCGTCCTCGGGTCCGACCCTCGAGCTGGTCTCGGCCGTCGCTGGTATGCCAGTCCGCGATGCATGCGGACAAGGCCGGAGGGTGAGGGCTGGAGAGCGGTAGGAGCCCTGAGTCGCAATGCTCGGTACCCCCTTTAGCGTGCAAGCGGTCGATGTCGAGAAGCTGATCGTAACCCACGAACACCTATGGGACCGGCGGACCGAGTCCCTTTTGGTTCGGTGGGGCGGAGATTGCAGAAGAAGCGGATCGGTAAACACACGAGCAGTTACCCAGCTTGGAGCTCTCCGGAGATAATACTCCCTCTTGCTGCTTATGCGATTGTATTGTGTTCTTGCCGAGGAGCACGAGAGCTACAAAACCTAAGCGTGAGTGTCTCTAGTTTTGAATGAGTCGAACCGAAACCAGCCAAACCGAACCATTTCTCGTTAGCATGGGCCTCCTTTTATAGGCTCAAGGGGTCACCAACAGTGTAGCGTAGACAAGGGCAAAATGGGAAAATGAGTTGCGGTTGGTACAGCTACTTTGTGCAGTGTATTCTACCTAACTCGACGGCAAGGGACAAAAGCATTAAATGCCCGTCTATGTCGCCTAAACAGTCTGAGAAAGGGACCGTCGGCGCCACCGCTTGCCACGATGGCACTCTGTCGGCGCCGCTTACCGCTGCTCTCGGCGGCTGCCTGCCTCTTGACCTGCGCTGGAATGGTCCCATGGCGACACGTTGGTGGATGAGCTGGGCGGAGATGAAGAGTGGTTGCTGCCGCGGCAAGCGCCTTGCAGCGGCTGAATCCTGTCGCGCCGGAAGCTTGTCGCTCACCGAGCCTTCGGCAAGCTCCTCTTGCGGGGTCTTGTCTTCTGCGTGCCTTGAGTGGCCTTCCGGCAAGCTCCTCTTGCAGGGACTTATCTCCTTGGCTTAAATACTTTGTTCTTGGATGGCTTCAAAGGAACCACGGAGGACCTTGGTGGTCACTAGGCAAGCCCTGCCGCTGAGTGCTGCAACGCCCGTGCGAGTTCGGGATACTAGGGTACCCTACTCTAGTACACCGGCAGAGCCCGGGCCTAGGCCACCTGCAGTGCGGCGCTGTTGGGCCAGGGCCCAAAACAGAACGCACGAACACGCATGGCCTAGATCACGCCGTAACTTGCTCCGGACCCACCACGCCCCCACGAGCAGCCTGCGCGTCGAGCGTGGCGTCGTGGGATAGATCGTGGGGGCTTTCTTTAATTGGAAGCGGGCGTCCGCCCCTCTCCCTCCTTATAAATAGGGGAAGCAGGGGCGGTCACCCACCTCGCCATTCTGTCCCATCTAAAAACCACCGCGCTCCCCCTTCTTCTCTAGTCAGAAGAGCAACGCTCCGCCCCCATCGCCACCAGCGCCATCAATGCCGTCGGTCTCCTCCACCACCTCCGCCATGGCTCGAAGCCGACAAGGGGAAGGCGTGAAGTCGGCCGCGGCAGCGGCGCTCATGGCTCTCTGAAAGGCGGGCCATCTTCCCCCATTTCGGCGCAAAGGAGCTGAGGAGGCTACTACCTCTTACGGTCGGCGGAGGCAGGCGCATCCGCGCCACGAAGGTACTCTCCGCCGCCGCGTAGTCAACTTGCGGGTACCCCTTCTTCGCGCTCTTCTTCTATTGCAGGCTCTGCCCCTCACGAGTTCCTCTGTGATATCATGAACACCTACGGGTTTCGCCTCCTTGATTTCACCCCCAATGCTGTCTGACCATGGCGGTTTCGCGCACCTCTGCGAAAACTTTGTTGGAATCCACCCAAGCGTAGCCCTTTTCCGCCACTTCTTCATGCCCAGCGTCGAGAGAGGAGAGCCACTTGCGGAGGATTGCTTGGATCTCCGGGATCGACAAGAAAAAGCCTATCTGGAAGGAGAGCTCCGCGACAAGTGGGAGGAGTGAGAGCCGATTGGTGTTGGATCGTTGAGGAGAACCGCAGCCCTTCATTGCTTGCGCCAAACTCCAATAGTGCGGCGGCAGCGATTGGAACAACTTGGCGCGGAAGATGCTAGGTTGAAAATTGTCGTGACCGGATCCTGCGCCTTAGGTTTGCGGACTCACTTGTGAGGCGCGAGTTGGCGCCAGATTTCCTTCGCCGCGCGCCATCCCTTGCGGGAGGAGGAGACCTGCTTGGGAGTTCCAAAACTGGCGGATATCATGAGGCTGCGCCCAGGCCTCAACTGGAATTTCACCGTCTTGGAGCTTGACGCGATGCTCTTGGAGTTATTCAAGCATGACCCTGATCACCCCGAATGGTTCATGTTGCCGAGGGGAGTCGTCCCATTGTGCAACAACTCTTACGCTCGACCGCATCCGCGCCATGATGCCGTTGTGTGATTCGCATGGGATCGTTCAACTTGGCAAGAGCTGCAGACGATGTCGTCGGCAGTTCTTGATAGCTTGGAAGAAGTGCCGATCCGCCCGACGAAAGAAGTGGCTCACCAGCGACACCACCGACACCGAGATGCGGCGCGCCACGGAGATGGAGGAGGCGGCAGCTGCTGCTGGTGGTGAATCGGAGTTCACTTGTGGAGGCGAGGCGCAGAGGCGGCAAGCCTTGCCGATCGAGAGGAGCTTGCGGCGAGGAGGAGCAGGCCGAGTCCGAGTTGAGCGAGCAGGTCTGCCGAGGCGCCTCCTCCACACCTTCAAGTAGCTTGCATGCGGCGAGCCCACAGCTCCACCAAGAAGGCGTCTCCGCAAGGCTGGGGAAGTGGCGGGCGGCGGGCGGGCCCACAGCCCAGCGCCCGTCGGCCTTGCTCCACCGCGGCAAGCATCTTGTTGCCACAGGAGGCGCCCACACCGCTGCAACAAGCGGGTGGGATCCTCTCGGGCCACCGCTGCCACCCCGCCAAGCGGTCAAGAGAACCCACTCCTCCGCCTCTTCGCCGGAGGCGAGGCGAATTTGATCTCTCCGTGCTCAGCTCCGGCGAGGAAGAAGAAGAAGAAGTAAGCTTCTATCTGTGCTTGTATTTCTTCAATTTGGTTGCTTTGTCTTGTATCTGATTTGCTTCATTCTGAACTCTTTCCTTTTTCGGGACTCGGTCCGAAGGCGTCGAAGAGAGCCAAGACCCGGTGGTTGTCATCGAGGGCGATCCCCGTGGCGATGGGAGGCGTCTGAGACCCCTTGCGGACCCGCAACCTTCCTCAAAGCAGCCCCCAACACAGCCCCCAGCGTAAGTACATGGTTTACTTCTTACTGTTAGGCGTGCATGGATGCTTCTTCTTTGCTGATATCTGACTTGTTGATTTGTGTAGGAGCAGAGCAGCCTCATCAGGAGTGTCCGGAAGCCGCTCCCGAAATACCCTCTGCTTCGACTACGCTGCCAAGGGAGAATTCTCCGGCAAGGGAGCGTTCTCCGGCAAGGGAGACTTCTCCGCCGAGGACATCACCGTGATCCTCCGGTGGTGAGACCATGGCTGCAGATCCCATTGCGGGTAATCCTCTTGCGTGACAATTTCCCTTGGGTTCTTTTCTTCTTTTTCTTTTGAACATTTGCTTACTGTTCTTTCTTTTTGATCGTCGAGATCCATCTGCCGAGAGCCGATGGAGAATGAGGTCGCCCTTGAGGAGGGCCTTGCGCAACAACGGCAACGTCGCCACCATGGAGGAAGAGGTGGCGCCCGATGGGTCCGCCGGGCGAAGAGGCCGCCAAGGCTGCCGCCGCAAAAGGCTGGCGAGGTGCAGCGATCGTCTTGATGACCTGAGGCCGCGGGAGGCGCCCAGGCGCTCGCCGACCGCCGATCCCTCCACCACGGATGCGGCGTCGAGGCTCGAAGAGCCCGGCTGGCGCCTATCTGAAGGCCGGGACAGGCGTCTTCATCAAGCTCCACAGGCGTCGAGCTCTAGGGTGCGGTCGAAGGAGACCTTTGACGAAGAGCTGCTCGCCTCGGCTGGTGGCAGCTGGTGGATCGCCAAACAGCAGCAGCGGCCGGAAGTCCGAGGAGGAGCAGCTGCTGAAGAAACTCTTGTCGCTCTACCGCGCCCGGCAAGCCAAGTTGGAGTCAGGGAAGCACTTGTCACGAGGCGGGAGCAGACATGGAGAAGCGCTTGAGAAGAGCTCCGGCGCCAACCAAGAAGCTCTCGGAGCGTGGCGAAGAAGCGGGGCGACTTCGTGAAGAGTGCAGCCTTCATCCTCGAGAAGGCTGAGGTCGAGAATAACAGCGGCTCGCCGCCGAGAAGCTATCTGCGCAAGAAGGCGAGTTTGGCGCAGCGGAAGATCAACCTTGACAGCTATGAGGAAGAGCTTGCAGCGCAAGCAATCAATTGGCGGAGCTCTCAAGGAAGCAAAGATCTGCTGCAGCTGCCGAGGCCGCCAAGAAAGAGTTGGAGGCGAAGGTGGCGCGCTGGAGGCCAACCTCCAAAAGCGGCGAGGAGCTTGCTGCGCTGACCTGGCCTTGAGAAGGCCTACACTCTTGGCGAGTTGCGGGGCCGTCTCGCTGAAAGGATCAAAGAGCTCGATGCCGCCAAGGACTCCAAGGCAGATCTTGAGCTGAAGCCACCACCACGATGGAGGCGGCTGGGCCGGCGCCAAGGAGCGGGAGGTGGCCTGTTGGAGCGATCAAGACCAACGAGGAGCTGGCGGCAGAGTGCCACGACCGCCGAACACCTTGGAGAAGGCGTGATGCCTTTGGGCGGAGGGTCTTGTGAATCTTGCCGCCGCCATCGACAAGGAGCTGATGGAGCTGGGGATGGTGGATCTTGGGTACTCCTCGAGGCGTCTCAACCCAGCGTAAGCTCAGCTTGTTTCTCAAGGCGTGGTGGCGGCACTCCAGCGACTCGGGAAGAGATCCCAAAACAGCTGGCGAGGAATCGCGCCGAGATCTGTGCGAGAGCCCTCGGAAGGTGTTGATGAAGGTGGCCTTCCGCAATCCTGGCCTCAACCTCAGCGGCGTCCTCGGATCCTTGCCGCCCGGATGCCGATGTGGAGGCGCTCAAAGCCCTTATCGCACCCATTGTGGACAAGGTGGGCAAAATCAAGCGGGTTGATGGCGACCCGCGTGAGACTAGGCCGCCAATTTTATCTTTCCCTTGTCGCTGCTGATCATGTTTAGGAGAACAATTTATTAGATCTGCGACAAGCTATTTTTAATAATATAACTCTATCTTAGGTAATGATCGCAATGTTATTTCCTTTACTCGATTCCTTCCTTTGTATGTTTGTGCCCCTCGCTTTTAGGGAACTTGTCGGTATGGGCACCTTTGCATGACGAGTCGCGAACGTCGGCGACTTCTTGGTGGTGGTGCCTCTCAGACAAGCAACCTTGTCGCAACTAGTTGCAGCTCACTTAAGTTGTTGGCGGACTCGAAACAAAGTAAGGGCGACTAGCTCTGAGTTGGTTCCTCCGCGCATAGGTTTTCCATACAAAGTACTATCGTTCAAGGAAGATAACTTAAAATTTAAAACTGATTGCTCAAACTTTGGCAACTTAGCTTTTACAGCCGCTTGCTTCCCGTAAGGCGACACTTCCTCGGCGGCAGCTTGGCGGCTCACACCATTATCTTCTCCTTCCCCGGCTAACTTGTGGGCGAAGGAATCTTCCTTTCTTTGAGAAAGAGAAAGAAGAAAATAAAGTTATGGAGCCTTGTGGCTCGTTATTGCTACGGGTGTGGATGCTGCACAAAATGTCGGATAACACATGCAAAATGGTGATGAAAGCATGAAATTGATAAGTTGTGCGCAACACATGAGCTTTACTTATGCACGGGGTCTGCGCCCGGCTTTGTACAAAGGATTACATGCAACATCGGCAAGACTTGTACAAAAGGTGGTTGCTTAAACAGGTTCCAACAACGCGCCCTATGGATAAAACTTCTGAAGATGCTCAATGTTCGAGAGTTGCTCACGGAATGCCATCTTCGGTCTCAAAGCGGACAGCGCCGAGGCCTAGTGACTTCGTTTCACCCGATAAGGGCCTTCCCACTTTAGGCGTCAACTTGTTGGAATTCTTGGCGGACTGAGCGCGAAGAACAAAGGTCGCCTTCCTCGAGACTTCTGGCGTTAACTGCGGCTATGGTAGCGGCGCAAAGCTTCTTTGATAACGAGCAGCTCGTCACGGCAGCTGAAGAAGGTCCCCTCAAGGAGCAGCGCGTCATCTTGCCGCAGCTGCTCTTGCTCAAACTCATCATAGCGAGCACTCGAGGTGACCCGTATCTGAGTTCCGTGGGGAGAATTGCCTCTGCTCCATAGACTAGGCGAAAGGTGTGCGGCGATGGCTCGATTTGGTGTCGTCCTGATCGACCAAAGAACCACCGGCTGCTCCTCAATCCAGTTTCTTGCGCACTTGTGCAGCCTGTCGAAAGTTCTGGTCTTGAGCCCTCGCAGCACTTCAGCGTTTGCCCTCTCCGCTTGACCGTTGCTTCTCGGATGAGCAACAGAAGCGAAGCAGACCTTGGCGCCAAGATCATGGACGTACTGCATGAAGGTGCGGCTCGTGAATTGTGTGCCGTTGTCAGTGATGATCCTGATAGGAATTCCAAAACGACAAACAATCGACCTGAAGAACTTGACCGCTGTAACACCCCGGATGTAACTTTCCATATTTGTAACTCCAACTCTTGCCATTTTCGGCATTGTGATATGATATTCCCTCCGTGGTTGGGTTTTTCTTCTTTTTGCATTTTGTCCATGTCATGCATTTCATATCATGTCATCATGTGCATCGCATTTGCATATGTCATCATGTGCATCGCATTTGCATCGTGTTAGTCTCATGATTCGAGCATTTTCCGTTGTCCGTTTTGCAATCCGGCACTCCTATGTTCCCCGGCGTCCCCTTTTACGTTTTTCCGTGGCGGGTACTAAACTTTCTCGGAATGGACGAGGTTTGTCAAGTGGCCTTGGTATACCACGGTAGACCACTGTCAAGTTCGGGTCATTTGGAGCTCGTTTGGTACTCAGCGGTTAACGCACTCTCATAAAGGCCTCTTTTAAGTTGCAGCCCAACACCCCTCCTAAATAGTCCAATAACCCATCTAAGTCACTTCCATGCTCTCGATCGTTCGATCACGATCGTGTGGTAAAAACTACACTCCATTTGGAGCTTCCTAGCTCCTTCTACCTATAAATATAGCCTCCCCTCAAATTCGGATCAAACCCTAGCCTTCTTCCTTTTTGCACCCGGACCGTCCGGTCGGCGAGACGAAATCCGCCGCCCCTGCCAATCGGGCGCGCCACGTAGCGCCCGGCCACCAGCGCCGCCGCCAGCCCGCCCTGGCCCGTGCGGGCCCCCGGCCCGTCTGCCCGCGCCTCCCGGCCCCTCGGCCGGCCGCCGCCCGCTCCCTTGATTACCGCCGCCCGGCGCCGCCGCGCCCCGCCGCCCGCCGCCGCCGCCCGACCGCCGGCCCCCGCCTCGGTCGCCGAACTCCTCCGGCGCAGCGTCGCTCGCCCACCGCCTCCTCGCCCGGCCGGCCCTCTCCTCCCGGCCCGCTCCGTGACGGCCCGCTCTGGCGGCCGCCTCCACCCTAGGGCCGATCGGATCTGGATCGGGATCCTCGAAGGGTTGACTTTCTTCCCCCCCCCCCCCCAAAATTCGTCTAAGTTTTTATTTCGGTGATTAATTTGTGGCATTTTCAGCGCATCATAACTTTGCACTGTAGCTCCGTTTAGTGCGTGTAATATGTCAAAATGTTAGCCTCGATGAGTAGATCATTTCATCTCATTGCATCATTTTCATTTGAGCTCATCTTGATGCCCGAAATGCTGTTAGAAGAGGGCTATGTGATGTTAGTTTACATTTCTTAACGAACATGCACTTTGTTATTTTGCTATGATTGATGTGTGCACCCTATGAATTTGAGTCCTACATGTGTTTTGTAATATGCCATGCCATCTTTCCAGGGGTGTATGCCATGTATTTTTGTGATCTATGTGGTGACTAGCACAAGCATGCAAACTAGGCTTCCTGATGTTGCTGTTTTCAGCCCCTGTTTTGCTGATATTTTCATGCCAATGTAACTTGATGCTACCGAGAGATCCATGCACATTTTGAGATACTTCAGTAAGGATATTTTGAACATGTGGTTATGCTATATCCAGCCATGCCTTTGTTTGCAATTATGGAGTGCCATAGCTTGAGTCAATCAAGCTCTACTTTTGCTATAAAATGTTCCTGGCAGATTGTTTACATGTTATTCAATTTTGCCAAGGTTGTTGTGGTTGATCGGTGTATGCTATTATGTTTTTCTTGCCATTTATGTCTTCTATGCCATATCTTCTTGATGTATGTATGCTTAGTTTATCATGAAAGGCTCTGTAGTTAGTGCTTTGAGCTCTTAAACATGCCTACTTGTTATCTGTTCATGCCATGCCACATTCTTTGAATCATTAACGAAACTTGCTATATTGACATGGGTGTTACTATATTTTCGATCCTTTTGGCTCATGGTCACTAAGGGACTTTTGTTCTATGCTTTGAGTAGATTCATGCCATGCCTTGTTTTGCTATTATAAGTTCCTGTAGCATGTTGTTTTCTTGCTCTGAACATTGCTTCTGATGCTGATTTTGCCATGTTGATAATTTCACTAAGTCTGTGAAGCTGATATGTTTTGCACTTTTGCCATGCTTGTTTGGACCTGTTATGTTGTGATTTAGCCGTAGCTCAGTGTTCATCTTTTGTCAAGCATCTTGAGTAGATCACTGCCATATGCTTTTTTGAGTACGTTTGGGTGCAGTAGCTTAATTTCTTGTTGCTTGCTAAGTGGCATCATCTTTGTTAATGGCGATTTGTGCCATTCTTGTTTTGCTTGTCATTTGCAAACCGTGCATCCGATTCGGTGATCTTTATATCGATTTCAACGAAATCATCTCATCTTTCAGCGGCATACTTGGTTTGCCAAGTTGATGCCTGGTTCATCATTTTCCTTCGGGGCGCATCGCATTGCATATCACATCTCGCATATCATGCCATGTTTTGCATCATGTTGCTTGTGCATTGCACGTGATTTATTGTGGTTCCTTTGTTTGTGTTCTTGCTTTGGGTAGAGCGGAGGCGAGTTCGTGAGCGAGGAACCTGTTGAAGCGCTTCGAGGATCAAGCTTTCGACAACTCACGAGAACTTTGCGGGCAAGATGACCATACCCTCGAAATCACTTCTATCTTTGCTATGCTAGATGCTCGCTCTTTTGCTATGCCTATGCTCGATGCCTATCACTTGCTTATCATGCCACCCATATTGCCATGTCAGCCCCTAACCATCCTTTCCTAGCAAACCGTTGATTGGCTATGTTACCGCTTTGCTCGGCCCTCTTATAGCGTTGCTAGTTGCGGTGAAGATGAAGTTTGTTCCTTGTTGGAACATGGAGATGTTGTTCCTTGTTGGAACATGTTTACTTGTTGGGGATATCACAATATATCTGCTATAATTAATGCATCTATATACTTGGTAAAGGGTGGAAGGCTCGGCCTTATGCAGTGTTTTGTTCCTCTTGCCACCTAGTTTCCGTCATACGGTGTTATGTTCCTTGATTTAGCGTTCCTTACGGTTGGGTGATTTATGGGACCCCCTTGACAGTTCGCTTTGAATAAGACTCCTCCAGCAAGGCCCAACTTTGGTTTTACCATTTGCCACCTAAGCCTTTTCCCCGGGTTTTGCGAGCCGAGGTCATCTTTATTTAAACCCGGGCGGTGCTCCTCTGAGTGCTGGTCCAAACTAAACGACTTGCGGTGCCATCGAGGCAACTTGAGATGGCCTATCGGAAGTTTGGACATCCGGTGTGCCACGAGAGCGAGATATGTGCAGCTCCTATCGGGTTTTGTCGGCACATTCGGCGGCTTCTTTGGTCTTGTTTTATTCTTTGTCGAAATGTCTTGTAGTCAGGGATTCGAGATTGATCGGGTCTTCGGTAGAAGGAATATCCTTCGTTGACCGTGAGAGCTTATAATGGGCTAAGTTGGGACACCCTGCGAGGTATTATCTTTGAAAGCCGTGCCCACGGTTATGAGGCAGATGGGAATTTGTTAATGTCGGTTGTAGAAAACCGAAGTTGACCTTAATTAAAATACACATCAACGCGTGTGTAACCGTGATGGTCTCTTCTCGTGGTCAGGAAGTGAACACGATGTTGGAGTTATGTTTGGCGTAAGTAGTTCAGGATCACTTCTTGATCGCTACTAGCTTCACGACCGTGCCTTGCTTCTCTTCTCGCTCTCTTTTGCGAATGTAGCCACCATATATGCTAGGTAAACTGCTGCAGCTCCACCTCACAACTCTGTCCTTCCTATAAGCTTAAATAGTCTTGATCTCGCGGTGTGAGATTGCTGAGTCCCGTGACTCACAGATTCTACCAAAACAGTTGCAGTGCCGGCGATGCGGTCAGGTGGCGCAACCGAGCTCAAGTGGGAGTTCGACGAGGCGTGGTCGTTACTATGTGTCTTTTCACGATGATCGATAGTGGAGCCCAGTTGGGACGATCGGGGATCATGTAGCATTTGGGGTATCTTCTTTTATTTTGGTTCCGTAGTCGGACCTTGAGTGTAATCTGAATGATGGATGTTTATTTATGTATTGTGTGAAGTGGCATTGTAAGCCAACTATGTATCTCTTTCCTTATGTATTACATGGGTTGTGTGAAGATTACCTCACTTGCGACATTGCTTTCAATGCGGTTATGCCTCTAAGTCGTGCCCGACACGTGGGAGATATAGCCGCATCGAGGCGTTCAAGTTAGTATCGAGCCTTCCCGACTTAGAGCCCCACAGCTTGATTGTTTCTTTGGCGTTGTTGAGTCTAGAACAAAAATGTTTTGAGTCTTAGGATTATATATATCGGAGTAGGATTCTTTTACTCCCAGTCCTTAAATCGCTCTGGTGAGGTCTCTGACGTAGAAGTTTTGACTCTCCTCTCCTCAAATTTCACTAAATTTTTTTTTAGGATCAGGGGTATCTTGGAATCGTTCGATGGTTTTGTGGCGAGAACATTGTTCTTGGTGCCTCGACATTTAGGGGTTGTGGCGGTGTCCGGGAGTTGAGCTCCGGGTGTTGTCGTCACAATTTTATCGTTGCGATTCTGGAATACGAGAGTTTGCCGACATCGAAATCTCTTTTGTGCAGTTGTTGGTGAGATAACCCGATAACCCGATCTTGAGGCGAGCTCGGGAGTATTGCCATGACTTCGTATAACGGATGCTTTTGAAGGTCGAGTACCACGATTTCGAAGGTTTCTTGGTTATGTGTTGACGGATGGATCAGGTGGATCTAGGTATTGTTAGTTTGGGTGATATATTTTGTGTCCCTATATCCCCAACACCAGTTGCATAACCAGAAAGTTTGGGAGTTTATAAATGGGATTCAAGTAGCTCTAGCATTTCTTCCCTTGAGATATTTGGTTTGTGATTGGGTAATCCTTACCACTTATTTGTTCGATCTTACCTTGTTTTTTTCATCAACCTTTAATCAAGTGGCTTCTCACCTTAATGGGCGTGTGATGTTAACTTTGGAATTCATTCGTTCATCCTTGTTGAATGTTTATTGTGAAGACTATATGTTGCAATTTCTATCCGTTGATTCAACTTGTCTATCTGTCTATCAAAGTGCTAACGGATGTCACCCTCTTGAGGATGGCTCCATAGCGTCGAGAATCCGGAGCGAAATGATGGAGTCGATCGAACCCTCCACCTCCACCTCCGCCTCCGGAGGCATGGCAACTATCATGGCAGCCACCAATGCCAATGCTCAGATGATTTTGCAGCTCTTGCAAGACGTACTCAAAGGCAAAGGCAATCAAGGAAATCAAGGTCAAGGCAACAACCAGCGCACTTTGCTACTCTCGATCGGTTCCTCGCTAATCAGCGAAGTCTTTCGGTTTACGTAGCCGAGGCCACAGGCGCGACGATTGGCTTGTGGACATCTGCAAACATTTTGAATGTAGCAATGTCGGACACGAGGACTTTGTCAAGTTTGCATCGTTTCAACTCAAGGACCAAGCTGCTTTGAGTGGTACCGGCAATACAAAGATTCGAGAGGAGGTCGTGTCATTACAGGATGAGTTCGCGAGACTTGAGCTCACCACATTCGAAAAGTGTTGTTGAGAGCAAGCGTGAGGAGTTCCGCAATCTCAAGCAAGGCAACATGTCGTGTATCAATACAATATCCAGTTCGAAACTTCGCTCGCTTTGCTAAGCAAGGCGTCCACGATGAAAAGAGTATGATCTATCAATTGAGAGGTGGTCTCGGAGAAGATCTGCAATTAGCTCTTGTGCTTTTGAGCGAGAAAAGTATGATGAATTCTACAACATGGCCTTTGAAGCAAGAAGCTGCCCAGCTCAAATGTGAGGCTTCTAAGAAGAGAATCGGGGATGCGATTCGGTCTTCTTCTTCCTCTCAAGTGGCAGCTAAGCAGCGAAGTTCTACCTTCCTCCTCCTCCGTTCCGTCGGCCTTATCGTGAGAAGAACTCAGGTGGTCGTGGATCTTCCCACCCACCCAACCCAGGCTATCGAGAACAAGTCTAATTCTCAAGCTCCAAGGTCAAATGCTCCTTACCACCGTCCGCTCTCGGTGACTTGCAACAAATGTCGGCGAGAAAGGTCACTATCGAACAAGTGCTTCAACCAAAGCGCCTTCCGCCTCCTCCTCTGTGAAATCTTCCAGCAATGCGGTGGTCAAGCATAATCCCAAGTTTGCAAAGGTGAACATGATGAATGCAGCTCAAGCGGAGGATTCTTGAGATGTGATAATGGGTAATCTCTTGTTAATGATATTCTGCAAAAGTCTTATTTGATCTTTGGTGCATCGCTTTCTTTCATCTCAAACCATTTGCATCTAAGCATGAGTTGTCTTTCAAGATTTGCCTAGACCATTAGTAGTTGTCTCTCCGGGTAAATGCATGAGCATAAGCTACATGGTTCGGATGTTTCTATCAAGATGGGCGACTATAGATTTCTGGCTAAACCAATTGTCCTTGGTGACTCGGATATTGATCTTATTCTCGGGATGGGTGGCTTTATCAACACAAAGCTCAGCTTGATTGTGCTGCCGAGGAAATTCAATTGACTCACTCTTCTAATGATGTGATCATCTATGCGCTCGTGATGAAACCATTGGTTGTTTTCTCTCAATGAGAAGGCGAATTGGATGCTATCTCTCGATTCGATCGTTTGTGAGTACCAAGATGTCTTTCGGAAGAGCTTCGGGAATGCCTCCTCACGGCCGAGTTGAATTAGTTATCGATCTTGAGCACGGCTCTGAACCCGTTTGCAAGCGTCCATACAAGCTTGGACCTAATGAGCTGAAGGAATTGAAGAAGCAGCTCGATGAACAAGAGCGTCTGGTTTGATCGGACCGAGTTCATCTCCTTGGGGTTGTGGTGTTCTTTTGTCCGGAAGAAGGATGGCGCGGACCGACTTTGCGTCGATTACCGTCCATTGAATAAGAAGACAATCAAGAACAAGTATCCACTTCCCAACATCAATGAGCTTTTCGAGCAACTCAAAGGTGCTAAAGTGTTCTCAAGCTTGACCTTCGTATGGGTTATCATCAGATTCGCATTAAGTGAACAAGATATTCCCAAGACAGACATTCGAACAAGCTTTGGTTCTTATGAATATCTTGTCATGTCTTTCGGCCTTGTCAATGCTCCTCCAACATTCTCTCGGATGATGAACTTCATCTTCAACCCCTACACCAATGAATTCGTCTTGGTCTATCTTGATGATATTTTGGTCTTCTCCAAGAATAAGAAGGATCATGCCAAACATTTGCGATTGGTGCTAGACAAGCTCGAGTATCAATTCTATCTGAAGTTTTCCAAATGTGAATTTTGGCTTGATGAAGTGCTTTATCTTGGTCATATCATCTCCATGAGGGCATCGCTGTTAATCCAGAAGGTGTCGCAGATTGTGAATTGGGAACCTCCTCGGAATGTCAAGCAGCTCATGATTTTCTTGGTCTTGCAAGCTATTGCGAAGATTAGTTGAGAATTTCTCTAAGATTGCAAAGCCTCTTTCCAACCTCCTCGAAGCATGTGAAGTATATACGGTCTCACGAGTGTGGCGTTGCTTTCAATACTCTCAAAGAAAACTCGTCACAGCTCTGTCTTGACTCCTCTGATGAATCCAAGCCATTTGAAGTTTTACGTGATGCTTCTCTTCAAGGTCTCGGTGCTGTGTTAATGCAAGAGAAGAGAGTTGTGGCTTATACCTCTCGTCGGTTGAAGCCCAGAAAAGAACTACCCCACTCACGATCTTGAGTTGGCGGCGATTGTCCATGCATTGATAACATGGAGACATCTCTTGTTGGGAAGGAAAGTGGACATTTTCACCGATCACAAGAGTCTCAAGTATATCTTCACTCAACCCAACCTCAACCTCGAGCAAACTCGATGGGTGAAATGATTCAAGAGTACAACCCAAGTATTGAATATACTCAAGGCAAGGCCAATGTCATTGCAGATGCTTTGGCGGGAAGGCTTCTTTTGCAGTTTAATCCTCAAGCCCTTCCAACGGATCTCTGTGAAGCTTTCCATAAGCTGAATCTTCAAGTTGTTCCTCAAGGCTTTCTTGCCAACCTCATAGTCTCTCCTACTTTGGAAGATCAGATTCGTGAGGCTCAACTCCTGGATACCATGGTGAAAAAGGTGAAGCGTGGTATCGACAAGGGCATTTCAAGTACAAGTGCTTCCACATTGATGACAAAGATACTCTTTTCTTGAGGACGGATTGTGGTTCCTAAGGGTGATCTGAGAAAAGTCATTATGAGCGAGGCACACAATTCGCTTCTATCCATTCATCACGGAAATGCGAAGATGTACCATGACCTCAAGCAGTCATATTGGTGGACTCGAATGAGCGAGAAATTGCTCAATTCGTGAATGAGTGTGATGTCTGCGAGAAGAGTGAAAGCGAACACCAACGACCAGCTGGTCTCCTCCAACCTCTTGCTATTCGAATGGAAGTTTGATCATATTGAAATGGACTTAGTGACTGGATTTCCAAAGTCCAAGCGTGGAAATGATGCTATCTTCGTTGTCATTGACAAGCTTACTAAAGTGGCTCATTTTCTTCCTATCAAAGAATCTATCACAGCAGCTCGGTTGGCGAGCTATACACCTCGAGGATTGTCTCCTTGCGGCATTCCACAAGTGATCTCTTGAGACCGTGGCAGCATCTTTACCTCCAAGTTTTGGGATTCTTTTGAAGGCCATAGGGCACCAACATTCGTTTCAGCACAGCTTTCCATCCTCAAACAAGTGGCCAAGTCGGCGAGTCAATCAAATCCTTGAAGATATGCTCGGGGCTTGTGTCATTTCCTTGGTATGAAGTGGGAAGATTGTCTTCCATATGCGAGTTCTCCTACAACAACAGCTTCCAAGCGAGTTGGGCAAGGCCCCATTCGAAATTCTCTATGGCGAGAAAGTGCGTACTCCTCTCAATTGGTCGAGACAGTGAGCGCCAACTTCTTGGCAGCGACTTGATCACGAAGCGAAGAAATGTGCAAAGTCATTCGTGAGAATCTCAAAGCAGCATAATCGCGCGGAAAAGATATTATGATGACAAGCACCGTGATGTGGCTTTTGAAATCGGAGACCATGTCTACCTCCGCGTCTCTCAATGAAAGGCACTCTTAAACCCGGTATCAAAGGAAGCTTGCCCCTAGATCGTGGGTCCTTTCAAGATCATTGGCAAAAGGCGATCTAGCCTATCAACGAGCTTCCGTCCAACCCGCGAGCGTGCGATGTGTTTCACGTGTCACAACCGCAAGTGCTTCAAGACTCTGAGCGCACTATCAACTTGAAGAAATTGACCTCAAGAAGATCTCTCTTATCATGAGCACCCGTTGCTATTCTTGAAGAAACCGGCGCAAGACTGCAACAAGTCAATCAAATTCCTGAAAGTGAAGTGGTCACACCATTCCGACCGAGAAGCCACACAGGGGCGCGAGGATCACCTCCGTTCGAATATCAGGAGTTCTTTCAGTCCTAGATCTGGGGCGAGATCCTCTTGTAGTGGTGGAGTGTTGTAACACCCGGATGTAACTTTCCATATTTGTAACTCCAACTCTTGCCATTTTCGGCATTGTGATATGATATTCCCTCCGTGGTTGGGTTTTTCTTCTTTTTGCATTTTGTCCATGTCATGCATTTCATATCATGTCATCATGTGCATCGCATTTGCATATGTCATCATGTGCATCGCATTTGCATACGTGTTAGTCTCATGATTCGAGCATTTTTCCGTTGTCCGTTTTGCAATCCGGCACTCCTATGTTCCCCGGCGTCCCCTTTTACGTTTTTCGTGGCGGGTACTAAACTTTCTCGGAATGGACGAGGTTTGTCAAGTGGCCTTGGTATACCACGGTAGACCACTGTCAAGTTCGGGTCATTTGGAGCTCGTTTGGTACTCAGCAGTTAACCGCACTCTCATAAAGGCCTCTTTTAAGTTGCAGCCCAACACCCTCAAAATAGTCCAATAACCCATCTAAGTCACTTCCATGCTCTCGTCGTTCGATCACGATCGTGTGGTAACTACACTCATTTGGAGCTTCCTAGCTCCTTCTACCTATAAATATGCCTCCCCTCAAATTCGGATCAAACCCTAGCCTTCTTCCACCGCGCCCGGACACGTCCGGTCGGCCGGGCGAAATCCGCCGCCGCGCCCGACCAATCGGGCGCGCCACGTGGCGCCCGGCCACCAGCGCCGCCGCCGCGCCCGGCCGTCGAGGCCCCCGGCCATCGTCGCCCGTGCCTCCCCGGCCCCTCCCGGCCACCGCCCGCCCGCTCCCGTGATCGCCGCCCGCCCGCCGCCCGCTACGCCGCCGCCCGACCCAGGCCGGCCGCCGCCGCCCGCCCGCGCCCCGCTCCGCCGCCTCGGGTCGCCCGAACTCCTCGGCGCCGGCGCCCTCCTCCGCCCGCCGCCGCCCACCGCCTCCTCCTTGGCGGCCCTCTCCTCCCGGCCCGCTCCGGCGAGCAGCCCGCTCCGGCCCGCGCCTCCACCCTCGGGCGGTCGGATCTGGATCGGGATCCTCGAAGGTTGACTTTCTTCCCCAAAATTCGTCTAAGTTTTATTTGGTGATTAATTTGTGGCATTTTCAGCGCATCATAACTTTGCACCTGTAGCTCCGTTTCGTGCGTATAATATGTCAAAATGTTAGTCTCGATGAGTAGATCATTTCATCTCATTGCATCATTTTCATTTGAGCTCATCTTGATGCCGAAATGCTGTTAGAAGAGGGCTATGTGATGTTAGTTTACATTTCTTAACGAACATGCACTTTTGTTATTTTGCCATGATTGATGTGTGCACCCTATGAATTTGAGTCCTACATGTGTTTTGTAATATGCCATGCCATCTTTCCAGGGTGTATGCCATGTATTTTTGTGATCTATGTGGTGACTAGCACAAGCATGCAAACTAGGCTTCATGATGTTGCTGATTTCAGCCCTGTTTTCTTGATATTTTGATGCCATGTTAACTTGATGCTACAGAGATCCATGCATATTTTGAGATACTTCAATAAGGATGTTTTGAACATATGGTTATGCTCTATCCATCCATGCCTTTGTTTGCAATTATGGAGTGCCATAGCTTGAGTCAATCGAGCTCTACTTTTGCTATAAAATGTTTCCTGGCAGATTGTTTACATGTTATTCAATTTTGCCAAGGTTGTTGTGGTTGATCCGTGTATGCTATGATGTTGTTCTTGCCATGTATGTCTTCTATGCCATGTCTTCTTGATGTATGTATGCTTAGTTTATCATGAAAGGCTCTGTAGTGAGTGCTTTGAGCTCTTAAACATGCCTACTTGTTATCTGTTTTGCCATGCCACATTCTTGAATCATTATGAAACTTGCTATATTGACATGGGTGTTACTATATTTTCTGATCCTTTTTGGCTTATGGTCAGTAAGGGACTTTTGTTCTATGCTTTGAGTAGATTCATGCCATGCCTTGTTTTGCTATTATAAGTTCCTGTAGCATGTTGTTTTCTTGCTCTGAACATTGCTTCCTGATGCTGATTTTGCCATGTTCATAATTTCACTAAGTCTGTGAAGCTGATATGTTTTGCACTTTTGCCATGCTTGTTTGGACCTGTTATGTTGTGATTTAGCCGTAGCTCAGTGTTCATCTTTTGTCAAGCATCTTGAGTAGATCACTGCCATATGCTTTTTTGATACGTTTGGGTGCAGTAGCTTAATTTCTTGTTGCTTGCTAAGTGGCATCATCTTTGTTAATGGCAGATTTGTGCCATTCTTGTTTTGCTTGTCATTTGCAAACCGTGCATCCGATTCGGTGATCTTTATATCGATTTCAGCGAAATCATCTCATCTTTCAGCGGCATACTTGGTTTGCCAAGTTGATGCCTGGTTCATCATTTTCCTTCGGAGCGCGCATCGCATTGCATATCACATCTAGCATATCATGCCATGTTTTGCATCATGTTGCTTGTGCATTGCACGTGATTTATTGTGGTTCCTTTGTTTGTGTTCTTGCTTTGGGTAGAGCCGGAGGCGAGTGCGTGAGCGAGGAACCTGTTGAAAGCTTACGAGGATCAAGCTTTCGACAACTCTGAGAACTTTGCGAGCAAGATGACCATACCCTCGAAATCACTTCTATCTTTGCTATGCTAGATGCTCGCTCTTTTGCTATGCCTATGCTACGATGCCTATCACTTGCTTATCATGCCACCCATATTGCCATGTCAGCCCTAACCATCCTTTCCTAGCAAACCGTTGATTGGCTATGTTACCGCTTTGCTCAGCCCTCTTATAGCGTTGCTAGTTGCGGTGAAGATGAAGTTTGTTCCTTGTTGGAACATGGAGATGTTGTTCCTTGTTGGAACATGTTTACTTGTTGGGGATATCACAATATATCTGCTATAATTAATGCATCTATATACTTGGTAAAGGGTGGAAGGCTCGGCCTTATGCACAGTGTTTTGTTCCTCTCTTGCCACCTAGTTTCCGTCATACGGTGTTATGTTCCTTGATTTAGCGTTCCTTACGGTTGGGTGATTTATGGGACCCCCTTGACAGTTCGCTTTGAATAAGACTCCTCGGCAAGGCCCAACTTTGGTTTTACCATTTGCCACCTAAGCCTTTTCCCCGGGTTTCGCGAGCCGAGGTCATCTTTATTTAACCCCGGGCCAGTGCTCCTTGAGTCTTGGTCCAAACTCGACCGCCTTGGTGCCATCGGAGGCAACTTCGAGATGGTTTATCGGAAGTTTGGACATCCGGTGTGCCACGAGCGAGATATGTGCAGCTCCTATCGGGTTGTCGGCACATTGGTGACTTTGCTGGTCTTGTTTTATTCTTTGTCGAAATGTCTTGTAGTCAGGGATTCGAGATTGATCGGGTCTTCGGTGAAGGAATATCCTTCGTTGACCGTGAGAGCTTATAATGGGCTAAGTTGGGACACCCTGCGGGTATTATCTTTCGGCCGTGCCCATGGTTATGAGGCAGATGGGAATTTGTTAATGTCGGTTGTAGAAAACCGAAGTTGACCTTAATTAAAATACACATCAACGCGTGTGTAACCGTGATGGTCTCTTCTCGTGGTCAGGAAGTGAACACGATGTTGGAGTTATGTTTGGCGTAAGTAGTTCAGGATCACTTCTTGATCGCTACTAGCTTCACGTCCGTGCCTTGCTTCTCTTCTCGCTCTCTTTTGCGAATGTAGCCACCATATATGCTGAGTAAACTTGCTGCAGCTCCACCTCACAACTCTGTCCTTCCTATAAGCTTAAATAGTCTTGATCTCGCGGGTGTGAGATTGCTGAGTCCCGTGACTCACAGATTCTACCAAAACAGTTGCAGTGCCGGCGATGCGGTCAGAGGTGGCGCAGCCGAGCTCAAGTGGGAGTTCGACGAGGAGCGTGGTCGTTACTATGTGTCTTTCACGATGATCGATAGTGGAGCCAGTTGGGACGATCGGGGATCTGTGTAGCATTTGGGGTATCTTCTTTTATTTTGGTTCCGTGGTCGGACCTTGAGTGTATCTGAATGATGGATGTTTATTTATGTATTGTGTGAAGTGGCATTTGTAAGCCAACTATGTATCTCTTTCCCTTATGTATTACATGGGTTGTGTGAAGATTACCTCACTTGCGACATTGCTTTCAATGCGGTTATGCCTCTAAGTCGTGCTTGACACGTGGGAGATATAGCCGCATCGAGGCGTTACAACCTCATTGGCTGTCTTTGTCACCTTCCTCATGCTTCCACTTCGGCCACTTTGTGAACTTGTCGATTACAGCATTACAAGTACTCAAAGCCCAAACAACTTCGAGGAAAGGGCCGAGATGTCGACCCCAGACCGAAAATGGCGAGGATAAAGGGATCGTCTGGAGAGCTTGAGTGGCTGGTGTATCTGCTTGGAATGGGCCTGCACGCTTCACACTTGGTTACTTGTGCGATTGCATCCACGGAGGGCTGTCGGCGGAAGAAACCTTGCCGGAAGCTTTGCTTGAGCAAGTGCTCTTGCGCCAATGTGGTGACCACATATGCCTCGATGTATCTCGCCAACAACCATCCATCTTCCCGGTGAATACACTTCAATTTCACACCGTTGAGTCTTCTTACGTACATCGTCTTGTCGACAAACTGGTACATACATTCATTGCGGGGCTACTCTCTCCGCTTCTTCTTGCTCCTCGGGGAAGTTCTCACATGCTGAAGGAAATGGACAATCTGCTGCGCCCATGTTGGAGCTTAGCGGCTCGACAACAAGGACTAAAGGCACATCTGCTGCTGCGGGAACATCCGCTTCTCTGGCGAGAACCTGCGGCTCGGCGGAGACTTGATGTTCCCGGCAAGCTTGCGGAACAAGACTTGTCGGAGGCGTGCAGCTTCAGCAGAAACAAACCCTAGGGCTTGTCAGGCGGTGCTCTCGGCAGCTCTTAGTGTTGATCTTGGGGACCTTTTGGCGGCGGCTTGAGGACTCTGCTTAGGAAAATAGTCACCAAATCAACTTCCTCTTCTTGTTCATCTGTTGATGGCGTTACGGTTGGTTGAGTTAGCTTGAGCACAAAATCCTGGTTCCACAGGTAACTTGAGTCTGGCGCACTTTGTGAACCGTCGGCAATATCATTACGAGCTCTTGGAACATGTTCCATCTGCAGGCCGTCAAAGTGCTCTTCTAGCTTTCTCACTTCATCAGCGTAGGCTTCCATCAGCGGACTCGATAATCTTTGTTTACTTGGCGGACGACAAGCTGCGAGTCACCGACAATGAGCTTCTTGATCCCAAGGTCTCTTGCAATTCTGAGACCGGCAAGCAAACCTTCATACTCAGCATGATTGTTTGTTGCACTGCTCCTTGGGAAAGTGCATACGGACTATGTACTTGAGGTGCTCTCCGGTGGTAGCGACTAGCGACCTTGCCCGCACGGTGCCTTGCAGAAAGGCACCATCAAAGTACATCAGCCACTCTTTACTTGCCTCCTTGGCGGGGATGCTCGTCTGGAATTTCTTCATCTTGCGTTGGCGTCCATTACGCTATAAACTACGCCAATGCTACGCTTTGGATAGTTGAAGTGCTTTCAAACTTGAGGCCAAAGCTTGGCAGTTCCGATGCCCACTCGACAATCCTGCTGTTGCTTACGGATTTTGCAATATCCTCTTGAGCGAAGCGAGTGACAAGCTGTGATCTCATGTGCTTGAAAGTAATGGCGCTAGCTTTCGAGGCCATGAGGAGGCGAAAAACAATTTCTGCACACCGAGTACCTTGACCTAGCCCCTGCGGAAGGGGCCCGACAAAAGTAAGCTGGGCGCTGCACCATCCTTTTCTCGCATCTTCTCGCGCGTCTGCTTGAATCCGTCCTCGTCGGGACGAGCTTGTCGGTGAAGCCCCACTTGTCGCTGGATGCATCTGCCTTGGTTGCTTGGCTCATCATCGCCTCCCTTTCCGCTACTAACAGCACTAACCACTTGATTGGTTGCCGCTATGTATAGCAGCAACTTCTCTTGTGGCCTAGAGTGCGACAAGTATTGAGTGGAGGATGGGTACCTCTTTAAGTCCTGCAGCGCAACCTCCTTCGAGTCCATTTCATTGGACCTGCCTTTCTCAAAATCTTGAAAAATGGCGGTAGCTCAGCTCAGAACCTAGAGATAAACCTGTTGAGCAGCAGCCACATAGCCAAGCAAGTCTTCGTACATCCTTGGCGCTTTGGTGCTTCAATCTGCTCAATGGCCTTGATCTTGTCGGGATTGGCTTCAATTCCCGAGAAGCGAAGAACCCGAGAAGCTTGCGGAAGGGACTCCAAACACGCACTTCTCGGGGTTGAGCTTGAGGTTGATCTTGTGCAGATTTGCAAGGTCTCATCTAAATCTTGAACGAGTTGCTTTGTCCTTGCTCTTGACCACTATGTCATCCATGTAAGCTTCTACATTTACGTGCATTTGCGGCTCAAAAGCGTCATGGACTACTCTTGCAAATGTTGAACCAGCATTCTTTAGCCCAAAAGGCATCCGTGTACAAAGCAGTATGTGCCACATGGGGTGATGAATGCGGTTTTCTCCTCATCCTCTTCGCCATGAAGATCGATGATATCCTGAGTATGCATCAAGAAATGAAAGCAAATCACATCCAGCCGTGGAGTCAACAATCTGGTCGATCGTGGCAAGGGAAATGGGTCTTTTGGACAAGCTTTATTAACATCGTGAAGTCGATACAAAGTCTCCATTTCCCATTTGCCTTCGTACAACTACCGGATTGGCCAACCACGTGGGATGGAGCACTCCTCGACAAGGCCTGCTGCTTCCAACTTCTTGATTTCTTACGCAATGAATTCTTGGCGCTCCTTTGCACTGCTTCGACTTTACGCTTGGCGGGCGCGCGGGAGGACGAGACAGCTAGGTGATGCTCAATTACTTTCACAGGAACACGGGGATGTCGGGCGGTTGCCATGCAAACACGTCGGCGTTAGTTAGCATGAGAAAACAGCGGCGCTTCTTCCTATTTAGGGTCAAGAGTGGCAGCGATGGTGAAGGTACCACCGATCCGTCCTCCTTGGCGGGCACCTTCTTGGTCTTGGTGGGCTGCCATCTTCTTCTTGCACTTGCGGTGGAGCTCGATGGTGCGTCCTCGACGGTGGCGCAGCACTCGAAGAGGTGCGCTTGCGGAGTGGGCATCGAGCTCTTGCGGACTTGGTCTTCTTCTTCCCAGGAGCTTCGACGGCAAGTGATTTTCTATCTGTGCGGCTGCTTGCCTCCGATAGATTTGTCGGCGGATAAGAGCATCCTTCTTGTATGCCATGGACAGAAATGACACTTATCGGGCCTGGCATCTTGAGCAAGTTGTATGCATAATGAGAGGCTGCCATGAACTTGGCGGCGCTGGGCGGCCAGTATCCCATTGTAAGGTAATGGAAAATCAACAACGTCGAGCGTGACCCTCTCAGATCTGAAGTTTAGCTTCGCTGCCAAGCGTGTTGGCGGCGTGATCTTCCTTCGACTTGCTCCTTCCTGATTGATTCCTTGGAATGTACCAGTCTCTTGAGCTGGCTGTCGAGGATTTGAAGCTTCGGAGCACCGCGGAGGAGATCAGGTTTAAGCCGGCCCGCGATCAACTAACATCTTGGTGACCTTGAGGTTGCGGATAGTTGGTGAGACCAACATCGGCAAGCACCCGACCGCAATTATCACGATCGGTGATCCTCAATATCAAAGATGATAAGCGTCTTTGGACCATTCGAGAGGTTTGCGTGACTCATGGATGGTTACGCTGCATTAACTTCCGCATCCACTTTTGAGTTGGCGGTGCGAAGTATCGCGAGAAGCACCGCCGTCAGCGCATAGGACCTCTGTGGCCTTAAAACTCCTGCTCATCGGTCTCGTCGTCTTCCATATCTTCATCGTCTTCGTGTCTTCATCCTTGTCGCGGCGCGGGAGGTCTGTCTCCTTGCCGCTGCTTGGCCTTGCCATAGCGTCCTCCGGCCGGGCAGCTTCTTGCTAGCTCCCAGGCACCTTCTGGGCCTTCTCCTTGTCGCGCTTTCGTATTCAGCCTTACGCTGTTCAACAAGCTGCTCGACCTTCTTGCTGACTCGGAGGTCATGGCCCTTGGTGCGGTGGATTTTGCGATCTTGTTTGTTGGAGCTGTCACCTTGTCGGCGGCCGCCACAGCTTGGCGGTCGGTGCGGCCGCAACCTCCTTGCGAAGCCACCAACTTTGGCCTTCTTGGCGGTACCACCGTTGCGGGACTGCTTTCGACAACTAGCACCTCTTTGCCCTTCTTCTTTCTGTTGTTACATCGTAGCCGACTCTTCTTCGCCAGGCGGTCTCTTCTTTGTCGAGATCCTGCTACATATTCTCTCACAGGAGTCTCCTCCCTTCCTCGGCATGTGCACACTTGCCGGCCAAAGCGTACAGCTCCATGGCGTCCTTAACTTTGCACATCGCCATCTCTTCCCTCATCCTGCGGTTCCTTGCGTTACGATGAAGCGGCGATCACGCGGCGGGGTGGACATACGGGATGTTGTAGTGCACCACAGCTGAACCTCTGGATGAACTTGCGAGAGACTCTCCTTCCTTACAGGCGGCGGTGAAGGTCACTCTCTTGGCCATGAGGTTTGTGGCGCCTGTGAAGCGCCGACAAACGATAGCATGGATCTGCCAGAAGATATGGATCCGTCCGGCAAGTGCATGAGCCAAGATCGACATTGGGTTTGAGTACCGGCGGGAAGTAGTTGGCGAGGATCTTGTCGTCTCGTCCCCTGCAGCTTGCACGCGATGGTGTAGATCTTTGAGAACTCCGACGGATCGTCCTACCATCGATACTTCTCTGCACATCGGCAGAAATTCTTCTTCTGGGCCTTTGGACTTGCCGCAGCTCACGAGTGAATGCGGGGCAACCTACAGCGTCTGACAAGTCGCTGGTTCCCCTGGCGCATGCATATCGACGAGAGGGCCCAGCCGCTGGTCGGATTGATGTCGCGCTTCTCTTGGCGCTTCGATGCGAGTTCGGCGTCTTCTTGTTACCGTTCTTGAAGAACTTGGCGCTGATCACGGCGAGCTTCGTGGATCCGATGGCGCCGTGGAGTCATTGTCAAGGTGGATCCGGCGAGTTGGTGATCTTAACCTACAGGTGGAGAGTGCATGGTGGTTGCACCCCCACAGATTCCGTCGCCCGGCTCGTGCCTTCTCGCCTTGTCGCGGCGGTGATGTAGTTGGTTGCAGCGGGCGTCGCCGTTAGCAAAGCCGATGAGACTACGGATGGTGGCCCTCCATTCGTCGACCTTGTCGGCTGTTGGAGGTAGTCTAAAGCGATTGAGCTCGCGCCAAAGCTTACGCTTGAGTGGTGGTGGCAATGGCGAGCGGTGCGAGTAGCGGGATATGCTCGGACTTCTAAATATGTTAGAAGGCGATATCCCGTCCGGCGACCGTGCCCCACGCACACCAGCTGTTGGCGGCATAAGCTGTTCTTGGCGTCCTGGATCCACCGGCTCGATCTTGCCTAGCGAGCGCATGGCGCTACGAGCACCATATTGTCGGTCTCGCGCCTCTGAGATGGGCCAGCGGTGCGTGTCACGGACGCCGAGGTCTGCGCGCCTTGTCCTTGGACTTAGCGTCATGAACTCCCTCGTCGGCGCCCGTTCTTCCGCGGTGTCTTCCCACCACCCGTTGGCTCCGGTGGTGGTGGGTTTGGCGAGACAGCTCTGCCGCTTGAAGCCTTCTTCTTCGGTGGCATGTTGATGAAGATGATGCTCGTGTGAGCGCGGATCAGGTTCACACAGCCTCGGCGCCCTACAGCGCGCCAAAGATGTCGAGGGAAGCTGATTGTAACCCACGAACACCTATGGGACGGCGGACCGAGTCCCTTTTAGTTCGGTTAGGCGGAGATTGCGAAAAAGCGGTCGGCGAAACACGAGCAGTTTACCCGGCAGGAGCTCTCGGAGAGATAATACTCTCTGCTGCTTGTCGATTGTATTGTGTTCTTGCCGGGGAGCCTGAGAGCTACAAAACCTAAGCGTGAGTGTCTCTAGTTTTGAATGGTCGAACCAGAAACCAGCCGAACCGAACCCTTTCTCGTTCGCATGGGCCTCCTTTTATAGGCTCAAGGGTCACCAATAGGTGGCAAGCGTAGACAAAGGGCAAAATGGGAAAATGAGTTGCGGTTGGTACAGCTACTTTATACAGTGTATTCTACCTAACTCGACGGCAAGGGACAAAAGCATTAAATGCCCGTCTATATCGCCTAAACGATGCGAGAAAAGGACCGTCGAGGCGCCACCGCTTGCCACGATGGCACTCTGTCGCGCCCGCTTCGCTGCTCTCCGCTGGCTGCACAGTCTCTTGACCGCATACGCTGGAATGGTCCCATGGCGACACGTTGGTGGATGAGCTGGGCGGAGATGAAAGAGTGGTTGCTGCCTGACAAGTGCCTTCTGGCATGCTGAATCCTGTCGCACCGGGCTTGTCGCTCACCGAGCCTTCACGGCAAGCTCCTCTTGCGGGGTCTTGTCTTCTGCGTGCCTTGGTGGCCTTCGGCAAGCTCCTCTTGCTTGGGGACTTATCTCCTTGGCTTAAATACTTTGTTCTTGGATGGCTTCAAAGGAACCACGGAGGACCTTGGCGGTCACTAGGCAAGCCCTGCGGCGAGTCTTTGCTTGCGCGTTGCGAGTTCGGGATACTAGGGTACCCCTACTCTAGTACCAAGACGGTCGACATGAAACGAAGAGAAGGTGCCATGGATTGGCATCAAATAACAAGCATGTTGGGTGAATGCATGACCGAAATAAGCGCAAGAGGATACATGCCGCCGGGTCTGCCCGGCGACTTGGGGATGATGCAGCAGAAGGCGCCCCAACAAAATGGCTAGGAGCAGGAAGTAAAAGGATACACGCGCGCGGGGCGGACCCACGCGGCACAGGAATAATGCAGCCCTAGGGCGCTCCCAGGCTGGAAATGAAACTTGAAAGATGTCACTGGTAGCGTTGAAGGCGAAAGGTGTTGGTGCAGCGAGACTCGGTGGGCTACGGGGCGATCCTCACGAGCCCCAGGCTCGAGGGCCTCGGGAGGCTCTGGGAGCCTGGTGGCTCCCTCGTGGACCATCTCCATCTCTGCCGGGGCTGCGGGCGCTGGCCTCTTGAGCCTCGAGGATGTCCCTCATGGCTGATGCGTGTGATCGCGTTGGCAGGCCGTAAGGCATCGCGAGCGTGGGCGTAAAGGTGGACCTTCGCGATTGCCCAGCGAGAGGTGGGCGCTCTGAGGCTGCTCGGTTGAGCCCTGGTATGTCGATGCAGACGCTGCGCAGCCCACCATCCTCGCTGGATGGGAGCCCGCAGCGAGCGACGGCGGCTGCCACTCATGACTCTTGACTCTGCAACTCCTGAGCAGTCTTCTTTGCGAACTCCACGAGGGTTTGGCTCTCCTTGCCTTGCTCCTTCTTGAGGAAGCGTGCTTGAAACACGCCTCTCGGTGGTGCCCAAGCGCCTCCTCGTGACCTTAGCAAGGTCGGTGGCCCTCGAGAGCCCTCTAGCCTGCTGAGGAGGCGTCAGGCGCTTTCCTATCACGATAGAAGGAGGTTCCCCTGGCGGTAGCGGACCACGAGGGCTGCCTCTGAGGGGCGGGCGGATGATGTCTTCTTCTTCTTGGGGCGGTCTCGGAAGCCTCCACTTCCATGATCCGGGTCTTCGGTGATCTTGGCTGAAAGGCTCGCTCCAGGAACCTGCTGCGTCTTTCTCTTCGCGAGGCACCGTGATGACTCCGCCACTTCCTGGCATCTTGAGGATGTTGTAGCCGTGGTGAGATTCTGACCATAGACTTGTCGGTAGCGGGTACAGGGATGGCGTTGTATATAGCGAATGTGGGCAGCGTCGAAGTCGATGAGCTTCGGTCAGTGTAGTTATCGCGTCTTGCCCGAAGGTGGTGAGGAGGCGAACCTTGATCGGGATATGGAGCCGTCGGTGACCCGGAAGAAAGGCTTGGTTGGCTGAAGCTGATTGTAAGGCACAGAGATTGTTGAGCGTTTCCACAGACGGGGACGTTGAGCCCTGCCCGCCATCGATGAGGTCTTGGTGACTAACGCGTTCGCGATGATTGGGAACAAAGCATCGGGAGGACTCGGCTGTGGCCGCCGCTTGAGCTGATCGGTGAGCTGAGCGTGATGGTGCCGCCCGACCACCGGCGTGTGGCCGAGCTTAGGGAGGACTGCATTCACTTCCGCAGGCGAACTGCTTGAAGATGCATTGAGAGGCTGGGGCTTGAGCTCCGCCCGGGATCTGACGATCGGCAGCTCACTGAAGCCCCGGCCCCTCGTCGATGATGGTCTTCATTTCTCCTTAGGCTGCGATGGCGAGAGGAGGGAGTCTGCGTTGTCTTGCGGGCGGTCCTCGCGAGGCTGATCCCTCCGGCCTCCCTCGCGGCGGGTCTTGCCGATGATCCTCGCGAGGTTGGTCCGCCACCTTGGCATGGGCGCGGTCTTCCCAGCGTCATGCGTTCCTTCCTCCTCCTCGGCCGTAGCCCCTGTCGCTTTGCGGTGGGGCGTCGGCCGATCCTCACTTCTCGCCGCGGCTCGGAGCTCTTGACATTAGCTAGTGTTGTGGGTGTGGAGGTGGTGGTACCGCATACCGGCTGCCCTTGGAAGACTCGGGCTGATCTCTGCCCGCAGTGTCCAGGTTACGCATGAGCACGCAGCCCCTTGCGCTTCACATCCTTGGCCTTGGACTTCTTCTCTTGGAGTGCGGGCGGCGTGAGGAGGATAGGCGCCCTTCCTCGGCCCTGGCACACTTGGTCGTAAGTTGAACAACTCCAAGGAAGTGCACAAGTCTTCATGCATCGCCACGACTCCTCCTTCATCTTGACGTCGCGCTGCCGTCGGAGAAAGCGGAGATGATGGACTCCTCGGTCACCTTAGGAATCTTGAGGCGTGCGTTGTTGAAGCGCTGATGTATTTCTGCGAGGTCTCCCGGCTGCTGCTTGATCTTGGCGCATATCGCTCACGCGGAGTGGCGGTCCACGAGTACCTTGAGTTGGCGATGAAGCGATGCGCATCTCGTCCCGAGTAGATCGTGCACAGGGCCAGGTTTAGGAAGACCAAGTCGTGCCCGTCCTTGGCGCCATGGGAAACTAGTTCGCCATGACCTTCTCGTCTCCGTTGGCGGCTTGATGCCCAGCTTCGTGAAGCTGGAGGAACTTCTTGAAGGTCGGCCGTACCGTCATGAGCGAGGAGGCAGGTCCGGCTTGAACTTGAACCCTTGACGCTGCGCAGCTTCGAGGTGAAAACACGGCAGCTCTTTGTGGCCCGCAGGAGGCCTTGGGTGACGAAGAGCTTGGTCTGCGGGTCCCCATGTCTGCAGCTGGGAGCAGCGGCGGGGTCTTGGCGTGCGGGGCAGGGCGTGGTCGCGACAGTGGAGTGGGGAGCACTTTCGGGCAGCTTCTTCGCGAGCGAGGACCTCGGCAGCTCTGCTCTTACAGCGCTAGCGCCGGACGGGCGGAGTTCGCCCGAGACCACAGCGCCTTGGGCGAGCCACCTTCTTGAGGGGGCGGCGGCGCCCAGGCTCGTCGCCCGCGCGGAGGCGAGTCTTGCAGCGGTGGGGCAGCCTTGGAGGAGCCCCACTACTTGGCCTTGACGAGCTTCAGCGCAGCGGCCACCCTCTTCGTGAGCGTCGTCGACAGGATGGTAGCGCAGGCTTCGTTTGCGCGATGGCGCCTCGAGCCTCCATGGCCTTGGAATCGCGAGGCGAAAAAAACCAGCCGGGCGAGTGAGGGGTAGCTTGATCTGGCCGTCTTGCCTCACGGAGGATCTTTGGGGCGATACTTGCTGCTCGTTCCCGCCCGGGCGGTGGCGGCGTTAGCGGCAAAGCGACGGCGAGAGAGCGAAAGCGCCCGCCGAGCGAACCCGTCTCAGGCGGCAGGAAGCGAGCGGCTCGGCGCTTCAGTCCAGAGCCAGCGAGCGTCGAACATGGATGTGGGGTCGACGAGAGAAACGAGGCGGCGGAAGATGAATTGGCGCACCTACTTGGCGCGCCAAATGTCGGATTCGGGTTCGCGCAGACCCTTGAGTTCGAACACTTTGGGGTGCCTGGAATCTCACCCTCTACCTACCTGCACCCCGCCGCCTCGCTAGGATCTAAACTACGACGGGACTAACACAAGAGACACAAGGTTTATACTAGTTCGGGCCACCATTGTGGTGTAATACCCTACTCTAGTTTGTGGTGTGGTGGATTGCCTCTTGGGCTGATGGTGATGAACAATACAAGGAAAAACAGCCTCGCGAAGGTCTATCCTTGGCCGGTGTGATGAACTGCTGGGGGAGTTCAGTCGCTCTCTCTCTCTGCTGATTCAAGTCTGCCGATTCCAGATCTCAGATCCCTCTACCCTGTGGGTGGCTATCCTATTTATAGGCAAAATACTGGGCCTCTTCCCAAATATTGGCGGGAAGGGCGCCAACAATTAGCCATTTGAAGGGAACATCTGGTACACTTATCACGACTAAAGTTGGTCCTCGCTTTGTCAAAGGCTCACACAGTGGTGGCCGGCTTAGGCTCCTAATGACTTCCTTCTGCCGTTGGACTGGTCTTGGTCTTGTTGCACGAAATGGGCGCCTTTGCTTGATGCTCTACTGCGCTTGCTCCCTTTGCACCAAAGAGGAAAGGAGGACCTTTGTGCGGGCTTCGCCCGCCTGGCGCCCTTAGTGCGTCATGGCTTGCGTCATGGGCACCTCGTGAGGTACCCGCCTTGATCTCTCGCCTCCTCAAGCCATCTGGCGAGGCCGTGCACGAGAAGCTCCTGTCGTCCGCCCAGCAATCTGGCCCCTCGCGAGGTCTTGAGCTTCGTGTTGATGAAGATGGGCGTGTTGGGCTCCCCTTTGAGCCACGTCGCATACATGCGGTGAAGCAAACTGAGGACCCCGTTCCCAGAACGCCGACAGCTGCTGCAGACACCCTCTCGGCGGAAGTGACCACGCTCAATGCGGATGCGGTGGCACTCTCGGCGTAGGCGGCTGCGCTCTTGGCGCAGGAGGCGACGCTCGGGGGGAACGCGACCATCGTACAGGCCTTCACAAAGCGTTTCCATGGCGCCATCTTTGCAAGAAGGGGGTGCGGGAATGGGATCGGATTACGGATTCGGGGTTGCGGCCTTTGGAGTAGAGCGAGCGGCGCGGATTTAGGAGGAAGACTTAAATAGACCCAGATATTTTCATCGCAAATGGTTCCTAGAAAAAATCTGTGTTGTTATACATATTTTTTATTGGCTGTGAAAGACGAATTTGGAGTAAAGTGGCAACGGATGGTGTTTCAAATGTACGAGAAAATTTGTAGTACTAATACAACTGTTGTTGGCGATATTACTACTGGGCGTAAACCGGCCCGGAGAGGCCGGGTTATCCCCATAATGAATTATTATACTTGAAGCCCATGAAGACGAAGATGATGGCGCTTTAAGTAAGCCCAGGGCCCAAAGGCGGATTAAGGCCTGTAGTGATAAACCGACATTGATATGTAAACTTGTGTTATAAGATAGAAAGAAACAGAGATCGGGCGGACACGTTTATGAGCGGCCTCGGGACCTTATAAACCATCGTCAACCCATGTATATAAGGGGAACTGACGGCGGTTTAAGGACAACAAACAACAACTTCGAGACCGAAGGCAAAGCGTATTTGCTCCTCGTCGCCGAAACCCTAGCAATCCCACAACAACTGGATCGTAGGCTTTTACCTTCACCGCAAGGGGCCGAACCAGTATAAACTCTCTATGTCCTTTGTCCGCTTTAACCCCTTTAAGCTAACCCGTTGTGATGGCTCCACGACTAAGTCCTTTCTCTAGGACATCTGTCGTGACAAAGCCACGACAGTTGGCGCCCACTATGGGGCTATCGCACGATGGTTTCAAGTTCTTAGAGTGCAGCTTCGAAGGACTCAAGGGATACGCTGTGGGCCGGATGACCAAGAGTTGTTGCAGCAAGCTCTACATCGACAGAGCTTGTTTGAGGCCCGAGGCAGGCTCAATCGAGTATGGTATTGGGTCCCCTTGACGTCATACGTTTTCGTGGCAAGATTGGTGAGCAGACCTGAGCGGACATACTCGCACCGACATCATCGAGGCGGCTCAGCGTCGAGATCTGCCGGGTTAAACTGTCATGAAGCATGCCTTCGTGGGAGTCATCCGCGAGTGGAATCGAGGATAGATCAGAATGCAGGGGTGAAACCGTCGTCTATTCCGGCGATGAGTCATCAACCGGAGAGACCGAGTCATTGTACCAGTTGCAAGATGGCCGGATTGGGGGCTGTTTCAATGGTGACAGTATTCCAGACCCCTTTGATCTGCCGAATTGGGTTGCGATTTTCATGGCCGGTACACAGCCAGCGCTCCACTCTTCGACCGCAGCGGTGGTGATTTCCGGATCAGCAGCAGCGGCAGCAACCGGGGCAGGAGGCCCCTTGCGACCGCCGGCTCAAGTTTTATCTGATTTGTTTGATGCCTTGGCAGCACTAATGGCAGAGGCCAATCTGGCGAATCAAGATGAGCATAATGTGGAAATCGCGAAGGTGAAACATCAGATAACCCAGGCCAAGGCCGACCTGGCATCTGAGGATACCAGGATGGCTGCGGAACGGGCCGCGTTGGATGCACAGGCTTACCGGCTTATGTTGGATCAGAGCGCATCAGACGATGTCATGAGGAGAAGGTACGGTCTCGCCTGCCGCCGGTTTATGAGGCCAGGAACCTCTTTGATACGAGGAAGCAGGGACGGTAATCCGCCCGGTGATAAACCGACGAGGCACACAGAGCAGGAGCGCCGGTTCAGCCGCGTCCAACAGATCAACCTCGTCACAGCAATGTCCTGTCACAACACGTCCCAACACCACCGGGTCACTACTCTAACCCGATGGATAATATTGTCGCTGCCGCTTCACGACTGGCGGCTCTCCCGATCGAAGGCGAGTCCCCAATAGTGGTCGAGACTCGACGGGCTAGGGAGCTCCTTCAGACAGCTTTGACTCAGCAGCAGGCTTATTCATATAGTCGCGAAAGGATCCATTCTACTCCTCGCCCAAGCCGGAGTTACAACAGGCATGTTGATGAACCGGCCGTGTCAAGCAGTGCACGAAACCGTATTCCACCCCGTGGTCATAACCCGGTGGGCGGCAGTGGTGATGCTCAGGATGTGGTGGATCGTGCTAGGGCACGTCGAGAGGCCGAGTTAGCGGCGCAGCACGAAGCCCGCCAACTTACTCCGGTTCGTCCAACCACATCGGTGGAACCAGGGGTTACATCCAGCTCTCTAGAATCGTGTCTCATCGGTAACTGCATAGCGTCGCTGCCTAAGGATTTCAAGGGCCCACGTAAAGTGCCGAATTACACCGCCGATTTGTCCCCCGAGTCATGGGTTTAAAGCTGTGAGATGGCAATGGAAATGCTGGATGTGGACGAGGCAGCGTGTGCCAAATACTTCACCATGATGCTGGAGGGGACAACCCGCACTTGGTTGAAGAACTTGCCAGCTAACTCTATTGGATCATGGGCTGAATTAAGAGCCCGGTTTATCCATAATTTCAAGGATACATGTAAGCAACCCATGTCGATCGTAGACTTAGCTGCCTGTGTCCAGGAGGAAGGAGAATCAACAACCCGTTGGGTGCGCTGGGTTTCGGAGATTTTGCATTCATCGGACCGCATCAACGCTGATACAACAGTCTTGACATTGGAAGGCAATTGCCGGTTTGCACCTCTGAAGTTGAAGTTGGGACGGCTCAAACGTCATTGTAATGACATGGGAACACTCATGGCAGCTCTGGTAAAGTATGCCGACTCTGATAGTACCAAGGACCCTGAGCCTGATGATGATAAGACAGGGAAGGGAAAAAAGACCGGGAACACCAAGGGGCAGCAGCATAACCCGGTGGTTCATGGAAACGGCGGTAAGAGTAAAGCGGATAGCAACCTAGATTTTGTGGCTAACACCAACACGCAGGACAAATGCCAGCGGCATAATGGTAACCCGCCCCAGCGTGCTGGTGGACCAAGTCCTAATCCGGAGCGCCTGTCTTATCTATTAAACCAGCCTTGCCTAAAGCACGGGACGAAGGACCAACCGTCCACGCACCTCTGGAAAGATTCTTATATCATACATGAGTTCAAAAATTCCGATTTTTTTCGGTATGATCACGGACCGGGCGGCAGTTCAGGCCTTGGATCTCATGGGCCGAATTACGGTGGAAGCAGTTCCGGTTCAGGTTTTCAATCAGAGCGGACATGGTAATCAAAGCAATCAGGGCAACCAAGGTGGTTATAATCATCGTGTAATCAGCAAACAAAGAAGCAATCGGGTTACCGAGCAAACCGGGCGTTGAATAGTGGGCAGTATCATGTCTTCACCACTAGTCTATGCAAGCGCGATCAGAAGCTTCAGAAGAGGGGAGTAAATTCCGTTGAACCAGCGGTGCCCCGTTACTTGCGCTGGTCTGAGAAGCCGATCGTGTGGAGTAGAGAGGATCATCCACCCCAGGTTGATAATCCGGGTCATCTGGCATTTGTGGTGGCGCCTCAGGTTGGAGGTTATAAGTTCACTAAGTTACTCATGGACGGGGGGAGTAGTAACAATATCCTTTATTATGAAACCTTCCGTCGCATGCGGTTAACAGATAAAAATCTTAAGCCGTCCAATACGGTCTTCCATGGTGTGGTGCCTGGTAAATCGGCATATCCTGTTGGTAAGATAGCTCTAGAGGTGGCTTTTGGAGATGAGCATGACTCGAGATCAGAGACACTGACCTTTGGAGTGGTGAAAATTAAGAGCCCTTATCATGCCTTGTTTGGACGGCCGGCTTATGCTAAGTTCATGGCAAGGCCCTGCTATGTCTATCTGCAGCTCAAAATGCCTGGTCATAAGGGTACCATCACGGTTCATGGAAGCCGTAAGATCGCCTTGGAATGTGAAGAAGGTGATGCGACATTTGCTGAGTCGGTTTGTGCAACAGAGGAATTGAAGTTCTATAAGGACAATGTTGATCCTGCGGATATGACTTCTCTGAAAAAGCCAACTACAGAGCATGATCCAGCATTGAAGTTTAAATCGGCTGATGAGACTAAGCTGGTTGATTTTGTTCCAGGCGATTCATCCAAGCAGTTCAGCATCAACGCTAACTTGGATCCGAAATAGGAAAGCGCGCTCATCGAGTTCATCCGTGAGAACTGGGACATCTTTGCGTGGAAGCCTTCTGACATGCCAGGTGTACCAAGGGAACTCGCTGAGCACAATCTTAATGTTGATCCCAAGTATAAACCGGTCAAACAGTTTCTTCGCCGGTTCAATGAAGAAAGGCGCAAGGCAATTGGTGAAGAGGTGGCCAGGCTTTTGGCGGCTGGGTTTATTGTTGAAGTATTTCATCCTGAGTGGTTGGATAATCCGGTGCTGGTACTTAAGAAGAACGGCACTTGGCGTATGTGTGTGGATTACACAGATTTGAACAAGGCTTGTCCAGCAGATCCTTTTTCCCTCCCTCGTATCGATCAAATCATTGATGCTACGGCGGGTTCGGCGCTTGAGTTTTCGGATGCTTATTCTGGTTACCATCGATCAAAATGATGATTATGACCAGGAGAAGACAACTTTCATAACTCCCTTTGGAGCCTTCTGCTATGTATCTATGCCTTTTGGGCTCAAAAGTGCCCAGGCAACTTATCAACGCTGTGTGCAAAATTGTCTTCATGATTAGATCAGCCGCAATGTTCATGCCTATGTGGATGATATTGTGGTAAAGTCCAGAAAGGAGGAGACATTGATTGATGACTTGAAGGAGACCTTTGAAAACCTTCGGGTTTATAAAATGATGCTTAATCCAGCCAAGTGTGTTTGGTGTACCGGCAGGCAAGCTCTTGGGCTTTCTGGTGTCTAACAGGGGCATTGAAGCTAATCCGGAGAAGATCAAGGCTATAACTTCTTTGGCTAAACCGAAGTGCATCAATGACGTCCAACGACTGGCAGGTCGGATTGCCGCCTTGAGCCGGTTTATCAGTCGCCTCGGTGAGAAGGCCATCCCTTTATATCAGATGCTGAAAAACACGGATAACTTCGTTTGGAGTGACGCCGCCAATGAAGCGTTTGAGGACTTAAAGAGGCAGCTAGCTGAACCGCCTATCCTTGCTGCCCCTGTTGATAAGGAGCCCTTGTTGTTATATGTGGCTGCTAATGCCCGGGCTGTTAGCGTGGCTATTATGGTGGAATGCAAGGAGGTTGGAAAGGAATATCCGGTTCAACGACCGGTTTATTACATCAGTGAAGTACTTATTGAGTCCAAGCAGCGGTACCCGCATTGGCAGAAGCTGGTGTATGGAGTTTTCATGGCAAGCCGGAAGCTTAAGCAATATTTCCAGGGTCATCCCATAACTGTGGTCAGTTCTGCTCCTTTGGGAGATATAATCCAGAACAGGGAGGCGACTGGCCGGATTGCCAAGTGGGCTATTGAGCTTGGGCCTCATGGGTTGAAGTATATGCCCCGGACGGCGATCAAGTCTCAGGCACTTGTGGATTTCATCAATGACTGGACAGAGTTACAAGCACCAAAAGAGAAGCCGGATCATACTTATTGGACTATTCATTTTGATGGGTCAAGGAAATTGGAGGGCTCAGGGGATGGAGTCGTGTTAACTTCCCACGAGGTGATAAGTTTTGTTATGTTCTCCGTTTAATGTTCCCTTGTACTAACAATGCAGCAGAATATGAGGCCTTACTCCATGGTCTTCGGATGGCTAAGGAGATGAATTTAAGCCGGGTTAAGTGCTTCGGTGATTCAGATCTGGTGGCTCAACAAGTGTCTGGTACTTGGGATTCCAAGGACCCACTCATGGCGGCATATCGTTGAGAGGTGGATATTGTTGCGGCTCACTTCAAAGGTTATCAAGTCGATCATGTGGACCGGCGAAAGAATGAAGTAGCGGCCGCTTTAAGCCGCTTGGGTTCCCAAAGTAAACCGGTTCCACCCAATGTCTTTCTGGATGTGCTACATAATCCGTCCGTCAGGCTCCCTACAGAAGAGGATTTGGCTGTTCCTGACCCGGAGGCTCAGTTGGTGGCGGCTCTTCATGTTATCCCAGATTGGACGGTACCGTATTTGGTGTATATGAACCGGGGCGAGTTACCAGAGGATGAAACTTCGGCCAGACAGATAATCCGGCGATCCAAGTCCATGACTATTATCAATGGAGAGTTGCATCACTGCAGTGTGATAGGGGCGTTTCAGCGTTGTGTATCTCCTGAAGAAGGCCGTGAAATCTTGCGTGAGATCCATGAAGCAGATTGTGGTCACCACGCCGGTTCAAAATCTCTGGTAGCCAAGGCGTTTCGTCACGGTTTCTATTGGCCGACGGCTCATGCTGATGCTGAGGACTTGGTCAAAAAGTGTGATGGGTGTCAAAAATTCTCACGACGTGCTCATGTACCGGCTCAAGAGTTGAGGATGATCCCAATTACTTGGCCGTTTGCGACCTGGGGGCTGGATATGGTTGGGCCCTTTAAGAGATCCAAGGATAAGAAGACCCACCTGTTGGTGGCAGTTGATAAATTCACTAAGTGGGTGGAGGCAGAACCAGTTAGTAAGTGTGATGCAGCTATGGCGGTTCAGTTCATCGAAAAGGTGATTTTCCGGTTTGGATTTCCACACAGCATTATGACTGATAATGGTACCAATCTGTCCAAAGGTGCTATGAAGGAGTTCTGTCAACGTGAGCACATCCGGCTTGATGTATCATCAGTGGCTCACCCCCAGTCTAATGGTTAAGCGGAGAGAGCCAACCAAGAGATCTTGAGAGGCATCAAGCCCCGGCTTATGGTCCCTTTGCAACGGACGCCGGGTTGTTGGGTGGAGGAGTTACCTTCTGTGTTATGGAGCATCAATACCACGCCCAGCAGATCCACGGGTTACACACCTTTTTTCATGGTTTATGGAGCGGAGGTGGTTCTCCCTAGTGACATCCGCCATGATTCGCCTCGTGTGGCGGCGTACGTCGAAGCTGACAATGAGAAGGCGCGACAAGAAGCACTTGACCTGTTAGATGAGAGCGAGACATTGCAGCAGCCCGTTCGGCGATTTATCAGCAAGATCTGCGGCGTTATAACAGCCGCCAGGTTAGAACCAAAACCTTTCAAGAAGGCGATCTGGTGCTCCGACTCATCCAGGATCAGACGGATATGCACAAGTTATTCCCACCTTGGGAGGGACCCTTTGTGGTCAGCAAGAATCTGCATAACGGGTCATACTACCTTATAGATGTTCGAGAGCACAAAAACTCACGTAAATCGGAGGAGGAGACCCATCGGCCGTGGAATATCGCTCATCTTTGGTTGTCGGATTTCGGGTTCCGGCAGACCCTTGAGGTTCGAACACTGGGATGCGCGCGGAGATCAAACCCTCCACCGTCTCGCACTTCGCCGAATCGCAGGGACCTAAACTACTAAACTGAACAGCACAAGAGACACGAGATTTATACTAGTTCGGGCCACCGTTGTGGTGTAATACCCTACTCTAGTTTGTGGTGTGGTGGATTGCCTCTTGGGCTGATGAGGAACAATACAAGGAAGAACAGCCTCGCGAGGGTCTGTTCTTGGAGGGTGAGATGAACTGCTAGGTGGTGTACAGTTGCTCTAGCTACTGGTTTCTTGATGAGGAACCGGGATCTCTCTTCGTCTTGATCTCTGTCTCCAAGATGCCTGTAACGCCCCGGATGCAACTTTCCATATTCGTAACTCCAACTCTTGCCTTTTCCGGAGATGCGATATGTTATTTCCTCCGTGGTTGGGTTTTTGTCTTTTGTTTTGCATTTTGTTCATGTCATGCTTTTCATCATCGCATCATCCGCATTGCATCGGCACTCGTTGCCGCTATTGTTTTTAAAACTTGCATCCGCCAGAAGTTGCCGCGTCCCTCCTTGCTTTCGCTGACCATTCCGAGACTAACATTGTTCTTCGTTTGCCTCTTGCCTAAACCGGAGTCTCTCTCAGACAGTGCATCGACCCTACGCCCGGTCCGAAACTGCCCGAACCCGAATTGCTCACCATCATCGCTGCATTCAGATCATCTCCTAACATCTATAAACATCTCCGCTTTTCTTAATTGGACTCCTAACCTGTTTGTTTTCGACCATTCGATTCTAATCGAGGGTCCGTTTTACCCTAAGCTAACCAACCTACCTATATAACCAGTCCAACCCTAGCCTCGTCAAGATCGATCCATCTTATCCTCCCGCCGCCACCCATGTTCCTCGGAGCTTGTCCCATCGCCCACCAAATCTCCCACGCCGATCCTTCTTCATCCAACTGGCTGCGCCCGATCCAAATCCCTCGCCTCCACTCGCTGCCATCCAAAGACCTCGCCTCCGCTCAGAGCCACCTCATCCCGCATCCCCGAGCTCCCTCACATGGCGGCCTCGCGCCCAGCTCTTCATCAGCCTTGCGTCCAACGGAGTCAAGCCGCCCGCCCGAGCCCCGTGCGCCAGTGCCTCGAGGGCCTCCTCGTCCCCAACCAGCGCCGCCTCGCCTCCATCCGCCTTCCACCGCCGCCAGTGCGCTGCGCCCAGCGAAGGCCCGAGGTCGCAGCCACCTCCTCGCCCAGACCACCTCCTGCGCCGGCGGCGCCACTGCCGAGCTGCTCCGCCTCGCACGAACCAGCAGGTCGCCCTCACCGCCTGCTCCTTTCCCTCCTTCGCTGAGCTCTCCTTGTCTCGCTGAACTCCCTCTCTCTTCTCTGTAATAGCGGCGCGCCCATCTTCTTCCCGGAGGAGGTGCTCGAGGAGAACGCCGCCCGCGTGCCCCGATGTTCCTCGCGCGCTCTTATTACGCCGACGCCTGCGCTGCCGTCCCCAAGCTCCAGCGTCCTCGCCTCATTCGAGATCAGATCCTTCCGCACCCAGGCTGGCTCTCCTTCGCTTTTGATTCGCGCCACCGCTTCGCTGCCATGGCCGCCGATGCAGTTCAGGCCGCCTCCGCTCCTCGCCTCGTCGCGCCGACCATCTTCCTCGCCGCCCCTTCGCTTCGCCGCGAGCTCGCTCCAGCCACGCCGCCGCTAAGTCCGCGCTTCACGCCGCCGTCCCTCGCCTCCTCCTCGCATCATTGGGGTCAAGCGCTGAGCAGAGTTGACCCCGCCGATCCTCGCTGTCCACTTCGCCCGCCCATGTTGACTGCGCCCGCCTCCAGATCGCTAAGGCCCAGCTCACAGCGCCTCCTCACCCAGCGGCCTCCTCCCACCGAACCGGCCGTGGCCCAGGTGAGCAGCCCCTCCACCTTCTCCTGTACACTTGGCCTAGTCAGATTCGCCCATGCATGTTTTTTTTCCTTGCTGCCAATTTATCTATTTATCCAAGAAATTGCATGTTTACAGATTGCACCCTCATGTTCATGCATTTAATAACTCAACAACCGTGCATCAGATTAAAATGTTTTTGATATGTAAAATGCTCAGAAATTTGTGTAGTTTAATAATTTGCCACTTTCATCCATGTTAAATATGTTTAAACATGCTGTTTGTTTAAACTTGCTCAAATGCCATGTTGAAATGATTTATTTCATAACTAAATAACCGTAGCTCCAATTTTAATAAACTTTATATGTAAATGGGGTGGAAAAAATGCCTAGTTTAACATGGTCCACTTTATTTTCCTGTTTAACAACATTAAAATATGGTTTAGGGCAGAACAGTACCAAGTTTGAAATATGCATGTGGGGATTTTCCGGAATTGTTGTTTGTTGTTCCGACCTCATTTAAACTTGCCTAGATAGGTAGTTTAATTATGCTTCACCTCTTGCCATGTTTAACAACATTTAACATTGTTTGGTAGCTTAAACGAGATTAAACTAAATATGTCTATGTGGTGTTTTGTCAATATGCAGCTCGTTGCATATCGAGCTCCACTTAACTTGTAGCATTGTTTGTTGCACTTTGCCATGCCATGCCTCATTAAACCGGACATGCATCATACTTGATTGTGCATCATGCCATGTTTATGCTTGTGCATTTACCATGTTGTTTGTTTCTTTCCGTGTTGCTTCTTAGTTCCGTAATGTTGCGATTGTGAGGATTCGCTCGACTACTTCCGCTCGTCTTCTTCATGGACTCGTTCTTCTTCCTAGTGGGATTTCGTGCAAGATGACCGTCACCTTGATCTCATTACTATCATTGCTATGCTAGTTGCTTCGTTTCTATCGCTATGCTGCGCTACCTATCACTTTCTGCTCAAGCCTCCCAAATTGCCATGAACCTCTAACCTTTGTCACCCTTCCTAGCAAACCGTTGTTTGGCTATGTTCCCGCTTTTGCTCAGCCCCTCTTATAGCGTTGCTAGTTGCAGGTGAAGATGAAGGTTGCTCCATGTTGGATTATGTTTATGTTGGGATATCACAATATCTCTTATATTATTAATGCATCTATATACTTGGTAAAGGGTGGAAGGCTCGGCCTTATGCCTGGTGTTTTGTTCCACTCTTGCCGCCCTAGTTTCCGTCATATCGGTATTCTGTTCCCGGATTTTGCGTCCCTAACGCGGTTGGGTGATTTATGGGACCCCCTTGACAGTTCGCTTTGAATAAGACTCCTCTAGCAAGGCCCAACATTGGTTTTACCATTTGCCTCACCTATTACCTTTTTCCCTTGGGAGTCGCGCATCCCAAGGGTCATCTTTATTTTAGCCCCCCCGGGCCAATGCTTGTCTAAGTGTTGGTCCAAACTAGAGCTACTTGCGCGCCACCTCGGGAAACTTGATGGCTGGTTCTAGTTGTACGCATCGCTCATCCGTCCGTGGCTCGAGACGAGATACGCGCAGCTACTATCGGGATGTCGCACTGCGAGGTCTTGCTGGTCTTGTTTTATTGTCTGTCGAAATGTCTTGTAGCCGGATTCCAGACTGATCGGGTCTTCCCGGGAGAAGGAATATCCTTCCTTGATCGCGAGAGCTTATCATGGGCTAAGTTGGGACACCCTGCAGGGTTTGAACTTTCAAAGCCGTGCCTGCGGTTATGTGGCGATGGGAATTTGTTAATATCCGGTTGTAGTAAACTTGAAGTAAACTCTTCTAAAATACACCAACCGTGTGCGTAACCGTGAGTGTCTCTTTTCGGGGTTGATCGAGAAGTGAACACGGTTTCTGTGTTATGTTTGACGTAAGTAGGAGTTCAGGATCACCTCTTGATCATTGCTAGCTTCACGACCGTTCCTTTTGCTTCTCTTCTCGCTCTTATTTGCGTATGTTAGCCACCATATCATGCTTAGTCGCTGCTGCAACCTCACCACCTTACCCCTTCCTTACCCATTAAGCTTTGCTAGTCTTGATACCCATGGTAATGGGATTGCTGAGTCCTTGTGGCTCACAGATTACTACAACAACAGTTGCAGGTACAGGTTTATGCGAGATCATGACGCGAGAGCGATGTTGCTTGTTTTGGAGTTCTTCTTCTGCTTCTTCGATCAGGGGATAGGTTCCAGGTCGGCAGCCTGGGCTAGCAGGGTGGATATTGTTTGAGTTCCTGTTTATGTTTCATCCGTAGTCGGATGGTGCTCTTATGTATTGTGTTGTTGTATTCATGTGACGTTGTATGTCTGGGATGTATCCCCACTATTATGTAATGTTGATGTAATGATATCCACCTTGCAAAAACGTCTTCAAGATGCGCTTCTATCCTTGGTGGGACCTTCGAGTTCCTTTAGGATAGGGTCGCATCTTGGGCGTGACAAGTTGGTATCAGAGCCTCGACCGACCATAGGAGCCCCCCTTGTTTGTTGGTCGTTGTTGAGTCTAGAAGAAAACTATTTTGAGTCTTAAGATTATATATACCGGAGAGTAGGATTCTTTTTACTCCTCAGTCCCTTCGTCGCTCTGGTGAGGCCTCCTGACGTAGATGTTTTGTCTTTTCTCTCCTCAAATTTCACGAATTTTTTTTAGGATCACGCGGGTATCTTGGGATCGTTCCGATAGTCTTGTGACGAGAACATTGTTCTTGGTGCCTCCTGACATTTAGGGGTTGTGGCGGTGTCCCGGGAGTTGAGCTCCGAGGTGTTGTCGTGACAATTTTATCGCTGCGCTCGGAATACCTGAGTTTTGCCGACATCGAAAATCTCTTTTATGCAGTTGTTGGTGAGATAACCTCGGCGCCACCCAAGATCGGGAGTTCGGGGTATTGCCATAACTCAGATAACGGGTGCTTTTCAAGGTTGAGGTACACGATTTCGGAGTTTTCTTGGTTATGTGTTGACGGATGGATACAATTTGGATCTAGGTATTGTTAGTTTGGGTGATATATTTTGTGTCCCTGTATCCCCAACACCGCATTGCATAACCGAAAGTTTCGGGAGTTTATAGGTGGGTATTCAAGTAGCTCCTAGAATATCTTTCCGATGATGCATGATATGTGATTGGGTAAATCTTTATCATATGTATTTGTTCCGGCTTATTCTGCAAGCCAAATCCTTTGTTTTGTTTTATTTGTGGTATTCGAGTTGCTTCGATGTCAAATGTTGAATCTATACCTTTCCTAAACGGTGTTCTCATATTGCTATGTGAATACTAATCCTTCTTGATCATCCAGGTCGTCATGTTAAATTTTTTTCCCAACCGGCGTGCTTCTCTTCAAGTGGATCCGATCATTTCAACATTTGCGAGATCAATTCTAAGTTTTCTCAATGGTGTTTGTTTCATCCGTCCCAAGTTGTCTTTGTTTTCCCGCCCTCCCACCCTTTTCTGCAAGGACTTATATATTTTAATCAAGTATCCATTTATTCATGTGAAGTCTCTTCACTCTTTTCAATCAATGTTCTGATCCAGTGATCCCTCATGAAGATGCTTAACAGCTCCAAGTTCACCATTCTTCATTCTCGTATTCTTTTCCGGTGGATTTAACTCAAGCTTTCAGTGTTGATCATATTCCTTTCCTCGTTTCTAATGCTTTCTCATGCCGATGCACCTCTTATTCATTCACTTCTCGCTATTCATATGTTCTGGAGTGTTGAAGATATCTCGGAAGGCTCGTCTTTTCATTCCAGATCCGTTCAAGTTATTTTGAGCTTGTTATCTCATTCAATTCATTTAATTCAACCGGTGCAACCTCTCTTTAAAATTGTTCAACGGTGTTTTCTTTTGAGTGGCCCCTAACCCACAGGTCTTTTCCTAGGATCTTACCTGACTCTTCTAATTTTCCCAGAGCTTCTAAAATTCTTTTCAAAGTTTGACGTAAGAATGAGTTATCATCAGTTAAATGTCTTTCTCCAAGATCTTCCAAATTCTTTTCATCGTTGGTTCAACCTTTCTAATTTTCATCCCGGAGTATCTCAACAATTCATGGTGATGTTTTTCATCGTCATTCTCAACATTTGAAGACCGAAGAAGAGTTTCTCTTAAATCTTGCTCCATTCTCTTCAAGATTCATGGTTCTAGCTTGATGCCATTCTCTCATAATTGTTTTCGATTGTGGGGCTGGTCTTGGTCTTGTTGCACCGAAACGGATGCCTTTGCTTGATGCTCTCGCCTGCGCTTGCTCCCTTTGCACCAAAGAGGAAAGGAGGACACTGCGCGGGCTGGCGCCCGACTGGCACCTTTGGTCGTCATGGCTTGCGTCATGGGCACCTTGCGAGGTACCCTGCCTTGAACTCTCCGCCTCCTCATGAGCCAGCCCGACGAGGCCGTGCCTGAGGAAGCTCCTCATCGTCCGCCCCGCGAGGCTTGGCCCCTCGCGAGGGTCTTGAGCTTGCGTTGATGAAGATGGGCTGTCCTGGGCCTCCTTTGAGCCACGCCGCAGGCCGCAGGCAGGCAAGTCTGGGGACCCCCGTTCCCAGAACGCCGACAGTAGCCCCCGGGCCCACGGCGCGCCCGAACTTGGCTGAGCAGAGAGGCGAAAGGGCAAGTGCGAAGCATCGCGGGCCCTAACAGCCTGCGGCCTTGGGCGACGCGTGGCGGTTGATTGGACGTGGTGACCTTTTTCCCGCCTCCTTATTTCATGCCTTGCTAGGTGGACACGCTGCTTTGTACATCTGCTCCCCTCTCTGCTGCTCGGCGCCCTGTCCTTCCCCTCTCGAACTCCGACTTCCATTTTCAATCCAATCTCGAATCTCCCCCCTTTCAATCGCAATGGCTCCGGCGAAGAAGGGAAAGGGAAGAAACCTGTGCCGCCGCCTTCGCTTGCCGCCGGCAGCCTCCGCCGTCGACCCGTCGATCATACTCAATCTAGAGGGCTTGGGCAAGGTTAGTTCGGCTCGGTCACCACCTTCAACGACGCGGAGGACGACGGCCTGCCCGCGTCCCACTTCTCCATCGGCAGGATAGTCACCGAGGTCCGGTATTTTGTCGACGCCATGGGCGGGCTGGTTCCCCCTTTCGATTTCTTCAATGCCGTGCTTTCCCACTATCGATCCACATGATGCATCCGGGTCCCGAGTCCATCACTCTCCTCTCGGTTTTCGCGCCGTTTGTGAAGCAATGATGGGCATCCTTCCTTCGGTTGCCTTGCTGCGCCACTTCTTCTCTCTGCCTTTGTCAACCCCCACCCAATGCTCGGCGTGCGTGAGCTTCGTCGCTGCACCCGAGACAGCGGCTTCAAGGATTGACTTCAGCCTGCCTCCGCCCGCGGCTGAGTTCCGCGAGAGGTGGTTGTACGTGGATGTGGGGGTGCCCAGCCCCCTACTATCGGAGCCAACCGCGCCTGCTGTCCCCAATTCAGGCCGGGGCAGAGAGGCGCCAAGCCCTCGGCTCATTTTTGTCCTGCACCGCTTCGAGTTCCTGAGAAAGCTTGGCGTGACAGCGCCCAAGGTGGTGAAGGAGTTCCTGATGTGCCGCGTTGCTCCTCTCCAGCGCCATTCCCATCAGATGTGGGCCTTCAGCGGGCCTGGTGACCGCATGAGGCTTCAGGAAGAAGACCTAACGCCTGAAGCGCTGAGGAAAGTGCTCCTGGTCCTAACTGGCGACCCCAACCCCGGTGGCATCTGGCATGGAGGGGCCTTGCTGAACCTCTACCAGAACAGGGGTGATTTTGTGAACCAGATGCCTATCTTCGATGAATGGGGGCCGCGCCCGGCCGGTCTCCAGGGGCCTCGCGAGAATCCAGTGATGGTGACAGCCCTTCCAGTCGGCCAAGGCGGCTCCTCCTCAAGTGGCGGAGCAGGAGGCACGAGCCGCCAGAGGTCAAGGGACCCCGGCTGGGTGACAGCCACGCGGCGACGCTCATGAGGGGGCAGCTCCTGAGGCTCGTGCCGCCGCGGCTGAGGGCGGCAGGCAGCCGCCCGCAGTGCCTGCGGATGGAGCCCCCGAGGCCCACGCTGCTTCTCTTGGTGAGGCGACCAGCAGCGCACGTCAGGTGGACGCCCCTGACACAGCTCGCCTTGATGCTTCTCCCTCGCCGCAGGCTGACCCCTGCGCTCAAATCTTGGGTCGCTTCCGTGTGGACTTCGAGGCCCTCCGGAAGAGAAGGGAGGCCCTGGGCGATGATTACCCTTGTCGCTTTGCTGAGCGTGGTACTTCCGCCACCGATGAGTAAGACTTCTCCTTCTCCAGCTCCCCGATTCTTCGCTGCTCAGACGATCCTTGCCCTGCAGGCCCCTTCCTGCCGAACTCACGGAGACGGGTGAGGAGCCGTCCCCCCCGGCTTCGCCCCCTCCCCCGTCCTTGAGTGCTCCAAGCAGTGGAGCCCTTATGGTGAGGGCGACCGGGGAGGCGAACCGTCCCGAGGCGCGTCGTGGCCCTACGCGCCCCGCGATCCTTCCTCACGAGCCTTCTCGTGGCATAGCTAGCCTGCCATGGGCTTCTCGCCTGGTCGTGGACGGCGATTGGCTGAGGCGCTTCCTGCGCCCTTCGTCTCGGGTTGGGCTGGCTCTGGCGGGCTTCGGGCGCGGCACGACTGTCGCGAGGGTGCCAGCCCCAGCCCCCTGCCGGAGGAGTGCTGATTCGTGGCTCCGGCGCCCTTTGGGCGGTTGATGGTGTGGAGGATGTGCGAAGGCCAAGACGGGAGCGCCGCGCCCTTCGCCAAGGATTTCTTCGAAGGGCGGCTGACGCGGTGAGCCTTCTTGGTGAAGAGCTTGCTGATGAAGATGCGCGCCTTGAGGCCGAGGGCCTACGCCTGGCCGCAGAGAGGCGTGAGCTGGAGGGCGCTGTCGCCCTTGCGCGCCACCAGCGCGATCTTGATGATGAAGAGGCCAAGGCGTCGTTGGCAGCCTCTCGGGAGGCCTGTCCTCGGGCCGTCGAGGAGGCCCGGGAAGCTAACAGGCGGCGAGAGGCGGCGGAGGAGCGGGCACGGGAACTCCTGGCCCGGTGTCACTCACTAGAGGAGCAAGTGGAGCTGCGGGAGGCAGCCCTCGCGTCGATGAAGGTGGCCTGCGGCGACCCGGCGGAGCTCCAGAAGCGTGAGTAGGCACCGACGCTTGAAGCCGCCGAACGCGCGTGCGAGTATGAGCGCTTGGAGACGAGGGAGCGCTTGGCGACGCGGGCAGAGGATGAGGTCGCTGCACGGGAAGCCCGCGTCCTGGAGGAGGTCGGACGCCAAGTGGCGACGGCGCGCTCAAACCTCGAGCGCGAGTTCGAGGAGAGGCTGGGGTTGATCAAGGCCGAGGCTGAAGGCAGGACTGCTGCCTTGAGGGCCAAGCTAGAGGAGGCGTCGCGGCGGGCCGATGCTCTTCGGGCCGCCCTCGAGGTGGCGCAGGGGGAGTCATCCACCTCTCAGGCCGAGGCGCTCCTTCTTCGCCAATGGGTGGAGGAGGCCGAGACCGTCTCGCGCCAGAATGCGGACGAGATACGTCAGCGGAGAATCCTGGAGCATGAGCACGGCCCCATGCTCGCCACGCTCCGAGAAAGAGCCAACACGGCCTTGGGTAACATCTGCGAGGCGGCTGTTGGCGAGCCGCACGCGATTAACTACGCCGGCAACCTCCAGTTCTTCATCGACATGGTGGCGTGGTCGGTCAGGGCCAATAGGTTGGTGGAGGAGAGGAGCCGCGCGCTGCTTGGGCGCGCCTTTTCTCGTGTCTTCAGCCATCTCCGGAACACGGATCCCCACTTCAACTTTGATGCAACCATCGCCCAGCTTCCCAGCCGTCCGGGCGACTCCGGCGACCGGTGGAAGACAATGTGGATGCTCGGTCGGGGCCTTCGCCGGACAACGACGGCGTGGTCGTGGCCGCCGGCGAGGGCGGCGTGGTGAACGGCCTAGACGCCGCCGATGGCCACACAGACAGTGACGGTGAGGCCAGCGACGCCAGCAACGGCTCGGGAGGTGCTCCTGAGGACGCATTGGGGGATTTATCCGACTAATTATGTATTGTCCCTTTTCCATTACCCTGCATGAATAGAACTCGGGTTTTGGCCTGATGGCTGTGAGAGCATTTTGGGAGGGGGAGCCCCTCATGTAAAACTTGTGTTCATCGTATTAGCAGGTGTTACATCGCCCATACGCCCGCGCCAAGTGGTTGGCTGAGCGACGTGCTGGTTGGCTAGTTTACCTTTGTTTCAGACGAGCCCCGAGATAACTCAGGGGAGGCTGCGGCGACCTGAGTGTCTCTGATCGAATCCATGGATTTGCAGTAAAACCCTCCGAGAGGACGCAGGCGGTGGCGAGGCTGGGCTCTTGCGCAAGCTAGGCCTGGCCCGGCTCATGAGGGGCTCGCGAGGGAGGCAGCCGAGGCGGAGTGGTAACCAAACGCGAGAGATTTGCTCGAACGAGACTAAGCACCCCTTCCCCGAACACACGCAAACCTCAAATTCGAATCCAACTTAAATCCAGCGGGGGAAAGCAACAACCAAATGGAAAGGCGAAGAAAGCAGAAGAATAGCCGCGTCCGGCACCTAGTCTAGTCTTGGACGTCTTCTCACCAGCGCGGAGCTAAGTGCTGCCACTGGGCGTGGGAGGGAGCCCCAGGGCCTGAGGCCGGCACCCCTGAGACTCCGGGGCGTGTACAGCCCCACTCATTATTACGTGAGAGTGTCACAGGGCGGCGAGCTTCACAGACACTGGGCCTTCTTCACAGGTACCGGCCTTCCTTCATATCACCAGACGAGGGCCCCGCCTTGCGCCACACTCTAGTGCCATCAACGACGATCGGAAACCAGGACGCCGCCGATGGGGTAGAGCGGTCGCCAGCGGTTCCCCCGACGACCACGGGTCCTCCACCAGGGGCAGGCCCTGAGGCGCCTCCCCAGCGGAGGGCCTACCTCCTGAGAACGCCTTGCTCCGAACTCCGTGGTGGTGATGTGGATCTCGCCCCTCTCCGGCAGCCTCTGCGCCCTCCTCCCGAGGGGTAGGAGATCGCAGAGCGGGCAGCCGCCGTCGTGGCGACCTGTACCTCCTGCGACCTATGGTTAGCGATGTTTGCTCTTGAGGAAGTAGCGGTACCGATAATCGCCGCCCCGGCGTGACCAGTGGGATCGCCTCGAGGCTCTGGAAGAGCTCGGCTTCCGCGCCTCATCTCCCCAAACGGGCTGAGGTGCGAGCCTTGTTCTCCCTCATGCGGGTGCCCTTGGTCCATCATGTGGGCACGATTCTTCCGGCGCCGTCATCCCGAAGGCCACGCCAGTAGTCTGAGCATGCCATGCGGCTCGCTTGATGCGCCCATCGCGGGTGGTGGCGCCGCGTCCACCGGGCTGTGGGTTACGCCGAGTCCTTCTTCTCCGCAGGCGGGGCGGGGCAACCCGCCGCCGCACGCAATCTTGCCGACAGCCGCGGCGTTGGAGTAGCTTTGGAGCCCGCGGCACGCCATGAGCCGCCATCGCGGGCCACCACAGGCCCGAGATGGAAGCTGGTGCGAAGGGTGAGCCCCGAGGCGGCGCCTTCAGGAGCTCGCCACTCGCTCCAAAGAAGACGTCGCGGCCGCTCTCCAAAGAGCTCTGCATCAGCAGCAGCTCGGGCACCGTGAGCACGACCCTCGAGTTCGCTTTGCTCGGCGGGTGTACGTGACGTGGTCGCGGCGTGATTGAAGCCCTTGCTGCCGACCGCGCTGCCGCGCATGAGAGCCGTCGGCTCGTCCGCGTCGCCCGCGTCCCGTAGCGCCTTGCGGACCGCGAGCTGCTCGGGCTACGGGTCGCCCGAGGCGGCTCTCAAGGGCGGGCCACGCCGCCTAAGGATCTGGTTGCCCGCTTGGTCGCTTGGACATGGTGATGATGATGCGACGGGACACGAGGTGGCGTAGGTGGATTCCGCGCACTCTACCGGGCGCGCCAAATGTCGGATTTCGGTTCCGCAGACCCTTGAGGTTCGTACACTGGGTGCGCGCGAGATCAAACCTCCACCGCCTCGCACGCCGCCGAATCGCAGGGACCTAAACTACTAAACTGAACAGCACAAGAGACACGAGATTTATACTATTTCGGGCCACCGTTGTGGTGTAATACCCTACTCTAGTTTTTGGTGTGGTGGATTGCCTCTTGGGCTGATGAGGAACAATACAAGGAAGAACAGCCTCGCGAGGGTCTGTTCTTGGCGGGTGAGATGAACTGCTAGGTGGTGTACAGTTGCTCTAGCTACTGGTTTCTTGATGAGGAACCGGGATCTCTCTTCGTCTTGATCTCTGTCTCCAAGATGCCGCAGCTCTGAGTGTGGCTACTCCTATTTATAGGCGAGGGCCCTGGGCCTCTTCCCAAATATTGAGCGGGAAGGGCGCCAACAATTGGCCATTTTGAAGGGGAACAGCGGGTACACTTATCCTGACTAAAGTTGGTCCTCGCCTGCCAAAGGCTCTAGTGATGACGCCTGCTTGGGCTCCACGATGACTCCCTTCCAGCCGTTGGGGCTGGTCTTGGTCTTGTTGCACCGAAACGGATGCCTTTGCTTGATGCTCTCGCCTGCGCTTGCTCCCTTTGCACCAAAGAGGAAAGGAGGACACTGCGCGGCTGGCGCCCGACTGGCACCTTTGGTCGTCATGGCTTGCGTCATGGGCACCTCGCGAGGTACCCTGCCTTGAACTCTCCGCCTCCTCATGAGCCAGCCTGACGAGGCCGTGCCTGAGGAAGCTCCTCGTCGTCCGCCCCGTGAGGCTTGGCCCCTCGCGAGGTCTTGAGCTTGCGTTGATGAAGATGGGCTGTCCTGGGCCTTCTTTGAGCCACGCCCCAGGCCGCAGGCAGGCAAGTCTGGGGACCCCCGTTCCCAGAACGCCGACATCGGCCTTACTATACTTGAGCAACAGGCTCTGCGAATGTACATAGTTATGACATTGTATATATTATGTTCAATATAATAAACCGGAGCCTCAGCTAAAGCGGGGTATCTGTTGTTTTCATATATCATGTGTGGTTACATGGGGGCTTCTGTTCATAAATCAGCGTCCGGTTTACACCTTGATTCAGCTTATAAACCTTTATATACAAATCACTTGGGGGCTTGGTCGTATTCGAACCAGTCACACCTCTTGATCGGCTCAACGCCAAATTATTCCGGGGCCAAAGAGAGTGTTGCAACACAACAACTCAAACATAGGCACCCACTGAGCACGGCTCAAAATATTGCTTGGGGATTCTTTGCTATCGAAAATGAACAAAGAATCTACACTTGTAATAGGCTATCAAGCCACGGCTTGGAAGCCTGGTGTATACAACTAAAACCCCGGGTTAGCCTGCCTTTTTTAAGTAAGTCACTCCGTCCAGGTAAACCTGGTATGACCCGTCGAACTATGACAAGTCAATCTATATGAGACCCTGAACTTGTCAAAGTTAAAACGACGATTGGTTAAGGATTGAGGACCATCTTAAAATGCTTTGTGAAATGGTTTAACTCAGTGGCCTGGCAGCCCATGAAAAGCCTCAAATTTGAGGCTTGGCAGCCCGTGAAAAGCCTCGACTACAAGTTTTCATTTGCTTTTTGCCAAGTTTTTCTCTCTTTTGATAAGACTTATGATGTTTTTTGGTAAACCGATGTTCATTAACCCGTCTAGGCTGTCAACTACAAGTTGTCAGTACGTAATCACTTATAACCCGGAGTTCCTTAACCCGGTCTAGTTTCGACTCTAAGTCGCCAGCATTGAATAAACTGGTGTCTATCACAACCCGACACGGTTTTATCATAAACCGGTACGGTATGAAAGGAGTTATCATTACTCAAGATTGGGGTTATGACCCTCACTACCAACATTCGTCAGCCAACGTTGTGATTCAAGATCACAAGTATCAATTATTTTCATATTTGATTATCTTTTTATAGCCTTGGTTATAAACCCTGGCTATATATCTGGGCATCATGACCCGTCTGGCGGTAAACTGCCAGGACACTATCAACTTTTTGTGTGCAGGAATAGATCGCTACGGATTATGAACATAATATGTCTTAAGCATGGCGGATTAACAAGTGTCAGGCACTAATAAATATGCACGAAGGCATAGCAGACCAAGTGTTTTAACTAGCCTATTACAAGGCGTTTCGGTTCCCAAAAGGATAATTGTTTCTCAATAAGCATTGCAGCACGTGGAAGACTAAACCGGCTTCCAGATCATGATTCGTCTCTAGCTTGACCTGACGGCTGCGGATCATCTTGCACCGGTTCATCCTCTTCGTCTCTACCCAGTGGCTGGAAGGCAATAGTTGTCCAGTCGATCCACAGTTAGGGCTTGGAACACAGCTTCGTTGCTTATAAGGGTGTACAGTTCAATGTCAGGGGCATAAGTGTGCTTACGAATTGGCGGGATGAGATTTTGAACCTCGGGAGTTGGTGCGGCCACCCGTTTGTTTTTAACGTCATAACTTTCCTGATGATGTGAAAGATGAACTTCTTTAGCTAATTGGCAGGCCAGCGGACGTACTTCCCGGTTTATGGCTCGGAGGTCCTCATTGCCAAATTTTGATCCGTCTTCTTTCAAGCTCGGATAGCCTTTGCTGACATCTTCCGGATCAAGATCGGGCACCCATGCTTTTGCCCGGGTTAGCACGGTCAGAGCACCAGCTCTTGCAGCAGATCTCTTTAACTCTTCTACCCGGGCAGGCAGCATTGACAACCTTTCTAAGGCTTGATTAAAGTTGGGGGCGGTTTGTTGTGAGAAGCGGTGCAGATAATCTGTTGCGCGCCGGTATATAACTGCTCTATAAGAGTATAGGCAGCCTTCAGCTTCTTCTGTGCATGAGAGCCCAGATGGCTAATGCGAGATCCTGTATCGTTCAAAGCATCAGTAAAACGGCAATGAATGAGATGATATGATGAGGAGTTAAAGATAGGAGGCCTACCGAACACAACAGCAGTCATAGCATGTACTTGCCGCTTTACACCAGTCAGCTCATCTACCACCGGTTTAAGAGCTGCTTCTGCCTCGGCTCTTTTCTGCAAAGCTGATTTTTCTGTGTTCCAATCCGCCCGTTCCTTGTTGAAACTCTCCATTAGCTTCTCCATAGCGGCTAAAGTGCTAGTCAGCTCATCTTTTGCCTTGGAAGTTTCGGCTTGCTGGGACTTGATATTTTCTTGCAGTTCGGCAGTTTGCGATTCCTTTTTGCTCAGCTCAGCCTATAAGAAACAGACATATTATGAGTTGACGTTATGTATTTGAAGTACCAAGCACATAACAAGTTATGCACCTGATACTTGGGGGCTAATGCATATTTTCTTGTTCTCGGAAATTTCTACAAGTCCCAAGCACAATACAAGTATTACTCTTGGCACTTGGGGGCTACTGTATGTTTGCTCAAAGTACTAATATGGAAATTCTTGTAAAGTCCCGGTTCTTCTTTATAAAGTTAAACCGGCCCTTGGGGGCTACACCAGTGAAAGATACAGTATTGCAATTCTAAAATACCCGGTACCTGGAGGCTAAGCATATAAAGTTAAGTTATTACTAAGTCCCGGTTTGGATTGATATCATAAACCGTCACTTGGGGGCTACTGGAGCTGATATTTGAAATTAAAAAGAGAAACATTTATGAAGAGTTGAGCATTAGTTACCTCGTATCACTCTTTCATCTAGTTTACCAAACAGGCTTCATAGTCGCGGCTGGTGTACAGACGGTTCAAGAAGCCAGAGTGAATGTCTTGAGCATTGAGATGCGCATAGCTTGACAAATCGGTGTTCCATTTGCCTTTGCCAATAGCAGACAGCTCGTCCTTGGCAGTATGCTTTGATAAAGCGACAGGATTGCCAGGAGTGGTGTGGCCAATGCCAGTAATCATAATATCATCTTCTGCACCATCAGCGGCTTTCACAGGAGTCGATGGTTTGTCAGTGGCTTCAGCTGGATTTGCCGTTTTATCAATATCGTGGACTGCATCAGTCGGTTCATCGGTCTGGCCCATTGGATCAATTTCCACTTGATCAGCAACAAAGTCAGGGTCCTGCGGTGGCGGGTCATTAAGTATGGCGTCAGCGTTTTACAGATCTGGAGTCTTCTCCGGTTCAGCAGCTATATTGTCGTTAACCGGTTTAGTTAACCGGGCCTTCTTACTGAGTCTGGGTTTAGCACTGAGAAGAACATATATAAAGATCAGTACAATATGAAAAAATGACACATCAAGGATAAAATCAAATGCATAGCTCACCTAGGAACTGTCTTAAGGGCTGGGAGTTGTGTGGCTGTTGACTCGCCAGAAGATGAGTTATGTGTGCCCTGATAATTCAAATCAGATGGATTAAGAGGCTGTCGGAAACAACCCACCTTGGGGCAAGAAGTGTCAAGAGTATAAGAGACCTCTGATTGGCGTTTCTGAACTGGAGTGTTCGGTAAACCGGCGGAGGTAACTACCTGGACGCTATGCCGGGTTCTGCGGCGAGCTTCATGTTGCTGCATCTTCAAAAGAAAGTTTGGGTCCAAGTAAGCAAGGGGGTGAGAAAATTTTACTTTCCGGTTTGATCGACGGATTTTTGATGTTGGCAGAGGATCTGAATCAGAGGAAAGAATGATTACCTCTACATCATCGCCTTGATCGCCTTCGCCACGTCCCGATAATAGTCATTGTCAATGAGGTGTATGAAAATGAACCAAGAGAGTCAAGTTCTACCTCTGAGTCCGGATTAGCTACATCGGCATCAGCATTTGGCTCGGAAGATGCAGTGGTCCCTTTCTTGGCAGGTTTTTTAACAACCTTGGTCTTCGGGCGAAGTGGCTTTGCCGGTTTGTCTTGTGGTTTTGCCGGTTTATCCTGTGGTTTTTTCTTCCAGAACGGATCATCACCCTAGCAAAGATGAACACAATTTTGAGAGAATGTTTTAAAGGATTAAGCTGAAAACAAAGAAGTCATATGATTCTTACAGCTGGCGGTTTGTTGGAGGTGCAGAAAGGACTTAATCCGGTCTGGCTGCAGACGGCCTCCGGTTCATTCAACCTTTTCTTGACAGCCTCTGTAACTTCAGCCTCTGTTAGCTGAATATTAATATGTCGTTGAGGATCGGTCAAACTCCCTGTGTATTCACACATCAAACCGGGGTGCCAGCTTAAGGGCAGAATGCTCCAGCTTATCCAACAACGAGCAAAGTCAACACCTGTTAAACCGTTCGTCATGAAGACTCTAAGCTTTGACAGTTGTGGGGCATAGTTGGCCCTTTCCTTTGCAGTTAACCTCTCAGGAAAGGGATGTGTATTGCTAAGACGGTGAGGGCGGTAACCCGGCAAAGGGTTTTCATCAGTTGTTGATGTGTCTTTGCAATAAAACCAAGTCTGTTTCCACTCCTTGGGGTGACTGTGAAGCTTGGCGTGAGGGAAGCTGACCTCCTTCCTTTTCTGAACCGCCATTCCGCCAAGTTCAGTATTGGGTCCATCTGTAAAATCTGTGCGACGGTTTAAGTGGAAGAAATCCCTAAACAATTCAACTATGGGTTCCTCTTGAAGATAAGCCTCACAAAAGACTTGGAAATGGCAGATGTTGGACACAGAGTTTGGACCGATGTCCTGAGGGTGAAGCTGGAAACTGGCAAGCACATCTCGGAATAATTTTGAACCGGGAGGGCTAAAGCCTCGACCCAGATGGTCAACAAAAATGACTACCTCTCCGTCCTTGGGTGTAGGAGGATTTTCCGGACCAGGGGCCCTCTAGTGGATGACCTCCTTCTTGGCTAAAGCGCCAGTTGCGACACATGTGTTTAACTGATCTTAAGTGACCCGGGAAGGAACCCAGTTGCATTCATAGACTTGTTTGGCCATCTCAAGGGAAACTGAAACATAAGTTATTACCGGTTTAAGATTTATACGGAATAGGTATAAGGCGATACAAGTTAAGCAGAGGTGTACGCATATTGTTAAACCGGAATATGACATTACTAAACCGGAGTCTGATATTGCTAAGATGGAATCTTACGATGGAGAAGGTGCAAAGATAAATGAATCAGCGGTTTATGAGGGGACTAATGGTACCTACCGGATTATCATTTTTTTAAATAGAAACCACCTATATTGGTATGAAAGGTACAAATCTAAAGTACTTAAGTGAAGGAAAAACAAGTTTCGCAGATTGAGGTGATAAATTTCAGATCTGCGATATGACAGAAACTAGGAAATATTCAGACCTAATTTCAAGTGCTTAAACAGATAATCAAGTTCAGATGAGTTTGTATATAAGGGAGATGCTCCAATAAGGAAAAAGGGGATTATGGCTACGGCCGCACAAGATGTATCAGATTCGAACTAGCTGTTTGTGTTATTAAGAACAGGGAAGAACGGCGCCAGAGCTTCAGTAAACTCTGATGAACACTAAACCCTAATGGTGGATCTAGAGTGAGGAGAAGAGGAACTTACTGATGCTAAGGAAGCAGCGAAGGATCACCGCATTTCTCTGGTGCGGTCAGGTTGATGCAGCGGCCGTTGTTGAGGCAGATGCGAGGATCGATGGCGGCGGCAGAGCTCGAAGGTTGGTCGGCATGAGGAAGAAGATGATGCGAAGAGGCACGGGGGTGAGAAGGACCCCTCGGCCTTATTTATAAGGTGAATGGATAAGTGGCAGGCGCGAGAATCGAGGAGCCCGAAAATGGGATATGTGACAGCTCTGTTGCCCCGATTGTTGGAGGCTCATTAATAAAGGTGGGTCATATGCAGTCTTTAATAACAGATGACATCATGGCGATTTATCATGGTCCTGGAAAGTGACGTCACGGCGGTTTACAAGATTATGTGAAGGTGCTGAAGAAGAAATTTTCTTAAGTATTGAGGATTGACATGAACCAGTTCAAATCAATCTGGGGCCTAATGTTGGGGATGTTACTACTAGGCGTAAACCAGCCCGTAGTGGCCGGGTTATCCCCATAATGAATTATTATACTTGAAGCCCATGAAGACGAAGATGATGGCGCTTTAAGTAAGCCCAGGGCCCAAAGGCGGATTAAGGCCTGTAGTGATAAACCGACATTGATATGTAAACTTGTGTTATAAGATAGAAAGAACAGAGACTGAGCCGGACACGTTTATGAGCCGGCCTCGGGACCCTGTAAACCATCGGGCGTCAACCCATGTATATAAGGGGACGACCCGGCGGTAGTTTAAGGACAACAAACAACAACTCGAGACCGAGGCAAAGCATATTCGCTCCCTGGTCATCGAAACCCTAGCAATCCCACAACAACTGGATCGTAGGCTTTTACCTTCACCGCAAGGGGCCGAACCAGTATAAACTCTCTGTGTCCTTTGTCCGCTTTAACCCCTTTAAGCTAACCCGTTGCGATGGCTCCACGACTAAGTCCTTACTCTAGGACATCTGCCGTGACAAAGCCACGACAACTGTCATGTCAAATTTTGGACAATTTCATGGGTCATTTGACCTTTTAAGACATTTAAGTGATTTTCTAGCCATTTAATGACCGTAATTGAAATTTGAACTACATGTACATGCAACAGCTAACCATAATGGTTGGAGAAGTCATATTTTGTGTACTTGTGTGTGATTGAATTCCATGTGCAGTAAAATGGAAGGAATTCTCAAACATATTGTCCTAGCGGCTATGACACAATTAAGCATGGAGTGCCATGGCATTTAAATTCCAAAAAGTTAAAAAAATATTAGAAACACATGAAACCTTGGTTGATGTCATGTCATGCCACCAAGATGATGTGGTAAAAAATTTGGCATGTGTGACGAAATTTTGGACACACACCCCTCACAAACCAGAGCAACTCACTAGAAGGCTCGTGGTTCTGATAGGGAACAATGCATGTTTGATGACGAATGGGAGATTGCTTCCTCTTACAGCCTTCAAATTATTTTTACGTGTAACGTGCACTAATACAACTATCATGTGAAAATTTGGAAAATTTCAGGGGTCATTTGACCTTTTGAAGACATTTAAGTGATTTTCTGGCCATTTAATGGAATTCAAATTTGAACTACATCTACATGCAATTCAAATTTGAACTACATCTACATGCAACGGCTAACCGTAACGGTTTGAAAAATCATATTTGTGTACTTGTGTGCGAGTTAATTCCATGTGTAGTAAATTAGAAGGAACTTTCAAACATATTGGTATCACGACATGGACACGTGCATGGAGTGCCATGGCATTTTAATTCCAAAAAATTAAAAAATGATTAGAAAAACATGAAACCTTGCTTGATGTAATGTCATGCCACAAAGATGATGTGGTAAAAAAATTGGGCTGTTTGACAAAAGTTTGGACACGCCCCCCTCACAAACTGGAGCAACTCACTAGAAGGCTCGTGGTTTCGAGAGGAACAAAGCATGTTTGATGACGAACGGGAGATAGCTTCCCTTTATGGCCTTCAAATTTTTTCTACGTTCAACATGCACTAATACAACTGTCATGTGAAAATTTGGAAAATTTCAGGGGTCATTTGACCTTTTAAATACATTTAAGTGATTTTATAGCTATTTAATGGCCGTAATTCAAATTTGAACTACATCTACATGCAACGGCTAACCATAACGGTTTAAAAAAATCATATTTGTGTACTTGTGTGCGAGTGAATTCCATGTGCAGTAAATTAGAAGGAATTTTCAAACATATTGGTCTCACGGCATGGACACATGCATGGAGTGCCATGGCATTTAACTCCAAAAAATTAAAAAATGATCAGAAAAACATGAAACCTTGCTTGATGTAATGTCATGCCACCAAGATGATGTGGTAAAATAATTTGGCCTGTTTGACAGAAGTTTGGACACACCCTCCTCAAAAGCCAGAGCAACTCACTAGAAGGCTCGTGGTTCCGAGAGGGAACAATGCATGTTTGATGACGAACGGGAGATAGCTTCCTCTTACGGCGTTCAATTTTTTTTCTATGTTTAACGTGCACTAATACAACTGTCATGTGAAAATTTGGAAAATTTCAGGGGTCATTTGACCTTTTAAAGACATTTAAGTAATTTTCTAGCCATTTAATGACAGTAATTCAAATTTGAACTACATCTACATGCAAAGGCTAACATAACAGTTTGAAAAATCATATTTGTGTACTTGTGTGCGAGTTAATTCCATGTGCAGTAAATTAGAAGGAATTTTTAAACATATTGGTCTCACGGCATGGGCACATGCATGGAGTGCCATGGCATTTTAATTCCAAAAAATTAAAAAATTATCAGAAAAACATGAAACCTTGCTTGATGTAATGTCATGCCACCAAGATGATGTGGTAAAAAAATTGGCTTGTTTGACGAAAGTTTGGACACACACCCCTCACAAACCGGAGCAACTCACTAGAAGGCTCGTGGTTCCGAGAGGGAACAATGCATGTCTGATGACGAATAGGAGATAGCTTCCTCTTACGGCCTTCAAATTTTTTCGACGTTTAATGTGCACTACTACAACAATCATGTGAAAATTTGGAAAATTCTAGGGGTCATTTGACCTTTTAAAGACATTTAAGTGATTTTCTAGCCATTTAATGACCGCAATTCAACTTTGAACTACATCTACATGCAATGGCTAACCATAACGGTTCGAAAATCCATATTTTTGTGTACTTGTGTGCGAGTTAAAAAAATCATCAAACGATGTAAATATCTGGTGTTCAAAAAACAAAATGTAAAGATCTGGCAAGACAACCGGCCCCCACATGATTGGCACTCTATGTCGCGGCTCGAGGTTTGGTAGTTGAGTGGCGGGGGTCATTAATCAGACATGGTTATGTATTGGAAACTGTCAGCTATTCTGTTCACACACGGATTTTGCTGCGGGAATCGTGTGTAATTCAAACTACAATACTCGTAAATTTCAGCGACCGACGTATGTACTGTTCCCGTCGATCTAGATTCCGGCCGCCAATAAATACTACCTTCCTCACATCGTATCACCTGCATTCTCATCTACATCCTCCCCTCGCTCGCCCTCTCTCTCTCTCTATCTATCTATCTATCTATCTCTCTTTTTCTCTCTCTCTCTCAAATCTCCTCCATGGCGCCGCTGGTCTGCCCATGCGCCTATGAGGAGTCGCTGCCCCCTGAGGACGTTCACTCGAATAGCAGCGAAGAGGACCGCTACGCGCCGCCGGACGAGGTTGCACCGGACCCCCCAACTTTGGATTGGTTTTGGTGCCGGTACAATCTTTGTCTGTGGAAGTCGCTGCTGCCGACTAAGAAAGCCATGCAAGTGGCGTTCAAGAAGGAGATGGCGGAGGAGGAAGCCAGGTACCAGGCGGCCTGTGAAGCCCGTGATGCCGCCTGGAAAAAGGAGGCGGCGGTGCTTTGGGGGCGGGCGCGTTGTCGTGCGGAAGAGGTGTACGAAGACGGGTACTCCGTGAGGAAGGTCAAAGGCGCTGGGCGCCTCGTCACTGCGTGGAGGTGGGCCGATAAGCTCTAGCGTGCCACTGACAAGGAGCTCCGGTGGGTGCCCAACGAAATGGCAAGATCGTTCGCGCTCGTCCGCCAGCAAGAGGCGGATCGATACGTCAAGCGCTGCGAGGCGGAGGAGGCGGAGTACTGCCTCCGCATTGGGAAGACGCCGCGCACTAGGGAGCTGCTGGTGAGGGGCTGCCGGAATACTGGCCCCGGGAGGGATTATTAGTTTTAGTATTGTTCATTTTCAATTTTATGCATTGTACCTAGTAGTTAAGTATCATCACATATATGTGATGTTATTATATATATTCTATGATGAACTAATGAAAAACTAATATATATATATATATATATATATATATATATATATATATATATATATATATATATATATATATATATATATATATATATATATATATATATATATATATATATATATATATATATATGAATTCCATTTTCTATCTATTTTTTATACTAATTTGAATCTAGCTGTTATCATCCACATATACAGAATGGAAAGCGTATATACACACATTGAAACAGAACATATAAGAATGGAAAACAGAGTACACACATTGAAATAGAGCAATAAACAGAGCAATACTATGATTGCTGTGAATACATAGCTATCCATGTTGAAACGACTCAACAAAATGAAACGCGTCCATGAGACCATGACCAGCAGCCCTTGCCTATGGTAGCTCTCGACTCTACCTGAACTCGTGCAGGTGTTCGCCCAAGTGGTCGACACGCTCGCGGTACATCTGGAGCGCGATCTCGAGCTCCAATTTGGCTATTTCATCGGAAATCACCAGCTCAAGGATGCGACGGCCATGTTCCTCTACTACGCCCAGGTGGACACCTGGGCCAAGGAGGCGGTCGAGCCTACCGACCAGCGCGTTGGCATCAAGCAGGCCGCGGACAAGGCGAACAACGCGGCGAGCGTCCGGTGCAAGTACGGTGTGGCCGACCTCTAGTGCAAGTATGGCGCAAAGGGCCTCTGCCCACTCCTGACGAGGAATGGGGGTACTGACGGGACGTGTACCCAGCTACGACACCGTGTCGACAGCAGGCAAGCGCCGATGGATCCGCTCTTGCTATGCGGCGTGCCGCGCCTCTCGCTCTGCGGTGCTCCAACGGTCTTACCGTGCGGCGAGCCGCAGCCTATCGGCGTGGACGCCCCTAGCTTGCTCTACGGCGCGCCATCGATCATGTTGTGCGGCGAGCTGCAGCCTATCGGCGCTGACATGCCTACCTTGATCCGCGGCGCTCAAGCGCCATGCGCCAAAGGTCTGCTCAACCCTGACGATGACGCGCATCACGGCATAGTGCATCGTGTTGTTGGGGAGTGCCTCAGCCTCTACGGGCCGTGGCGCTGCTACCTCTTGAGCATGCGTTGGTTTTCCTTTGAAGAGGAATGGGTGATGTAGCAAAGTAGCGTAAGTATTTCCCTCAGTTTTTGAGAACCAAGGTATTAATCCAGTAGGAGGCCACACGCAAGTCCCGCGTACCTACACAAAAAAAATAAGAACCTTGCAACCAACACGATAATGGGGTTGTCAATCCCTTCACGGCCACTTGCAAAAGTGAGATCTGATAGAGATGATAAGATAATATTTTTGGTATTTTTATGATAAAGATTAAAAGTAAAGATTGCAAATAAACGGCGCCAGAAATAGCTAGTTGACGGGAGATTAATATGATGGAAAATAGATCCGGGGGCCATAGGTTTCACTATTGGCTTATCTCAAGATAGCATAAGTATTACAGTGGGTGAACAAATTACTGTCGAGCAATTTATAGAATTGAGCATAGTTATGAGAATATCTAGGCATGATCATGTATATAGGCATCACGTGCGTGACAAGTAGACCGACTCCTGCCTGAATCTACTACTATTACTCCACACATCAACCGCTATCCAGCATGCATCTAGAGTATTAAGTTCGTAAGAACAGAGTAATGAATTAGGTAAGATGACATGATGTAGAGGGATAAACTCAAGCAATATGATATAAACCCCATCTTTTTATCCTCGATGGCAACAATACAATACGTGTCGTTTCCCCTACTGTCACTGGGATCGAGCAACGCAAGATTGAACCCAAAGCCAAGCACTTCTCCCATTGCAAGAAAGATCAATCTAGTAGGCCAAACCAAACTGATAATTCGAAGAGACTTGCAAAGATAACCAATCATACATAAAAGAATTTAGAGAAGATTCAAATATTGTTCGTAGATAATCTTGATCATGAACCCACTATTCATCGGATCTCGACAAACACACCGTAAAAAAGAGTTACATCGAATAGATCTCCAAGAAGATCGAGGAGAACTTTGTATTGAGATCCAAAGAGAGAGAAGAAGCCATCTAGCTAATAACTACGGACCCGAAGGTCTGTGGTAAACTACTCACACATCATCGGAGAGGCTATGGTGTTGATGTAGAAGCCATTCATGATCGATTCCCCCTCCGGCGGAGCGCCGAAAAAGGCCCAAGATGGGATATCACGGGTACAGAAGGTTGCGGCGGTGGAAATAGGGTTTCGTGGTGCTCCTCGATGGTTTCGGGGTACGTAGGTATATATAGGAGGAAGAAGTAGGTCGGTGGAGCCGCGAGGGGCCCACGAGGGTGGAGGGCGCGCCCAGGGGGGTGGGCGCGCCCCTGCCTCATGGCTTCCTCGTTCGTTTCTTGACGTCCACTGCAAGTTCTCTAGATCACGTTTGTTCCAAAAATCATGCTCTCGAAGGTTTCATTCCTTTTGGACTCCGTTTGATATTCCTTTTCTGCGAAAGACTGAAATAGGCAAAAGAAAACAGCAATTTGCACTGGGCCTTGGGTTAATAGGTTAGTCCAAAAATAATATAAAAGTGTATAATAAAGCCCATTAAACGTCCAAAACAGAATATATAATAGCATGGAGCAATCAAAAATTATAGATACGTTGGAGACGTATCAAGCATCCCCAAGCTTAATTCCTGCTCGTCCTCGAGTAGGTAAATGATAAAAACAGAATTTTTTATGTGGAATGCTACTTAGCATATTCTTCAATGTAATTTTCTTTATTATGGCATGAATGTTCAGATCCGAAAGATTCAAGATAAAAGTTTAATATTGACATAAAAATAATAATAATACTTCAAGCATACTAACTAAGCAATTATGTCTTCTCAAAATAACATGGCCAAAGAAAGTTCATCCTACAAAATCATATAGTTTGGTCATGCTCCATTTTCGTCACACAAGAATGCTCTCATCTTGCACAACCCCGATGACAAGCCAAGCAATTGTTTCATACTTTAGTAATCTCAAACTTTTTTTAACTTTCACGCAATACATGAGCGTGAGCCATGGATATAGCACTATGGGTGGAATAGAATATAATGATGGGGTTGTGTGGAGAGGACAAAAAAGGAGAAAGTCTCACATTGACGCGGCTAATCAACAGGCTAGGGAGATGCCCTTCAATTGATGTCAATGCAAGGAGTAGGGATTGCCATGCAACGAATGCACTAGAGCTATAAATGTATGAAAGCTCAACAAAATAAACTAAGTGGGTGTGCATCCAACTTGCTTGCTCATGAAGACCTAGCGCATTTGAGGAAGCCCACTGTTGGAATATACAAGCCAAGTTCTATAATGGAAAGTTCCCACTAGTATATGAAAGTGACAAAACAAGAGACTCTCTATCATAAAGATCATGGTGCTACTTTGAAGCACAAATGTGGAAAAAGGATAGTAGCACTGCCCCTTTTTATTCCTCTTTTTTGGGCCTTCTCTTTTTTTGGCCTTCCTCTCTTTTTTGGGGACAATGCTCTATTAATGATGATCATCACACTTCTATTCATTTACAACTCAATGATTACAACTCGTTACTTAGAACAAAATATGACTCTATATGAATGCCTCCGGCGGTGTACCGGGATGAGCAAGGAATCAAGAGTGACATGTATGAAATAATATGCATGGTGGCTTTGCCACAAATACGATGTCAACTACATGATCATGCAAGGCAATATGACAATGATGAAGCGTGTCATAAAAAAACAGAATGGTGGAAAGTTGCATGGCAATATATCTCGGAGTGGCTATGGAAATGCCATAATAGTTAGTTATGGTGGCTATTTTGAGGAAGATATAAGGAGGTTTATGTGTGATTGAGCGTATCTTATCACAGGATTTGGATGCAGCGGCGAAGTTTGCACCAACTCTCAAGGTTAGAAAGGGTAATGCACGGTACCGAAGAGGCTAGCAATGATGGAAGGTTGAGAGTGCGTATAATCCATGGACTCAACATTAGTCGTAAAGAACTCACATACTTATTGCAAAAATCTACAAGTCATCAAAAACCAAGCATTACGCGCACGCTCCTAGGGGGATAGATTGGTAGGAAAAGACCATCGCTCGTCCCCGACCGCCATTCATAAGGATGACAATCAAAGAACACCTCATGTTTCAGATTTGTCACGCAACGTTTACCATACGTGCTTGCTACGGGACTTGCAAACTTCAACACAAGTATTTCTCAAATTCAAAACTACTCAACTGGCACAACTTTAATATCACTATCTCCATATCTCAAAACAATCATCAAGTATCAAACTTCTCCTAGTATTCAATGCACTCATATGAAAGTTTTTATTATATCCATCTTGGATGCCTATCATATTAGGACTAATTTTATAACCAAAGCAAATTACCATGCTGTTCTCTCAAAATAATATAAGTGAAGCATGAGAGATCCAATAATTTATATAAAATAAAACCACCACCGCGCTCTAAAAGATATAAGTGAAGCACTAGAGCAAAATTGTTTAGCTCAAAAGATATAAGTGAAGCATATAGAGTATTCTAATAAATTTCGATTAATGTGTGTCTCTCCCAAAAGGTGTACAGCAAGGATGATTGTGGTGAACTAAAAAGCAAAGACTCAAATCATACAAGACACTCCAAGCAAAACACATATCATGTGGTGAATAAAAATATAGCTCCAAGTAAAGTTACCGATGGACGAAGACAAAAGAGGGGATGCCTTCCGGGGCATCCCCAAGCTTAGGCTTTTTGGTTGTCCTTGGATTTTACCTTGGTGTGCCTTGGGCATCCCCAAGCTTAGGCTCTTTCCACTCCTTGTTTCATAATCCATCAAATCTTTACCCAAAACTTGAAAACTTCACAACACAAAACATAACAGAAAATCTCGTGAGCTCCGTTAGCGAAGGAAAACAAAACACCACTTCAAGGTACTGTAATAAACTCATTCTTTATTTATATTGGTGTTAAACCTACTGTATTCCAACTTCTCTATGGTTCATACTCCATTACTATCCATAGATTCATCAAAATAAGCAAACAACACACGAAAAAAAAATCTGTCAAAAAACAGAACAGTCTGTAGTAATCTGTATCAAACGCATACTTCTGGAACTCCAAAAATTCTAAAATAAACTGCTGGATGTGAGGAATTTATATATTAATAATCTGCAAAAAGAATAAACTAAATAGCACTCTCCACTAAAAAGTTGTATCTAATCTCGTGAGCGCTATAGTTTCTGTTTTTTTTACAGCAAGATTAAAAAGACTTCACCCAAGTCTTCCAAAAGGTTCTACTTGGCACAAACACTAATTAAAACATAAAACCACATATAAACAGAAGCTAGACGGATTATTTATTTCTAAAGAGAACCAAAAAGCAAGAAACTAAAATAAAATTGGGTTGCCTCCCAACAAGCGCTATCGTTTAACGCCCCTAGCTAGGCATAAAGGCAATGATAGATCTAGGTATTGCCATCTTTGGCAGGCAATCCATAAGTGGCTCTCATAATAGATTCATAAGGTAATCTAATTTTCTTTCTAGGAAAGTGTTCCATGCCTTTCCTTAACGGAAATTGGAATCTAATATTCCCCTCTTTCATATCAATAATTGCACCAATCGTTCTAAGGAAAGGTCTACCAAGAATAATAGGACATGAAGTATTGCAATCTATATCAAGGACAATAAAATCTACGGGCACATAATTCCTATTTGCAATAATAAGAACATCATTAATTCTTCCCATAGGTTTCTTAATGGTGGAATCCGCAAGGTGCAAGTTTAAAGAATAATCATCAAATTCACGAAAACCTAACATATCACACGATGTTTTGGAATCGTGGAAACACTAGCACCCAAATCACACAAAGCATAGCATTCATGATCTTTAATTTTAATTTCAATAGTAGTTTCCCACTCATCATAAAGTTTTCTAGGGATAGAAACTTCCAATTCAAGCTTTTCTTCATAAGATTGCATTAAAGCATCAACGATATGTTTGGTAAAAGCTTTATTTTGACTATAAGCATGCGGAGAATTTAACACGGATTGCAACAAGGAAATACAATCTATTAAAGAACAATTACCATAATTAAATTCCTTGAAATCCAAGATAGTGGGTTCATTGCTATCTAAAGTTTTGACCTCTTCAATCCCAGTTTTACCGATTTTTGCATCAAGATCTAAAAACTCCGAATCATTGGGACGCCTTTTAACTAAAGTTGACTCATCTCCAGTACCATCATTATCAAGATTCATATTGCAAAACAAAGATTTAATAGGAGACACATCAATTACTTTTAGATCTTCATCCTTATTACCTTCTAAATCTTCCGGTTTAGCGGCCATCTTATTGACTAAGGTGGCCTGCTTGTCCAAAATTTGGGCTATTAATTTTTCAAGATGAGCAAACTGAGATCTCAAGCCATAAATGTAGCGACCCGACCTCAGATGGTCAAGTCTCTGTGGTTCTGTGTCATCCCTGGATCGGTAATGCTGACACACACAGTACTCGAAGGATTTATAACAGAGTAGCAATCACACACTTATTACATCGAATGTCTCAAAAGAGAACTTATTACAATAATATGGCTTAAGGCTATCTAATGCGATAACAACGGAAGGCTTGGAAGATAAAGTGAGTCCATCAACTCCAACGGCATAACTGAGCTGCACGGCAACGACCTACGATCCTTACTCCTCGTCTGAAAAGTCTGCAACATAATACGTTGCAGTCCGAGAACGGGTCAGCACATGGAATATGCTGGCAATGTAACACAGTAGAGCAATAACAGAATAAGGCTACCACTACATGCATATATGGCTAGTGGAAAGCTCTATGTTTACAGTTTTGCGAAAAAAGCCAATTTTTCCCTACATCAAAGGAATAAATTTTACTTTAACTATCATGGTGGTTGAAACATCATTGAGAAGGTATAACCCCAACTCAATCCCAATTAAAGTGATTAACAACCCAGCAGTATTAATTTAGAGTGATGAGATACATGTGAATACTCAAGTACTAGATACTCAAAATTGTCCATAACCGGGGACACGACTAACCATGATTAGTTTGTACACTCGCAGAGGTTTATGACTTTTCCCCACAAGACTCGATCGCCTCCGCTGGTTTCTCGTGACTACATGGTGTTTGAGAAGCGGATGACCGAGACACGCCTTTCGTAAACATTAACTCTCTACTCCTGGATAGATCATACCAAACCTATAAAACCCACTACCTGCTGACCTACCTCTTCGAGAGCTTCACGAACTTACTCAACTATGCTAGAGCCCATAATAGCTTGTGGCTGCACACGAAGTTTCTAGCATGAATAATCTCAGTTCCTTTGAGCCTGGTGGCGGTCCATAGGAAGATCACACGGTACCCCGGATTTCCAAAAAACACAGACAACACTGGGTTCCCAGTGCCTCAATCCACCCAAATGTGTATTTAAGTTGCCACCTTAAAGTAAACCATTAATTAACAATCTCACATCTGTCGTGAATATCACTAAAACCCAAACCACGTCTACGAGCATAGCATGGCAATATAAGCATAACGTAGAAGTAACTCCCTAGGGTTTGATAGTAACAGGGCAATAGGTTCCTACCTCATCATCTACTTCCCAACCCACAAATTAATGACATCCTAATCATGCAATGTTTGAGGGTTGAAACTAATGCATAAAAACTGGGTATGAAAAGATATGATCAAGTGTTACTTGCCTTGCTGACGATCCGTGAATCCTAGAGACTCGTAGTAACACGCTTCGCACTCCGGGAATTCTATCGCAAGCAAACAATACATACATAAGCAACAAACAAAGATGCACAAACGAAACTTCAACTGAAAGAGGTTGACCAGAGAGTTCAACTTAAGAACTCCGGTTTGCAAAAAGAATCAAACCAAACGGAACAACGAAACTCAAACGACGAGAAAAACATGGTTCATTTACTAATCTGAACTAGAGTCAAATTTTACAAAGATAAAAACTGGTTTGAGTTGATTATTCGAAAAGAGGGTATCGAGATGAAACTCCAGGTGCTTGAATCGCCTGATTCCGATAAACGAGCGAAAAGTTAAACAAGTTTGAAAATCGGATCAGAAATCGCGATCAGAATAATCGCGGAATAAATCTGATAAAAGAAAAGCGACGAACCGCTAAACGAACGAATGTTCGTTAGCAGAAACTAAACAGTGAACGCGTTCGTTAGAACGAACGGACGAACGGACGTTCGCTAAGTAAATAAACCGACGAAATAAACCGATATATATATATATATATATATATATATATATATATATATATATATATATATATATATATATATATATATATATATATATATATATATATATAACGAGCTAGGGTTTTATATAAAAACCGAAGGGTTTTCTAAAAAACGGCGGCGGGTCGGGTACCTCGACGAGGCGCGTCTCGTGCGGGGCGGCTCAAGGGTTCGGGTGGGGCGGCGAGGGCGGGCAAGGCGGCGGCTCAGCGAGGGCGACGGCGACGGCGCAGGAGGCGGCGGCGGCTCGGCTCGGCTCGGGCTCCCTGGGTCCGGCGGCGAGGGCGATGGTGGCGGCGGTGGTGGCTAAGGGGGAGGGGGCGCCCGGGGGTGGAGTCCGGCTCGGACTCGCCCTCGGCGTCCGTGCCAAGCACGGCGGCGCGCGGGGAAGGCGGCGGCGCTCGCGGGCCGGCCTGGCTCGGCTGGGCCTTTGGCCCAGTCGGGCACGGGTCCATTTTTTTTAAAACATTCCGCCGAAAGAAAAATTTCTAGAAAAATAAATAGGAATCTAAAAATTCCAAAACAAGTATTCTCCGTCTAAATAAAATATTTAGAACGAGATGAACTTTTCTTGGCCCCTAAAATGCAACTTTTTAAAGCGCGCAAATTTTTCTAGGAAAATAAAATTCCAAATAAAATCAAATAAAATCCCAAAAATGATTTTAACATTTTTCCTCCGTTATTTCAATTATTTTGGAGAAGTCATATTATCTCCCCTCATTTATTTATTTAAAATGAAATAGTTTCCGGAGAGAAAAATAATTAAAACAAAAAATCCTCGTCTTCACTACTTGATAAAATCGAATATGAAAATTGAGAAATCCCCAACTCTCTCCGAGGGTCCTCGAGTTGCTTAGGATTTCGAGGATAGCAAATGAATATGCAATAAAATATGACATGCAAGAATGACCTATGTATAACATGCCAAATTGAAAATTTGGGATGTTACAAACCTACCCCCCTTAAGATGAATCTCGCCCTCGAGATTCGGGTTGGCTAGAAATTAGGTGCGGATGGTCCTTGCGAATATCATCTTCTCGCTCCCAGGTGGCTTCCTCCTCGGGGTGGTGGCTCCACTGAACTTTGCAAAACTTGATCACCTTGTTGCGAGTGACTCGGCTATCAAACTCCAAAATCTTTACTGGTTTCTCCTCATAAGTCAAATTATTATCCAATTATATCGCCGAGGGGCATCAGATCCTTTAATGGTATGTCGGCCATCTCAGCGTGGCACTTCTTCAGTTGTGACACGTGAAACACATCGTGAACTCCTGACAATCCTTCGGATAACTCCAGTTTGTAGGCAACTTCTCCCATTCGTTCCAAAACACGATACGGTCCTACAAATCTTGGGGATAACTTTCCCTTTACTCCAAAATGTTTCACTCCCCTCAGGCGTTTTGAATCTGCGTAACTCTTCTGTCTAGACTGAGCAATCTTTAGTCTGTCTCTGATCAGTTTAACCTTCTCCTCAGAGTCTTTGATCAAGTCTGGTCCAAACAACTGACGGTCTCCAACCTCATCCCACATCAAGGGTGTTCTACATCTGCGTCCATACAGAGCTTCGAACGGTGCCATCTTCAAACTGGCCTGGTAGCTGTTGTTGTATGAGAATTCTGCGTACGGCAAATTGTCATCCCAACTAGATCCATAATCTAGCGCACAGGCTCTCAACATGTCCTCCAAAATCTGATTGACTCTCTCTGTCATCCATCCGTCTCAGGGTGGAACGCGTACTAAACTCCAACTGGTACCCAAAGTCCGTGTAGTTGATGCCAAAACTTTGAAGTAAACTGTGTTCCTCTATCTCGACACGATACTCCTCGAAATCCATGCAAACATACGATCCTGGTCATATATATCTTGGCCAACTTTGCACTTGTATAAGTTGTTTTCACTGGGATAAAGTGAGCTACTTTGGTCAACCGATCCACTACTACCCATATTGAATCATATCCTGCTTTGGTTCGGGTAATCCGTGATAAAATCCATGCCAAGCTTGTCCCACTTCCATTCGGTATTGGCATAGGCTGCAACAGTCCTGCTAGCTTTTGATGCTCGCCTTCACTCTCGACGACATCGCAAACGGCTACATACTCGCAATATCCTTCTTCATACCACCACCGTAAACGCTCCTTCAAGTCCAAATACATCTTGGTGTTTCCGGGTGAATAGAGTATGGTGAGTCATGGGCCTCTTGAAGTATTAACTTCCGATCTCCGAATTGTGGGTCACATAAACCGATCCTCAAACCACAAGGTATCGTGCTCATCCTCTCGAAAACCTTTGGCTTTTCCTTGCCCATCTTCTCTCTTATCTCAGCAATCTCTTTATCCTCCTTTTGAGCGCCTCAATCTTGTTTAACAAGGTAGAATGAACCTCCATTGTTGCAAGAAAACCTCTTGGAACAATCTCCAACTCAAGTTCCATAACATCCTCTCGCTAACTCCTTTGGCAGTCCTCTACCTTTAAGGATATTGGCATAACTCTTCCGACTCAAGGCATCTGCTACGACGTTGGGTTTTCCTGGATGATAGTGTAGCTTCATGTCGTAATCCTTTATAAGTTCCAGCCATCTCCTCTGTCTGAGGTTCAACTCCTTCTGTGTGAAAATGTACTTTAAACTCTTATGATCCGTGTACACATCACAACGGTTTCCCATGAGATAATGTCTCCAGGTCTTCAACGCATGTACTACAGCTTCTAGCTCCAAATCATGCGTGGCATAGTTCAACTCATGAGGCTTCAGTTGTCGTGAGGCATACGAAACAACTTTTCCTTCCTTCATAAGAACACATCCAAGTCCCAAGCGAGAGGCATCACAATACACTTGAAACTCCTTATGTATATCTGGCAATGTCAGCACTGGGGTTGTAGTCAACCGTTTCTTCAACCCTTGGAAGCTTGTCTCACGATCCTCTGTCCATTTGAACTTGGTATCCTTCTTTAGCAATTCTGCCATTGGTTTAGCAATCTTGGAAAAACTCTCAATGAATCTTCGATAATACCCTGCCAGTCCAAGGAAACTGTGAATCTCGCTGATTGAAGTGGGTGCCAACCACTCAGTGACTGACTGAATTTTACTGGGATCTACTGCTATACCTTCTCCTGATATAACATGCCCAAGAAATCCAACTTCCTTTAACCAAAACTCGCACTTGCTGAATTTGGCATATAACTGGTGTTCCCTGAGTTTCTCAAGAACCAAACGTAGGTGTTCTGCGTGCTCCTCTTTGTTCTTCGAGTAAACCATAATATCATCGATAAACACCACAACAAACTTGTCCAAATACTCCATGAACACTTTGTTCATCATACTCATGAAATAGGCAGGGCGTTAGTCACCCAAACGACATGACCGTATACTCATATAATCCATATCGTGTGGTGAATGCAGTCTTTGGTATATCCTTCTCTCGGATCTTCAATCGATGGTATCCTCGATCGAGATCAATCTTAGAGAATACCTTAGCTCCTTGCAACCGATCAAATAGATCATTAATCATCGATAAGGGATACTTGTTCTTTATCGTTACTTCATTCAGAGCTCGGTAATCAACAACCATCCTTAGGGATTTATCCTTCTTCTCCACCAAAAGTACTGGAGCTCCCCAAGGTGATGAACTTCTACGAATGTAACCTTTCTCCAATAGCTCCTTGATCTGCTTCTTAATTTCCTCCAGATCATTTGCGGGCATCCGATAAGGTCTCTTTGAGATTGGCCCTGCACTGTATTAGTTCTATCGAAACTCGATGTCTCGATCCGTGGCATGCCCGTAACTCTTCCGAAAAACATCGGATAATCCTTCACTATGTGTACTTCCTCTTGTACAACTCCCGTGAGGGTATTCACTTGGCTCCTCCTAGGCACATGCCTAGATACATACTTAATCCTTTTCCCTCTGGGTGGTAAGATAAATTGACTTGCTAGCACAGTCAATACTTCCTCCATACTTTGACATCCTGTCCATACCTAATATCACATCCAATCCTTGCGACTCCAAGATAATTAGGTCGACGGAAAAACATGTGTGCCAATGATTAGGGGTATCTGGGTGCACCATCTGCTAGCTATATACTCGCTCCAAAGTAGCTCACTAAAAGAGGGGTTCTAAGGGTCTGGTTGGTAACTTAAACTTATGCACAAATCCCTTGATATAAATGAATGCGATGCACCAAGATCGAAAAGAACAATATCGGTAAATGATCGAACCAAAACTTTCCTATTACCGCATCCGCCGTTCTTCAACTTCCTCCACGTTAACGTGGTTCACTTGTCCTTTGTTGAATGGATTGGGCTTCTTCCCAGCGCTCCCATTTCCGCTTTCCATTCTTTCCTTCGTAGGCGTCGTTGGCATAGTGCCCTGTCTTCCCGCACTTAAAGCAAATAACTTGGCTCAAGTCTCTCTTAGCGGGTGTAGCTGGGTTAGAGCGATTCGATTATTGTTGGCTGCATTTCCATTCCCATTCTTCGCACCATTATGCGATCCTCCTCCAAAGATGGTTATGTCCTCCATGGTTATGAACTAGTCCTCCCGAGTTCGGGGTTAAGCGAGGTTTCGTGAGCTCTGAGTTATACTTCCCTTGTCCATACTTCCTATTACGACTCTCAATTTGCTGTTGCTTTCCTCAATCATTAGGGCCTTATCTACCAACTCCGGTAGTTGTTGAAAGTTGCCACCATCACCTGCATACTCATCTCATCATTCAGTCCTTCCATAAACTTCTCTTGCTTCAAGGCATCCGTGGCTACATCATCGTGGGCATAGCGTGATAACTTGCTAAACTCATCCATGTATCGGGCCACAAGACGGTTCTCCGGGCGTAAGTTGCGGAACTCACGCTTTTCATCTGCATGGCTCCAGCTTGAAACATGGGCCGTCGAAAAGCTTGTTGAACTGGTCCCAAGTGACATTGGCTATAGGAAAAGTAGTCGTAATTCTCCCACCATGCGGCTGCTGGTCCATCCAATTGATGTGCGGCAAAGTGCACTCTTTCAAAGAACCGTGCATCCTGCGGTGGTTAACTCCTTCCAATACGGCGTAACCAAATCTGCAACTATTGGCTCGGTGCTACTGGAAAACACCGGCGGTTGTAACCTTAGAAAACGGGCTAAGTTGTCCACTGGCGGCGGGTTGTTGTTGTTGTTGTTGTTGTTGTTGGCATTGCCCTGGTTCTGAACTAGCAATTGCATCAAGGCATTCTGCTGTTGGATCAACTGAGTGAGCTCCGGTGGGAAAACAAAACCGGGGTCACGTCTCGGAGGCATCTGAGGGTTTAGATGGGAGAGATTAGAAATAGAAAGAGGTCTAGTGAGAAAACACTACCCATATGCACATGAGGCAAACACACATTCATTCAATCAAGCAAGCAAGGGCATACAAAACGATCTAGGACTATCGCATAAGTGCTCAACTACTACTAGTTACATGGGGAAAATACTACTATCATATGGTGGTCATCTAGAAATTTTGATCGGTGGAAGACTCCATGATGTCTGCTCCAGCTTCGTCTTCATAGTCATCATCACTTGGATCTGAGTCGATGTCGTCGATGATGATGTAGTTGTCTGGACAAGCGGGGTCTTCTTCCTCTTCTTGCTCCTCTTCCTTGGGTGTTGTTCCTCCCATGAAGACTCCAATCTTCTTGACTAGGTCGTCGTTCTTCTCCAGTAGCATCTTGATTTCTTCCTCATATCCATCGCGTGTAGACTTGAGTTCTTCCTCCAATTCAATGATCTTAGTTTTCGCTTTCTTCAAATCCAGCATGTCTCAACATCCGGTTCTCATGACGTCGAATGTGCTGGTTTAGCTCCTGGATGTAAGCTGCAATGGATCTATCCTTCTTGGTGCTAATTACTTCCCATTGCTCGTCTCGGCGCCCACATATTTGTTATATGGTGTCTTTAAGCTCCTTGTTGTAGACTTCTCCAATGCGTCCCATGGTAATGTGAGCTGCCATACTCTTTCCCAAACTCCAGGTTGGTGCATTGAAAACACATACTATGGGCTCCGTGCTTGGTGCAAACGTCCTTCCGGGAACTAGAGCTTGAATCTTCCAGCATTCTTCTTCTGGTAAGGTGGCGTTGTACGTCCCGGTGAAGCTTGGTATTCCAATATTAGTGACTTCCTTCAAGTGGCGTCCGAAAGGTGTATCTTCATCCGGTTGGGCAAACTTGTACTTCATCTCCGCTATCCTAAGGAGTGGAAAATTGAGAGAGGTCGAAATGAGTAGAGAGGAGTGACCTATGGTTTTATCTTAGTGGTCGTGTCCTACACTCAAATGTGCTCGATACCATCTTGTAGCGACCGACCTTAGATGGTCAAGTTCTATGCTTCGTGTCATCCTCGGATCGGTAATGCCGACACACACGAGATCAAGGATTTATAACAGAGTAGCAATCACACACTTATTACATCGAATGTCTCAAAAGAGAACTTATTACAATAATATGGCTTAAGGCCATCTAATGCGATAACAGCGAAGGCTTGGAAGATAAAGTGAGTCCATCAACTCCAACGGCATAACTGAGCTGCACGACAACGACCTACGATCCTTACTCCTCGTTCAAAAGTCTGCAACATAATACGTTGCAGCCCGAGAACGGGTCAGACATGGAATATGCCGGCAATGTAACACAAGAGAGCAATAATGAATAAGGCTACCACTACATGCATATATGGCTAGTGGAAAGCTCTATGTTTACAGCTTTTGCGAAAAAAGTCAATATTTCCCTACATCAAAGGAATAAATTTTACTTTAACTATCATGGTGGTTGAAACATCATTGAGAAGGTATAACCCCAACTCAATCCCAATTAAAGTGATTAACAACCCAGCAGTATTAATTTAGAGTGATGAGATACATGTGAATACTCAAGTACTAGATACTCAAAATTGTCCATAACCGGGACACGGCTAACCATGATTAGTTTGTACACTCGCAGAGGTTTATGACTTTTCCCCACAAGACTCGATCGCCTCCGCTGGTTTCTCGTGACTACATGGTGTTTGACAAGCGGATGACCGAGACACAGTCTTTCAGAAACATTAACTCTCTATTCCGGATAGATCATACCAAACCTATAAAACCCACTACCTGCTGACCTACCTCTTCGAGAGCTTCACGTAACTTACTCAACTATGCTAGAGCCCATAATAGCTTGTGGCTGCACACGGAAGTTTCTAGCATGAATAATCTCAGTTCCCTTTGAGCCTGGTGGCGGTCCATAGGAAGATCACACGGTACCCCGGATTTCCAAAAAAAACAGACAACACTGGGTTCCCTGTGTGCCTCAATCCACCCAAATGTGTATTTAAGTTGCCACCTTAAAGTAAACCATTAATTAACAATCTCACATCTGTCGTGAATATCACTCAAACCCAAACCACGCTCTCGAGCATAGCATGGCAATATAAGCATAACGTAGAAGTAACTCCCGTGGTTTGATAGTAACAGGCAATAGGTTCCTACCTCATCATCTACTTCCCAACCCACAAATTAATGACATCCTAATCATGCAATGTTTGAGGGTTGAAACTAATGCATAAAAACTGGGTATGAAAAGATATGATCAAGTGTTACTTGCCTTGCTGACGATCCGTGAATCCTAGAGACTCGTAGTAACACGCTTCGCACTCCGGGAATTCTATCACAAGCAAACAATACATACATAAGCAACAAAGAAAGATGGACAAATGGAACTTCAACTGAAAGAGGTTGACCGGAGAGTTCAACTTAAGAACTCCGGTTTGCAAAAAGAATCAAACCAAACGGAACAACGAAACTCAAACGACGAGAAAAACATGGTTCGTTTACTAATCTGAACTAGAGTCAAATTTTACAAAGATAAAAACTGGTTTGAGTTGATTATTCGGAAAGAGGGTTTCGAGATGAAACTCCAGGCGCTTGAATCGCCTGATTCCGATAAACGAGCGAAAAGTTAAACAAGTTTGAAAATCGGATCAGAAATCGCGATCAAAATAATCGCGGAATAAATCATAAAAGAAAAGCGACGAACCGCTAAACGAACAAACGTTCGTTAACAGAAACTAAACAGTGAACGCGTTCGTTAGAACGAACGGACGAAACGGACGTTCGCTAAGTAAATAAACCGACGAAATAAACCGATCTATATATATATAAAAACGATCTAGGGTTTTATATAAAAAAACTGAAGGGTTTTCTAAAAAAAACCGGCGGCGGGGTCGGGTACCTCCGGCGAGGCGCGTCCGGCGGGGCGGGCGGCTCAGCGGGTTTCGGGTGGGGCTGGGCGGGCGGGGCAAGCGGCGGCGAGGGCGAGGGCGACGGCGTGAGGCGGCGGCGGCGACTAAGGCGGCGGCGGCTCGGCTCGGCTCGGGCTCCTGGGTCCCATGGCGAGGGCGATGGTGGCGGCGGTGGTGGCTAAGGGGAGGGGCGCCGGGTGGAGTCCGGCTCGGACTCGCCCTCGGCGTCCGTGCTAAGCACAAGGCAAGGCGGGCGGCGCGGCGGGCATGGGTTTGCTCTGGCTGGGCCTTTGGCCCGATCGACGGGTCCATATTTTTAAACATTCCACCGAAAGAAAAAATTCTAGAAAAATAAATAAAATCTAAAATTCCAAAACAAGTTTTCTCCGCCTAAATAAAATATTTAGAACGAGATGAACTTTTCTTGGCCCCTAAAATGCAACTTTTTAAAGCGTGCAAATTTTTCTAGGACAAATAAAATTCCAAATAAAATCAAATAAAATCCCAAAAATGATTTTAACATTTTCCTCCGTTATTTCAATTATTTTGGAGAAGTCATATTATCTCCCCTCATTTATTTATTTAAAATGAAATAGTTTCCGAGAGAAAAATAATTAAAACCAAAAATCCTCGTCTTCACTACTTGATAAAATCGAATATGAAAATTGAGAAATCCCCAACTCTCTCCGAGGGTCCTTGAGTTGCTTAGGATTTCGAGGATAGCAAATGAATATGCAATAAAATATGACATGCAAGAATGACCTATGTATAACATGCCAAATTGAAAATTTGGGATGTTACAATAAAATTCCTTAGACATATCATCAAATTCTTTATTCATGTACTCCATAAAGCTTTTTGTTCTTTAAGCTCATTTCTAAAGAAATTATTATGCTCAAATTGCAAAGTCATAAAGCTTCTGACGTTGTTTTCAATCTCTTCCGACCTTTTAAGGTAAGAATCAATGTTTTTAGGCAAGGCCATAAGGACAAACAGGCAACAAGAAGCAAACGAAAGAAAGACAAACGGAAAGAGAGAGCGAATAAAACAGCAAGGGTGAAGTGGGGGAGAGAAAAACGAGAGGCAAATGGCAAATAATGTAATGCGAGGGATAAGAGTTTGTGATGGGTACTTGGTATGTCTTGACTTGTGTGTAGACTCCCCGGCAATGGCGCCAGAAATCCTTCTTGCTACCTCTTGAGCATGCGTTGGTTTCCCTTGAAGAGGAAAGGGTGATGCAGCAAAGTAGCATAAGTATTTCCCTCAGTTTTTGAGAACCAAGGTATCAATCCAGTAGGAGGCCACACGCAAGTCCCTCGTACCTACACAAACAAATAAGAACCTTGCAACCAACGCGATAAAGGGGTTGTCAATCCCTTCACGGCCACTTGCAAAAGTGAGATCTGATAGAGATGATAAGATAATATTTTTTGTATTTTTATGATAAAGATTAAAAGTAAAGATTGCAAAATAAACGGCGCCAGAAATAGCTAGTTGACGAAAGATTAATATGATGGAAAATAGACCCGGGGCCATAGGTTCACTATTGGCTTCTCTCAAGATAGCATAAGTATGACGGTGGGTGAACAAATTACTGTCGAGCAATTGATAGAATTGAGCATAGTTATGAGAATATCTAGGCATGATCATGTATATAGGCATCACGTCTGTGACAAGTAGACCGACTCCTGCCTGAATCTACTACTATTACTCCACACGTCGACCGCTATCCAGCATGCATCTAGAGTATTAAGTTCATAAGAACAGAGTAACACATTAGGTAAGATGACATGATGTAGAGGGATAAAATCAAGCAATATGATATAAACCCCATCTTTTTATCCTCGATGGCAACAATACAATACGTGTCGTTTCCCCTACTGTCACTGGGATCAAGCAATGCAAGATTGAACCCAAAGCTAAGTACTTCTCCCATTGCAAGAAAGATTAATCTAGTAGGCCAAACCAAACTGATAATTTGAAGAGTCTTGCAAAGATAATCAATCATACATAAAAGAATTCAGATAAGATTCAAATATTGTTCTTAGATAATCTTGATCATAGACCCGCAATTCATCGGATCTCGACAAACACACCACAAAAAAGAGTTACATCGAATAGATCTCCAAGAAGATCGAGGAGAACTTTGTATTGAGATCCAAAGATAGAGAAGAAGCCATCTAGCTAATAACTATGGACCCGAAGGTCTGTGGTAAACTACTCACACATCATCGGAGAGGCTATGGTGTTGATGTAGAAACCCTCCGTGATCGATTCCCCCTCCGGCGGAGCGCCGGAAAAGGCCCCAAGATGGGATCTCACGGGTACAGAAGGTTGTGGCGGTGGAAATAGGGTTTCGTGGCGCTCCTCGATGGTTTCGTGGTACGTAGGTATATATAGGAGGAAGAAGTAGGTCGGTGGAGCCACGAGGGGCCCATGAGGGTGGAGGGCGCGCCCAGGGGGGTAGGCAGGCCCCCTGCCTCGTGGCTTCCTCGTTCGTTTCTTGACGTCCACTCCAAGTCATGTGGATCACGTTTGTTCCAAAAATCACGCTCCCGAAGGTTTCATTCCGTTTGGACTCAGTTTGATATTCCTTTTCTGCAAAACATTGAAATAGGAAAAAAAACAGCAATTTGCACTGGGCCTTGGGTTAATAGGTTAGTCCCAAAAATAATATAAAAGTGTATAATAAAGCCCATTAAACATCCAAAACAGAATATATAATAGCATGGAGCAATAAAAAATTATAGATACATTGGAGACGTATCAGGCGCCTGCTCATTTTCCTCGTCGACGAGGTTGATGGCAGAGGCGGCGCTTTGGTGTGTTGGCATGCTTGGAAAAGGTGGATGTGCTATAGGGTGCGCTTGTCGCCTCCGTGCGTCGCGCGCCGCCTAGGTTTATGTGCAATATCGCTGGGTGGTGGAAACATGTGAGGAAATGGCAGGAAACGGTGGCATGTTCATAAAGCGCCATCAATTAATGGAAACTTAGCATAGAAGGAACATCGAGCTAGCGCAAGAAGTAGATGATGATCATATGAACACGGACCACACTAGGGAACCCGTCGGTGATGAACTCATCAATTGCAAACGGTTGTATACTAGCAAGTGTTTGCCCACAACACACACGGCTTATTCCATCACAAACATGTCGGTTGGATCAACTGTATGCCACGTATCACGCATTGTCAAAAAGTAATGCGGTAGACATTCTTTAACATGTGTTAAAAAAACAAGGACCTCTAGGTTAATTTAACTGATGGGATGGATCATAGAGGTCATTTAATTTGACCTTTATGACCCATCCTATCAGTTAGTTTAACATCAAGACAACTTCCCATCCAGTCACCCTCCAGCCTGAGCACAGTTAACTAGAGAGTTCTCTTAGATGAGCTATTGGTGGAACAGCTATTCCTTGCTGATATAGGATGCCTCTTCGCATCCTTATGGCCAATAAATGTTGTGTAGACAGAGCATATCACATATGTCTTATTAGCAGCAACCGTCTGTGTTATTATCGGTCTTCGCACACATTTCTGGTTACAGACCTGTTTGGCACGTATCACCCACATCTTGTTATATTGAACCGTTTATGTTCTCTTGTCTCAACACAAACAGTTCATCTGAGTGAACTACATGCCGTATATCGCACACACCTTGATCTGGCTGACTGTTTCTTTTGTGTTGCCTAATCACAAATTGTTCATCCAAGTGAACTGTATGCTGTATATAGCACACACCTTCATCTGGCCACCCGTTTCTTTTGTTCCACCTCATCACAAATAGTTAATTGAACTGAACCGTATGCCATGTGTTGGTGTACAAAAGAAGGGGCGCGCTTTTGTACCCCTTTACCTGTGCACGGACAGTCGGAGCCGCGCCCGCGGCCACACCAAGCAGAGCAGGGGAGGTGAACTGAGGTAAAACCGAAGCCCGAGGCAGCTAGAGCAACGCGAAGACCAAGACTACAAAGAAACAGAGGGGCGGAGCAGTTTCCCCCGGCAAGACCCTTGCCGAGGACAACCTCAGCAGCCCCGGCAAGACCCTTGCTGGGGCAGCTCGCCGCACACCAACAGAGCGAGCCACCCTTGAGACCACGGTCTCCAACATCACGTTGGGCGAAGGCTCGGGAGGCACCTCCATGGTAGCATGCAGATCTTTGTGAAGACAAGGAACACTCAAGATCAGTTGAGGAATAGAAGACGACGATCCTCGGCAAGATCCTTGCCGAGGAAGGCCACCAGACCCCCGGCAAGGTCCTTGCCGGGGACGACAGCGCGCCACGGAAAGACCCTTGCAGGGCCACCCAGCAAGGCCCTCACCAAGGACGCCAGCAGGGCCACCGCCAGGCCCGTGCCAACCAAGTTTCCACCGCCGTTCGCATGCAGCTGCCAGCTCAACCAGCTGAGCAGGCACCTGCGTGGCAACATGCAGCTCCCTGGACAACTCATCAAACGCCTGCGTGGCGGCATGTAGATCTTCATGGAGGCTCCACCACTGCGCCACCTCAGCTGCCTGTCTGCCTACGTGGCGCCACATGCGTCGCTAGCCAGGGCGCGTGTCGAAGCAAGGAGGAGCAGCGGCGGACGGGACGGGCCTTGCCCCCGTCCCCGATAAAGCAAGGGACACCTAAGCTATGCATAAAATGTGAATTGTCATGTAATGCGAGCGATAACCTCATAGCACTGTGCGCCTTTCCACCTCCTGTGTGCCACTGTGGCAGCCCCTTTCGACTATAAAAGGAGGCCCATGGCATACTGGAGAAGGATTATGCTCTTTCGAACCACACACTCACCACAACTAGTTCGAGAGCTCAAGAACTCTCTGAAATACACCCACCAAAGCAGGACTAGGGTTTTACGCATCGTCGCGGCCCGAACCTGGGTAAACGATCCTCGTGCTGGTTACTAATCCTGCTCTTCTCGCAACCCCACGCCCTGACAACTGTAGTAGGGGTTCTTGTGATCCCATAGGTGTCATTCCACACCGACATCTTTGGCGCGCCAGGTAGGGTCGAGCTGAATTGTGAGAATCTGGTCTAGTAGCTAGCCTAGCGGTTCTTCGTCGACATGGCTCCCAAGAAGGAGACGGCCAGGGGGAAAGAGCGCTGCCTGCGAACGCGAAGGACGCCAGCGTGGCGATGGAAAAGCTAAGTCATTCAGAGCTTTGAGTTATTTCCTTCTATATATAAGGTTATCGTCCTCGGAGATCTTGCCTATGTATGAGAAACCTGCACGAAAAGGGGACCTCCCGCAATTGGCAACGCCCTTGTTCTGTTTCGAGTCCGCTCAACAACTCAAAGTGGCCGCGTCGAGAGTGGCGGGGCAGCCTTCCGCACTTGGCAACGCTCCCGACTCTTACTCGAGTCAAACTCGACAGTTCGGGCGGCCGCGCTAAGGGCGGTAAGGTGGTTCTCCCGGCAGCAAGCACACCCGGCGGGCCACTGGGGACCTGTCCCCAAGATGCCGCCCTGGGTTTAAGCGCCGACAAACCTACCCAGTTAAGGTAGGGTGGACATACAAAGGAAAATCGAACAGGAAAATAACATGCATGATACTAAAAGTGCTGCAGCGGCGATAAGAACGGGGTGCCTAATCCCGGCGCTGGCCCTCTACCCTCTGAATTCCGCCGACGCGGCTGATGATGGGCTTGATGCGCTCCCTAAGCGGCGCGAGGTCAGTACCCTCCGGCAAGCTCTCCAGCGCGGCGTCGAAGTCGAGGTCGGGGTACCAGTAGACCACCTTGGTGAGAACCTTGGTCATGGCGCCCTGGCAAAGCCTCCGGGCCTCGTCGGCCAGCGAGGCCGCCCGGTTGGCGTGGAGCCGCTCCAAAGCGCTGACAACCTTCTCAAAGAACAGGGTTAGGCTGCAGTTGGCACTCACGCTCCGCTCCGGGGCATACCTCACGTCCGGCATCCCCATGGTGGCCAGCTGCGCGGCAGCCTGTTTGGCGACGGTGCAAGGGTCGAGCCAGCGGTTCTCGCCCTCCACGTGATCCACGAAGTTGAGGCCCTCGTTCTTTCGCAACTGCTTCTCGGCCTCCAGCTCCTTGGCCAGGGTCCCCTCTCGGGTTTTGGCCTCCGAGAGCGTCCCCTCGAGGCCCTCCAGCTTCAGCGTGAGGTCCTTGATGGACTTGTTGGCCTCAGAGAGCTCCCCGGCCTTGCTGACGGCCGCGCCCTGCGCCTCCGTCAGGGCGCTGTTGAGCGTGTCCTTCTCCTGGGACAGCTTCAGGGCCTGCTCCATCAGCTTGTCCCGCTCCGCCTCTAGCTCCTTCACCTTGGCGGCTTGAACCTGGGTCTGGGCATTGAGTGCCTCTTTGTGCCTCTTCTCCAGCTCACTGGTCCGCTGCAAGACAAGCTTATCCACCTCTTCATCCTTGCCGCGAAGCGTGGCGACAAGCTTCTCCTCGTGCGCGGCGAGCTCCTCCTCCTGGGAGTTCAGCGCGGCCTCATGCTGGGTCCGGGCGGCCTCGGCGGCAGCGGCCAAGTTCTTCGCCGTCTCTTGGGCTTTCTCTACGTCGGCGAGCTTCATGGAGAGCTCCACGTCGCGCTTGGCCAGCTCGCCCTGGGCAGCCTTCAGCTCCTTGTGAGCCTCGCGGAACCAGTCCTGCGTCTCGGCAACGCGCTTCTGGAGGTCCGCCTCCGCCTTCTCCACCACCGTCGTCCTGGACTTAGCCTTGTCCAGGCGGGCACGGTGGAGCGCCTGGAGCTTCCAGAAGCTGGCACCCATGGCGTGGAGGAGCCGCTCTTCCTGGGAGCCGTCGCCACCAATGATCGGCTCGTCGACGACTTCAAGCCCGGCAGCGGCGAGCACCTCGTCGTCGAACACCTCTCCCTCAATGGGTGTCCTGGTGCTCGACGCGCGCGGGAAGGTGGACGAACAAGTCGTCGCCCACCCTCAGGCACTTGCCGGAGCCGAAAGTAGCAGAAGAGGAAGGCTGGTCATTAGCCACCTCCTCCTCCTCGGTAGCGGCCTTGCCGGTCTCCCCGGCAGGCCCCTAGCTGGTTTCCTCAGTGGTGGCCTTGCCGGCTTCCCCGGCAGGCCCCTTGGCGATGTCCTCAGTAGCGCCCTCGGCGGCGATCTTCTCGGCGTCTGCCTCGGCAGCCTTGGCGACGTCCTCGATGACGGCGTCCATGTCCTCCGGGTTCACCGAGGAGGGATCTGGACACCGATGAGGGGAGTGAGGCAAGGCCAAGACCAAGGGTCGGCAAGAAAGAAAAAGGAACAGGGACGAAAGGGGAGTGACTTACCAGCACCAGTGCCAGGCCAGGAAAAAGAAGTCCCCTCCCTGCCAACATTTGGCGTCGAGGCAAAGCCGCCGGCGCCCAAGTTCTCCTCCTCCTCCTCCATGTGCGTGGGCTCGGTGCTTGGCGCCCTTGCCGGGGACGCCCCTCGGGGCGGCGTGGTCGATGGGGGCGGCGTGTTGGGAGTAGCCCTCTGCGGCTCCTCCTGCTGCTGCTCTCCTCCTGCGTACCTGGCAAAGTCAGCACCAAAGTGTCGTGCCCCTGACACAAGTCGACGAGGGGAGAGTGATGAACTTACGCCGGGGGCTGCTGTCCGGGCTGCTCAACACCACCAGTGGCGCCCTCGAAGTACCAGCCGGGGGCTGGCTGATGTCTACTACAGAAACTTCTTGTCGTAGACGTTGTTGGGCCTCCAAGTGCAGAGGTTTGTAGGATAGTAGCAAATTTCCCTCAAGTGGATGACCTAAGGTTTATCAATCCATGGGAGGCGTAGGATGAAGATGGTCTCTCTCAAGTAACCCTGCAACCAAATAGCAAAGAGTCTCTTGTGTCCCCAACACACCCAATACAATGGTAAATTGTATAGGTGCACTAGTTCGGCGAAGAGATGGTGATACAAGTGCAATATGGATGGTAGATATAGGTTTGTGTAATGCGTTGAAACAAGGCCTAGGGTTCATACTTTCACTAGTGCAAGTTCTCTCAACAATAATAACATAGGTGGATCATATAACTATCCCTCAACATGCAACAAAGAGTCACTCCAAAGTCACTAATAGCGGAGAACAAACGAAGAGATTATGGTAGGGTACCTCAAAATTATTCTTTCCAATCAATCTGTTGGGCTATTCCTATAAGTGTCACAAACAGCCCTAGAGTTCGTACTAGAATAACACCTTAAGACACAAATCAACCAAAACCCTAATGTCACCTAGAAACTCCAATGTCACCTCAAGTATCCGTGGGTATGATTATACGATATTCATCACACAATCTCAGATTCATCTATTCAACCAACACATAGAACCTCAAAGAGTGCCCCAAAGTTTCTACCGGAGAATCAAGACGAAAACGTGTGCCAACCCCTATGCATAGGTTCATGGGCGGAACTCGCAAGTTGATCACCAAAACATACATCAAGTGAATCACGTGATATCCCATTGTCACCACAGATACGCACGACAAGACATACATCAAGTGTTCTCAAATCATTAAAGACTCAATCCGATAAGATTACTTCAAGGGGAAAACTCAATCCACTACAAGAGAGTAGAGGGGGGAAGAAACATAAGATCCAACTATAATATCAAAGCTCGCGATACATCAAGATCGTGCCAAATCAAGAACACGAGAGAGAGAGAGAGATCAAACACATAGCTACTGGTACATACCCTCAGCCCCGAGGGTGAACTACTCCCTCCTCGTCATGGAGAGCACCGGGATGATGAAAAGTGCACCGGTGAGGGTTCCCCCCTCCGGCAGGGTGCCGGAACTTGGTCCCGATTGACTTTTGGTGGCTACAGAGGCTTGCGGCGGCGGAATTCCCGATCTATTCTGATCCCCGAAGTTTTTAGGGTATATGGATATATATAGGCGGAAGAAGTACGTCGGTGGACCTACGGGCTGTCCACGAGGCAGGGGGCGCGCCCCCACCCTCGTGGGCAGCCCGGGACTCCCCTGGTTGAACTCCGGTACTCCGTGGGCTTCTTATGGTCCAAAAATAAGTTCCGTGGAGTTTCAGGTCAATTGGACTCCGTTTGATATTCCTTTTCTTCGAAACACTGAAATAGGCAAAAAACAGCAATTCTGGGCTGGGCCTCCGGTTAATAGGTTAGTCCCAAAAATAATATAAAAGTGAATAATAAAGCCCAATATTGTCTAAAACAGTAGATAATATAGCATGGAGCAATAAAAAATTATAGATACGTTGGAGACGTATCAGGCATCCCCAAGCTTAATTCATGCTCGTCCTCAAGTAGGTAAATGATAAAAACAGATTTTTTGATGCGGAGTGCTACTTGGCATAATTTCAATGTAATTCTTCTTAATTGTGGTATGAATATTCAGATTCGAAAGATTCAAGACAAAAGTTCATATTGACATAAAAATAATATTACTTCAAGCATACTAACTAAGCAATTATGTCCTCTCAAAATAGCATGGCCAAAGAAAGTTCATCCCTACAAAATCATATAGTTTAGTCATGCTCCATTTTCGTCACACAAGAATGCTCTCATCATGCACAACCCCGATGACAAGCCAAGCAATTGTTTCATACTTTAGTAATCTCAAACTTATAAACCTTCACGCAATACATGAGCGCGAGCCGTGGACATAGCACTATGGGTGGAATAGAATATGATGAGGGGGGTTATGTGGAGAAGACAAAAAGGAGAAAGTCTCACATCAATGAGGCTAATCAATGAGCTATGGAGATACCCATCGATTGATGTTAATGCAAGGAGTAGGGATTGCCATGCAACGGATGCACTAGAGCTATAAATGTATGAAAGCTCAACAAAAGAAACTAAGTGGGTGTGCATCCAACTTGCTTGCTCACGAAGACCTAGGGCACTTGAGGAGGCCCATTGTTGGAATATACAAGCCAAGTTCTATAATGAAGAATTCCCACTAGTATATGAAAATGACAAAACAAGAGACTCTCTATCATGAAGATTATGGTGCTACTTTGAAGCACAAGTGTGGTAAAAGGATAGTAACATTGTCCCTTCTCTCCTTTTCTATCATTTTTTGGGCCTTATCCTTTTTATGGCCTTTCTCTTTTTTTGGGCCTTCTCTTTTTTATGGCTTTTCTCTTTTTTTTTATTCCTCACTTGGGACAATGCTCTAGAAAATGATGATCATCACACTTATATATTTTTACAACTCAATGATTACCACTCGATACTAGAACAGAGTATGACTCTATATGAATGCCTCTGGCGGTGTACCGGGATATGCAATGAACCAAGAGTGACATGTATGAAAGAGTTATGAACGGTGGCTTTGCCACAAATACAATGTTAACTACATGATCATGCTAAGCAATATGACAATGATGAATGTGTCATGATAAACAGAATGGTGGAAAGTTGCATGTCAATATATCTCGGAATGTCTATGGAAATGCCATAATAGGTAGGTATGGTGGCTGTTTTGAGGAAGATATAAGGAGGTTTATGTGTGAAAGAGCGTATCATATCACGGGGTTTGATGCACCGCTAAGTTTGCACCAACTCTCAATGTGAGAAAGGGCAATGCACGGCAATCAAGAGGCTAGCAATGATGGAAGGGTAAGAGTGCGTATAATCCATGGACTCAACATTAGTCATAAATAACTCACATACTTATTGCAAAAATCTACAAGCCATCAAAAACCAAAGCACTATGCGCATGCTCCTAGGGGGATAGATTGGTAGGAAAAGACCATCGCTCGTCCTGGACCGCCACTCATAAGGAGGACAATCAAAGAACACCTCATGTTTCAAATTTGTTACATAACGTTTACCATACGCGCATGCTACGGGACTTGCAAACTTCAACACAAGTATTTCTCAAATTCACAACTACTCAACTAGCACAACTTTAATATCACTACTTCCATATCTCAAAACAATCATCAAGCATCAAACTTCTCTTAGTATTCAACACACTCATAAGAAAGTTTTTACTATTCTTGAATACCTAGCATATTAGGATTAAGCAAATTACCATGCTGTTTAAGACTCTCAAAATAATCTAAGTGAAGCATGAGAGTTCATCTATTTCTTCAAAATAAAACCACCATTGTGCTCCAAAAGATATAAGTGAATCACTAGAGCAAACGACAAACTACTCCAAAAGATATAAGTGAAGATCAATGAGTAGTTAAATAATTATGTAGCTATGCGAAGACTCTCTAACATTTAAGACTTTCAGATCTTGGTATTTTATTCAAACAGCAAGCAAAAAAAATAAAATAAAATGAGGCTCCAAGCAAAACACATATCATGTGGTGAATAAAAATATAGCTCCAAGTAAAGTTACCGATGAACGAAGACGAAAGAGGGGATGCCTTCCGGGGCATCCCCAAGCTTAGGCTCTTGGTTGTCCTTGAATATTACCTTGGGGTGCCTTGGGAATCCCCAAGCTTAGGCTTTTGCCACTCCTTATTCCATAGTCCATCGAATCTTTACCCAAAACTTGAAAACTTCACAGCACAAAACTTAACAGAAAACTCGTAAGCTCCGTTAGCGAAAGAAAACAAAACACCACTTCATGGTACTGTAATGAACTCATTATTTATTTATATTGGTGTTAAAATTACTGTATTAAAACTTCTCTATGGTTTATAAACTATTTTACTTGCCATAGATTCATCAAAATAAGCGAGCAACACAATGAAAACAGAATCTGTCAAAAACAGTACAGTCTGTAGTAATCTGTATCAAACGTATACTTCTGGAACTCCAAAAATTCTAAAATAAATTGGTAGACCTGAGGAATTTTTCTATTAATCATCTGAAAAAATAATCAACCAAATATCACTCTTCAGTAAAAAGTTGAAGCTAATCTCGTGAGCGCTAAAGTTTCTGTTTTTTACAGCATGATCATAAAGACTTCACCCAAGTCTTCCCAAAGGTTCTACTTGGCACAAACACTAATTAAAACATAAAACCACATCTAACCAGAGGCTAGATAGATTATTTATTCCTAAACAGAATCAAAAAGCAAGAAACTAAAAAAAAATTGGGTTGCCTCCCAACAAGCGCTATCGTTTAACGCCCCTAGCTAGGCATGATGATTTCAGTGATGCTCACATAAAAGATAGGAATTGAAACATAAAGAGAGCATCATGAAGCATATGACTAGCACATTTAAGTCTAACCCACTTCCTATGCATAGGGATTTTGTGAGAAAACAACTTATGGGAACAATAATCAACTTGCATAGGAAGGTAAAACAAGCATAACTTCAAGATTTTAAGCACACAGAGAGGAAACTTGATATTATTGCAATTCCTACAAGCATACATTCCTCCCTCATAATAATTTTCAGTAGAATCATGAATGAATTCAACAATTTAACCAGCACCTAAATCATTATTTTCATGATCTACTTGCATAGAAATTTTCCTACTCTCCACGTAAGCAAATTTATTCTAATCAATAGTAGTAAGAGCAAACTCAACAAAATAACTATCATGTGATTGAAAATTAAGATCAAGATGACAAATTTCATGGTTATAATTATTCTTTATAGCATACGTGTCATCACAATAATCATCATAGATAGGAGGCATGCTTTCATCATAGTAAATTTGCTCATCAAAGCTTGGGGGATAAAAAAATATCATCTTGATCAAACATAGCTTCCCCAAGCTTGTGGCTTTGCATATCATTAGCATCATGGATATTCAAGGAATTCATACTAAAAACATTTCAATCATGCTCATCATTCAAATATTTAGTGCCAAACATTCTAATGCATTCTTCCTCTAGCAATTGAGCATAATTATCAGAATCCTTATTTTCACGGAAGACATTAAAAAGATGAAGCATATGAGGCACCCTAAATTCCATTTTTTTGTAGTTTTCCTTTATAAACTAAACTAGTGATAAAACAAGAAACTAAAAGATTCGATTGCAAGATGTAAAGATATACCTTCAAGCACTCACCTCCCCGGCAACGGCGCCAGAAAAGAGCTTGATGTCTACTACACAACCTTCTTCTTGTAGACGTTGTTGAGCCTCCAAGTGCAGAGGTTTGTAGGATAGTAGCAAATTTCCCTCAAGTGGATGACCTAAGGTTTATCAATCCGTGGGAGGCGTAGGATGAAGATGGTCTCTCTCAAGCAACCCTGCAACCAAATAGCAAAGAGTCTCTTGTGTCTCCAACACACCCAATACAATGGTAAATTGTATAGGTGCACTAGTTCGGCGAAGAGATGGTGATACAAGTGCAATATGGATGGTAGATATAGGTTTTTGTAATGCGTTGAAACAAGGCCTAGGGTTCATACTTTCACTAGTGCAAGTTCTCTCAACAATAATAACATAGTTGGATCATATAACTATCCCTCAACATGCAACAAAGAGTCACTCCAAAGTCAGTAATAGCGGAGAATAAATGAAGAGATTATGGTAGGGTATGAAACCACCTCAAAGTTATTCTTTCCAATCAATCCGTTGGGCTATTCCTATAAGTGTCACAAACAGCCCTAGAGTTCGTACTAGAATAACACCTTAAGACACAAATCAACCAAAACCCTAATGTCACCTAGATACTCCAATGTCACCTCAAGTATCCGTGGGTATGATTATACGATATGCATCACACAATCTCAGATTCATCTATTCAACCAACACATAGAACCTCAAAGAGTGCCCCAAAGTTTCTACCGGAGAATCAAGACGAAAACGTGTGCCAACCCCTATGCATAGGTTCATGGGCGGAACCAGCAAGTTGATCACCAAAACATACATCAAGTGAATCACGTGATATCCCATTGTCACCACAGATACGCGCAACAAGACATACATCAAGTGTTCTCAAATCATTAAAGACTCAATCCGATAAGATTACTTCAAGGGGAAAACTCAATCCATTACAAGAGAGTAGAGGGGGGAAGAAACATAAGATCCAACTATAATAGCAAAGCTCGCGATACATCAAGATCGTGCCAAATCAAGAACACGAGAGAGAGAGAGAGAGAGAGAGATCAAACACATAACTACTGGTACATACCCTCAACCCTGAGGGTGAACTACTCCCTCCTCGTCATGGAGAGCACCGGGATGATGAAGATGGCCACCGGTGAGGGTTCCCCCCCCCCCTTCGGCAGGGTGCCGAAACAGGGTCCTGATTGACTTTTGGTGGCTACAGAGGCTTGCGGCGGCAGAACTCCCGATCTATTCCATTCCCCAAAGTTTTTAGGGTATATGGATATATATAGGCGGAAGAAGTACGTCGGTCGACCTTCGGGCTGTCCACGAGGCAGGGGGGCGCGCCCTAGGGGGTGGCGCGCCTCGACCCTCGTGGGCAGCCCGGGACTCCCCTGGTGCAACTCCGGTACTCCGTGGGCTTCTTCCGGTCCAAAAATAAGTTCCGTGGAGTTTCAGGTCAATTGGACTCCGTTTGATATTCCTTTTCTTCGAAACACTGAAATAGGCAAAAAAAAGCAATTCTGGGCTGGGCCTCCGGTTAATAGGTTAGTCCCAAAAATAATATAATAGTGGATAATAAAGCCCAATATTGTCTAAAATAGTAGATAATATAGCATGGAGCAATCAAAAATTATAGATACGTTGGAGACGTATCACTGGCCACCCGCCAAGACCTTGGCCCTCTTCACTCTCTGGGCCAGCGTCTCCACGTCCCTGCAAAGACGAAGACAAGTCAAGACAAGTGACACAGGTTGAGGAAACAAGAATGGCGACAAAAGCAGGGTGCTCACTCGTCGTCCGCCTCCTCCTTTGATGTTTTCCTCTTCCTCCTCGGGCTGAGGGACCCGTAGTCAAAAGTGACCCCCGCGTCGGCGTCTGCCGGAGGAGGGGAGGAGGGCGGAGTCTGCGGGCGCGTGGACGAAGAAGAAGCAGATGCCATCTTCCTCGCTGCCGCGGCCTTCACCACCTTCTTCGACGCCGCGGCCCTCGTCTGACGCGCGGCCTCCTCCGGGGATTTTGGCCGCCGGGCGGCCCTGACGGGCCGCACCGGCTCGCCGGAATTAGCCTGTTGCAAGACTCGCCCTATCCCCGTGGCTGGAGGGTCAATAGCCCTGGCCTCCTCCGACAACGACGACTCGTCAGCCGCATTCTCAATTAGAGGAGCCTCGGTGCCGGTGTTGCTGGTGACCCCGGCGGCCTCCACCCACCTAGCGAGCTCCTCCTCCTCCGCGGTCGTCACGTTCTTATCCTCCACACCACCGGCGCTGCCGGCCTCCTCGGCAAGCTTTGCCTCCATCGCCCTGGCGGCGATGTAGTCCACCTCCGCTTGGGTGGTGTCCTGGACGAGCAGCTGCTCGGCGTTGGCTTTGACATATCCCTCATGCAGGGTGTCGAAGAACTGCTGCACCTCGGCGTCATCTGGCTCGGCCCAGCTCGGGTCAGACCCATGCGCGTTGCAGTCCGGCATCATGGCGATGATGTTGGTCCGGCGCGAATTGTTCCACAACGGGACCACTCCCGCCGGCAACTTGAACAAGGGCCCCTTGAAGAGCTTGCCGGCCTTCACGGCGGCCCTCGCGACCTTGCCGGTCCGCTCGACCTCGCCATCATGGCCCACATCAAGCTGGAAAATTTGCTGGCAGAAATGGGCATGCCCCATCAGCGTGAAGTTGTGGTTGAGGCCAGGGCGAAGCCGCATGATGTCGGCGGGGTTGGTAAAGAGCCAGGCTGGCCTCCCCTTGTTGTACAGTGGGGCGATCTGGCGGCGGATGAAGTCCGCCCCGATCATCTCGAGGGTGAGCCCGGCCTCGGTGAGCCGAAGGATCCTGGTGGTGGCGACCGTGAGCTTCTCGTCGTCGACGTCGACGTCGCTCCATTCGCCTCTGCGGACCGGCGGCACCCGGCGAACTTCGCAGAACGCCGGCGGGTCCTTCTCCTCGATCCAGCACCACCAGCCCCGCCATTCTTCCCACCTCTCCTTCATGGCGCCATCCGGGTACGCTCCCTTGGATGTTCGGATCCAGGCGATGCAACCCGAAATGGCACCTCCCGTATGGATCCGCGGGAAGAAGTAATGGCGGAAGAGCGCCGTGTCGGGGTGCACTCCGGCGAAACCTTCGCAGAGGTGCGCGAAAAGGGCCATGCACGCCACCGCATTCGGGGTAAAATCCAAGAGGCGGAAGCCAAAGGTGTGCATGATGTCGCTGAAGAAATCAGAGAAGGAAGGACAAAGCCCGCAGGAAAAATAATCGACAAAGAAGGGGTACCGATTTGGGGCAGCCTCGACGCAGTAGGCGGGGATGACGCGCGTGGCTGGATGCACCAACTTCTCTCCCCCCGTCTTCACCCCCCATAGATGCTTGAAGGATTCCCGAAGCTCGAGCACGCCAACTGTCGAGGGGAAGAAAGCGGACTGCGTCCGCTGCACCGCCAGCGCACTCTCCGGCGGCTCCGCCGCTCCGGCTTCCTTAGCCACACCCTTGCCCTGGACGGATTTCGGTGCCATGGCGGCTGGGGAAGAAGGGCGAGGCAGAGGGCGGCAGAAACACAACGTCAACAAGCACGTGCAAAGCTTGGAGAAGAGGAAGACGAGTGGAGGCTTTCGAGATTGGGATTGCACGAAGGGTAAAAAGAACAGTTGAAAGGATCGAGAAGAGGTGTCTAGAGGGGGGGGGTGATTAGACACTAAGTGCCGAAAGTGGCAGTTTTTAACTCTTTAGCTTCAAATGGAGTTTTGGCACAAGTTTAACAAACACAACACATAATTCAAGCAAGCATGCAAAGAGTATATGAGCAGCGTAAAGTAAAGCATGCAACTTGCAAGAATGTAAAGGGAAGGGTTTGGAGGATTGAAACGCAATTGGAGACACAGATGTTTTTGTCGTGGTTCTGATAGGTGGTGCTATCGTACATCCACGTTGATGGAGACTTCAACCCAAGAAGGGTAACGGTTGCACGAGTCCACGGAGGGCTCCACCTACGAAGGGTCCACGAAGAAGCAACCTTGTCTATCCCACCATGGCCGTCGCCCACGAAGGACTTGCCTCACTAGCGGTAGATCTTCACGAAGTAGGCGATCTCCTTGCCCTTACAAACTCCTTGGTTCAACTCCACAATCTTGTTGGAGGCTCCCAAGTGACACCTAGCCAATCTAGGAGACACCACTCTCCAAGAAGTAATAAATGGTGTGTTGATGATGAACTCCTTGCTCTTGTGCTTCAAATGATAGTCTCCCCAACACTCAACTCTCTCTCACAGGATTTGGATTTGGTTGAAAGAAGATTTGAGTGGAAAGCAACTTGGGTAAGGCTAGAGATCAAGATTCATATGGTAGGAATGGAATATCTTGGCCTCAACACAAGTGTAGGTGGTTCTCTCTCAGAAAATGTGTATTGGAAGTGTAGGTTTGTTCTGATGGCTCTCTCCACGAATGAAGAGTGGGTGGAGGGGTACATATAACCTCCACACAAAATCTAACCGTTACACACAATTTACCAATCTCGGTGGGACCAAATTGAAAAACTCGGTCAGACCGATTTAGCAAATCTAGTGACCGTTAGGATTTTCGGTGGGACCAACATGCAACTCGGTAGGACCAATATGGTTAGGGTTAGGGCATAACGTAATCTCGGTGAGACCGATTACACAAACTCGGTTGGACCGATATTAGTAATAAGCTAACCAGGGAGTTGGTCAGGCAAACTCGGTGAGGCCGATTACACAAACTCAGTGGGATCGATTTTGGTAATAAGCTAACCAGAAAGTTTGCATTGTAATCTCGGTAGTACCGATTGCTCAAACTCGGTGAGACCGATTTTGGTAATGGACATACAAAGAGAGATTACAATCCCATCTCGGTGAGACCTTGATCCCTATCGGTGAGACCGATTTGCCTAGGGTTTGTGGCAGTGGCTATGACATCTGAACTCGGTGGCGCCGGATAGAAAGAATCGGTGGGGCCGAGTTAGACTTTGGGTTCAGGACATATGTGGATGTGGGAAAGTAGTTGAGGGCTTTGGAGCATATCACTGAGCACTTTGTGCAAGCAAGACATTAAGCAACACTTCATCCCCTCTTGATAGTATTGGCTTTTCCTATAGACTCAATGTGATCTTGGATCACTAAAATAGAAATTGTAGAGTCTTAATCTTGAAGCTTGAGCCAATCCTTTGTCCTTAGCATCTTGAAGGGGTTCCACATCCTCTAGTCCATGCCACTCCATTGTTGAACTTGTCTGAAACATACTAGATAAAAGTGTTAGTCCAACAATAGATATGTTGACATTAATTACCAAAACCACCCAGGGAGCACTTGTGCTTTCAACAGTGCGCTCGCGGTTATCCCTTTTTATGGGGAAGTCGCGGGTCGCGCTGCCCATTTACTGCGATATGACGCATGCGTGCAGTAACTGCCCCACGCATGTCGCCCATGTCACGCGCACCCCTCCACGCTGCGCTACGCCGCGCGTGGGTCGTGGGAGGCGCAGCGCGCGAAAAGTTTTACCGCGGTAAAACCGCCCTTTTGCCACAAGACCGCTTTGGGCCTGGCCCAACAACGTGTCGTCGCTTAGGTATGGCCCAGGCCCGGGGGCTCCTGTCGGTGTACAAAAGAAGGGGCGCGCTTTTGTACCCCTTTACCTGTGAACGGACAGTCGGAGCCGCGCCCGCGGCCACACCAAGCAGAGCAGGGGAGGTGAACCAAGGTAAAACCGAAGCCCGAGGCAGCCAGAGCAACACCAAGACCAAGACTATAAAGAAGCAGAGGGGCGGAGCAGTTTCCCCCGGCAAGACCCTTGCCGGGGACAGCCTCAGCAGCCCCGGCAAGACCCTTGCCGGGACAGCTCTCCCCACACCAACAGAGCGAGCCACCCTTGAGCCCACGGTCTCCAACATCACGTTGGGCCAGGGCTCGGGAGGCACCTCCATGGTGGCATGCAGATCTTTGTGAAGACAAGGAACACTCAAGATCAATTGAGGAATAGAAGACGACGATCCTCGGCAAGATCCTTGCCGAGGAAGGCCACCAGACCCCCGACAAGGTCCTTGCCGGGGACGACAGCGCGCCATGGCAAGACCCTTGCCGGGCCACCCGGCAAGGCCCTCACCAACGACGCCAGCAGGGCCACCGCCAGGCCTGTGCCAACCAAGTTTCCACCGCCGTTCGCATGCAGCTTCCAGTTCAACCAGCTGAGCAGGCACCTATGTGGCAACATGCAGCTCCCAGGCCAACTCATCAAACGCCTGCGTGGCGGCATGCAGATCTTCGTGGAGGCTCCACCACCGCACCACCTCAACTGCCTGCCTGCCTACGTGGCGCCGCATGCGTCACTAGCCAGGGCGCGTGTCGAAGCAAGGAGGAGCGGCGGCGGACGGGACGGGCCTCGCCCCCGTCCCCTGTGAAGCAAGGGGACACCTAAGCTACGCATTAAATGCGTCTTGTCCTATAATGCGAGCGATAAGCTCATAGCACTGTGCGCCTTTCCACCTCCTGTGTGCCACTATGGCAGCCCCTTTCGACTATAAAAGGAGGCCCATGGCATACTGGAGAAGGATTAGGCTCTTCCGAACCACACACTCACCACAGCTAGTTCGAGAGCTCAAGAACTCTCTGAAATACACCCACCCAAGCAGGACTAGGGTTTTACGCATCCTCGCGGCCCGAACCTGGGTAAACGATCCTCGTGCTGGTTACTAATCCTGCTCTTCTTGCAACCCTGTGCCCCGACAACCATACTAGGGGTTCTTGTGATCCCACAGGTGTCGTTCCACACCGACACCCTGCATCGCACACGCAACTGAAATCTGAACTGCGTTTGATGCATCCGTCATCGCAAACGTTTTGCACCTTTTTAATGGTTTTTTTACACCACCGTTGCGATGATTGCATCGCACATAGTTTGGTTGAAGGGTCTATGATCGTAGTGTCGCGTTAGCAGCATCCTGCAGTAGTGTATGGTCAGGCCATAAATAAACGATTTCCACCCTAGACCGTTTACGGCCCATTTTGCGGACCATTATTGGTCCACGAATAGTACATCCCATGTTTGACCCATCGATCATATGGCCAATAGAAGGCCCATTGATTATACGGCCCGTAGAAGGCCCATGGATCCTACGGCCCACATGAGGCCCATGGTCACTAGCTAACCGCGGAAAAATAACTGCGGTGACTACAACCGAACAAATAAACAAGACAACAAGGAAATAAATAAGCAAGCAAATTACGCTAGGCTATTACGGCTATTACACATATTACATCCACTGGGCATCAAAGTTCGCCACCAGTGCAAATATTGGCAACAAAGTAGCATATTACATACACTAGGTCTAAATCGGCCACCAGTGCAAATAAATGCGGTAGCAAAACAAGTCCAGAACTGAAACCACTTCACAAGAGCCCAAGAAATGATATCCTGGATACCCACCATGCTGGCGAGAAGCTTAGAAAGCTTATTAGTTTTCCCTTGTTTGGTGCTAAAATCCTCCAGCGCTTGCTGTTGCACCAAAAAGTATGCATATGAATTCTGTAGGGACTTCCTCAGTCCTTGGGCTTCTTGCCGTAGCACAGCTGACTGATGCCTTTCAACTTTTAGTTGAGACTGAAGAAGCCAAAGTGATTCATGCAACAAGTTTGAAGAGATTGTGCCAGCGGTAGTGGACAGTAACTCGAACACTACATCAACACAGGACTTTGGGGTTGTCTCACTATCTACAAGATAGTTTTTATCACCTTTCTTGGAGACCAATAGGGTTGTCTCACTATCTTGAACCTTATCTGCATTACTTTCTCTACCATTACATAATGGGGTGCTCTTCTCAAATATTTTGTTCGCATTCTACAAGAGAAACAAGCAGACACATCAACGGTTTATCATCTAGTATATGAAACTCATTTTGGTAATGCTGTTTAGTAGTAAGGTGGACAGGATAACAACATGAAACAAACATATATCTATGTACTGTGGTCATTGTATTGTCTATATCATTCTAGTTTATGTTGGCAAATCAAGATAGAGACACAGTTCAAATCATATCTTTTTAAGACACAACATCAGATAGAATATAAGCGTGGGAAGCTACACAACACTAACAACACTTGTAATGTGCATGACATGAGAACATAACTTTTTATACAACTGAAACTGAAATCAACATAGAGCAAGAAGTTAGAACATCAATATAGTTAAAGAAATAGGTGTAAAACATACCTGTTGTGCCATTGGAGTTTCACTTAATTAGTTGGTATGAGTAAATGCAGTGATGCAAGAGCAAAGGAGTATGCACCATAGCTACGGAATCTGACGTGAGAACAGTTGCTCTTTTACTTTAAATGTGGAGTTTGGGTTTGATGTGGTGGTCTTCGTGCTTTGGGCACTGCAATTGCCTTACAAACTGCTCGTGTGGGGGTACTCTGTGGTGGACTTGGTGTTGTATCAACTAGAAGTGGGTTACTATCTGCTGAGGTTGGGGTTAGACGGGGTGTAGCTAGTTCTCGGTCCAACGGTGTAGGTGTACAATCTCGAAGTGTCTCGATTATGTGTGGTGGGGCTAGTTCATGGGCCAGTACAACCATGGTTCTATTTGCATCGACGGGTACCACCGTGTTTTGTGAAGAACGGGTTTTTACTCCCTTAGATATGGCCATCACCCCCTCCAATTCAAATGGCTGATAAACAAGAAAAGAAATTGAATGTACATACATTGTATGATAGACAGATGTGGTAATTCACATATATGTTGTCTAACCAAACAGGACAACATGACAGAATTTCACATATATGATGGCTAGCTAAATAGGATAGCATGACACAGTTTAAGATATATGATGGATAACTTAACATGATATAATTTCATTATTCAACATATGATGAGTATCTAAACACAATGACACGACATAACTATATGCTGTCTTTCTAAATTAGGCTGGGATGAAATAATTCACATACATGTTGTCTAAGTATACATGATGGCAAGATATAATTCACATAATTGATTCATATATTAAACAGCTGGCACTCGCATGTATGATCTCTAAACTAAGCAGATGGCGTTGAACATTGTGTATATGATGTCTAAACCAAGCAATGCAAGACACCATATGCATGATATGAGAACTATAAACATTGCAAGTTAGAGCATACACCTCACGTGGGATATAGGACTGGTCATCTGTCTCTGAATCCCCTTCCGAGGAGCTACCTGTAACCATCGAGATGTATGCTTCAATAGGTACCATTGCCTGCTCTGAAGACCTTATTTTCACTCCGGATTGTTCCCATAACCGGCTCAAATGGCTGATGCACATGAAGAGTAGTTCAATATACACAGATTGTCCACACATGGAATACGTAACGAAAACAAGGGATGGCATGAGATAATTCACATATATGATGCACGGCTACACAGGATGGCGGTGCATAATTCACATATATGATAACTGGCTAAAAAACATGGCATTGCATAATTCACATATCTGATATAGAAAGTGAACAATAGGCATTCACACAAAGCATGTCTAATCTAAGCAGATGGCATGGAAATACAAGACACCATGTGCATGATATGAGCAATATAACCCTACCTCGAGCATACACCTCAGGGGGGGGGGATACGACTGGTCATCTGCCTCCGAATCTTTCTCTTAGGAGCTATCTGTAACCAACAAGAAATCTGCATCGACAAGTAGCACTGACTGCTCAGAAGACTTGTTTTCACTCCAGATTTTCCCATCACCGACTCAAAATGGCTGATGCACAGGAAGAGTATATGAATGTTCAAACATTGTCGACAAATGGAATACATGATGAAAAAATAATATGGCACGATACAATTCACATATATGATGACTGGCTAAATAGGATGGCATTGCATGATTCACGTATGTGATGCCTGGCTAAACAAGATGGCATTGCATAATTCACATATATGATATAGAAACCAAATAGGTGGCATTCACACAAAGCAAATCTAAACTAAGCTGATGACATATAAGATGTATAAAGTAAGCAATGTGAGGTGCCATATGCATGATCTGACCAACATCAGCATGCTAGGTTAGAGCAAACACCTCAGGGGGTAAATAGGAGTGGTCGGCTCCATCTGAATCACCCTCTGAATAGTTATCTTCCTCTGGAATACAGTATGGAATGGGCGGAGGGCCCCCCACTGCGCCCACCATGGAGCGGCGTCTGCATGACATTATATTCCCATGCAACGGTCTTCTCTTTTTCTCTACATGTTCAGTACGATTGTATACAATAACTGACATACATAATAAAAAAACATAGTTAGATTATGTAAGGCCTAAGGGGTTCATGCAGAAATCAAGACTAATGATAGCTAACAAGTGGATAGATCCAAAACTAATGACAACAGGCAGATAATAGCTTCAGTTTCAAAAGAAAGTTGATCGCTCGTCTACTGTTTGTTGCCCACCCAACATGAACCACATAGAAGACTCGAGATGAATCAGACAGTACACAGAGATACTATTCGTTGCTGCCTCGATATGTGCCCCGCAGGAATTTTAAAGCTCAAGTTTGAACATTAGTTTGGACCTGACTCGACGTCTAAGAGGTGAACATGACGATAAATTAGCAGGTAATAATCATCAATGTATAACGTAAGCAAACACAAAAGAGTGCGACCTCTCTTCCAGAACTGTGTAGTCCTCAGGTTCATCTACTCCGTCGATGATGGTAATGCAGTTGGCATGGCTACCGGCAATGGGGAAGCTGATCTGAGGCGGCGAAAGAAGGTCTGCAGGGGGATCTCTGCTGTGGTGGATGCTTGCGTCGATGGTGCACCTCGGGTGGGGTGGATGACGACATAGCAGGAGCGGGACAAAACACAGAGATTTTTCTTTGACACCTATCTAAAAATGAAAAGAAATCTGTAATGGCTCCTTAGAATTGGAGGATTTTAAAAACACAGGAGCAGGAAAAACACATTAATAGGATAGGAACGCCCGTTCAAAACAGAGCATTTGCAAACACAAGATTTCTGTCAACCTAGGTGTTTGGTTCACATGAATTGGAAGAACACAGGAATGGAGAAACATGGTCAAATTAAAGTCAAACCACATGAAAATGTAAAATAAGAATCTTATTATGCCAGTAATGCACTTAGTCCTATTCTTCATGCATATTAATTTGAAAAGGACGTCCAAGTGGATATTAACATTCCTATGCTTTTTCTTTGAAAGAGACACCAAAGGAAAAAATCCTCCAGTTTTTCTTTGCTCTATTCCTTCTAACCAAATGCATGAATAGTAGTACCATAGGAAAGTTTCCAATTCCTACGTTTTCCTTCACTTTTTCTTTGAACTAGTGGCGATTCAAGTAGGCAGTCTTCAACAGGCTGAAGCCTGCCCTCAAAATTTTTTGTGAGCTTATTTGGTCCACATGAATATCATGTAATGGCTATCTTGCTAAACTGATTCAAATTGTGGTTCAAAAGAGCATTTAGTTTTCTCCCTGTTAACTTTGTGACCACGATTCATTTCTTTCTAGATTTGCAACTGCTTTGAAACAATGGATCCCTGAGGGATCGACATGAATGTAGAGTAAAAGAGTGATGCGACGAGTGTACAACCTCTTTGGTGTAGCCTTGTCGACCTTAGCATCATTGTGTTGGATGTGGAGGATGGTGATGCTGGTGTGACTGTTAGTGGCGGGGAATAAGATCCGAGGCCTCTGGAGACGACATCGAGGGTACTGCTCCAACGTGATGGACAGTTCCATCGTTGGAGCAGCTTTGGTGAGGTGTACGATGGCGAGGCTGAAGCAGGACAAGACAAACAATGTTAATCTTAAGTGGGATTCTAATAGCATCTGCAATACATGATGTAAAATACATCACCAAAAATTGCTAGATGTAAATGCATCAGCCGCGGTCGCTCCAACAGATGTTGTAAATAATGTTGACTCTGAACTTAACTAAAGAAACTGAACTTCACACTCGAAACTGAATTTTACTGACGAAACTGATTGAACCAGTAGCAGAGCACTGCAATAGAAGTTTAGGCCATTTGAGCACTAGTAGCAGAGAAGCAGTGATATAAATTAGCAACCGCTCGACCAGGGAACGCACTAGCAGAGAGCAGTTCGTGCAGCAGCACTACAAGCGAGTGCTAAAGCAGCAACTCCTGTAGCTGCCCCAGGTCGTGTAGCAGCAGCAGTAGCGCGTGCGAGAGCAAGAGCAGAGCAGAGCAGTAGCATGAACGAGAGCAAGAGCGGAGTAGCAGCACGATCGACATCAAGAACAGAGCAGGGCAGCAGCAGGAATGAGAACAAGAGCAGAGCAGTAGCGCGATCGACAGCAAGAGCAGAGCCGCAGCATGAGCGAGAGCCGGAGCAGCAGCAACTAGTGCTGGTGTGGAAGTCGCCACCGAGGAAGCAACGACATGTGGGACTGACGACATGGAGGAAGTGGTTGGCAACGACACCATCGATGGAGACCCGCCATGGCTACTCGGTATCGAGCATCGGCAGCCCCGTGAGATTGAATAAAAAATAAAATGCAGCGGTGAGTGCATGACCTCCTTGGTGGCACCGAGTAGGCCTCGGCTTCATCAGAGGAATTGGTGAGGGTTCTACGATGTCGGTCGGGCAGGCAAAGACGGCGCTGTGGGGGTGGAGGTGGCGCCATAGACAAGGCGAACGTCGGGGCAGCTCCTTGGAGGTGGAGGATGGGGCGGCTGAACAGGCGGTACGATGAGATCGATGACAAATCCTCATCCGGTGCAGTGGATGAGGGATGTCGAGTTGTTGCTGTGGATGACGTTGTCGGGGAAGAGGCTCCGGCTGGGCGGCGGTCGGGAGGCCGATGGAGGAGCGTGGGTTTCACGGGTTTTGGCGGCCTCGGTGTATGAATGGGGGGCGGGACGAAAGGGAAGGTAGGGGGAGCCATCGCTTAGGGACGTGCTTGTACGAAATGTGGGGTAAGTTACAAACGTACCCACACCGGTTTTGACAAGGCGACATCGAGGCGACATTTCCGGCTGAGGGGTAGAAGGGCGATTTCCCGTGTCTCGGCTACGCGACTGATTTCGGATGAGGAGAGAGTTTTCGCGTGCTTAGAAGTTTCGGGATAACAAGGCGCGACGCGGGTTGAAGGGGCGGGAGTTTCACAGCAGAAGAGACAAGAGCTACTCTAGCTTGAAAATTTTGGGATAACAAGGCGTGATTCCACGTTTGGCAGAACAAACTTAACATGTACAAAAAAATACAATTCATACATCACACAAGAGAGTCATGTCCCCTTTTACTTTTTTTGCGGGGATGGCCCATTTTACTATATTACTACAAATGCCCTTAAAAAAAACTACAAGAAAAATCTAAAAAAATTGGGAGAACAAGATTAGCCTGTACAGTACCGAATCAATTTGCACTTCCCTCAACAACAACAAAAAACAAATCAATTCCCACCACAAGAAAGAGCCATGTCCCGTTTTATATGATTACAAATGCCAAGATCTCGAATTTCAATTTGTGAATCCACGTTATGTTAAATTCAAATATATCGTTAGGTGATCTTGAAGTTTATAATGGATGTAGTCCTACATTTTGATCTTCCATAATATATGAAAATTTTACTCCACTATGAATATATATTGTCGTCTAACATATGGACTAAATTCGAATCAATTTTCCCTATTTGAATACGATTGTTGTCAAGTTATACCATCATTTAAATATTATCTTGATAACATAAAACATGCATATAGTATTAATCATATTCAAATATGAACTACATGTGCCATATGATCTCCAATTCAAATATTTGTATTCATTTTATGATGAATTCAAATCATAGTACATTGGTCTAGGTAGCGAGATGTTTGGAATAATCTAAACCCTGTTTTCATATGTATAATCTGTTTAACACAAACAACAATGCATCCCTCTCTTCACACACACACAACATTTAGATGTTAGCTTTGAAAGCCACACATTATCTCAAATTCGAGTAGTTATGTCCATGCACGGATGCAATGTGGTCAGACGATGCCTGCCATTGGTATCGCAAGTTCAAATCGATTTGGTCATGTTTGATGTGAATATAGAATATAGCACATTTGATTCAAAACCACACGAGGCATATCTGCATTATATTCATGCATGCATGAGTTGCGAACATCATGGGCTCTTATTCAAATATTTGAATCCCCTTTTATACTGATTATCGTCTTTGCAAGTCTTTTACACGCACACACACACTCCTCCTCTCTTCATGGATATGAATAACTTTTCTATTGTGCATGCATGTATGCACACACACTCCCCGCCACTTTGCATCCTCTACATCGTGCACACACGTTCTTGTTCTTTAGGTCGGTCTCCCACGATCTCCCTACGTCTCCATCTTTCCAACACACACCTATCGATATACCCCTCTAGCTAGCCAGACCTGCCTACGGCACACAAACATGTACACAAATAGTCCCTCCCCTCCTCTCACCATCCATGCCTCCCACCCTAACTCTGAGGCACACGAGCACTGTCGCACCCTCTGTTGTTATCCATCTTGCACTCGTACAGTGTCACAAGCTAGCTGCACCCCTCCCCCCACCACACACACACACACCTCTCCCTGTCTACGTCACTCCGGGTGTTCTTTATCTCTGACACATGCATGCATGTGCACCAATCGATTTCCCTCTATGTGTAGCCAGGTCTCTCGCTTTTTCCCCACTCAAAATGTCCGATCTATATCTCTAGTTAAGTCTCCCCTCTTACCCACGTACACATAGACCAAACCACAACCTCTCTACATAGGACCGCCTACCACACACACATTAATTGCCCCTCCCCGTCTCATCATCCATGCCTTCCGCTTTGTCTATCGACCAGACAAGCACGCCCATGCACATTATCATCCCCTCTCTTTAGTTACCGATCTCGCACTTGTACTCCTTCCTTATCTTCGCCTAGTTGGCCTCTCGCATCATCTTCCAACATGCACCCCTCTTTCCTAGCGCTTGTACGCTCGTAAAGTTCTTTCCTCTAGTTGTGTCTATCGATATGTTGCATAAACAATCCCTCACCCTCTCTTCTCGTATATCGCCCCCTCCAAATACATATACTATGTATCCAGGCCTCTCTTTGATAGAAACATATGTATAGAGGCATGTCGGACACACCATCTCTCTTTCTCTCTCTAACACACCCACTAGGTGGAGCAATGGAGGACATGTATGAAGAGAAGAGGTGCACGCATGCACGCACTACCTCCCTCACACACAATCTGGGTACACGGTGGAGCACATTTCTCTAAGGAGAGTTAGCCCTCGTGATAACTTGACGCATGTTGAAAGACTTGTTAGATGACGTGGCACTGGTACTTTGAGCATGGTTAATAGTATAGCCACAACCGGCTATATGGAGTTGCCATGTCATATATAGTCAACCTAATAGCTAACGTGTATAGTATAGCTAGTTGCTAAGCAATACTACTTTATTAATGCATGGCCCACTGTACACTCTCACAATGTTCCTTAGAGTCCGTGCTATAGCCGGCTGTTAATCTACAACCCGCTTCCATTCTCTCTCCTCTTCTCTCTCGTCCAACTCAACACAAATATAACTATTTAATCATTATAGCCTGTTGACTGTAACTTATTGTACTTGCTCTTCCGGTACGGGCAAAGCAAGTAGGAAACAAAAAACGAGCAATTTTTTTGCTTTGGGGGATGTCTCTCTTTTTCAGTCTATATTTTTGAATAAAATGATGGGGGAGCTCAGTGAAGCCATGTGGCACATGTGGAGGGGTTGCTTCCCAGTTTCTTGTGTGGATTGATCACACTGACGTGCTGATGCTTCTAGAAGAACGTAGACACTGCTGGGTACAATGAGGTTACTGTAAACGCGAATCCCAGCCATTTCGTGGCACCTAGACCGTTGGATCAACATCAATGAATGGCTAATATCGCGTCACACGTGAAATTGAGAATTTCTAAACTGATTGTAGAAATAACCAGCAGCGGGCTACTCATTTTTTGCTCTGAGAGGTTGCGGGCGTCTGGCTCCGCCACTATGGCATCTGAGAACGCGGGCCCACGTACGCGTCCAAGAAATGTATGTGATGAGGATTTCTAGCGACCGATCTCGTTAAGGAGGCAAAGAAAGTGTTACACTTCACAAATTAAGTTAGGTGGTAAACTTACCACCCGTCGCGCTGGCGTCTCCCCAACACACGGTCGGTCCGACCCGCCGCTCACCGAAGGGACGCGCATCGGCTTGGTGCGTCACTTACATGTGCGACAACATGTAAGCAATAGGCCAACACACGGTCAGTCTGGCCCGCCGCTTAGCATGAACAGACGGTATGTCCGGCCCGCCGCACACCGAAGCGACGCGCATTGGCTTGGTACATCACTTATGTTCGACCGCATGTGAGTATTAGCAAACCGATAGGCAAAGCTCCCTCTTCTACCGCGCGCCAAAATACCGGCCTTTTATTGTAATTCCCTTTAAAGAATGAAGATCTCACATAGGAGCAGACCATGGCAGTTGCGAACGCTCGAGTGGCAGTTTCATGGGTAGGGGAGGGGCATGATGTGGCATTTTTGTAATATGTCACAACACTTCTTTTTCTACTGCTGTGTACATGAAATAATTGGCACCGTTGTATACATATCTTACGGTTATTGGGGCGTTCGCTAGGAATAGCCTCGTGGCGATCTATTGACTACTCTTTTTTTCTCACGCATTACATCGACCCATATCATCTCTCTCCCTCTTTCCCACGCACACACCTAGTCTCTCGGGACTTCACACACGGACCATCTCTAGCTCTCTAGGTCGATGCCACCCACATACACTTGTAGTCTGTGTTTAGTACGTTGTACACGAAGAGAAGAGGTGCACGCACGCACTCGTCCTCTCTCACACAAGCATCTGTAGCTACGAATTGTAGTGTGCTCAACCATCCGATTGGCTCTATCATAGGTTCACGTTGCTCCTTGGCCTTGAGATTGAGAAGTTTAAAATGTGTAGGCTAAGCTGGAGGCGCGAGGTTTGTTAATGTGCGGGCCGCACATGGCACCAACACGACACGAGTTTGGTCTACCTGGTGCGTAGTCGGGTGAGTAGTACTAGTAGTAGTACTACTTTGATGTGTGGCGTCAACTCGCAGAAGTATGCAACACTTCCTCAACAAACAAGCATATAAGCATGTAGGAACGAAGTATGTATACTAGAGGGGGGGGGGTGGATGGGAGTTCTAAATTTTCTTCAAAAAACTTAAATCTCTCAGAACCCAGCAGCGGAATAAGCGATAAACAGACTATGAAGAACTACAACTGATTACTGAAGAGAAACTAAAGCATGCATCAAAGTAAATCACATGCATGAAATGCATCAAAGGTAAACATAAGTGATAGAGGTAACCGAAGGTGCTCGATGGCGACAAGGTGTTTGTTCGACCAGTTCGTCCTTACAAGGACTACATCTGGTTGGAGGGGCTATGACTTAACACGGAACATAAACTCTCTTCACCCTATTCTCCTTGATAATCGATTCGTCAACCGATGCTGATCACTCGCGGTAGATACTTGAAGGCGATCTCTGAACCTTTACAGACTTCTTCTTCGAGAACCACAATCACTCGTGGTCTCTAAAGAAATTGACACCTAACCGTCTAGAGAGTTTAGAGCTCTCAAGAGTAATAGGCGGAGCATACTAAACTTAGATTCTAGTGATACTGAACCACTATCTAATTCTTCGGCTCTAGGGTTTTTCTCTTAGTGGATTTTAAACTCAAATCATTCATAGAGTGGGTTGCTCAACAATCTTCTCAGGAATCAAAACGGAGCAGCCACCGGACAAAGCCGACGTGGGGTGGCTATTTATAGCCGTAACCTTCCCAGATGGGAAATGGCCATTTTGGACATGAGGTCCAGCCAATGGCCAACCGACACGTTCATAATGGTCGGATTTTTGGAGAAATGGTAACATTACTTGAGGAACAAGTAATGCTAACTCCTCGGTCCGAGTCAAATCTCTCGCATCGAAGAAGATATCAGTCTCTTGCTGGCAAGTATTAGCTCGGAGCACAAAGAGATTTCTCTCACAACTTTCATAGGATTTGGGTTTAGCATCAGAGAATCAAAGCTTCGAACTCTACACCCCTCTTAATAGTACAGTGGTCCTATGACTCAATGAAAGAAGAAGAAGAACGAAATAAATGCTACATCTTCATTTTGTCTTCATTCTTCCTCGAGCGCAGTCATTTGCTTCGAACATGCACTGAACCAATTGCTTAGACTTCAACAATTTTTAGGGGTCACTCTTGTTAGCCTTATCTTCGGTGATAACCTTCACAACCACGCAGGGAGATTATCTTCGTCGTTTGCATCAAACTCCTTGATACTTCAGGGACCTGTTACTCTATGTGCACTAGCAAACACATAAGTCCCATATTGTTTATGTCAAGAAACTCCAAAACATAAGGAGCCTATCATTGCACTAACAATCTCCCCCTTTTTTGACGGTTGTTGACAAAACAGATAATCATCAAAGTGAAGATAGATAAGTAAAATGTAAATCGAACAAGAATGAACTTGCGTTACTTGTCTCAATGATGAAATATACTCCCCCTAGATGTATGCAGGGTCAATAGATATACAATGAAGTTCCTTGCAATTTATTTGAGTGTGTGGAGGATTTTCATTCATACGAGGTAATGATTCGCACTAATGATAGATAATCCAACGAGAATATAGTGTAATTATTCATGACTACTATCAATAATTCCACCTGCAAAGCAATAAGCTTCGAGAGAGAATAGTTTAGCAGGAGGGGTTATTAATATTACAGCCCATAGCAGAAGTTTTACATCCGAGCACATAGCATGGCATAAATGTTTCAAGAGATAGAGCGAGAATACACAAGGACCAAAGCCAACAGAGCAAATCTATCAAAACTCTCGATGTTATTCTCCCCCTTGTTGTTAACTAGTGTCAAAAAGGTGTCGAAAAAACACACGAGTGCTAGAACAAGTGAATATGATTCACTCTGAGGTATCGCCTGATGAACTGCCCGAAGAAGTTTCTAATTCGGAGGTGTCTGGAATATCTTCATCTTCAGCAGCAGCAGCAGATCCTTCAAGACTGGCTTGGGGCCGAGAAGAGGAAGGCACATTGGGAGCAGCCTCGTTAGTCTTGCGAGACAAAGGATTTTCTTCAACAGGTTTTACAGTTGGCGATGTGGCTTCTGAGTCGTCAACTAATTTGGGCAACTGAATCCGAAGTAAATTCATTGTTGGTTTACGAGCTGGCAAAGGTGGATTAGTGCGATCTTGAAAATCTTCAGCAGTAAAACCTTGATCAATGTACTTGTAGAGTTCTTGGAGGTGAGAGTGACTCAGTTGCTTCTTTGAGAAGAATTTCCGAAGCAATTTCCATAAACGCTTCTTGTTTTCTGTTGTGATCATGTGCACAACTTTTGTTCGGCTGTGAATAGCGTTAAGTTCGGTAGCAAGGTGCTCTTTCTCTTGGCGATCTTCGCCCATATGCTTCAGCAAGAGTTGTTGAGTGTGCATGCTCACTTCCAGATGTGAAGGAGGCTGAGTGTTTGGTTGACGATCACGTTTGGGTAGCTTTGGCCCATTGAAGGTGTTATGGTAATATGTGGGACTGGACACTGGTGCTTTCCCTGAAGAAAAATCTTCCGTTAGTTTCAGCATGTCGCGCACAGGAGGAATGAAGCTTTTGTGACTGACTTTAGCAAGATATTCGTTCTTCGTACCATAGTCAACCACTTTCTGAATCCAAGGTGCATATACCTTGATAGTCTTGGGGCACTGAGCTGAATCCAACAGTATGCGGAGGAATATATCTTCAAAATCAAAGATAAATCCTTGAGAGATAGCATGGATGGTATTCCGAAGAACATCAGAAATGGCATTGTCTGTATTCATCCCAGCCATCAGACAGAGAGTATAAATAAGATTGTGACACAATGTCAGATTGTCGAACGTCAAGTGCTCAGGCAGAGGAGGACCATTGTAGTCACGAATTTTGTCTTCATCCATTGTGCATCGGGAATCTTCATCAGAGATTGCATCAATCTTATGAACCCGAATCTCAGTCTTGCCGTGTTCAAACCGAGGGAAATGAAAGTGAGATACAAAATCCATGCCAGAGAGTTTTATTATTTTTCCTTCAGTCATCCATTCCATGATCCACTTTGTAGTGTCAGATTCAGCACCGGATATGTATAGTGTTACATAAAATTGAAGGACAGTCTCCCGGTTCCATGGATGCTGATATGCAAAGACATGCAAGAGCTCAAAGTCTTCGATATCTTGTAGTACTTGATTGAAGCAGCCAAGGCTTTTCATCGCAGCAAAGTCATAGAACTCATGAGGGAAAATGTTCATGCTGTCATAAAGAATTCGCGAATGGTATGTTGCCTGCTCCTGAGTCCAGAACCAAGGAGAATCAGATGTGCGGGGCTTGTTATAGGGACTCTCTTGAAAGAAAACTGGATGAGTGTTTCTATTGAACAAAGGCCCTTTGACGCCAAATCCAGTTGAAAACAACGGTAGGCGCTTGCGAGGATAAGGATATGTGAGCTCATCTCCAACGGATATAACTTCATTGCCATAGATGACAGAGTCTGAGTGATGAGCTGAAGCTGATTTTGCTGCAGAAGGATCAGAGGTTCTTTGTGAAGTGTTGAGTGAGATTGATGACCCACAAGTATAGGGGATCTATCGTAGTCCTTTCGATAAGTAAAAGTGTCGAACCCAACGAGGAGTAGAAGGAAATGACAAGCGGTTTTCAGTAAGGTATTCTCTGCAAGCACTAAAATTATCGGTAACAGATGGTTTTGTGATAAGGTAATTTGTAACGGGTAACAAGTAATGAAAGTAAATAAGGTGCAGCAATATGGCCCAATACTTTTTGTAGCAAAGGACAAGCCTGGGCAAACTCTTATATGAAGGAAAACGCTCCCGAGGACACATGGGAATTATCGTCAAGTTAGTTTTCATCACGCTCATATGGTTCGCGTTCGTTACTTTGATAATTTGATATGTGGGTGGACCGGTGCTTGGGTACCGCCCTTCCTTGGACAAGCATCCCACTTATGATTAACCCCTATTGCAAGCATCAGCAACTACAAAAGAAGTATTAAGGTAAACCTAACCATAGCATGAAACATATGGATCCAAATCAGCCCCTTACAAAGCAGCGCATAAACTAGGGTTTAAGCTTCTATCACTCTAGCAACCCATCATCTATTTATTACTTCCAAATGCCTTCCTCTAGGCCCAAATAATGGTGAAGTGTCATGTAGTCGACGTTCACATAACACCACTAGAGGAGAGACAACATACATCTCATCAAAATATCGAACGAATACCAAATTCACATGACTACTTATAGCAAGACTTCTCCCATGTCCTCAGGAACAAACGTAACTACTCACAAATCATATTCATGTTCATAATCAGAGGGCTATTAATATGCATAAAGGATCTGAACATATGATCTTCCACCAAATAAACCAACTAGCATCAACTACAAGGAGTAATCAACACTACTAGCAACCCACAGGTACCAATCTGAGGTTTTGGGACAAAGATTGGATACAAGAGATGAACTAGGGTTTTAGAGGAGATGGTGCTAGTGAAGATGTTGATGGAGGTTGACCCCCTCCCGATGATAGGATCGATGGTGATGACGATGGTGATGATTTCCCCCTCCCAGAGGGATGTTTCCCCGACAGAACAGCTCTGCCAGAGCCCTAGATTGGTTCCGCGAGGGTTCCGCCTCATGGCGGTGATGTTTCGTCCCGAAAGCTTGCTTATGATTTTTTCCAGGGTAAAGGACTTCATATAGTAGAAGATGGGCACCGGAGGCCTGCCAGGGGGCCCACGAGGCAGGGGGCACGCACAGGGGGGTAGGGCGCGCCCCCACCCTCATGGATGGTGGGTGGCCCCCCTCTAGTTGATTCTTTCGCCAATATTTTTTATTAATTCCAAAATCTGCCTCCGTGAAGTTTCAGGACTTTTGGAGTTGTGCAGAATAGGTCTCTAATATTTGCTCCTTTTCCAGCCCATAATTACAGCTGTCGGCATTCTCCCTCTTCATGTAAACCTTGTAATATAAGAGAGAATAGGCATAAGTATTTTGACATAATGTGTATAACAGCCCAGAATGCAATAAATATCGATATAAAAGCATGATGCAAAATGGACGTATCAACTCCCCCAAGCTTAGACCTCGCTTGTCCTCAAGCGGAAGCCGATAACGACAAATATGTCCACATGTTTAGAGATAGAGGTGTCGATAAAATGAAATACGGACGTGAGGGCATCATGATCATTCTTATAACAACAACATATATAAATATTGTCATATGCTTTCTTATGCTCAAGTAATAATCTATTCACAATGTAAAGTATGAATCAGAAACTTCATTGAGAACTAACAAACTATAATCTCAGTCATTGAAGCAATTGCAATTTATCATAACATCGGAAAGAGTCAATATAAGAGCTTTTCAGCAAGTCCACATACTCAACTATCATTTAGTCTTTCACAATTGCTAACACTCACGCAATACTTATGGGTATGGAGTTTTAATCAGAAACAGAGAAAGATAGGGGCTTATAGTGTTGCCTCCCAACCTTTTACCTCAAGGGTAATGTCAACAATAATAGTTCATGCTAACTTACATCCAATTGATATATATATATATATATATATATATATATATATATATATATATATATATATATATATATATATATATATATATATATATATATATATATATATATATCTCTTTCCAACACAATGTGCTTGCCAAAGGATAAAATGTAAAAAGGAAAGGTGAAGATCACCATGACTCTTGTATAAGGTATGAGACAGGAATAAAAGATAGGCCCTTCGTAGAGGGAAGCAGAGGTTGTCATCTGTTTTTGTGGTTGGATGCACAAGATCTTAATGCGAAAGAACGTCACTTTATGTTGCCACTTGTGATATGGACCTTTATTATGCAGTCCATTGCTTTTATTGCTTCCATATCACAAGATCGTATAAAGCTTATTTTCTCCACACTAATAAATCATACATATTTAGAGAGCATTTTTTATTGCATACAACCATGACAACTTACTTGAAGGATCTTACTCAATCCATAGGTAGGTATGGTGGACTCTCATGGCAAAACCGGGTTTAAGGATATTTGGAAGCACAAGTAGTATCTCTACTTGGTGCAAAGAATTTGGCTAGCACGAGGGGGAAAGGCAAGCTCAACATGTTGGATGATCCATGACAATATACTTTATTTCAGATATAAGAGAACATAACCCATTACGTTGTCTTCCTTGTCCAACATCAACTTTTTAGCATGTCATACTTTAATGAGTTCTCACAATCGTAAAAGATGTCCAAGATTGTATATTTATATGTGAAAACCTCTCTTTCTTTGTTACTTCCTATTAATTGCAACGATGACCAAGACTATGTTTGTCAACTCTCAACAACTTTTATTCATCATACCCTTTATATGTGAAGTCATTACTCTCCATAAGATCAATATGATCTCTTTTATTTCTTTTTATTCTTTCTTTTTCTAATATTCCCTCAAGATCATAGCAAGATAACCAAGCCCTTGACTCAAAACTAATCTTTATTATATATATAGCTCACGGACTCGATTACATAGAAGGATCATAAAGCAGAACTCAAGACTAGATCATACTAAAATTTTATTCTACTAGATGAAGATATTACTAAAAGGATCGAACTATGAAAAAAATGGTAAAGATAGGAGTGTGATGGTGATAAAATACCAGGGTACCTCCCCCAAGCTTGGCAGTTGCCAAGGGGAGTGCCCATACCCATGTGATTATATCTCCTTCTTTAGAGGTGAAGAAGATGGTGATGATGAAGATAACTGTGCCTTCAGCTTTTTCATATTGTAATTGCGAAGAGCAATTTCCTCCTTCAAATCATTGACCTCAGATTCCAACTTCAAAATCTTGTCACATAAATCCCCTTTGCTTTTTTGCCGAAAACGAGAAGGAATAGATCAGTTGTTAGACAGTTTAGCCCTCTTAGGGAGACTAGACTTCTTGAATTTCACGTGCATATCCCCAGGTTGAGGTAGAGGAACATCCTCCTCCTCTAAACTTGAATCATTGATCCTCCTCGAATGAGCATCCTCCTCATCATCCGTAGTTCGACCACAAGGAGATAGGTCCCCATAGGTCTTTGGGTCAGCAATGAGATGTGAGACATAGCTCTCTCCATTGGAGTCTTAAGATGACATCTTGCTCTAAATCTGCTGCAAAAACAGCTCGAAACAAAAACATAGGATATTTGCGTGATACGGTGGTCAAAACCTTTGGGAGATTATATAATGAATTTTTACCGACCAAAAGAAGTATCGTGCAAGAAAACAGAGTCCGGAGAGCACACGAGGTGCCCACGAGGCAGGGGGCGCGCCCAGGGGGTAGGGCGCGCCCTCCACCCTCGTGGACGCCTCGTGTCCTTCCCGGACTACTTCTTATTTTCCTATTTTCTTAACTATTCCAAAACGGAGAAAAATTACCATTCGAACTGTTTTGGAGTCGGTTTACTTACTGTTGGGGATATTACTACTGGGTATAAACTGGCCAGGAAAGGCCGGGTTATCCCCGTAATGAGTTATTATGTTTCAAGCCCATGAAGACAAAGACGGTGGCGCTTCATGTAGGCCTAAAGCCCAAAGGCGGATTAAGGCCTGTAGACATAAACCGACATTGATATGTAAACTTGTGCTGTAAGATAGAAAGAGTAGATACCGGGCCGGACACGTTTATGAACCGGCCTCGGGATCCTGTAAACCGATGGGCGTCAACCCATGTATATAAGGGGACGACCCGGCGGCGGTTTAGGGACAACAAACAACAACTCGAGAGCCAGGCATAGCGAATTCGCTCCCTGGTCATCGAAACCCTAGCAATTCCACAACAACTGGACTAGGCCTTTACCTTCACCGCAAGGGGCCAAACCAGTATAAACTCTCTGTGTCCTTTGTCCGCTTTAACCCCTTTAAGCTAACCCGTCGTGATGGCTCCATGACTAAGTCCTTTCCCTAGGACATCTGCCGTGACAAAACCACGACAGTTGGCGCCCACCGTGGAGCTATCGCACGATGGTTTCGAGTTCTTAGAGGGCAGTTTCGAAGGACTCAAGGGATATGTTGTGGGCCGGATGACCAAGAGTCGTCGCGGCAAACTCTACATTGACGATGCAGGCTGGGGCCCAGGGGCCAGCTCAATTGAGTAAGGGTACCGGGTCCCCTTCGACGACATTCACGTGCTCATCGGGAAGATTGGCGAACCGGGCCCTGAGCCGGACATCTGCACCGACATCGTCGAAACGGCTCAGTGTGCGAGATCTGCCCGTGCCATGAAGCATGCCTTCGTGGGAGTCATCCACGGAGTGGAATCTGAGGATAGATCGGAATATGATGGCGAAACCGTCGTTTACTCCAGGGACGAGTCATTGTACCAGCTTCAGGATGGCCGGTTTGGGGGCTGTTCTGATGGCAAAAGTATTCCAGACCCCTTTGATCCGCCAAGCTGAGTTGCGATCTTCATGGCCGGTACACAGTCAGCGCCACAATCTTCGACCACCGCGGCGATGATCTCCGGTTCAACACCGGCGACGGCAGCTGGGGCAGGAGGCCCCGCACCACCACCGACTCAGGCTTTGTCCAATTTATTTGACACATTGGCAGCAATGCTAGCCGCTGAGGTCAACCCGGCGGATCAGGAGCGGCACAACACGGAGGTGGCGAAGGTAAAGGATCAAATAGCCGAAGCCAAAGCAGACCTGGCTGCCGAAAACGCCAGGATGACGGCGAAGCAGGCCGAGTTAGATGCACAGGCTTATCGGCTTATGTTGGATCAAAATGCATCGAATGATGTCATGAGGAGGAGGTACCGATCTCACCTGTCTCCGGTTTACAAAGCCAGGAATCTCTTCAACACGCCAAGAGCAGGAACCAGCAACCAGCCAGTGGTAAACCAGGTCGAGGCACCTGGAACGGGAACGCCGGTTCAGCCACACACAATGGACCCACCTCCTCGGAATATGCCATCCCAGCATGTGCCCACACCTCTGTGTTAATACTCCAACCCCTTGGATAACATAGTCGCGGCCGCTTCACGATTGGCAGCCCTCCCAGTCGATGGTGAGTCCCCTGTAGTGGTGGAGACGCAACGAGCTAGGGAGCTCCTTCAGACAGCTTTGACTCAGCAGCAGGCTTATTCATACAGTCGCGAGAGGATTCATTCCAACCCCCGCCCAAGCCGGAGTTATAGCAGACATATTGAGGAACCGGCTTTGTCTAGAAGTGCGCGGAACCATAATCCACCTCGAGGCCATAACCCGGGGGGTAGCAGTGTTGATGCTCAAGATGTGGTGGACCGTGCCAGGGCACGTTGGGAGGCTGAGTTACCAGCACAGAATGCGACCCGTCAGCTTACTCCGGTTCGTCCAACAACTTCGGTGGAACCAGGGGTGACCTCCAGTTCTTTGGGGGTGCCGTGTCTCATCCCAGCGTTACGCAATGTACGGCTGCCCAAGGACATCAAGGGCCCACGTAAAGTGCCGAATTACACTGCCGATTTATCCCCCGAGGCATGGGTTGAAAGTTATGCGATGGCGATGGAGATGCTAGACGTATATGCTGCGGCATGTGCCAAATACTTCACCATGATGTTGGAAGGGACGGATCACACTTGGCCGAAGAACTTGCCAGCTAACTCCATCGGATCATGGGCCGAGTTAAGAGCCCGGTTTATTCTGAATTTCAAAGACACGTGCAAGCAACCCATGTCAATTGTGGACTTAGCTGCCTGTGTCCAGGAGGAAGGAGAACCAACAACCCATTGGGTGCGCCGGGTTTCGGAAATTTTGCATTCATCAGATCACATGAACGCTGATACAGCAGTTTTAACGTTGGAAGGCAATTTCCGGTTTACACCTCTGAAGTTGAAGTTGGGGCGGCTCAAACATCACTGCAATGAAATGGGGACTCTTATGGCAGCCTTGGTGAAGTATGCTGACTCCGATAGACCAAGGACCCTGAATCTGATGATGACAAGACAGGAAAGGGAAAGAAGGGCGGCAGCACCAAAGGGCAGCAGCACAACCTGGCGGGTCATGGAAACATTGGTAAGCGCAAGGCGGATAACAGTTCAGATTTTGTGGCTAATACCAATGCAGGGTAATGGTCAGCGTCGTAAGGGTAAACTGCCCCCGCGTGGAGGAGAACCAAGTCCCAATCCGGAGCACCTGAATTAGATGTCGAACGAGCCCTGCCCAAAGCACAGATCGCGGGACAAGCCGGCCACGCACCTCTGGAAGGATTGTTATATTATGTGGGAGTTCAAAAATTCAGATTTTTTCCAGACGGATCATGGACCGGCCGACGGTTCAGGCCCCGGGTCTCATGGGCCGGGTTATGGTGGAAGCAGTTCCGGTTCAGGATTTCATGGTAATCAAAGCGGTCATGGTAATCAAGGCAACCAAGGTGGTTATAATCATCAGGGGAATCAACAGCAGCAGTAGCAGTCGGGTTACCAGAGCAACCCGAAGCAGTTGCACAGTGGGCAATACCATGTCTTCACACTAGCCTGTGTAAACGCGATCAGAAGCTTCATAAAAGGGCAGTGAACTCCGTTGAACCGGCGGTGCCCTGTTACTTATGCTGGTCTAAACATCCCATTTTGTGGAGTCGAGAGGATGATCCACCTCGGGTTGATAATCCGGGTCATCTGGCGTTGGTGGTGGCACCTCAGGTTGGGGGTTATAAGTTCACCAAGGTACTCATGGATGGAGGGAGTAGTATCAATATACTTTATTATGAAACTTTCCGTTGCTTGGGGTTAACAGATAAAAATCTTAGACCGTCCAACACCATTTTCCATGGTGTGGGGCCTGGTAAATCGGCGTATCCAGTGGGTAAGATAGCTCTGGAGGTTGCTTTTGGTGATGAGCATGATTCAAGATTAGAGACATTGACCTTTGAAGTGGTGAAAATCAAGAGCCCGTATCATGCCCTATTTGGGCGGCCGGCTTATGCTAAGTTCATGGCAAGGCCCTGTTATGTCTATCTGCAACTCAAAATGCCAGGTCATAAGGGGACCATCACGGTACATGGGAGCCGTAAGATCGCCTTGGAATGTGAAGAAGGTTATGCGGCTTATGCTGAGTTGGTTTGTGCAACAGAGGAGTTGAAGTTTTACAAGGACAATGTTGATCCGGCAGATATGACCTCCTTGAAGAAGCCAACTACAGAGCATGATCCGGCCTTGAAGTTTAAATCGGCTGATGAGACTAAGCTGGTTGATTTTGTTCCTGGTGATTCATCCCAGCAGTTTAGCATCAGCGCTAACCTGGATCCGAAATAGGAAAGCGCGCTCATCGAGTTCACCCGTGAGAACCGGGACATATTTGTGTGGAAGCCTTCTGATATGCCAAGTGTACCGAGGGAACTCGCTGAGCACACACTTAATGTTGATCCGAAGTTTAAACCGGTCAAACAATTTCTTTGCCGGTTCAATGAAGAAAGATGCAAGGCTATTGGTGAGGAGGTAGCCAGGCTCTTGGCGGCTGGGTTTATCATTGAAGTGTTTCATCCTGAGTGGTTGGCTAATCCGGTGCTGGTACATAAGAAGAACGTCACTTGGCGTATGTGTGTGGACTACACAGATTTAAACAAGGCTTGTCCAGCAGATCCTTTTGCACTCCCTCGTATTGATCAAATCATTGATGCTACGGCGGGTTGCGAGCGTTTGAGTTTTCTGGATGCTTATTATGGCTACCATCAGATCAAAATGGCAGTTAAGGACCAGGAGAAGACAACTTCCGTACCTCCCTTTGGAGCCTTCTGTTATGTGTCTATGCCTTTTGGGCTCAAGAGTGCCCAGGCAACTTATCAGCGCTGTGTGCAAAATTGTCTTCATGATCAGATCGGCTGCAATGTTCATGCTTATGTGCATGATATTGTGGTGAAACCCAGAAAGGAGGAGACATACCTCCGGGTTTATAAAATGATGCTTAATCTGGCCAAGTGTGTCTTTGGTGTACCGGCAGGCAAGCTCTTGGGCTTTCTGGTGTCTAACAAGGGTATTGAGGCTAATCCAGAGAAAATCAAGGCTATAACTTCTTTGGCTAAACCGAAGTGTATCAATGATGTTTAACGCCTGGCAGGTCGGTTTGCCGCCTTGAGCCGGTTTATCAGTCGCCTTGGTGAGAAGGCCATCCCTTTGTATCAGATGCTGAAGAAGACGGATGACTTTGTCTGGAGTGATGCTGCCAATGAAGCATTTGAGGACTTAAAGCGGCAGCTGGCCAATCCGCTGGTCCTTTCAGCTCCTGTTGATAAAGATCCATTGTTGTTATATGTGGCTGTTAACGCCTGGGCTGTTAGCGTGGCTATTGTGGTGGAGTGCAAGGAGGCCGGAAAGGAGTATCCGGTTCAACGGCCGATTTATTATATCAGTGAGGTACTTATCGAGTCCAAGCAAAGGTACCGCATTGGCAGAAGTTGGTGTATGGAGTTTTTATGGCGAGCCGAAAGCTTAAGCAATATTTCCAGGGTCATCCCATCACTGTGGTCAGGTCTGCTCCTTCGGGGGATATAATCCAGAACAGGGAAGTGACTGGCCGGATTGCCAAATGGGCTATTGAGCTTGGGCCTCACGGGTTAAAATATATGCCCCGGACGGCGATCAAATCTCAGGCACTTGTGCATTTCATCAATGACTGGACAGAATTACAGGCTCCAGAGGAGAAGCTGGATTATACATATTGGACTATTCATTTTGATGGGTCCAGACAATTGGAGGGCTCGGGGGCTGGAGTCGTATTAACTTCCCCACGAGGTGATAAGTTTTGTTATGTTCTCCATTTAATGCTCCCTTGCACTAACAATGCAGCTGAGTATGAAGCTTTACTCCATGGTCTTCGAATAGCTAAGGAGATGAATTTAAGCCGGTTAAGTGCTTCGGTGATTCGGACTTGGTGGATCAACAAGTGTCTGGTACTTGGGATTCCAGGGATCCTCTCATGGCAGCATATCATCAAGAGGTGGATGCTGTTGCAGGTCACTTCAAGCGCTATCAGGTTGATCATGTGGACCGGCGGAAGAACGAAGCGGCGGACGCTTTAAGTCTGTCGGCATTCTGGGAACAGGGGTCCCCAGACTTGCCTACCTGCGGCCCACGAGGCGGCTAAGCCAGCAGGCCGTACGACCCATCTTCATCGACAAGGAATCCAAGGACCTTGCGAGGGGCCAAGCCTCGTGAGGCAGACGACACAAGACATCCTTAGGAGCGCCTACCAGGTAGGCTCACGAGGAGTGGAGATATCAAGGCGAGGCAAACCTCACGAGGCTCTCGTGACGTGAGCCATGACGATCGGCGCCAGGCGGGTGCCAGCGCGTGCAGCGTCCTTGTTTCTGCTTTGGTGCTAAGGAGGGCAGCGCAGGCGAAGGGTACCGAGGCATCAGGCAAAGGTTGCCATATCGGTACAATGAGACCAAGACCAGAAGGAAGGCAAGACGGAGGTCATTTTGGAGCCCAAGACGGCGTCACCACCAGAGCTTTTCGCAGGCGAAGACCACTTTTGTCACGATAGCTTGTACTAGCTGTCCCCCTTCAAGTTCGCCCGCCGTTGTTGGCTCCCTTCCCGCTCAATATTTGGGGAGAGGACCAGGGCCTATATAAGTAGAGCTAGCCACCCCAGTAGGGGCATCTGATCTTAGTTTGATCCAATCTGATCGAGAGCCTACCCTAGCCACAAGAACACCTCAACCTCAGGAGGCTGTTCTTCCCTTTGTACTGTTCATCATCAGCCCAAGAGGCAATCCACCACCACAACACTGGAGTAGGGTATTACACCACAATGGTGGCCCGAACCAGTATAAATCTTGTGTCTTTCTGCCTTGTGAGTTTGTCGAGTTCATCCGCGAGATCTTAGCGCGCTAGGGCGTAGATCGGTAGGAGGGAAAGACTTCACACGCACCCTAGTATTCGAACCTTAAGGGTTTGCCGGAACCCCACATCCAACATTTGGCGCGCCAGGTAGGGATGCACCAGAGCTCCTCTCCACCAACCTGCGCCCCGCGCAGCCGCACTCCGCCCCCATGGCAGGTGCCCCGCCATCCACCTCTACGGCCGACATCGACAGCGGGGCATCTGGGTACCGAGCCCTGGCCCCCGCCCTACGGCGAGTGCGGTGGCCAACCAAGTTCAAGCCAGAGATGCCGCCGCATTACAACGGTGCGGCAGACCCGTCGTCGTTCCTGCTGGCGTACAAGGAGGCTGTCCTCGAAGCCGGAGGCAACAACAAGATCATGGCCAACTGGTTCCCCATGGCCCTCGCTGGCGAGCTGCGCGTTTGGCTGCTCAACCTCCCTGGATCCACGGTGGCCTCCTAGGGGGAACTCCGCGACCTCTTCACCACTCACTACGCGGTGCCGGTGCACCACGCAGTCGCGGTCCTGCTGGGAGGCTCTCAAGCACCGCCTTCAGATTGCCACATCAAGCCGTTCCTCTGTCAGATCGGGGCCACCTGCAAGCGCCCGGGGGCTCCGCCAGGTTGGGCTTCGCCAGAGGCCGATCTCACCTTCGGCTCAGAAGACCACCCCGACTCCACCGCCGGCTCGAGCAACACCATCTGCAACGTGGCTGTTACCAAGACCCTCATCGACGGCGGTGCTGGCCTCAACTTGCTCTCCATAGAAGCCTTCAGCCTTCTTCACGTGTCGCTCGAGCGGCTTAGCCTCAGCAAGCCCTTCTCGGGAGTTGGTGGCGGAGCTGCCCACTCTCTGGGGCAGATCTGTCTCCCCATCACCTTTGGCACACGCGACAACTACCACACCGAGCTGGTGGACTTCGACATCGCCCGCATCTGTCTCCCGTACAACGCCATCCTCGGGTACCTAGCTCTTGCTCAGTTCATGGCGGCAACTCACCCGGCCTACAACCTCATGAAGATGCCGGGGAGCAAGGGCATCCTCACCATCAAGGGGGACACTAAGGAGGCCATGACGACACTCAGGCTTGCTTTCAAGGCCGCGGCGGCGGCACAGCCCGCCAACGCCAGTACCCCCGAGGCCAAGGAGGCCGCGCCCACCAAGAAGAAGCAGTTGTTCACCCAAGACAAGGCGGAAACCAAGCAGGTGCCGGTCAACGAGGACGAGCCTTTGGGAGCCACCTTTACCATAGGCGTCGGCCTTGATCCGGGTCAAGAAGAGGCCTTGGTGAGGTTCTTGCGCGCGAACAAGGAGATATTCGCGAGGGAGCCCAATCAGCTGGTAGGGGTCCCGAGAGAGGTGATTCAGCATCACCTGAGGGTATGCCCCAACATACGCCCCATGAAGCAGCGAGCGTGACAGCAGTCCACTAAGAAGCAGGCCTTCATCGTCCAGGAGACATGCAAAATTTGGGCGGCGGGTGCCATTCACGAGTTCGATATCGAATGGTGGCGAACCCGTCGTAGTGCGAAGAAAGGCGGGAAGGAGCGGATGTCGTCGACTTGACAACCTTAACAAAGCCTGCCCCAAGATCCGTTCCGGCTCCGCGCATCGACCAGATAGTCGACTCCACCGCCGAAGTGCAACCTGCTTGCTTCTGGATGCATTCTCGGGTATCATCGATCAAGATGGCGGTGGAAGATGTGGAAAGACAGCCTTCACGAGACCATGTGGGGTGTATTGCTACACTGCATGCCCTTCTGGCTGCGCAGCGCGACACGAATTTTCAGCGGCGATGCACATCACCACAGGCGGCAGCTCGGGGAAACAGAGGCCTCGTCGATGACATAGTGGTAAAGTCTCATGGGCGAGAACATTGATCCAAGACTTGGAGGAGACCTTCGAGAGCCTGCGCCAAGTGAACTTGAGGCTTAACCCGGAGAAGTGCATGTTTGGCGTCCCCTTCGGCAAGCTGCTGGGATTCCTCGTATCCCACAGAGGGATCGAGGCGAACCCGGAGAAGATCAAGGCCATCGAGGACATGAGCCCACCACAGACCCTCAAAGAGATGCAGAACCTAGCATGGCGGGTGACCGCATTAGGGCGTTTCATATCCAAACTAGGAGAGCGCTCCTTGCCCTTCTTCAAGCTCATGAAGAGGAAGGGCCTGTTCGAATGGACCTCGGAGGCCGACCAGGCCTTCCAAGACCTCAAGAAATACCTTACCAGCCCTCCGGTGATGGTGGCACCACGGCCTCTCGAGCCCCTGGTATTCTACCTTGCCGCCACCCCGTACTCCGCCAGCGCGGCGCTGGTGGCGGTTCGGGAGGAGCGCCAAGCCAAGGGCATGCTGCGCTAATCCGGAGCTGAAGTGGCGCAGGGTCAGGAAGGCGCAGCAAAGGCATCAGCGGTGGAAGACCAAGCTTGGCGGGACAACGTCGCAGAAGCTCCTGAGGACAGCCAGGTCTCAGGAACCCCTCCACCTCAGGAGATGCCCCAATCTCCGCAGGACCCGAGCTCCGATAGTGTGCCAGCCCTCGTCGAACACCGGTGTGCCCGTCGGCCACCGTCTGCTTGGGGCGTGAGGGCACGCTACCCCATGCCTCAGAAACTCCTCGTCGCACTCTTGGTGGCCTCACGCAAGCTGCGACACTACTTCCAGGGCCACCCCATCAAGGTCGTCTCTGCCTACCCATTGGAGAGGGTGCGCAGGAGCCCTAACTCAAATTGGAAGGGTTCTTGAGTGGAACATCGAGCTGCAAGCATTCGATTGGAGTTCGGCACTACCCGGGGGTCATCAAGGGGCGCTGTGACTTTGTGGCAGAATGGATGGATGCCCCGACACTTGAGGAAGGCGAAGACCGGTCCACCTCCCCAGGGAGCGAGGCTCCAGATGGCTGGGTCATGTATTTCGATGGCGCCTTCGCGCTCTAGGGCGTGGGGGATGGAGCAGTGCTTATCTCGCCCACCCAGGACAAGCTCTACTACGCCGTGCAACTCTGTTTCAGCACGGCGAGAAGGTCTCCAACAATATCGCAGAATACGAAGGCCTCATAGCTAGCCTGAGGGCTGCGATGGCCCTAGGGGTGAAGCGCCTTACCGTCAGAGGCGAATCGCAACTCCTCGTCAACTTCTCCAACAAGGTGTATGAGCCAAAGGACGAGAATATGGAGGCCTACCTCGCGGAGGTGCGCAAGATGGAAAAATAGTTCTCGGGCCTGGAGTTGCAGCACGTGCCCCGGGGCACCAACAAGGAAGCCGACGACATCGCCAGGTGAGCACCCAAGCGGCAACCGCAAGAGCCCGGTGTCTTTGAGGAGCGGCTCTTCAAGCCATCGGCTACACCACCTCTTTCAAGCACGACTCAGCCTCGGGAGGAGCTCCCACAACCTCCTGCCACGGGAGCCCCAGCCTGTGGCCCGACCTCAAGAGCTCGGCTGCTCTTAGTGCTTGAGCCCCAGGAGGAATGCTGGACCAAGGAATTCAAGGAGTAGCTGACGCACGGGATGCTGCCGGAGAAGGAAGAGGACGCGGAGCGCGTGGCCCGGCAAGCCACGACGTACTGTATCCAAGACGGCAAGTTGTACAGGAAACGACCGAACAATGTCACGCCGCGCTGCATCTCCAGTGATCAAGGACTGGAGTTGCTGATTGACATACATGGCGGGGACTGCGGACACCACTCGTCGTCATGGACCCTCGCCGGCAAGGTGTTCCGCAGTGGATTCTACTGGCCTACAACACTCAACAGCGCCCCGGCTGGTGAAGTCCTGCGAAGCTTGCCAATTCCACGCCAAGAAAATCCATCACCAGCTCGGGCCGCAAACCATCCGCTCACATGGCCGTTCGCGATGCAGGGCTGGACATCTTAAAGCCCGTTCCTCGAGCGCCAGAGGCTTCCGCTATCTCTACGTCGCCATCGACAAGTTGACCAAGTGGCGGAAGTGGAAGCCGTCCGTACCATCCCGGCGGCTCTGCTTGTCAAGTTCGTCAAGGGCCTTGTGAGCAGCAGGATCCCCAACCGCATCATCACAGATAACGGCTCACAGTTTACTAGTAACCTCTTCAAAACTTACTTTGCTAACCTTGGAACGCAGATCTGCTACGATTTGGTGGCCCAACCCAGGAGTAATGGTCAAATTTGAGCAGCGCATGTGAGAAGTCTTGAGGGCCTCAAGACCAGGACCTTCAAGAAGAAGCTGGAGGCCTGCGGCAGGGGCTGGCACGATGAGCTCCAGTCCGTGCTATGGTCCATCCGCACCACCGCCACTAAGCCAACGGGCGAGACTCCATTCTTCCTCATCTACGAAGCTAAAGCAGTCCTTCCTCACGAGGTCAAGCATCGCTCCGCACGGGTCCTGGCGTTCGACGAAAGGCAGCGGGGCGCCACACGAGGATGGATCTCGTCTTTGGGAAAAACGTCGTCATGAAGCTGCACCAGAAAGCGGTAAGGTACCAGCGGCGGCTGCGGCGATACCACTGCCGCAACATCTGCTTCAGGATGCGAGACGGGTGACCTAGTCCTGAGGTGGGTCCTCTCCAGGGAAGGGCTGCATAAGCTTTCACCCATGTGGGAGGGCCCGTTCAAGGTCGTCCACATCTCCAGGCTTGGCGTCGTGCGCCTGGAGACACAAGACGGGATACCTATCCAAAATGCGTGGAACATCCAGCACCTCCGGAAGTTCTACCCATGAAGCAAGGCCCAGAGCCTGTGAAGAAAGGCCCAGAGCCTGTGAAGAAGGCCCGATGCCTGTGAAGAATGCGCCTCCGTGACACTCTCATGTAATAATGAGTTGGGGCTGTACCTGCCCGAGTCTCGAGGCCCGGCCTCGAGCCTGGGGCTCCCGCCCACGCCTAGTGGCAGCACTTAGCTCCGCGCTGGTGAGAAGACTTGAAGACTAGACTAGGTGCCGGACGCGGCTTTTCATTTGCTTACCGTAGTTGGCTTGCTTTTCCTTGATTGAAGTTTGCTTTTGTCGTTCCTTGCTGATTTGATTCCCTCGCCTCTTACCGCATTTTTGGCTCTGGTTTGCTCGTAATCTCTCTCTCGAATACCTCGCGAGGGAGCTTGGCAGGTTCCCTCGTGAGCGTTTTTCTCCTCTCTGCCTTCTCGCGAGCCACCCTCGTTCGAGCCCAAAAGCTGGAGCATCCCTCCTGGTCCGTGCCCCTCGGGTACCGCGATAAAAAGCGCCAGGTCAAGGCTTGGGTGAACGGCAAACATTTTAACACACTTCCTAACGAATTTTTGCAGTTCCTAAGCGAATGCAGGCCACCAAGGCAAGATGGACACAAGGAAACAAACACCTCGCGAGGAAGAGGGCGTCCTGAATATACCAGGTTAAGTTATCTTTGCGCAAAATAACGACACGGCACGGGAACAACACGCGTAGTGCAATAACCAAGGAACCATAGTTCGGTAGACGCCCCCCTCGGCCCATACTGGTTTCATTCTTGATGCAGGAAAAAGAGCAAAACAAAAGTAGTGTTATAGCGATCCACGGAGGCAGGCGCCTAGCAACATCCCGAGTCTATCCAGATCCCTCCTCGCGCTTCATGGAGGCGCGGCGATGAGACGACCCGCTGCCGCCTTCAAAGCGGGCGCGGCGGCGCGGTGGCTGGTCGTAGCCACCACTGCTGGAGCTGTTGCCGGAGGAAGAGCCGTCGTAGCTGGACGAGGCACGGTCGCCGCCAGGGGCGGGCTCGCCCTCATCCTCATCACGACCGTTGCCCAGACCGAGCACCTCCTCGCCGTTGTTCGCCTTGGGGCAGCATCCGGCGAGGCAACCGTCTTCCCCGAACACCCTCACGTAGAGGGTCGCGTCACCGTCGAACTTGAAATGGAGGGTGCACTGCCTGCCCAGGCCGCGCGCGCGGACGAACATCTGCCAGCCGCGGGCCATGGCTACGTTGCCTGTGGCGGAAGTCTCGACCACGACCCAAGAGGCCTTGCTGCAGCAACCATCCGCCTGCAACCAGAGCCTGCCTGGACTAGAGGCCGGCAGTTCACTGACGAAGAAACGTGGAAGATGGAGCCAGTTGCCGCCCGGGTTCTCCGACCAGACGATGAACTCCGGCGACACTTCCGTAGAATGGAAGCGTGGACGGGGAGGCCGCTCCACCATGGCACGCCTCCCTTCGTCGATTGGACCGCCGTGGCTGGGACGATCCCCACTGCGTGCAGCTTGGCGCCCGCCACGGCGATGGGGCCTGGCAACGGGTCGCGCGTTGCTTGCGACGGTCGCGTCAATCTTGGCCGCCGGGAGCTGGTCGCCGAAGGCGGCCTTCCCTCCTCGGCGGCAGAGAACTTCCTTCGTGGCGCCATTGGAGGCACTGCTAGCAATGGAGCGAGGAGGAAGAAGCAAGCGAGCAAGGAAGGGATGGGCGGCTGGGCCCGCCTCCCCATTTATAGCAAGAGAAGGCCAACCGCGCCCCACGATCGCAGGTAATGATGGTTTTCCTTGCATGTCGCAAGGACTTGTCAAGTCGAGCAGTTGCCGAGGCAGCGTGGGGAAGCGGAGACGCCCACGTCCAATCAACCGCCATGCGTCAACCGAGGTCGCAGGCTTTTGGGGCCCGCGGCGCTCCGTACTTGCCCCTTGGCTTCGCCGCGAAGCCAAGCCCGAGCGCACCTTGGGCCGGGGGCTCTTGCCGGCGCTCGGGAACGGGGTCCCGAGACTTGTTTACTGCGCCCACGCAGCGCGGCTAAGCCAGCAGGCCGTACGACCCATCTTCATCGACAAGGCATCCAAGGCCCTCGCGAGGGGCGAAGCCTCGCGAGGCGGACGACACAAGACCTCCTCAGGTGCGGCCTAGTCAGGCAGGCTCACGAGGAGCGGAGATATCAAGGCGAGGCAAACCTCACGAGGCTCTCGTGACGTGAGCCATGATGATCGGCGTCAGGCGGGTGCCAGCACGCGCAGCGTCCTTGTTTCGTCTTTGGTGCTAAGGAGGCTAACGCAGGCGAAGAGTACCGAGGCATCAGGCAAAGGTTGCCATATCGGTGCAACGAGACCAAGACCAGAAGGACGGCAAGACGGAGGTCATCATGGAGCCCAAGATGGCGTCACCACCAGAGCTTTTCGCAGGCGAAGACCACTTTTGTTAGGATAGCTTGTACTAGTTGTACCCCTTCAAATTAGCCCGCCGTTGTTGGATCCCTTCCCGCTCAATATTTGGGGAGAGGACCAGGGCCTATATAAGTAGATCTAGCCACCACAGTAGGGGCATCTGATCTTAGCTTGATCCAATCTGATCGAGAGCCTACCCTAGCCACAAGAACACCTCAACCTCAGGAGGCTGTTCTTCCCTTTGTACTATTCATCATCAGCCCAAGAGGCAATCCACCACCACCACACTGGAGTAGGGTATTCCACCACAACAGTGGCCCGAACCACTATAAATCTTGTGTCTTTCTGCGTTGTGAGTTTGTCGAGTTCGTCCGCGAGATCTTAGCGAGCTAGGGGCATAGATCGGTAGGAGGTAAAGACTTCACGCGCACCCCAGTGTTCGAACCTTAAGGGTTTGCCGGAACCCCACATCCGACAAAGTCGCTTGGGTTCCCAATGTAAACCGGTTCCACCTAAAGTCTTTATGGATGTGCTACATAATCCGTAGGTCAAGCTCCCAACAGAGGAAGATTTGGCTGTTCCTGATCCGGAGGCTCAGTTGGTGGCAGCTACTCATGTCATCCCGGGCTGGACGGTCCCATATTTGGCGTATATGAACCGGGGTGAGTTACCGGAGGATAAAACTTTGGCCCGGCAGATAATCCGGCGGTCCAAGTCCATGACTATTATCAATGGAGAGTTACATCATTGCAGTGTGATAGGGGCGTTTCAGCATTGCGTGTCTCCTAAAGAAGGATGTGATATTCTGTGTGAGATTCACGAAGGGGATTGTGGTCATCACGCCGGTTCAAAATCCCTGGTGGCTAAAGCTTTTTGTCATGGCTTCTATTGGCTCACGGCTCATGCTGATGCAGAAGACTTGGTGAAAAAGTGCGACGGTTTTCAGAAGTTTTCACGCCGAGCTCATGTTCTGGCCCAGGAATTGAGGATGATACCAATCACTTGGCCGTTTGCAACTTGGGGGCTGAATATGGTTGGGCCCTTTAAGCGATCCAAGGATAAGAAGACCCAACTTTTGGTGGCGGTTGATAAGTTCACTAAGTGGATGGAGGCAGAGCCAGTCAGTAAGTGTTATGCAGCTACAACGGTTCAATTCATCAAAAAGGTGATTTTCCGGTTTGGCTTTCCACACAACATTATAACTGATAATGGTACCAATCTGTTCAAGGGTGCTATGAAGGAGTTCTGTCAACGTGAGCACATCCGGCTTGACGTATCATCAGTGGCTCATCCCCAGTCTAATGGTCAAGCGGAGAGAGCCAATCAAGATATCTTGAGAGGCATCAAGCCCCGGCTTATGGTTCCTTTGCAACGGACGCCGGGTTGTTGGGTGGAGGAGTTGCCCTCTGTGTTATGGAGCATCAATACCACTCCCAACAGATCCACGTGTTACACGCCTTTTTTCATGGTTTACGGAGCGGAGGCGGTTCTCCCTAGTGACATCCGTCATGACTCGCCCCGTGTGGCAGTGTATGTCGAAGCTGACAATGAGAAGGCACGGCAGGAAGCACTTGACCTGTTAGATGAGGAGCGTGACATTGCAGCGGCTCATTCGGCGATTTACCAGCAGGATCTGCGTCGTTATCACAGCCGCCAGGTTAGAACTAGAACTTTTCAAGAAGGCGATCTGGTGCTCTGACTCATCCAGGATCAGACTGATATGCACAAGTTGTCCCCCCTTGGGAAGGACCCTTTGTGGTCAGCAAGAATCTGCACAATGGGTCATACTACCTAATCGATGTTCGAGAGCACAAAGACTCACGTAAATCGGAGGAGGAGACCACCGGCTGTGGAATATCGCTCATCTACGGCCTTACTATACATGAGCCGTAGGCTTATCTTATGTACATAGTTATGACAATGTATATATTATGATCAAATAATAAAACGGAGCCTCAGCTAAAGAGGGGTATCTGTTGTTTTTTCTTACATCATGTGTGGTTACATGGGGGCTTCTATTTATAGAGCGGCGTCCGGTTTACCCCTTGATTCAGCTTATAAAGCCATATATAAAAATCACTTGGGGGCTTGGTCGTATTCGAACCATAGCTACACCTTTTGATCGACGCAAGGCCAGAAGGAAAATCACTTGGGGGCTTGGTCGTATTTGAACCATAGCTACACCTCTTGATCGGCTCAAGGCCAAAAGAAAAATACTTAGGGGCCAAAGAGAGTGTTGCAAAAGAACAACTCAAACATAGGCACCTACTGAGCACATCTCAAAATATTGCTTGGGGATTCTTTGCTATTGCAACAAACAAAGAATCTACACTTGTAATAGGCTATCAAGCCACGGCTTGGAAGCCTGGTGTATACACCTAAAACCCCGGGTTAGCCTGCCTTTTTTAAGTAAGTCACTCCGTCCAGGTAAATCTGGTATGACCCGCCGAACTTCGACAAGTCAATCTCATAAGACCCTGAACTTGTCAAAGCTAAAACGACGATTGGTTAAGGATTGAGGACCATCTTAAAAGGCTTTGTGAAATGGTTTAACTCAGTGGCCTGGCAGCCCATGAAAAGCCTCAAATTTGGGGCCTGGCAGCCCGTGAAATGCCTCGACTACAAGTTTTTCATATGCTTTTATTTGCCAAGTTTTTTCTCTTTTGATGACATTTATAATGTTTTGATAAACCGACATTCATTAACCCGGCTTGACATTCAACTATATGTTGTCAATACATGATCAATTATAATCCGGCGCTTATTAACCCGGTCTGGTTATATATGAACAATCTGGTGTTTATCACAACCCGGTACGGTTTTATCATAAAACCGACACAATATGGAAGGAGTTATCAGTACTCATGATTAGGGGTATCGCCCTTATTACAAAAGTTGGTCAACCAACGCTGTGATTCAATGTCACAGGTATCATTTCTTTGTACAAGTCAATAGGTATTGCACTAGCACTAGCACCCATATCACACAAGCCATGATAACAATGATCTCCTATTTTAACAGAAATAACAGGCATGCCTACCACAGGTCTATGTTTATCTTTAGCACAAGGTTTAGCAATTCTAGCAGTCTCCTCACAGAAATAAATAACATGCCCATCAATATTATCAGCCAAGAGATCTTTAACAATAGCAATATTAGGTTCAACTTTAACTTGCTCAGGAGGTGTATACGTTCTAATATTGCTTTTACGAACCACAGTTGAAGCTTTAGCATGATCCTTTATTCTAACATGGAAAGGTGGTTTTTCAACATACACAGTAGGAACAATAGGATCATTATAAGTGATAGTCTTTTCTTCAACTTTAATAGGTGCAGCTACTTTTACTTCTGTGGGAGGATGATATTTAAACCACTTCTCCTTAGGGAGATCAACATGAGTAGCAAAAGATTCACAGAAAGAAGCTACTATCTCAGAGTCAAGTCCATATTTAGTGCTTAATTTACGGAAAACATTGGTATCCATAAAACATTTAACACAATCAAACTTAGGTGTCATACCTGACTCCTTACCTTCGTCTTGATCCCAATCTTCAGAGTTGCGTTTAATTCTTTCCAATAAATCCCATTTGAATTCAATAGTCTTCATCATAAAAGAGCCAGCACAGGAAGTATCGAGCATGGTGCGATTGTTGTCAGAAAGCCGATCATAAAAGTTTTGAATAATCATTTCTATTAAGAGCTCATGATTGGGGCATGAATATAACATTGACTTAAGACTCCCCCAAGCTTGAGCGATGCTTTCTCCTTCACGAGGCCAAAATTATATATATAATTACGATCACGATGAACAAGATGCATAGGATAAAACTTCTGATGAAATTCCAATTTCAATCGTTTATAATTTCATGATCCCATATCATCACATAGTCTATACCATGTCAATGAATATCCCTTCAAAGATAAAGGGAAGACCTTATTCTTGATAACATCATCGGGCATACCTGCAAGCTTAAATAACCCACAAACCTCATCCACATATATTAGGTGCTCATCAGGATGTAATGTTCCATCTCCTGCAAAAGGATTAGCTAGCAGTTTTTCTACCATACCCGAAGGAATTTCAAAGTAGACATTTTCATTTTCAGTAGGTTCAGTAGGTTGAGGAGCAACTCTTTGCTCTACTGGTCGGGGTGAAGATACCCCGAACAAGCCCCTCAGAGGATTACTTTCCATAGTAACAAGTGACAGTATATTTAAGCACACTATAAAAAAAATTCTTACCAAATTCCACCTACCAAAGGCGCTTCACTCCCCGACAACGGCGCTAGAAAAGAGTATTGATGATCCACAAGTATAGGGGATCTATCGTAGTCCTTTCGTTAAGTAAGAGTGTCGAACCCAACGAGGAGCAGAAGGAAATGATAAGCGGTTTTTAGCAAGGTATTCTCTGCAAGCACTTAAATTATAGGTAACAGATAGTTTTGTGATAAGATAATTTGTACCGAGCAACAAGTAACAGAAGTAAATAAAGTGCAGGAAGGTGGCCCAATCCTTTTTGTAGCAAAGGACAAGCCTGGACAAACTCTTATATAGAGAAAAGCGCTCCCGAGGACACATGGGAATTATCGTCTAGCAAGTTTTCATCACGTTCATATGATTCGCGTTCGGTACTTTGACAATTTGATATGTGGGTGGACCGGTGCTTGGGTGCTGTCCTTACTTGGACAAGCATACCACTTATGATTAACCCCTATTGCAAGCATCCAAAACTACAAAATAAGTATTAAGGTAAACCTGACCATAGCATGAAACATATGGATCCAAATCAGCCCCTTACGAAGCAACGCATAAACTAGGGTTTAAACTTCTGTCACTCTAGCAACCCATCATCTACTTATTACTTCCCAATGCCTTCCTCTAGGCCCAAACAATGGTTAAGTTTCATGTAGTCGACGTTCACATAACACCACTAGAGGAGAGACAACATACATCAAAATATCGAACGAATACCAAATTCACATGACTACTAATAGCAAGACTTCTCCCATGTCCTCAGGAACAAATGTAGCTACTCACAAAGCATATTCATGTTCATAATCAGAGGGGTATTAATATGCATAATGGATCTGAACATATGATCTTCCACCAAATAGACCAACTAGCATCAACTACAAGGAGTAATCAACACTACTAGCAACCTACAAGTACCAATCCCAGACTTAGAGACAAGAATTGGATACAAGAGATGAACTAGGGTTTGAGAGGAGATGGTGCTGGTGAAGATGTTGATGGAGATTGGCCCCCTCCTGATATGAGGAGCGTTGGTGATGACGATGGAGATGATTTCCCCCTCCCGGAGGGAAGTGTCCCCGGCAGAACAGCTCCACCAGAGCCCTAGATTGGTTCCGCCAAGGTTCCGCCTCGTGGCGGCGGAGTCTCGTCCCGAAAGCTTGCTTATTATTTTTGTTCGGACGAAAGACTTCATATAGCAGAAGATGGGCATCGGAGGGCCAACAGGGGGCCCACGAGGCAGGGGGCGCGCGCCCAGGGGGTAGGGCGCGCCCCACACCTTCATGGCCAGGGTGTGGGGCCCCTCTGGTATTTCTTCCGCTCAGTATTTTTTATTATTTCCGAAAATAACTTCCGTGGAGTTTCATGACTTTTGGAGTTGTGCAGAATAGGTCTCTAATATTTGCTCCTTTTCCACCGAATTCCATTTAGGCATTCTCCCTCCTTATGTGAACCTTGTAAAATAAGAGAGAATAGGCATAAGTATTGTGACATAATGTGTAATAATAGCCCATAATGAAATAAATATTGATATAAAAGCATGATGCAAAATGGACGTATCACTCGACGAACTCATGAGGAAGAAGTGCTCCATGGCCACCGCCGCCTTTTCGGAGTGGGTTGCATGCTTGATTCCGAGTTGGCCTGGAATATCTTGGCGTGTCCATCCTCGATCTTGGCATGGATGGCCTCGACCCGGGCCAGGGCGACATCAGCGACACGGACGGCAGCTCGGCGCTCGGCATTCATTCATTTCTTTGTCAGCAGAAGAGCTCTGCCGTCTCGGCTCGCCAGTAGCTGTTCTGTCGGCTGCCGCAGACACCCTCTCAGCGGAAGCGACCGCGCTCAATGCGGATGCGGTGGCACTCTCAGCGTAGGCGGCTGCGCTCTTGGCGCAGGCGGCGACGCTCGGGGGGAACGCGGCCATCGTACGGGCCTTCACGAAGCGTTTCCATGGCGTCATCTTTGCAAGAAGGGGGTGCGGGAATGGCGATCGGGATTCGTGGATTCGGGGGTTGCCGGCACTGGAGCAGACGAGTCGGCGAAGCTTAAGGCGGAAGACTTAAATAGACCTAGATAGTTTCATCGCAAATGGTTCCTAGAAAAAAAACTGTGTGTTGTTATAGAATATTTTTTACTAGCTGTGAAAGACGAATTTGGAGTAAAGTGGCAACGGATGGTGTTTTAAATGTACGAGAAAATTTGTAGTACTAATACAACTGTTGTTGGGGATATTACTACTGGGCGTAAACTGGCCCGGAGAGGCCGGGTTATCCCCATAATGAAATATTATACTTGAAGCCCATGAAGACGAAGATGATGGCGCTTTAAGTAAGCCCAGGGCCCAAAGGCAGATTAAGGCCTGTAGTGATAAACTGACATTGATATGTAAACTTGTGTTCTAAGATAGAAAGAACAGAGACCGAGCCGGACACGTTTATGAGCCGGCCTCGGGACCTTCTAAACCATCGGGCTTCAACCCATGTATATAAGGGGACGAGCCGATGGCCGTTTAAGGACACCAAACAACAACTCGAGACCGAGGCAAAGCGTATTCGCTCCCTGGTCATTGAAACCCTAGCAATCCCACAACAACTGGATCATAGGCTTTTACCTTCACCGCAAGGGGCCGAACCAGTATAAACTCTCTGTGTCCTTTGTCCGCTTTAACCCCTTTAAGCTAACCCGTTGCGATGGCTCCACGACTAAGTCCTTTCTCTAGGACATCTGCCATGACAAAGCCACGACAGTTGGCGCCCACCGTGGGGCTATCGCAGGATGGTTTCAAGTTCTTAGAGGGCAGCTTAGAAGGACTCAAGGGATACGCTGTGGGCCGGATGACCAAGAGTCGTCGCAGCAAGCTCTACATCGACGATGCAGGCTGGGGCCCCGAGGCCGGCTCAATCGAGTACGGGTACCGGGTCCCCTTCGGTGACATACACGTTTTCATTGGCAAGATTGGTGAACCGGGCCCTGAGCCGGACATCTGCACCGACATCATCGAGACGGCTTAGCGTGCGAGATCTGCCCGGGTTAAGCCTGTCATGAAGCATGCCTTCGTGGGAGTCATCCACGGAGTGGAATCTGAGGATAGATCGGAATCTAGGGGTGAAACCGTCGTCTATTCTGGGGATGAGTCATCAACCGGAGAGACCGAGTCATTGTACCAGTTGCAGGATGGCCGGATTGGGGGCTGTTCCGATGGTGACAGTATTCCAGACCCCTTTGATCCGCCGAATTGGGTTGCGATTTTCATGGACGGTACACAGCCAACGCTCCACTCTTCGACCGCAGCGGCGGTGATTTCTGGATCAGCAGCAATGGTAGCGGCCGGGGCAGGAGGCCCCTTGCGACCACCGGCTCAGGTTTTATGTGATTTGTTTGACGCCTTGGCAGCACTAATGGCAGAGGCCAATCCGGCGAATCAAGATGAGCATAATGCGGAAATTGCGAAGGTGAAAGATCAGATAACCCAGGCCAAGGCCGACCTGGCAGTTGAGGATACCAGGATGGCTGTGGAACGGGCCGCATTGGATGCACGGCTTACCGGCTTATGTTGGATCAGAGCGCGTCAGACGATGTCATGAGGAGAAGGTACCGGTCTCGCCAGCCGCCGGTTTATGAGGCCATGAACCTCTTTGATACCCCAGGAGCAGGGACCAGTAATCCGCCAGCGGTAAACCGGGCAGGGGCACCTGGAACGTGAGCGCCGGTTCAGCTGCGTCCAATAGATCAGCCTCGTCAGAACAATGTCCTGTCACAGCACGTCCCAACACCACCGGGTCACTACTCTAACCCAATGGATAATATTGTGGCTGCCGCTTCACGACTGGCGGCTCTCCCGATCGAAGACGAGACCCCAGTAGCGGTCGAGACCCGACGGACTAGGGAGCTCCTTCAGACAGCTTTGACTCGGCAGCAGGCTTATTCATGTAGTCGCGAAAGGATCCATTCTACTCCTCGCCCAAGCCGGAGTTACAGCAGGCATGTTGATGAACCGGCCGTGTCAAGCAGTGCACGAAACCGTATTCCGCCCCGTGGTCATAACCCGGCGGGCGGCAGTGGCGATGCTCAGGATGTGGTGGATCGTGCTAGGGCACGTCGAGAGGCCGAGTTAGCGGCGCAGCATGAAGCCCGCCAACTTACCCCGGTTCGTCCAACCACATCAGTGGAACAAGGGGTTACTGTCAGATTTCAGGTTCCGGCAGACCCTCTAGGTTTGAACTCTGGGGTGCACGCGGAGATCACACCTCCAACCTACCTACGCCTCGTCGCCTCGCAAGGATCTAAACTACACAAAGAACAACATAAGGGACAAGAGGTTAATACTGGTTCGGGCCACCATTGTGGTGTAACACCCTACTCCAGTGTGTGGTGTGGTGGATTGCCTCAGGGGCTGGTGATGAACAATACAAGGAAGAACAGCCTCACGAGGGTTTGTTCTTGGCCGGTGCGATGAACTGCTACGGGGAGTTCACTCGCTTCTCTCTCTCTCTCTTGCCTATCTTTCCGGTCGATCAGGTCTCGATCTCCCCCTACCCTGTGGGTGGGTAGCTCTATTTATAGTGGGAGGCCCTGGGCCTCTTCCCAAATATTGAGCGGGAAGGGCGCCAACAATTGGCCATTTTGAAGGGGAACATCCAGTACACTTATCCTGACTAAAGTCGGTCCTCGACTGCCAAAGAATCTGACGGTGGCGCCGGCTTGGGCTCCACGGTGACCTCCTTCCTGCCGTTCTGCTGGTCTTGGTCTTGTTGCACCGAAATGATTGCCTTTGCTTGATGCTCTCGGCTGCGCTTGCCCTCTTTGCACCAAAGGGGAAATGAGGACACTGCGCGGGCTGGCGCCCGCCTGGCGCCCTCGGTCGTCATGGCTTGCGTCATGGGCACCTCGTGAGGTAGCCCGCTTTGATCTCTCCGCCTCCTCGCGAGCCAGCCTGACGAGGCCGTGCCTGAGGAAGCTTCACGTCAGTCCGCCCATGAGGCTTGGCCTCGCGAGGGTCTTGAGCTTGTATTGATGAAGATGGGCGTCTTGGGCCACCCCTTGAGCCACGCCAGGGGCGAGCAGAGCAAGTCTGGTACCCCGTTCCCGAGCGCCGACAAGAGCCCCGGCCCAAAGCGCGCCGGTCTTGGCCTAGTAGAAAGCGAAGCGAAGAAAGTCTTGCGCAGGGCCCCAATAACCCGGCAGTTTTGGGCGCCAAGTGGCGGTAGATTGGACATAGGCGTCCCTCGCTTCTCCACGACGCCTTGGCAATTGCACGAATTGACAAGAGAGCGGTACTGTCTAGGCTTTACCTCCTTTGCCTTCTCGAGTCATTGCCCAGATCCCTTTCGCTCCTATCCTCCCCTTCCAAATCCCGGATCTACTCCGACCCAGCGCCATAGCAAGGTATGGCGCCTCGCTTGAACTTCGGCCGGAGCTTGGTACTCGCCGCTTTGGACTCCCGAACGTGTCGGAGAAGAGCCTTGCCCGGGCGCGCCAGATGATGTTGGCGCAAGGCAACGACGGGGCGACAGTGCTCAAGGTTGGCTCCGCCCTTCCTGAGGACCAAGGAAGCACCTTTTACCCGCTCTTCGTGAGCGCCATTGCCGCCGGTCTGGTGCCTCCCTTTTCTGAGTTCTTCTTTTATGTCCTCCGCCATTACAAACTGCAAGCTCTGCACCTCCATCCCAACTCTGTTCTTCTCCTGGCGATCTTCGCCTACTACTGTGAGGCTCATGTCAGGGTGCAGCCCTCAGTGGCCTTGCTGCGCCATTACTTCTACCTCCGGGTCTCTCGCGGCTCCATCACCACGTGCACGAGCTTTGTCGCGTACGGCAACTCCAACGCCATCAAGAAGCCCGGGAAGAGGATTGAAGGCTTCAGGAGCAAGTGGGTCATGGTAGATGCTGGGCGCATCCATCCTCGGCTGATTCTGCCCACGGAGCAGCCCAAGCCCATCGACGCTTGGTCTTGCGCGGAACTCATGGATTCCAGCGTGAAGCCAGTGCTGGAGAAGATGGACGCGGACCTATGGCCGGGCAACATGGCGACGGTGAAGCTGACCGGGGCGTCGCTCTTGAGGGAGTTCCTAGAGCACCGGGTGGCCCCGCTTCGGCAATACTCGCTCCCGCTGTGGAGGCCTCGCCCGAGCCCCGTAGTCTTGGCCGACGAAGATCTGGCCGCGGTCCTCCAATCTTTGGTCGGGGGAGACATGGCAAGGCTGGGGGGGGGGGGTGGTGCTCATGTACCCCTGTTCCTTCGAGATGATTGGGAGCAGGTGGTGGACTCCATGCCCGCTTTCAACGGGGACGGGCCTGTGCCCGCGGATGTTCCCGAGGACCCGACGGCCCTGGCGATGGTGAACGTGTCCTCCGGTGACTCCAGCGAAGAGGAGGAAGAAGAGGAGCGGGAAGAGGGGCCCGATTCCGAGGCGACCGAAGGGGAGTCGAGAGCGCCCCTCCCTCAGCGTAGGTGCCGCTCTCTCCGCCTCTTGCCGGACGACGATGAGGATGGCGACGAGCGAGGTGGCGAGAGATCGCCCCTGATCCCGAAGAAGGACAGGACGGGGCTGGTTCCCCGCGGGTCTGCTCCGGCTCCGAGGCGATCTGCAGACGCGCCTCCTGCTCCCGAGCCTCTTGAGGTTGATCCTAGGAGCCGGCTCTCGGGCTTCAAGTTCGGCCGGAGGTTGCTTGAGCCCGCGAGTGATGACCAGTAAGTGCTTGATTCTCGTTTTGCTTCTTGCTTCATTGTTGAGGCTTGATATCCGTATTCCTTGGCTAGGGCTGGCGCTGGGCGAAAAGCTGAAGGGGCTCTCGAGGCTTCGTCCCGGGCAGCACCTCCATCCACGAAAGAAGGGGCGGCAAGGCTGGCCTCTCCTGCCGGGTCATCCTCGCGAGGCTGGCAGGGCTAGCTGGGCGAGCTCAGCCCCATGGCCCAAGCGACTCCGAGGTGTCCTTGCTCGACGCCATCGCCGAGCGTCCGGGCGCGAAGGTCCCGACTCATGGTGCTGTTATTACGCTGCCGCCTCTCCTCCTACTCCGCTAACTCGTTTCTCCGACTCCTTCTACTGTCACGGATCGTCTTCTGCTGAATCGGACTGGCTGCGGAAAGATCTTACGGGCGCCAACCTCGTTTGGTGGCAGGCGCTGAGTTGGCCTCCACTGGGTTCGCTCGATGCTTGATCTGGCGACGCTGCTCAGCCGCAACGGCTTGCGACGAGGAGAAGCAGCCGTCCTTGAGCGAAAGGCGCCGCGACGCCGCCTTGGGTGAGGTTCGCGGATGTTGGGTCGCTGCAAAGGCCTCTGCGACCAGCTTGCCAAGGAGGCCCGTGTCCGCCAATAGAAGGAGGGAGACATGAAGGCTCGTGAGGCGGCCGCCAAGGACCGGGATGCAAAGCTTGATGAGCGCCATGGCCGCTTAGGTGCGCTGGAGCAGGCGTTGGAGGCGAAGAGGATCGAGCTGGACGGCAAGGCGCGGGTCCTGGCCGAGGACCGTGTGGCCTTCGCGAAGCTGGAGGTGAAGGCTCGCATCTTGCTGAAGTCGCTTTACGATAGCGGCCTGGAAAGCCTGCTGGCTGGCGCCGAGGACGGCCCCGCCAAGCTGCTTCCCTTCCTGGTCCGCACCCTTGAAGATGTCGCCCTTGGCCTTGACCCCACGGCTGAGGCCGACGCGCGTGTCCTTTCTTCTGCAGCGCTGACGCGCGTCTTCACCCACTTCTACCTTCGCTACCCCAATGTTGACCTTGACAGCCTGCTGGAGCCGGTGAGCGGCGAGCTTGCCGCTGCCGCTGCTGAGGCCGTGAAGGGTCGAGCAGAGGCTCTGCTGGCGAAGTTCCGGGCCTTCAGCACCAAGCCAAAGCGAGGCGCTGCTGATCCTGGGGCTCAACGAGGCGAACCCGCCCAGCGCAGCTCGCCGCCAGTGACGGTGCTGCCGAAAAAGTGACTCCTTCGTGGCTCATGTCCTGCTTTCAGCTCCTGGAACATGCATCATGCCTTGTGGAGGCATTTAAACTCGCGTTTGGCATTGTGAAAACAGTTATGGGCTGTAATATTTGCTTTTGAATTCTTTGAGATTTGCGGTTTTCCTTCCTACTTGCTTATGTTCTACGTCGGCAGAGCCTGGCCCCGCGCATACCTCAGCCGCCGTTAGCCCCGACCAGAAACCAGGACGGGACCAAGGAGTGAGGGGCTACGTGACAAGTTAGGCTCCTGAGTCGCAATGCTCAGGAGTCCCCCTTGACGCACGAACAGAAGGTAGGGAGGTGATATTTATGGGTGAATTTACCGTTCTACGTCGGCAGAGCCCGGCCCCGCGCATACCTCAACCACCGTTATCCTTTCGGAACTAAGGGGTGAGGGGCTACGTGACCAGTTAGGCTCCTGAGTCGCGATGCTCAGGAGTCCCCCTTGACGTTCAAACGGCCTTCGTACCTTGGCTCTGCTAGGGGAGAGACGTGCGACGAACCAGGGCTGAGGGGCCTGGCTGGGTGGCGTGCGTCTGGGTGTGACCCAGGCGTAGCCCCGTGCCCAGCCCCCTCGTGCGGCACTCCCGAGGGGAGGCGCACGATGAGGCCGACATTGAGCTCTGGGCTCCGTGAGGTTGATGCGGCGGGGCCACCTCGCTTGTTTATCACCAGGTAGAGCATAGCGCTTCCGTATGTGTACGGGCATAGCCGCCTCGGCGATGTCGCCAGCCAAGACGGAGCATGGTGCTTCCACTAGTGCGTGGGAGGGGCTCCCCTCGGGAGGAGCCCCGGCGTGTACAGCCCATGCGACACGTGGTCGCACGGTAGGGCTCGGCGAGGTGTATCTGGGCACCCGTGAGCCAGCTGGACTCACGGGCCCCACCTCAAGCGGTTGCGCCTGGCTCGGGCCTTTTTCTTGTAATGTGTTCCTGCAAATTTGGTTAGATGTCGGCGCTCACGTCCTCGGTCCCGCCCTCGAGCGGGCTCAGCCGTCCTGGTATGCTGGTCGCGATGCCGTGGACAAGGCCGAGGATGAGGGCTGGAGAGCCAGTGGAGCCCATGAGTCGCGATGCTCGGTACCCCCTTTAACGCAAGCGGTCGACATGAAGGAAGAGGGTGCCGTGGACAGCATCAAATAATGATCATGATGGGTCAAACGCACGACCGAATAAACTCAAGAGGGATACATGCCACCGGTGCGCCCAGTGGCTTGGGGATGATGCAGCCCGAGGGCGCCCCAATAAAGTAAACTAGAAACACGAATCAAAGGAAACATGCCGCAGTACGGACTCCACGCGCACGGGAATTATGCAGCCACAGGGCGCCCCACCTGAAAATGAAACTCAAGGACGCCACCGATAATGTTGAAGATGAAGGGATGCTGAAGTAGCGGACGGCGTGCGCTGCGGAAGCCGATCTTCACGAGCCCCCAGGCCCAGGAGCCTCGGGAGGCTCCGGAGGCGCTGGTGGCTCCTCGCGGACCATCTCCATCTCCGCCAGGACTGCGGAACGCCTAGCCACTTGAGCCTCCAGGATGCTCCTCATGAGGCGCTGGCGCGTGGCAGCCGCGTTCGGCAAGCCGTAAGGCATGCAAACATAGTTGTGGGGTGGACCTTCACAGCGCCCCACGCGTGAGGGCCAGAGGCGCTCCTGAGAGGCGGCTCGGTTGAGCCCTGGTATGTCGATGCGGGTAAGCGGCGGCTGCCACTCATGACTCTTGACTCCTGCAGCTCCTGAATGATCTTGCTGACGAACTCCTGAGGGTTTGGCCCTCCTTGCCTCACTCCTTCCTGAGGGAACGTGCTTGAAACACGCCTGTGTGGTGCCCGAGCGCCCTCGTGATCTTAGCAAAGTCGGTGGCCCTCCAGAGAGTGCCCCGAGCCTTGCTCGAGGAGGGCGCCGCGCGCCTTCCTATGCGACAAAGGAGGTGCCCTTGAACAGGCGCGCGACCACGAGGGGCCTGCCTCCCGAGGGGTCGGGCCAGCGATGTCTTCTTCTTCTTAGAGCAGCCTCGGGAGCCTCCGCCCGTGATCTGGGTCTTCAATTGACGCGGCTTGAAAAGCACGCCCAGTGGAACACATCGCGTCTCTCTCTTCACAAGGCACCGTGATGACTCCACCGCTTCGCATCTGGAGGACATTGTAGCCGTGATGAGTCACGGCCATGAACTTGGCTGTGGCTGGGTACCCAAGGATGGCATTGTACGGCAGCGTAATGTGAGCGACGTCAAGTCAATGAGCTCGGTCAGATGGTTGTCGCGCGTCCCAAAGGTGACAGGAAGGCGGACCTGCCCAATCAGAACTGTGGAACCATCAGTGACTCCGGAGAAAGGCTTGGTTGGCTGAAGCTGATTGTATGGCACTTGGAGATTGTTGAATGTCTCGACGGACAGGACATTGAGCCCTACTCCGCCATCAATGAGGGTCCTGGTGACTTGCACATTGTTGATGATTGGGGAACAAAGCATCGGGAGGACTCCGACTGTGGCTGCGCAGTTGAGCTGATCCGCTGAGCTGAATGTGATGGCGCACGCTGACCACCTGAGAGGGCGCGTGGCTTCGAGCTTGGGGAGGACTGAATTCACTTCGCGGGCGAACTGCTTGAAGATGCGCTGAGAGGCTGGGGCTTGAGCTCCGCCCAAAATGCAAGCGATTGCGCGCGGCTCCTGGAAGCCCCCAGCCCCCTCGTCCTGATGATGGTCTTCATTTCTCCTTGGCTGCGGTGGTAGAGGAGGGAGGCCTGCGTTGCCTTGTGGGTGATCCTCGCGAGGCTGATCCCTCCAGCCTCCCTCGCGAGGCGGGTCCCTCCAACCTCCCTCGCGGGGCTGATCCTGCCAGCGGTCCTCGCGAGGTCGGTCACGCCACCCTTGGCAAGGGCCACGGTCTTCCCAGCGTCCTGTGCTTGTTCCTCCTCCTCAGCCGTAGCCTCGATCACTACGGTCGGGGCGTCGACCGATTGGCCCTTCTCGCACGGCCCTGAGCTCTTGGCATTCGTTGGTGTTGTGGGTGTGGAGGTCGTGGTACACGCAGTACCGATTGCCCTTGGATGACTCAGGCTGATCCCTTCCTTGCTTGGTGTCCGGCTCTGCTGCAAGCACGGCAGCCCCCTTGCGCTTCACGTCCTTGACCTTGGGCTTCTTCTCTTCTGGGTCGGCAGCCGGCAGCTCGAGGAGGGAAAGGCGTTCTTCCTCATCCCTGGCGCACTTGGTCGCCAAGTTGAACAGCTCCAGGGATGTGCATAGGTCTTCATGCATCGCCAGCTCCTCCTTCATCTTGACGTCACGCACACCGTCGGAGAAGGCTGAGATGATGGCCTCCTCGGTCACCTTGGGAATCTTGAGGCGTGCGTTGTTGAAGCGCTGGATGTACTTCTGCAGGGTCTCTCCTGGCTGCTACTTGATGTGGCGCATGTCGCTCACGGCAGGAGGCCGGTCACAAGTGCCTTAGAAGTTGGCGATGAAGCGGGTGCGCATCTCGTCCCTGTGAGCCAGTGTTCAGAGCCAAAGGGCACCGCCCTGAGCGCCATGGGAAACCAGTTCGCCATGACCTTCTCGCCCCGCTGGCGGCCATGCCCAGCTCAGAGCTGGAGGAACTCGCAGGATCGGTGGTGCCATCGTAGCGTGGAGGCAGGTCTGGCTTGAACTTGCCGGGCCATGCGACGCTGCGTAGCTCGGCGGTGAAGGCGCGACAGCCTGCAGTGGCCGCGGGAGGCCTTTGGTGACGGAGGGCTTGATCTTGCGGGTCCCCGTGCGCTGCCGCTGGGAGCAGCGCGGCGTCTTGGCGCGCTGGAGCAGGAGCGCGGTCGTGACGGGCCGGTGCAGGGCGCACTCGGGCAGCTTCTTGGGGGCGAGGGACCTCTTGGCAGCTCTGCTCTTGCTGCGCTGGTGCCGGACGGAGTGGGTTCCGCCCAGGGGCCACGCGCCTGGGGGCCAAGGCGCCTTCTTGAGGGGGAGGCGGCTGAGGCGCCCCCGGAGCTTCATCGCCCACGCAAGGTAGGGCGCGGTGCAGCAAGAAGGACGGCGCGGGGGAGCCCCCTGCGGCGCGGACGAGCTCGGCGACGCGGTCGAGCCACTCCTTGTAGACGTCGTCGACGGGGCGGTAGCACAGGAGCTCGTTTGCCGCGATGAGTGTGGCTCGAGCCTCCATGGGCGCGCGGAGCACGCGGGACGAAGAACCAGCTGGGGCGAGCAAAGGAGTAGCGGTGCGGCCGTCTCGCCTCACGGATGGATGTTGGGACGACGCCTGCTGCTCGTTCCTCGCCGGGCTGGTGGCGGCGATGACGGCAGACGACGGGGAACAGCGGGGGCGGCCGCCGAAGGGGGCCGTCTGGGCGACACGAGTAGCGAGAGCGGCCCGGCGCTCGGCGCGGGCTCGACGAGCGTCTGACATGGATAAGAGGGGCGGCGAAGAGCAGGGCGGCGGAAGGCGGATTCCGGCGACCGCTACTGGGCGCGCCAAATGTCGGATTTCGGTTCGCGCACCCTCTAGGTTCAACTCGGGGTGCACGCGAGATCACACCTCCAACCTACCCACGCCTCGTCGCCGCAAGGATCTAACTACACAAAGAACAACACAAGGGACAAGAGGTTTATATGGTTCGGGCCACCATTGTGGTGTAACACCCTACCCAAAGGTGTGGTGTGGTGGATTGCCTCAGGGATGATGATGAATAATACAAGGAAGAACAGCCTCATGAGGGTCTGTTTCTTGGCTGGTGCGATGAACTGCTAGGGAAGTTCACTCTCTCTCTCTCTCTCTCTCTCTCTCTCTCTCTGCCTATCTTTCCGGTCGATCAGGTCTCGATCTCCCCTACCTGTGGGTGGCTAGCTCTATTTATAGTGGAGGCCCCGGCCTCTTCCCAAATATTGAGCGGAAGGGCGCCAGAATTGGCCATTTTGAAGGGGAACATCCAAGACACTTATCCCGACTAAAGTCGGTCCTCGCCGCCAAAGACTCGACGGTGGCGCGGCTTGGGCTCCACGGTGACCTCCTTCCTGCCGCTCTACTAGTCTTGGTCTTGTTGCAATCAAATGGTTGCCTTTGCTTGATGCTCTCGGCTGCGCTTGCCCCCTTTGCACCAAAGGGGAAATGAGGACACTGCGCGGGCTGGCGCCCGCCTGGCGCCCTCGGTCGTCATGGCTTGCATCATGGGCACCTTGTGAGGTACCCCGCCTTGATCTCTCTGCCTCCTCGCGAGCCAGCCTAACGAGGCCGTGCCTGAGGAAGCTTCCTGTCGTCCGCCCCGCGAGGCTTGGCCCCTCGCGAGGGTCTTGAGCTTGTGTTGATGAAGATGGGTCGTCTTGGGCCACCCTTGAGCCACGCCAGCAGGCCGCAGTGTGCAAGTCTGGTACCCCGCTCCCGCAACGCATACGCTACATCTAGCTCTCTAGGAGTACAGTGTCTCATCCCAGCGCTGCGCAACATGCGCCTGCCTAAGGATTTCAAGGGCCCACGTAAAGTGCCGTATTACACCGCCGATTTGTCCCCCGAGTCATGGGTTTAAAGCTATGATATGGAAATGGAAATGTTGGATGTGGACGAGGTAGCGTGTGCCAAATACTTCACCATGATGCTGGAGGGGACAGTCCGCACTTGGTTGAAGAACTTGCCGGCTAACTCTATTGGATCATGGGCTGAATTAAAAGCCCGGTTTATCCAGAATTTCAAGGATACATGTAAGCAACCCATGTCGATCGTAGACTTAGCTGCCTGTGTCCAGGAGGAAGGAGAATCAACAACCCGTTGGGTGTGCGGGTTTCGGAGATTTTGCATTCATCAGACCGCATCAACGCTGATACAGCAGTCTTGACATTGGAAGGCAATTGCCGGTTTGCACCTCTGAAGTTGAAGTTGGGACGGCTCAAACGTCATTGTAATGATATGGGAACACTCATGGCAGCTCTGGTAAAGTATGACGACTCTGATAGTACCAAGGACCCCGAGTCTGATGATTACAAGATAGGGAAGGGAAAAAAGAGCGGCAACACCAAGGGGCAGCAGCATAACCCGGCGGGTCATGGAAACGGCGGTAAGCGTAAAGCGGATAGCAACCTACATTTTGTGGCTAACACCAACACGCAGGACAAAGGCCAGCGGCGTAATGGTAAACCGCCCCAGCGTGCTGGGGGACCAAGTCTTAATCTGGAGCGCCTGTCTTATCTATTAAACTAGCCTTCTCTAAAGCACGGGACGAAGGACCAACCGTCCACACACCTCTCAAAAGATTGTTATATCATACAGGAGTTCAAAAATTCCAAAAAAAATTCGGTATGATCACGGACCAGGCGGCGGTTCAGGCCCTGGATCTCATGGGCCGAGTTACGGTGGAGGCAGTCCCGGTTCAGGTTTTCACGGTAATCAGAGAGGACATGGTAATCAAAGCAATCAGGCAACCAAGGTGGTTATAATCATCAGGGTAATCAGCAGCAACAGCAGCAGTCGGGTTACCATAGCAACCCGAAGCAATTGAATTGTGGGCAGTATCATGTCTTCACCACTAGTCTATGCAAGCGCGATCAGAAGCTTCATAAGAGGGCAGTAAATTCCGTTGAACCAGCGGTGCCCCGTTACTTGCGCTGGTCTGAGCAGCCAATCGTGTGGATTAGAGAGGATCATCCACCCCGGGTTGATAATCCGAGTCATCTGGCATTGGTGGTGGCGCCTCAGGTTGGAGGTTATAAGTTCACTAAGGTACTCATGGACGGGGGTAGTAGTATCAATATCCTTTATTATGTAACCTTCCGTCGCATGGGGTTAACAGTTAAAAATCTTAAGCTGTCCAATACGGTCTGCCATGGTGTGGTGCCTGGTAAATCGACATATCCTGTTGGTAAGATAGTCCTGGAGGTGGCTTTTGGAGATGAGCATGACTCGAGATCAGAGACACTGACCTTTGGAGTGGTGAAAATTAAGAGCCTGTATCATGCCTTGTTTGGACGGCCGGCTTATGCTAAGTTCCTGGCAAGGCCCTGCTATGTCTATCTGCAGCTCAAAATGCCAGGTCATAAGGGTACCATCACGGTTCATGGAAGCCGTAAGATCGCCTTGGAATGTGAAGAAGGTGATGCGACATATGCTGAGTCGGTTTGTGCAATAGAGGAGTTGCAATTCTATAAGGATAATGTTGATCCGGCGGATATGACTTCTTTGAAAAAGCCAACTACAGAGCATGATCCGGCATTGAAGTTTAAATCGGCTGATGAGACTAAGCTGGTTGATTTTGTTCCAGGCGATTCATCCAAGCAGTTCAGCATCAGCGCTAACTTGGATCCGAAATAGGAAAGCGCTCTCATCGAAGTTCATCCGTGAGAACCAAGACATCTTTGCGTGGAAGCCTTCTGACATGCCAGTTCTACCGAGGGAACTCGCTGAGCACACTCTTATTGTTGATCCCAAGTATAAACCGGTCAAATAGTTTCTTCGCCGGTTCAATGAAGAAAGGCGCAAGGCAATTGGTGAAGAGGTGGCCAGGCTTTTGGCGGCTGGGTTTATTGTTGAAGTATTTCATCCTGAGTGGTTGGCTAATCCGGTGCTGGTACTTAAGAAGAACGGTACTTGGCGTATGTGTGTGGGTTACATAGATTTGAACAAGGCTTGTCCAGTAGATCCTTTTGCCCTCCCTCGTAATGATCAAATCATTGATGCTATGGCGGGTTGTGAGCGTTTGAGTTTTCTGGATGCTTATTCTGGTTACCATCAGATCAAAATGATAGTTAAGGACCAGGAGAAGATAGCTTTCATAACTCCCTTTGGAGCCTTCTGCTATGTATCTATGCCTTTTGGGCTCAAAAGTGCCTAGGCAACTTATCAGCGCTGTGTGCAAAATTGTCTTCATGATTAGATCGGCCGCAATGTTCATGCCTATGTGGATGATATTGTGGTTAAGTCCAGAAAGGAGGAGACATTGATTGATGACTTGAAGGAGACCTTTGACAACCTCCGGGTTTATAAAATGATGCTTAATCCGGCTAAGTGTGTCTTTGGTGTACCAGCAGGCAAGTTCTTGGGCTTTCTGGTGGCTAACAGGGGCATTGAAGCTAATCCGGAGAAGATCAAGGCTATAACTTCTTTGGCTAAACCGAAGTGCATCAATGACGGTAACGACCGGCAGTCGGATTGCCGCCTTGAGCCAGTTTATCAGTCGCCTCGGTGAGAAGGCCATCCCTTTATATCAGATGCTGAAAAAGACGGGTAACGTCGTTTGGAGTGACGACGCCAATGAAGCGTTTGAGGACTTAAAGCGGCAGCTAGCTGAACCGCCTATCCTTGCTGCCCCTGTTGATAAGGAGCCCTTATTGTTATATGTGGCTGCTAATGCCCGGGCTGTCAGCGTGGCTATTGTGGTGGAACGCAAGGAGGCTGGAAAGGAATATCTGGTTCAACGGTCAGTTTATTACATCAGTGAAGTACTTATTGAGTCCAAGCAGCGGTACCCGCATTGGCAGAAGCTGGTGTATGGAGTTTTCATGGAAAGCCAGAAGCTTAAGCAATATTTCCAGGGTCATCCCATAACTGTGGTCAGTTCTGCTCCTTTGGGAGATATAATCCAGAATAGGGAGGCGACTGGCCGGATTGCCAAGTGGGCTATTGAGCTTGGGCCTCATGGGTTGAAGTATATGCCCCGGACGGCGATCAAGTCTCAGGCACTTGTGGATTTCATCAATGACTGGACAGAGTTACAAGCACCAGAAGAGAAGCCGGACCATACTTATTGGACTATTCATTTTGATGGGTCCAGGCAATTGGAGGGCTCAGGGGCTGGAGTCGTGTTAACTTCCCACGAGGTGATAAGTTTTGTTATGTTCTCCGTTTAATGTTCCCTTGTACTAACAGTGCAGCAGAATATGAGGCCTTACTCCATGGTCTTCGGATGGCTAAGGAGATGAATTTAAGCCGGTTTAAGTGCTTCGGTGATTCGGACCTGGTGGCTCAACAAGTGTCTGGTACTTGGGATTCCAAGGACCCACTCATGGCGGCATATCGTCGACAGGTGGATCTTGTTGCGACTCACTTCAAAGGTTATCAAATCGATCATGTGGACCGGTGAAAGAATGAAGCAGCGGACACTTTAAGCCGCTTGGGTTCCCAACATAAACCGGTTCCACCCAGTGTCTTTCTGGATGTGCTACATAATCCGTCCGTCAGGCTCCCTACAGAAGACAATTTGGCTGCTCCTGACCCAAAGGCTCAGTTGGTGGCGGCTCTTCATATTATCCCGGATTGGACGGTACCGTATATGGCGTATATGAACTGGGGCGAGTTACCAGAGGATGTAACTTCGGCCAGACAGATAATCCGGCGATCCAAGTCCATGACTATTATCAATGGAGAGTTGCATCACTGCAGTGTGACAGGGGCGTTTCAGCATTGTGTATCTCCTGAAGAAGGCCGTGAAATCTTGCGTGAGATCCATGAAGGAGATTGTGGACACCACGCCGGTTCAAAATCTCTGGTAGCCAAGGCATTTCGTCACGGTTTCTATTGGCCGACGGCTCATGCTGATGCTGAGGACTTGGTCAAAAAGTGTGATGGGTGTCAAAAATTCTGACGACATGCTCATGTACCGGCTCAAGAGTTGAGGATGATCCCAATTACTTGTCCGTTTGCGACTTGGGGGCCGGGTATGGTTGGGCCCTTTAAGAGATCCAAGGATAAGAAGACCCACCTGTTAGTCGCAGTTGATAAATTCACTAAGTGGGTGGAGGCAGAACCAGTAGTAAATGTGATGCAGTTATGATGGTTCAATTCATCGAAAAGTTGATTTTCCGGTTTGGCTTTCCACACAGCATTATAACTGATAATGGTACCAATCTGTCCAAGGGTGCTATGAAGGAGTTCTGTCAACGTGAGCACATCCGGCTTGATGTATCATCAGTGGCTCACCCCCAGTCTAATGGTCAAGCGGAGAGAGCAAACCAAGAGATCTTGAGAGGCATCAAGCCCCGGCTTATGGTCCCTTTGCAATGGACACCGGGTTGTTGGGTGGAGGAGTTACCTTCTGTGTTATGGAGCATCAATACCACGCCCAACAGATCCATGGGTTACACACCTTTTTTTCATGGTTTATGGAGCGGAGGCGGTTCTCCCTAGTGACATCCACCATGATTCGCCTCGTGTGGCGGCGTACATTGAAGCTGACGATGAGAAGGCGCGACAAGAATCACTTGACCTATTAGATGAGGAGCGATACATTGCAGCAGCCCGTTCGGCGATTTATCAGCAAGATCTGCGGCGTTATCACAGCCGCCGGGTTAGAACCAGAACCTTTCAAGAAGGCGATCTGGTGCTCCGACTCATCCAGGATCAGACGGATATGCACAAGTTACTCCCACCTTGGGAAGGACCCTTTGTGGTCAGCAAGAATCTGCATAATGGGTCATACTACCTTATAGATGTTCGAGAGCACAAAAACTCACGTAAATCGCAGGAGGAGACCCACCGGCCGTGGAATATCGCTCATCTTCGGCCTTACTATACTTGAGCCACAGGCTCTGTGAATGTACATAGTTATGACAATGTATATATTATGTTCAATATAATAAACCAGAGCCTCAGCTAAAGCGGGGTATCTGTTGTTTTCATATATCATGTGTGGTTACATGGGGGCTTCTGTTCATAAAGCAGCGTCCGGTTTACACCTTGATTCAGCTTATAAAGCTTTATATACAAATCACTTGGGGGCTTGGTCGTATTCAAACCAGTCACACCTCTTGATTGGCTCAAAGCCAAATTATTCCGGGGCCAAAGAGAGTGTTGCAAAACAACAACTCAAACATAGGCACCCACTGAGCACGGCTCAAAATATTGCTTGGGGATTCTTTGCTATCGAAAATGAACAAAGAATCTACACTTGTAATAGGCTATCAAGCCACGGCTTGGAAGCCTGGTGTATACACCTAAAACCCCGGGTTAGCCTGCCTTTTTTAAGTAAGTCACTCCGTCCAGGTAAACCTGGTATGACCTGTCGAACTATGACAAGTCAATCTATATGAGACGCTGAACTTGTCAATGTTAAAACGACGATTGGTTAAGGATTGAGGACCATCTTAAAAGGCTTTGTGAAATTGTTTAACTCAGTGGCCTGGCAACCCATGAAAAGCCTCAAATTTGGGGCCTGGCAGCCCGTGAAAAGCCTCGACTACAAGTTTTCATTTGCTTTTTGCCAAGTTTTTCTCTCTTTTGATAAGACTTATGATGTTTTTTGGTAAACCGGTGTTCATCAACCCGGCTAGGCTATCAATTACAAGTTGTCAGTACGTAATCACTTATAACCCAAAGTTCCTTAACCCGGTCTGGTTTCGACTCTAAGTCGCCAGCATTGAATAAACTGGTGTCTATCACAACCCGACAAGGTTTTATCATAAACCGGTATGGTATGAAAGGAGTTATCATTACTCAAGATTGGGGTTATCACCCTCACTACAAACGTTGGTCAGCCAACGTTGTGATTCAAGATCACAAGTATCAATTATTTTCATATTTGATTATCTTTTTACAGCCTGGGTTATAAACCATGTCTATATATTCGGGCATCATGACCCGTCCGGCGGTAAACCGCCAGGACACTTTCAACTTCTTGTATGCAGGAGCAACTACGGATTATGACCATCATATATCTTAAGCATGGCGGATTAACAAGTGTCATGCAAAAATGGGTATGCACGATGGCATAGCAGACCAAGTATTTTAACTAGCCTATTACAAGGCGTTTTGGTGCCCAAAATATTAATTGTTTTTCAAGTATTGCAGCACGCGGAAGGATAAACCGGCTTCCGGATCATGATTCGTTTCCAGGGTGACTTGACGGCTGCGGATCATCTTGCACCGGTTCATCATCCTCCTCTCTACCCAGTGGCTGGAAGTCAATGGTTGCCCAGTCGATCCTAGTTAGGGCTTGGAATATAGCTTCATCGCTTATAAGGGTGGACGGTTCAATGTCAGGGGCATAGGTGTTCTTACGGATTGGCGGGATAAGATTTTGAGCCTCAGGAGTTGGTGCAACGACCCTTTTGTTGTTGACGTCATAACTCGCCTGATAATATGAAAGATCAGCTTCTTCAACCAGTTGACAAGCCAGTGGATGTACTTCCCGGTTTATGGCTCGGAGTTCATCATTGCCAAACTCTAATCCATCTTCTTTTAAGCTTGGATAGCCTTTGCCCACATCCACCGGATCAAGATCCGGCACCCATGCTTTTGCCCGGGTTAATGCGGTCAGAGCACCAACCCTTGCAGTAGATCTCTTTAGCTCTTCTACCCGGGCAGGCAGCATTGACAACCTTTCTAAGGTATCTTTGATTAAAGTTGGGGGCGGCTTGTTGTGAGCGGCGGTGCAGATGATTCGTTGCGCGCCGGTATATAACTGCTCTATAAGAGTATAGGAAGCCTTCAGCTTCTTCTGTACGTCAGAACCTAGATGACTAATGCAATTTCTTGCATCGTTGAAAACATCAGTAAACCAGCAATGTATGGGATGGTATGTTGGAAACTTAAAGCCAGGATGTTTACCAAACACAGCAGCAGTCATAGCATGTATTTGCCGCTTTACACCAGTCAGCTCGTCTACCACCGGTTTAAGAGCTACTTCTGCGTCCTCGGCTCTTTTTTGCAATGTGGATTTTTTTGTTCCCCAATTAGCTCGCTCCTTGTTGAAACTCTCCTTCAACTTTTCCATAGCAGCTAAGGCACTGGTCAGCTCCTCTTTGGCTTTGGAAGTTTCTGCTTGATGGGACTTGAGGTTTTCTTGTAGATCAGCGGTTTGAGTTTCCTTTTTGCTCAGCTTAGCCTATAAGAGACAGCTATATCGTGAGTTGGCATTACATATTTGAAGTACCAAGCACATAACAGGTTATGCACCTGATACTTGGGGGCCAATGCATATTTGCTCATTATCAGAAATTTCTACAAGTCCCAAGTGTGATACAAGTATTACTCTTGGCACTTGGGGGCTAATGTATGTTTGCTCAAAGTAATGTTATGGGTATTCTTCTAAAAACTACCAGTTCATCTTCATAAGTTAAACCGGCCCTTGGGGACTACACTGGCGAAAGTTACCATGTTGAAATTCTAAAAGTACCGGTTCATCTTAAAAAGATAACCCGGCCCTTGGAGGCTAAGCATGCAAAGTTGTGATATTACAAAGTCCCAGTTTAGATGAGTATCATAAACCGACACTTGGGGGCTACTGGAGTTGATATTTGAAATTGGACACATGAGAGAAGCAGTTATGTTGTTACCTCATATCGCTCCTTCGTCAGATTCACTAAACTGGCCTCAAAGTCACGGCTTGTGTACAGACGGTTTAAAAAACCAGAATGGATGTCTTGGGCATTGAGATGAGCATAGGTTGACAAATCTGTGTTCCATTTGCCTTTGCCCATAGCAGAAAGCTCATCTTTGGCACTATGCTTCGATAAAGCAACAGGATTGCCAGGAGCAGTGTGGCCAACGCCAGTAATCATAATATCATCTTGTTTATCATCAGCAGCCTTCACGGGAGTCGACGGTTTATCAGTGGCTTTCGCTGGGCTTGCCGGTTTGTCAGTGTCGCGGACCGTTGGATCAATTTCCACTTGTTTAGCAGCAAAGTCATGATCTTGCGGTGGCGGGTCATTAAGCATGGCGTCAGTGTTGTTATCTTCCGGATCTGGAGTTCTTTCCGGTTCAGCAGCTGCATTATCGTCAGCCGGTTTATTTAGCCGGGCCTTCTTACTGGGTCTGGGTTTGGCACTGAGAAGAACATGCATAAAAGATCAGTACAGCATGCAAGTATAACACATCAAGGATAAAATCAAATGCATAACTCACCCAGGAACTGTCTTGAGTGTTGGAAGTTGTGTGGCCGTTGATTCACCAGAGGATGAATTAGGTGTTCCCTGATAATTTGAGTCAGACGGATTAAGAGGTTGTCGGAAATAACCCGCCTTGGGGTAAGAAGTGTCAAGAGTATAAGAGACCTCTAATCGACGTTTCCGAACCGGAGTGTTCGGTAAACCGGTGGAGGTAACTACCTGGCCGCTGTGCCGGATTGTGCGGCGGGCTTCGTGTTGCTGCTTCTTCGAAAGAAAGTTTGGGTACAAGTGAGCTAAGGGGTGAGAAATTTTTACTTTCCGATTTGCTTGACGGATTTTCTGTGTTGGCAGAGGGTCTGAACCGGAAGAAAGGATAATTACCTCTGCATCATCAGCTTGGCTGCCTTCAGCGTCGTCCTGATAACAGTCATTGTCAATGAGGTGTATGAAAAAAGAACCAAGAGAGTCAAGTTCTACCTCTGAATCCGGATTAGCCAGGTCCACATCATCATTTGGTTCAGAAGATTCAGTGGTCCTCTTCTTGGCAGGTCTCTTGGTAACCTTGGTCTTCTGGCGAAGTGGCTTTGTGGGTTTATCCTGTGACTTCTTCTTCCAGAACGGATCATCGCCCTGTCAAAGATGGACAAAATTCTGAGAGAGTATCTAAAAAAGGAGCAAGTTAAAACAAAAAGGGTTGTGATTCTTAAAGTTGGCGGTTTATTGAAGATACAGAAAGGACTTAAACCGGTCTGGCTGCAGACAGCTTCCGATTCATTCAGTATTTTCTGGACAGATTCGGTAACTTCATCCTCTGTTAGCTGAATATCAACATGTCGCCGAGGATCTTTTAAATCCCCTGTGTACTCACACATTAAACCGGGGCGCTGGCTTAAGGGCAAGATGCTCCAGGTTATCCAGCAGCGAGCAAAATCAACATCTGTCAAACCGTTCGCTACAAAGGCTCTGATCTTTGATGGTTGTGGGGCGTAGTTGGATCTTTCCTTCGTAGTTAATCTCTGCGGAAAGGGATGTGTATTGCAGAGACGATGAGGACGGTAACCCGGCAGAGGATTTTCATCAGTTGGAGATGTATCTTTGCAGTAGAACCAAGTCTGATTCCAGTCCTTAGGGTGATTGTGAAGCTTGGCATGAGGGAAGCTGATATCTTTTCTCTTTTGAATCGTCATGCCGCCAAGTTCATTGTTGGGTCCGTCGGTAAACTCTGTACGACGGTTTAAGTAGAAGAAATCCCTAAACAGTTCAACTGTGGGCTCGTCTTGAAGATAAGCCTCACAAAAAACTTGGAAATGACAAACATTGGACACAGAATTTGGGCCAATGTCCTGAGGGTGGAGCTGGAAGCTAGCAAGTACATCTCGGAAGAATTTTGATCCGGGAGGGCTAAAACCTTGGCTTAGGTGATCAACGGACACGATCACTTCTCCATCTTTGGGTTCAGGAGAATTTTCTAGACCGGGGACCCTCCACTAGATAACTTCTTTCTTCGCTAAAGCGCCAGTGGCGACACATCCCTCTAGTTGCGCTTCCGTAACCCGGGAAGGAACCCAGTTACAAGCGTAAAATTGTTTGGCCATGGAGAACTGGAAAAAGATTAATACTGGTTTAAGATTTATGACAGACAAATATAAAGAGATACAAAGATCATAAGCAGAAGCAGAGGTATATGCATATTGTTAAACCGGAGTCTGATATTGCTAAACCGGAGTATGGTATTGCTAAACTGAAGTGTGACAATGGAGAAAGTGCAAAGATAAATGAATCAGCGGTTTAAGAGGGGACTAATGATACCTACCGGATTATCACTTTTCCAAAAGCTAAACCGCCTATATTGGTATGAAAGGTACACATCTAAAGGTAACTCAATAAGGGGGAAAACTGGTTTCACAGACTGGTATGGTAAATACAGATCTGCGACATATCAGAAAATCAAAATATAATTGGACCTAAATACAGGTGGTTCAACAGTTCATTAGATTCAGACCAGTTTCTTTCTATACGAAGGGGATGCTATAATGAAGAAAAAGGGGACTATGGCTACAGCCGTACGAGAAATATCATATCTAGACTAGCCGTTTGTGATACTAGGAATAACACGGAAGAACGACGCCAAAGCTTCAATGAACTCCGATGAACACCAGAACCCTAATGTTGGAACTAGAGTAAATAAAGAAGAAACTTACTGATGCTGGTGGAGCTGCGGAGGAGCGCCGCGTTTCTCTGGTATGATCAGGTTGATGCAGCGGCCAGAGTTGAAGACAAGAGCGAAGTTTGACGACGGCGGCTGCGTGTGGCGGTCGGGTCGGTGCAAGGAAGAAGAAAGGCGAAGAGGCAAGGGGGAAAATGGAAAGACCCCCCGGTCTTATTTATAAAGGCGAAAGGATAAGATCCAGGCGCGAGAATCGAGGAGACCAAAAGTTGGATGTGTGACAGAGCTGTCGCCTCGATTGACGGAGGCTCATTAATGAAGGTGAGGTATATACCATTTTTTAACAGGTAACGTCATGGCGGTTTATCATGATACTGGAAGATGACATCATGGTGGTTTACAAGATTCATGCGAAGGTGCTGAAGGAAGAATTTTCTTTCTCAGGTGTTGAAGATTGACATGAACCAGTTCAAATCAAGTTGGGGCCTAATGTTGGGGATATTACTACTAGGTATAAACCGGCCAGGAAAGGCCGGGTTATCCCCATAATGAGTTATTATGTTTCAAGCCCATGAAGACAAAGACGGTGGCGCTTCATGTAGGCCCAAAGCCCAAAGGCGGATTAAGGCCTGTAGACATAAACCGGCATTGATATGTAAACTTGTGTTGTAAGATAGAAAGAGTAGAGACCGGGCCAGACACGTTTATGAACCGGCCTCGGGATCCTGTAAACCGACGGGCGTCAACCCATGTATATAAGGGGACGACCCGGCGGCGGTTTAGGGACAACAAACAACAACTCGAGAGTCAGGCATAGCAAACTCGCTCCCTGGTCATCGAAACCCTAGCAATTCCACAACAACTGGACTAGGCCTTTACCTTCACCGCAAGGGGCCGAACCAGTATAAACTCTCTGTGTCCTTTGTCCGCTTTAACCCCTTTAAGCTAACCCGTCGCGATGGCTCCACGACTAAGTCCTTTCCCTAGGACATCTGCCGTGACAAAACCACGACACTTACCGTACCACATACCTATTCCTTTTCGAAGTCTGAAACGTTCTGGAAAGTGTCCCTTATGTATTCCTCCGGGGTTACGGTTTCAATAATATTAGTTTCAACATTTATAGGATTACCTGAGATATAATGTTTGATTCTTTGACCGTTCACCACCTTTGGATTTGTGCCTTAGAAGTTGTTGATTTTTATGGCACCAGAACGATAGACTTCCTCGATAACGTAAGGACCTTCCCATTTAGAGAGAAGTTTTCCTGCAAAAAGTCTTAAACGAGAGTTGAATAGCAACACATAATCACTTACATTAAACTCACGCTTTTGTATCCTTTTATCATGCCATCTTTTAACCTTTTCTTTCAACAGTTTGGCATTCTCATAGGCCTGGGTTCTCCATTCATCAAGTGAGCTTATGTCAAATAACCTCTTCTCACCGGCAAGTTTGAAATCATAATTGAGCTCTTTAATGGTCCAATATGCCTTATTTTCTAGTTTGAGAGGTAAGAGACATGCTTTTCCATAAACCATTTTATACGGAGACATACCCATAGGATTTTTATATGAAGTTCTATAGGCCCATAACGCATCATCGAGTTTCTTGGACCAATTCTTTCTAGATGTATTAACAGTCTTTTTCAAAATTAACTTGATCTCTCTATTACTCAATTCTACTTGACCACTGGACTGTGGGTGATATGGAGATGCAATTCTATGATTAACATCATACTTAGCAAGCATTTTAGGAAAGGCACCATGAATAAAATGTGAACCACCATCAGTCATTAAATATCTAGGGACTCCAAACCTCGAAAAAATTAACTTCTTTAAGCATCTTAATAGAGGTGTTATGATCAACACTACTAGTTGGAATAGCTTCTACCCACTTAGTAACGTAATCACCAGCAACTAAAATATGCATATACCCATTAGAGGAAGGAAACGGTCCCATATAATCAAAGCCCCAAACATCAAATGGTTCAATAACAAGTGAATAGTTCATAGGCATTTCCTGACGTATGCTAATATTACCAATTCTTTGACATTCATCACAAGAGAAGACAAACTTACGGACATCCTTGAAGAGAGTAGGCCAATAAAAACCAGATTGCAATACCTTATGTGCAGTTCTATCTCCAGCGTGGTGTCCTCCATATGCCTTGGAGTGACACTTGCGTAGGATCTGTTCCTGTTCATGCTCAGGTACACAACGTCTAATAACACCATCTACTCCTTTATAAAGGTGTGGGTCATCCCAGAAGTAATGTCTCAAATCATAGAAAAACTTTTTCTTTTGCTGGTATGTGAAACTAGGTGGTATATCTTTAGCAACAATGTAATTAGCATAATCAGCACACCATGGAGCAGTACGAGAAGCGTTTATGACAGCTAATTGTTCATCAGGAAAGCTATCATCAATAGGTAGTGGGTCATCAAGAACATTCTCTAACCTAGACAAGTTGTCTGCAACGGGGTTCTCAGCTCCCTTTCTATCAATAATATGCAAATCAAATTCTTGCAGCAAGAGAACCCATTTAATAAGTCTAGGTGTAGCATCTTTCTTTTCCATAAGGTATTTAATAGCAGCATGATTAGTGTGAACAGTTACTTTAGAATCAACAATATAAGGTCGGAACTTATCACAAGCAAATACAACTGCTAAAAATTCTTTTTCAGTAGTAGCATAATATCTCTGGGCACTGTCTATAGTTTTACTAGCATATTGGATAATATTTAATTTCTTATCAACTCTTTGTCCTAGAACAGCACCTACAGCATAATCACTAGCATCACACATAATTTCAAAGGGTAAATACCAATCAGGTGGCTGAACAATAGGTGCAGAAATCAAGGCTTTCTTAAGTATTTCAAATGCTTCTACACAATCAACATCAAAGACAAAAGGAACATATTTTTGTAAGAGATTAGTCAGAGGCCTAGAGATTTTTGAGAAGTCTTTAATGAACCTCCTATAAAAACCGGCATGACCAAGGAAACTTATTATACCTTTAATATCCTTAGGACACGACATCTTTTCAATAGCATCAACTTTAGCTTTATCAACATCAATACCTCTTTCAGAAATTCTAAGCCCCAAGACAATACCTTCATTAACCATAAAGTGGCACTTCTCCCAATTCAAGACAAGATTAGTTTCTTCACATCTCTGCAAAACTCGATCAAGGTTGCTTAAGCAATCATCAAAAGAAGTTCCATACACTGAGAAATCATCCATGAAAACCTCAACAATCTTTTCACAAAAGTCAGAGAATATAGCAGTCATACATCTATGAAAGGTAGCAGGTGCATTGCATAAGCCAAAAGGCATACGTCTATAAGCAAAGGTACCGAAAGGGCAAGTAAAAGTGGTCTTTTCTTGATCCTCTTTTGACACAGGTATTTGATAGAAACCAGAATAACCATCTAGAAAGCAAAAAATGTGTATGTTTGGATAATCTTTCTAGCATTTGATCAATAAACGGTAAAGGGTAATGATCATTTTTAGTAGCTTTATTTATTTTGCGGAAATCAATTACCATTCTATAACCTGTAATAATTCTTTATGGGATCAATTCATCTTTATCATTAGGAACAATAGTAATACCTCCCTTCTTAGGGACACAATGGACTGGACTTACCAACTGACTATCAGCGACGGGATAAATTATACCTGCCTCCAGAAGCTTTAGTATTTCTTTTCTTACCACTTCTTTCATCTTAGGATTTAACCGTCATTGGTGATCAACAACTAGTTTAGCGTATTTCTCCAATTTTATTTTGTGTTGACATAGAGTGGGACTAATGCCCTTAAGATCATCAAGAGTATATCCAATAGCAGCACGGTGCTTCTTCAGAGTTTTCAATAATTTCTTTTCTTCATGCTCTGAAAGGTTAGCACTAATAATAACAGGATATATCTTTTTCTCATCAAGATAAGCATATTTAAGAGTATCAGGTAATGGTTTAAGCTCAAACACGGGATCACCCTTGGGTGGAGAAGGATCCCCTAGGATTTCAACAGGCAAGTTGTGTTTCAAAATAGGTCCCTGTTGAAAGAATACTTCATCTATTTCCCTTCTTTCATGCATAAAGATATCATTTTCATGGTCTAGCAAGTATTGTTCTAAAGGATCATTAGGAGGCACGGCAATAGAGGCAAGACCAATAATTTCATCTTTACTAGGTAATTCTTTATCATGGGGTTGTCTACGAAATTTAGCAAAATTAAACTCATAAGACATATCCCCCAAACCAATAGTAACAACATCCTTTTTGCAGTCTATCCTAGCATTAACATTATTCAAGAAGGGTCTACCAAATATATTGGGACAAAAGTTATCTTGTGGAGAACCAAGAACAAGAAAATCAGCAGGATATTTGACTTTCCCACACAAGACTTCAACATCTCTAACAATCCCAACTGGTGAAATAGTGTCTCTATTGGCAAGCTTAATTGTAACATCAATTTCCTCTATCTCAGCAGGTGCAATATCATGCATAATTTCTTTGTATAAGGAATGAGGTATTGTACTTCACTAGCACCCATATCACATAAGCCATGATAGCAATGATCTCCTTTTTTAACAAAAATAACAGGCATGCCTACAACAGGTCTATGTTTATTTTTAGTATCAGGTCTAGCAATTCTAGCAGCATCATCACAGAAGTAAATAACATGCCCATCAATATTATCAGCCAAGAGATCTTTAACCATAGCAATACTAGGTTCAACTTTAATTTTCTCAGGGGGTGTAGGTGTTCTAGTGTTACTCTTACGAACCACAGTTGAAGCGTTAGAATGATCCTTTATTCTAACGGGGAAAGGTGGTTTCTCAATATAAGCAGTAGGAACAACATTATAAGTGATAGTCTTTTCTTCAACTTTAATAGGTGCAACTACTTTTACTTCAATGGGAGGATTATATTTAAACCACTTCTCCATAGGGAGATCAACATGAGTAGCAAAGGATTCACGGAAAGAAGCTACTATCTCAGAGTCAAGTCCATATTTAGTACTAAATTCACGGAAAACATCGGTGTCCATAAAAGATTTAACACAATCAAACATAGGTGTTATACCTGACTCCTTACCTTCGTCGAGGTCCCAATATTCAGAGTTGCATTTAATTCTTTCCAATAAATCCCATTTGAATTCAATAGTCTTCATCATAAAAGAGCCAGTATAAGAAGTATCGAGCATGGAGCGATTATTGAGAGAAAGCCGAGCATAAAATTTTTGAATAATAATTTCTCTTGAGAGCTCGTGATTGGGGCACGAATATAACATTGACTTAAGCCTCCCCCAAGCTTGAGCGATGCTTTCTCCTTCGCGAGGCCAAAAATTATATATATAATTACGATCACGATGGACAAGATGCATAGGATAAAACTTCTGATGAAATTCCAATTTCAATCGGTTGTAGTTAGATGATCCCATATCATCACATAGCCTAAACCATGTCAATGCCTTTCCCTTCAAAGATAAAGGGACGACCTTCTTCTTGATAACATCCTCGGGCATACCTGCAAGCTTAAATAATCCACAAACTTCATCCACATAGATTAGGTGCAAATCGGGATGTAATGTTCCATCACATGTGAAAGGATTAGATAGCAATTTCTCTATCATACCCTAAGAAATTTCAAAGTAAACATTTTTAGTAGGTTCAGTAGGTTGAGGAGCAACTCTTTGCTCTACTGGTCAGGGTGAAGATACCCCGAACAAGCCCCTCAAAGGATTACTTTCCATAGTAACAAGTGACAGTAAATTTCAGCACACTATATAAATTTTTCCTTACCAAATTCCACTTACCAAAGGCGCTTCACTCCCCGGCAACGGCGCCAGAAAAGAGTCTTGATGACCCACAAGTATAGTGGATCTATCGTAGTCCTTTCGATAAGTAAGAGTGTCGAACCCAACGAGGATCAGAAGGAAATGACAAGCGGTTTTCAGTAAAGTATTCTCTGCAAGCACTGAAATTATCGGTAATAGATGGTTTTGTGATAAGGTAATTTGTAAATGGTAACAAGTAATGAAAGTAAATAAGATGCAGCAAGATGGCCCAATCCTTTTTGTAGCAAAGGACAAGCCTGGGCAAACTCTTATATGAAGGAAAATGCTCCCGAGGACACATGGGAATTATCGTCAAGCTAGTTTTCATCACGCTCATATGATTCGCGTTCGTTACTTTGATAATTTGATATGTGGGTGGACCGGTGCTTGGGTACTTCCCTTCCTTGGACAAGCATCCCACTTATGATTAACCCCCATTGCAAGCATCCGCAACTACAAAAGAAGTATTAAGGTAAACCTAACCATAGCATGAAACATATGGATCCAAATTAGCCCCTTACGAAGCAATGCATAAACTAGGGTTTAAGCTTCTGTCACTCTAGCAACCCATCATCTACTTATTACTTCCCAATGCCTTCCTCTAGGCCCAAATAATGTGAAGTTTCATGTAGTCGACATTCACATAACACCACTAGAGGAGAGACACCATACATCTCATCAAAATATCGAACGAATACCAAATTCACATGACTACTTATAGCAAGACTTCTCCCATGTCCTCAGGAACAAACGTAACTACTCACAAATCATATTCATGTTCATAATCAGAGGGGTATTAATATGCATAAAGGATCTGAACATATGATCTTCCACCAAATAAACCAACTAGCATCAACTATAAGGAGTAATCAACACTACTAGTAACCCGCAGGTACCAATCTGAGGCTTGGGACAAAGATTGGATACAAGAGATGAACTAGGGTTTTAGAGGAGATGGTGCGTGTGAAGATGTTGATGGAGATTGACCCCCTCCCGATGAGAGGATCAATGGTGATGACGATGGTGATGATTTCCCCCTCCCGGAGGGATGTTTCCCCGGCAGAACAGCTCCGCCGGAGCCCTAGATTGGTTTCGTGAAGGTTCCACCTCGTGGCGGCAGTGTTTCATCCCGAAAGCTTGCTTATGATTTTTTTCCAGGGTAAAAGACTTCATATTGTAGAAGATGGGCGCCAGAGGCCTGCCCGGGGGCCCACAAGGCTGGGGGGTGCGCCCAGGGGGGTAGGGCGCGCCCCCACCCTCATGGATGGTGGGTGGCCCCCCTCTGGTTGATTCTTTCGCCAATATTTTTTATTAATTCCAAAAACTGCCTCCGTGAAGTTTCAGGTCTTTTGGAGCTATGCAGAATAGGTCTCTAATATTTGCTCCTTTTCCAGCCCAGAATTCCAGCTGCCGGCATTCTCCCTCTTCATGTAAAGCTTGTAATATAAGAGAGAATAGGCATAAGTATTGTGACATAATGTGTAATAACAACCCATAATGCAATAAATACGATATAAACGCATGATGCAAAATGGACGTACCAGAGATCCTCAGAGGAGTGGGATTTGACACTTGTTCAATAGTTGAGTTAGGCACTGAATCTTTATCAGTTGCTTGTTGGGGAAATGCTTCAGTAGTAGTTGGACAAGCATAGGGAGGAACCGAATCATTTAGTTTGACGTGGATAGGAGAAGCTTGTCGTTCTGACTGAGGAATTTCACCTTCTTCGGACACTTGGTGCTGTGAAGGATCTGCTTCCGGAGCTAGAGAGGCCACATACACTGTTTCAATTGGCCTTGGCGAATTTGATGCATCAGCAACTGGTTCATGAGTAGCCGAAGGAATTGTTATATGAGAATTTTCTCTCTGTGTATTAGCATCTGGTGAAGATGGAGCATTCTTCTTCGCTATCTTTTTCTTCTTGTTCTTCTTGTTCTTCTTCTTCTTCTTCTTCTTCTTCTTCTTCTTCTTCTTCTTCTTCTTCTTCTTCTTCTTCTTCTTCTTCTTCTTCTTCTTCTTCTTCTGCTTGGATGGATCTATGTGCCCTTTGACCAATTCATTATACCCAGTCACTTTGGCTTTGTGATCAAGGCATATCTTGCGAATGATTTGATCCAGATCTGAATGAAATCCCAATTTCCTGTGCCGAAGGATTGTCAAAGCCTTGTTAACATGCTCATAAGACTCTTCGAGTTGCTTGATGACAAATTTAGACTTTTTTGCCTTCATGCGATTGTCAATCTCGTTGAGTTGTGTAGTGAGGTCATTGATCTCTACCGAGTCATTTCTCATATCTTGAACCAGATCAGAGGCTTGAGCTTTGACTTCAGAGGGAATGGGCAAAGATGCCACTTCATCATAAAAGAAATCTTCGACAAATCTGTCCAGATGCTCCATAATGAATGTGTGATTGAAATAATGTGGTGCATCAGAGTCATTTTCAGTCTGTGCAGTGGCCTGAGTAGGAGGAGCAGTCTGTGCCACATTTTGCTTGGTCGGGGGCATAGAAGCCAATGGTTGAGTCAGCTTTGAAGCAAATTTGGCAGCCTTTTCTTTCACAACATCATCACGTGGAGCCTTTTGCTTAGAAGTATGGGCTTTGATTTGCTTTGCCTTTTCTGTTGGGAGCTGTTCTCCTGGCTTAGTTGTGCCAACAGGGGCTTTAACCACCAAATCTTGCAAGTTTATTGCATCAGGATGAGGTTCTGTGTTCACTTTGTCAACCATTGTGACAGTGGTTGCAGGGGTCTTTCTCTTCAACGGGTTTTTCTTCCAAGGTGCAATTGGGACTACACTCGTTCGAAGATCACACAGAACAGTGCATGCGGTGACATTCACTTGTTCTGAGAGAGTTGCATCAATTTCTTCTTAGGTGAGTGGAGGATCATCTTGATCAGAGGAATCACTTTCATGTTCAGTTGGCTTAGCATGCCTTTTCCTCGGTGCACTCTTTTTCTTCAGAGCTGTAGATTTTGGATCATGTTTGTTCTTTGTTCGGTGTTTGGCTTTTCCTTCTGCCTTTTCCTTCTCGATGCCTGATTTGATGAGACAACAATTTTCTTCTTCCTTGGCATGTTCTTTTGCAGGCTTCTTAGCTTGCTTTTCAACATTCTTGAGGCGCTTGGCCTTTTCTTCAGGATAAGAGTCAGGAGTCATGGTGGACGAGTCAGGCGCGTCCGGAGGTGGTGGAGGCCGTTGCTGGGATTCACCTGCCCGGATGAGTCCAATTTCGCGACAGTCACCCCATGGGGGATGGAAAGCAAAGTTCTTGGCATACCGAGGATGATCCATCTTGTAGTTAAACCACTTCCGTACCCAGTGGCATCGGATCTTTTGCACACGTCCTTTTCTCTGAGTTGAATCTTCTCCTGGAGCTGTGTTATACTCATCATGAGAGATATACTTAGTTGTATTTGTGAGTAGTTGCCTGCCACCTTTCCTCTTCTTCGGAGCATCTGCTTCTTGCTCATTTGTATTTTGTTCGACCCTTTTTCTTTTGCTAGTGGACGGGCCTACTGTTGGGCCCTTTGGCGCTTTTGATTCGTCTGCTATTCCCATGAAAGCCTCTTCATCTTCAGCCATACTGAGTACCTTCGCAGAATCCCAGACTGCATTCACCTGTGAAAGAGAATAGGTACGAGGGAAAAATGGGACAAGGTCAAAAATGCTCATAGCGAAAGTTTTCTTGAACAAAAAAACATTTTGAGGAAGAATCAAATACATATTTTGAGAGATGTTTCGAATGAATGAAACATATAGATCGAGCTAGTAGGTCCGACGAAGAATACTAGTCAGCGAGCTAGGCATATCATTCGAGCGAAACATAACACAAACCCTAGATCTGACGGATTTGGATGTGAGGAATAACTACAAACCACATCCGCACTAGAGAGGTAACAACCTAGATCTAAGATATGTGGTAAAATCAAATAAAATTAACCGCATACGAACTCGAATCATGAAGGATGGAGATCCGAGTGTGAACTACACGAACCCTAGCTTGGTGACGTGACGTAACTAAAGCAGCGCGAGGAAGAAGATTTCCTGCGGCGGCGTGGAATGACTCCGGTGACCTCTTTCTGGCAGTTAAGCGGCAAAGGGGTCGTCGGCGTCGAGCTCAAGGTGGAGCTCTGCGGTGAGGGTTTCGGTGGAGAGAGAGCGAGGATAAAGAGAGTAAATGAGGAAGAAGGGAGCGGCGCGGTTTATATAGGCGAAATAAAATAACCGCACGCCGAGGTTTTTGACCGGACGGTCTCTAGGCTGAGACGATTGCGATTCAACGGATAGGATGGAAAGGCAGTTGATGTGTTGTACGTGGCAACCATCAAAGATCATGGTCTAGACCTAGGCGGGAACACCCACATTTGGACAGCTTTCGCCAAAACAGATTAAAGTTCGGACCGAATCTTAATCATGGTCAAAGACACCAGATAAGTTTCATTCCAGATAAAATTGAGCATTTGTAACAGAACAACATAGACTGGAAGAGATGGATCAGAGGGAAAAATAGGGTCCTAGGCATTTTTCTTAGAAGAAAACACAAGCACACGAGCAAATATCTATGAGAGAAATGCATTCGGACAGAAAACAAATTCATCGAATCGAAGAGAAAATCAATGAACAGAAATTGTGGTGGAGTAACCCATCGTATAAGAACTGTATGGTCCCGAGCGTCACACAATTATCGTGGCACCCAGTTAGTCTAGTTCTTCATTAATGTATTCACTCTCAGAAAGAAAATTTCTCTTTGTCGAAAATTTCAAAGTCTTTGAGTGTTATGCACCCATTCCTTCTAAGATGTGGAAGTGTTAGCACGGGTGCCGAGTCCATCTTACTGCATGTTTGTGATGTCTAGGATATTTAGCTCACACCGTAATGCACAGAATCTTTTCTCGTCGAGAGGCTTGGTGAAAATATCAACGAGATTTTCTTCGGTCTTGACGTGATTGATAACAATATCCTCTCAAGCCACATGATCGCGAATAAAATGATGTCTGATGGCAATGTGCTTCGTGCGAGAATGCTGCACAAGATTGTGTGCAATTTTGATGGCACTATCTTTATCACAATACATAAAGATATGCTTGACCTTAATGCCATAATCCTTTAGTGTTTGCTTCATCCACAATAACTAAGTACAACAAGAGTCGGCAGCAATATATCCAGCCTCAGCCATAGACAGAGATACGCAATTTTCCTTCATTGAATACCAATAGACCAAAGATCTACCGAGGAAATGACATGTCCCCGAATTAGATTTCCTATCAACCAAGTCACCAGCCCAATCTGAGTCTGAATTTCCAACAAGATCAAACTATGCTCCCTTAGTATACCATAAACCTAAGGCGGGGGTGTGAGCCAAATATCTCAGAATGCTCTTGACCGCTTGGTGATGCGATTCTTTCGGTGCAGCTTGATAGTGGGCACACATGCAAACACTCAACATAATGTCAGGTCTGGATGCACATAGGTAAAGAATAGATCCAATCATCAAACTATAGGCTTTTTGATCGTAATCCTTATCATACACATCTGCATCTAGCTTACCATTCGTGGTCATTGGAGTTTTATAGCCCTTCATTTTGGAATCTTGCATTTTGAACTTCTTCAGGCACTCCTTTAGATATTTCTCCTGAGAAATGAAGATGCCATTCGCTTGTTGACATATTTGCAGTCCGAAAAAGAATTTAAGTTCACCCATCATGGGCATCTGATATATATCGGATATCATTTTCCTGAATTCTAAGTTGCAAGCATTGTTAGTACAACCGAAGATAATATCATTGACATAGATTTGACAAACGAATAAATCATTATCAACTGCACGAGTGCAAAGTGTGGGATCTATGGATCCTGGCTTAAACCCTTTGTCGAGTGAAAACTTCTTCAGGGTGTCATACTATGCTCGAGGGGCTTGCTTTAGCCCATATAAAGCTTTCTTCAACCTGAAAATTTTGTTAGGAAACTCAGGGTGTTCAAAGCTAAGTGGCTTTCTAACATAAACTTCCTCATCAATTTCACCATTGAGGAAAGCACTTTTCACATCCATTTGATAAAGCAAGATGTTATTGTAATTTGCATAAGCGAGAAGAATGTGAATTGCCTCAAGGCGTGAAACATGAGCATATGTTTCACCAAAATCAATACCTTCTACCCGTGTGTACCATTGAGCAACAAGTCATGCTTTGATTCTCAGAACAATACCATTTTCATCTTGCTTATTGTGGAAAATCCATTTTGTGCCGATGATATTGTGCTTCTTGTGATTAGGTTTGTCAACTAGTTCCCACACATCGTTTAATTCAAATTGCACCAACTCCTCTTGCATGGCATTCATCCAATCCGGATAATTCATGGCTTCTTCATATTTGGTAGGTTTTGCCAATGAGACAAAAGAGAAACTGCCATAGTAGTTAGCCAAACGAGTGCGCGAACGAGTTGTGGGTCGATAACCTGGATTCTCAATCTCATTGAGAATTAGTGAAGGATCAACTCAATTTGCCACACGAGGATGAACATTTTCTTCACGATGATCATCATCATTATTATCAGCATTTATATCATCATTCCCATCAGGATTGCCATTTTGTTTGGCATTTGGATTTTGATTTCCATTTCCATTCGGAGGAGCATTTGCTTCGGCAGTGGCTTGACGAGTTTTCCTTCGAGTCATAGGAACATCATCATGAGAGGACTCAGGTACAGTTCCTTCAACCGGCTTGACGCTCCCAATGGCCATTTGCCGAATAGCATCCGATATCTGCGGTTCATCTATCACATTTGGCAAGTCCTCCTTTTGAGAGCCGCTAGATTCATCAAACCGCACATTTACTGTTTCCGTAACTTCCATGTGGTGAGAGTTATAGACCCGATAAGTATGTGATTTTGAGCCATAACCGAGAAGAAAACCTTCATGTGTCTTAGGTGTAAACTTGGAGGAATGATTCATATCAAGAATGCAACAAGGTGCACCAAACACACGCAGATAAGAAACATTCGGTTTGTTGCTAGTGATGAGCTCATATGAAGTTTCTTAAGGAACTCGTGAAGATAAACATGATTGATAAGATGTCAAGAAGTGTTAATAGCATCAACCCAGAAGCGAATGGGAGTATTGTACTCACTGAGCATAGTACTTGCCATTTCAATGAGAGTTTTGTTCTTCCTTCAACAACTCCATTTTGTTGGGGAATGTATGCAGCAGAGAACTCATGAGTAATGCCATGTTCATCGAGGAATTCAGCAATGTGAGTATTTTTTTAACTCAGTTCCATTTTCAATTCTGACCTGCTTGATTCGTACGTCATATTCATTTTGGGCCTTGATATGTGATGTGTACTACACAACCTTCTTCTTGTAGACGTTGTTGGTCCTACAAGTGCACAGGTTTGTAGGGCAGTAGCAAATTTCCCTCAAGTGGATGACCTAAGGTTTATCAATCCGTGGGAGGCGTAGGATGAAGATGGTCTCTCTCAAGCAACCCTGCAACCAAATAACAAAGAGTCTCTTGTGTCCCCAACACACCCAATACAATGGTAAATTGTATAGGTGCACTAGTTCGGCGAAGAGATGGTGATACAAGTGCAATATAGATAGTAGATAAGGTATTTGTAATCTGAAATAATAAAAACAGCAAGGTAAATAATGATAAAAGTTAGCACAAATGGTATTGCAATGATAGGAAACAAGGCCTAGGGTTCATACTTTCACTAGTGCAAGTTCTCTCAACAATAATAACATAGATAGATCATATAACAATCCCTCAACATGCAACAAAGAGTCACTCCAAAGCCACTAATAGCAGAGAACAAACGTAGAGATTATGGTAGGGTACGAAACCACCTCATAGCTATTCTTTCGGATCAATCTATAAAAGAGTTCGTACTAGAATAACACCTTAAGACAGAAATCAACCAAAACCCTAATGTCACCTAGATACTCCATTGTCACCTCAAGTATCCGTGGGCATGATTATACGATATGCATCACACAATCTCATATTCATCCAACCAACATAAAAGTACTTCAAAGAGTGCCCCAAAGTTTCTACCGGAGAGTCAAGAACGCGTGCCAACCCCTATGCATAGGTTCATGGGCGGAACCCGCAAGTTGGTCACCAAAACATACATCAAGTGGCACATGATATCCCGTTGTCACCACAGATAAGCACGACAAGACATACATCAAGTGTTCTCATAAAAGACTCAATCTGATAAGATAACTTCAAAGGGGAAACTCAATCCATTACAAGCGAGTAGAGGGGGAGAAGAAACATAAGATCCAACTATAATAGCAAAGCTCGCGATACATCAAGATCGTGCCAAATCAAGAACACGAGAGAGAGAGATCAGACACATAGCTACTGGTACATACCCTCAGCCCTGAGGGTGAACTACTCCTCCTCGTCATGGAGAGCGCCGGATGATGAAGATGGCCACCATGAGGGTTCCCCCCTCAGTGAGTGCCTAACAAGGTCCCATTGGTTTTGGTGGCTACAGAGGCTTGCAGCGGCGGAACTCCCAATCTATCTTCTGTTCGGAAGTTTTATGATACGAGGAATATATGGGTGCAGGGGTACGCCGGTGGACCGAAGGGGGGCACGAGGCGGGGCGCCTGTGGGGGGGGCGCCCCACCTCGTGAGCACCTCCTTCTTTCCCCGACGCACTCCAAGTCCATCGGGTGGCTTTCCTTCCAAAAATAACTTCTCTAGTTGATTTCGTTCCATTTTGACTCCATCTGATATTCCTTTTCCTCGAAACGCTGAAATAGGCATAAAACAGCAAATCAGGGCTGGGACGCCGGTTAATAGGTTAGTCCCAAAAATAATATAAAAGTGGATAATAAAGCCCAATATTGCCCAAAACAGTAGATAATATAGCATGGAGCAATCAAAAATTATAGATACGTTTGAGACGTATCAATCATCCCCAAGCTTAATTCCTGCTCGTCCTCAAGTAGGTAAATGATAAAAAAGATAATTTTTGATGTGGAATGCTAGTTGGCATAATTTCAATGTAATTATTCTTACTTGTGATATGAATATTCAGATCCGAAAGATTCAAGACAAAAGTTTAATATTGACATAAAAATAATAATACTTCAAGCATACTAACAAAGCAATTATGTCTTCTCAAAATAACATGGCCAAAGAAAGTTATCCCTACAAAATCATATAGTCTGGCTATGCTCCATCTTCCCCACACAAAATATTTAAATCATGCACAACCCCGATGACAAGCCAAGCAATTGTTTCATACTTTTGACATTCTCAAACTTTTTCAATCTTCACGTAATACATGAGCGTGAGCCATGGACATAGCACTATAGGTGGAATAGAATGGTGGTTGTGGAGAAAACAAAAAGAGGGGAACATAGTCTCACATCAACTAGGCGTAACAACGGGCTATGGAGATGCCCATCAATAGATATCAATGTGAGTGAGTAGGGATTGCCATGCAACGGATGCACTAGAGCTATAAGCATATGAAAGCTCAACAAAAGAAACTAAGTGGGTGTGCATCCAACTGGCTTGCTCACGAAGACCTAGGGCATTTTGAGGAAGCCCGACATTGGAATATACAAGCCAAGTTCTATAATGAAAAATTCCCACTAGTATATGAAAGTGACAAAATGAGAGACTCTCTATCATGAAGATCATGGTGCTACTTTGAAGCACGAGTGTGGTAAAAGGATAGTAGCATTGCCCCTTCTCTCTTTTTCTCTCATTTTTTTATTTGGGCCTTTTCTCTTTTTTTAATGGCCTCTTTTTTTTCTCTTTTTTTATTTTTTTATTTTTCGTCCGGAGTCTCATCCCGACTTGTGGGGGAATCACAGTCTCCATCATCCTTTCCTCACTGGGACAATGCTCTAATAATGATGATCATCACACTTTTATTTTTCTTACAACTCAACAATTACAACTCGATGCTTAGAACAAAATATGACTCTATATGAATGCCTCCGGCGGTGTACCGGGATATTCAATGATTCATAAGTGACATGTATGAAAGAATTATGAACGGTGGCTTTGCCACAAATACGATGTCAACTACATGATCATGCTAGCAATATGACAATGATGGAGCACGTCATAATAAACGGAACGGTGGAAAGTTGCATGGCAATATATCTCGGAATGGCTGTGGAAATGCCATGATAGGTAGGTATGGTGGCTGTTTTGAGGAAGGTTTATGGTGGGTGTATGATACCGGCGAAAGGTGCGCGGTATTAGAGAGGCTAGCAATGGTGGAAGGATGGGAAAAAGTGTGTATAATCCATGGACTCAACATTAGTCATAAATAACTTATATACTTATTGCAAAAATCTACAAGTTATCAAAGCAAAGTATTACGCGCATGCTCCTAGGGGGATAGATTGGTAGGAAAAGACCATCGCTCGTCCCCGACCGCCACTCATAAGGAAGACAATCAATAAATAAATCATGCTCCGACTTCATCACATAACGGTTCACCATACGTGCATGCTACGGGAATCACAAACTTTAAAACAAGTATTTCTCAAATTCACAACTACTCAACTAGCATGACTCTAATATCACCATCTTCATATCTCAAAACAATTATCAAGCATCAAACTATTCTTAGTATTCAACACACTCATAAGAATTCTTACAAATCTTTTATTCTTAGCATATTAGGATTATTTAAGCAAATTACCGTGCTATTTAAGACTCTCAAAATAATATAAGTGAAGCATGAGATTTCATATATTTCTTCAAAATAAAACCACCACCGTGCTCTAAAAGATATAAGTGAAGCACTAGAGCAAACAACAAACTACTCCAAAAGATATAAGTGAAGATCAATGAGTAGTTGAATAATTATGTAACTATGTGAAGACTCTCTAACATTTAAGAATTTCAGATCTTGATACTTTATTCAAACAGCAAGCAAGAACAAAAGAAAATAAAATGACGCTCCAAGCAAAACACATATCATGTGGTGAATAAAAATATAGCTCCAAGTAAAGTTACCGATGAGCGAAGACGAAAGAGGGGATGCCTTCCGAGGAATCCCCAAGCTTAGACGCTTGGTTATCCTTGAATATTACCTTGGGGTGCCTTGGGCATCCCCAAGCTTAGGCTCTTGTGACTCCTTATTCCATAGTCCATCGAATCTTTACCCAAAACTTGAAAACTTCACAACACAACACTCAACAGAAAACTCGAAGTCTGCTAGCTTAAAGAAAACAAAACACCACTTCAAGGTACTTTAATGAACTCATTATTTATTTATATTGGTGTTAAACATACTATATTCCAACTTATCTATGGTTTATAAACTATTTTACTAGCCATAGATTCATCAAAATAAGCAAACAACACAATGAAAACAGAATCTGTCAAAAACAGAACAGTCTGTAGTAATCTGTAACTAACGCAAACTTCTGGAACTCCAAAAATTCTAAAATAAATTGGTGGACCTGAGGAATTTTTATAGTAATCACCTTCAAAAAGAATCAACTAAATAGCATTTTCCAGTAAAAGGTTCTAGCTAATCTCGTGAGCGCTAAAGTTTCTGTTTTTTACAGCATGATCATAAAGACTTCACCCAAGTCTTCCCAAAGGTTCTACTTGGCACAAAACATAAAACCACATCTAAACAGAATCTAGATGGATTAGTTATTAATAAACATAACCAAAAAGCAATAAACTAAAATAAAATTGGGTTGCTTCCCAACAAGCGCTATCGTTTAACGCCCCTAGCTAGGCATGATGATTTCAATGATGCTCACATAAAAGATAAGGATTGAAACATAAAGAGAGCATCATGAAGAATATGACTAGCACATTTAATTCTAACCCACTTCCTATGCGTAGGGATTTTGTGAGCAAACAACTAATGGGAACAATAATCAACTAGCATAGGAAGGCAAAACAAGCATAACTTCAAAACTTTAAGCACATATAGAGGAAACTTGATATTATTGCAATTCCTACAAGCATATATTCCTCCCTCATAATAATTTTCAGTAGCATCATGAATGAATTAAACAATATAACCAGCACCTAAAGCATTATTTTCATGATCTACAAGCATAGAATTTTTATTACTCTCCACATAAGCAAATTTCTTCTCATGAATAATAGTGGGAGCAAACTCAACAAAATAACTATCATATGATTGAAAATTAAGATCAAGATCACAAGTTTCATGGTTATAATTATTCTTTAAAGCATATGTGTCATCACAATAATCATCATAGATAGGGGGCATGCTTTCTTCATAGTAAATTTGCTCATCAAAGCTTGGGGGACAAAAAATATCATCTTCATCAAACATAGCTTCCCCAAGCTTGTGGCTTTGCATATCATTAGCATCATGGATATTCAAGGAATTCATACTAACAACATTGCAATCATGCTCATCATTGAAAGATTTAGTGCCAAACATTTTAATGCATTCTTCTTCTAACACTTGGGCACAATTTTCCTTTCCATCATACTCACGAAAGATATTAAAAAGATGAAGCGTATGAGACAAACTCAATTCCATTTTTTTGTAGTTTTCTTTTATAAACTAGACTAGTGCTAAAACAGGAAACAAAAAGATTCGATTAAAAGATCTAAAGATATACCTTCACTTACCTAGCCTCCCCAGCAACGGCGCTAGAAAAGAGCTTGATCTCTACTACACAACCTTCTTCTTGTATACGTTGTTGGGCCTGCAAGTGCACAGGTTTGTAGGACAGTAGCAAATTTCCCTCAAGTGGATGACCTAAGGTTTATCAATCCGTGGGAGGCATAGGATGAAGATGGTCTCTCTCAAGCAACCCTGCAACCAAATAACAAAGAGTCTCTTGTGTCCCCAACACACCCAATACAACGGTAAATTGTATAGGTGCACTAGTTCGGCGAAGAGATGGTGATACAGGTGCAATATAGATAGTAGATAAATGTATTTGTAATCTGAAATAATAAAAAACAGCAAGGTAACTAATGATAAAAGTTAGCACAAACGGTATTGCAATGATAGGAAACAAGGCCTAGGGTTCATACTTTCACTAGTGCAAGTTCTCTCAACAATAATAACATAGATATATCATATAACAATCCCTCAACATGCAACAAAGAATCACTCCAAAGCCACTAATAGCGGAGAACAAACATAGAGATTATGGTAGGGTACGAAACCACCTCATAGCTATTCTTTCGGATCAATCTATAAAAGAGTTCATACTAGAATAACACCTTAAGACACAAATCAACCAAAACCCTAATGTCACCTAGATACTCCATTGTCACCTCAAGTATCCGTGGGCATGATTATACGATATGCATCACACAATCTCAGATTCATCCAACCAACATAAAAGTACTTCAAAGAGTGCCCCAAAGTTTCTACCGGAGAGTCAAGAACGCGTGCCAACCCCTATGCATAGGTTCATGGGCGGAACCCGCAAGTTGGTCACCAAAACATACATCAAGTGGCACATGATATCCCATTATCACCACAGATAAGCACGGCAAGACAAACATCAAGTGTTCTCATAAAAGACACAATCTGATAAGATAACTTCAAAGGGGAAACTCAATCCATTACAAGAGAGTAGAGGGGGAGAAGAAACATAAGATCCAACTATAATAGCAAAGCTCGCGATACATCAAGATCGTGCCAAATCAAGAACGCACGCGAGAGAGAGAGAGAGAGATCAAACACATAGCTACTGGTACATACCCTCAGCCCCGAGGGTGAACTACTCACTCCTCGTCATGGAGAGCGCCGGGATGATGAAGATGGCCACCGGTGCGGGTTCCCCCCCTCTGGCAGGGTGCCGGAACAGGGTCCCGATTGGTTTTTGGTGGCTACAGAGGCTTGCAGCGGCGTAACTCCCGATCTAACTTCTGTTCTGGAAGTTTTACGATACGTAGGTATATATGGGTGCAGGGGGTACGTCGGTGGACCGAAGGGAGGCCACGAGGCAGGGGGCGCGCCCAGCACCTCCCTTCTTTCCTGACGTGCACTCCAAGTCCACCGGGTGGCTTTCCTTCCAAAAATAACTTCTGTAGTTGATTTCGTTCCGTTTTGACTCCGTCAGATATTCCTTTTCCTCGAAACACTGAAATAGGCATAAACCAGCAAATCTGGGCTAGGCCTCCGGTTAATAGGTTATTCCCTAAAATAATATAAAAGTGGATAATAAGGCCCAATATTGCCCAAAACAGTAGATAATATAGCATGGAGCAATCAAAAATTATAGATACGTTGGAGACGTATCAATATGTCTCCGTCATATCTCCTTTTCCTAACGCTTTACCTCTTGTTTTGGAATCTAATTTGCATGTGTCGGTGTTTTGGGAACGGGGTCCCTAGACTTGCCTGCGTGCGGCCCACGGCGTGGCTAGGCCAGCAGGCCGTACAGTCCATCTTCATCAACAAGGCATCCGAGACCCTCGCGAGGGCCCAAGCCTCGCGAGGGGGACGATGCAACACCTCCTCAGGAGTGGCCTAGTCAGGCAGGCTCACGAGGAGTAGAGATATCAAGGCGGGGAAAACCTCACGAGGCTCTCGTGACGTGAGCCGTGACGATCGGCGCCAGGCGGGCGCCAGCGCGCGCAGCGTCCTTGTTTCCTCTTTGGTGCTAAGGAGGCCAGCGCAGGCGAGGAGTACTGAGGCATCAGGCAAAGGTTGCCATATCGGTGCAATGAGACCAAGACCAGAAGGACAGCAAGACGGAGGTCACCGTGGAGCCCAAGACGGCGTCGCCGCCGGAGCCTTTTGCAGGCGAAGACCACTTATGTCAGGATAGCTTGTACTAGCTATCCCCCTTCAAATTTTCCCGCCGTTGTTGGCTCCCTTCCGGCTCAATATTTGGGGAGAGGACCAGGGCCTATATAAGTAGAGCTAGCCACCACAATAGGGGGATCGAGCAGTTCACCTAGCTCTCACCCGCTAAGTCACCAAAGCACAAGAACACCTCATCCTCAGGAGGCTGTTCTTCCCTCTGTACTGTTCATCCTCAGCCCAAGAGGCAATCCACCACCACCACACTAGAGTAGGGTATTACACCACAACGGTGGCCCGAACCAGTATAAATCTCGTGTCTTTCTATGTTGTGAGCTCGTTGAGTTCGTCCGCGAGATCTTAGCGAGCTAGGGCGTAGATCGGTAGGAGGGAAAGACTTCGCGCGCACCCCAGTGTTCGAACCTTAAGGGTTTGCCGGAACCCAACATCCGACATTTGGCGCGCCAGGTAGGGGTGCACCAGAGCTCCTCTCTAGCAACCTGCGCCCCGCGCCGCCGCACTTCCCCCCCATGGCAGGTGCCCCGCCATCCACCTCTGCGGCCGACATCAACAGCGGGACATCTGGGTACCGAGCCCTGGCCCCCGTCCTACGGCGAGTGCGGTGGCCGACCAAGTTCAAGCTAGAGATGCCGCCGTGTTACGACGGTGCGGCAGACCCGACGCCGTTCGTGCTGGCGTATGAGGAGGCTGTCCTCGAAGCCGGAGGCAATGACAAGATCATGGCCAACTGGTTCCACATGGCCCTCGCCGGTGATAACCCACAAGTATAGGGGATCGCAACAGTTTTCGAGGGTAGAGTATTCAACCCAAATTTATTGATTCGACACAAGGGGAGCCAAAGAATATTCTCAAGTATTAGCATTTGAGTTGTCAATTCAACCACATCTGGATAACTTAGTATCTGCAGCAAAGTATTTAGTAGCAAAGTAATATGGAAGTAACGGTAATGGTAGCAAAAGTAATATTTTTGGGTTTTGTAGTGATTGTAACAGTAGCAACGGAAAAGTAAATAAGCGAAGAACAATATGTGAAAAGCTCGTAGGCATTGGATCGGTGATGGAGAATTATGCCGGATGCGGTTCATCATGTAACATCATAACATAGGGGTGACCAGGAACTAGCTCCAATTCATCAATGTAATGTAGGCATGTATTCCGAATATAGTCATACGTGCTTATGGAAAAGAACTTGCATGACATATTTTGTCCTACCCTCCCGTGGCAGCGGGGTCCTAATGGAAACTAAGAGATATTAAGGCCTCCTTTTAATAGAGTACCGAACGAAAGCATTAACACATAGTGAATACATGAACTCCTCAAACTATGGTCATCACCGGGAGTGGTCCCGATTATTGTCACTTCCGGGTTTCCGGATCATAACACATTGTAGGTGACTATAGACTTGCAAGATAGGATCAAGAACTCACATATATTCATGAAAACATAATAGGTTCAGATATGAAATCATGGCACTCGGGCCCTAGTGACAAGCATTAAGCATAGCAAAGTCATAGCAACATCAATCTCAGAACATAGTGGATACTAGGGATCAAACCCTAACAAAACTAACTCGATTACATGATAAATCTCATCCAACCCATCACCGTCCAGTAAGCCTATGATGGAATTACTCACGCACGACGGTGAGCATCATGAAATTGGTGATGGAGGAAGGTTGATGATGACGACGGCGACGGATTCCCCTCTCCGGAGCCCCGAACGGACTCCAGATCAGCCCTCCCGAGAGGTTTTAGGGCTTGGCGGCAGCTCCGTATCGTAAACCGCGATGAATCCTTCTCTCTAATTTTTTCTCCCCGAACACGAATATATGGAGTTGGAGTTGAGGTCGATGGAGCAACAGGGGGCCCACGAGGCAGGGGGCGTGCCTAGGGGGGCAGGCGCGCCCCCCACCCTCGTGGACAGGTGGAGGCCCCCCTGACGTGGATTCTTCTTCCAGTATTTTTAATATTTTCCAAAAATATGTTCCGTGGAGTTTCAAGTCATTCCGAGAACTTCTGTTTCTGCACATAAATAACACCATGGCAATTCTGCTGAAAACAACGTCAGTCCGGGTTAGTTCCATTCAAATCATGCAAGTTAGAGTCCAAAACAAGGGCAAAAGTGTTTGGAGAAGTAGATATGACGGAGACATATCAACTCCCCCAAGCTTAAACCTTTGCTTGTCCTCAAGAAATTCAGTTGAAAAACTGAAAGTGATAAAAAAACTTCTACAAACTCTGTTTGCTCTTGTTGTTGTAAATATGTAAAGCCAGCATTCAAGTTTTGAGCAAAGATTATGACTAACCATATTCACAATAACTCTTAGGTCTCATGTTTACTCATATCAATGGCATAATCAACTAGCGAGCAATAATAATAAATCTCGGATGACAACACTTTCTCAAAACAATCATAATATGATATAATAAAATGGTATCTCGCTAGCCCTTTCCGAGACCGCAAAACATAAATGCAGAGTACCTTTAAAGATCAAGGACTGGCTAAACATTGTAATTCATGGTAAAAGAGATCCAGTCATAGTCATACCCAATATAAATTAATAGTAATGGATGCAAATGACAGCAATGCTCTCCAGCTGGTGCTTTTTAATAAGAGGGTGATGACTCAACATGAAAGTAAATAGATAGGCCCTTCGCAGAGGGAATCAGGGATTTGTAGAGGTGCCAGAGCTCGGTTTTAAAGCAGGGATAAATAATATTTTGAGCGGCTTACTTTCATTGTCAACATAACAACCAAGAGATGGCGATATCTTCCATGCTACACACATTATAGGCGGTTCCCAAACAGAACGGTAAAGTTTATACTCCCCTCCACCAACAAGCATCAATCCATGGCTTGCTCGAAACAACGAGTGCTTCCAACTAGCAACAGTCCCAGGGGGAGTTTTGTTTGCAATTATTTTGATTTAGTTTGCATAAAGCATGGAACTGGGCATCCCGGTGACCAGCCATTTTCCCGTGAATGAAGAGCGGAGTCCACTCCTCTTGAGAATAACCCGCCTAACATGGAAGATAAGGACAGCCCTAGTTTATACATGAGCTATTCGAGCATACAAAACAGAATTTCATTTGAAGGTTTAGAGTTTGGCACATACAAATTTACTTGGAATGGCAGGTAGATACCGCATATAGGAAGGTATGGTGGACTCATATAGGATAACTTTGGGGTTTAAGGGATTGGATGCACAAGCAGTATTCCCGCTTAGTACAAGTGAAGGCTAGCAAAAGACTGGGAAGCGACCAACCAGAGAGCGACAACAGTCATGAACATGCATTAAAATTAATAAACATTGAGTGCAAGCATGAGTAGGATATAATCCACCATGAACATAAATATCGTTAAGGCTATGTTGATTTTGTTTCAAGTACATGTGTGAACATGTGCCAAGTCGAGTCTCTTAAATCATTCAAAGGAGGATACCACCCCACTATACCACATCACAACCATTTTAATAGCATGTTGGCACGCAAGGTAAACTATTATAAACTCCTAGCTAATCAAGCATGGCACGAGTAACTATAATCTCTAATTGTCATTGCAAACATGTTCATTCATAATAGGTTGAATCAGGAACGATGAACTAATCATATTTACAAAAACAAGAGAGGTCGAGTTCATACCAGCTTCTCTCATCTCAATCAGTCCATCATATATCATCATAATTGCCTTTCACTTGCATGACCGAACGATGTGAAAATAATAAGAGTGCACGTGCGTTGGACTAAGCTGGAATCTGCAAGCATTCAATAAACAGGAGAAGACAAGGAAATATGGGCTCTTGGTCAAATCAACAATAATGCATATAAGAGCCACTTCAACAATTTCATTATGGTCTTCTCCTATCGACCCCCAAAGAAAACAAAAGAAATAAAACTATTTACACGGGAAAGCTCCCAACAAGCAAAAGAAGAACGGGAAATATTTTTGTGTTTTCTTTTAATTATTACTACTACAACAAGAAAAGTAAACTAACTAAAAGCTACACTAATTTTTTTGGTTTTTCTTAAGGTTTATTAAACACAGAAGAAGAAAGCAAGAAAAAGGAAAATAAACTAGCATGGATATTACAGGGAAAGAGTATGAGCACCTACAACTTAGCAACGAGTGTGTGAACATGAATGTAATGTCGGTGAGAAATACGTACTCCCCCAAGCTTAGGCTTTTGGCCTAAGTTGGTTTATTGCCACGGGTGGCCTGGCGGATATCCATAGTTGTAGCTAGGGTCGTACTGAGATGCGGCGGCTATTGCCTCCTGGGCTACAGCGTGGCGGCGAGCTGCCTCCGCCATCCTCTCGTACTGATCTGCCTCCTCTCTGGTAATAAAATGTCTTCCTTTTTCCTGATAATCAAAGAAGGCAGGAGTAGGGAGAGTAATATTGACAGGGCGACCCCTGTCAAAGATTAGTCGGTACTGGAGAGGTGGTTCATTCCTCTCGACAAACTGGTGGTGAACCATAGCATTAAAGTCTAGATAAGTAGGAGGCAATTCAATATCATCATCATGTATGGTTACACCAAGTAAATCAGCTAAGTGGGTTGCATAAATTCCACCAAAGAAATCTCCATTTAATCTATTATGATGCGACCTACGTGCAACAATGGCTCCCAAATTATAAGATTTGTCTCCTAACACAGCACTCCCAAGAATACTAAGATCAGGCACACACATATGACATGCTTCATCTTTATAATTTATGCACCTACCTATGAAGAGAGCAAAATAATGTATAGCAGGAAAATGAATGCTCCCTATGGTAGCTTGTGCTATATCTCTAGATTCCCCACAGTTATACCAGCAAGAAAATCTCTAAATTCAGATTTGCGAGGTTCACTAGCACTACCCCATTGTGGAAGTTTCAAGCAGTGGTAAAATCCTCTAAGTCAATCATATAAGATTTTTCATAAAGATCAAATAGGACAGTTGGAGAATTGCGTGAAGATGAAAATTCAAACCTCCTCACAAAGGAACTAGTGAGATAGTGGTACTGGCGGCACTTTTCCTCCTCGAAGCTCACAAGATCAGCGTTACGCAAATATGCATTAAATTCTTCCTTGATTCCCGCTCGATCCATAAATTCCTATGAAGGCCATTCACAAGGCCGCACTGGAGCGTTCCTTGGTGGCTCATCGTCAGCATCACGCATTGCAGGCCTGGGTCCTTGCTTCCTTGAAGAACCACCTTGGTACATTTTCCTAAGCATATTTCTTCCTCTAAAAATGTCTGAAATTTTAAGTAACTTCAAATAAAAGTGAGCCAAACTCAACAAAATTGATAGGAACTGCTCCCACAAGTGCCTAGAGCCTATATCATGCATTAGAACTACTTAGAACCATATAAATTTGACATGCAAACTCAAGAACATGGTCACCTAGGCAGCACAAATTTGCAATGAATAAAGCACTAGAACAAAAACTAATTGGACCAATGGAGGAGTCACATACCAAGGAACAATCCCCCCAAGCAGTTTTGTGAGAGGTGCTTTGAGCAAGGAGATCAAAAATCGCAGCAAAATGAGCTAGAACTCGTGCTTGAGCTGGATGGTGATTTTTTTGGGAGGAAGAAGGAGTGTGTGGGTGCAGGAATAAGTGGAGGGGGCCACCATGGGCCCATGAGGCAGGGGGCGCCCTAGACCCTCGTGGCCAGGTGCTTGCTCCCCTTGGTGTGTTCTCAGTGCCAGATATTCTCAAATATTCCAGAAAAAATCATATTAAATTGGCAGGGCATTTGGAGAACTTTTATTTTTGGGGTATTTTTATATTGCACGGATAAATCACAAAACAAACAGAAAATACTATTTTTACTTTATTTCAACTAAATAACAGAAAGTAGAAAGAGAGTACAGAAGGTTGTGCCTTCTAGTTTCATCTATCCCATGCTCATCAAAAGGAATCCGCTAACAAGGTTGATCAGGTCTTATTAACAAACTCATTCCAAATAACATGGAACCGGAGAAATTTCGAATAACACTATGTTACCTCAACGGGGATATGCACATCTCCAATAATAAGAAAATCATATCTCTTTTTGACAGTAGGAAGAGGAAATTAAAAACCTCCAAAAATAATTGATGGAATTTTTTCAATAGAATTGATACTGTGGACTTGAGGTTGTTTCCTCGGAAAGTGTACCATATGCTCATTACCATTAACATGAAAAGTGACATTGCCTTTGTTGCAATCTATAACATCCCCTGTAGTATTCAAAAAGGGTCTTCCAAGAATAATAGACATACTATCGTCCTCGGGAATATCAAGAATAACAAAGTCCGTTAAAATAGTAACGTTTGCAACCACAACAGGCACATCCTCACAAATACTGACAGGTATAGCAGTTGATTTATCAGCCATTTGCAAAGATATTTCAGTAGGTGTCAACTTATTAAAATCAAGTCTACAATATAAAGAATGAGGCATGACACTAATACCGGCTCCAAGATCACATAAAACAGTTTTAACATAATTTCTTTTAATGGAGCATGGTATAGTGGGTACTCCTGGATCTCCTAGTTTCTTTGGTATTCCACCCTTAAAAGTATAATTACCAAGCATGGTGGAAATTTCAGCTTCCGGTATCTTTCTTTTATTTGTAACAATATCTTTCATGTACTTAGCATAAGGATTCATTTTGAGCATATCAGTTAATCGCATATGCAAAAAGATAGGTCTAATCATTTCAGCAAAGCGCTCAAAATCCTCATCATCCTTTTTCTTGGATGGCTTAGGAGGAAAAGGCATGGGTCTCTGAACCCATGGTTCTCTTTCTTTATCGTGTTTCCTAGCAACAAAGTCTCTCTTATCATAATGTTGATTCTTTGATTGTGGGTTATCAAGATCAACAGCAGGTTCAATTTCTACATCATTATGATTACTAGGTTGAGCATCATCATGAACATTATCATTAACATTTTCATTAGGTTCATGTTCATTACCAGATTGTGTTTCAGCATCAGAAATAGAAATATCATTAGGATTCTTAGGTGTTTCAGCAATAGGTTCACTAGAAGCATGGAAAGTCCTATCATTTTTCTTTTTCTTCTTTTTAGAAGGACTAGGTGCATCTAAATTATTTCTCTGAGAATCCTGCTCAATTCTCTTAGGATGGCCTTCAGGATACAAAGGTTCCTGAGTCATTTTACCAGTTCTAGTAGCCACTCTAACAACATAGTCATTATTTTTACTATTCAATTCATTGAGCAAATCATTCTGAGCTTTAAGTACTTGTTCTACTTAAGTGGTAACCATAGAAGCATGTTTACTAATGAGTTTAAGTTCACCTTTAACTCTAGACATATAATCACCCAAGTGTTCAATCATATAAGCATTTTGTTTTAATTGTCTACCAAAATAAGCATTAAAATCTTCTTGCTTAACCATAAAGTTATCAAACTCATCCAAACATTGGCTAGCAAACTTTGTAGGAGGGATTTCAGCTTTATCATATCTATAGAGAGAATTTAACTTTACTACCTGTGTCGGGTTATCAAGACCATGAGTTTCTTCAATAGGTAATGGATTAAGATCGGATATTTCTTCAACAGGCGGTAAATTAGGACCATGTATTTCTTCAATAGGTGGTAAATACTTAAATCTTCAGCTTTAATACCTTTTTCTTCATAGATTTATTTGCCTCTTGCATATCTTCACGACTGAGAAATAGAACACCCCTCTTATTCGGAGTTGGTTTAGGAATAGGCTCACGAGTTGGCTCAGGAAGTGTCCAATTATTTTCATTTGTCAACATATTATTCAATAGAATCTCAGCTTCATCTGTGTTCTTTCCCAAAAATGTAACCAGCACAACTATCCGTAATCTCCGAAGCATCGCTAGTCCATTATAAAAGATATCAAGTATTTCATTTTTCTTAAGAGGATGATCAGCAAAGCATTATATTGGAGAAGCCTCCCCAAGTTTGTGGGAGACTCTCTTCTTCAATTTGCACAAAATTATATATTTCCCTTAAGGCAACTTGTTTCTTATGAGCGGGGAAATATTTAGCAGAGAAGTAATAAATCATATCCTGGGGACTACGCACACAACCAGGATCAAGAGAATTAAACCATGTGTTAGCATCACCCTTTAATGAGAACGGAAATATTTTAAGGATATAAAGGTAGCGAGATTTCTCATCATTCGTGAACAGGGTGGCTATATCATTTAATTTAGTAAGATGTGCCACAACAGTTTCAGATTCATAGCCATAAAAAGGATCAGATTCAACCAAAGTAATTATATCAAGATCAACAGAGAATTCATAATCCTTATCAGTAACACAGATAGGTGAAGTAGCAAAAGCAGGGTCAGGTTTCATTCTAGCATTAAGAGATTGTTGCTTCCATTTAGCTAATAACCTCTTAAGATCATATCTATCATTGCAAGCTAAAATAGCTCTAGCAGCTTCTTCATCCATAACATAACCCTCAAGAACAACAGGCAATTCATATTTATTAGGGGGAGAGTCTTCATCATCACTATCTTCAATATTGTCAGTTTCAATAATTTCATTCTCTCTAGCCCTAGCAAGTTGTTCATCAAGAAATTTACCAAGTGGCACAGTAGTATCAAGCATAGAAGTAGTTTCATCATAAGTATCATGCATAGCAGAAGTGGCATCATCAATAACATGCATATATCGTAATGAATAGCGTAAGGGGTTTAGGTGTCGCAAGCTTACTCAAAACAGAAGGTGAATCAAGTGCAGAGCTAGATGGCAGTTCCTTACCTCCCCTCGTAGTTGAGGGATATTTTGTTGTTTTCACGTCTTTCAAGTTCTACATAGTGACCAGCATATATAAATCCCAAGTGACTCAAAGAATAGAACTATGCTCCCCGGCAACGATGCTAGAAAATAGTCTTGATAACCCACAAGTATAGGGGATCGCAACAGTTTTCGAGGGTAGAGTATTCAACCCAAATTATTTGATTTGACACAAGGGGAGCCAAAGAATATTCTCAAGTATTAGTAGTTGAGTTGTCAATTCAACCACACCTGGATAACTTAGTACCTGCAGCAAAGTATTTAGTAGCAAAGTTATATGGAAGTAACGGTAACGGTAGCAAAAGTAATATTTTTGGGTTTTGTAGTGATTGTAACAAAGAGCAACGAAAAGTAAATAAGCGAAGAACAATATGTGAAAAGCTCAGAGGCATTGGATCGGTGATGGAGAATTATGCCGATGCGGTTCATCATGTATCAATCATAACATAGGGTGACACGTAACTAGCTCCAATTCATCAATGTAATGTAGGCATGTATTCAATATAGTCATACGTGCTTATGGAAAAGAACTTGCATGACATATTTTGTCCTACCCTCCCGTGGCAGCGGGGTCCAAATTGAAACTAAGAGATATTAAGGCCTCCATTTAATAGAGTACCGGACCAAAGCATTAACACATAGTGAATACATGAACTCCTCAAACTATGGTCATCACCGGGAGTGGTCCTGATTATTGTCACTTCGGGGTTGTCGGATCATAACACATAGTAGGTGACTATAGACTTGCAAGATAGGATCAAGAACTCACATATATTCATGAAAACATAATAGGTTCAGATCTGAAATCATGGCACTCGGCCCTAGTGACAAGCATTAAGCATAGCAAAGTCATAGCAACATCAATCTCGTAACATAGTGGATACTAGGATCAAACCCTAACAAAACTAACTCGATTACATGATAAATCTCATCCAACCCATCACCGCCCAGTAAGCCTATGATGGAATTACTCACGCACGACGGTGAGCATCATGAAATTGGTGATGGAGGAAGGTTGATGATGACGACAGCGACAGATTCCCCTCTCCGGAGCCCCGAACGGACTCCAGATCAGCCCTCCCGAGAGGTTTTAGGGCTTGGCGGCGGCTTCGTATCGTAAAACGCGATGAATCCTCTCTCTAATTTTTTTCTCCCCGAACAGGAATATATGGAGTTGGAGTTGAGGTTGGTGGAGCAACAGGGGGCCCACGAGGCAGGGGGCGTGCCCAGGGGGCAGGCGCGCCCCCACCCTCGTGGACAGGTGGAGGCCCCCCTGATGTGGATTCTTCTTCCTGTATTTTTAATATTTCCCCAAAATATGTTCCGTGGAGTTTCAGGTCATTCCGAGAACTTTTGTTTCTCCACATAAATAACACCATGGCAATTCTGCTGAAAACAGCGTCAGTCCGGGTTAGTTCCATTCAAATCATGCAAGTTAGAGTCCAAAACAAGGGCAAAAATGTTTGGAAAAGTAGATACGACAGAGACGTATCAGCCGGCGAGCCGCGCGCCTGGCTGCTCAACCTCCCGGGATCCATGGTGGCCTCCTGGGGGGTACTCTGCGACCTCTTCGCCGCTCGCTACGCGGTGCCGGCGCACCATGCAGTCGCGGCCCTGCTGGGTGGCTCTCAAGCACCACCTTCAGACCACCATGTCAAGCCATTCCTCCGTCAGATCGAGGCCACCTCCAAGCGCCAGGGGGCTCCGCCGGGTTGGGCTGCGCCAGAGGCCGACCTCACCTTCGGCTCTGAAGACCACCCCGACTCCACCCCGGCTCCGGAATGCTCCCAATGCTCTGCACGCCCACCATCTGCAACGTGGCCGTTACCAAGACCCTCATCTACGGCGGTGCTGGCCTCAACTTGCTCTCTGTAGAAGCCTTCAGCCTTCTTCACGTGCCGCTCGAGCGGCTCGACCTCAGCAAGCCCTTCTCGGGAGTGGGTGGTGGAGCTGCCCACTCTCTGGGGCGGAACCGCCTCCCTGTCATCTTCGGCACACGCAAAACTACCACACCGAGCTGGTGGACTTCGACATCGCCCGCATCGGTCTCCCGTACAACGCCATCCTCGGGTACCCGGCTCTCATTCAGTTCATGGCGGCGACTCACCCGGCCTACAACCTCATGAAGATGCCAGGGAGCAAGGCCGTCCTCACCATCAAGGGGGACACTAAGGAGGCCATGACGGTGCTCAGGCTCGCCTTCAAGACCACGGCAGCAGCACAGCCCGCCGGCGCCGGTACCCTCGAGGCCAAGGAGGCCGCGCCTACCAAAAAGAAGCAACTGTTCACCCAAGACAAGGCGGAAACCAAGTAGGTGCTGGTCAACGAGGACGGGTCTTCAGGAGCCACCTTTACCATAGGAGCCGGCCTTGACCCGGGCCAAGAAGAAGCCTTGGTGAGGTTCTTGCGCGTGAACATGGAGATATTCGCGTGGGAACCCAATCAGCCGGTAGGGGTCCCAAGGGAAGTGATCCAGCATCATCTAAGGGTATGCCCCAACATACGCCCCGTGAAGCAGCGAGCAAGACGACAGTCCACTGAGAAGTAGGCCTTCATCGTCCAAGAGACACGCAAGCTGGAGGCGGCAGGTGCCATCCGAGAGGTTCGATATCCCAAATGGCTGGCGAACCCCGTCGTAGTGCCGAAGAAAGGCATGAAGGAACGGATGTGCGTCGACTTCACCAACCTTAACAAAGCCTGCCCCCAAGATCCATTCTCACTCCCGCGCATCGACCAGATTGTCGACTCCACCGCCGAGTGTGACCTGGCCAGGCTTCCCCGGTGCGCTCGTGGTATCATCAGATCAAGATGGCGGTGGAAGATGTGGAGAAGAGAGCCTTCCTGACACCATGTGGGGTGTACTGCTACACCTGCATGCCCTTTGGGCTGCGCAACGCGGGCGCGACCTTTCAGCGGTTGATGCACATCGCCCTGGGGCGGCAGGTCGGGAGAAACACACAGGCCTACGTCGATGACATAGTGGTCAAGTCTAGCGAGGCGAGGACATTGATTCAAGACTTGGAGCAGACCTTCGAGAGCCTGCGCCAAGTGAACGTGAGGCTTAACCCGAAGAAGTGCGTGTTCGGCGCCCCCTCCGGGCAAGCTGCTGGGGTTCCTCGTATCCCACAGAGGGATCGAGGTGAACCCAGAGAAGATCAAGGCCATCAAGGACATGAGCCCACCGCAGACCCTCAAAGAGATGCAGAAGCTAGCAGGGCGGGTGACCGCGTTATGGAGTTTCATCTCCAAACAAGGAGAGTGTGCCTTACCTTTCTTCAAGCTCATGAAGAAGAAGGGCCTATTCGAGTGGACCCCAGAGGCAGACCAGGCCTTCCAAGACCTCAAGAAATACCTTACCAGCCCCCCGGTCATGGTGGCACCACGGCCTCTCGAGCCTCTGGTACTCTACCTTGCCGCCACCTCAGATTTCGCCAACACAAGGCGCTGGTGGCAGTTCAGAGGAGCGCTAGCTGGCAGGCCGCTGCGCCAAGCCGAGCTGAAGTGGTGCAGGTCATGAAGGCGATCAAGGGCACCAGCGGTGGAAGACCAAGCTCAAGAGGCAACATCACGAAGCTCCCGAGGACACAGTCAGTCTCGAAACCCTCCACCTCGTGATATGCCCCGATCTCCGCAGGACCCGAGCCTCGACAAGGTGCCAGCCCTTGTCGAACACCCGTGTACTTCACAAGACTGCATCAAGGGACACGAGGGCACGCCACCCCATGCCCCGTAAACTCCCGCCGCACTCCTGGTGGCCTCACGCAGCTGCGACACTACTTCTGTGGCCACCCCATCAAGGTCGCCTCAGCCTACCCATTGGAGAGGGTACTCAGGAGCCCTAACTCAGCCGGAAGGGTCGCTGAGTGGAACATCGAGTTGCAAGCATTCCAGTTGGAGTTCAGCACTACCAGGGTCATCAAGGGGGCCGCGCTCGCTGACTTGTGGCAGAATGGATGGATGTCCCGACACTTGAGGAAGGAGAAGACCGGTGCTCCTCCCCAGGAAGCGAGGCTCCAGACGGCTGGGTCATGTATTTCGATGGCGCCTTCGCGCACCAGGGAGCGGGGGCTGGAGCACTTCTCATCTCGACAACTCAGGACAAGCTCTACTACACCGTGCAACTCTGCTTTCAGCACGACGAGAAGGTCTCCAACAATATCGCAGAATACGAAGGCCTCATAGCTAGCCTGAAGGCTCCCGCGGCTCTAGGGGTGAAGCGCCTCACCGTCAGGGGCGACTCGCAACTCCTCGTCAACTTATCCAACAAGGTGTACGAGCCGAAGGACGAGCATATGGAGGCCTACCTTGCGGAGGTGCGCAAGATGGAGAAGCAGTTCTCGGGCTTAGAGCTGCAGCACGTGCCCCGAGGCACCAACAAGGAAGCCGACGACATCGCCAGGAGAGCATCCAAACGGCAACCGTAGGAGCCCGGTGTCTTTGAGGAGCGGCTATTCAAGCCATCAGCTATGCCACCTCTTTCAAGCACGACTCAACCTCGGGAGGAGCTCTGAGGGAGTCCTGAATTAGGGGGTGTCCAGATAGCCGGACTATAACCTTCGGCCGGACTCCTAGACTATGAAGATACAAGATTGAAGACTTCGTCCCATGTCCGGATGGGACTTTCCTTGGCGTGGAATGCAAGCTTGGCGATACGGATATGTAGATCTCCTCCCATTGTAACCGACTGTAACCCTAGCCCTCTCCTGTCTATATAAACCGGAGGGTTTTAGTCCGTGAGGACTAACAACAATCATACATAGGCTAGCTTCTATGGTTTAGCCTCTCTGATCTCATGGTAGATCTACTCTTGTACTACCCATATCATCAATATTAATCAAGCAGGAGTAGGGTTTTACCTCCATCGAGAGGGCCCGAACTCGGGTAAAAACATCGTGTCCCTTGTCTCCTGTTACCATCCGCCTAGACGCACAATTCGGGACCCCTACCCGAGATCCGCTGGTTTTGACAATCGACATTGGTGCTTTCATTGAGAGTTCCTCCTGTCATCATCTTTAGGCCCGATGGCTCCTCCGATCATCAACAACGATGCTGTCCAGGTGAGACTTTTCTCCCCGACAGATCTTCGATTCGACGGCTTTGCATCGGGCCAATTCACTTGGCCATCCGAGCATATCGAAGCTACGCCCTCGCTATCATGTCGATTTGGAAGTTTGAACTACACGGCCGACGTCTGCAGAGACTTGATCTTCGACGGGTTCGAGCCACGCCAAGCCGCCGCAGCATCACCACGATGGGCATGATCTAGCTCGCCACGAACAGTTCCTCAGAGGCTACACCAAAGTCCGCCCGACCCTTAGCTCGGGCCGATCAAGGCCAATCAAGGACGGGTGGCTGGACACCGCCTCGGGTGCAATCTCTATGGCGATCGAGCCAACACCAGCCTTGTCCTTGCGGCTCGTGACTCAAGGTGCCGGACTCTCTCCGACTCAACCTTCCGCGCCCGCCAATCGAATCCGAGTGGGGCCCGATCATGGAGTTTGCCACCGTGGACATCTTTCAGCACTCGCCCTTCGGCGACATCCTGAATTCGCTAAAGTCTCTCTCTTTATCGAGAGCCCTGGCCGGACTATGGTCAGCAAGGTTGGGATGCGACGACGAAGAAATTCAAGGCCCACCCACCACCCACTTCAGAGCCACCGCCGATGATTTAACCGACATGCTCGACTTCGACTCAACACATCAACGGTATGGACGCCGATGCAGAGACGACCAAGAACCAGCGCCATAGGCAATCGGAAGGCCACCTCGCCATACGACATATACATGGTGGACACCCCAAAAGAAGGGAATGGCGATGGAACAACAGAGATGACCCTCCAAGAAGCAGCCTAAGCGCCAAGGCGTCGGGCGCCGCTTTAAATCCCGCCAAAGCAAAACGGCGATTCCAAAGACGGGAGATAATAACACCGGACAAGGTCGAAGACAACCCTCCAAAGCAGGATTCAACACAGCAGAGATGGAGAAGCCAGCCCTCATGAGAGAGCGCAGCATGAGAGGTAGAGGACGATAACTACATGCCTCCCTCCGGAGACAAGGCAAGCCTCGACGACGACGAATTTGTCGTGCCTGAGGATCACGTCGAACAAGAGCGTTTCAAACGCAGGCTTATGGCCACGGCGAGCAGCCTCAAGAAAAAACAGCAACAGCTTAGAGCTGACCAAGACTTGCTAGCCGACAGATGGACTGAAGTCCTTGCGGCCGAAGATTACGAACTCGAACGCCCCTCCAAGAGCTACCCAAAGCGCAAGCTGCAACCCCGATTAGAGGAGGAAGCACCTAAACCTACATCACCAACGCACGACGCGGCCGACCGGCCACCTCGTGGCCGCGACAGAGAGGCCTCTTGGCCCTCCACTCAAGCCGCACCCCGGCGTCGCTCGAAAAATACCAAGGCATGGGGAAACGCGCCAGACCTGCGAGATATATTGGAGGACAAGGAAAGGCAAACAAGATCGATCTACGGATCGCGTGAGCGCCCCACGACACGTGACGATAACCGTCATGTCGGATATGGCAAATCCGGCCGGGCCGAACATAGTAGACAAAGCTCATTTGAGCTACGTCGTGATATAGCCCAAGATGAGGCGCCAAGACACCCACTATGCTTCACAGATGAAGTAATGGATCATCAAATCTTCGAGGGTTTCAAACCCGTAAACATCGAATCATACGATGGCACAACAGATCCTGCGGTATGGATCGAGGATTATCTCCTTCATATCCACATGGCCCGCGGTGATGATCTACACGCCATCAAATACCTCCCACTCAAGCTTAAAGGACCAGCTCGGCATTGGCTTAACAGCTTACCAAAGATAGTCAATTGGTTGTTGGAGGACCTGATGCCGCATTCTCGACAATTTCAGGGCACCTATGTGCGACCACCGCACGCCGATGACCTAAGACACATAACTCAGAGCCGAGGAATCGCCGGACAATTCGGACACGGTTCCTCACCAAGAAAAATCAAATAGTCGACTGTCCGGACGCAGAGGCCCTCGCAGCCTTCAAACATAACATCCGTGACGAGTGGCTGGCCCGGCACCTAGGACGGGAAAAGCCGAAATCCATGGCAGCCCTCACAACACTCATGACCCGCTTTTGCACGCGAGAAGACAGCTGGCTAGCTCATAGAAATAACATGACCAAGAGCCCTGGTAATTCGGATACCAAGGATAGCAATGGCAGGTCGCATCGCAACAAGCACAAGCGCCGCATTAACGGCGACAATGCTGAGGATACGGCAGTTAATGCCGGATTCAAAGGCTCTAAACCCGGTCAGCGGAAAAAGCCATTTAAAAGAAATACTCTGGGCCTGTCCAGTTTGGACCGAGTACTCGATCGCTCGTGCCAAATACATGGCACCCCTGAAAAATCAGCCAATCACACCAACAGGGATTGTTGGGTGTTCAAGCAGGCATGTAAGTTAAGTGCCGAAAACATAGACAAGGGGCTCCATAGCGATGACGAGGAGGAGCCCCGGCCGCCGAACAATAGGGGACATAAGGGCTTCCCCTCACAAGTGCGGACGGTGAGCATGATATACGCAACCCACATACCCAAAAGGGAGCAGAAGCGTGCACTCAGGGACGTATATGCGTTGGAGCTAGTCGCTCCAAAGTTCAACCCATGGTCATCCTGCCCGATCACTTTTGATCGAAGAGACCACCCCACTAGCATCCGCCATGGCGGATTCGCCGCATTGGTTCTAGACCCAATCATTGACGGATTTCACCTCACTAGAGTCCTTATGGACGGCGGCGGCAGCCTAAACCTGCTTTATCAGGATACAGTGCGAAAAATGGGCATAGATCCCTCAAGGATTAAACCCACAAAGACGACCTTTAAAGGCGCCATACCAGTGTAGAGGCCAACTCGCACAGCTCGCCACACTTGAGGTGGTCTTCGATCCCGGATAATTTCCGGCGAGGAGTTAATCTTCGCCATAGTCCTGCTCCGCAGATGGCTATCACGCCTCGCTTCGGACGAACCGCACGGTAAAGTTCAATGCGGTGCTGACTACGATACCGAAGCTCAAGATTCCGTGCTCGAGGAGTCATTACGGTCAATGGAAACACCGAACGCTCTCTCCGAAAGGAGGAGCATACGGCGGCCCTCGCGGCGGAAGTACAAAATAGCCTCTCTAGGCAATTCTCTAGTCCGGCTATTAAACGTCCGGACACCGCTGCCGCCCCGAGTAACTTCTACAACAAGACCGCTGCACGCTCCGAGCATCGCCAGAGTAATGCGGCCCCAACCCCAGCCCTCGCGAAATTGCAAAACCAGACTACGCTGTACATAATTACGCCTGGAAATACCATGGGCATAGGGGAGGGCACGACCAAGACATGCCCAAAATGCGCTCAACCGCATTAGGGGCTCCCGATTTTGTCATTCTTTTTCTTACTTTCAGACTCCACTCTCCGGAAGGCCTGTCCGGCAAGACAATCGCCGAACACACGATGCAACAGCCAGGAGGCGTAAGCTACGTCGAATGTCAAGGTGGTCTCTATAACGAGCTAAATACCTGTCTTACATACCATCCCGCAGCTCGCCTCGAGGGGACATGTCAAATAGTCCAATCTCTTGCTTATCGCACTATTTGTATCGCTCGCTTTTACCGCAGCCTTTTCAATAAACAATACATAGCTTTTGTCTATTATTGCATTCCTTTATGTGAATATGTTCGCTATGACATTATGCAACCGTACACTTTGGTACAACCAATACACCAGGGGCTTAAGTACCCTGAATATGGTGTGACTAGTCCTAACACTCTCACGAAAAGCGGCACCCGAACTTATAGCATTATATGCATCGGTTCAATCATGTCTTGGGTCAATAGTTGGGTTTGCCTGCTCCCATGTTATGGTACCTTACGCCCGCTATATCGCTAAGGTAGCGCCGGGAGAACTACTGCGATTGTGCCCCGGTTGAGCTGGGTTAAGCACCTCAGTAGAGAAAGCTAAAACTGATCGTCATGATAGGGCGAGAGCTGGTCGCTGTTCGAGAGGTTTCGAGTCCCTAAAGACTTATGCTGCTTAGAGCGAGGAGCCGGCTTTGTCCGGCCTAGGCGTGGATAGTGCCCCGAACTCGGTCTTCCGAATACTGGGGGCTTTGCCGAAATTTAAAATTATAGAATTCTATGGCTAAGTGAGAGTCATAAAGCATTATAGTCCCATTGCCTTGTTCACAGCCGAGCGCCTCAAGGACCCAAGAATGGGAACAAGAGCGCCAGGTTTATCCCAACACCCCAAAGACTGTGGCATGGGGGCGGTTTACGACTCGCCATCTCTCGATTTAATAAACGGCCGCATATAAGGTAATATTTTAAATTCAAAAGCGTTGCTTAGCGATATGAACAAATTTTCAGCGCATGTGATAACACGAGCGAAGTTTACTCATAAATTACATCCTTGGAACATTCATCCGCCACAAGGCATGGCACCCTTCAGACACCCTCATAATACAATCTCGGCTTGCGATGTCCTTGCCTGCGGTAGCCCATTTGTCACCGGCTTCAAAGATCCATCTTGCCCCAAAGGCGCTTTAACACGGGCAAGGCCCTCGGGCGCCTTCGATGCATACAGAGCGCTTGATGACTTCAAGTCGTGGACAGGCATCCGCCACCGCCTCACCAGCCCAAAGTAGCTCCTGTGCATGACCTCCCTGTGCCATAGCCGGACTATAAGGTTCTTCATGGCCTGTTCGCCACCATATGGAGCTCGACCAGCTGCTTCACTGGTCGCTCAAAGGCACTGGTGTCCGCCTCAAAGATACTTGAGACCGAACACCTTCTCCGTCGAGCTCCCTCCTCGGCCCGGTAGTAGGCGGCAGCGTCGGACACAAGTCTTGGGGCAGATCTGCGAATGCTCCCGGAGAGCTCCGGACTGGGTAAGTAACAAGTAATTCACTTTCACATGCTTGCTTTGCATAAAGAATGTCTTACCCGCCGCTATCTTCTTCATCGCCTCAATTTCTGGAGGGCTTTTGGGCTTCGCCTTGGCAGATTTGGCGCCTCAAGGGCTGAGGCGAGCTCGACTCTCAAGTCTTGAGTCAAGCTCCAAACTCGTGTTTTTCCACGAGCCTCGGAGCTCTTGCTGCACCTCCGCCACCCGCGCCTCCTGCTTTTCTCGCTCGGTGCGCTCCACGGCCGCATTGTCTTTGGCCTTGGACAGCGCTTCCTTCAGGGTCGCCACCTCGGTCGTGGCCCCTGTAATACTCACATTGGTCCTGTCATTTTTGCAACCACATCTTTTTATATACTTACATAAGGTATTACTTACCTTCCTTGTCCTCGAGCTGCTTCTTGGCAAGGCCGAGCTCATTCTCGACCGCCGAGGCTCTGCTTAATGCATCGACCTCTGCAGCCGGTCTGGGCAGAGGTCAGCAAAGACATCCTGCATTCCCATATTGACATACTTATGTTAGACTCCTCACAGATATCTTTTTGATCCTCGCCCAGCTTTTCTTTCTGAACACCAAACCGAGCATCGTGGGCTACTATCTATGTGGTAATATTTTTACATATCTTAAATACATACCTCAATGCCTGTTAGAAGGCTAGCACAGCTTCACCAGCCCGCCTTGGCGGATCGAACCTTCCGGATCACCACACTCATAATGGTGCGGTGTTTCGCCGATGGAGGCGCCGTTAAGCACCTCCAGCAGATTATCCGTGCCTCCGGTTGGACGGAGGTCACCGACGCCGAGGCTTGCCCTTCTTACTAGGGGTCGCCGCGGACTCGAACCACCGAAGGTTCCGGCGGTGTCGCCCAGGCGGACTTGGATCCCTTGGGGTTTTGTCCCTTTATACTGGAGTCCGGAGGTCGCCTTGCGGTGCCTCCAGACCACCTCCTCCTGGCTTGGACCTTTTGGGACTCCACCTCGCATCATCCGTGGCGCGAGGAGAGGCAGCCGGAAGTGAAGTGCTATTCACATCCGACGAACTTAAGGAGCCGCCGACGACACGCCGACCTGGGCTCGGGCGACTGCATGATTATATTCTGCGTCGAGAAGATACGTGCAAATGAGGAACGCCATGAGTTATTCTCGTATCCGGATACTTACGATTTTGCCAGGGGATTGGCCCTGGATGGCCACTCCTCCTCGCCGTCGTCGGCGTTGGTGGAGTAGTCCGGAGGAAGGTTCCTTCCCTTCTTCGACCCTCCGGGCCCCACAGTTGGGGCGGCCTTCCTTTTCTTCTCTCTTCACCGGGAGAGACTCTCTTCCTCCTCCTCGCTTATGGGAGGAGTCCGCCGAGTCATCGGACGATGAGTCCGACACCACCAGCGCCGGAACTCTTTCGAGTTCCGTGGCCTTCTTCTTGGCCTTCTTCTCCGCACCACGAAGGTGCCGAACCAGCAGCCCGTCAGCGGGCGTCCGCTGGGTCTTCGGGCAAGGGAGCCGGACAGTCAATCTACCCGGACGTCCTCTGCCAATCCTGTCAAAGGTAAGGGAGGATTTTAGATCCCGCATCGGGTCAAACTATGAGAAACAAGTATCCCGTAAAGGGTAAAACAGCTCACCGTGTTGGCTTGATGCTGCGCGCTGAATCCGCGATCCTCGGTAGCGGATGCAGGAGCCTCGGCGCCCTTGAACAGCACCTTCCAGGCATCTTCGTACGTAGTGTCGAAGAGCCGGCTCAGGGTTCGATGTTGTGCCGAATTAAACTCCCACAAGCTGAAAGCCCGTTGTTGGCATGGGAGGATCCGGCGGATGAGCATGACCTGGACTACATTGACGAGTTTGAGCTTCTTGCTCACCAGGTTTTGAACGGAGGTTTGGAGTCCGGTCAGCTCTTCCGAATTACCCCACGACAGGCCCTTCTCTTTCCAGGAAGTGAGCCGCGTGGGGATGCCAGATCGGAATTCGGGGGCCGCTGCCCATTTAGGGTCACGCGGCTCGATGATGTAGAACCACCCCGATTGCCACCCCTTTATGGTCTCTACGAAGGAGCCTCGAGCCATAGGACGCTGGGCATCTTGCCCACCATGGCACCTCCGACTCCGGCGGGCGCCCACTACCTTCGGCTTGACATTGAAGGTCTTTAGCCATAAGCCGAAGTGGGGCTGGATGCAGAGGAAGGCCTCGCACACGACGATGAACACCGAGATGTTGAGGATGAAGTTCGGGGCCAGATCGTGGAAATCCAGGCCGTAGTAGAACATGAGCCCCCGGACAAATGCGTGAAGTGGGAAACCTAGTCCGCGGAGGAAATGGGTGAGGAACACCAGCCTCTCATGGGGCCTGGGGGTGGGGACGAGCTGCCCCTTATTTGGGAGCCGGTGCGCGACGTCATTGGACAAGTATCTGGCGTCCCTCAGCTTCTTGATGTTTCCCTCCGTGACGGAGGAGACCATCCACTTGCCTCCCACTCCGGACATGGCTGGAGAAGGTTGAGGTGGGATGTGCGGACTTGGGCGCTGGAGCTCAAGTGCGCGAAAATGAATAAGCAAAGGAGGAAGAAGTCGTAGATTAAAAAGGTGGATCCTTATCCCCTTATATGGGCGGACGCGACTGCACGTCCCCACAAGCCTGGTAAAACTCGCTTATCTCCCAGGTGCCCTAATTAATGGCGCAATTGGGTTACCCACGCCCGTATTGATGAGAATCCTGGAATAACAGGACACGATCTCTGCTTCGACAAGACGTGCCAAGGAAACCGCCTCGCTAAGTGCGCTGAGGTGGGACAGTAAAAACGATTCGAATAAAGGCTTGGCTGTGGTGTGATGTCACGCTGAATACGTCGCCAGATTGGATTTGTGTAAATATTATTCTCTATGGTGGTATGTGGAACTTATTTTGCGAGCCGAACACTATCCTTGTGTTCAAAATCTTCTATGCAGATTCGGAGGAGGAACCCGCCTTGCAATGCCGAAACAATCTGCGCGCGGGACTCGTCGTCATTGAAGCCTGGTTCGTGGGCTACCGAGGAGTCCTAGATTAGGGGTGTCCGGATAGCGGACTATAACCTTCGGCGGACTCGGACTATGAAGATACAAGATTGAAGACTTCGTCCTGTGTCCGGATGGGACTTTCCTTGGCGTGGAAGGCAAGCTTGGCGATACGGATATGTAGATCTTCTCCCATTGTAACCGACTCTGTGTAACCCTAGCCCTCTCCTGTGTCTATATAAACCGGAGGGTTTTAGTCCGTAGGACGAACAACAATCATACCGTAGGCTAGCTTCTAGGGTTTAGCCTCTCTGATCTCGTGGTAGATCTACTCTTGTACTACCCATGTCATCAATATTAATCAAGCAGGAGTAGGGTTTTACCTCCATCAAGAGGGCTTGAACCTGGGTAAAAACATCGTGTCCCTTGTCTCCTGTTACCATCCGCCTAGACGCACAGTTCGGGACCCCCTACCCGAGATCCGCCGGTTTTGACACCGACAAGCTCCCACAGCTCCGCCACGGAGCTCCCAAACAGGGTTCGACCTCGAGAGCTCGCTACTCTTGGCGCCGAGCCCTGTGGAGGAATGCTGGACCAAGGAATTCAAGGAGTACCTGACGTACAGGACGCTGCCGGAGAAGGAAGAGTACGCGGAGCGCGTGGCCCGGCAAGCCACGACATACTGTATCCAAGACGGCGAGTTATACAGGAAACGGCCGAACGATGTCACGCTGCGCTGCATCTCCAGCGATCAAGGAAGGGAGTTGCTGATTGACATACACGGTGGGGACTGCGGACACCACTCGTCGTCACGGACCCTCATCGGCAAGGTGTTCCGCAGTGGATTCTACTGGCCTACAGCACTCAACGACGCAGCCGAGCTGGTGAAGTCTTGTGAAACTTGCCAATTCCACGCCAAGCAAATCCATCAACCTGCTCAGGGCCTCCAAACTATCCCGCTCACATGGTCGTTCGCGGTCTGAGGGCTGGATATCTTAGGCCCGTTCCCTCGGGCGCCAGGGGGCTACCGCTATCTCTACGTTGCCATCGACAAGTTCACCAAGTGAGCGGAAGTGGAAGCCGTCCATACCATCCCAGCCGGCTCTGCTGTCAAGTTCATCAAGGGACTCGTGAGCCACTTCGGGGTCCCCAACCGCATCATCATAGAAAACGGTTCGCAATTTACTAGCAACCTCTTCAAAACCTACTGTGCTAACCTTGGAACGCAGATCTGCTACGCTTCGGTGGCCCACCCCAGGAGTAATGGTCAGGCCGAACGCGCTAACACGAAGGTCCTGAGGGGCCTCAAGACCAGGACCTTCAAGAAGAAGGTGGAGGCCTGCGGCAGGGGCTGGCACGACGAACTCCAGTCCGTGATGTGCTCCATCCGAACCACCGCCACCAAGCCAACGGGCGAGAATCCATTCTTCCTCGTCTACGGAGCTAAAGTAGTCCTTACTCACGAGGTCAAGCATCGCTCCGCACGGGTCCTGGCGTTCGATGAAACACAGCAGGACGCCACGCGGGGGATCGATCTCGTGCTCGGGGAGGAACATCGTCGCGAAGCTGCGCTGAGGGCGGCAAGGTACCAGCAAGCACTACGGCGATACCACTGCCGCAACATCTGCTCCAGGACACTCGAGACGGGTGACCTAGTCCTGAGGCGGGTCCTCTCTAGGGAAGGGCTGCATAACCTTTCACCAATGTGGGAGGGGCCGTTCAAGGTCGTCCACATCTCCAGGCCTGGCGCCGTGCGCCTGGAGACACAAGACGGGGTACCTATCCAAAACGCCTGGAACATCCAGCACCTCCGGAAGTTCTACCCATGAAGCAAGGCCCATAGCCTGTGAAGAAAGGCCCAGAGCCTGTGAAGAAGGCCCGGTGCCTGTGAAGAACCGCCGCCCGTGACACTCTCACGTAATAATGAGTTGGGGCTGTACACGCCCCGGAGTCTCAGGAGCGCCGGCCTTAGGCCCTGGGGCTCCCGCCCACTCCCGCACTTAGCTCCGTCCTGGTGAGAAGACTTGAAGACTAGATTAGGTGTCGGACGCTTTCATTTGCTTTCCGTAGTTGGCTCGCTTTTCCTTAATCGAAGTTTGCTTTTGGTGTTCCTTGCTGATTTGATTCCCTCGCCTCTCACTGCATTTTTCCGGCTCGGGTTTGCTCGTGTTCTCTCTCTCTCTCGCATACCTCACGAGGGGGCTAGGCAGGTGCCCTCGCGAGCATTTTTCTCCTCTCTGCCTTCTCGCGAGCCACCCTCGTTCGAGCCCAAAGCTGGCACACCTCTCCTAGTCCGTGCCCCTCTGGTACCGTGAAGCAAAGCGCCAGGACAAGGCCAGGGTGAACGGCACACCTTTCAACGCACTTCCTAACGAGTTTTTGCAGTTTCTGAGTGAATGCAGGCCACCATGGCAAGATGGACACAAGGAAATAAACGCCTCATGAGGAAGAGGGCGTCCTGAATATACCAGGTTAAGTTATCTTTGCGCAAAATAACGACATGGCACGGGAATGACACGCATAGTGCAATAACCGAGGAACCATAGTTTGGTACACGCCCCTGGGCCCATACTGGTTTCATTCTTGATGCAGGAAAATGAGTAAAACAAAAGCAGCGTTGCAGCGACCTGTGGAGGCAGGCCCCTAGTGACACCTCGAGCCTAGCCGGATCCTTCCTCGCGCTTCACAGAGGCGCGACGACGAGGTGACCCACTGCCGCCTTCAAAGCGGGCGCGGCGGCACGGCGGCTGGTCGTAGCCGCCACTTCTGGAGCTGTCGCCGGAGGAAGAGCCGCCGTAGCTGGACGAGAAACGGTCACCGCTGAGGGCAGGCTTGCCCTCGTCCTCGTCGCGACCGTCCCCAAGGCCGAGCACCTCCTCACCGTCGTTCGCCTTGGGGCAGCACCCGGAGCGGCGACCATCTTCCCCAAACACCCTCACATAGAGGGTGATCCACCATCATACTTGAAGTGGAGGGTGCACCGCCTGCCCAGGCCACGCGCGCGGGCAAACGTCTGCCAGCCGCGGGCCAGGGCTATGTTTCCCTCGGCGGAAGTCTCGACCGCAACCCAAGAGGCCTTGTTGCAGCAACTGTCTGCCTGCAACCAGAGTCCGCCTGGACCAGAGGCCGGCAGTTTGCTGGCGAAAAAGCGCGGAAGTTGGAGCTAGTACCGGCCGGGTTCTCTGACCGGCCGAAAAACTCCGGCGACACCTCCTCCGTGTGGAAGCGCGGACGGGGCACCACCATAACACGCCTCCCCTCATCAACTGGACCGTCGTGGTTGGGACGACACCCTCCGCGTGCCGCGGCGCCACCTCGACGGTGGGCCACGGCGGGGGTCGCGGCATGCTTGCGCGGACGGCCGTGTCCGCGCTTGGGCGCCGGGGAGTCGGGTCTCTCGCGAGGGGCCTTTCCCTTCTCGGCGGCAAAGAACTTCCTTCGTGGCGCCATCGGTGGCACTGCAAGCAATGGAGCGAGGAGGAAGAAGCAAGCAAGCGAGGAAGAGATGGGCGACGGGGGCTTCGCCCCCCTCAACATTTATAACGGAAGAAGGCCAACCGGCCCTCCCACGATCGCAGGTAATGATGGTTTTCCTTGCACGTCGTAGGGACTTGTCAAGTAGTGCAGTTGCTGAGGCAGCGTGGGGAAGCGGAGACGCCCATGTCCAATCAGCCGCCATGCATCAACGGCGCCAGGCTTTTGGGGCCCGCGGTGCTCCGTACTTGACCCTTGGCTTCACCGCGAAGCCAAGCCCGAGCGCACCTTGGGCCCAGGGGCTACTGTTGGCGTTCTGGGAACGGGGGTCCCGAGACTTGCCTGCCTGTGGCCCATGGTGTGCCTAAGCCAGCAGGCTGTACGGCCCATCTTCATCAACAAGGCATCCGAGACACTCGTGAGGGGCCAAGCCTCGCGAGGGGGACGATGCAAGACCTCCTCAGGAGTGGCCTAGTCAGGCAGGCTCACGAGGAGCAAAGATATCAAGGCGGGGCAAACCTCACGAGGCTCTCATGATGTGAGCCGTGACGATCGGCGCCAGGCGGGCGCCAGCACGCGTAGCGTCCTTGTTTCCTCTTTGGTGCTAAGGAGGCCAGCGCAGGCGAGGAGTACCGAGGCATCAGGCAAAGGTTGCCATATCGGTGCAACGAGAACAAGACCAGAAGGACAGCAAGACGGAGGTCATCGTGGAGCCCAAGACGGTGTCACCACCTGAGCCTTTCACAGGCGAAGACCACTTTTGTCAGGATAGCTTGTAGTAGCTGTCCCCCTTCAAATTTGCCCGCCGTTGTTGGCTCCCTTCCCGCTCAATATTTGGGGAGAGGACCAGGGCCTATATAAGTAGAGCTATCCAGCACAGTAGGGGGATCGAGCAGTTCACCCAGCTCTCACCCGCTAAGTCACCAAGCACAAGAACACCCCAACCTCAGGAGGCTATTCTTCCCTCCGTACTGTTCATCATCAGCCCAAGAGGCAATCGACCACCACCACACTGGAGTAGGGTATTACACCACAACGGTGGCCCAAACCAGTATAAATCTCGTGTCTTTCTGTGTTGTGAGTTTGTTGAGTTTGTCCGCGAGATCTTAGCGAGCTAGGGCATAGATCGGTAGGAGGGAAAGACTTCGCGCGCACCCCAGTGTTCGAACCTTAAGGGTTTGCCGAAACCCCACATCCGACAGCATGATTTGAATGAAACTAACCCGAACTGACGCTGTTTTCAGCAGATCTACCATGGTGTTGTTTTTTTGCAGAAATAAAAGTTCTTGGATTGGAACGAAACTTTGGGAGGATTTTTTATTCAATAAAAGAGAATTTCTGAATCCAAGAACCACCGGAGGGGGCACCTGGGTGGGCACAACCCACCAGGTCACGTCCCTCCCTCCAGGCACGCCTAGGTGGGTTGTCCCCACCTGGTGGCCCCGCAAACTCCAACCCTAATACTATAAAATCACATATTTGGAGAAAAAATTAGGAAGAAAGCATTATCGCGTTTCGCGAGACAGAGCCACCGCCACCTCCTGTTGTTCATCAGGAGGCCAGATCTATAGTCCGTTTGGGTCTCCGGAGAGGGGGATCTTCGATCTTTGTCATCACCAACCCTTCTCCATCGCCAATTCCATGATGCTCCCCACTAGGAGTGAGTAATTCCTTCATAGGCTCGCTGGTCGGCGAGGAGTTGGATGAAGTTCATCATGTAATCGAGTTATTTTTGTTAGGGCTTGATCCCTAGTATCCATTATGTTCTGAGGTTGATGTTGCTATGACTTTGCGATGCTTAATGCTTGTCACTTTGGGCCCGGGTGCCATGTTTTCAGATCTGAACCGTTTATGTTATCACCATTATATCTATGTTCTAGATCCGATCTTGCAAGTTATAGTCACCTACTACGTGTTATGACCCGGCAACCCCAGAGTGACAATAATTGGGACACTTCCCGGTGATGACAGTAGTTTGAGGAGTTCATGTATTCACTATGTGTTAATGCTTTATTTCGGTTCTCTATTAAAAGGAGGCCTTAATGTTCCTTAGTTTCCAATTGGACCCCGCTGCCATGGGAGGGTAGGACAAAAGATGTCATGCAAGTTCTTTCCATAAGCACGTATGACTATTTACAAAGACATGCCTACATTATATTTATGAGTTGGAGCTAGTGCCGTTGAAAGTACATATAGTCCCCATGTGTGGTTTTGGTAATTAAATGACAATCCTAATGGACTAATGTGTGCATTGAGATATACATTTGAAGGAAAGTCCGATTTGCAATGAATGAAGAATATTGGATGAACTGATGGATGAAATCCATCAACATAAATATATGTCCGCATTGAGACTTGATAATGAATGACAATTCCTATGAAGAAACAATGACATCAAGTTATATAGGAAGGTTTGTTCCATGGGTGATGCAAGAAGGAGATTGAATGGATTCGGAATGAATGCCATGTACATATAGTTGTGCATCAAGATTAATCATGGAGCAAAGATAAATGTTGACCAAGATGAAGATCAAAGATTGAATTCAAAGATGGTCAACACACAAGCACAAATCATGTGCCGCATGAGGTCCTGTGGTATGGTTAGAATTTGTCAATTGCGCTTTGTGTACTAACCCATTCTATGTGTTTTCTACGTCTGTGTGGGTTAGGTGTTTCTCATGGACTTACATCAAGAGAAAGATGTCAAGTTCCCATGAGAGGATGACATCAAGTGATGATTATCATGGTTTACAAGGGCAAGTTCAAGATAGGCAGTCTGGAGAATTACATGCTTGAAGCTTGCAGATGATCATGTGATGGACACATGAAGATGAATACAAAGCAAATCTTCCCACATTGTGTATGGGGAGCTACTTGATGACTTCACCAATGTCTTGCCTTCAACTTGAGCCAAGAAGAAACATCAACATCAAGCTCAAGTGAAAGGTTTGAGTCAAATGTATTAGCTCCTTTGACGTTAGTGTTGTGGAATGATGACCACCGAAGAAACACATACACTCAAGAATGGATTCTCGATAGCTATGTAGTATAGCTCTTTTATGATTCTTGAGTTATAGGGATCCTGCACTATTAAGAGGGGATCAAAGGGGTTCATGATGGATTTGCTCAAGTCAACATCTTCTCTACACAATTCCACTCCTATCCTATATACCAAACAAAATCCAAAGCCAAATAGGTTTCCCAAATATATGATAACACCTTTGCATATTTGGCATCCTCCATTTTGGTTGATCTTGATGGTTCTCCATTTGAGGACCTGGGGTTTTTCCATAGCTTCAAAATGAGCCGAAGATCATCAAAATCAGAGTTCGTATGAAAAAGTTATGCATGTTTTAATTTCAGTATGCTGGTTGTTTTCTGCGAGGACGGAAGTTCCCGGCAAGTTCCGGGGAAAGTTCCGGGTTAACCAGAGAGTTTGCACATATCTGGTCAAAAGGGATCCCGGAAGTTCCGGGCCTCCCGGAAGTTCCGGGGGCCAAAAGTTCCGGGCAGATTCCAGGCTAACCAGAAAGTTTGCACATATGTGTCCAATAGGGGGCACGGAAGTTCCGGGCTTGCCAGAAGTTCCGGGCTGCGCTTTTCTATGCGTAATGGGCAGATTTGGTGGGGCACTATATAAGGCACCCTTCTTCCCCATCGAGGGAGAGCTTTTGGATTTGAGATTTCCCCATTCTTTTGATCTCTATCCTCCTCCCCCAAGCCTCAAAACTCCAATCCATTTGGGGGGAAACTATCCCATGGATCTAGGGTTCATTTGTTGAACTCCTCCATTGTTCCTCTCCTCTCCCATCCCTCCATAGCATTATTTGCTTTTGGTGGGATTTGAGATAGAGGGATTTGAGCCTTCTCGTGCTAGACACCAAAGAGATTTGTGAGAGTTCTTGAGAGAGATTTCATCCATGCATACACCCACTCCTCCTCTCACTTTTGACCAAAGCAATTTGTGATTTGAGAAAGTCTTGAGCATTTCCCCCTTGATCTTGTTACTCTTGGAGGTTGGAGACTCCTAGGCGGTAGGAGTGCTCCGGTGAGGAATGAACTTCTGATTTGTCCCCCGGAAAGTTTGTGAAGGTTTGGAGGTCGCCTCAAGGTCTACCACTAGTGGTTGGGAATCACCTTCGTGGTGATATCTCAAGGAGAATAGTGTGAGCCTTCATGGCATTGGTGTTCCTTCGTGGTAACATCCATATCTCCAAACGGTGACTAGCTTCCCTCAAAGGAAGTGAACATCAGGATACATCCTCGTCTCCGTGGCTTTGGTTATCCCTAACCCTGTCTCCTTACTTGTGGTTTACTTTGTTCTTTTGACCTTGCATTCACTATATATTGTTGTCCTCATTATATTGTGTTGGCTATTTCCTTGAAGATATTATTTAGGACTACACTTTATATCCCGCAATTCATACTTGCTACTATTGATATATCTTGTGTTTAGTGTGAATTGCTAACTTGTGTCATAAACTTACATATCTTGTGATATTGCTCAAGTAAGTTTGTGTAACTTACTTGTGCTTGTTAGTATCCTTGTTGTGCTCACCTCATTTAGATTAAGTTGTTGGTGCACTTAGATAAGCCTAGTATATTTAGGATTTGTGCTTGAAAAGTGTCCGCTTAGTTTATTTCTGCATTAGGATAAAGCCATATCCGTAGAAGTTTTTAAAACGCCTATTCACCCCCCCCCCTCTAGGCAACATCGTGGTCCTGTCAGCCGTATCGCCCTAGATTATGACTGTTATATGATGAATATCATCCAAAGAATTGACTGATCCAATGCCTACGAATTTCTCTTATATTGTTTCTGCTAAGTTACTACTGCTCCTGTTACTATTACACTTGCTACAAAAATCACTGCTATCACTGTTAGCGTTACTATTGCTGTTGCTACTACCATCAAAACTATCATACTACTTTGCTACTGATCACTTTGCTGCAGATAATTAATCTCCAGGTGTGGTTGATTGACAACTCAGCTGCTAATATTTGCGAATATTCTTCGGCTCCCCCTGTATCGAATCAATAAATTTGGGTTGAATAATCTACCCTCAAATACTGTTGTGATCCCCTATACTTGTGGGTTATCAAGACCTTTTTCTGGCGCCATTTCTGGGGAGCATAGCTATATTTGTGGAATCACTTGGGATTATTATCAAATTATCACTATCAAGAATCTGAAGGACACTAAGACAAAGATTTTTTCCTCCAAGAAGAGGGGAGGTAAGGACTTGCCATCTAGCTTTGCACTTGATTCACCTTCTGTTATAAGTAAGCTTGCAACACCACCACATGCTATTAATCCTGATATGTTGCAAGTTATTGATGATGCTACTTATGCTATAAATTATATTTATGATGATGCTAGTACCTTGCTTGATGATAATGTGCCACTAGGTGAATTTCTTGATGAACAACTTGCTAGAACTAAAGCTTTTGAAAATGTTGAAACTGATGAAATTGTTGAAATTGATGAAGAGCTTGAAACTGAAAATCTTGAAAATACCTATTAGAACTAGTTCTCCTAGATATGAATTGCTAAAGGTACCGGAAGGTTATGTTATGGATGAGGAGACAACTAGAGACATTCTTGCTTGCAAAGATAGAGATGATCTTAAGAAATTATTATGCAAATTAAAAGAAAAATCTTTGAATGCTAGATTGAAATGTGATCCTATGTTTGCTACTTCACCTATCTTTGTTGATGATAAGGATTGTGAATTCTCTATCGACCCAGAGTTAATTACTTTGGTTGAACCTGATCTTTCCATGGTTATGAAACTAAAACTGTTGTGGCACACCTTACTATGTTGAATGACATAGGCACTCTTTTTGCTCATGACGAGAAAATTCGCTACTATTACATTCTCAAATTATTTCCGTTGTAATTAAAGGGTGATTCTAAGACTTGGTATAATACTATTGCTCCTGGTTGTGTGTGTAGTCCCCAGGATATGATTTATTACTTCTCTGAAAAATGTTTTCCTGCTCATAAGAAACAAGCTGCCTTAGAGGAAATATTCAACTTTGTGCAAATTGAAGAAGAGAGTCTCCCCCAAGCGTGGGGGAGGCTTCTCCAATTACTTAATGCTTTGCCTGGTCATCCTCTTACGAAAAATGAAACTTGATATCTTCTATAATGGACTAACCGATGCTTCTAGGGACTTCCTAGATAGTTGTGCTAGTTGTGTTTTCAGGGAACGAACCATTGGACAAGCTAAAGAATTATTGAATAACATATTGAAAAATTATGATGATTGGATCCTTCTTGAACCACCACTTAAACCTACTCCGAAGAGGGGTATCTTATATCTCAGTCCTGAAGATATGCAAGAGCCAAAGAAACCTATGAAAGAAAAAGGTATTAAAGCTGAGGATGTCAAAACTTTACCTCCTATTGAAGAAATACATGGGCTTGATACACAACCACCTAAGATGGTAGAGGTAAATTATTTAATCAAATTCGATGAAGGTGATATTACTTACAATAAAATCCTAGTCAATGCCTTTATGAGTTTGATAACTACATTAGAAAACAAGATCACTTCAATGCAAATGCTATGAAACAATTGAAATACAATTCTGATATGGTTGCTCACTTGAGTGACTTGTTATTTAGAATCTCAAATGATTTTAGAGGTGTAGGAAAACATGCCTCTATGGTCAAACTCAACTAGAACAAGTTGCTAAATCTCAAAGAGAATTGCTTGGTGAAATGAACAATAATATAAGTGATTTTGCTATTAGAGTAGCAACTAGAGGAGGTAAAATGACTCAGGAACCACTTTATCCCGTGGGACACCCAAAAAGAATTGAACAAGACTCTCAAAGAATTAACACTGATGCACCTAGTCCTTCTAAAAAGAAAAAGAATAAGAAAAATGATAGGACTTTGCATGCCTCTAGTGAACCTGAAGTTGAAATATCCTGATAATGATAATGAAGTTTCTATCTCTGATGCTGAAACTGAATATGTTAATGAACACTCACCTTCTGATAATGAAAAAGATAATGATGAGGTTCATGAAGACACTCAAAAAAAATAAGGAACCAGAAAATGATGTTGAGATAGAACCAGCAGTTGATCTTGATAACCCACAACCCAAGAATAAAAAATAAGATAAAAGGGACTTTGTTGCTAGAAAGCATGGGAAGGAAAGAGAACCATGGGTTCAAAAACCTATGCCCTTTCCACCTAAACCAACTAAAAAGAAAGATGATGAAGAATTTGAACGCTTTGCTGAAATGATTAGGCCAGTCTTTATGCGTACTCGCTTGACTGATATCTTGAAATGCCTCCTTATGCAAAGTATATGAAAGACATCATCACCAACAAGAGAAAATACCGGAAGCTGAAATCTCCACCATGCTTGCTAATTATACTTTTAAAGATGGAGTACCTAGAAAACTTGGAGATTCGAGAATCCCCATTATACCTTGCTCCATCAAAAGAAACTATGTGAAAACTGCTTTATGTGATTTAGAAGCTTGTGTTAGTGTTATGCCTTTCTCTTCATATAGAAGAGTTGAGTTGAATAAACTCACACCTACTCAAATATCTTTGCAAATGGCTGATAAATCAACTGCCATACCCATCGGCATTTGTGATGATGTGCTTGTTGTTGTTGCTAATGTTACTATCTTGACTGACTTTGTTATACTTGAGATGCCCGAGGACGACAACATGCCGATTATGCTTGGTAGACCCTTTTTTAATACTATAGGGGCTGTTATTGATTGCAATAAAATCAAGGTCACTTTTCATATCAGTGGTAATGAGCATGTGGTGCACTTTCCAAAGAAACAATTCCAAGTGAATGGTATTAATTTTATTGAAAAATCTCTGACAATCACTATTGGGAGTTTTCAACTACCTCTACCTACTGCCAAAAAGAAATATGAATTGCTTATTGTTGTGGACATTCATATCCCCTTTGAGGTAACTTAGTGATTTACGTAAGTTCATCGGTTTCATGCTAATCGAAAGTGGATGTTAATAAGACTTGATCAACCTTATTAATGGATCATTTTTTAGAGGTATGAAGTTGATGAATTCAGTGAGCACTATCTTCTGCCCCTACCTTTTGTTTCCTATTTTTATTAGTTAAATAAAATAAAATGCCATGTTTTGTATGTTTTTTGAATTTCATGTGCAATAAAAAATGACCCAAAAATAAAAGTTCACAGAATGCTCTGAAAAATTAATACGATTTTTTCTGAATATTTAAGAATTTTTGATGCAAATAACATTAGAGGGGGGTGCCCCAGGTGGGCACAACCCACCTAGGCGCGCCAGCACCCCCAGGCTCTCCCTGGTGGGTTGTGGTCCCCTCGTGGGCCCCCTCACTTATCTCTTCATCCCACATCATCACCTACCTCCAAAAAAATCACCATTGCTCTCTCTCTTGTGTTCTTGCTCTCAAACCCGCGGATTTCAATCTCTTTGCTCGAAGCTCCGTTTCTGAAACTGTTTCGGGGGATTGTTGCTTAGTTTTTGCTTTAGTGGTTTATATTTAGAATAATTAGTCACTCTTGGTGCTGTTGTAGATGAGCTTGCATGTTGAATTCTTAGAGTTCTAAGTAGTTTGAATGCTTGATATGGCCTCTATGCATACCTACGAGTAGTTGCTACCAATCTTGTGAAGTTTTGTAGCGAAAATTTTTGTGGACTAAATTTTTTAGAATTTTGTTCATAGGAAAAAAGATGAGTATCTTTAGTAAGTTTGCTTCCAAGAAGAACTCTAAGGGAGTTATTGGGGAGTCATCTGACAGTGATCTCCATACCCGGAGAATGGCGGAGGTACGACCGTGCGAATGGCCGCATAACCCGTTCATGGAAGGGGCCGGAATCCTTCAAGAGTTTGCACAATATGCTGCTAATGCCGGCCTCACCGACTTCATCACATCTGAATGTGAACATTGTCATCTCCTCACAAATTCCTTTGTGCAAAGTTTTCATTTCTTAGTTAGGAATAATCCCCCTGAGGTGCAGTTTGACTTATATGCCGAACCCCATCAGATACCGCTTACTGAATTTTGTGACATATGCTTGCTCCGTTCTGATGGTGGTTTAGTGGAACCGAGGCCACGGAGTTTGATGATTTTTACCGCACTCCGACAATGGGGGATGAGAGAGGTGTCAAGTGTCACCGCCACTGGCTTACACTTTCCTGCTGTGCATTATTTTGCTCTATTCATTACAATGTGTTTTCTTGCTAGAGAGAAGGTAGGTGCACTCAGTGCCCCAGAATTTCCTGTTTTACGCCAAGCACTTTACGGCGACAACACTTATAGCTTGGGAGCTATTGTAGCACGTCGCTTCCACATTAATAGATCCAAAGGTAAAATACATGGTGGCATTTATGCTACTCGCCTAGCGAGTCACTTTAATGTCCAGATACACCAGCATGATTATCACTTGCCCAAGGTTTACCTAGATCGCGCAGCTATGGCACACCACCACTTCATTGATATCGAGAACACCACTATGGATATTCCTTATAACTTGGTCTTTAGTGAGAGTACCTGTGATGTTATTCCTTTGCCTACACCTAATTTGTTTGATCCTATTGCCAGGGGCGGATACATGATTATGCCTGAGGAGATCGTCGCCTACCGGAACAATCTAGCTGCAGCACAGGCGGAGCCTCAGTAGTGGGATCCTCAGGTGCCCGCTCCTCAGCACTTCAACGTGGGACCTGATGGCTTCTTCGAGTGGTGATTACCAAGTTATGCCAAAAGCATAAGCTAGGGGGAGTACGTATTTCCACCGACATTACATTCATGTTCACACATTTCATTCCAGTTGTTGGTGTCCACACTCTTTCATTGTATTATCCATGCTAAATTTGTTCTCTCGCTCTTCTTCTTGTGTGTTTGAAAAACTTTAAGAAAATCCAAAAATATAATTCATGTTTCTTTTCGGTTTCTCTTCCTAGTTTAAATTGTTGTAGTACTAAAAAGAAAACCCAAAAGGATTTATTTGTTCTTCTTTTACTTGTTGGGAGCTTTCCCGTGTAAATAGTTTTTCTCATTTTTGTTTTTCCCTTTTAATTGCTTGTTTAAGAAAAACCAAAAACTCCAAAAATATTCCAGTGTGTTTATATGAATTTCTTATTGAGACATACCGAGGAGAAGACCACGATCAAAATGTTGAGTGGCTCTCTTATGCATTATTGTTGATCTAACAAAGAGCCCATATTACTTTGTCTTATCCTACAAAATAAAATGTTTGCAAATTCCAGCTTAGTCCACGGCACTCTTGCACTATTATTATTTTCAAATCGTTTGGTTGTGCAAGTGAAAGGCAATAATGACAATATTTGATGAACTGGTTGTGGCAGAGAGAAACGGGTATGAACTCAACTTGTTCTGTTTTTGTAACCATGTTTAACCTAGTATCCATGATTCAGCCTGTTATGATTAAACATGTTTGCAATGACATATAGACATTATAGTTTCTCTTGCCATGCCTAAGTAGCTAGGAGTGGATAATGATTTATCTTGGATGTCAACATTGCGTTAAAATGATTGTGATGCAGTATAATGATATGGTATCCTCCTCTGAATATTCGAGTGGCTTGACTTGGCACATGTTCATGCATGTAGTTGAATCAAAACCAACATAGCCTCTATGATATTTATGTTCATGGTGTTCATATCCTACTCATGCTAGTATCCAATGTTACTTATGCATAATGCATGTTCATGACCGTTTTTGCTCTCTAGATGGCCGCTTCTCAACCTATTTGCTAGCCTTCACCTGTACTAAGCGGGAATTCTGCTTGTGCATCAAAAACCTGAAACCCAGGTTATTCTAGATGAGTCCACCATACCTACCTATATGCAGTATTACCCTGCCGTCCTAAGTAAATTTGCATGTGCCACCTCTGAAAACTTCAAATAAATATCCCTTTTTGTGTGCCTGGATTTTTCATAGAGCGACAGGAGGTAGTCAGTATCTTCCATGCTAAGCAGGTTATTCTCATGATGAGTGTTTATTCACTCGTCCTTGCATGAGAGGGCGGTAATAGGGATTCCCAGTCCTGAACTAAAATTGCAAATAATTAAACAAAACTCCCCCGAGACTGTTGTTGGTATGGACGTCACCCGTTGTTTCGGACAAGCCGTGGAGTGTGATCGTTGGTGGAGGGGGAGTAAACCTTTACTTTTATCGCTTGGGAACCGCCACTAATGTGTTTAGCATGGAAAATACCGATAATTAATGGTCGTGAAGTAAACAAGAAGGGTGCATTTCTCAAAATTTCATTTACCCCTGTTTTAAAAACTTGAGCTCTGGCACCGCTGCAAATCACCGCTTCCCTCTGTGAAGAGACTATCTATTTACTTTTATCTTGTGTCATCACCTTCTCAAATAAACTCCAGAACCTGAGAGCACTATTATCATCCTCATGCATTGTGTGTAGCTAATGTTGGGTGCATCATGACTGGATCTTTTCTACCATGAATTACAATGTTTAGTCGCTGCTTGAACTTTGGAGGTGCTCTGTATTTATGTTTTGCGGTCTCACAAAGGGCTAGTGAGATACCACCATTGTCATATTATATCATGGTTGTTTTGATAACGTGTTGTTGTTGTTTGAGATATCTTACTATTGCTCGATAGCTAATTATGTGATTGATATGAGTTAATATAATTTTTAAGAGTTATTGTCGACATGGTTAGTTATATTCTTGGCTGAAAACCTGGGTGCTACTTAAGCTTATTTATGTAAACAAGAGCAAAAGAGTTCGTCAAAGTTTTTCTTTTTCATTTTTAGTTGATCAACTGAATTGCTTGAAGACAAGCAAAGGTTTAACCTTGCGGGAGTTCATACATCTCCGTCGTATCTACTTTTCCTAATGCCTTACCTCTTGTTTTGGACTCTAATTTGCATGATTTGAATGAAACTAACCCGGACTGACGCTGTTTTCAGCAGAACTACCATGGTGTAGTTTTTGTGCAGAAATAAAAGTTCTCGGATTGCAACGAAACTTTGCTAGGATTTTTATTCAATAAAAGTGAATTTCTGGAGCCAAGAACCACCGGAGGGGGGCACCTGGGTGGGCACAACCCACCAGGGTGCCCCCCTCCACGCGAGCCCAGGTGGGTTGTCCCCACCTGGTGGCCCCGCAGACTCCAACCCTGATACTATAAAATCACATATTTGGAGAAAAAAATCAGGGAGAAAGAATTATCACGTTTCACGAGACGGAGCCGCTGCCACCTCCTGTTCTTCATCGAGAGGCCAGATCTAGAGTCCATTTGGGGCTTCGGAGAGGGGGATCTCTGATCTTCGTCATCACCAACCCCTCTCCATCGGTAATTCCATGATGCTCCCCACTGGGAGTAAGTAATTCCTTCGTAGGCTCGCTGGTCGGTGAGGAGTTGGATGAGATTCATCGTGTAATCGAGTTAGTTTTGTTAGGGCTTGATCCCTAGTATCCATTATGTTCTGAGATTGATGTTGCTATGACTTTGCCATGCTTAATGCTTGTCACTTTGGGCCCGGGTGCCATGATTTTAGATCTAAACCATTTATGTTATCACCATTATATCTATGTTCTAGATCTGATCTTGCAAGTTATAGTCACCTACTACGTGTTATGATCCGGCAACCCCGGAGTGACAATAGTCAGGACACTTCCCGGTGATGACCGTAGTTTGAGGAGTTCATGTATTCACTATGTGTCAATGGTTTGTTCCGATTCTCTATTAAAAGGAGGCCTTAATATCACTTAATTTCCAATAGGACCTTGCTGCCACGTGAGGGTAGGACAAAAGATGTCATGCAAGTTCTTTCCATAAGCACGTATGACTATTTACGGAATACATGCCTACATTATGTTTATGAAATGGATCTAGTGTCGTACCGCCCTAGGTTATGACTGTTATATGATGAATATCATCCAATGAATTCACCGATCCAATGCCTACGAATTTCTCTTATATTGTTTCTGCTAAGTTACTACTGCTGCTGTTACTATTACACTTGCTACAAAAATCACAGCTATCACTGTTACCGTTACTATTTCTGTTGCTACTACCATCAAAACTATCATACTACATTGCTACTGATCACTTTGCTGCAGATAATTAATCTCCAGGTGTGGTTGAATTGACAACTCAGCTGCTAATACTTGTGAATATTCTTTTGCTCCCCTTGTGTCGAATCAATAAATTTTGGCTAAATACTCTACCCTCGAAAACTGTTGCGATCCCCGGGTTATCAGGCCTTCTTGGCGAAGCTTTTGAAGATATCTTGAGTATAGGTCTTGTCTTCAAGGAAGATAACCCAAGTGTACATAGAGAAATCATCAGCAATAATCAGACCATAGTGGCTGCCACTGAAGCTTGCATAATTTTGAGGACCGAATAAATCCATATGAAGAAATTTCAGTGGTCTTGTTGTGGTCATAACTGTTTTGGACGAATGATGCTTCTTAGCCAATTTACCAGCCTCACAAGCAGCACAGAGACGATTTTTGTCAAATTTCACATCAGGAATGCCACAGAGATGATTTTTCTTCACCAGGGTCTACAAATTTCTCATACCTGCATGACCAAGTCTACGGTGCCACAACCACCCTTCAGTTGCTTTTGCCAGCAAACAAGTTTGGACTGAGGGACCCTTAGAGAAATCCACAATATAAAGATCACCCTTTCTAATTCCCTCAAAGACGAAGGAATGGTCAGAGGCCATGAAGACAATGCATTTGGAGAATAAGAATAGCATGCCTAAATCACATAGCTTGCCAACTGACATAAGATTGAATCCAAGGGGTTGAACAAGTAGCACATCATCAATATATTTGTCTTTAGAAATAGCAATTTTACCTAGTCCAATTACCCTTCCCTTGTTGTTGTCGCCAAAAGTGATATACTTCAAAGGACAAGCAGTTAAGTTGGGGTCAACAAACAGTGACTTGTCTCCAGTCATATGACTAGTGCATCCACTGTCCATAATCCATTCAGCACACCCGGAGACATAGTCCAGCAGAATAATTAGGCTTTCTTAACCTCTTTGCAGGTGGCTTCGAAACAAATGGACGAGCAAGATATGATTTCTTTCGATAAGCATAGTTGATGCTCGATGAGGAGCGAGTATAATTGAAAAAGTAAGCATTGAAATTCTTTCCAGATGAATGAGCATAGTGATTGTATCCAGTATGCATATATTCACTCTGTCGAATTCTTTGTGCATGCATGGTTAGTCGAGCAGAAACAGGCAAAGAATTAACAATTTTCTTAGGCACCCAAATAGCCTTCTTTAGAGGGCCATTCCTTCTATTTGGTCCAACATAGCGAGCAACAGTCTCACCATGTTGATTCTTGAACAACTTATAGTTGTCCAGGGAATCATCATTAGGATATTCAAGAATGGGAGAGTTGTATCCCGAAAGTAATGTTGGATCGAGCGTTTTGCTCTTTGCAGGAACCTACGCAGTTTGAGGATATTGATGTGTGTTGGGGAAAATATAAAGGGGTATGCATTTTCCCCTGACTTGTGCACCGATCAGAGGATCAAGAGATTGGAAGGACCAACATGAAGATCAGAGGGACCAAGACCAAACCAAAGAAGTAGGATATCACCAAGAGAACAGCCTCCCTTGCCGGACACGCGAACCCGGTAAGGGGCAGGGCCACCTGCTACCTCTTGAGCATGCGTTTGTTTTCCCTTGAAGAGGAAAGGGTGATGCAACAAATTAGCGTAAGCATTTCCCTTAGTTTTTTAGAACCAAGGTATCAATCCAGTAGGATACTACACGCAAGTCGCCTAGTACCTGCACAAACAATCAAGAACTTTGCAACCAACGAGATAAAGGGGTTGTCAATGCCTTCACGGCCACTTGCAAAAGTGAGATTGTCGGTGTGGAACGACACCTATGGGATCACAAGAATCCCTACTACGGTTGCCGGGGCGCAGGGTTGTGAGTAGGGCAGTATTAGTAATCAGCACAAGGATCCTTTACCCAGGTTCGGGCCGCGAGGATGCGTAAAACCCTAGTCCTGCTTTGGTGGGTGTATTTCAGAGAGTTCTTGAGCTCTCGAACTAGCTATGGTGGGTTGCGCGGTCCCAAAGAGCCGAATCCCTCTCCAGTATGCCATGGGCCTCCTTTTATAGTCGAAAGGGGCTGCCACAGTGGCATACAGGAGGTGGAAAGGTGTACGGTATTGAGAGCTTATCACTCGTATTACAGGACAAGACGCATTTAATGCGCCGCTGAGGTATCCCCTAGCTTTATCGGGGACGGGGGCGAGGCCCGTCCCGTTCGTCGCCGCTCCTCCTCGCTTCGACACGTGCCCTGGCCAGTGAGGCATGCGGTGCCATGTAGGCAGGCAGGCAGCTGAGGCGGCGCGGTGGTGGAGCCTCCACAAAGATCTGCATGCCGCCACGCAGGCGCTTGACGAGTTGGCCCGGGAGCTGCATGTTGCCACGCATGTGCCTGCTCAGCTGGTTGAGCTGGCAGCTGCATGCGAACGGCGATGGAAACTTGGTTGGTGCGGGCCTGGCGGTGGCCCTGCTGGCGTCCTTGGTGAGGGCCTTGCCGGGTGGCCCGGCAAGGGTCTTGCCGTGGCGCGCTTTCGTCCTCGGCAAGGACCTTGCCGGGGATCTAGTGGCCTTCCTCGGCAAGGATCTTGCCGAGGGTCGTTGTCTTGTAATCCTCATCTGATCTTGAGTGATCCTTGTCTTCACAAAGATCTGCATGCCACCACAGAGGTGCCTCCCGAGCCCTAGCCCAACGTGGTCGATGGTACTGGGGATGTGGGCTCAAGGGTGGCTCGCTCTGTTGGCGTTTTGGGCGTGCTGCCGCGGCAAGGGTCTTTCCGGGGCTGCTGAGACCGTCCCCGGCAAGGGTCTTGCCGGGGGAAACTACTCCGCCCCTCTGTTTCTTTGCGTCCTTGGTCTTGGCGTTGCTCTGGCTGCCTCGGGCTTTGGTTTTACCTTGGTTCACCTCCCCTGCTCTGCTTGGTGTGGCCGTGAGCGCGGCTTTGACTGCCCGTGCACAGGTAAAGGGGTACAAAGATGCGCTCTTTGTTTGTACACCGACAGAGATCTGATAAAGATAATAAGATAATTATTTTTGGTATTTTTGTTGTATAGATTGGAAAGTAAAGATTGCAAAATAAACAAATAGTAAACTAGAATTATAGATCGGAAACTTATATGATGTAAAATAGACCCGGGGCCATAGGTTTCAGTAGTGGCTTCTCTCAAGATAGCATATATTACAGTGGGTGAACAAATTACTGCCAAGCAATTGATAGAAAAGCGCATAGTTATGAGAATATCTAGGCATGATCATGAACATAGGCATCACGTACGTGTCTAGTAGACTGAAACGATTCTGCATCTACTACTATTACTCCACACATCGACCGCTATCCAACATGCATCTAGAGTATTAAGCTCATAAGAACAGAGTAACGCATTAGGCAAGATGACATGATGTAGAGGGATAAACTCAAGCAATATGATATAAACCCCATCTTTTTATCATCGATGGCAACAATACAATCGTGCCTTGCTGCCCTGCTGTCCACCGGAAAGGACACATGAAGATTGAACCCAAAGCTAAGCACTTCTCCCATTGCAAGAAAGATCAATCTACTAGGCCAAACTAAACCGATAATTCAAAGAGACTTGCAAAGATATCAAATCATGCATATAAGAATTCAGAGAAGAATCAAATATTGTTCATAGATAATCTTGATCATAAACCCACAATTCATCGGATCTCGGCAAACACACCGCAAAAATTTTACATCGAATAGATCTCCAAGAACATCGAGGAGAACTTTGTATTGAGAACCAAAGAGAGAGAAGAAGCCATCTAGCTAATAACTATGGACCCGAAGGTCTGTGGTAAACTACTCACACATCATCGGAGAGGCTATGGTGTTGATGTAGAAGCCCTCCATGATCGAATCACCCTCTGGCAGATCGCCAGAAAAGACCCCAAGATGGAATCTCACGGGTACAGAAGGTTGCGGCGGTGGAAAAGTGGTTTCATGGCTCTCCTGGTTGTTTTCAGGGTATAAGAGTATATATAGGCGAAAGAAGTAGGTCGATGGCGCTACGAGGGGCCCACGAGGGTGGGGGCGTGCCTACCCCCTAGGTTTGCCCTCCTATCTTGTGGCTGCCTCGTTGCGTCTCTGACTTCCACTCCAAGTCTCCTGGATTGCGTTTGTTCCAAGAAAGATCCTCGCGAAGGTTTCGTTCCGTTTGGATTGCGTTTGATATTCCTTTTCTGTGAAACACTGAAATAGGCAAAAAAACAACAACTGGCACCGGGCCTCCGGTTAATAGGTTAGTCCCAAAAATAATATAAAAGGGCATATTAAAGCCCATTGAACATCCAAAACAGATAATATAATAGCATGGAATAATCAATAATTATAGATACGTTGGAGACGTATCACCACCCCCAGAAGCAAGCGACCAAGGCGCCCCGGCAGAGCCTGCCGGGGCTCATGGAGACAAAACCACCTCACCAACCACTCCAACACAACCCACGTCGCGGTGTCAAGCCGCAAAGTTACTAAGTGGTAGTCATTCGCCACATGGCTGCCTTTCCTTACAGAGAAAACCCACGGACGACACCCGTCCTGCGACGTGTCAAGCAAGTAGGTGCGGAGCTAGCAAGATAGCCCGGCAAGCCTTGCCGGGCAACCTGCGATGTGACACTAAGTGGTGCATTTAATGTGCCCTGTCAGGCTGCAAAGTTAGGTATGATTGCACTGTTTGCTATCATATAAGTGCATAATGACTACTTTGCCATTGTGGTGACCCCTTGATCTATAAAAGGAGGCCCATGGCAACCATAGAAAGGGTTAGAAGGTTGAATAACTCACACCCTCATATACGCGTAGTCGCTGCTGCCCCAAGGCAACCCCTGCCGGGCAAGTGTACTACGCCCACCACCACATTTTCCACCATCAATCCACCAAAGCAGGAGTAGGGTTTTACGCCTCGCGGCAGACCGAACCTGGGTAAATTGCTTGTGTGATCGCCTGCCACGCTGCCCCATGCTCGTCTGCTGTTTGTGCAATGTGTTGCCCCCCCTGCCGAACCAGCAAAGGGGCCTCCTGGTCCCATAGGTGTCCGTGGTTTCCCACGACATCTTTGGCGCGCCAGGTAGGGGGCTCGCGTGCGAATCTGAAGGCGTGCGTAGCGCGTCGACTTCATCACCATCTTCTTCTTTGGTGACGCCATCAATCATGGCGCACACGAAGACACAACAGCAAAGTGGGATCATCCCTGCGCTACATCATTGGTCTCTACACTTCGCCGTAGCCATGGCAGCAGTGAGAACTGCGCCTGGTGGTGGTACGTCTGCCTCGATGGCCCATAGGGCGTACCCACCATTCGGGCACTGTTTCAAAAAAGGGCATAAGAAGTGTGGGCACGAACTCCCTCCTCCCCACCCTCTCCATTCGTCAACAGTCGAATTGCCTTGACCCAGCATCGTCGACGTCAACGATTACCGCGCGACGCTCGGTTCAGTATTCCCCCCATCTTGGGCGAACCTGAGCAAAGCGCTTGTATGAGTCCGTCAGCAGACGTCCTGACAAGCGCACTTCGGTGAGGCTGCTTGCACCGGCATGACCCATGCAATGGCAGCCAACAGACTTACTCGAAAGGAAAGGAGAAAAAGGGGGACCAGAAGAGCCTGACACTACGCCCCGATACCCGCCAGCCACAAGAATGCTAATTGGTCCCTGCTGGGAGCGAAGAAACCATCTGATTGGCTCCCGTTCCTCCAAATGTCGTGGGCGCTCCCGACGTGCGTGACCCGGCAGAGAAGGGCGAAGCTCCAGATGAAAGCTAAGTTTATGTTATCACCTCCTGTTGATATGTTCCAGGATTTTACAGCCGTTTTATCCCTTAACTCTGGTGAACGTTCGTATCGTGAAATCCCTCATGCGATGGAACCTTGGCTAGTTTCTTTGATTGCACCATCGTCCTGTCCAGAGCCATGCTCATAGGTCGAGAGATTGCGTCGAGAGCTACCTAGGAAAAACCTGCCAAGGGAGTCCTGGATCAGGGGGTATCCGGACAGCCGGACTATATACTTTGTCCGGACTATTGGAGCGTGAAGATACAAGACTCAAGACTCCGTCCCGTGTCCGGATGGGACTCTCCTTTGCGTGGAAGACAAGCTTGGCGATCCGAATAATATATTTCCTTCCTTGTAACCGACTCCATGTAAACCCTAGCCCTCTCCGATGTCTATATAAACCGGAGAGGTTGGTCCTTAGAAGGCCGATCACAATCACAATCATAATCATCATAGGCTAGCTTCTAGGGTTCAGCCTCTACAATCTCATGGTAGATCTACTCTTGTACTACTCATATCATCAATATTAATCAAGCAGGAAGTAGGGTTTTACCTCCATCGAGAGGGCCCGAACCTGGGTAAACATTGTGTCCCTTGCTTTCTTTACCATCTGCCTAAGACGCACAGATCGAGACCCCCTACCCGAGATCTGCCGGTTTTGACACCGACAATGGTGCTTTCATTGAGAGTTCCTCTGTGTCGTCGCTGCAAGGCTCGATGGCTCCTTCAATCATCGTCAACAACACGGTCCAGGGTGAGATTTTTCTCCCCGGACAGATCTTCGTGTTCGGCGGCTTCGCACTGCGGGCCAATTAGCTTGGCCGTCTGGAGAAGATCGATAGCTACGCCCTTGGCCACCAGATCTGGTTTGGAAACCTGAACTACACGGCTGATATCCACGGAGACTTGATCTTCAATGGATTCGGGCCTGTGCCAGGAGCACCGGACGGTCACGATGAGCACGGCTTAGACCTGCTGTCGGACAATGCTCGGGATGTCATCCCTGCGGCAGACCCGGACCTAAATCCGGAGCAGACCGCGTTGCCTAAGGACGGAGGGATGGACCCTGCCCTGCAGGCCGCACACTCATCGGCGGTAGAGCCGAACACAGGCCTCGCCCCCAAAGAAGCATGTGACACCGGACCCCCGGACTCGTATCCGGCTGTAGGTTCCACTCCGCGCTCTCCTGAGCCCGCCGAACCTGGTTGGGCCCCTGTAATGGAGTTCACCACCGTGGATATCTTCCAGCACTCGCCCTTTGGCGACGTGCTAAACTCGTTAAAGTCTCTCTCTTTGTCAGGAGGCTCTTGGCCGAACTATGTCCGGCTGGAGGGGGAAGCAGGCGACAAAGGAATTCGTGGCCCACCCACCACCCACTTCATTGCCACGGTCGATGATCTAACCGATGTGCTTGATTTCAACTCTGAAGAAATCGACGGTATGGACGACGATGCAGGAGAAGAACAGGAACCACCACTCACAGGGCAGTGGACAGCTACTTCCTCATACGATATATATATATATGGTGGACACTCCGAAGGAAACCAACGGCGAAGAGGCAACGGAGGATAACCCCTCAGGGAGAAAAAGCAAAGCATGGGCGTCGTCGGCGCCGCTCCAAGCCCCGCCACAACAATACCAGCCCAGGAGACAAAAAGAATCTGGATGGTGCCGAAGAGGAGTAAAACCACGATCAGCCGCCTTGAGCAGGCCGAGCGGGGAAGGCGTGCAGGTCAGCCTGACGAGGCAGTAAGCGGACGGATATCCGGAGGAGGACAGCTACATGCCCCCTCCGAAGATGAGATCACCCTCGGCGAAGACGAGTTCGCGCGCTGAGGATCCCGTCGGCGGGGCGCTTCAGCGTCGGCTTATAGCCCGCTGCGAGGAGCGAAAAAAGAAGCAACAACAACTCCAAACTGATCAAGACCTGCTCACAGACAGATGGACTAAAGTCCTGGCAACCGAGGAATATGGACTCGAGCGCCACACGGCTGACCAGCCACCTCGTGGCCGGGATAAAATGGCGTATCAGCCTGAACACCAGCCCGCACCCCCACGCCAATACACTACGGCCCGGGGCAATAGGCAAGACCTGCACGATATACTAGAAAACAAAGCAGGACAGCCAAGATCGATCTACGGATCGCGGGGGCTCGCCCCAACACGCGACGATGACCGTCACGCCGGATACACTATCAACAAGTCCGGCCGGGCCGAATACAGCCACCGAGCAATTGAACTGTAGCCACATAGCCCGGCAGAGGCGCGCACACCCCTACGCTTCAGCGGCGAAGTGATGGATCATGAATTCCTAGAAGGGTACAAACCCATAAACATCGAATCATACGATGGCACAATAGACCCTGCAGTATGGATCAAAGATTTCCTTCTCCACATTCACATGGCCCGCGGAGACGATCTACACGCCATCAAGTATCTTCCCCTTAAGCTCAAAGGACCCGCCCGGCACTGGCTAAACAGCCTGCCCGCAAATTCCATTGGCAGTTAGGAAAACACGGAAGGCGCGTTCTTCGACAACTTCCGAGGCACATATGTGCGACCACCGGACGCCGATGACTTGAGCCACATTACTCAACAGCCGGAGAGTCGGCCGAAAATTCGGACTCGGTCTTAACTAAAATGAACCAAATAATCATTGTCCGGGCGCCAAGCCTGGCGGCCTTTAAGCATAATATCCGTGACGAGTGGCTGCGCCCGACATCTCGGCGGGAAAAACCAAGTCCATGGCAGCCCTCACGACACTAATGACCGCTTTTGCGCGGCGAGGACAACTGGTTGGCTCGCGGCAGCACTACGCCACGATACGGCGCCGGATGTTCGTGACAATAACGGCAAGCCACGGCGCAACAGACATAAGCGACAGAATAACAGCGACAAAACTGAAGACACGACAGTCAACACCGGATTCAGTGATTCCAAGTCCGGTCAGCGGAAGAAGCCGTTCAAAAGAAACAATCAGGGACCGTCCAGTCTAGACCGCATACTGGAACGCTCGTGCCAAAAGTCATGGCACCCCGGACAAGCCAGCCAACCACACTAATAGAGACTGCTGGGTGTTCAAATAAGCCGGTAAAATAAACGCCAAAAACAATGACAAGGGGCTGCACAGCGACGACGACGAAGAGCCCAGGCGTCCGAACACGGGGGGACAGAAGAAATTTCCTCCCCAGGAGAAAACGGTCAACATGATCTATGCCACCCACATTCCGAAGCGGGAACGGAAGCGAGCACTATGGGACGTCTATGCGATGGAGCCAGTCGTCCCCAAATTCAACCCATGGTCAGCTTGTCCGATCACCTTTGATCGTAGGGATCACCCTACCAGCATCCGTCATGGCGGCTCAGCCGCATTGGTCCTAGACCCAATCATCGATGGATTCTACCTCACGCGAGTCCTCATGGTCGGCAGCAGCAGCCTGAACCTGCTTTATCAGGACACAGTGCGCAAAATGGGCATCGAACCTTCAAGGATCAAGCCCACCGAAACCACCTTTAAAGGTGTAATTCCGGGAGTAGAGGCCCGTTGCACGGGCTCTAACATTGGAAGTGGTCTTCGGATCTCCGGATAACTTCCAAAGCGAAGAGTTAATCTTCGATATCGTCCCTTTCTGTAGTGGTTACCACACACTGCTTGGACGAACCGCATTCGCTAGATTCAATGCGGTACCACACTATCGCATACCTCAAGCTCAAGACGCCAGGACCGCGCGGGGTCATAACAGTCAACGAAAACATGGACCGCTCTCTCCAAACAGAAGAGCATACTGCAGCCCTCGTGGCGGAATTACAATGCGGCCTCCTCCGACAAACCACCAATCCAGCGACGACAACCTCGAGCACCGTCAAGCGAGTCTGGAGCACACCGCGATAGGATCATCAGGCACGCAAAGAGCGCGACTAGAAGTCCGGCCTCCGCTCAAGCCCCATCAAAGCAACATTCGTGCCACGCGTACACAATTACGCACTCAAAATACCATGGGCATAGGCGGAGGCGCAGCAGGGACTCAGTCTACAGTGCGGTATAACCGCAACATACCTTCATAACCCTCCCTTTGTATCTTTCAGGACACTGCTTTAGGGCAGCCTCTTCAGAAGAGCCGGATTGTCGGACTTACACAGGAGAGAAAACCAAGGAGGCAACAGGCTCTGCGCACAAAAGGAAATATGCAGGTGGAATCTGTTCACGATCGTTATACCTGTTTTATATACCTACATGCAGCCTGCCCTTGGATAGGACATGTTAAATAGTCCTATTTACCTCTGCTTAAACGCACCCATTGTGAACATACGCTTAACCGTATTATTCATCAATGGGAGATAACATATAGCGTCAGCTTTTTATTCCTATTTGCGCATTTTTCTTGCAAATGTTTATTTAATATCGCATCCGTACACCTTGGTACGATCAGTTTGCCAGGGGCTTCTTATGGCGCCTCATAATATGGCAAAACAAGTCCGAACACTTTAAACAGTGCGGCACCCCGAAGTTATAGCACTATATGCATCAGCTCCGAATCACGTCTTGGGTCAATAGTTGGGTTTGCCCGACTCCCTTGTTTTGGTACCTTACGTTCCGTTATATCGGCTAAGGTAGCGCAGGGAGAACTACTACAATTGTGTCCCGGTTCTTCCGGACGAGCACCTCCGTAGAGAAAGCCAAAAACTGACCGGCATGATGCGGCGAGAGCTGGTTGCTGTTCGAGAGGTCTTAAAATCCTTAAAGATTTTTTCCGCTTTAGGCGATGAATCGGCCTCGTCCGATTTAGGCGTATATAGCGCCCCAATTCAGCCCTCCCAATTCTAGGGGCTTCGCCGAAATTTAAAATTGTAGACTTCTATGGCTAAGTGAAAGTTATAAAGCCGCATAGTCCGATTGCCTTGTTCGCTGCGCCGGATACCTCCTTAAGGGACCAAAAATTTGGATAAAGAGTATCCGGGTTTTTCCAGGAACACCCCGGTACTAGTTACCTGGGGGCGGAAGCCGACGACTGGCCTACTTTCAGAATTTTATAAACAGCCGCACAGAAGGTAATATTTCAAATAAAACTGCGCTACATAGCGCAAGTAACTTCGGCTTTAGATACAACAACGACAGAGGTACATTTACTCAAGGATTGTGTCCATGGTACATTCATCGGCCACGAGACGAGCGCCCTTCATAACGCCATCGTAATATTTCTCTAGATAGCGATGCGACTTGCCCTCTGGCGGCCCGTCCTTCACCAGCTTCTCCGATTCCAGCTTTCCCCAATGCACCTTCGCGCGGGCAAAGGCCCGGCGGGCACCCTCAATGCAAACGGATCGCTTGATAACTTCAAGCCGCGGACAGGCATTCACCATCCGCTTGATCAGGCCGAAGTAGCTAGTGGGCAGGGGCTCATCAGGCCACATCCGTACTATGAATCTTTCATAGCCACTTCGGCCGCCCTGTGGAGTTCAACCAACTGCTTCAGTTGGTCACTCAGAGGCGTTGGATGTTCGGCCCCAGCATACTCGGACTAGAACAGCTCCTCCGTTGCGCTCCCCTCCTCAACACGGTAGAACTCCATGACATCGATCGCTGTGTGGCAGATCTCTGAATGCCTGGAGAGCTCCGATTGAATGTAAGTGAAAAGCGCCTCCTCCACATGCTTGCTTTGCATAAAGAATTTCTTACCCGTCGCTATCTTCTTGGCCGCCTGGATTTCCTGTTGTGCCTTCTCGAGATCACATCATTATGGAATGATGTGATGGACAAGACCCATCCGTTAGCTTAGCATTATGATCGTTTAGTTTTATTGCTATTGCCTTCTTCATGACTTATACATATTCCTCTCACTATGAGATTATGCAACTCCTGAATACCAGAGGAACACTTTGTGTGCTATCAAATGTCACCACGTAACTGGGTGATTATAAAGATGCTCTACAGGTGTCTCCGAAGGTGTTTGTTGAGTTGGCATAGATCAAGATTAGAATTTATCACTCTGTGTATCGGAGAGGTATCTCTGGGCCCTCTTGGTAATGCACATCACTATAAGCCTTGCAAGCAATGTAACTAATGAGTTAGTTACGGGATGATGCATTACGGAACGAGTAAAGAGACTTGCCGGTAACAAGATTGAACTACGTATGATGATACCGATGATCAAATCTTGGGCAAGTAACATACCGATGACAAAGGGAATAACGTATGTTGTTATGCAGTTTGATCAATAAAGATCTTCGTAGAATATGTAGGAGCCAATATGAGCATCCAGGTTCCGCTATTGGTTATTGATCGGAGATGTGTCTCGGTCATGTCTACATAGTTCTAGAACCCGTAGGGTCCGCACGCTTAACATTCAATGACGATTTGTATTATGAGTTATGTGTTTTGGTGACCGAAGTTTGTTCGGAGTACCGGATGAGATCACAGACATGACGAGGAGTCTCGAAATGGTCAAGAGGTAAAAATTGATATATTGGAAGGTTATATACGGACACCGGAATGGTTCCGAAGAAGATCGGGGATTTTTCGAAGTACCGGGAGGTTACTGGAACCCCCCGGGAAAGTTAATGGGCCTATTGGGCCATAGTGGAGAGAGGGACGCTGCCACAAGAGGTGGCGCGCGCCCCCCAAGCCCAATCTGAATTGGACAAGGGGTGGGGGGCGCGGCCCCCCTTTCCTTCTCCCTCTCCCTCCTTTCCCCTTTCCCATCTCCGTTAGATGGAAGGAGGGGGGGCGAATCCTACTAGGAACTGAGTCCTAGTAGGACTCCCCCCTCTTGGCGCGCCCCCCTTGGGCCGGCCTCCTCCTCCCTACTCCTTTATATACGTGGGCAGGGGGCACCCCAAAGGCACAACAATTGTTTCTTAGCCGTGTGCGGTGCCCCCCTCCACAGTTTACCATCTCGGTCAGATTGTCGTAGTGCTTAGGTGAAGTCCTACGTGGATCACATCACCAACACCTTCACCATGCCGTCGTTCTGACGGAACTCTCCCTTGACCCTCTGCTGGATCAAGAGCTCAAGGGACGTCATCGTGCTGAACGTGTGCAGAACACGGAGGTGCCGTATGTTCGGCACTTGGATTGGTTGGATCCTGAAGACGTTCGACTACATCAACCACGTTGACTAAACGCTTCCGCTTTCGGTCTACGAGGGTACGTGGACACACTCTCCCCTCTCATTGTTATGAATCTCCTAGATAGATCTTGCGTGATCATAGGAATTTTTTGAATTACTACGTTCCAAAAGACATACGCGTGTAGTCGCCGCTGCCCCAAGGCAACCCCCGCCGGGCAAGTGTACTACGCCCACCACCACATTTTCCACCATCAATCCACCAAAGTAGGAGTAGGGTTTTATGCCTCACAACGGCCTGATCGTGGGTAAATTGCTTGTGTGATTGCCTGTTGTGCTGCCCCATGCTCGTCTGCCTTTGTGCAACGCGTCGGCCCCTTGTCGAACCAGCAAAGGGGCCTCCTGGTCCCATAAGTGGCTGTGGTTTCCCGTGACAATGTGGTTCCCAGTAAGTGCCATTCTCATTCAGTTTCCTTTCGAAACCGATGCATTCCTTTCTGGGTTTTTTTGAAGAATAGATTTCTTCAAAACATGCCAAAGGGTTTGTTGTCCTTTGAGAGATTTGAACATTCCTGTCTGAAGAAGATCCTTCAACCTAGCATTTTCATCAGAAACAGAATCATTTTCCTTGATCGAGGGGTTAGCATTCACAGACGATTCAACATTTGATTCAACATTGTTTTGTTCAAGGCATTTTAAACAGGGTGGCTTAAACACTTCAGGTTTATCCTGAAGTTGGTGGGTGAGAAGAGAATTTTCTCTCATCAAATCTTCATGAGCCTCTCTCAGTGCCTCGAGTACCTGTTTCCTTTTCAGGTAATCGTAGGTCAATCTTTCGTGGTTTGCTGAGAGAAAATCATGACGAGTTGAGAGTTCATCCATTCGTGACTTGAGAGTGGAATACTCTTCGGTCAATGACTGATTTTTCTCCATCTCCTCAACCAAGAACCCTTCAGACTTCCTGAGGGTTTTCTCAAGAGAATTTTATTGTATGTTGGCAAGTTTTATCAACTTAGCATGGTCATCCTCATCAGAAGAATATTGATCACCGGAGTGAGTCTTGTGGTGTTTGGAGGATACCTTTTCTTTCAAAGCCTTGTCCTTGAAGCAATAGGTAGGAGTTTCATCGTTGCTTGACGGGTTCCCGAAGAAATTCATTGCAGGAGACAAGGCGCATGCTATGCCAGTCATGCCTGAGTCGGAGTACTCATCTGACTCATTTTCTTCTTCAGAGGCAAACGATTCTTCTTCTTCAGAATCCATCTCCTTGCCGATGTATGCCTTGGCCTTGCGAGAAGTATTCTTGCGGTTGGGGGAGGACTTGGAAGTATTCTTTGAGGAAGATCTTGATGATGATTTTGAGGTGGAGCTATCCTTCTTCTTGAAGAACTTCTCCGTTTTCTTCTCATCAACGGAGTCATATTTCTTGCTCTTGATTTTGCCTCGATAGTTGCTCGAATCACATCTCCCACTAGCACAGATTTCAGCTTCCTAGAGAGGGCAGTCCAAAATGAAGTGTCCAGGCTTATTGCACTTGAAACAGGTGTATTCTCCGGCAGGTTTTGATGCGGATTTTGAACCCCCAGAGTTGCTTGAACTTCTTTTCTGGAACTGACTCTTCTTGTGGAAACGTTGGAATCATTTCATGATCAGTGCAAGATCTTTGCCGAGTCATTCTGGATCATCATAATCTTCTTCGGCATTTCCATCTGAGGAGGAATCAGCCGCAGCTTTAAGAGCATAAGTTTTGCGTTGAGTTGAGCCATACAGATCTCTCTTCTCTTCTTCTTGTTCTTTGTGAATGTTTGTAAGGGCATATTTCTCCCTAAGTGGTTTTGGTGATTGATGACAATACGTTTTGCGGACTAATCATGTGCATTGACCTTTCCAGAGACTATATCAACAGGCACGAGATGGTGTTTTCTCCTCTCGATGGTAAAGAGTGAAGACGGTTATTTTCCGACGATTTCTTTTTATTGGTTTTGAGTCGTAGGAGATCCGTACTATTAAGAGGGGGTCCGCGTTGGAAAGGTATGGGTGGAATCCACACGTACACAACCCATATGCACCCACAACTTCCTTTCCCTTTACTGGAGCATATCCATTTGTTTTCTATGGTGTTTCAGTGACTTGCAAGGGGTAGTACCGCTAGTGCCCACGGTAGCACCGCTTATGCGGTAGTACCGCTGGGTACTTCCGTGGCACTACCGCTTAGGGTTTCCCCGAGCGTGCAACATTCTGTTGCCGGTCTGCACTTAACGGTTGTAGGATGGTAGTAGCACGGTACTACCGCTCGGCGATACTAAAGCCCTTTTCACCGCCACCGATTACCGCTTGAGGGGTTTCCTCAATGCAAGCTTCATTTCCCGCTTTCGCTAAGCGGTAGTAAATGACACTAGGATGGTAGCACCGCTTTTCGCGCAATCTTGCTGCCTCAGCACCCTCTACTACTGCTGCCTCTCCAGGTCTAAACTCCCTAAGCGGTAGTACCGCTAGGGGCAGCGGTAGTACCGCTAGGGACAGCAGTAGTACCGCTCCGGCGTCACTACCATAGGTACATCCAATGTACTTTAGGCCTGTGCGAGGTAGTACCTCCTAAGCGGTAGTACCGCTCCTAGGAGTGGTAGTACCGCTTAGCTGCGGGCACATGGCAGAAAACGATTGGATTTTTGTCTCCCTATATAAAGGGGGGGTCTTCTTCTTCCTAAGGATAACCTCTTCCTCCCAAGCTCCATTGCCATTCAAAAGCTCATTCTTGCCCGATCTATCTCCCTAGCCAATCAAACTTGTTGATTTTCTAGGGATTGGTTGAGAAGGCCCCGATCTACCCTTCCACCAAGAGAAAATTGATCCCCCCACTAATCCTTTGTGGATCTTGTTACTCTTGGGTGTTTGAGCACCCTAGATGGTTGAGGTCACCGCGGAGCCATATTCCATTGTGGTGAAGCTTCGTGGTGTTGTTGGGAGCCTCCAATTAAGTTGTGGAGATAGCCCCAACCTTGTTTGTAAAGGTTCGGTCACCACCTTCAAGGGTACCAACAGTGGAATCACGGCATCTCGCATTGTGTGAGGGCGTGAGGAGAATACGATGGCCCTAGTGGCTTCTTGGGGAGCATTGTGCCTCCACACGCTCCAGCGAGATACTTCCTCTCGAAGGAAGGAACTTGGTAACACATCCTCATCTCCACTGGCTCCTCTTGGTTATTATCGGCGTTCTCGAGCAGGGGTCCCAGACTTTACTGCATGCGTTACAGGCGTGCTAAGCTAGCGGGCCGTACGGCCCATCTTCATCGACAAGGCAATCAAGACTATCGCGAGGGGCCAAGCCTCGCGGGGCGGACGACGGAAGACCTCCTCAGGAGCGGTCTAGCCAAGCAGGCTCACGAGGAACGGAGATATCAAGGCGGGGCAAACCTCACGAGGCTCTCGTGACGTGAGCCATGATGACCGACACCAGGCGGGCGCCAGCGCGCGCAGCATCCTTGTTTCCTCTTTGGTGCTAAGGAGGCAGGCGCAGGCGTGGAGTACCGAGGCATCAGGCAAAGGTTTCCATATCAGTGCAACAAGATCAAGACCAGCAGGACGGCAAGGCAGAGATAACCGTGGAGCCCAAGACGGCGTCATCACCAGAGCCTTTAGCAGGCGAAGACCACTTTTGTCAGGATAGCTTGTACTAGCTGTCCCCTTTCAAATTTGCCCGCCACTGTTGGTTCCCTTCCCGCTCATATAAGTAGAGCTAGCCACCATAGTAGAGAGAGAGAGTTCTCATCCACAAGTCCACAGAGAATAAGAACACCTCAACCTCAGGAGGTTGTTCTTCCCCTTGTACTCTTCATCATCAGCCCAAGAGGCAATCCACCACCACACACTGGAGTAGGGTATTACACCACAATGGTGGCCCGAACCAGTATAAATCTCGTGTCTTTCTGTGTTGTGAGTTTGTTGAGTTCGTCCGTGAGATCTTAGCGAGCTAGGGCGTGGATCGGTAGGAGGGAAAGAACATCACGCGCACCCCAGAGTTCGAACCTTAAGGGTTTTGCCGGAACCCCACATCCGACATTTGGCGCGCCAGATAGGGGTGAGCCGAAGCTTCCTCTCTGCCAATCAGCTTGCCGACGCTCCGTAGACACGATGTCCGGCGACCCAAGGGCTGACTCCGACCGCTGGGCAGCTTGGCCAGCCTGGGCGGTGACACATGCCCATGAAGATCTCGACCCCGCGCTCCGGGCGGCGCGCCCAGGTATCGTCCACCCTCACTCCACGACAAGTGCGAGCCGCTGCAAGGGCAGCATGCCACGCCGCGGCGACGGCGCCACATTCGTGGCGGGAGCAGGCAAACATGCGGGAAGCACTCACAGTGGTGAGAGAGCTGCTGCGCTGCCGGTTGATGGAGAGCGGCCGGGACGCGCTACTGGAACGCGTTGCCGAGCTGCTGGACGCGGCAGCCTCCGGAGCACCGCCCTTCTGCTATCTGCTCCCTTCTCAGGCCGTTGCGGGGTCTCATGGCGGGCCTCGCCGCAACCACGCGCCGTCGGGCGCGCATGGGGGCTTCGTCAAAACCAGCGCGGCCGGCAGCGCCGGGGGCTCCGCCACCCCCATACCGCCCGCGACAAGCACAGGCACGAGCGTCGCCCCCGTTGTCGTGGATTTGTCACGGCAGATGTCCTAGTGTGAGGACTTCGTCGTGAGGCCAACGCATCTATGCGGTAGCTTGAAGGGGTTGGTTGGAATCGAGAGACGCGAGGCGGATCAACACACAAGACAAGGATTTAGACAGCTTCGGACCCCGGGAAACATCATCCGGTAATAGCCCTACATGTTGTTTGTGGCTAGGTCTCATTATGCTCATGAGAGAGTCGCCGGTAAACCGGCTCTCCTCTAGTTGTGTCTATCCCTAGAGATTATTGCTTCTTGCTTTCCCCCCCCCCTTTTGGGGAGCCCTGCCCCTCCTTATATATGTTGAAGGGGCAGGTTACATGTGGAGTCCTATTAGGATTAGGACTAGTCTATCTCTAATACAAACCGGATACAAGTCCAGGTCTTAAGTCCTTGTAAGACAAATATTCCTTATGCCTTTCCTCTTAAACCGGCCCACCATAGTATGAACCGGCCTTCATGAATCACTCGTTGGGCCACCGAGTCTTGTCGCTCCTCGCACCCGCCTGCCGGATTACCAATGAGTCGTGAACCGCTAGGTCCAAACGGGTCGCCGGTGAACCGCCAAGTGTCGTGGGTCTCAAATAAACCGCCAAGTCGGCGGGTTATACTTCGGCGGTTTATGCATGGGGTATATCCCGACATTAGCCCCAGCTTAATTTGGATTTATCCATGTTAAACTGATCTGTGAAATAAACACAAGAACAAACTTGACAGATTATGCTCCGGGTTAAGAATTCTTGTAAACCGGCATCTGATCATCCTTAAATCCTTGTCATTTCCTCCTTCTAGAAAATCCGGGTCAACAAGCCAGCTTCATACTCAATTTGCTCACATTGGTTTCTCACAGAGAAAATTTGTAGAATAATCCACTTGAGTCCGCCTTCAATGCTCTGATTTGACAAAAATATTGGTCTTCAAATATTCAACTGATATCAGCCGGTTTGAAAATGTAGAACTTGCCGGTTTATCATTGCCAAAGTTGTCGGGTTATAAAAACTGATAATTCCGGGTCATGATTGTTGCCAACGCCGGTTCATGATTATTGATGCCGCCGGGTTATGATTGTTGCAGACACCGAGTCAATCTGGTTAGCTATTCCACGACAAAACTGAAAATTTGGAAGATATTTCTCCCTTATATCCATATTACATGTAGCCCCAAGTCTTGAATAGAACAAAGTGATGATTTGAGACTTGTTTCCATATAATTACTGCCACTTTGAAGAAATCCATGTTGTTCATCTCAGTCACGAGTAAAAACTGATACTCCATATATGTAGCCCCCAAGTGCCGGGTTGTCATGTTTGCAGCAACCTGGGACTTGTAATTGCCTGATGCTCAAAAAACTTCAACCAGTGTAGCCCCCAAGGGCCAGGTCATTATACAATAATGAGCAGGGACTTTATAAATATCATCATGTAGATTTGAACAACAACATGTAGCCCCCAAGGGCTGGCTCAGTAAGATAATATTGAGTTGGGACTTTATATATACTTCATTAAAAATACATCATACGATGTAACCCCCATCATGGGGCTTGAATTGTTGACAAGAGCAATTGGTAGCCCCCAAGGGCCGGCTCATTACACTGTGATGAGTCGGGTCTTCAATAAGGTGAGCAAAAAAAATGACTTTGCATTAGCCCCCAAGTGTCATGGTGCATGCTCGCAACGACATGAGACTTGCATATTTGATATAATCTCAATTTAAATAATGTAGCCCCCAAGTGCCGGGTCGTAAGCCTGCAGCGACTCAGGACTATTCCTTCAATTGTAGAATAAATCATATCCTTTGATAAAATAATATCCATTACGCTAAAGCGACTTTGGAAACCTCAATAATACCGGTTATTAATAGCCATAATAAAAATCCAGCCATGTTGGCTATTCAAGATATGATAATCCGGTATGAAAACCATATTCATTCAATATCATAATGAAAATTCAGCCAAGTTTGGCTATTTGAATAATATAACCCAATGATTTATAAGCGCATGATTCCAATGACGCAATTCAAATATATGTTGGCAACTTATAGTCCAAAGCCAGAACGGTTCAATAAACACCGGATAATTTCTCATCATATACTGGCGACTCATCGTCTTAAAGCCAGGCCGGTTTAATAATCACCGGATAATTTATCATCATACTGGCGACATATAGTCGAAATCCAGGCCGGTTCAATAAACGCCGGTGATTTATAATCATGCTTTATTCAACCTATTTCTACATGCAACAAGTTTAAAGTGTCCTGGCGGTTTACTGCCGGACGGCACATAATGCCCAACATATAACCTGGGTTGATAACCAAGGCTGCACTTAAGAATAATCAAATATGAAATATATCGTACCTGTGACATTGAATCACATGGTTGGTTTACCAACTTTCTGTAGTAAGAGTGATAACCCCAATCTTGAGTAATGATAACTCCTTTCATACTGTGCCGGTTTATGATAAAACCGTACCGGGTTGTGATAAACACCGGTTTAACCATATACAATACTGGCGACTCGTAGTCAAACCAGACCGGGCTGATAGTATCCGAATTATAACTTGATCATGTACTGACAACTTGTAGTTGATAGTCGGACCGGGTTGTTTAACGCCGGTCTAAAAAGCAACAAAAAGTCTTTATCAAAAAAGAAAACAAAACCCAAACAAAGGCAAATAAAAACCATTGTAGGCGAGGCTTCGAGCCGATCAAGAGGCGTACCATGTTTCGGACACGACCAAGCCCCCAAGAAGGCGTAGCTTTGGTTCGGGTTCGATCAGGCCCCCAAATGATGCTGTGGCATTACGCCGATCAAGAGGTGTAGCTATGGTTCGGGATCGACCAAAGCCCCCAAGTGATGATGTGGCATTGCGCTGATCAAGAGGCGTAGCTATGGTTTGGATACGACCAAGCTCCCAAGTGATGTTGTGGCATTGCGTCGATCAAGAGGCGTAGCTATGGTTCTAATACGACCAAGCTCCCAAGTGATGCTGTGGAATTGCGCCGATCAAGAGGCGTAACTATGGTTCGGATATGACCAAGCCCCCAAGTGATGCTGTGGCATAGCGCCGATCAAGAGGTGTAGCTATGGTTCGGATACGACCAAGCCCCCAAGTGATCAATAATATGATAAGCCAATAAGGCATGATACCCATGTTTGAACCGCGCACCATGGCAGCAAGTCCTATTCGGTAACCTTTAACTTTTTGCAAGAGATAAATTCTTCTTGAACCGGGATTTTGAACCAGATATTGAGAGCTTCAAAGCTTTGTGGGAGACATCTTTCTCTTGAACCGGATTGTAAACCGGAAACTTCATTTTCAGCCAGAAATTTTCTGACGGCCTTTAAACTCGAACTTGCGAGAAGTTAATTCCTTTTTGAACCGGAATTTCTTAAACCGGATTTGAGAGCTTCAGGGCTTCGTGGGAGAAAGATTTCCCTTGAACCGGATTGTAAACTGGGTATTTGAGAGTTTCAGTGAGATTGACTTTCCTTGAGCCGGATTTTAAAGCGGAATCTTTTCTGATGACCCGGAACTTCTTCATTGAGCTGGGACTTTGTAACTGTCATATACTTTCTAAACCGGAAATTTTCTGACGGCCTTTAAATGTTCATCAATATAACAGTAGCCTCCGGGACCGGGTTGTCTTTCCCTCCAGCATCCTGGGATTCTTGACTTCACTGAAAACCGGCAACACTTGCTTGAGTCATATCATTGTAGCCCCCGAGTCTCCAGGCGACTCGAGGAGTTGGCTTGAGATTCTCCTTATTTGACCGTGATATAATCCGGTATAACCTTTATATCATTGGTGTTGATAGCACGATGTGACAGAAGGTTGAGGTGACTGCGGCTGGTTATAAATGATCCCGTATGAGCCGTGTCAGCAACTCGGCCAATGGTTCCTTCCAACTGGCGATTTGAAGTTAACCAAACTGCAGTGGTGGCGACTTGTGCGCCTGCCCCTTGAGCCATCCAGTGCAGACGGCGGTTGATAGTATATGATAATTTGCCTCCATTTTGTTGAAAGAAAACCGGGCTACCCAAGTTGTGACTTGCCCATACTCAATAAACAGCTCATGCGGACAGGTGCGGCCCGGTATGTTGATGTAGACCAGGTCGCGAGAGATGGACAACAAAGACGACTGCAGCTTTAGAGGCGGCACAGACAGATGAGTCGGCCGCGGCGTTTGTAAACCGACGTGGACGGGCGAATTAGCCACGTCATATTGATGTAAACCGGTCTTCAGAATGGCGGTTTGCACATATATTCATCGAGCTTGATGGCATGATAAGATACTAGCGCATTTATAATGGTGACGTGAGTTTATACACCCATGACACAGCCATAGATTTTGCAGTGAACAATTTTCCTGCATAAAAAATATTGCAGACCAATGCAAAGGTAAACTGTTCTTTGGCAAAAATAATATGTGCTAAAAATATATTTTAGATGGATATCACCTGATGTGTTTAGACCGAAAATAATCCGCCATGAAGTTGATGATCACTAGGTGAAACTGAAATTCCTCACGGGTGAATCGGCCGTGGGGGCAGACAGATAAACCGGCCATGGCGTTTGTACACCGGTGCGGACGAACAAATTGTCCTCCGCGTTGTAGTGCGGACGGGCGAGTCGGCCGGCACGTTGATGTAAACCAGACCGTAGGGGCGACGGTTGTATATAACAACACTGATTCACTTTGACAATAGATGATCTGCATGTAGACTACCAGCATTAACTGATTCATGTACTCCACATTAGGCCCTGCAGATCGTTCTTCTGCTCCATCTCATCAGTTGACAACTTCCCCACTTCAAGCGTATTATGGAATTCCATCATAATCAAAGTTACTAGTTGTATAATGATAGGAGCTGTCTCCCCAGTGGAGCACCTGACAACTTTATTTAGAGTCTCATAAATTGCAGTACGCAGCCTGGATTCGCCAGCATCCTCCTGTCAGCTATTGCAAGATCCCAAACACATTCATCCAGGTCTTGGTCAACCTTCTGTATGATGAGAGTATCTAGCACTATTGGCACGAGGGAAAGAAGAGCTTGCTTATAGTAGTACTAGCAAGGAACATCAGAATCAGCTATAAATTCATTACTGTACTCATCCAAAACGTTGATTTCCTCATCACATATAGAACTCCAGAATTCCATGGCCTTCCTCAACTCCCCTCACAGTCTATGTAGTGATATTAAATATACCCTGATGCAGTCTGGTGCAGGGGCGCAACACAAGAGACGGAGCCAGCCCAGGAGCAGAGCCGACGACCGGCACAGTGGCCGAGGCCGAGGCCGCGGGCAGGCGAACGACTTGAAACGGAGTTGTGACCGCGGCGGCTCAGTGCTGGCCCGATGGCGACCTGAAACTACTCGAGGCGTAGCGGCTCAAAAGGAGGGCGGTTTGACTCGACCACGGCTGAAACGATGTTAGACGGACGGCTCAGGGCCGCGGCGTCTTGTGGCAAAAACAGAGGGCCATTACAGTAGCTTATGTTGGCTTCTCAGATTCACCGAGTGTAATGGCTGCATCTTTCAGATCGTTTCTCACCACTAGCATTATCTCGAAGTCTTCTATCACTTTGGCGAGGTTCTCAATCTTCAGGAGCAGAGGCGGTCTGGACCTGCGCCTTCTCGGCTTCCCTGGTGGAGCCGGACAGGTGAGGCGAGGCGATTTGAGGCCTCCTCCTAGCGGGCGGCTCGGAGCGACTCGGACTTAGCGGGTGGCTCCGAGGTCACGCCCGTCGGCTCGCCACAAAAGCGGAGTCACTCAGCCGGGGACGGCGGATGTGGGAACGACGGCTCGCCGGTAGTGGCAGAGGATGGGTAGGACGGAGCTCCTGTAAGAAGACGGCTCAGAGCCATGGAAAAGGCGGGTCGCGACAATGGAGGCGAAGCTCGCAGTGGCGGCTCAGAAGCAAACGTGGGCAACCCGGAGTTCCTCCTTTTTTTTAATCTATTGGACCCACACGTATCTTTCCTATCAGCAGCTGCCGAACAACGTGCAGTTTTGACCCGGACACAGATTGGCTTGATGTTCCTGCTACATTCGACGAAATCGATCTGCTCTGTTCATCTCACCGGATTTGCAGGTCGCATCGATTGGTGTTAAACTCCACAGATTACAAATCTAAACTGATGACTTTGACACAGCGGCTGATCCTTCCAAGCTGGGTCTTTCTTCGTTTGGGCTGCTATGAATTTTCTCAAGAGCAGTTGCCACCATGAATGCACGACTCAGTGACTTGCGCGCACGGCTTGTTGGCTGCTGTACAGATCGAACATGTTGACACATGCCTAATTTCTCTTGATCTTCATCTCGTATATGTCGTCCGGTCTGCTTGTTACGGAGGCGACATGGAGTGTGGGGCGCTACAGTGAGGTGTTCGGGGTAATAGCCCCGGAATCCTACGTGCCCTGCATGATGGACCAGGAGTACACATCGGAGGACAAGCCCGGTTCGCTCCTTGGAGAGGATTGGGAAGAAGGGCTGCTAGGAGTGGAAGCCTTCCAGGAACCGACGGAGGACCGCAATGATCGCGCAAGCAACAACGACTACAGGGCACCGCTAATCTCTCAGGAGCAAGCTTACGCTAACCATGGGCTTCCAGTGAACCAGGTTACAGCTTCGGCGGACCACCCTGGCGCAGCGACGCCTCTCCCGCCAGGGGAAGCTCGTTGGGGTTGCGCGGAGGGAGCCAGGAGTAGGGCCCCTCCCCACATCACGCGAAGCCGGGCGACACCCGGAGGTAGGCCCTCTGTCGGGGAGGCTTCGACGACCCTTCCCTCGGCAGAGGACATGTGGTCGCCGAGGGCACCGCCGGCGTCCCCTTTCCCCCCCTTTGTGTCATCCAGGTTGTCGGTCGGCTCAAAGGTGGTCGAGGGTGGCGCAAGGCGGGGCCCTTGTCTGGCGATATGGAGCAAGGCCGGTACTTGTGAAGAAGGCCCAGTGCCTGTGAAGCTCGCCGCCCATGACACTCTCACGTAATAATGAGTTGGGGCTGTACACGCCCCGGAGTCTCAGGGGTGCCGGTCTCAGGCCCTGGGGCTCCCTCCCATGCCTAGTGGCAGCACTTAGCTCTGCGCTGGTGAGAAGACCAGAAGACTAGAATAGGCGCCGGACACAGCCTTTCGTTTTGGATCTCTTTTTCTGTAGCCTTGCTTTCTGGATCTGGATTTGAGTTGAAGTCGAATTTTTATCGATGCACGCGGGGGGTGCCTTTTCTCATTCGAGCAATTTCTTGCTTTCTGAATTTCGTTTTGCCTGGGACTCATGTCCGTCGCCTTCCCCTCATGAGCCCCTCGCGAGCGGGACTGCGCGAAGCACACGCGTGCCGAGTGCGCGTTAACGCTACAATTGGTGCTTGCCTCTTACGGGGCCCCTCCTGACGGGTCGACAAGCTCCACAGGGTTCTCAGAAACTCATCGCCTCATGACCTGGCTCAAGGCTGGCACTGACTAAGGTAACCCACGACGGGAAACTCACCCCTGGACTTACGAGTTCGCGAGGGCACATGCTCAATACCGCATAGCAAAGTAAAGATTGCAACTTGCTTACATAAGGGGCTCCCCCTCTCAAAATGCTCTTACAAGTTTTCCAAGGGCCGCGCCCGAGTTTTTGCGTACAGGATGCAACGACAGGAGAATGATAACCCACAAGTGTAGGGGATCGCAACAGCTTTCGAGGGTAGAGTATTCAACCCAAATTTATTGATTCGACACAAGGGGAGCCAAAGAATATTCTCAAGTATTAGCAGTTGAGTTGTCAATTCAACCACACCTGGATAACTTAATATCTGCAGCAAAGTATTTAGTAGCAAAGTAATATGATAGTGATGGTAACGGTAACAAAAGTAAAGGAAGCTAAATTAATATTTTTGGTATTTTGTAGTGGTTGTAACAGTAGCAACGGGAAAGTAAATAAACGGAGAACCAGTATATGGAAAGCTCGTAGGCATTGGATCGGTGATGGATAATTATGCGGATCACGGTTCATCATGTAACATCATAACATAGGGTGATATAGAACTAGCTCCAATTCATCAATGTAATGTAGGCATGTATTCGAATATAGTCATACGTGCTTATGGAAAAGAACTTGCATGACATCTTTTGTCCTACCCTCCGTGGCAGCGGGTCCTAACGAAACTAAGGGATATTAAGGCCTCCTTTTAATAGAGAACCGGAACAAAGCATTAGCAAATAGTGAATACATGAACTCCTCAAACTATGGTCATCACCGGAGTGGTCCCATTATTGTCACTTCGGGGTTGCTGTATCATAACACATAGTAGGTGACTATAGACTTGCAAGATAGGATCAAGAACACACATATATTCATGAAAACATAATAGGTTCAGATCTGAAATCATGGCACTCGGGCCCTAGTGACAAGCATTAAGCATAGCAAAGTCATAGCAACATCAATCTCAGAACATAGTGGATACTAGGGATCAAACCCTAACAAAACTAACTCGATTACATGATAGATCTCATCCAACCCATCACCGTCCAGCAAGCCTACGATGGAATTACTCACGCACGGCGGTGAGCATCATGAAATTGGTGATGGAGGATGGTTGATGATGACGACGGCGACGAATCCCCCTCTCTGGAGCCCCGAACGGACTCCAGATCAGCCCTCCCGAAAGGTTTTAGGGCTTGGCGGTGGCTCCGTATCGTAAAACGCGATGATTTCTTCCCCTTGATTTTTTTCTCCCCGAAAGCAAATATATAGAGTTGGAGTTGGCGTCGGAGGAGCTCCAGGGGGCCCAGGAGGTAGGGGGGCGCGCCCCCCACCCTCGTGGACAGGGTGTGGGCCCCCTGGTCTCCATCTTTTGCAAGGATTTTTTATTATTTCCAAATAGACGTTTTGTGAAGTTTCAGGTCATTCCGAGAACTTTTGATTCTTCACATAAATAAGACCATGGAAAGTCTGCTGAAAATAGCGTCAGTCCGGGTTAGTTCCATTCAAATCATGCAAGTTAGAGTCCAAAAGGGCAAAAGTGTTTGGAAAAGTAGATACGACGGAGACGTATCAACTCCCTCAAGCTTAAAACTTTGCTTGTCCTCAAGCAATTCAGTTGATAAACTGAAAGTGATAAAGAAAAACTTTTACAAACTCTGTTTGCTCTTGTTGTTGTAAATATGTAAAGTCAGCATTCAAGTTTTCAGCAAAGATCATGACTAACCACATTTGCAATAACTCTCAGGTCTCATGTTTACTCATATCCATAGCATAATCAACTAGCGAGTCATAATAATAAATCTCGGATGACAACACTTCCTCAAAACAATCATAATATAATATAACAAGATGGTATCTCGCTAGCCCTTTCTGAGACCACAAAACATAAATGCAGCGCACCTTTAAAGATCAAGGACTGACTAGACATTGGAATTCATGGTAAAAGAGATCCAATCATAGTCATACCCAATATAAATTAATAGTAATGAATGCAAATGATAGCTGCGCTCTCCAGCTAGTGCTTTTTATAAGAGGGTAATGACTCAACATAAAAGTAAATAGATAGGTCCTTCGCAGAGGGAAGTAGGGATTTGTAGAGGTGCCAGAGCTCGGTTTTGAAATAGAGATAAATAATATTTTGAGTGGTATACTTTCATTGTCAACATAAAAACTAAGAGATGGCGATATCTTCCATGCTACACACATTACAGGCGGTTCCCAAACAGAATGGTAAAGTTTATACTCCCCCTCCACCAACAAGCATCAATCCATGACTTGCTCAAAACGACGAGTGTCTCCAACTAGCAACAGTCCCAGGGGGAGTTTTGTTTGCAATTTTTTTGATTTAGTTTGCATAAAGCATGGAACTGGGCATCCTGGAGACCAGCCATTTTCTCGTGAGTGAGGAGCGGAGTCCACTCCTCTTGAGAATAACCCGCCTAACATGGAATATAAGGGCATCCCTAGTTGATACATGAGCTATTCGAGTATACAAAACAAAATGTTTATTTGAAGGTTTAGAGTTTGGCACATAAAAATTTACTTGGAACGGCAGGTAAATACCGCATATAGGAAGGTATAGTGGACTCATATGGAATAACTTTGGGTTTTAAGGGATTGGATGCACAAGCAGTATTCCCGCTTAGTACAAGTGAAGGCTAGCAAAAGACTGGGAAGCGGCCAACTAGAGAGCGACAACAGTCATGAACATGCATTAAAATTAATAAACATTGGATGCAAGCATGAGTAGGATATAATCCACCATGAACAAAAATATCGTGAAGGCTATGTTGATTTGTTTCAACTACATGCATGAACATGTGCCAAGTCAAGTCACTTAAATCATTTAAAGGAGGATACCACCCCACTATACCACATCACAACCATTTTAATAACATGCTGGCACGCAAGGTAAACCATTATAACTCATATCTAATCAAGCATGGAATAAGCAACTATGATCTCTAATTGTCATTGCAAACATGTTTATTCATAAAAGCTGAACCAGGAACGATGAACTTATCATATTTACAAAAACAAGAGAGGTCAAGTTCATACCAGATTCTCTCATCTCAGTCAGTCCATCATATATCATCATAATTGCCTTTCACTTGCACGACCGAACGAAGTGAATAATAATAAGAATGCACATGCATTGGACTAAGCTGGAATCTGCGAGCATTCAATAAACAGGAGAAGACAAGGCAATTTGGGCTCTTGGTTAAATCAACAATAATGCATATAAGAGCCACTTCAACAATTTAATCATGGTCTTCTCCTATCGACCCCCAAAGAAAAGAAAAGAAATAAAACTATTTACACGGGAAAGCTCCCAACAAGCAAAAGAAGAACGGGAAATCTTTTTGGGTTTTCTTTTAGTTGTTATTACTACAGCAAGAAAAGTAAACTACTACTATTTTTTTTGTTTTTCTTAAGGTTTATCAAACACACAAGAAGAAAGCAGGAAAAGAAAATAAACTAGCATGGATATTACAGTGAAAAAGTATGAGCACCGACATCTAGCAAAGAGTGTGTGTAAACATAAATGTAATGTCGGTGGGAAATACGTACTCCCCCAAGCTTAGGCTTTTGTCCTAAGTAGGTTTATTGCCAGGGATGGCCTGGCGGATATCCGTAGATGTAGCTGGGGTCGTTGTGACGCCCCCGATTCAATCGTACACTAATCATGCACGCAAATGTGTACGATCAAGATCAAGGACTCACGGGAAGATATCACAACACAACTCTAAAACATAAATAAGTCATACAAGCTTCATAATACAAGCCTGGGGCCTCGAGGGCTCGAATACAAGTGCTCGATCATAGGCGAGTCAGCGAAGCAACAATATCTGAGTCTGAGACATAAGTTAAACAAGTTTGCCTTAAGAAGGCTAGCACAAAGCGGGATCTGGATCGAAAGAGGCGCAGGCCTCCTGCACTGGATCCTCCTAAACTACTCCCGGTCGTCATCCATGGGCTGCACGTAGTAGTAGGCACCTCCGGTGCAGAGTAAATCATCGGCGGTGGCGTCGCTCTGGGCTCCATCGCTGGTTGCAGCAATCGAGTAGAGATAGGGGAAAGGGGAACAAGGCAACCGTGAGTACTCATCAAAGTACTGCAAGCAAGGAGCTACACTACATATGCATGGATATATGTGTAAAGGGCATATCGATGGACTGAAGCTGCGAGAATGCGAGAATAAGAGGGGATAGCTAGTCTTATCGAAGACTACGCTTTTGGTCACTGTCTTGCAACAGTAGAAGAGGGTAGGTTGAAGTCCTCCAAGTAACATCACATAGCAATAATCCTACCCGCGGTCCCTCCTCGTATCCACGAGAGAGCGACCACGGTTGTATCGGCACTTGGAAGGGTGTGTTTTATTAAGTATCCGGTTCTAGTTGTCATAAGGTCAAGGTACAACTCCAAGTCGTCCTGTTACAAAGATCACGGCTATTCAATAGATTAACTTCCTGCGGGGTGCACCAACTTACCCAACACGTTTGATCCCATTTGGCGGACACACTTTCTGGGTCATGCCCGCCGCGGAAGATCAACACGTCGCAGCCCCACCTATGCAAAACAGAGAGGCCAACACGCCGGTCTAAACCTAAGCGCACAGGTGTCTGGGCCCATCGCCCATAGCACACCTGCATGTTGCGAGGGCGGTCGGAAGCAGACCTAGCCTAACAGGCGTTCCAGTCCAATCCGCGCGCCGCCGTCGTGACGTCGTCAAGTGCTTGGTGATACCACGGCCGAGTGCCCATATCTTTCCCACGTAGTTGGTTAGTGCGTATAGGCTCGTAGCCAACTCGGATCAAATACCAATATCTCGTTAAGCGTGTTAAGTATCCGCTGAGCGCCGAGCAGGCCAGCCCACCTCTCTCTAGGCGGTCTCAACCCATACCTGCCGCTCCGCCTCAAAGATCCACTCATGGGTGCTCCACCACCCGACCCGACTTTAGTCTCCACATGTATCATGTATAAGTATATAGTATATACCGTGATCACCTCCCGAGTGATCACGGCCCGATAATATAGCACGGCAGACGGACAAGAATGTAGGGCCACAGATGAAAATACTAGCATCCTATACTAAGCATATAGGATTGCGGTAAAAATAACAACTTGATAGTAACAAGGACAGGCTATGCATCGGGATAGGTACAATGAAGCGGTAACATGCTACACTACTCTAATGCAAGCGGTATAGAGTAGAATAGCGATATCTGGTGATCAAGGGGGCTTGCCTGGTTGCTCACGCAAGAGAGAGGTCGTCAACTCCGTAGTCGAGCGGGCAAGCAGCGGCGGCGTCGGTCTCGTAGTCTACCGGAGAGAAGAGGGGAAGAAACAATGAATAACATGTAAACAGATGCATATCGATGCATGACATGACAAGTAACAATGCTAGGCGTGCCCTAACGTGGTATGAGGTGGTACCGGTTAAGGGGGGAAACATCCGGGAAAATATCCCCGGTGTTTAGTGTTTTGAGCGCAGGAGGCGGAGGGGAAAGTTGCGAGTTCGATAGGTTACGGGGGTGTGGCGGACGAACGGACTGCATATCCGGATTTGTCTCGTCGTTCTGAGCAACTTTCATGTTGAAAATATTTTAATCCGAGTTACGGATTAAAAGATATGATTTTCTAAAGATTTTATTAATTTCTGAAATTTAATTAATTATTTAATTAATTCGAAAATAGATTTATGACATCGGATGATGTCATCTTGACGTCGGCAGCAGCGTTGACCGTTGACTGGTCAACTGACATGTGGGTCCGTGGGACCCACATCATCTATCGTTAGGTTAATTAGGGTTTAGATTAATCTAATTACAATTTAATTAAACTTAACTAGTTAATTAAATTAATTAAACCGGATTAATTAACTTAATTAATTAATTAATTAATAATTAATTTTATTAAATCATTTTTATTTTTATTAATTATATTTATTTTATTTTTTTAATTCCTTTTTAAAAGCGTTTTGGGCGGGGCCCTATGGTGATGGGTCTTGGGGCTTCTGGTTGGGCGTTATGGGCGCCCGATCGGGCGTCGCCAAATCGGCGAGCGAGGACGGGCATGGCATGGCGGCCACCGGGGGAAATGCCGGGGGCAGCGGGCGCCGCGGCGCGACGGTGGAGTGCAGTGCGTGGCGAGGCGAGGCAAAGCGTATGGCGATGGCGAGAGGCGGGCGACGCCTGTCTGGGGCAAGACGAGGCAGCGCGCGGGCGGAGGCACGCCGGTCGAGGCGAAAAGGCGAGACGAGAGAGAGAGAGGGCCGAGGTCGAGGGCGCGGTCGGCGGTGCCGTGCACGTGGCCGAGGCGACTGGGGAAGGGCGCGGCGGCAGCAGGGGGAGCCGCACGGGAAGCGGGGGCCGGGCGGGACGGCCGGCCTTGTGGCAGGGCGTCGGTGGCGCCGGAGCGCGTCGGCCCCGGCGGGCGGGAGGGCGACAACCGAGGCGTCCTAGGGGAGAGGGGAGCGAAGGGGGGAAGCTCACGGGAGGCGCGTGGGTCTAGGCAATGGGGGGTTGAGGAGGACGTCGGGGACGGCGTCGTGGAGGAAGCCGACCGCGCGGCGGCGGCAACGATTCGGGGAAAACGGTGAGGGGCTCGGCGCGACGCGGTCCTCACAAGGGGGGGGCGAGGCGGCGAGGTCTCGGCGATAACAGGGCGGGACGGCGCGGCCCACGGCGTCCCGGCGAGAGGGGGTTGAGGACGAGCGGCGGTGGTCGGGATCCGGGGTTCGGCGTCGGTGGGGGGTTCGTCGATCCAGAACTGGATCGGGGAGAGAAGCGAGTGGGGTGCGGGTGAGTGGGGGCGTGGGCTAGGGTTGATGCGCCTGAGGGGTTATGGGGGGAGTGTGGGGGGCAGCTGGGCGGCTCAGCTAGCAGGTGGGCCGGCCGCCCAATGGGGGGGCTTCTCTTTGTTTCTTTTTTTGTTAGTTTAGTTTTTCTCTTTGTATTTTCTTTTCTTTTATTTATTTTCTTTTCTGTTTTAACTCATTTTAAATTTCTTAGACATTTTATAAAAATGTGTTTACTCCACCATAATTACCGATGTAATATTTGACAACCAATTTAACTTTTTAGTTTTAATTTTTGAAAACTTTATTGTCATCGAAATTTGAATTTGAATTTGAAACAGTTTTGAATTAACCCGTGATTAACTACTGATGAGGTGGCGTGGCACCATCAACGTGAGATTACTGTAGCATGATTATCCGGGCGTTACAAATCTCCTCCACTACAAGAAATCTCGTCCGAGATTTAGGAGGTAGAAGGAAACAGTCGCGGGTATTCATCACGAAGGCGATCCTCGCGTTCCCGGTGGCTTCGTCTTGAGTGATTCAACCATTTGGACTTTGAGGAACTTGATCGCCTTCGGCGTGTGCGGCGTTCAGCTTGGTCGAGAATGCGGACGGATGCTCTTTATAGGAGAGGTCCTGTTGCAATTCGAGCACTTCATGGTCCACTTTGCTCAGATTGGGTCCTTGAAGCAGCGTCGGAGTTGTGACACGTGGAACACATCATGAACACGAGAAAGGTTCGACGAAGCTCCAGCTTGATATGCCACTTTTCCGCCTTTCCGAATAGTGAATGGGCCAATATAGCGAGGAGCTAGCTTGCCCTTGATCCGGCGGTGAACACCCTTCATTGGTGTAACGCGAAGATAGGCCTTTTCGTCAGGTTGATAGACCATGTCTTTATGATGGCGGTCATAATTACTCTTTTGACATGACTGAGCAGTCTTGAGATTCTCGCGAATAATGCGGACTTGTTCTTCGGCATGTTGGATAATATCCGGACCGAAGAGTGGACGTTCCCGATTCGACCAGTTCGGAGGGTTCGGCACTTCCGTCCATATAACACTTGAAGGGGGCCATCTTCAGACTAGCTTGATAGCTATTATTATAAGAGAACTCAGCATACGGGAGAGGTTCCTCCCATTTCTTGCCGAAGGAAATAACACAAGCTCGAAGCATGTCTTCGAGAACTTGGTTGACACGTTCAACTTGCCCTTGTGACTGCGGATGAAACGCGATCTTGAAAGATAAGTGAGTCCCCATAGCTTCTTGAAACTTGCCCGAATCTTGAAGTGAATAAGCTGCCACGGTCCGAGCTGATAACCAGTTGAATACCATGAAGTGAAACAATTACGGACATATAGAGAGTTGCAAGCTGACTAGCGATGATCGTTTCTTTGACCGCCGGAAAATGTGCAACTTTAGAAAGCGGTCAATGGCGACAAGAATAGCATCATTACCTTTCTGCGACTTGGGAAATCCGGTGGCGAAGTCCATTTCAACATGGTCCCATTTCCATTCAGGAATAGAGATAGGTTGCAGAGTTCCAAGAGGCCTTTGATGTTACGCTTTGATCTGACGACAAGCGTCACATTCAGCAACATAACGAGCAATGTCTCGCTTCATATTAGACCACGGAATCTCGGCGAATGTCTTGGTACATCTTGGTGCTACGGGATGAATAGAAAAAGGCGTATCATGAGCTTCTTTCATAACCTTTGGAGTCGATTCAGGTTTTCCCTCTTACTCGGTACCACTAGGCGACCTTTGAAGAATAAGGTGCTGCGTCATCCATGATGAAGAATGAGGGCTTTCCTTCTGCGAGATAAAGTTTAATCCTCTCGACTTCATCGTCACATTTACGTATCCATTTGATGGTGTCCAGAAGATCTGGTTTCGCAACCAGGGTATTGAGAGAACCCACGGAAACAACATGGAGGTTCATCTTGCGTAACTCCGGAGGAGGGGGAGAAGTGCACCGGAGGAACAATATGGAGGTTCAGCTTTCGAACTCTTCAACAGTGAGGCTGAACTTTGTGAACTCGGAGGTGGTTGCAGAAGACTTGCGGCTCAAGGCATCAGCCATTACATTAGCCTTGCACGGTGTATAGGAAATACCCAAATCAAAGTCTACAACAGTCTCCATCCATCTCTGGCAGCGGAGGTTCAGGTCTGGCTGGGTGAGCAGATACTTGGACTTTGGTGGTCGGTGAAGATCTACATAGCGATTACCGAGTAGGTAATGTCGCCACCGCTTGATGCATGAATGACACCAGCAAGCTCGAGGTCGTGAACTGGGTAGTTCTCTTCGTGAGGCGCAATTTCCGAGAGGCATAAGCAACCACTTTGCGCTCTTGCATTAGGACACAGCCTAATCCTTGGCGGAAGCGTCGCGATAAATGACGAAGTCCTTCTTAGTATCGGGAGGAGCTAATCTTTGGGCGAAGTCAACTTGTCTTTGAGTGCTGGAAACTTTCCCGACATTTATCATCCATTGGAACTTGACGCCCTTATGCAGCAGGTTAGTCGAGGCACGGCAATCTTGGAGAAGTTCTCGATGAATCGGCGACAATAGCTGGCGAGACCGAGAAAACTTCGACTTGCTTAACGTTCTTCGAGGAGTCAATCGAGAATAGCCTGAACTCGTTCGGGGTTGGCGGCAATACCATCCTTAGAGATGACATGCCCAAGATAGGTCACTTGGAAGCCAGAATTCACATTTGGAGAACTTGGCATAAAGTTGATGCTCTCGTAGCTTTTCGGCACAAAGCGAAGATGTACAGCATGTTCTTCTTCATTCTTGGAAAATATCGGATATCATCCGGATAAACCACGACGAACTTGTCGAGGTTATCCATGAATATATAGTTCATCGGTGAGAGAAGGTGGCTGGAGCATTGGTTAAGCCGAAAGACATGGCGGTGTACTCGTATGAACCATAACGAGTCACGAATGCGGTCTTTGGGATATCCTCCTCACGAACACGGATCTGGTGGTAACCCAACCTCAAGTCGAGTTTAGAGAACAGCGATGAACCAGCCAGTTGATCATACGGATCATTGATCCGAGGAAGAGGATACTTATTCGAATGGTAGCTTGATTTATAGGGCGGTAGTCTTGGACCAATCGGTTTGTCCCATCCTTCTTCTTGACAAAGAGAGAAGGTGCTCCCCAAGGAGAGCAACTTGGGCGAATGAAACCACTGCGAAGAGACTTGCCGATTTCCTCCTTAAGCTCAAGGAGTTCATGCGGCGGCATCTTGTAGGGTCGCTTGGCTATAGGAGTGGTGCCTGGTTTCAAGTCGATGACGAATTCGATAGCTCTAGCAGGGGGAATCCTGGAGTTCTTGAGGAAAGGCGTCGAGGAATTCATGCACTGACAGGAATGTTTTCAATACCCTCGAGTGGTGCAGCGTTCAATGCATTCAATGCATAGAGCCTTGCCTCGGCATTTTGCACCGATGAGCTTGGTAAGTGATTATTTCATCGGAAGGGTGTAGCAGATGGGCGGTCTTAGTGGCGCAAACTATAGAAGCGATATCGCCTTTAACCAATTCATTCCCGAATGAGGTCAATGCTACAAGACTTCACCGATGGGTGAGACAAGGAATTCCATCCTTGATTTCAAAGGGACGTCGTTGCAAATCATGGAGGTTCGACATTGGCCCGCAGGGTGTGTACTAATAGTGAAGCATTCATGTCTTCACTTTTAATGCCATGCATGAATGCAAAATCTTGAGACATGAATGAATGCGATGCCCTCAGATCAAATAAAACGATCTTTGGTACTGAATTTACGAGGAGTGTACCCATCACGATGTGAGCTGGTCTTGAGCTTCGTTCAGATCAACGTGGTTGGCATGAACTCGACCATAAGGCTTGGCATTGTTGTTGCGGGGCTGGTTGCTTCCACGGCCAGTCGCTGGAAGGGCCAGCTGATTCTGGTTCTGGTTGCATTCTCTAGCACGGTGCCCTGGTTGACCACACCTGAAGCACAAGCCATTATTGGGAGTGGGAACAAGAGCTTGGGGTGGTGGAGCTGGAAGCTTTGGCTGCCTAGTTGGAGTAGGCAGACGAGGTGCAGCATAGCTTTGCCTTGGGGCAGGTGCATTTGGCTGGTACATGCTGTTGGGAATCCATATCTTGCGCTTCTGCGAGGACGGGCCGAAGATGAGCACGTGTCACAGTTGCGCTGTTAGAGCTCTGTATTCCTGCAAACCAGTTTAGACATTGATAGCTTTGTTCACCAAGGTGGCGAAATCAGCAAAGTCGTGCACTAGAAGTGCGAGCTTGATGTCGACTTGAAGGCCGTCACGGAACTTCTCTTGTCTGCGTGCATCGGTTGCAATATCCTCTTGACATAGCGAGACAAGTCCGGGAACTCTCGTTGATAAGCTTCAACAGTCTTGTTGCCTTGGGTGAGGTTATGAACTCACGCTTCTTCCGGTCCATGACTCCTTGAGGATGAAGCGGCACGGAAAGCTTCTTGGAAGTCGGCGGTGATGATTGTTCCAAGCTGGCGAAATCGCTGTGGCTGTCCCACCATTGAGCTGCGGGTCCCTTGAGAAGAAGGAAGCAAAAGTGACATAGCTGGCGGGGCTACATCAGCAGACTCCATCTCATAGGTGATGTCACGGAGCTAGTCATCGACATCCGGGGCTGGGTTGAGCTGCGGTACACACTTGGGTTGGCGTATGAAATCCTGCGAGTTGTTGTGTTTGGCTCTTTGGTTCATATTGGGCGAGGAAACGAGCCATCATGTTCTCCATCAACTGGCGATTCATCTCAAGCTGTTGGATCATACCAGCCATGTACTCAGGCGGTGGTGGGAAGTTGCCACCCCGACCACGACCAGCTGGTCTAATCATCCTGCTAATATATAACAGGGGTAGTTCAGCATTTGAGAAATTATGCAAGGACAAGAATCATTCATGATGAAACATGCATAATGAAAGCAGCACGATAGAAACCACATAGTAGTCGGCATATCTTACAAAAGGGATCATGCATAGAGTTCGGTAGACATAGTTCAGTACATAGACTAAGACATCATAGGCGGCACGCAGGCTCGCGGCGAATGCATCTAACACTAACAAGCAGGCCTACATCAGTCCCACGTGGTATGCTGCGGAGGTAGCTGTAACTGAAAGCTGGTAGTGTGGCAGCGGATAGTCCTCCACGTCGGTGACCTAGGGGCCTGGATACTCAGTGCGAACCCGGCGCCCAAGTGGCGGGAGAGGACTAAGTGCGGAGAGTAGCCTCCCACCTCGGCCAACCGACACCACAGGGCATCACGGTCTGGCTGGGTAGATCGCGAGCAGCGGCAGCTCTGGATCGGACAAAGGGTGCGATAGCGTTAGAGCACGGTAAAGGTCTTGACGGGTGATGTACAACTCGTGGCGAAGAGCTCGGTTAGCTCGATCCAGCCCATCGACATGCGAACAAAGTTACGATGGTAGAAGGGCTCTTTGGTGACAAAGTGGAGTAGGCAGCGGTGTAGTAACCCTCCTCACCAACATCGAGCGCGATAGCAATGTGCACGAAGGGGAGGTGTCCAACTCCGATACTCTCCAGAAGACGGGTAAGGGCAGCATAAGCAGCATCGTGGATTGCCATATCGATAGTCACCCCAACACCATGTGTGGTGTGCAGCCGATGGTGGAGTCATACTCCGAGAGTAGAGGTGGACGATGGCTCGGTCTGCTCCTAGTTAAAGTCTGGTACTCCTCAAAGGCGGTGTACTCGGGGTGCCGCGATAACCGGATAGGTCATCATCTCTGCTAGCACCGCAGTGATCCCGAGGCACCAATGGCCATCGTGTGGCGCACGACCTGCCTCATGGGTTCCATCCGAAAACAAAGGCGTTTCAAAGGAGTCAAATGACAGTGTGGAAATCGATCAAAATTCAATTCCAAGGAATAACTATGGCTTTATCCAACTTTGGGGTGAATGTGGTCACGGGATCCTAGTGTTAGTTAGTAAATTCGTTTAACCCGAGTAGAAGAGAGTTCGAGTCGAGTAAAGGTCGAGGAGTAAAAGATCCTAGTACCACCCGATGGCGGCGTGGGCCCGTAAGGCACACAGCCAAGTTAGTAAAAGTTTTGCAATGTCTAGACTCGACTTGACCAAGGAGTATGGAAGGGGATTCCTCAGCGATCGGCTCGATACCAACTTGTGCGCCCCGATTCAATCGTACACTAATCATGCACGCAAATGTATGCGATCAAGATCAAGGACTCACGGAAGATATCACAACACAACTCTAAAACATAAATAAGTCATACAAGCATCATAATACAAGCCGGGGCCTCGAGGGCTCGAATACAAGTGCTCGATCATAGGCGAGTCGTGAAGCAACAATATCTGAGTACGGACATAAGTTAAACAAGTTTGCCTTAAGAAGGCTAGCACAAAGCGGGATCTGAGATCGAAGAAGCGCGGGCCTCCTGCACAGGATCCTCCTAAACTACTCCTGGTGCGTCATCCGCGGGCTGCACGTAGTAGTAGGCACCTCCGGTGCAGTAGTAAATCATCGACGGTGGCGTCGCTCTGGGCTCCATCGCTGGTTGCAGCAATCGAGTAGAGATAGGGAAAGGGGAACAAGGCAACCGTGAGTACTCATCAAAGTACTGCAAGCAAGGAGCTACACTTGCATATGCATGGATATATGTGTAAAGGGCATATCGGTGGACTGAATGCAGAATGCCGAATAAGAGGGGATAGCTAGTCTTATCGAAGACTAAACCACAGTCACTGTCTTGCAACAGTAGAAGAGGGTAGGTTGAAGTCCTCCAAGTAACATCACATAGCAATAATCCTACCCGCGATCCCTCCTCGTATCCACGAGAGAGCGACCACCGGTTGTATCGGCACTTGGAAGGGTGTGTTTTATTAAGTATCCGGTTCTAGTTGTCATAAGGTCAAGGTACAACTCCAAGTCGTCCTGTTACGAAGATCACGGCTATTGAATAGATTAACTTCCTGCAGGGTGCACCAACTTACCCAACACGTTTGATCCCATTTGGCGGACATACTTTCTGGGTCATGCCCGGCGCGGAAGATCAACACGTCGCAGCCCCACCTAGGCAAAGCAGAGAGGCCAACACGCGGTCTAAACCTAAGCGCCAGGGTGCAGGCCCATCGCCCATAGCACACATGCACGTTGCGAGGCGGCGGAAGCAGACCTAGCCTAACAGCGTTCCGGTCAATCCGGCGCAGCGCTCGTCGTCCGATGTCGAAGTGCTTGGTGATACCACGGCGCCGAGTGCCCATATCTTTCCCACGTAGTTGGTTAGTGCGTATAGGCTCGTAGCCAACTCAGATCAAATACCAAGATCTCGTTAAGCGTGTTAAGTATCCGCGAACGCCGAACAGGACCAGGCCCACCTCTCTCCTAGGCGGTCTCAACCCGCCCTGTCGCTCCGCCTCAAAGATCCACTCGCGGGTGCTCCACCAGCCGACCCGACTTTAGTCTCCACATGTATCATGTATAAGTATATAGTATATACCCGTGATCACCTCCCGAGTGATCACGGCCCGATAGTATAGCATGGCAGACGGACAAGAATGTAGGGCCACAGATGAAAATACAAGCATCCTATACTAAGCATATAGGATTGCGGTAAAAATAACAACATAGTAACAAGGACGGGCTATACATCGGGATAGGTATAACGAAAAGCGATAACATGCTACACTACTCTAATGCAAGCGGTATAGAGTAGAATAGGCGATATCTGGTGATCAAGGGGGGCTTGCTGGTTGCTCGGCAAGAGAGAGGGTCGTCAAATATTTTAATCCGAGTTACGGATTAAAATATATGATTTTCTAAAGATTTTATTAATTTCTGAAATTTAATTAATTATTTAATTAATTGAAAAATGGATTTATGACATCGGCATGATGTCATCTTTGACGTCGACAGACCGGCGTTGACCGTTGACCTGGTCAACCTGACATGTGGGTCCCGTGGGACCCACCTGTCATACACTCTTAGGTTAATTAGGGTTTAGATTAATCCAATTACAGTTTAATTAAACTTAACTAGTTAATTAAATTAATTAAACCGGATTAATTAACTTAATTATTTAATTAATTAATAATTAATTTTATTGAATCATTTTTATTTTTATTAATTATATTTATTTTTTTCATTCCTTTTTTTAAACGTTTTGGGGCGGGGCCCTGTGGTGATGTGGTCTGGGGCTTCTTGGTGGTCGGGCGTTCTGGCGCCCGTGGCGTCGCCCAAATCGGCGACGAGGAGGACAGGGGCATGGCAGGCGGCCACCGGAGAAATGCCGAGGCAGCGAGGCGCCGAGGCGCGACGGCGAGTGTGCACGTGCTGCAGTGGCGGCGAGGCAAAGCAGGCGGCACGCCGGGCGGGCGCGACGCCGTCCGGGCAAAACGAGGCAGCCTTGGGCGAGGCACCTGTGATCGAAGCGAGTCTGTGAGACGGAGAGAGAGAGGCGCGGGTCGGGCGCGGTCGGTGGTGCCGTGCGTGGCCGAGGCGACCAGGGGAAAGCGCGGCCGCCCATGCAGAGAACGCCGCACGGGAAGCGGGGAGGGCGAGGCGGGGCGGCCCGGCCGGGCAGGCGCGGCGACGGTGGCGCCGGGCGCGTCGACCGCCGGCGGGGAGCGGCGACCGAGGCGTCCTAGGGGAGAGGGGAGCGAAGAGGGGGAAGCTCACGGGGAGGCGCGTAGGGTCTAAGCGATGGGGGCGGGGGTTGAGGAGGGCGTCGGGGACGACGCAGCGTCGTGGAAAAGCCGACCGGCGAGGAGGTCCGGCGAGGCGCAACGGTCGAGGAAGACGGTGAGGGCTCCGACGACGCGGTCCTCGCATGGGGCGAAGCGGCAATGAGTCTGGCGATAAGCGTGGCGGGGACGGACAGCAGCGTCCACAGCGTCCGGCGAGAGGTGAGGGACGAAGCGGCGGTGGTCGGGATCCGGGGTTCGGCGTCGGTGGGTGGGGGTTCGTCCGATCGAGAACTGGATCGGGGAGGGGAGAGCGAGTGGGGTGCGGGTGAGTGGGGGCGTGGGCTGGGGTTGATCGCCCAAGGGGTTATGGGGAGATTGGGGGGCACTGGGCGGCTGGCTAGCAGTGGGCCGACCGCCCGATGGGGGGGCTTCTCTTTCTTTCTTTTTTTTGTTAGTTTAGTTTTTCTCTTTTGTATTTTCTTTTCTTTTATTTATTTTCTTTTCTGTTTTAACTCATTTTAAATTTCTTAGACATTTTATAAAAATGTGTTTACTCCACCATAATTACCGATGTAATATTTGACAACCACCGAACTTTTTAGTTTTAATTTTTGAAAACTTTTATTGTCATCAGAAATTTGAATTTGAATTTCGAAATAGTTTTGAATTAACCCGTGATTAACTACAGTGACAGAGGTGACGTGGCACCATCAACGTGAGATTACTGTAGCATGATTATCCGGGCGTTACAGTCGTACTGCGATGCAGCGGCTATCTCCTCCTGAGCTGCAACATGGCGTCGGGCTGCCTCCGCTCTCCTCTCGTACTCATCCGCCTCCTCTCTGGTAATAATATATCTTCGTTTTGCACGATAATCAAAGAAGGCGGGAGCAGGAGAATGTCTGAGACAACACGCCGTTTGTCAAAGATTATTCGATACAGGAGAGGTGATTCATTCCTCTCGACAAACTGGTGAGAGACCATAGAATTAAAATCTAAATAAGTAGGAGGCAACTCCATATCATCCTCATGAACGTCCACCTCAAGAAAATCAGCTAGGCGGGTTGCATAATTTCCACCAAAGAAACCTCCATTATATCTATTATGATGCAACCTACGTGCAACAATGGCTCCCATATTATAAGATTGGTCTCCTAACACATGAATCCTAAGAATACTGAGGTCAGGCACACACATACGACATGCTTCATCCTTACCAGTTATGCACCTACCTATGAAGAGAGCAAAATAATGTATAGCAGGAGAGTGAATGCTCCCTATGGTAGCTTGTGCTATATATCTAGATTCCCCTACAATTATACCAGCATGAAAGTCTCTAAATTCATATTTACGGGGATCACTAGCACTACCCCATTGTGGAAGTTTGCAAGCAGAAGTAAAATCCTCTAAGTCCATGATATAAGATTTGTCATAAAGATCAAACATGACAGTTAGAGAATTACGTGAAGATGAAAATTCAAACCTCCTCACAAATGAACTAGTGAGTTTATGGTACTGTGGGCATTTTTCTGCCTCAAAGCTCACAAGATTGGTGTTACGCAAATATGCATTAAATTCTTCTTTGATTCCCGCTCGATCCATAAAATTTTCCGAAGGCCATTCACAGGGCCGCACTGGAGCGTCCCTTGGGGGCTCCTCATCAGCATCACGCATTGCAAGCATGGGTCCTTGCTTCCTTGAAGAACCACCTTGGAACATTTTCCTAAGCATATTGCTTCCTCTGAAAAATTTCTGAAATTTTTAGTAACTTCAAACAAAAGTGAACCAAACTCAATAAAATTGATAGCAACTACTCCTACAAGTGCCTAGAGGATATATCATGCATTAGAACTACTTGGAACCATATAAATTTGACATGGAAGCTCAAGAACATGGTCACCTAGGCAGCACAAATTTGCAATGAATAAAGCACTAGAGCAAAAACTAATTGGACCAATGGAGGAGTCACATACCAAGGAACAATCTCCCGAAGTAGTTTTGTGAGAGGTGCTTTGAGCAAGGAGATCGAAAATCGCAGCAAAGTGAGATAGAACTCGTGCTTGAGATAGATATTCGTGTTTGTGGGCGGAAGAAGAAGTGGATGGGTGCAGGAATAAGTGGAGGAGGGCCACCATGGGCCCACGCCCTAGGGGGTAGGGCGTGCCCTCCACCCTCGTGGCCAGGTGGTTCACCCCCCTGGTGTGTTCTCAGTTCCATAAATCCTCAAATATTCTAGAAAAAATCATATTTCATTTTCAGGGCATTTGGACAACTTTTATTTTCAGGGTATTTTTATATTGCACGGATAAATCCGAAAACAGACAGAAAAATACTATTTTTACTTTATTTCAACTAAATAACAGAAAGTATAAAGAGGGTGCAGAAGGTTGTGCCTTCTAGTTTCATCCATCTCATGCTCATTAAAAGGAATCCACTAACAAGGTTGATCAGGTCTTGTTAACAAACTCATTCCGAATAACATGGAACCGGAGAAATTTTGAATAACACTATGTTACCTCAACGGGGATATGCACATCCCCTATAATAAGAATATCATATTTCTTCTTGACAGTAGGAAGAGGAAATTCAAAACCTCCAAATATAATCGACGGAATTTTTCCAATAGAATTGATACTGTGGACTTGAGGTTGTTTCCTCGGAAAGTGTACCGTATGCTCATTACCATTAACATGAAAAGTGACATTGCCTTTGTTGCAATCAATAACAGCACCTGCAGTATTCAGAAAAGGTCTTCCAAGAATAATAGACGTACTATCGTCCTCGGGAATATCAAGAATAACAAAGTCCGTTAAAATAGTAACGTTTGCAACCACAACAAGCACATCCTCACAAATACTGACAGGTATAGCAGTTGATTTATCACCAAAAGATATTTCAGTAGGTGTCAACTTATTCAAATCAAGTCTACGATATAAAGAGAGAGGCATAACACTAACACCGGCTCCAAGATCACATAAAGCAGTTTTAACATAATTTCTTTTAATGGAGAATTGTATAGTAGGTACTCCTGGATCTCCAAGTTTCCTTGGTATTCCACCCTTAAAAGTATAATTAGCAAGAATGGTGGAAATTTCAGCTTCCGGTATCTTTCTTTTATTAGTGACAATATCTTTCATATACTTAGCATAAGGATTAATTTTGAGCATATCAGTCAATTGCATACGCAAAAAGATAGGTCTAATCATTTCAGCAAAGCGCTCAAAATCCTCATCATCCTTTTTCTTGGATGGTTTGGGAGGAAAGGGCATGGGTTTCTAAACCCATGGTTCTCTTTCTTTACCATGTTTCTGAAGGAAATATGCCCTAGAGGCAATAATAAAGTTATTATTTATTTCCTTATATCATGATAAATGTTTATTATTCATGCTAGAATTGTATTAACCGGAAACATAATACATGTGTGAATACATAGACAAACAGATAGTCACTAGTATGCCTCTACTAGACTAGCTCATTAATCGAAGATGGTTAAGTTTCCTAACCATAGACATGTGTTGTCATTTGATTAATGGGATCACATCATTAGGAGAATGATGTGATTGACATGACCCATTTCGTTAGCTTAGCACTTGATCGTTTAGTATGTTGCTTATGCTTTCTTCATGACTTATACAAAGTTCCTGCAACTATAAGATTATGCAACTCCGTTTACGGAGGAACACTTTGTGTGCTACCAAACGTCACAGCGAATCGGGTGATTATAAAGGTACTCTGGTGTCTCCAAAAGTATATGTTGAGTTGGCATGAATCAAGATTAGGTTTTGTCACTCCGATTGTCGGAGAGGTATCTCTGGCCTTCTCGGTAATACACATCACATAAGCCTTGCAAGCATTGCAACTAATGAGTTAGTTGTAAGATGATGTATTACGGAACGAGTAAAGAGACTTACCGGTAACGAGATTGAACTAGGTATTGGATACCGACGATCGAATCTCGGGTAAGTAACATACCGATGACAAAGGGAACAACGTATGTTGTTATGCGGTTTGACCGATAAAGATCTTCGTAGAATATGTAGGAACCAATATGGGCATCCAGGTTCCGCTATTGGTTATTGACCGAGAATGGTTCTAGGTCATGTCTACATAGTTCTCGAACCCGTAGGGTCCGCACGCTTAACGTTTCGATGACAATTCATTATGAGTTTATAAGTATTGATGTACCGAAGGTAGTTCGGAGTCCCGGATGTGATCACGGACATGACGAGGAGTCTCGAAATGGTCGATACATAAAGATTGATATATTGGAAGCCTACATTTGGACATCGGAAATGTTCCGAGTGAAATCGGAATTTATCAAGTACCGGAGGTTACGGAACCCCGAGAACTAAATGGGCCATAGTGGGCCTTGGTGGAAAGGAGAAAGGGCCAGCCCTAGGTGGCATGGCCCTCCCCTTCCCTAGTCCTATTAGGACTAGGAAAGGTGGGCCGCCCCTCTCTCTTTTCCCCTCCGAATCCTATTCCAACTAGGATAGGAGGGGAATCCTACTCCCGGAGGAGTAGGACTCCTGGCGCCCCCTCTTGGCCGGCCAGCCCCTCCCCTTGGCTCCTTTATATCTGGGCAGGGGCACCCCATGACACACAAGTTGATCTACGGATCATTCCTTAGCCGTGTCGGTGCCCCTTCCACCATATTCCACTTCGGTCATATCGTCATGAGCTTAAGCGAAGCCTGCGCCGGAGAAGTCATATCGTCGCGGAGCTTAGGCGAAGCCCTCGTCGGTGGAGCATCATCATCGTCCTGCGCCGTCGTCTTGTGGAACTCATCCCGACACTTTGCTGGATCGGAGTCCGGGATCGTCATCGAGCTGAGCGTGTGCGAGAACTCGGAGGTGCCGTGCGTTCGGTGCTTGGATCGGTCGGATCGTGAAGGCGTCGACTACATCAACAGCGTTGTTATAACGCTTCGCTTTCGGTCTCACGAGGGTGCGTGGGCGGACACTCTCCCCTCTCGTTGCTATGCCATCACCATGGTCTTGCGTGATCGTAGGAAAATTTTGAAATTACTCGTTCCCCAACAAAGGCATCCGAGCCTGGTTTTATGCGTTGATGTCATACGCACGAGTAGAACACAAGTGAGTTGTGGGCGATATAAGTCATCTTGCTTACCAGCATGTCATACTTTGGTTCAGCGGTATTGTGAGATGAAGCGGCCGGACCGACATTACGCGTGCGCTTACGCGAGACTGGTTTCACCGCTCGAGAACTAGTTGCTTAAAGGTGACGGCGGGTGTCTGTATCTCTCACTTTAGTTGAACCGAGTGTGGCTCGCCCGGTCCTTGCGAAGGTTAAAACAGCACCAACTTGACAAACTATCGTTGTGGTTTTGATGCGTAGGTAAGAACGGTTCTTGCTCAGCCCGTAGCAGCCACGTAAAACTTGCAACAACAAAGTAGAGGACGTCTAACTTGTTTTTGCAGGGCATGTTGTGATGTGATGTGGTCAAGGCGTGATGCTATATTTTATTGTATGAGATGATCATGTTTTGTAACCGAGTTATCGGCAATCGGCAGGAGCCATATGGTTGTCGCTTTATTGTATGAATTGCAAAAGCCATGTAATTGCTTTACTTTATCACTAAGCAGTAGAGATAGTCGTAGAAGCAATAGTTGGCGAGACGACAACGATGCTACGATGGAGATCAAGGTGTCGCGCCGGTGACGATGGTGATCATGACGGTGCTTCGGAGATGGAGATCACAAGCACAAGATGATGATGACCATATCATATCACTTATATTGATTGCATGTGATGTTTATCCTTTATGCATCTTATCTTGCTTTGTTTGACGGTAGCATTATAAGATGATCTCTCACTAAAATTATCAAAAGTGTTCTCCACGAGTATGCACCGTTGCTAAAAGTTCAGTAGTACCCGGACACCACGTGATGATCGGGTGTGATAAGTTCTCGTCCATCTACAACGGGTGCAAGCCAGTTTTGCACACGCAGAATACTCATGTTAAACTTGACGAGCCTAGCATATGCAGATATGGCCTCGGAACACGGAGACCGAAAGGTCGAACGTGAATCATATAGTAGATATGATCCACATAGTGATGTTCACCATTGAAACTACTCCATCTCACGTGATGATCGGACATGGTTTAGTTGATTTGGATCACGTAAACACTTAGATGACTAGAGAGATGTTTGTCTAAGTGGGAGTTTTTTAATATGATTAATTGAACTTAAATTTATCATGAACTTAGTACCTGATAGTATTTTGCTTGTCTATGTTTACTGTAGATAGATGGCTCGTGTTGTTGTTCCGTTGAATTTTAATGCGTTCCTTGAGAAAGCAAAGTTGAAAGATGATGGTAGCAATTACATGGACTGGGTCCGTAACCTGAGGATTATCCTCATTGCTGCACAGAAGAATTACGTCCTGGAAGCACCGCTAGGTGCCGAACTGCTGCAGAGCTGCACGAAGTTGTGAGCGTCGGCAAAGCAAAGCTGATGACTACTCTATAGTTCGATTGTGCCATGCTTTACGGCTTAGAACCGGGTCTTCAACGACGTTTTGAGCGTCATGGAGCATATGAGATGTTCCAGGAGTTGAAGTTAATATTTCAAGCAAATGCCCGGATTGAGAGATATGAAGTTTCCAATAAGTTCTATAGCTGCAAGATGGAGGAGAATAGTTACACAAGTGAGCACATACTCAAAATGTGCGGGTATAATAATCACTTAATTCAGCTGGGAGTTAATCTTCCGGATGATAGTGTCATTGATGAATTCTCCAATCACGCCACCAAGCTACAAGAGCTTCGTGATGAACTATAATATGCAAGGAATGACTAAGACAATTCTGAGCTCTTCGCAATGCTAAAAGCAGCGGAGGTAGAAATCAAGAAAGAGCATCAAGTGTTGATGGTCAACAAGACCACTAGTTTCAAGAAAAGGGCAAAGGGAAGAAGAAGGAAACTTCAAAAGAACAGCAAGAAAGTTGCTGATCAAGAGAAGAAACCCAAGTCTGGACCTAAACCTGAAACCGAGTGTTTTCTTGCAAGCGGATGGACACCGAAGCGGAACTGCCCCAAGTATTTGGCGGATAAGAAGGATGGCAAGGTGAACAAAGGTATATGTGATATACATGTTATTGATGTGTACCTTACTAGAGCTCGTAGTAGCACTGGGTATTTGATACTGGTTACATTGCTAATATTTGCAACTCGAAACAGGGACTACGGAATAGACGAGCAGCAAAGGACGAGGTGACGATGCGCGTGGGAAATGGTTCCAAAGTCAATGTGATCGCGGTCGGCACGCTACCTCTACATCTACCTTGGGATTAGTTTTAGACCTAAATAATTGTTATTTGGTGCCGCGTTGAGCATGAACATTATATCTGGATCTTGTTTGATGCGAGGCGGTTATTCATTTAAATCGAGAGAATAATGGTTGTTCTATTTATATGAGTAATATATTTTATGGTCATGCGCCCTTGAAGAATGGTCTATTCTTGTTGAATCTCGACAGTAGTGATACACATATTCATAATGTCGAAGCCAAAAGATGCAGAGTTGATAATGATAGTGCAACTTATTTGTGGCACCGCCGTTTAGGTCATATCGATGTAAAACGCATGAAGAAACTCCATACGATGGACTTTTGGAATCACTTGATTATGAATCACTTGGTACTTGCGAACCGTGCCTCATGGGCAAGATGACTAAAACACCGTTCTCGGTTGTATGGAGAGAGCAACAGACTTGTTGGAAATCATACATCTGAGATGTATGTGGTCCGATGAATGTTGAAGCTCGTGGCGGATATCGTTATTTTCTCACCTTCACAGATGATTTAAGCAGATATGGGTATATCTACTTGATGAAACATAAATCTGAAACATTTGAAAAGTTCAAAGAATTTCAGAGTGAAGTTGAAAATCATCGTAACAAGAAAATAAAGTTTCTACGATCTGATCGTGGAGGAGAATATTTGAGTTCGAGTTTGGTCTACATTTGAAGCAATGCGGAATAGTTTCGCAACTCACGCCACCGGGAACACCACAGCGTAATGGTGTGTCGAGCGTCGTGTCGTACTTTACTAGATATGGTGCGATCTATGATGTCTATTTCGATTTACCGCTATCGTTTTGGGGTTATGCTTTAGAGGCGGCCGATTCACGTTAAATAGGACACCGTCAAAATCCGTTGAGACGACGCCTTATGAACTATGGTTTAGCAAGAAACCAAAGTTGTCGTTCTGAAAGTTTGGGGTTGCGATGCTTATGTGAAAAACTTCAACCTGATAAGCTTGAACCCAAATCGGAAAATGTGTCTTCATAGGATACCCAAAGGAGACAATTGGGTATACCTTCTATCACAGATCCGAAGGCAAGACATTCGTTGCTAAGAATGGATCCTTTCTAGAGAAGGAGTTTCTCTCGAAAGAAGTGAGTGGGAGGAAAGTGGAACTTGATGAGGTAATAGTACCAGCTCCCTTATTGGAAAGTAGTTCATCACGAAATCAGTTTCTATAACAACTACACCAGTTAGCGAGGAAGATAATGATAATGATCATGAAACTTCAGATCAAGTTGTCACCGAACTTAGTAGATCAACCAGAATAAAATCCGCACTGAGTGGTGCGGTAATCCTATTCGGAAGTCATGCTACTAGATCATGGTGAACCTACGAACTATGAAGAAGCGATGGTGAGCCCAGATTCCAAAAATGGCTTGAAGCCATGAAATCTGAGATGGGATCCATGTATGAGAACAAAGTATGGACTTTGGTAGACTTGCCCGATGATCGGCAAGCTATTGAGAATAAATGGATCTTTAAGAAGAAGACCGACGCTGATGGTAATGTAATCGTCTACAAAGCTCGACTTGTTGCAAAAGGTTTTCGACAAGTTCAAGGGGTTGACTACGATGAGACTTTCTCACCCGTGGCGATGCTTAAGTCTGTCCGAATCATGTTAGCAATTGCCGCATTTTATGATTATGAAATTTGGCAAATGGATATAAAACTGCATTCTTGAATGGATTTCTAGAAGAAGAGTTGTATATGATGCAACCAGAAGGTTTTGTTGATCCAAAGGGTGCTAACAAAGTGTGCAAGCTCCAACGATCAATTTATGGTCTGGTCCAAGCCTCTCGGAGTTGGAATAAGCGCTTTGATAGTGTGATCAAAGCATATGGTTTTATATGAGACTTTTGGAGAAGCTCTGTATTTACAAGAAAGTGAGTGGGAGCTCAGAGCATTTCGATATTATATGTGAGCGACATATTGTTGATTGGAAATGATATAGAATTTCTGGATAGCATAAAAGGATACTTGAATAAAAGTTTTTCAATGAAAGACCTCGGTGAAGCTGCTTACATATTGGGCATCAAGATCTATAGAGATAGATCAAGGCGCTTAATTGGACTTTCACAAAGCACATACCTTGATAAAGTTTTGAAGAAGTTCAAAATGGATCGAGCAAAGAAAGGTTTTTACCTGTAGTACAAGGTGTAAGATTGAGTCGGACTCAATGCCCGACCACAGCAGAAGATAGAGAAAATGAAAAATGTTCCTATGCTTCAGCCATAGGCTCTATCATGTATGCAATGCTGTGTACCAGACTGACGTATGCTTAGCTGTAAGCTTGGCGGGAAGGTACCAAAGTAATCCAGAGTGGATCATCGGACAGCGGTCAAGAACATCTGAAATACGAAAAGGACTAAGGATATGTTTCTCGTATATGGAGGTGACAAAGAGCTAGTCGTAAATGGTTACGTCGATGCAAGCTTTGACACTGATCCGACGATTCTAAATCGCAAACCGGATCGTATTTTTATTAAGCGGTGGAGCTGTCGGTTGGTGCAGTTCTAAACAAAGCGTCGTGGCGGGATCTACATGTGAAGCGGAGTACATAGCTGCTTGGAAGCAGCAAATGAAGGAGTCTGGATGAAAGAGTTCATTTCCGATCTAGGTGTCATACCTAGTGCATCGGGACCAATGAAGATCTTCTGTGACAATCTTGGTGCAATTGCCTTGGCAAAGGAATCCAGATTTCACAAGAGGACCAAGCATATCAAGAGACGCTTCAATTCCATTCGGGACCAAGTCCAAGTGGGAGACATAGAGATTTGCAAAATACATACGGATCTGAATGTTGCGCACCCGTTGACTAAGCCTCTTCCACGAGCAAAACATGATCAGCACCAAGACTCCATGGGTGTTAGAATCATTCTTGTGTAATCTAGATTATTGACTCTAGTGCAAGTGGGAGATCAAGGAAATATGCCCTAGAGGCAATAATAAAGTTATTATTTATTTCCTTATATCATGATAAATGTTTATTATTCATGCTAGAATTGTATTAACCGGAAACATAATACATGTGTGAATACATAGACAAACAGATAGTCACTAGTATGCCTCTACTAGACTAGCTCATTAATCGAAGATGGTTAAGTTTCCTAACCATAGACATGTGTTGTCATTTGATTAATGGGATCACATCATTAGGAGAATGATGTGATTGACATGACCCATTTCGTTAGCTTAGCACTTGATCGTTTAGTATGTTGCTTATGCTTTCTTCATGACTTATACAAAGTTCCTGCAACTATAAGATTATGCAACTCCGTTTACGGAGGAACACTTTGTGTGCTACCAAACGTCCTACAACGAATCTGGGTGATTATAAAGGTACTCTCAGGTGTCTCCAAAAGTATATGTTGAGTTGGCATGAATCAAGATTAGGTTTTGTCACTCCGATTGTCGGAGAGGTATCTCTGGCCTTCTCGGTAATACACATCACATAAGCCTTGCAAGCATTGCAACTAATGAGTTAGTTGTGAGATGATGTATTACGGAACGAGTAAAGAGACTTACGATAACGAGATTGAACTAGGTATTGGATACCGACGATCGAATCTCGGGTAAGTAACATACCGATGACAAAGGGAACAACGTATGTTGTTATGCGGTTTGACCGATAAAGATCTTCGTAGAATATGTAGGAACCAATATGGGCATCCAGGTTCCGCTATTGGTTATTGACCGAGAATGGTTCTAGGTCATGTCTACATAGTTCTCGAACCCGTAGGGTCCGCACGCTTAACGTTTCGATGACAATTCATTATGAGTTTATAAGTATTGATGTACCGAAGGTAGTTCGGAGTCCCGGATGTGATCACGGACATGACGAGGATTCTCGAAATGGTCGAGACATAAAGATTGATATATTGGAAGCCTACATTTGGACATCGGAAATGTTCCGAGTGAAATCGGGAATTCTGAGAGTACCGGAGGTTACGGAACCCCGGGAACTAAATGGGCCATAGTGGGCCTTGGTGGAAAGGAGAAAGGGCCAGCCCTAGGTGGCCGCGCGCCTCCCCCCTTCCCCTAGTCCTATTAGGACTAGGAAAGGTGGGCGGCCCCTCTCTCTTTTCCCCTCCGGAATCCTATTCCAACTAGGATTGGAGGGAATCCTACTCCCGGAGGAGTAGGACTCCTGGCGCGCCCCTCTTGGCCGGCCAGCCCCTCCCCTTGGCTCCTTTATATCACAGGGGCAGGGGCACCCCATGACACACAAGTTGATCTACGGATCGTTCCTTAGCCGTGTCGGTGCCCCTTCCACCATATTCCACTTGGTCATATCGTCATGAGCTTAGGCGAAGCCCTGCGCGGAGAAGTCATATCGTCGCGGAGCTTAGGCGAAGCCCTGCGTCGGTGGAGCATCATCATCGTCCCACGCCGTCGTCTTGTGGAACTCATCCCGACACTTTGCTGGATCGGAGTCCGGGATCGTCATCGAGCTGAGCGTGTGCAGAACTCGGAGGTGCCGTCGTTCGGTGCTTGGATCGGTCGGATCGTGAAGACGTCGACTACATCAACCGCGTTGTTATAACGCTTCGCTTTCGGTCTCACGAGTGCGTGGACGGACACTCTCCCCTCTCGTTGCTATGCCATCACCATGGTCTTGCGTGATCGTAGGAAAATTTTGAAATTACTACGTTCCCCAACAGTTTCCTAGCAACAAAGTCTCTCTTATCATAACGTTGATTCTTTGATTGTGTGTTATCAAGATCAACAGCAAGTTCAATTTCTACATCATTATCATTACTAGGTTGAGCATCATCATGAACATCATCATTACTAGGTTCATGTTCATTACCAGATTGTGTTTCAGCATCAGACATAGAGATATCATTTGGATTCTCGGGTGGTTCAGCAATAGGTTCACTAGCAGTTTGCAAAGTCCTATCATTTTTCTTTTTCTTCCTTTTAGAAGAACTAGGTACATCAATATTATTTCTCTGAGAATATTGCTCAATTCTCTTAGGGTGGCCTTCAGGATACAAAGGTTCCTGAGTCATTCTACCAGTTCTAGTAGCCACTCTAACAGCATAATCATTTTTCTTACTATTCATTTCATTGAGCAAATCATTTTGAGCTTTAAGTACTTGTTCTACTTGAGTGGTAACCATAGAAGCATGTTTGCTAACAAGTTTAAGTTCACCTCTAATATTGGCCATATAATCACCCAAGTGTTTAATCATATAAGCATTTTGTTCTAATTGTCTACCAAAATAAGCATTGAAATCTTCTTGCTTAAACATAAAGTTATCAAACTCATCCAAGCATTGGCTAGCAATTTTAGTAGGAGGGATTTCAGCTCTATCATATCTATAAAGAGAATTTACCTTTACTACCTGTGTCGGGTTATCAAGACCATGAGGTTCTTCAATAGGTAATGGATTAAGATCATATGTTTCTTCAACAGGCGGTAGATTAAGACCATGTATTTCTTCAATAGGAGGTAAATTCTTAATATCATCAGCTTTAATATCTTTTTCTTTCATAGATTTCTTTGTTTCTTGCATATCTTCAGGACTGAGAAATAGAACACCTCTCTTCTTCGGAGTTGGTTTAGGAATATGCTCAGTAATTGGAGCAGGAGCTGGCTCAGAAAGTGTCCAATTATTTTCATTTGTCAACATATTATTCAATAGAATTTCAGCTTCATCCGGTGTTCTTTCCCTGAAAACAGAACCAACACAACTATCCAGGTAATCTATGGAAGCATCGGTTAGTCCATTATAAAAGATATCAAGTATTTCGTTTTTCTTAAGAGGATGATCAGACAAAGCATTAAGTAACTTGAGAAGCCTCCCCCAAGCTTGTGGGAGACTCTCTTGTTCAATTTGCACAAAGTTGTATATTTCCTTTAAAGCAGCTTGTTTCTTATGAGCAGGGAAATATTTAGCAAAGAAGTAATAAATCATATCCTGGGGACTACCCACACAACCAGGATCAAGAGAATTAAACCATATCTTAGCATCACCCTCTAATGAGAATGGAAATATTTTAAGGATATAAAAGTAGCGAGATCTCTCATCATTAGTGAACAGGGTGGCTATATCATTTAATTTAGTAAGATGTGCCACAACAGTTTCAGATTCATAGCCATGAAAAGGATCAGATTCAACCAAAGTAATTATGTCAGGATCAACAATGAATTCATAATCCTTATCGGCAACACAAATAGGTGAAGTAGCAAAAGTAGGGTCAGGCCTCATTCTATCTTTAAGAGATTGCTTATTCCATTCAGCTAATAACCTCTTGAGTTCATATCTATCTCTGCAAGCTAAAATAGCTGCAGAAGCTTCCATATCAAAAACATAACCCTCAGGAATAACATGCCTATCTTCATCATCACTTTCATCAATATAACCAGTTTCAATAATTTCTTTCTCTCTAGCCCTAGCAATTTGTTCATCAAGAAATTCACTAAGGGGCACAGTAGTATCAAGCATAGAAGTAGTTTCATCATAAGTATCATGCATAGCAGAAGTGGCATCATCAATAACATGCACACATCGAGCGAATAGCGTAAGTAGGTTTAGGTGTCGCAAGCTTACTCAAAATGTAAGGTGAATCAAGTGCGAGCTAGATGGCGTTCCTTACCTCCCTCGTAGTTGAGGGATAAATTGTTGTCTTAGCGTCTTTCAAATTCTTCATAGTGTCCAGCAGATATAAATCCCAAGTGACTCAAAGAATAGAGCTATGCTCCCCGGCAACGGCGCCAGAAATTATTCTTGATAACCCACAAGTGTAGGGGATCGTAACAGCTTTCGAGGGTAGAGTATTCAACCCAAATTTATTGATTCGACACAAGGGGAGCCAAAGAATATTCTCAAGTATTAGCAGTTGAGTTGTCAATTCAACCACACCTGGATAACTTAATATCTGCAGCAAAGTATTTAGTAGCAAAGTAATATGATAGTGATGGTAACGGTAACAAAAGTAAAGGAAGCTAAAGTAATATTTTTGGTATTTTGTAGTGGTTGTAACAGTAGCAACGGGAAAGTAAATAAACGGAGAACCGGTATATGGAAAGCTCGTAGGCATTGGATCGGTGATGGATAATTATGCCGGATGCGGTTCATCATGTAACAGTCATAACATAGGGTGATATAGAACTAGCTCCAATTCATCAATGTAATGTAGGCATGTATTCCGAATATAGTCATACGTGCTTATGGAAAAGAACTTGCATGACATCTTTTGTCCTACCCTCCCGTGGCAGCGGGGTCCTAACGGAAACTAAGGGATATTAAGGCCTCCTTTTAATAGAGAACCGGAACAAAGCATTAGCAAATAGTGAATACATGAACTCCTCAAACTATGGTCATCACCGGGAGTGGTCCCGATTATTGTCACTTCGGGGTTGCTGGATCATAACACATAGTAGGTGACTATAGACTTGCAAGATAGGATCAAGAACACACATATATTCATGAAAACATAATAGGTTCAGATCTGAAATCATGGCACTCGGGCCCTAGTGACAAGCATTAAGCATAGCAAAGTCATAGCAACATCAATCTCAGAACATAGTGGATACTAGGGATCAAACCCTAACAAAACTAACTCGATTACATGATAGATCTCATCCAACCCATCACCGTCCAGCAAGCCTACGATGGAATTACTCATGCACGGCGGTGAGTATCATGAAATTGGTGATGGAGGATGGTTGATGATGACGACGGCGACGAATCCCCCTCTCCGGAGCCCCGAACGGACTCCAGATCAGCCCTCCCGAGAGGTTTTAGGGCTTGGCGGCGGCTTCGTATCATAAAACGCGATGATTTCTTCTCCTTTATTTTTTTCTCTCCGAAAACAAATATATAGAGTTGGAGTTGGCGTCGGAGGAGCTCCAGGGGGGCCACGAGGTAGGGGGCGCGCCCTGGGGGGCACCCCCCCACCCTCGTGGACAGGGTGTGGTCCCCCTAGTCTTCATCTTTGGCGAGGATCTTTTATTATTTTTAACTAGACATTCCGTGGAGTTTTAGGTCATTCCGAGAACTTTTGTTTCTGCACATAAATAACACCATGGAAAGTCTGCTGAAAACAGCGTCAGTCCGGGGTTAGTTCCATTCAAATCATGCAAATTAGAGTCCAAAACAAGGGCAAAAGTGTTTGGAAAAGTAGATACGAGGGAGACGTATCAGAGAACATGGGATCAACCAGATATGTCGCTCGCCGCATCGTCGTCGGACGCGTCACTCGCATCATCTTCGTCTTCGCCGGCACCGTCGCCACCCTCGGCGACGCCTACATCGCCGTTGTCGACCACGTCGCCTTTGTCTGCGACGACCACCACCGCGTCATCGTCAGAAGCGTAGGCTCTGACCAGCGCATCCACTTTGTCCTCCACCCACCGTGCTAGGTCACCCCGGACGGCCTACGGCACGAGGGCAATGGCGGTGTCGAAGTCAAAGTCAGGAAAGGTGTTCCTGAGATGGCTAAAGACGCGAGAGAATGAGCGCCCGAGCAGGCCCCGGCTTCTCTCTTCCACGAGCTGATGAGCCCTGTCAGACCGGGCTTCCAGGCGCGTCACCACGTCGGTGAAGAAGGTCACGTGGCTGGCGTAGTCACTCGAGTGGGGGTGCGGAGCATTCTCGTCGCAGATGTGGCCCAGGGCGGTATTAGCCCTGTTCCGGAGATCCTGAAGCATGGGGGTGTGCTCGCGCTCCAGCGTCCGCCGTTGGAGCACTTCCTCCCTGTTTTGCTGCACGACGGCCTCGGCATCATCAACTCGCTTCTGAAGAGAAAGCAGCTCGGCGCGGGCGAAGGCCAAGTCCGCCTGCACCGTGACCAGGGCGGCGGCCGTGGCCTCCCCACGCCTCTCCGCCTCGTCCAACCTGGGCTTGAGGGCAGCGGCCCTGCCCGCATCCTCCGTCCCTGCGAGCTTCAACTTCAAGTCATACCTGCCTTCCAAATCGGCGCGAACCTCGACCACCCGGCGGTCGACTTCCTCCTGTACCAAGGCCTCGCGGACCCCAACGTCATCTTCTGCTTAAGCAACTTGACGCTCCCTCGTCTCCAGTCGCTCGAGCTCGAGGCTGCGTTCCATGGCTTGTAGGGCCAGCGCCTCCTCGCGCTTCCGGACGTCCTTCTCCTCGGCAGGTGTCCCCCTCAGCGAAGCAAGAGCGGCTCTGCGCGCCTCCACCCGCCGCTCGAGGGATGCACTCCAGGCTTGGAGCTCCCGCGCACGCTCCTCCGCAGCCTCGCGGCGGTAGTCAGCCTCCCGATCCTCCTCCAAGGCTCGGGAGCAAGCTTCGCGGGAAACCTTGAGGGACGCCTCGGCCTTCGCGTTCTCAAGATCACGCTGGTAGCGGCCAAGGTTGATAGCCACCCTCAGCTTGCGTCATTCCTCCACCAGCCGACGACCTTCAGCCTCAAGGCACGAGTCAACACCCGCGAGCTCTTCACCAAGTTGGCTCATTGCGCCCACTGCCTCCTGGAAGAGCTCATGGCGAACTACGCTCCGCCCGCGCTCGAGCTCGAACGCACGGCCTGCCTCGTCCTCCACCTCGGGGGCTGTGGGGGGGCATCAGGCAGCACACCACCTCTCGGCAGGGGGCTGGGGGCTGGTGCTGCACCAGGCGTCAACCGGCCCTCGCGAGGAGTCCAAACCAATCAGGGCTTGATACGTCTCCAACGTATCTATAATTTTTGATTGCTCCATACTACTTTATCTATTGTTTTGGACTATAATGGGCTTTATTTTCCACTTTTATATTATTTTTGGGACTAACCTATTAACCGGAGGCCCAGCCCAGAATTGTTGTTTTTTGCCTTTTTCAGTGTTTCGAAGAAACAGAATATCAAACGGAGTCCAAACGGAATGAAACCTTCGGAAACATGATTTTCTCACCGAACGTGATCCAGGAGACTTGGACCCTACGTCAAGGAGGCGGTCACGAGGGTGGGGGGTGCCCCCCCCCTCCCAGGGCGCGCCCCCTGCCTCGTGGGCCCCCTGTTGCTCCACCGACGAACTTCTTCCTCCTATATATACCTATGTACCCCTAAACGACCAGAACAGGAGCCAAAAACCTAATTCCACCACCGCAACTTCCTGTATCTACGATATCCCATCTTGGGGCCTGTTCCAGAGCTCCGCCGGAGGGGGAATCCACCACGGAGGGCTTCTACATCAACACCATAGCCTCTCCGATGAAGTGTGAGTAGTTTACTTCAGACCTTCGGGTCCATAGCTAGTAGCTAGATGGCTTCTTCTCTCTTTTTGGATCTCAATAAAATGTTCTCCCCCTCTCTCGTGGAGATCTATTCGATGTAATCTTCTTTTTACGGTGTGTTTGTTGAGATCGATGAATTGTGGGTTTATGATCCAGCTTATCTATGAATACTATTTGAATCTTCTCTGAATTCTTTTATGTATGATTTAGTTATCTTTGCATGTCTCTTCGAATTATCCGTTTGGTTTGGCCAACTAGATTGGTAGTTCTTGCAATGGGAGAAGTGCATGGCTTTGGGTTCAATCTTGTGGTGTCCTTACCCAGTGACAGAAAGGGTTGCAAGGCACATATTGTATTGTTGCCATCAAGGATAACAAGATGGGGTATCCATCATATTGCATGAATTTATTACTCTACATCATGTCATCTTGCTTAAGGCGTTACTCTGTTTTTAACTTAATACTCTAGATGCATGCTGGATAGCGGTCGATGAGTGGAGTAATAGTAGTAGATGCATAATCTTTTCGATCTACTTGTCACAGACGTCATGCCTATATACATGATCATACCTAGATATACTCATAACTATGCTCAATTATGTCAATTGCTCAATAGTAATTTGTTCACCCATCGTAGAATAATTATGCTCTTGAGAGAAGCCACTAGTGAAACCTATGGCCCCCGGGTCTATTCTCATCATATCAATCTCCATCACTTTTATACTTGCTTTGTTTTTACTTTGCTTTTTACTTTTCACTTTGCATCTTTATTCCAAAAATAACAAAAATATTATCTCTATCAGATCTCACTCTCGTAAGTGACCGTGAAGGGATTGACAACCCCTAATCGCGTTGGTTGCGAGTAGCTATCGTTTTGTGCAGGTACGAGGGACTTGTGTGTGGCCTCCTACCGGATTGATACCTTGGTTCTCAAAAACTGAGGGAAATACTTACGCTACTGTGTTGCATCATCCTCTCCTCTTCGGGGAAACCAACGCAAGCTCAAGACGTAGCAAGAAGGATTTCTGACGCCGTTGCCAGGGAGTCTACGCAAAAGTCAACATACCAAGTACCCATCACAATCCCTATCTCTCGCATTACATTATTTGCCATTTGCCTCTCGTTTTCCTCTCCCCCACTTCACCCTTGCCGTTTTATTCGCCCTCTCTTTCCCAATCTCCTCCTCTTTTTCCCGTTGCCTTTTGTTTGCTCGTGTGTTAGTTTGCTTGCTTGCCGTCATGACTAGTCTCATATCTTCTCCATTATCTTCCGAGAATGAAGTTCTAAATTTTAAGCAAAGGGAGGGAGAAAATCTAAAAGACGCTTGGTATAGAATTTGCAATGCTCAAAATAGATCTACCAGCAAGCAATCTACTTCAGTTCTTCTTCGTAATTTTTACGTAGGTGCTAATCCTTGGTATAGATATATCCTTGATACCATTACCGGAGGGAATTTCTTGGGTAGCCATACTTTTGATTCTTATAATGCTTTAATAGATTTATTTGGCTCACCACCTCTTTTGGTTAATGGAACTATGTTAACTTTGGAGCATGTTATGCAAAGGCTTGAAATTATTGAAAACAAAGTTTCTACCATTGAATCCATTGAAAATCTAGATAAAAAGATCCATAATCAAATTACTCAATATGGATCTAAGGTAGGAATGACTTCGAAAAATATTAAGGAGAAGGAACCTATGGTTAATGAGAAAATAAATCTAGATTCCACTCGAATCGATAAACTTGAGGGTATCATTACCAACTTGGGAACCGCTTTTTCTTCCGTAAAGAATACTCATAGTCCTCCCACTAAAATTTCCAAGCTTATGTATGTTCCTAAAAATAAGGGTGAATCATCTAGTAAGGAAACTGCGGATCTTAAATCTATAAGTATTCATCCCGATCTTTTTACTAACATTAAGGAACCATTTGCTACAAATGAATTTTTTGATCTTGTGCCTAAAAGTTTGATAATTGCTAGAAAATAAGAAATCTATAAGAAAGATAGATGCTTCATTGAAGAATTGCCTACCAAAGATGGCAATACCTAGATCTATCCTTGCTTTTATGCCTAGCTAGGGGCGTTAAACGATAGCGCTTGTTGGGAGGCAACCCAATTTTATTTTTTAGTTTTTTGTTTTTGCTTCTGCTTAGGAATAAATAGTCCATCTAGCCTCTGTTTAGATGTGGTTTTATGTTTTAATTAGTGTTTGTGCCAAGTTAAACCTATTGGGTCTTCTTGGATGATAGTTATTTGATCTTGCTGTAATTTCCAGAAACTTTGCGCTCAGTGCCCGAATTGTTAAAAATCACCAAAACGTGATAAAATACTGATTCCAATTGCTGATGATCAATAAACAAATTGTACAGGTCGTCTAATTTTGGTAGAAGTTTTTGAGTTCAAGAAGTTTGCGTTAGTTACAGATTACTACAGACTGTTCTGTTTTTGACAGATTCTGTTTTGCGTGTGTTGTTTGCTTATTTTGATGAATCTATGGCTAGTAAAATAGTTTATGATACATAGAGAAGTTGGAATACAGTAGGTTTAACACCAATATAAATAAATAATGAGTTCATTACAGTACCTTAAAGTAGTCTTTTGTTTTCTTTCTCTAACGGAGCTCACGAGATTTCTATTGAGTTTTGTGTTGTTAAGTTTTCAAGTTTTGGGTGAATTCTTTTGATGGATTATGGAACAAGGAGTGGCAAGAGCCTAAGCTTGGGGATGCCCATGGCACCCCCAAGATAATCCAAGTACACCAAAAAGTCAAAGCTTGGCGATGCCCCGGAAGGCATCCCCTCTTTCGTCCAGTTCCATCGGTAATTTACTAGGAGCTATATTTTTATTCACCACATGATAAGTGTTTTTCTTGGAGCGTCTTGTATTATTTGCATCTTTGCTTGTTTGTTTACCACAATCATCCTTGATGTACACACCTTTTGAGAGAGCCATACATGAATTGGAATTTGATAGAATACTCTATGTGCTTCACTTATATCTTTTGAGCTTGATAGTTTTGCTCATAGTGCTTCACTTATATCTTTTGAGCGTGATAATTTTTGCTCTAGTGCTTCACTTAGATCTTTTAGAGCACGGTGGTGGATTTGTTTTAAAGAAACTTGATCTCTCATGCTTCACTTAGATTATTTTGAGAGTTGTTAATAGCATGGTAATTTGCTTAATGTTAACATATTTGGTATTCAAGATATGTGAAACTTTCTTTTGAGTGCGTTGAATACTAAGATAAGTTTGATGCTTGATAATTGTTTTGAGATACGAAGATAGTGATATTAGAGTCATGCTAGTTGAGTAGTTGGGAATTTAAAGAATATACTTGTGTTGAAGTTCGTGATTCCCGTAGCATGCACGTATGGTGAACCGTTATGTGATGAACTCGGAGCATGATTTATTTATTGATTGTCTTCCTTATGAGTGGAGGTCGGGGACGAGCGATGGTCTTTTCCTACCAATCTATCCCCCTAGGAGCATGCGCGTAATACTTTGCTTTGATAACTTCTAGATTTTTGCAATAAGTATATGAGTTCTTTATGACTAATGTTGAGTCCATGGATTATACGCACTTTTTCCCATCCTTCCACCGTTGCTAGCCTCTCTAATACCGCGCACCTTTCGCCGGTATCATACACCCACCATATACCTTCCTCAAAACAGCCACCATACCTACCTATCATGGCATTTTCATAGCCATTCCGAGATATATTGCCATGCAACTTTCCACCGTTCTGTTTATTATGACACGCTCCATCATTGTCATATTGCTAGCATGATCATGTAGTTAACACCGTATTTGTGGCAAAGCCACCTTTCATAATTCTTTCATAAATGTCACTCATGTTTCATTGCATATCCCGGTACACCGCAGGCATTCACATAGAGTTATACTTTGTTCTAAGTATCGAGTTGTAATTGTTGAGTTGTAAGAAAAATAAAAGTGTGATGATCATCATTATTAGAGCATTGTCCCAAGTGAGGAAAGGATGATGGAGACAATGATTCCCCCACAAGTCGGGATGAGACTCCAGACGAAAAATAAAAAAATAAAAAAAAGAGGCCATAAAAAAAGAGAAAAGACCCAAATAAAAAAATGAGAGAAAAAGAGAGAAGGGACAATGTTACTATCCTTTACCACACTTGTGCTTCAAAGTAGCACCTTGATCTTCATGATAGAGAGTCTCTTATTTTGTCACTTTCATATACTAGTGGGAATTTTTCATTATAGAACTTGGCTTGTATATTCCAATGATGGGCTTCCTCAAATGCCCTAGGTCTTCGTGAGCAAGCGAGTTGGATGCACACCCACTTAGTTTCTTTTGATGAGCTTTCATATACTTATAGCTCTAGTGCATCCATTGCATGGCAATCCCTACTCACTCACATTGATATCTATTGATGGGCATCTCCATAGCCCGTTGATACGCCTAGTTGATGTGAGACTATCTTCCCTCTTTTTGTCTTCTCCACAACCACCATTCTATTCCACATATAGTGTTATATCCATGGCTCACGCTCATGTATTGCGTGAAGATTGAAAAGGTTTTGAAAATTTTAAAGTATGAAACAATTGCTTGGCTTGTCATCGGGGTTGTGCATGATTTAAATATTTTGTGTGGGGAAGATGGAGCATAGCCAGACTATATGATTTTGTAGGGATAACTTTCTTTGGCCATGTTATTTTGAGAAGACATAATTGCTTAGTTAGTATGCTTGAAGTATTTTTTTATGTCAATATGAACTTTTGTCTTGAATCTTTCAGATATAAATATTCATACCACAATTAAGAAGATTTACATTGAAATTATGCCAAAGTATCACTCCGCATCAAAAATTCTCTTTTTATCATTTACCTACTCGAGGACGAGGAGGAATTAAGCTTGGGGATGCCTGATATGTCTCCAACTTATCTATAATTTTTGATTGCTCCATGCTACTTTATCTATTGTTTTGGACTATAATGGGCTTTATTTTCCACTTTTATATTATTTTTGGGACTAACCTATTAACCGGAGGCCCATCCCAGAATTGTTGTTTTTTGCCTTTTTCAGTGTTTCGAAGAAACAGAATATCAAATGGAGTCCAAACGGAATGAAACCTTCAGAAATGTGATTTTCTCACCGAACGTGATCCAGGAGACTTGGACCCTACGCCAATGAACCAGAGAGGCAGTCACGAGGGTGGGGGGCGCCCCCCCTAGGGCGCGCCCCCCTGCCTCGTGGGCCCCCTGTTGCTCCACCGACGTACTCCTTCCTCCTATATATACCTACGTTCCCCCAAATGATCAGAACATGAGCCAAAGACCTAATTCCACCGCCACAACTTCCTGTATCCACGAGATCCCATCTTGGGGCCTATTTCGGAGCTCCGCCGGAGGGGGCATCCACCACGGAGGGCTTCTACATCAACACCATAGCCTCTCCGATGAAGTGTGAGTAGTTTACTTCAGATCTTCGGGTCCATAGCTAGTAGCTAGATGGCTTTTTCTCTCTTTTTGGATCTCAATACAATGTTCTCCCCCTCTCTCGTGAAGATCTATTCGATGTAATCTTCTTTTTGCGGTGTGTTTGTTGAGATCGATGAATTGTGGGTTTATGATCCAGCTTATCTATGAATAATAGTTGAATCTTCTCTGAATTCTTTTATGTATGATTGAGTTATCTTTGCAAGTCTCTTCGAATTATCCGTTTGGTTTGGCCAACTAGATTGGTAGTTCTTGCAATGGGAGAAGTGCATGGCTTTGGGTTCAATCTTGCGGTGTCCTTACCCAATGACAGAAAGGGTTGCAAGGCACGTATTGTATTGTTGCCATCGAGGATAACAAGATGGGGTATTTATCATATTGCATGAATTTATTCCTCTACATCATGTCATCTTGCTTAAGGCGTTACTCTTTTTTAACTTAATACTCTAGATGCATGCTGGATAGCGGTCGATGAGTGGAGTAATAGTAGTAGATGCAGAATCGTTTCGATCTACTTGTCACGGACGTGATGCCTATATACATGATCATACCTAGATATACTCATAACTATGCTCAATTCTGTCAATTGCTCAACAGTAATTTGTTTACCCACCGTAGAATAATTATGCTCTTGAGAGAAGCCACTAGTGAAACCTATGGCCCCCGGGTCTATTCTCATCATATCAATCTCCATCACTTTTACACTTGCTTTGTTTTTACTTAGCTTTTTACTTTTCACTTTGCATCTTTATACCAAAAATACCAAAAATATTATCTCTATCGATCTCATTCTCGTAAGTGACCGTGAAGGATTGACAACCCCTAATCGTGTTGGTTGCGAGTAGCTATCGCTTTGTGCAGTACGAGGGACTTGTCGTGGCCTCCTCTTGGATTGATACCTTGGTTCTCAAAATTGAGGGAAACACTTACGCTCTTGTGCTGCATCATCCTCTCCTCTTCGGGGAAAACCAACGCAAGCTCAAGACGTAGCAGGGCTCGATGCTTGAAGAGGAGCCGAGGATCGAGGCCAACCAGCTACTGCTCATGACCAGAGGAGGGGTCCTGGGCACGCCCGCCAAGCTCCACGCCAGACCGTGGGGAAGGGGCGACGAAGCCGCAGGCTCAGCGCGCCACGAAGGCAGGAGCGCTCCTTCAACCAACCCCGCTCCAGGGGCGGCAAGCAGACTCGGGACACTCAAGGTCAACGGGGTAGTCGAGGAAGGAGGAGGCCGTTTCTCAGAAGACGCAGCAGCCTCGACGGAAGGAGCCCTGAAGGACTGATGTCAGGAAAAGAAAACAGCACGCAAGAAGCCATAACAGTAAGGTACTTGCGCGTCGATGGCGATGTAATTTCGTCGCTTCAACGGCCCAAAGATGTTGCTGCCGCCGGGGGATCCTTTCCTCTTGTGGAGCTCCTAGAAGTCCATGCAAAGCCGACCGAAGCGCTGGACCTGGCGGCCAGCGCGGGGCGAGGCTGAGGAGGAGCTTGGAGAACCAACTTCAGGGGTGCTTGGCTGTGGTGAACAGTCGTGCGACGTGTCCTTATGACCTCCCGAGGCTTCGGGGGCTTTTGCATCGGGAGCCGCATGCCGCGTCGCCTCAGTAACCGACGCCCCAGAGGAGGGATCACGGCCTCCCGAGGACGACGCCCCAGGATCACCATGCGACATGTGCTCCTCAGCGCTTGGGCCACTGATCTCCATCGGAGCTTGCCCTCCCGCACCCTCGCTCGGGGCGAGCTCGACACCGGCGGCGAGCAAGGGGACCACGTCGACGGGGTTCTCGCGGGGCCCCACCAGGCCGATTGGGCGTAGCCCCACTAATCAAAGGAGGGCATGCTCGCGGCAAATGCGGCTTCGTTCTCGCAGCTATACAGCAGACGGCTATTCTTGGGCATGTCGTCCGGCAAAGGGACACCCGATAGGACCGTAAGCACCGTTTGCCACGTCATAAGAGGAAGCCCCTTCTCCTGAAACCTCATATGGTCCTGACTGCTGAGCAAGTCCCACATTGGGCGGGAATGGCGCTGAAGCGGTGCGACTCGGCGCTTGACGAACTCCTTCACCACCATAGGCGCTGTCACACCGCGGTCCTTCAATCTCCTCAGCCTGAGCCAGATGGGGGCGAGGCGGGAGCTCGTGAGCTTCTGATGGCCCCAGCCAGAGTTTGGAACAGCAGGCCCCGCTGGAGCATGAAGCAGAGGGCTAAGCACGCCGACGTCAACAAACACCCATCATGTATGGAACTCACTCGTAGATGAAAGAAGCTCGAAGTCAATCCCCGTGCCCGCCGTCGTAGCCACGGCCTGGAAGCTCACGCACCCCGAGCTCTGACGAGGGTTGGCTAGATGCAATGAGAAGAAGTGGCGGAGGAGGGCCACCAAGGGAGCGATGCTCACCATGGCTTCGCACAAGAACGCGAAGACGGCAAGAAGGGTCAAAGATTGAGGTTCGAGATGAAGCATTTGGATCTGATAATGCTCAAGCACCGTGTTGAAGAAGGCGGAGAAGGGAGGAATCAGGCTAGCCCAGAGGGCATCTATGAAGATTGGAACCTCAGTGGCTGCCCGGGCCATGCGAGTGCGAGACGCGGGCCAAGCCACCGTCTCTCCCCACTCGTTGAAGCTGGAAGCAAGCATTGGACACACCTTGTCCATGGCCTCGTCGTTGAGCACCCGGGATCAGCCAAGCGCCGGCTCAACGGCCGGAGGCACGCTTGGCGAAGACAGGGGTTTCTTCCCCTTTTCCGCCTGTTTCGGCGACATGGCGATGAAGCAGAGTCTCGAGGAAGCAGGGAGATTGGGGGAGCCAGGCGTGGGCGAAGGAAGAATAACTATGTAAGATGCGGGGGCCGCATAGCCAGGCGGATTCAAAGGCAGCATGGGGAAGTGGAGACGCCCACGTCCAATCAACCGCCATGCGTCAACCGAGGCCGCAGGCTTTTGGGGCCCGCAGCGCTCCGTACATGACCCTTGGCTTCGCCTCGAAGCCAAGCCCGAGCACGCCTTGGGCCCGGGGGCTACTGTCGGCGTTCTGGGAACGGGGGTCCCCAGACTTGCCTGCCTGCGGCCCACGGCGTGGCTAAGCTAGCGGGCCGTACGACCCATCTTCATTGACAAGGAAATCAAAACCCTCGTGAGGGGCCAAGCCTCGCGGGGCGGATGACGGAAGACCTCCTCAGGAGCGGTCTAGCCAGGTAGGCTCACGAGGAGCGGAGATATCAAGGCGGGGCAAACCTCACGAGGCTCTCGTGACGTGAGCCATGACGACCGATACCAGGCGGGCGCCAGCGCGCGCAGCGTCCTTGTTTCCTCTTTGGTTCTAAGGAGGCAGGCGCAGGCGCGGAGTACCGAGGCATCATGCAAAGGTTTCCATATCATTGCAACGAGACCAAGACCAGCAGGACGACAAGGCGGAGATCACCGTGGAGCCCAAGACAGCGTCATCACTAGAGCCTTTAGCAGGCGAAGACCACTTTTGTCAGGATAGCTTGTACTAGCTGTCCCCTTTCAAATTTGCCCGTCGTTGTTGGCTCCCTTCCCGCTCATTGTTTGGGGAGAGGACCAGGGCCTATATAAGTAGAGCTAGCCACCACAGTAGGAGAGATTTCTCATCCACAAGTCCACAGAGCACAAGAACAACTCAACCTCAGGAGGCTGTTCTTCCCCTTGTACTGTTCATCATCAACCCAAGAGGCAATCCACCACCACACACTGGAGTAGGGTATTACACCACAACAGTGGCCCAAACCAGTATAAATCTCGTGTCTTTCTGTGTTGTGAGTTTGTCGAGTTCGTCCATGAGATGTTAGCGAACTAGGGCGTGCATCGGTAGGAGGGAAAGAACTTCACGCTCACCCCAGAGTTTGAACCTTAAGGGTTTTGCCGGAACACCACATCCGACAGTTATCTATTACCTTTACTTGTGCAAGCTTTTATTCTGTTGCATCCCTTGCTTGCTTGTGTGCTTGTTTTTGTTGCTTCATATAGGTTGCTCACCTAGTTGCACATCTAGACAACCTATTTTGATGCTAAGTTTAATTTGGTAAAGAAAAGCTAAAAATTGTCAGTTGCCTATTCACCCCCCTCTAGTCAACCATATCGATCCTTTCAATTCGTATCAGAGCCTCATATCTTTATTAAGGACTCTGCCGTCCGGAGATTATGGTTGTCACCACGGACGAGGGGGAGGAGCACTCCGATGCGAGTCCGTCCTTGTCTGCGGCCGATGGGGGACCCTCTGTCTCTCGTGAGGAGTTCAATGCGGCTTTGGACACATCGAAAAGCTCCATGATGACCGAGGTTAAAGGCATGTTTAAGGAGTTTCTTGAATGCCTTAAATTATCCACCGTACCGTTGGAAGTGGTTGACCCCGCTAACAAGGTGACGGATGCTAACTCCAATAAGGGGGAAGCTACTAGTGATCAAGTTCCTTTTCCTAGTGGTAGAAGTGGGAGTGGCATCTTTGCCCATGTTGAACCCCCACTTACCTATGGAGGACCGGTTCCCTCCACGCATATGAATCGTGTTGGTCCTCCTCGTAAGCTTGTGAAAAAGGAGTATTTTGCCGCTTGGGTGTATCGCTTTAAACGTCATTTAAATCATAGTTCTACTAATCTTTGGAGAATTATCGAGCAAGGTTTCTACCCGCACGATCCAAGCAACCTCACTCCTGGAGAAGCCGCGGATCATCAATTCAACTAGTCCGCTCTCTTCATTCCCTAAGAAGATATTCCTCCCGAAGATATTGCGCATCTCTGACCCTTCACCATGGCCAAGGAAGCATGGGGGCATATGTTGTCTCCTTGTACAAGGGAAGTGCAAGCGTTCAACGCTCAAACTTTGAAGTGGTGCAAGATGAAGCCGATGAGTTTTCCATGATTGAAGATGAAGAACCTCAAGAGCTTTACCGAAGGTTAACTAGTCTCGCGGTCTCACTCCAAGATCATGGGAGCAAGGATACTGATGAAAATTGGATCAAGCGCAAATTTATCAAGGCCATGATGCCTTACCATAAGGCCATGTCCTCCGTCATCCGTCAAAGGCCGGACTTCCACGCCTTGTCCTCAAGTGAAGTGTTGGATGGGTTTGTTGCTATGAGGATCTTGGACAAGACCGCCGACAATGTGGTTTTGCGTGCTCAATGATCAAAGAAGTCCAACCTTGCTTTGAAGGCCAAGGCTAGTGCGGAAGAAGAGGGTGAAGAGGAAGAAGAGGAGAGTTTCCCCGAAGATACCAAATATGCCTATCATGAGCACATGGCTCTTGCCTGACGGCAATTTTGGAGCAAGAAGAACTCAAGGCCCAACTTCAACAAGAACAACTCAAGTGGTGCCAAGGGAAAGCAACGTGTGAGGGCGTGCTATAATTGTGGCAATGTGAGTCACTCTGTTGTGGAATGCCTGTACAAGAAGAGGGAAGACAAATGGTGGCAAGCTTATTCGAAAAGACAATGCCAAGTCCTTCCCAAAAGAGAACAACTTCACCAAGAAGACCCCCCCCCCCCAAGGGGTTGGTGGCACAAAAAGAGTATGATGAGGATGATGATGATGATGATGATGATGATGATGGTGAGACGGTTGCCATGGCCTCCGTTGCCATTGCAACAACTCCACGGGTGTCCCTCTTCGATTCACCCAACGAGAACATCACCGCCAAGTACCTCATGGCTAAAGCCACCAACAAGGTAACCCCCAACATCAAAACTACCATCACTACTAATCCTTCCTTGACGGATTGCATTGATGAGAGTGAGGGGATGAAGGAGGAGGAGAATGAGTTTGAGTCTTTTATGAGTAAGATCAAGGGTAAATCCAAGAAGCACTTCGTTGATCTCTTGGAGCAACTTGGTGAAGCCAATGATATGATCGAGGCTCACGAAGAAACCATCTCTAAGATGGAAGCGCATAGTCGTGACTATGTCGATGAGATATCAGATCTCTCTAATGCGCTTGAAGAAGAGCGTGGTCATCATTTGGCTCTTGAGGAGTCACACAACGATGATCATGCTAAATTAAATAAAGATCTTGATCATGCTCTTGTTGTCTCTCGTGTGCTCAATTCCGAGAAGGCCAAACTTGGGGTTGACCATGCTAGACTCAAGGAGGAGTTTCATATACTTGACAAGGCTCACAAGGCCTTGTATAGTGCTCATGCTAGCCTCAAAGAGTCTCATGATAAACTCCAAGTGAAGCTAACCAAGGAGAAAGCCACATTTCTTCATATGGTTTTAATTGATAATGCAAATGCTACTAACCCGTGTTGTGAGCATGTGCATCTTGTGGAGGAGAATGCCAAGTTGAAGGAGCAACTTGATAAAGGCCTTGTGTCTTGCATACAAGGAGAGAAGAACCTCAATGACCTTTTGAGCAATCAAAAGGAAGTTGTGGGCAAGGAGGGGATTGGGTTTGCACCCAAGTCCAAGAAGAAGAAGAAGAGGAATGACAAGACCAAACAACCTCTTCCTCGTAAGAAAATGTTTGTGAAGGAGGAAGAGGGTGCTTTTGAGGAGAAGAAGAATAATACGAAGGGTGGTGGTGTCAAGAAGGGTAATGCCACTCCTTCCAACAAAGCTGGCGACTTTAACCATCCTTATGTGTTATGACGTGCTAGTGATGGGCATGTTTATGCCAAATTTGTTGGTTCTTCTTATGAGTACATTGAATGGTCTATTTGGGTTCCCAAGATCCTTGTTGCTAACATCAAAGGACCCATTAAAAAATGGGTACCTAAAACCAAGCATTGATCTCTTGTAGGTGTTTGCTTCCGATGGGGGATCATGGTTGCTCGCTAGTGGAGCCACAAATCATATGAAGCAAGGACTTGGTGGTGGACGTGCACAAGGTTTCATCTATGCCCACCAATGTCGAATGGGGCGATACCTCATCTTCTAAGGTATTGGGTCTTGGCAAGGTTGTCATTTCTCATGATCTAACGATCGAGAAAGTCATGCTTGTTGAGTCCCTTCCATACAACTTACTTTCCGTTCGTCAACTTGCACTCATGGGTTTTGCCACTTTATTTGATTGATACTGTGGCCCTCTTGTGGAGCAAGACTCTTAAAGTGGCCTTTGTTGGGCATGTCGAGAATGGTCTTTATGTGATTAACTTTTCAGAGCGACCCACTAAGACCGCGACATGCCTAATGGCCAAAGTTGACGTGGGATGACTTTGGCATTGCCGTTTAGCCCACATCAATATGATATCTTTGCAAAGTACTCTCAAGGGGGACCATGTTCGTGGACTAACAAATGTTAGTTTTGCCAAAGTTCGTGCTTGCAGTGCTTGTATCGAAGGAAAGCTACATGAGAAGGCTCACCCTCGCACGAATATCATCTACTCGAAGAGGCCCTTGGAGCTCCTTCACATGGATCTCTTTGGGCCTCCATACTTTGATAGTCTTGGGGGTAGAAAGTATTGCTTGGTGATTGTGGATGATTATTCAAGATACACTTGGGTATATTTCTTCAAGAGGAAGAGTGAGACCCAACAAACCATCATCAACTTTGCAAATGAAGCTCAACGTCAACACAATGCAAAGATCTTGACGATAAGAAGTGACAATAGCACCGAGTTCAAGAACTACACCTTGGATGAGTTTCTTAGTTATGAGGGGATCAAGCACCAATATTCCGCAACTTACACCCCTCAACAAAATGGTGTAGCGGAGAGGAAGAACCGGACATTGATGGACGCTTCAAGGACCATGATGGAGGAGTTCAAGTCTCCGTACAACTTTTGGGCCAAAGCCATCAACACTGCTTGTCATGCATCGAATCGGCTCTATCTATGCAAAGGCTTGAACAAGACTCCATATGAGATACTTACCGGCAACAAGCCCAACCTCAAGTACTTCCGGGTGTTCGGTTGTAAGTGTTTCATTCTCAAGAAAGGTGTTCGTTTGTCTAAATTTGAAACTAGAGCTTGAGGGCAAATTTGTTGGTTATGCTACAAACTTTCATGCTTACGGTGTCCTCAACAAGTCCACGGAACTCATTTAGGAGACGTGTAACATGGAGTTTGATGAGAATAATGGCTCCCAAGTGGAGAAAGTGGTACTTGTGATGTAGGTGATGAAATTCCTCCCCAAGCCATAAGAAAAATGGGTGTCGGCCTTATCCTACCCATTGAGGAACCCCTTGTGGCCGAAGGAGAAGGACAATGTTCCACTCAAGTGGAACCATCACCAACCCAAGACCCACCCGCTTCCGAAGAACAAAGTGAAGGCCCTCAAACAATTGAACCAAATCAAGGGCAAGATCAACCTCAAGATGGTGGTGATCCACCAAGTGATGCCCAAGGTCACGTTCTTGCCACCGAGCAAGTTCAAGATCAATAGCAAGCTCAAGATCAAGAACAAGCTCAAGACGACGCTCATGATGATCAAGTTACCGCTCCTAAACTCTCTCTCTTAAGGAGCAATTGGAGCGTCGTGCCGCCAAGATCGCGTCCAAGCTCACTACCAAAGATCATCTTATGAAGAATGTGCTTGGAAGCTTAACAAAGGGGGTAAGCACTGGTAGACAATTAGCAAACTATTGTGAACATCATGCGTATGTTTCTTGTGTTGAACCCCAAAAGGTCTATGAGGCGCTCGAGGATCCAGATTGGCTTAATGCCATGCATGAAGAACTCAACAACTTCAAGCACAACAAGGTGTGGAGATTGGCGCCAAGGCCAAAGGAGAACCATAATGTTATTGGAACCAAATGGATATTCAAGAACAAGCAAGATGCTCACGGGATTATTGTTCGCAACAAGGTTCGTTTGGTGGCACAAGGCTACTCCCAAGTCGAGGGTATCACCTATGGTGAAACCTTTGCTCCCATTGCTTGCGTTGAATCCACTAGTTTGTTGATTGCTTATGCTTCTCATCATAACTTCAAGTTGCAACAAATGGATGTCAAGAGTGCGTTTCTTAATGGTCCTATTAATGAGTTGGTGTATGTCAAACAACCCCCGGGGTTTGAGGATCCCGAGTTCCCCAATCATGTGTACCAACTCGATAAGGCACTCTATGGCCTTAAACAAGCCCCACGTGCATGGTATGAGCACCTTACCGAGTTATTGCAAGATCGTGGGATTGAAATTGGGAAAATCGACCCCACTCTTTTTATAAAGAAGGTCAAAGGGGAGTTGTTTGTATGGCAACTATATGTTGATGATATTATCTTTGGTTCTCCTCACAAAGCTTTCAATGAGGAGTTTGCCGCACTTATGACCTCAAAGTTCCAGATGTCCATGATGGGAGAGTTGAAGTTCTTTCTCGGGCTCGAAATCAAACAAAGAAGAGAAGAAACCATCATCAACCAAGCCAAATACACTCAATACATGCTCAAGAGATTCAAGCTAAGTGGTGTCAAGTCGACTGCTACTCCAATGCTGCCAAATGCCAACTTGACATTGATCCCAATGGTAAAGCGGTGGATCAAAAGGTATATCGTTCTATGATTGGCTCCTTGCTTTACCGTTGTGCATCTAGACTGGATATCATGTTGAGTGTGGAAATTTGTGCATGGTTTCAAGCCTCACCTAAGTAAAGCCACTATGTGGTGGTCAAGCGAATCTTTCGATATTTGGCTGATACCCAAACTTTTGCTTATGGTACCCTAGAGGAGAAAACTACAACCTCGTGGGCTTTTCAGATTCGGAATAGGTGGGAGACAAAGTGGATAGGAAGTCACCTTCTGGAGGGTGCCAATTTCTTGGTTGCTCTTTGGTGAGTTAGTCTTCTAAGAAGCAGAGTTGTGTGTCTCTCTCCTCCACCGAAGCCGAGTATGTGGCAGCCGGTAGCTGTTGTCCTCAACTTCTATGGATGAGGCAAACTTTAAAGGATTATGGTGTTATTTGTGACAAAGTGCCTCTTTGGTGTGACAATGAAAGTGCCATCAAGATTTCTCTCAACCCGGTGCAACATTTCAAGATGAAGCATATTGAGATTCGGTATCACTTCATCCAGGATCACATTAGGCGAGGGGATATTGAGCTTAACTATGTCAACACTCATGATAACCTTGGAGATATTTTCACGAAGCCTTTGGATGAAGCAAGATTTCGCGAGTTAAGGCATGAGCTAAATATCATCGATTTGAGCAATGTGGCTTGAACCCGTGCACACCCCACCATACTCATCTTGTTGTCTTGTTTAGGTGTAGGCATGGACATAGGGGGGGGGGGGTATTGTTCTCTCAATGAACTCTTCCTCCCCCCATTATGCATAAATTGGTCAACTCTTTCACATTCGCCATTGTTGATGTTACTTGTGCTTCAAAGAAGAGTTTTGGTCATGGGCCCAAGGTTAAAATCTTCGCGGTGCCATACCAATTGACTCAAACATAGGTGGCCTCGGCCACCGCCCTCTCTTGAGAGGTGCTTCTTAGAGTAGTTTCCTTAGGGAGTTGTTTGTGCTTTGAGTTACTCCAGGTTGCCCTTGGTTTATTGGTCTTTCGAACTTGGAGTATCTCTTCCTTGCGCTGTCCTTTTTGTGTCTCCTTCCCAAGCCTATCTCTATGCTTCAACCACCCTAGTCTTGCATAAGCCATATTTTATTTTCTGGGCTATTCTGTCTCCCTGCCGGCGGTACTACCACCATGATGGAGCGGTACTACCGTTCTGTCCAGCGGTACTATCGCTCGTGCGGTACTACTGGGCCTCCTGCCCGGCTGTAGTATCAGGGCGGTACTAATGCTACTCTTAGCGGTACTACCGCTTAGCGGGACGCTGTGGGGGTTAAGTGTCGGGCAGGGGGAGTTCTAACCTCCCCATACACTTTCACTCTCCCTCCCCACGCCTCTCTCTCACATAGGCGACGAAGAACTGCCCTGGCTGCCGCTTGATACGTCTCCAACGTATCTATAATTTTTATTGTTCCATGCTATTATATTATCCATCTAGGATGTTTTATATGCATTTATATGCTATTTTATATGATTTTTGGTACTAACCGATTACCCTAGAGCCAGTGCCAGTTTCTGTTTTTTCCTTGTTTCTGAGTATTGCGGAAAAGGAATACCAAACGGAGTCCAATTGACCTAAAAATTCATGGAGATTGTTTTTGGACCAGAAGAAGCCCACGGAGTACCGGAGATGGACCAGAAGAGTCCCAAGGCTACCACGAGGGTGGGGGGCGCGCCCCCTACCTCATGGCTGGCTCGTGGACCCCCTGACTTGTTTCCGTCGCCAACACCTCTTATATATCCCCAAACTTCCAGAACATAACCTAGATCAGGAGTTCCGCCGCCACAAGCCTCTGTAGCCACCAAAAACCAATCGGGACCTGTTTCCAACCTCTGCGGAGGGGGGATCCTCACCGTGGCCATTTTCATCATCCCGACGCTCTCCATGATGTGGAGGGAGTAGTTCACCCTCGGGGCCGAGGGTATGTACCAGTAGCTATGTGTTTGATCTCTCTCTCGTGTTCTTGATATGGGACGATCTTGATGTATCGCGAGCTTTGCTATTATAGTTGGATCTTATGATGTTTCTCCCCCTCTATCTCTTGTAATGGATTGAGTTTTCCCTTTGAAGTTATCTTATCGGATTGAGTCTTTAAGGATTTGAGAACACTTGATGTATGTCTTGCATGTGCTTATCTATGGTGACAATGGGATATTCACGTGATCTACTTGATGTATGTTTTGGTGATCAACTTGCAGGTTCAGTGACCTTGTGAACTTATGCATAGGGGTTGGCACACATTTTCGTCTTGACTCTCCGGTAGAAACTTTGGGGCACTCTTTGAAGTTCTTTGTGTTGGTTGAATAGATGAATCTAAGATTGTGTGATGCATATCGTATAATCATACCCATGGATACTTGAGGTGACATTGGAGTATCTAGGTGACATTAGGGTTTTGGTTGATTTGTGTCTTACGGTGTTATTCTAGTACGAACTCTAGGATAGATCGAACTGAAAGAATAGCTTCATGTTATTTTACTACGGACTCTTGAATAGATCGATCAGAAAGGATAACTTGAGATGGTTTCGTACCCTACAATAATCTCTTCATTTGTTCTCCGCTATTGATGACTTTGGATATACTCTTTGTTGCATGTTGAGGGATTGTTATATGATCCAATTATGTTATTATTGTTGAGAGAACTTGCACTAGTGAAAGTATGAACCCTAGGCCTTGTTTCCTAGCATTGCAATACCATTTTCGCTCAGTTTTATCATTAGTTACCTTGCTGTTTTTATATTTTTAGATTACAAAAACCTATATCTACCATCCATATTGCACTTGTATCACCATCTCTTCGCCGAACTAGTGCACCTATACAATTTACCATTGTATTGGGTGTGTTGGGGACACAAGAGACTCTTCGTTATTTGGTTGCAGGGTTGTTTGAGAGAGACCATCTTCATCCTACGCCTCCCACGGATTGATAAACCTTAGGTCACCCACTTGAGGGAAATTTGCTACTATCCTACAAACCTCTGCACTTGGAGGCCCAACAACATCTACAAGAAAAAGGTTGAGTAGTAGACATCACCGCTCCGGCTGGCCGATTCCTCGTCGTCTTCAACGATTCCGTCTGGTGGAGTCCTTCCCCACCACCTCCTCTCGCCATGGAACCCGGTATTGCCCCCATTCTTTGTTCCTACGGTTCTATCTTTTGAATCTAGGCTTCTACTACAATGATTGTTGGTTCTCGATTTTTGGCTAAATCGGGGCTTGAGTAGGACGTTGAATGACTGTTAGATAGGAGGATTGAAGTCTTAGTTGAGCATTTTTTAATTTGTGACCTCCGGTACTACCGGATCAGGAAGGTCGTGCGTCAGTTCCCAAAGCAGTACTACCGCTCCAGTACAGCGGTACTACCGCTCAAACGGTACTACCGCCCCAGTTTCGCGGTACTACCACTCGAGCCCCTGCTTCCGTAATGCTCACCTAAGCCTTCCTTTCTCACTTTTGATTCTCCTTTGCTTATGCATAGTTTGTATTCATGCCTTCCCTTGCGGTTTTGTGTCTCTCCAGGTGGTAGTAGCTCCAAGGTTCATCACAAGAATGCGAATTTCCCATCCAAGCATGGGAGCACCTACCATGCCAGAGTTGTGTATTCCGAAGATGAAGAAGAGGTTGCCCCCACACCGCCGCATGCTCATCGTGAGTCTGCCAGGAACAAGGGCAAACCCAATGTCAAGACAACTGCTCGAAAGAAGAAGGAACCTGTGAAGACAGCTGCTGAGTTGAAGCAAAATGAGTATTGGTAATACCGTGAGAAAAATTCCTACCTTCTTCCTCAGGATCCCTCTCTTGTTGGCACACCATTCTGGACCAAGAACCAATCTCTTGTGTACTATGAATGTCTAAAGGGAAGGAAGAACTTGTTTGTGAAGACAAAGTCAATCAACATGGCGCACATGGAGAAGTACCATGCTTATTTTGGAGAAGCTCGTGCCCTCTGTGAACAGCTCAAATTGTGCCCCTCATGACTTTCAACTATGATTTCGATGCAGAGTTGGTTGCACAGTTCTTTGCAACCATATGGTATGGCACAAACACCGAGCACACTTTGATCTGGATGACCAATGGCAGGCAGTTGCGCAACACTTGGGGTGCTTTTATGGAGCTCCTAGGATACCCTGATGAGGGGCTGAGGAAGCCCCTTGGCCTTCGTCCTCACCATGAAGGGGTCCTACTCACAAGGATGAATTGCGTCCTCATATGATCATCACCAAGATAGAGAAAGGTGTCATGAAGGAGCTAAAACCTTTCTTTGACATTATGCATCACATTTTCCGGCACACTCGCTTTCCTCGTATTGGCAACTTGGACATGGTGCATGGGCACCTTGTGGATATGTTACTGTTATGCCACTCTGAGAAGAACACGGATGCAGTCTTGGATGTCTCTCATGTCATGTGGAAGGAGCAAGTGAATGCTACTTATGGAGATCATTGCCCGATTTATGCTCCCTTCATCTTCAACTTGATTTAGACTACCCGGAGCTCCACTTTCCCTGATGTGCCTCTTGAGACCGGACCCTTGACTTCTCATGACGTCCTCAACTTGCGTCAGAAGGAGCTTTGGGCCTCTACTACTCGTCCTGAGGCGGCAGTTTCTTCTGCTTCTAGAGAGGATCAGGGTGATGATGGTGGCTTTCCTCCCGGTACTGAGCATTCCGCTGGTCAGTCAGGTTGGGCGGCTAAGCTCAAGCACAAGGTGAAGAAACTCTTTTGCCTTCAGACCGATGTTCAACACAATATGTACTTGGCACATGTGGATGCCAAGAAGGCTCGTCACAAGAGGAAGGCTATTATGAGGAAGCTGGAGATTCCAGTTCAGGATGGCTCTGAGGATCGTATCACTCCGGAGGACAAGTGGATTTCTTCACTCTCTCATTGGACGGACTCGGATGAGTCCAATGCTGCTACATCTACTCCAGCTCAGGATCAGGAGATCGAGGAGGAAACCGACGAGTCTGATGAGGAGTCTGTTGATGGATCTGATTCTGAGGAGTCTGACGAGTCCATGGGAGGAGACTAGTGCCATCTAGAGTTACGTTAGGTCACTCTTTGCCCCTTTTGGTGTCTCGATGCCAAAGGGGGAGAGGTTTAGGACCGGGGATTTGTCTTTCTACATGGTGTTGTTGAGTCACAAGCCTGGTTCTTTATGCTTCTGAGTTTCTGCTTGTGAACTCTTTTTTTTCATTTGCTTTGGTTCGGTGTGAGACTCTATCATATGGTGTAAGACATATGCTACCCTAGTTATCCTTATTACCCTATGTGCGTGAGATTATGCTTATTAGTTCTTATTGAATTCCATGCTTAGTGTCACTTATTTTGTTGTAAGGATGGCCTTGTCTATAAAATATAGGGGGAGTGTTGATCCTAGTGCGTGTGTTGTGCAGTCCAAAGCATATCTATAGAATGCACACATCTAGGGGGAGCCTGTCTATATTTTATAGATTTTAGGTTTTCTTATGATCATGTTTTATATCTCTATGCTCAAATCTCGTATTGTCATCAATCCACCAAAAAGGGGGAGATTGTAAGGGCATATTTCTCCCTAAGTGGTTTTGGTGATTGATGACAATACGTTTTGCGGACTAATCTTGTGCATTGACCTTTTCAGAGACTATATCAATAGGCACGAGATGGTTTTTTCTCCTCTCGATGGCAAAGAGTGAAGACGGTTATTTTCCATGATTTCTTTTTAGTGGTTGAGTCGTAGGAGATTCATACTATTAAGAGGGGGTCCGCGTTGGAAATGTATGGGTGGAATCGACATGTACACAGCCCCATATGCACCCACAGCTTCCTTTCCCTTCTTTGGAGCGTATCCATTTATTTAATGTGGTGTTTCAGTGACTTGCAAGCGGTACTACCACTAGTGCCCATGGTAGTACCGCTTATGCGGTAGTACAGGTGGGTACTTCCATGGCACTACCACTTAGGGTTTCCCCGAGCGTGCAACATTCTGTTGCCGGTCTGCATTTAACGGTTGTAGGGCGGTAGTAGCACGGTAGTACTGCTCCGGCGGTACTACAACCCCCACTACCGCTGCTACTACCGCTTGCGGGGTTTTCCTCCGTGCAAGCTTCTGTTCCCACTTTGTGCTAAGCAGTAGTAGAGCGGCACTAGGACGGTAGCACAGCTTCGCACAATACTGCTGCCCTGACACCCTCTACTACTGCTGCCTCTCCATGTCTAAACTCCCTAAGGGCAGCGGTAGTACCGCTCCGGCAGCACTACTGTAGGTACATCTAGTGTATTTTAGGCCTGTGCGAGGTAGTACCGCCTAAGAGGTAGTACCGCTTAGCTGCGGGCACATGACAGAAAACGATTGGATTTTTATCTCCCTATATAAAGGGGGGTCTTCTTCTTCCTAAGGTTGACCTCTTCCTCCCAACCTCCATTGCCATTTAAAAGCTCATTCTTGCCCGATCTCTCTCCCTAGCCAATCAAACTTGTTGATTTTCTAGGGATTGGTTGAGAAGGCCCCGATCTACACTTCCACCAAGAGAAATTTGATCCCCCCCACTAATCCTTTGCGGATCTTGTTACTCTTGGGTGTTTGAGCACCCTAGACGGTTGAGGTCACCGTGGAGCCATATTCCATTGTGGTGAAGCTTCGTGGTGTCGTTGGGAGCCTCCAATTAAGTTGTGGAGATAGTCCCAACCTTGTTTGTAAAGGTTCGGTCGCCGCCTTCAAGGGCACCAATAGTGGAATCACGACATGTCGCATTGTGTGAGGGCGTGAGGAGAATACGGTGGCCCTAGTGGCTTCTTGGGGATCATTGTGCCTCCACACTGCTCCAACGGAGACGTACTTCCTCTCAAAGGGAAGGAACTTCGGTAACACATCCTCGTCTCCACCGGCTCCACTCTTGGTTATCTCTTACCTTTACTTGTGGAAGCTTTTATTGTGTTGCATCCCTTGCTTGCTTGTGTGCTTGTTGTTGTTGTTTCATATAGGTTGCTCACCTAGTTGCACATCTAGACAACCTATTTTGATGCTAAGTTTAATTTAGTAAAGAAAAGCTAAAATTGTTAGTTACCTATTCATCCCCTCTAGTCAACCATATCGATCCTTTCAGTGTTGAATCTTTCCATGACATCAGTAGAGTTGAGGCTTTAGAAATCAGGACGCTCTCGAATCATCAGAACAAGCGTGTCAAATGAACTGTCAAGTGATCGAACCAGTTCTTCACAACTTCATGGTCAGTGATGTCTTTGGCGCCGAGTCCTTGAAGTTCATTTGCTATGTCACTGAGGCGATCAAAGGTTTGCTGACAACTTTCATTCCAATGCACCTGAAGCGATTGAACTTCGCCCGAAGAGTATCAACCCGAGCTTCTTTCTGAGTTGAAACTCCTTCATTGATCTTTTCGAGGACATCGACAACTCCTTTGCAGTCTCACACTAGCGATACCGAAGGAATTGAGCTCGAGAGAGATGGCCACCAATTTCATCTTTGGCTTGAGCATATAGTTGAATGAGCTTCTTTTCTTCATCGGTAGGAGCTTGAGGAATGACAACTATGAATCCGATGTGTACCACGTTCCGCGTATCATCATCTGTTGCTCAAAGACGGATCTCCATCTTCTCCTTTAGAAGGGGTAGTCTGTCCCATCGAATTTGGGAATCTTGAGATGCGACTTGTAGTTAACTGAAGACATACTTAAACTCCAAAGTCGTTATACTAAAATGAGCAGAGTCAAGGAGTACCTCGCTCTGATATCTATAGTAGGAACAAAGTATGTCTACAAGAGGGGGGGTGAATGGGAGTTTAAATTTTCTTCGGAAAACTTAAATCTCCCAGAATCCAGCAGCGGAATAAGCGATAAACAGACTATGAATAACTACAACAGATTACTGAAGAGAAACTAAAGCATGCATCAAAGTAAATCACACGAGTGAAATGCATCAAAGGTAAACATAAGTGACAGAGGTAACCGAATGTGCTCGATGGCGACAAGGTGTTTGTTCGACCAGTTCGTCCTTCTGCACAAGGACTACGTCCGGCTGGAGGGCTTGTGACTTAACACGGAAGATAAACTCTCTTCACCCTATTCTCCTCGACAATCAATTAATCAACCGATGCCGATCACTCGTGGTAGATACATGAAGTCGATCTCCAACCTTTACAAACTTCTTCGAGAACCACAATCACTCTTGGTCTCTGAAGAAATTGACACCTAACCGTCTAGAGAGTTTGCAGCTCTCAAGAGTAATAGGCGGAGCGTACTAAACTTAGATTCTAGTGATGCTGAACCACTATCTAATTCTTCGGTTGTAGGGTTTTTCTCTTGGTGGATTTTAAACTCAAATCGCTCACAGAGTGGGTTGCTCAACAATCTTCTCAGGAATCAAAACGGAGCAGCCACCGGACAAAGCCGGCGCGGGGTGGCTATTTATAGCCGCGCCTTCCCAGATGGTAAATGACCATTTTGGACATGAGGTCCAGGAAATGGCCAACTGACACGTTCACAACGGCCGGACTTTTGGAGCAACGATAATATTACTTGAGGAACAAGTAATGCTAACGCCTCGGTCCAAGTCAAATCTCTCGCAGCGAAGAAGATCTCAATCTCTTGCTGGCAAGTATTAGCTCGGAGCAAAAAGAGATTTCTCTCACAACTTTCATAGGATTTGGGTTTAGCATTAGAGAATCAAAGCTTTGAACGCTACATCTCTCTTAACAGTATGATGGTCCTTTGACTCAATGAAAGAAGAAGAACAACAAAATAAATGCTACGTCTTCATTCTTCCTCGAGCGCAGTCGTTTGCTTCAAACATGCGCCGAACCAATTGCTTAGACTTCAACAATTTTTATGGGTCGCTCTTGTTAGCCTTATCTTTGGTGATAACCTTCGCAGCCACGTAGGGAGATTATCTTCATCGTTTGCATCAAACTCCTCGATACTTCAGGGACCTGTTACACTATGTGCACTAGCAAACACATAAGCCCCATACTGTTTATGTCAACAAACTCCAAAACATAATGGGCCTATCATTGCACCAACAAAGCAGCTTATACTCCTTACGCAAAGGATCTTTATATCCAATAGACACAAAATATCCCTTCAACCGTTGGAAATTACTTTAACTGTTGATTTGATGTCGAAGTAATTGCAGCATCGCCACCAAAATCCACCATCTCTTAAGCTAAAGTAGACCAAGCTAAACCCTATATTAGCATATTACTATTTACTAAGATAAATAGAAGGCACTATAGAATCATTTAGGAGGTGACCTTGTCAATCTGAATGTGGACGGACACTGTCCTCGACAACCCAGCCCCGGCCAGCAGCTTGGGCGACACTATGAAGAAGGTCAGCTCCTGCACAGTGACGGCGCCGGGCTCCTTGCTGCTTGTCACCTTGATTTCCACCTTGACGACGTCGGTCCTGCCTATGGGCTCCCCCGGAGGGCCGTTCACCCACACCTTGGTCACGTAGTGCAGCGGTGGTGACGCCCCTGCTCTCATGCAGATGACCGACACGATGATAGGCGCGCTGATGTCGAGCACGCCGACCACGAAAAACGCGCGGTCGTCCTCCTCCGCAAACAGCAAGCGCCACGGCTCCGACACCGGCACTTGCAGCTGGAGCACCTTGCTGTACTGGATCATGTGCACGGGCATGGGATGCACAGTGTTGATGTGGTGGGGGAGCGTTGGCGGCGGGCCTTCGTAGCTACAGACAGGCACCGGCATTCGCAGAGCACGAGTGGACACACGCTCTGGTGATCAGCGAGCTTGTGGTAAGCGACGTAGAGCCCAATACCTTTATGTGGGCACACCACCCTCACTGAGGAGAGGACGGCGTCCATCGCCTTGTTGCACACGTCGAAGCCGCCACCGCACTCGCACTTCTGGCACTGCCGCTGGTTCCCGCTGCGCTCGCCATGGCAGTCCGCGCAGGCCAGGTGCCCTCCCTTGCACTGCACAAATCAATCGAATAACACATCAATCAAGAAACCTGCACCTTGCTCAATCAGCAGAACAGACGAGGTGTATTCAAACCTCGTACACTAGAGGCTTCAAGGGGCAGAGGCACAAGGGGCAGTGGAGCAAGGTGAGGTCCATAGAGACCTCCATCATCGGGTCATGTTCCATCGGCATGATCTCGCCCTCCTCATGCACCACCATCTCTTTCTTTAGGGCCGAGGCATTAGAGAGTTTTACCATCACATATTCATACCACTTCAAGGTGTGCATTAAATCAACACATGCAAGTATCAAAAGGAAAGTCACGGCATGCATGCACGCGTTGTAATTAATGCATCAGTAAACACATTGAAATATATCGAGTGCACTGCTTTGATGTGTTGCGTCAACTCGTACAATGCCCTCTCCCTCTCCCATGAGCGTGGTGGCTCGCAGGACTAGGAGAAGCTTTCACTACACGCTCTCCCTGCCGCACGCGGTGGACATGCAGCAGTTCATTTGGTGTCAGATGGCCAGAAGCATACTACTAGTAGTACTCCACTGTAGTAGCACCATCATTGTTCGGCTTCCCGAAGAGGCAAAGAGCCAAGCGCAACCCGAACGCTCATGTGGCAGTTTCATGTGTAGGGGAGGTAGTATAGTAACATAGTCTAGTATAGCGTGTAGCGTGCCTCTAAGCTTAAAATTGTTGTAGTCGGCTCCATGCTATGAGGCCGTCTCGAAGCATTTCTTTTATTAAAATAATCTTCTAGCCCTACCTCTCATCCTGGTGATTGTAGTTTGCACGTTGATTTGGTCAATAGAGGAATATATATTTTAATTTGTGGTGGGGTAAATGTTAGACGTTGCAGCAAATATTGTACACTGCGGGTCTTTTAGCCAAGTTCAGAGGCAAGCATGTGGGGCCTGTGCTATGATGTGACGCATCAACTCATACAACAAGGAGAAGCTTGATTACTAGTATGCCCTCTCCCTCTCCCATGCGCTCGGTGGCTCGTACACGAGGAGAAGCTTTTGCTTACTACTCCTACAATAAGCTATCCCTCCCCACGCAATGGACGGACATGCATCGGTTGATTCAATGCTGTAGAAGTAGCAAGATCATTGTTCGACTTCTCGAAGAGGCGAAGAGCCAAGCGCAACCCAAATTTTGACCAAAGATTTAGCTAACAAAATGTTAATTCATGTGAAAAAATATATATCGTTGGATTCATATTTGAACATAGTTCTCACTGATATAATTTTCGGTAACATGCATGAACATTTTGTTAGTTCAATCTATAGTTAAAATTTGACAGGAAATAAAATGGGGACCAATAAACCATACTCTAACTTAGCTAGAGGTTAGAGTTAGTTCATAACTCATGACTAACCCTAAACTAACTCTAGCCAAAGAGGTGTTTGGATGACAGGTTACATTGACAATAAATGCATTAGGAGAACTAGCTCCAACTAGCACCTCCTGGGTGGGATAGTTTTTTGGGTGGGTTAAATGCAACTAGCTCAAACTAGCCCTCATGTTTGGATATTTTAGGGCTATTTGAGCCCAAACTAACTCTAACCCATGGATCCAAACAGGGCCTATATATAATGCATGATTCTTTACTCCTTCCTACGTCGTCGACATTTGGGAGAGCCAGCACCCGGGTCGAAGTGTCATGCACAAGATTGGAGTGGGGAAGGGCATCACCCCGGTCGTAGCGCCGCAGTAATAATGACTATACTGAGGAGTCATATCACAAGATCCCATCTTTCCAGCAATAACGAGCCATCAAATCACACAGCCATGCCTTTCCAGCGGTAAGTTGAATTCGCTACTCCCTCACCCTCCTTGCCTCTCTGTCAAACCAGCTACGCAAAAACTGCTGCGCATACTTCCCAGGAAGCCTCGCCCTCAACTTTTAAATAGTCCTAGTATAGTTTTGTATCGGTGAATTGCACCATGGAGCAGAAAACCAAAAGAAAAAGGTGGTACATGTAAACAAATACAGTTCAAACTCTAGCTAGCGATTCGAAATGTAAATCGTGCATGTGTTTATACGTATAGGTTACTTCAAAGTACTGAGTCCATTGATGCAATGTGGTCAAACTATACCGTCGATATCTCAAAGCCAAAATAGTTCGAGCTTGTTCGTTCTATAAAAATAGTACTGGTACTATGAGCCTATTCGGTTTGGAGGATTTTCATAGGAAACACATAGGAACAAGGATCCGGAGGAATTTTTTTCCATAGGAAATAGTATAGGAATAGGAAATCATAGGAAGTGAGATGACATGCATCTCAAGTCATATAGATAAAGAGATATCATTTGATGCATAGGATAGGAATTTTTCCATTGAGTCTAGGCTAATGTTTTTTCCCTTTGAAATGCGAAGGATTGATTCCTATCCTACATAGGAATAGGTATTCGTTCCTACAAGCCAAAGGGCTCCAAAGGAAATTTTCCTACAAAGTTCCTATACTTTGCAATTCCTACAACATTCCTATGAACCAAAGGAGGCCTCAAAGCTTATTTTGTGCATCGGAATGAGGTGAGCCAATTCCTTAGGATTGCAAGTGCCATCCTATAAAATTCCTATACTAGTCCTAATTCCGACGTTATGAAATCCTCCAAACCGAATGGGCCCTATATGTTTATTCACCCGTGGGGTTGCTCAATGAATGGAGGGCCTGGGAGCACAAGTGAACAATAATACTAGTACTAGTAAGTAGGCGAGGGAGTCCTGGATTAGGGGGTATCCGGACAGCCGGACTATATCCTTTGGCCGGACTGTTGGACTATGAAGATACAAGATTGAAGACTTCGTCTCGTGTCCGGATGGGACTCTTTTGGCGTGGAAGGAAAGCTTGGCGATACGGATATGTAGATCTCCTTCTGTTGTAACCGACTCTATGTAACCCTGGCCCCCTCTTGTGTCTATATAAACTGGAGGGTTTAGTCCGTAGGACAACAACAATCATACCATAGGCTAGCTTCTAGGGTTAGCCTCTACGATCTCGTGGTAGATCAACTCTTGTAATACTCATATTCATCAAGATCAATCAAGCAGGAAGTAGGGTATTACCTCCATAGAGAGGGCCCGAACCTGGGTAAACATTGTGTCCCTTGCCTCCTATTACGATCTGCCTTAGACGCACAGTTCGGGACCCCCTACCTGAGATCCGCCGGTTTTGACACCGACATTGGTGCTTTCATTGAGAGTTCCACTGTGCCATCGCCATAAGGAAGGATGTCTCGTCTCGTTGTCAAGGACAGCGTCACCTCGAGGAGCCACGGCTGTCGGCCGACTCTCCGCTAGGCGAAGTTCGTCATGACCGCCCTTTCGGCTGCTGCGCCGACGATGACTTCTCGGGTCATCGAAAACAGCCTCCACGTCGGCTCGGAACTTGCCGAGCAGATGGATCCGATGGAGCTCTCTTCCCTAAACGAGCTCTTGGACCGCATCGCCGCTTTGGGAGTCGCTACGGACTATGATCGGATCAGGCTTAAACCCGACCAAAGGGAGATTAACTCTCCGCCAGTCACCCATCAGATAGCGGTGGTGGAGGAACAATGCGGTAATTTTCCCTCAATCTTGAGGACAAGCTATGTCCGGATTCCAGAGGTCTCCGAGCCAGATACCTTTACACGGAAGGACATCCCCCAAGCCTTGAACGTAGAATCAGGCAGTGGGCCAGACCTATCGGGCGACATCCCGGAGCCCGAACCTCCAAGATAGGAAACTCCCATGCCCTCGGGTCACAAACCGGGTCAGGGTTCGGACTTAAATCCGCCCACCCACCCAGATACAAGCGATCTCTCCCACATTAGACAAGAGCCCCAGGAAACAGTACATCACTATTGGGCCAGATTCCTCCTTGTAATGAACAAGGTCAAGGACTATCGAGAGGAATACGCAATTTCATTCTTCTGCAATAATTGCACGGACAAGGGAATCCTTAACGCCATAAGCCGCCGCAACATAGCACACTTCGCTGACTTGGTGGCCATAGTACGGAAGTACTATGCGATGGAGAGCGCCTGGAAAACCGAAACAGAATTTTGGGACAATCCGGCTTGGGCTAAATACCCAGTCCGAACCAAAAGGGTGCACCCCCGTAAGTCACCCGATTCAATCACAAAAAAGCCAAAGCCCACTAGAGGGCATGGAACCGTATTGGAGGGATGGCTTAACGGACCCTGCAAAATTCATAGTACGGTGGATACCACACCAACACACAGCCTTTGAGCATGTTGGGTACTCCGACAGGTTTCTAAGAGCGGTGAGGATCTCCTCATTCAAAACACCGCAGAGCAACATCCCGTGAATTACAATACGGTCTTAACAGTCTTCGAGACATTCGCCTGAAATAATAGGCGCAAGCGAGCACTCCGCAGGCTTGCCGAGATCTGCCAGGTGGAGCGACACGGCTATCACCTTCAACTTCAGTGAACCTAAATGCCGAACAGCCCGAGCAGCAGCCGCACTAGTCCTTAGTCCAATTGTGGACGGATTTCGGCTCACTAAAGTGCTCATGGACGGCGGCATCGGATTAAACCTCATTTACGAGGAAACTCTTCACAAAATGGAAATAGACTGGAACCGCGTTGAGCAAAGCAGCACAACCTTTAGAGGAATCATCCCCAGTCAGGAGGCACGTTACGCTGGGAAAATCACACTAGATGTGGTATTCGGAACACCGGAAAATTACAGGTCCGAAGAAATAACATTCCAAGTGGCCCCATTCAGTAGCGGATACCACGCCCTTCTAGGGCGGGAGGCATTTACGATCTTCCAAGCTATACCCCATTACGGGTACATGAAGCTCAAAATGCCTGGGCCCAATGGAATCATCACTCTAGCTAGTGATCCGGACATAGCACTCCGCACCGAAAACAAAACAGCCGCACTAGCCCTCGAGGCACTATCCGAAGCCCTAGCGGCAGAGGAGTTAACCGTGCTACGCTCGACCGTGGACAGGGATGACATGATACTCGACAAGAGATCCAAGTCCACCTCTTTCAAACCAGCGGACGAAATAGTCAAATTCCAAGTCCACCCAACGGACCCTACCAAAACAGCCTCAATTGGGGCACAGTTAAACCCAAATGTGGACGCCGCACTACGGGAGTTCCTGCGTGAGAACTGGGATATATTCGCCTGGCACCCAAAAAATATGCCAGGAATCCCACGCAAGTTGGCCGAGCATAGACTTAACATTCTAAAAGGGTTCAAGCCGGTCAAGCAGACTCTTCGGCGCTTCTCCGAACCTAAGCGACAAGCTATGGGCGAGGAGCTAGCCAAGTTATTGGAGGCCGGATTCATCAGAGAAATAAAACACCGGGACTGGCTAGCAAACCTGGTGATGGTACCAAAGAAGGACAAATCATGGCGCTTATGTGTCGACTTCAAAGACCTCAATAAAGCTTGCCCAAAGGATCCCTTCCCCCTCCCCTGCATCGATCAAATTATCGACGCCACCGCGGGACACGACTCATTGTGCTTCCTCGGTGCATACCCCGGCTACCACCAAATCAAGATGGCTGAGTCCGACCAAGCCACAACATCGTTTATCACGCCATATGACCCCTTCTATTTCAACACAATGCCTTTCGGGCTTAAGAACGCCGGTGCAACGTATCAACGCATGATTCAGACATGCCTGGAAAAGCAAATCGGCAAAACAGTGGAAGCATACGTAGACGATGTGGTCGTCAAAACTAGACAAGTCGACTCTTTAATAGACGACTTGAGGCTTACGTTCAACAACCCCCGAACATAGGACATCAAGCTCAATCCAGAAAAATGCGTTTTCGGCATGCCCACCGGAAAGCTCCTGGCTTCATCGTCTCCAGTAGAGGGATTGAAGCAAACCCGGCTAAAATCCGAGCCCTGTCACAATTGGCCATCCCAACAGACCTCAAGCAAATCCAGAAGTTAACTGGATGCATTGCGGCCTTAAGCCACTTCATCTCCCGATTAGGAGAAAAGGCACTACCCCTTTATCGGCTTCTTCGGTGCACCGAACACTTCGAGTGGACAGATGCTGCCACGGCCGGACTGGAAGAAATAAAAGCCATACTGGCCACCAACCCAATCCTGGCCGCGCCAAACATCGGCGAACCGATGCTGCTATATATAGCATCGACTCATCAAGTCGTAAGCGCAACACTCGTCGTCGAACGAGAAACGGACGGACATAAATTCCCCCTTCAAAGGCTGGTATATTATGTATCCACTGTCCTCACCCCATGCAAATCACGGTTCCCGCATTATCAAAAGATAGTGTATGTGGTATTCATGGCATCCCGGAAACTACGACACTACTTTCAAGAGTGTCCAATCACGGTGGCCTCTGAAGTGCCACTGAACGACATAATAAACAACCGTGATGCCACAGGCCGGATTGCCAAATGGGCCATAGAGCTCCTCCCGTTCGACATAACATATAAACCTCGGCGAGCTATTAAGTCACAGGTATTGGCCGATTTTGTCGCCGAATGGATAGAAGCCGAACTCCCGAGGGAATACGGCGCATCCTCCAATTGGATTATGCACTTTGACGGCTCTAAAATGTTGGACGGTCTGGGGGCTGGCGTCATCTTGACGTACCCTACCGGAGATACAGTCCAATATGTACTCCAAATACTGTATACAGACTCCAACAATGCCGCCGAATACGAGGCCATGTTACATGGTCTTCGGCTGGCAGTCTCCATGGGCATTCAATGTCTGGAGGTGCGCGGGGATTCGAACCTTGCAATATCCCGAATAAACGGAGACTTCGACGCTAAAGATCCGAAAATGGCGGCTTATCACAATGTCGTACTCAAGATGTCAGCTCGGTTTGAGGGGCTCGAATTCCACCATGTAGCTCGGAAAACAATCAGCGGCGGACGTCCTGTTCGTGATCGGCGCTTAAGCGCGATCCGTCCCACCCAACATATTCTTAGAAAGGCTGTTTAAGCCATCCGTGGCATGGGAAGGGGAAATAAGCAACAACAGTCCGGACCCGGCTACAACGCCAGATACCGAACACTCTGACATAATCGACGGCTTTGCCACCGAAATAACACCTTCAGCCCACGTAATAATGGTAGTCATCGCCCCATGGATTGAACCATTCCTAGCCTACCTAACCAGGCATGAACTTCCCAAGGACCAAAATGAGGCACGCTGCATTGTGTGACGATCTAAAGCCTACAAGGTCCATGTGGGAGAGCTCTATAGGAAAAGCACTACCGGAGTCCTTCAAAGGTGCATCTCCGAAGAGGAAGGGCGGAAGCTTCTGGCAGAAATTCATGCCAGACTCGGTGGCCACCACGCCGCAGCCTGGACCCTCGTAAGTAAGGCCTTCCGTACAGGATTTTATTGGCCGACGGCCCGAGCAGACGCACAGGACTTGGTCCAATGCTGCGTCGGTTGCCAGCTCTTTGCAAACCAAAGCCATATGCCACCCGTCGCCCTACAAACAATCCCCATTACCTGGCCTTTTGCGGTTTGGGGGATGGACATGGTTGGACCCCTTAAAGGGGGAACCCATAAGAAAAAATACTTACTGGTAATGGTGGATAAATTCACCAAATGGATAGAAGCCAAACCTGTTAAAACGGCCGAATCCAGACCAGTGATAGACTTTATATCCGAGGTTGTACACCATTATGGTGCCCCCATAGCATCATCACTGACAACGGCACGAACTTCACTGCCGACAAGGTGAAAATATGGTGCAGCAACATGGGCATCAAGCTCTATTACGCTTCTGTCTATCATCCACAAACTAACGTTCAAGTCGAACGGGCAAATGGTCTTATCATGAGCGGCATCAAACCCAGATTAGTGCGGTCCTTAAAGGAATCTAACATGCACTGGGTAGAGGAGCTCGACTCCGTACTCTGGGGGCTGCGGACCACGCCGAATCGCACTACCGGATACACACCGTTCTTTATGGTGTACGGCGCAGAGGCGGTTCTGCCCTGCGACATAATTCATGACTCACCTCGAGTGCGCATGTATGAAGAGAGAGGCCGAGCTCGATCGGCAGGACAGTTTGGACGCCCTTGAGGAGGAGCGTGACGTGGCAAAGCTCGTTCCGCATTCTACCAGCAACAGGCTAGAAGATACCAAAGCAGAGAAGTACTAGCCAAAACTTATAACGTCCGCGAACTCGTTCTACGGCTACCGGAAAAGAAAAAAGACAAGCTCAAGCCCAAATGGGAGGGTCCCTTCATTATTGACCAGGTCTTAACCGGCGGAGCGTACCGTCTGCGGAATGCATCGGACAACCGCCTCGAGCCAAATCGATGGAACGCAGCGAGACTCCGAAGATTCTATGCCTAGTGCCGAACTCCGTGTTCGTCTCCTTACCTCTGTCAAATTTTTATACATTCGTTATCTGTCTTTTCTTTCTTTCTTTCTTCCCCTTTTCTTTCGAGGCCTTGAAGGGCTAAAATGTGTTTTGACTACACAATCTTGATGCGCCAGCCACGCTCATTATACCTGGGGGCTTCCTATACAGAAGCTTAAATATTTTATGGGCTTCATGCCCTGCACATGTGTTATTATTCCACATGTACCTTTTTTCGCCACTATATGCATCGATATGACTTAAGTTTTGGCCAAGCTAGGTTGCCTGGCTCTTGTATTTATGCCCTACGTTCCCGTTAATTCGGCTAGGGCATAAGGGGAGCACCTCTGCGATTGTTACTGCCAGGTCAGCCGGATGTGTATCTCAGACTGGGTGAAGCCGAAAGCTAGCGTTCTTAAGGGAATATTCGGTCGGTGAATAAAAGATGACTTTTTGTTTTTTCCACTTGCCCCCATATGTTTTCGCCTGCGTCTCTTCTAGCAGTTCGGACATGCACATTAGGGCATGCGTACCCAGGGAAAGGAACCCTTAACGGAACTATTCTCCCTGGAAGATGTTTCTTACTACCCATGTAATATAACATAACTAGTTGGGTACTTGTCTTTCCAAGCACTTATGACCCCTAACGCCTGGTTTCCACGCATACCCCGGTTTTTACATAACCGCGCTAGTATTCGGATACACTCCGGACTATCGGGTCCAGAGGTTGAAGCGAAAAGGTCCGCCATGACAAATGATTTACAATCCGGCTAGAGACATTCTACATGTCATTCAAATTACATAGTCACTAAGACTGATTAAATTCATCTTCTATGCCATCCAACAGGCTGTCTAGCCTACAATCCTGTTGGGAATACTTGGCAGCTAACTCTACTTGGTGATACACCAAACTGACAGGGATTTCTTTCCCATCAGGCCCCACAGGTCCGACCTCGGCCATGTGGTTTGGGTCAGCCTTGGTATACCGCGTCTTCACCATGGCCCAGGCTTCTCTGGCACCTTGACGGCAGGCCGATACCTTCCATAATCGGAAGCGCCTGCACTCCCCTTGAGCTTCTCTGCAAGTCCTCCAAGGCCTTCGCAGGAGAGACGGATGGCCACAAGGCCTGGAAATACCTTGCATCACCTGCCAACTTGTTCGTGCTGTTGGGAGAGCTCGGTAGAAGATCACCCGCAGACCTGGTATCTCGTTCATGGGGCGACACAGTCAAAGATACCTGCAGACATAACTCGTTAGCGGGCTTCCTCGTCAAACTCTTTTTGAAGTTCGCTCAAGCACTTATCGAAAATGCCGCGTCGAAGCCGCTTGTTCTCCTTCACGGAGTCCGACAACGGGCGCGAACATCCTTTAGCTCCACGCCACCGGGGTATTGGCATCTTGAGATCGCTTTTCTCCCGCCTAACCTTTGTTCGCCAACCTTTAGCCGCCAGATGACATGTTGCTCATCCGGATTCACTCCGCGCCATCTGCAATATTTATTGTCGAATTGCATGCATGCTGCATCCTATATGGTACCCGCCATTCTTTAAAGCAGGTGTTACCAGAGGGGCCTTCTCGACTCCTTCATCGCGCCATCGCGTCTGTGGCTGGGCCTTGCACTCTTCCAGCTCTTGAGACAATTGGGTATTCTTCTCTGTAATAACCTGTACATATAGTGATCCTTAATCAGTTGTGCCAACTGTTTCAAGTATCGGGGCTATTGATGTATACAATCATCAGATTCTCTTACCCGTATATCCTTTACATACTGATCCGTGGCTCTGGCAAGACCATTTTGAGCAGCACGGATGTATGCGTCTCCAAAATTGAAGGCATCAAATGCCTCTTGGGAGAAACAAGCGTCACGGAGTACGGCCCGGCGGCGCCTGTGATTCATGGCGCTCTCCACTTTGGAATTTGTAGCGGAGATTTTATCCGCATCCTCTGTAGGAGGAACGTCCGACGCGTGCCCCGCCTCCGTGTCCGGCCTTGGAGCCCGGCTAGTGGAGGCGTGATTGGTAAATTCTTCGGATATAGTCCGGCGAGTATTTTTCCTTCTGGGAAACATGGGTGTTATTATGTTTTCAAAGACAAACCCACAGAGCGAGGTTTTATATCATACCTCTGCGCCGGCGTCTCAGTCCGAACCGCTTTTATTTTCAGCCCGCCTAGCCTCGGTACCCCTTGCTGATAACTCGCCACGGGCTCGGCATGGCGTCCGGAGGACCTTCCCTGTAAGACACCGTGCAGATGTGGAAAGTAAGGTGCATGGAAAGGGATACTTCTCAAAGGTTGGGCCCCTTGTCTCACTTACCTACGAGGCATGCAGTAGCCCCAGATAGTCGGTTGTAATAGCCACCATGGCCCCATCACGGCTTGATTGATAAAAATATCCTATCAATTAGCTCCACGAATATGTCCGGATCCTCTTGAAGACCGGGGTCGAGGGACCATTCAGGTTCCTCTGGTTGTGGAGGTGGGCTATTTATCTCCCTTACTGCCTTACGCAGCTCCTGCGGTGAGTGGGCAATATAAGACATTTATTATGGAAATGCGGAAGGGAAGGGCATGAAAAGTGGCAGCTTACCCAGCTCGGAGGATTGTACATGGAGAATCCGTCCCGCGGTTTGATGCGGAGGAACTCCTCTTCCTCTCCCTTGTACAGACCGGACAGAGTTTTTGTCAGAACGGCAACGGAGTCCGGCCCCTTACGGCCGTAGCGGGTGGCATCGTCTTCCCTGTTAAAGTCCCACATTGGGCGGCCTCGGTATTGAAGCGGCTGCACCCCTCGCATAATGCATATTGACATAACTTCGGTTGTAGTCAGTCCTGATAGAGCCAACACCTTTATCCGGCTCATCAGGTAAGAAACGTCTCTATCGTCTTCCCCGAGGGCTCCTTGGTCGCCACTTAGGCGCTTTCTTGAGAGGAGCATTATTAAACTCAGAAGGCCGATCCGAATAGGATCCTAAGAGGGACGCCCTCTATATAGAACCACTCGATGGCCAGTCTTGGATGTTTCTTCGGGTGCCGACAGTATCCGCCCCGGCGATGCGCCATATTTCGCTCCGCCCACTTGAAACAAAGACCCCTCCTGTACGGGTACGAGATGTAATACCCTCTTCCATAGCTCAAGTGAGCTTCGCAGCCTGTAAACAGTTCGCAAAGAGCGACATAGCCAACAATGTGCAATATGGAGGCAGGAGGAAATTATGCAGCCGGAGGCCGAGAACTCTGTGAGCTCATGGAGGAACGGGTGGATCGAAATCCCACCCCTTAATAAATAAGGGACAAGGCATACCCATTCCCTTTGGAGGGATTGGGAAGCTCTGCTTGTTCTCCGCCATTATAGGTGGCAAGCCCGGCTCGAACGGGACCATATACGCTGGGGAGAAATCCACAGGTCTCAGTAGCCTCACTAGTTGGCTATGCGGACGGAACACTTCTTCCAATCACCGGCTTAGGGCTACGGGGCGAGAGGAGGAGTTGCGCGACCGCCATGTTGGAATGGATTTTTCCGGTGTGCTCCGATGGATACTACTGTGGGAGGATGGTTTGATATGGATCTGTGAATCCTGTCTCTTTAATAGGCAATTTGCCTACATGGCTAGGTGGCAATTGTAAATGTTCTGGCTTCTCGCATTTCGCCGACGCGTGGAGGATCTCCATTATTGGGCGCAGGCCAAGGAGTGCAACATTTATGGGAAGCCGACACTATTCAAACAAGTATTCAGAATTTGGAGAAGAACCCGCCTTGCAATTCCGAAGACAATCTGCGCGCCGGACTCATCGTCATTGAAGCCTGGTTCCACTACTGGAATCTGGCACTTTGCCATCTGCCATGGTAGATGGCAAAGGCATGGTCGGCGGATGGCAAAGGCTTTGTCATCTGCCAGCAGATGGCAAACAGTTCGTCTGAAACCTCGCCGTAAAGGCTTCTTTGCCATCTGGCCGCCGATGGCAAGAGTCAGGGCTTTGCCATCTGGCGGCGATGGCAAAGCCTCTTAACGGGTTAGCTTCGCTTAGAGGTTAACGGATACTTTTGCCATCTGCCAAACAGATGGCAAAGGTCTGAGTTTTGCCATCCGCCAACAGATGGCAAGGTTGAATGCTTTTGTTGTCTCGCCGCAAACAGATGGCAAAGAGATTTTCCATCTACTGTCAGATGGCAAAGAGCCCAAATAGGCCAGCCCAAATGTTACATGTAGATGACACGTGGCCTCTTTGCCATCTGCCAACTGATGGCAAAGCTCTTTGACATCTGCCAACAGATGGCAAAGTGACTATATTGCCCCATTTAATTTTGTTTTTTCTTATATTAATTCATTTTCACAGAAATCAAACACAAATATCTTTATATGACCAATATAGCATATTCAACACATATTACCAATAGTCATGAACACATATGTATCCAACACATGTTACCAATAGTAGCAAGTTTCATCCGTACATATACATAGTTTCATCAATATTATACAGTTTCATTCATAGGTAGCAAGTTTCACAAGGTCAAAACAAAAACTAAATACAAGCACTCCATCAACCCAAGCTTCCGTGATCTTAAGCAAATCTGTAAAATGGGAAAGAAGAAAGTTAGAAGAAGAAGACTAGAAGAAGAAGATTATTATGATGCAACTAAAATGTGAAGATTATTATGATGCAACTTATATCTGTAAAATAGGTCATTTTGGAGCTAAGTATGGTTATTATGTCATTTTTGAGCTAGCTAAGCATACTAAGTCATTTTGGTGTAAAACATGCTAAGGTCATTCTAGAGCTAAGTAAGTTTATTGTGTCATTTTGGAGCTAGCTAAGCATGTGAAGTCATTTAGGAGCTAAAATATGTCATTTCTTAAGCATATTATGTCATTTTAGAGTTAGCTAAGCATATTAAGTCATTTTGGAGGAAAAGATGCTAAGTATAGGTCATTTTAGAGCTATCCTAGGTTAAATAGGTCATTTTTAAGCTAGCTAAGCATATTAAGTCATTTTGAAGGAAAAAATGCTAAGTATAGGTCATTTTAGAGCTATCCTAGGTTAAATAGGTCATTTTGGAGCTAATTGCTTATTATGTAATTTTGAGCTAGCTACATATTAAGTCATTTTGGAGGAAAAATGCTAAGTATAGGTCATTTTAGAGCTAGCCTAGGTTGAATAGGTCATTTTGAAGCTAAGTAAGGTTATTATGTCATTTTGGAGCTAGCTACATATGAAGTCATTTAGGACCTAAAATATGTCATTTCTTAAGCATACTATATCATTTTAGAGCTAGCTACATATTAAGTCTTCTTTGAGGAAAAGATGCTAAGTATAGGTCATTTTAGAGCTATCCTAGGTTAAATAGGTCATTTTATGCTAGCTAAGCATATTAAGTCATTTTGGAGGAAAATGCTAAGTATAGGTCATTTTAGAGCTATCCTAGGTTAAATATGTCATTTTGGAGCTAATTGCTTATTATGTCATTTTGGAGCTAGCTACATCCAAGTCATTTAGGAGCTAAACTATGTCATTTCTTAAGCATATTATGTCATTTTAGAGCTAGTTAAGCATATTAACTAATTTTGGAGGAAAAGATTCTAAGTATAGGTCATTTTGAAGCTAGCTAAGCATATTAAGTCATTTTGGAGGAAAAATGCTAAGTATAGGTCATTTTAGAGCGATCCTAGGTTAAATAGGTCATTTTGGAGCTAATTGCTTATTATGTAATCTTTGAGCTAGCTAAGCATATTAAGTCATTTTGGAGGAAAAATGCTAAGTATAGGTCATTTTAGAGCTAGCCTAGGTTGAATAGGTCATTTTGAAGCTAAGTAAGGTTATTATGTCATTTTGGAGCTAGCTAAGCATATGAAGTCATTTAGGACCTAAAATATGTCATTTCTTAAGCATATTATATCATTTTAGAGCTATCCTAGGTTAAATATGTCATTTTGGAGCTAATTGCTTATTATGTCATTTTAGCTAGCTAAGCATATTGAGTCATTTTGGAGGAAAAATGCTAAGTATATGATTATGTCGCTAGTATCCATATGGCGTAGAACCCGGCCGACATGACTAGTCATAGAACCAAGGTGGCACAAACGTCATGTGGACAGTGCATACATGACCCAAAGAATGCACGTGTCGGTCATCAACGAGTGCAACCAAGTCGTAGCAAGCTACAAGGACTTCGTGATACACCAAGTGACATTTCCGTAGGGATGCATAGGAGCAAACAAGGACACATGCCGGTCAATCCATGTGTTCCGGAGCAGTAGCGAACTACCATGGCTTAGTGGAAGCACTAGGAGGCATAACCGGCTACTAGTTAGGAAGTGAACATAAGGTATCAAGAGGTCCCTCACAGTCAGGTGCAATGCAATTGCCCCCTAGGAGGCATTTCCCTGTATGGAAGGCTACCAAAGGCACACGACTAGGTGTCGAATCCCACACATACAATGCATTTCAAACATACACACATTATGCACGATATGTGTAGATACAACATGGCATCACAACAAAACTCTATTAAGCAAAACACTTGGGACACTTACCGTCATAACGGAGGTGTAGGTGTAGGACCGGTCGCGCCAGTGGCAGACGGAGAGGGATCGGTCGATGCTTGTCGGGAGTTACGCTGCACCAAAGATTATTTCCAATGTATTGTTAGCATGATGCAACTCAAATGTGAAGACTAGTAACTAATGACCGTTCAAATGAAACTCACTGTGCCCGCCGGAGCAATGACTGGCATCGGCGGAGGGGTCTGGTCGTTCTTCTCGCACATGGACTGCACATTTGGTTTTGACAAGTCAGCCATATTAATTACTAATGAAAGGAACATTGCGTGCATGATTTAGCTAATATGCAGAAGAAACTTACCACGAAGAGCTCGTACATGTCCCGGTTAGCCAAGTCGTTCCGGTTCCTCTCCTCCTCCAACAGCCTAGCCGTCCTCTCCTCATTCTCCCTGTCCCTCTCCGCCGCCTGCCGGTCCCTCTCCGCCTACTGCCGGTCCCTCTCCGCCTACTGCCGGTCCCTCTCATCAAAAGCAGCCTGGGTCTTCACTCTCTCTACCTCAATAGCAGCATGCAACACCACTCGTTAGCATTGTAATCATCGACGGCCGCAAACACAATGTAATGGAGGAAAGGCTACTGAGTCCGTATAATTAACAAACCTGGAATTCGATTTCCACTGGTCGTAAACAAGGCGGTATCTCAGGATCAGAGCTGGTCTGGGGCTTCTTGATCTGCGGGAGAGTGCTACTACAACGTATCAGTCCATTACCAATGGCTAACGAGCCATGGGACCTCCCGCCACCAGATATCATCACCAGCTCTAGATCAAGAGGCCGGCTCGGGTTAAAGTCCGGCCCTTTCCTCGCCTTCCCCTGCTTAACGTACTACACCATCTTGTGGTGGGAGGCCTCGTTGCTGAAGTTCTTTGCATTTTCGAGGTCAGACTCAGAGAATGCCTTGGCCTTCTTGTACGGTGCAATATTGGACATGCCATAGAGGTCGAACAGCTCTGGCACTGGAGCCTTGTTGTGTTTTGACTAAAAGAGAGGAACAGAGTATTAGTTAAGGACTCAAGCTAGCACAAAGAATGAATTTGCATGAATCATGAAGCAAACCACACATACCCAGTTTTTCCCGTACCCATGTAGGTCGACGCTGCCTAGATGGTGTGGCACACCTTTCATTTTGAAACACTTCTCCTTTGCTATGTTGTGGGCGATGCGCCATTGGGGAGAGCACCACTCATCCACTAACACCTCCCAGCAGTCCATCTTGTCCGCACACCATCTCGGAGGCACCTAAGTTAAGCAAGCGAAATTTGAGCGCTACGCCTACGAATCAAATCAAGGAAACTAAGTACAAGGCCTTAATAATAGGTAATTACCTTCATGTACTTCTCCTTACTCAGATACTTGTCCCGGCACTTCTCTTTTCTCCTCCTAATACCAGTCTATGCTAAGTAGTCTCAAACAGCCTGCGTCCGAGCCTCGTGCCGAAAGTTTCCAAGTAGGCGCCTGCACTCGGCGTCGATAACCCGAGCCATGCCTCCTCCTCGTCCTCAAAGACACCAGAGAAGGTCTGCAATCAAACAAGAAAACACGGATTAGAAGGTCTGCAATCAAATAAGAAAACACGGATTAGAAGGTCTGCAATCAAACAAGAAAACACATGTAGAAGGTATGCAATCAAAGAAGAAAACACAACGTAAATGGCAAAGGAGAAATTACCCAAAACGTGGCGATCACAATGTCGGCCACCGTGTCGCACTCGACATCGCCGACCCTATGCTCGGCGGGGCAGGGCAGCCAAGTAGTGCTCCCAGGTCATTCCTAGCTCTGGAACCCAGCCCTCACCGGGCAACGTGACCCACCCCGGGAAGCACTGGCGACAAATCACACCAAGGACAGTGTTGGGCCTGTGGACACCATCTTCGTGTGTCCAAGAACTACAGTATGCCAAGGCCAACGATTAGATATTCAAGAAACGTCAAGGCAAAAGGTTAAAAAAAGAGTAAATGCACTTACTTCCCCGTTAGGCGCAATCAACCACCTCGGTCGGGGTCGCTGGGTGGGCGGGAGCTTTGTACGACCACGCTGGTAGACTTTGCGCCTCAACCCACTCACCTCGCTATAGCTATCAGACTATAGTCTCCACCGTGAACACAACCATGTGCACTCGACTCCGTCCAGTCCTCCCATGGGCTCGGCTCCGACTCAGCGTGACCCCGTCTGAGCTCCCGAGTCTCGTGGGGCGAAGACTCGGCAGCCCGAGGCTCGGCGGCCCGAGGCTCGTTGGCAGAGGCGCGCTCGCCATCGGGTCCACCTCGGATGGCTCGATCTCGACGGAGCAGCCACTGTGGTCGGGTGACTCAGCTGGGGGTGGCGGCGAGGAAGGCGAGCAGCCTTCCTACCTCTCCTGACGCCACGTCCACCTCTAGCAACCTTCTCCTTCTTCTTACCCCCGACCTCTCCCGCCAAGAAGAAGTGACCGTCGCTGGACTCTGCAAACTGAGATCTAGCGCTCTCCGGAGGCTATGGAGGGAATGGAACTACCCTCCCACCACGCCGAGGTAGGAGCCCCGAGCACTCTCGACCCGCCCCACCATCTGCTAACACCGGAATGACAAAGAGTAAACGAAATTAGTACAACATAAAAAATGAATACCGACATGAATAATAATATGTATATAAATTCATTTTAGTGGAATAATGCTAAGTATAGCTCATTTTAGAGCTATCCTAGGTTAAAGTCATTTTGAGCTAATTAAGGTTGTTATGTCATTTTGAGCTAGCTAAGCATACAAATTCATTTTGGAGGAATAAATGCTAAGTATAGCTCATTTTAGAGCTAGCTAGGTTAAAACTGAACTAATTAATAATATATATGTATATAATAATAATGGAATACGACATGAACTATAATATTAATCTTCATCATCATCATTAATAAATGCATCATCATCGCTCTATATATGCTTCGGGTCAATAAATGCATCATCCTCATCACTATCAAGAATGACGTGCTCATCATCATCATCATCATCAATAAATTCATCAACATCCGGAAGGCCTCCTGCATGTAATCGGTCAAGCATTGACAGTCATCCGCAGCAAAGAACCTCTTCTTGTTCCGCTCTTCTTGTTCCTGCGCCAGCTCGGATTCACCGCCGCTGTCTACTTGAATGTTATGAGGTGAGCGGTTCTTGAAACGCTTTTGGAAAGACGTGTTTCTTGGAACAATTCTACTTCATATGTGTCCGGATTAACGTGAGGTTCATAATCCTCTTCATTGGGGGGAGGTGGTCTAACACGTGGCGGCACTTCATAAACGACATCCCAACCTTCGAGATTTGGATCACTTTGGCAGGCCCACGGTAGATAGAAAACTTGGGTTGCCTGTTGAGCCGTAATATAGACATCGGGAACATCCAAATGGGTGCTTTGTTTGATTTCGACTAGCCCTAGATGTTCATGAGTCCTTCTAGTCTCTTTCGGCTGGAACCAATGACATTTGAAGACTACGACGTTAGTGGTTTGCACCATAGAATAGAAGTCCATAAATTGCTTCAACTCTTCCATAATACTCGGTATCTCCTTCGCCGATAGTAGAGACACAACAATTTGTAGACTTTCATTGGCCATAGATAGCTCTTTGCCATAGGTACGAAAGCGATACCCGTTGATGTCGTATTTGTCAAATGAATGGACCTTATAGTCAAAACCATTAGCGACTTGTCTCAATTCGGCGTCCATAGACTCTGAACTAGCCTACAAGTTTAATACGAAAGGATTGTTGCATTAGCCAGAAATTAGAAGAAGAAATGAAATGGTCTAATGGAAATTGCCGTTTGTTTGAACCAAGAGATGAAACCAGGATAGCCGCCTCCATGCATTGCCAGAAGCTCATACTCTTCGACGGAATCCTTTTGGATAACCGCTCCATACGAGAATTTGGCGACGACGATCGTATCAAATATCCGTGAATAAGAGCAGTTCAAATGAAGTAGAGGTTGCGAAACAATGTACCGAGAACTTACTCGATGTACGGCCGCACTTCTGTTAGATTGTTCAAGATATACAACGTAATGGTCTGCCATTCGTCGCTATCCAACAATAAGGGAGTATAAGCACCGGCTGGTGCAAGCTTCCCTTTGAATAGGCTGAGGTTGGATCCACCCTTTTTAGGGTCGCCAACATTGTACCGAGGCTTCGTATTATGCAAATGACGATTTTTGGCTTTGTAGTGTGCTGTCACGAAGTTTGCCGCCTCCTCAGTAATGAATGCCTCGGCCATCGATGCTTCAATTCGACATTTATTTTTACATTTTGCTCGAAGCGTCTTCTGCATCCTCTCGATTCATGTAGCACCAACGATTCTGCACGGGCCCCCCCCCAATCATGCCTCGGTCGGGAGATGCAAAATCAAATGCTGCATTGGATTAAAGAAGCCAGGTGGAAAGATCTTCTCAACTTGTCGATCAACTCCGCGCCAACTCTTCCATTTCTTCTAGCAAGCCAGCGATAATTCTTTCGCACATAGAACACGGAAGAAATAGCTCAGCTCTGCCAAGATTAGCCATTCATCCTCGTGGATAAAGCCACGCAACATCACCGGCATTACCCGCCAAGCCATATGTGCCAATCATGACTCTTGAGACCAAATATTTTCAATTTTTCAAGGCTCGTTCCCCTCTTTAGATTCGATGCATACCCATCGGGGAACATCAACTCCTTTTTCACCCACAGGAGTATTTCCCTCATAACCGGCCTTCCAAGATTGAACCATGCCTTTGGCTTCGCCCAGTTCTTCTTTCCTTTTGGTTGTTTCATGTTTTGTAGCAGTCTATCACATAGAGCCTCCTGATCGAATCTGGCCTTAGGATTATCCTCCGTTTGTTAGCTTAGTATTTTTAAAGCATTCTGAGAATACTGCAGTTTTTCAGATTACCATAGTTTTAATTACAACGAGGTGTTTGGCTGCCACTAGAAACTATGTTTTTAGTACTGCATTATTTGCAAAACCATGGTATTATCTCTGCAAAACCATGGTATCTGTCCCCCCGTGTCCCTCCAGTCATGCCTAGGTTGGCCCCGATTGGATCTGATCTATGGTTATACAAATAGCACCACAACCCCTTCATGTTCTGCCCAAACTTGCCAAGAAGCCAAAGGAGAGGCCACCCTTCGATTCTATCCTTTAGGGAACCCACTTCTGTTTACGTTTTTCCTATTTGATTACCAATCAGGAAAGCCTCCGCTGCTGCTATGCTCTATGTACGAGGATGATCTGTATGCCATTATCTATGTTTCAGTTAGATTTTTTGCAAGGCCTTAAGACATCGAAGTTTCCCATCTAGAGGCTGCATTGAGTGGCAACGATCTGAATGACTCCCTGCCCACGAAGCAGCGTGGTTGCCACGCATGACATGACTGAATGCCTGATGGTCATTGTGTACGATCTGGTAGGTCTGTTCCCGATCTTAAATCTACTATTATAATTTTTTAGGTTGCTTTTTTGCATATATTTTTCTTGATATATTATTGTTGGTGCATAATAGAAATAAATTTGATCTTGCAGCAAATACTCTATGTTCGATACGTATATTATTGGAACGTCTAGGAACTGCTCGATATGACAGTATGTACTGAATTTTTGTAGGATAAACATCCTCAATGTTTTAAGCCGTGACAATGTCCAATAACATGTTGTTGCACCAACTACGGTCTTAGGGTTTGTGCCAAGATAATATGATTTCCATTTTCTGTTAGTTTGTTACTGATATTATCTCATATGGTATTTCTTGCCTATTAGGCCTAACACATAATTCTGCTTTAGTACTAATTTTATCACATGTTGTTACCCTGCCAAAGGAGACCGTAAACATCTTGCAAAAGTAACATTTTTCTGTGTGCTATCTTCTGAATACACTACAAAGCGAGCTGAGCCTAAGTTTTCCCCTCCTAAATCTGCGGTTGTATCTCTTTTCTCTCGTATACCCATCTCTCAATTTTTATCCATTCCCTTATTTGTTCCGTCTTTATCTGAATTTTTAGCTGATAATTTTCACTGTTAGAGACAAAGTTTGAAGCAAGGGCGCATGTATACGTGAGTATGTATGTTAACTAAGATGTACATATAATCTTTCAACCTAGCATAAACTTCATATGTCTATTTGTTTTATATAGTTATATCTGAGGATATGTTGATACAAAGATAGTAGTTCCCCATGTTTGCTAGACATGAAAAAACTATGGTTTGTTGCTATATTTCAATTACTAGCAACTACCAGTCGTTAATTCGCCTTTTATTTGACATGTTTCATGCTAATATGCTTAGAAAAAAAGGATACCTGAATATTCAGCGCAAAAAAAAGGATACCTGAATCTCGATGGCGCCGTGGCGGGAGGGCATGGGAAGGGGCGGCGCTGGGCTGGCTCGGTGGAGGGCGGGCTGGGCACACGCCATGGTGGACGGGAGGGCAGCATGTGGCCGGGAGGCGGGGAGGCTGGCTCGGTGGAGGGACGGAGGCGGTGCTGGGACGGGCTGCGGTGGAGGGATGGGCGAGGGGCGAGGCTGCGGTGGCGGGAGGGGCGGGGAGGGCTGCGGTGGCGGGAGGGGCGGGCCAAGGCGGTCTTTGGGCGGTGGCAGGCCGTGCACGCTGGGGTCATCCAGTGGGGGCAGGGTGCGGTTTAGGGGCGACATTTTTTTAGACAAGTGGTGGGTGGGTGAGGTGGGGAGAGAGAGAGGGGGTGGGGCCGGGCTGGAAGAGAGAGAGAGAGGGGAGGGGCCGGGCTGGGCGAGAGGGGAGGATAATTTTTTAGAAGAAGAGGGGAGGAGATAGTTCGACCTCTTTGCCATCTGCCACCACCGGTGATGGCAAGATATGGGTTTGCCATCCACCGCGATGGCAAAGAGGTGGGGCTCTTGGGCGTTCTGGCATTGTTATCCATTGGGCCCCACCCACTTCTTTGCCATCCGCCAACAGACGGAAAGATTATTTGCCATCTGGCGGCGAGATGGCAAAGAGGTGGGTTGACAGCCGTTACAACATCGACCCTACCCACCTCTTTGCCATCTGCCGGCAGATGGCAAGATTATTTGCCATCCACTAGCGGATGGCAAAGAATTGGCTGATGGCAACCATGTTCTTTGCCGTCGTCGGTTCTTTGCCATCTGTTTTTATAAGCAGATGGCAAGACGTTTTTGCCATCACCGGCGATGGCAAAGAGTCGGCTGATGGCAAATTCCCGCCCAATAGTGTTCATGGGCTACTAAGGAGTCCTGGATTAGGGGTATCCGGACAGCGGACTATATCCTTTGGCCGGACTGTTGGACTATGAAGATACAAGATTGAAGACTTCGCCTCGTGTCCGGATGGGACTCTCTTGGCGTGGAAGGCAAGCTTGGCGACTGAGATATGTAAATCTCCTTCTGTTGTAACCGACTGTAATCAGACCTGGCCCCCTCCGGTGTCTATATAAACCGGAGGGTTTAGTCTGTAGGACAACAACAATCATACCATAGGCTAGCTTCTAGGGTTTAGCCTTTACGATCTCGTGGTAGATCAACTCTTGTAATACTCATATTCATCAAGATCAATCAAGCAGGAAGTAGGGTATTACCTCCATAGAGAGGGCCCGAACTTGGGTAAAATTGTGTCCCTTGCCTCCTGTTGCCATCCGCCTTAGACGCACAGTTCGGGACCCCCTACCCGAGATCCGCCGGTTTTGACACCGACAGTAGGAGTAGTATAGTACAATACAAAGTGCGACATGTAGTTAGTCACGTTAAATAGAGAGTTTCTTTTCTTTAATGTCACGTACACAAATTGAAACGCGTGTTGTGGAGGGAAAAAGATAATCACTCCACTAGATGTATAGCCAGGAGCCTGAGCGCTTGCTTTACTAGACTTGCTCTCTTCATTCTCTCATCCTCTCCAGATCTAAACAAGACATAGGTAGCGACTCTCTGTCTGCTCACTGCTGGTCACAGATCCGGCCAGATCCCTTTGGTCGGGGAGTGTAGGGGACTAGGTACATCGTTCACACGGTCATTGGCGGCGAGGGAGGAAACCCACAGCTTCCGGCGGGTCCTGATCCTCTGCCCGTGACGTTCTCTTCGACACAGCGTCGACTCGGGAGGCCCTCAGACCCCTTCTTCCTCCCTGCCGTATTGTGGGCAAATATGACCTCCCGCCGCCCTCCTAGCCACATCCCGACGACCCTCGGGTATAAGTTCCTCCGAAAGTGGCCTTGCTCTACTGCCCAAGCACCCGACGAGGCTGCATGTGAATCTTTTTCTACTTCCATCAGCTCTTCCAAAGCCACCTAAATTTTAATATTATTGAGGTAAAGCTACTTCATGCAGTCGAATCTAGGACTTGGTTCAAACAACGAAGAAAGGGGAAAAAGTTGTAGCATGAATCTAGGACTTGATTCAAAGAGGAAATAATAGGGGGAAAGTAGTAGAGACTGGATACCCAACCAGTCTCTTGGTTGAAAAGGGAAATAAAGGGAAAACGCAGTACAAACTGGATAAGGAACATATCTATTATTGGTTAAAAAAGGATAGAAAGTGGCGGCTGGTGGACAAGTCAATAGAGTATATCCAGGATTTGATTTGCTGACCTCACATAGTAAAAGGTCTCCAGGATTAGATTTGCTGCCCTCATAGAGTATGAACAAACTCAACATCACCACTTTATGCCACCTTGTAGGTACATTGTGCTGATGCGTCCACTGTCGCATGTCCTTATACCAACCTTTTGCTATTGTTAATGTAAGGGCGCATGTAAAATGAAGCAATCACACTGTTACCATGAGGACATGTCTAACCAATGTTATTTTTAATCTAATGCCTCCATTAATATGATGCAATTAAACCGTGTTACCAATGGTACTCCTGTTATTTTTCCAGTATGATAAGTAAGTTGCTTCTTTACGCTGCTGAGTGTCCTGGTGTCCCCAATGTCCCATGCCCTTAAACCAACTCTTTAGCTATTGTTGATCTACTGTATCTCATAAACAAGCAATGCCACCATTAAAGTAATCCCATATTTGACGAATGTCATTGTTGATCATAATGCTTCTGGTAACATGAAGCAATGTTGCAGTTTTAAAATTTCTACTGTCCTTGCGTGATTGCCATGAACATAATAAAGATGCTTCTTTTCATTTCGTGTATGTTTCATATATTGTTATTGACCAATAACTGTTTTCTTTCTATCTTTTTTGCGGATAGGGATATCCATTTCACCTCGTTGCTATTGTGACCTTTTGGTCAACTGCATAAAACACTTTGTTTTGGAATGAGTGTCTTGTGCAATTCAACTAAAATGTCACGTGGGCAACGTCTCTCAATTTTGGTGGAACTGCACAAAATGGTGATTGGAGTTTCCAACATCTCCGTCAAACTCTGCTCGTAATCTCGTGCAACATTTTATTAGCCTTTGCAAGATGAGTCGTCACTATCACCACAATGGCACTTTATTTTAGTGGAACTGCATAAAAGGATAAGCAAATTATAGTTGCACCTTGCATGAGCAGGACAACCAACCTCAGTGTTGCTCAATTTTAGTGCAATTACTAAAGAAGAACCTGCCAGCTCATGAGAGCAAGTACTTCTTGCTAGCTGCCTGATGCAATCTTTGCTTCATTTCAGGTGAACAGCAAAAAATGTCGCATGAATTGAATCATCTGTTGTAGGAACGAAAGTAGGTCTAGAGGGGGGGGGGGTGATTAGACTACTAGACCAAAAAAATCTAACCTTCTCCCGATTTTAGTTGTGGGCAGATTTTAGCAACTTATCACAAGTCAAGCAATCAACCTACACATGCAATTATAAGAGTGTAGCAGCAAAAAGTAAAGCATTGCATATGAAGGTAAAGGGAAGGGTTTGGAGAGTGCAAACGCAATGATGACATGGAGATTTTTGGCGTGGTTTCGATAGGTGGTGCTATCATACATCCACGTCGATGGGGACTTCAACCAACAAAGGGTAAAAGTTGCGCGAGTCCATGGAGGGCTCCACCCACGAAGGGTCCACGAAGAAGCAAACTTGTCTATCCCACCATGGCCATCGCCCACGAAGGACTTGCCTCACTCGGGTCAATCTTCGTGAAGAAGGCGATCTCCTTGCCCTTACAAACTTCTTGGTTCAACTCCACAATCTTGTCGGAGGCTCCCAAGCGACACCTAACCAATCTAGGAGATACCACTCTCCAAAAGGTAATAGATGTTGTGTTGATGATGAACTCCTTCCTCTTGTGCTTCAAATGATAGTCTCCCCAACACTCAACTCTCTCTCACAGATTTGGATATGGTGCAAAGATGATTTGACTGGAAAGCAACTTGAAGAAGGCTAGAAATGAAGATTCTTGTGGTTGGATTGGAATATCTTGATCTCAACACATGAGTAGGTGGTTCTCTGTGAGAAAATGGATGTTGGAAGTGTAGGCACGTTCTGATGGCTCTCTCACATATGGAGAAGATGGTGAAGGGGTATGTGTAGCCTCCACACAAAATTCAACCGTTACACACATTTGACCCAACTCGGTAATACCGAATAGAAGAACTCGGTGAGACCGATTCAGTTCAAAATGTGAATGTTAGGAATCTCGATGGGACTGATGTCTACTACGCAACCTTCTTCTCGTAGACTCGTGTTGGGCCTCGAAGTGCAGAGTTTTGTAGGACAGTAGCAAGTTTCCCTCAAGTGGAAGACCTAAGGTTTATCAATCCATGGGAGGCATAGGATGAAGATGGTCTCTCTCAAACAACCCTGCAACCAAATAACAAAGAGTCTCTTGTGTCCCCAACACACCCAATACAATGGTAAGTTGTATAGGTGCACTTGTTCAACGAAGAGATGGTGATACAGGTGTAATATGGATGGTAGATAAAGGTTTTTGTAATCTGAAAATTAAAAAACAGCAAGGTAGCAAGTGGTAAAAGTGAGCGAAAACGGTATTGCAATGCTTGGAAACAAGGCCTAGGGTTAATACTTTCACTAGTGCAAGTTCTCTCAACAATGATAACATAATTAGATCATATGGCAATCCCTCAACGTGCGACAAAAGTCACTCCAAAGTTCCTATCGCGGAGAACATAAGATGAAATTGCTTGTAGGGTATGAAACCACCTCAAAGTTATTCTTTCTGATCAATCCATTGAGCTATTCCTATAAGTGTGACAAACAACCCTAGAGTTAGTAGTAAAATAACACCATATGATACACATCAATCAAACCTAATGGAACTTAGATACTCCAATGTCACCACAAGTATCTGTGGGTAAATTATACGATATGCATCAAACAACTTTGGATTCATAATATTCAATCCAACATAAAGAACCTCAAAGAGTGCCCCAAGATTCCTACCGGAGAAACAAGGACGAAAATGTGCATCAACCCCTATGCATAGATTACCCAAATGTCACCTCGGGAATCCGCGAGTTGAGTGCCAAAACATACATCAAGTGAATCAATATCACACCCCATTGTCACCATGGGTATCCCATGTAAGACATACATCAAGTGTTCTCAAATCCATAATAGTATTCAATCCGATAATAGTTAAAACTCAAAGGTAGAACTCAATTCATCACAAGAAGGTAGAGGGGGAGAAACACCATATGATTCAACTAAATAGTAACAAGGCTCGTGGTACATCAAGATCGTGCCAAATCAAGAACACAAGAGAGAGAGAGAGAGAGAGAGAGAGAGAGAGAGATCAAACACATAGCTACTGGTACATACCCTCATCCCCGAGGGTGAACTACTCCCTCCTCATCATGGAGACCGTAGGGATGATGAAGATGGCCTTCGGTGATGGTTTCCCCCTCCGGCAGGGTGCCGGAATGGGCTCCCGATTGGTTTTTCATGGCTATAGAGGCTTGCGGCGGCGGAACTCCCGATCTAGGTTTCTTTCTGGGGGTTTGGGGATTTATAAGAATTTTTGGCGTCGGTTTCATGTCAGGGGGTACAAGAGGAAGCGACAAGACAGGGGGCGTGCCCTCCACCCTTGGCGCTTCCTCGTGAAGCTTCTGGTCCAACTTTTGTTCTTTGGGGGCTTCTTCTGGTCCATAAAAAATCACCGTAAATTTTCAGCTCGTTCGGACTCCGTTTGCTATTCCTTTTCTCTAAAACTCAAAAATAACAAAAAAACAGAAACTGACACTGGGCTCTAGGTTAATAGGTTAGTCCTGAAATAATATAAAATAGCATATAAATGCATATAAAACACCCAAGACAGATAATATAATAGCATGGAACAATAAAAAATTATAGATATGTTGGAGACGTATCAAGCATCCCCAAGCTTAATTACCGCTCGTCCTCGAGTACGTAAATGATAAAAACAGATTTTTTTGATGTGGAATGCTACCTAACATATTTATCCATGTAATCTTCTTTATTGTGGCAAGAATATTCGGATCCAGAAGATTCAAAACAAAAGTTGAATATTGACATAAAAACAATAATACTTCAAGCATACTAACAAAGCAATCATGTCTTCTCAAAATAACATGGCCAAAGAAAGTTATCCCTACAAAATCATATAGTATGGATATGCTCCATCTTCATCACACGAAGTATTAAATCATGCACAATGACAAGCCAAGTAATTGTTTTATACTTTCGATGTTCTCAAACTTTTTCAACTTTCACGTAATACATGAGCGTGAGCCATGGATATAGCACTATAGGTGTAACAGAATATGGTGGCTGTGGAGAATAAAAAAAGAAGGATATAGTCTCACATCAACTAGGCATATCAACGGGCTATGGAGATGCCCATCAATAGATATCAATGTGAGTGTGTAGGGATTGCTATGCAATGGATGCACTAGAGCTATAAGTGTAAGAAAGCTCAAAAGAAACTATGTGGGTGTGCATCCAACTTTCTTGCTCATGAAGACCTAGGGCACTTTGAGGAAGCCCATCATTGGAATATACAAGCCAAGTTCTATAATGAAATTTTTCCCACTAGTATATGAAAGTGACAAAATAGGAGACTCTCTATCATGAAGATCATGGTGCTACTTTGAAGCACAAGTGTGGTAAAAGGATAATAGCATTGCCCCTTCTCTCTTTGCTCTCATTTTTTATTTGGGCTTCTTTGGCCTCTCTTTTTTCTTTTTTTTCACACTTTTTTCTATTTATATTTATTTATTTTTCGTCTGGAGTCTCATCCCGACTTGTGGGGGAATCATTGTCTCCATAATCCTTTCCTCACATGGGACAATGCTCTAATAATGATGATCATCACACTTTTATTTACTTTACAACTCAAGAATTACAACTCGATACTAGAACAAAAATATGACTCTATATGAATGCCTCCGGCAGTGTACGGGATGTGCAATGACTCAAGAGTGATATGTATAAAAATATGAATGGTGGCTTTACCACAAATACGATGTGAACTATATGATCATGCAAAGCAATATGAAAATGATGAAGTGTGTCATAATAAATGGAACGGTGGAAGTTGCATGGCAATATATCTCGGAATGGCTATGGAAATGCCATACTAGATGGGTATGGTGGCTGTTTTAAGGAAGATGTGAGATGGGTGTAAGGCACCAGCAAAAGTTGCACGGTGCTAGAGAGGCTAGCAATGGTGGAAGGGTGAGAGTGCGTATAATCCATGGACTCAACATTAGTCATAAAGAACTCACATACTAATTGCAAAAATCTATTAGCCATCAAAACAAAGTACTACACGCGTGCTCCTAGGGGGATAGATTGGTAGGAAAATACCATCGCTCGTCCCCGACCGCCACTCATAAGGAAGACAGTCAGTAAATAAACCATGCTCCGACTTCATCACATAAGGGTTCACCATACGTGCATGCTACGGGAATCACAAACTTTAACACAAGTAACCAATCCAAAATTACTCACTAGCATGACACTAATATCACCATCTTTATATCTCAAAACAATCATAAGGAATCAAAGTTCTCATAGTATTCAATGCACTTAATATGAAAGTTTTTATTATATCGCTCTTGGATGCCCATCATATTAGGACTAAATTCATAACCTAAGCAAATTACCATGCTGTTTAGAGACTCTCAAAATAATATAAGTGAATCATGAGAGTTCATCAATTTCTACAAAATAAAACCACCGTCGTGCTTTAAAAAGATATAAGTGAAGAACTAGAGCAAATGACAAACTACTCCAAAATATATAAGTGAAGATCAATGAGTAGTCGAATAATTATGTAACTATGTGAAGACCCTCTAACATTTAAGAATTTCAGATCTTGGGATATTATTCAGACCACAAGCCAAAATAAAATGACACTACAAGGATATCACATATCATGTGAAGAATCAAAAACTTAAGCTCAACCAAAACTGATCGATAGTTGTTGAAGAAGGAAGGTGGGATGCCAACCGGGGCATCCCCAAGCTTAGATGCTTGAGACTTCTTGAAATATTAAATTGTGATGCCTTGGGCATCCCCAAGATTGAGCTTGTGTCTCCTTAATTCCTTTCATATCGCTGTTTCCATAAATCTTAAAAACTTCATCCACACAAAACTCAACAAGAACTAATGAGATAAGTTAGTATAAATCAATGCATCAACCTTATCATTCTCTACTATAGCAAATCACTAAAATTATCATTTTACATTGCATAATAAATGCCTCTGCACACCTAAGACTCCTATCCTCAAATATAATCATTAAACAAGAAAATATATGCAAACAATGCAAACATAACAGCAATCTGTCTAAACAGAACAGTCTGTAAAAATGCAAGAGGAATCATACTTCTCTAACTCCAAAAATTCTGAAAAATTACCACATTATAGAAATTTTTTGTTACTCATTGTGTAAAAATTTCAAGATTTTATCATGTTCTTACTATTCACAAATATTCAGATAATGATAGAAAACTTTCCGTTTTCAAGGCCACAACATATAGACTTGCAAAATAAGCATGGTAAAGGCTACACTTGACCTTTTTATTGAACTAAAAGATGCAAAACATTAATCTAAATAACAGCAAGTAAATCCTAATAAAATAAAATGATGCTCCAAGCAAAACACATATCATGTGGTGAATACAAATATAGCCTCAAGTAAATTTACCGATGGATTGAAGACAAAAGAGGGGATGCCATCCGGGGCATCCCCAAGCTTAGATGCTTGGTTTTCCTTGAATATTAACTTAGGGTGCCTTGGGCATCCCTAAGCTTAGGCTCCTGCCACTCCTTATTCCGTAGTCCATCGAAGCTTCACCCAAAACTTGAAAACTTCACAACACAAAACTTAACAGAAAACTCATAAGCTCCGTTAGTATAAACTAGCACATATGCCCGTGCGTTGCAACGGAAAAATTGATGTTTTCTGCAAGCATAATGTCCCACAGTAACGGATTCAGCATGAAAAACATGCTGCAATCCTTCTACAAAATGAACATAAAAAATACGATGCAATTTAGCCGTGTTCATATTTTCTTTACCGGGCATAATCTCCCACCGATTCCATTTAAGTATAATCCTTCCTTAATTTACCATGATGTCCTCACCCATTTTAGTCGGGAATCAAATCCTTTCTTTTCTAATTTAGTAGCCCCAACACATTGAAGCCTACAGATCCTTCCTTTTAATTATACTACCTCTTTTACCTCAAGTCCTTCCTTTAATTAGTCTCATCTATTTGAATATTTTATTTATTAAGATCACAATATTTCTTTTAATTATTCCACCAGTTTACACATAATATTTCTTTAATTAGCCACATCCATTTAAATATTTTATTTAAGCCCACAATCCTTCCTTTAATTACCTCATTAGCTTAATTAGCTACATCGAAGATCCAGATAGGAGGTCCCGTGTTCAATTCCCACAATGTTGATTTATTTTTTACCAATTATTTTTCGCGGTCTCTATGAAAGCCCATAAAAGGCCCATCAACATACAAGTACCTGGGCCAGATTGACCAAAAGAAAAGGACCAAACCAAACCAAGAATACATATTCCCTTTAATAGTAGGTATAGAAAGGCAAATCACCACTTAGGTACTGTTGTGAACTCATTCTAAATTTATATTGGTGTTATATCTACTATATTCCAACTTCTCCATGGTTCATACTCTCCGATACCACCCATAGATTCATCAAAATAAGCAAACAACACAGTGAAAATAGAATCGGTCAAAAACAGACCAGTCTGTAGTAATCTAGAAACCTCATATACTTTTCTAACTCCAAAAATTCTGAATACTTAGGTTAATCTAGGAAATTTGCATATCAATCTTGTGTAAAATATTCAGATCAAAAGCATGTTCCAGTGAATTTGCAAAATTCCAGGACTGAGAGCAAAAGTTTCTGTTTTTCAACAAGATCAAATCAACTGTCACCATAGACCATCCCAAAGGTCTTACTTGGCACTTTATTGGAACAAAAGCTATAAAACATGATTACGACAGTAGCATAATCATGTGAACACATAAAAATAGTAGGGGTAAATATTGGGTTCTCTGCCAACAAGTGCTTTTCTTTAATGCCTTTCTAGCTAGGCATGATGATTTCAATGATGCTCACATAGAAGATAAGAATTGAAACATAAAGAGAGCATCATGAAGCATATGACTAGCACATTTAAGTCTAACCCACTTCCTATGTATAGTGATTTTGTGAGCAAACAATGTCAGCGTTCTGGGAACGGGGGTCCCCAGACTTGCCTGCCTGCGGCCTGCGGCGTGGCTCAAAGGACAGGACGGCCCATCTTCATCAATGCAAACTCAAGACCCTCGCGAGGGGCCAAGCCTCGCTGGGCGGACGACCAAGAGCTTCCTCAAGCACGACCTTGTCAGGTTGGCTCATGAGGAGGCGGAGAGTTCAAGGCAGGGTACCTCGCGAGAAGCCCATGACGTAAGCCATGACGACCAAGGGCGCCAGCCGGGCGCCAGCCCGCGCAGCGTCCTCCTTTCCTCTTTGGTGCAAAGGGAGCAAGCGCAGGCAAGAGCATCAAGCAAAGGCACCCGTTTTGGTGCAACAAGACCAAGACCAGCCCCAACGGCTGGAAGGGAGTCATCGTGGAGCCCAAGCAGGCGTCAACACCAGAGCCTTTGGCAGGCGAGGACCAACTTTAGTCAGGATAAGTGTACCCGATGTTCCCCTTCAAAATAGCCAATTGTTGGCGCCCTTCCCGCTCAATATTTGGGAAGAGGCCCAGGGCCTTCGCCTATATAAGTAGAGCTAGCCACCATAGTAGGGAGGCTGGAATTTTGGGATCCAGAGAGAGAGATAGAGACCCGATCCTCAAGCTAGAGCGACGGGACACCACCTAGCAGTTCATCGCACCCACCAAGAACAGACCCTCGCGAGGCCGTTCTTCGCTGTACTGTTCTTCATCAGCCCAAGAGGCAATCCACCACACCACAAACTAGAGTAGGGTATTACACCACAACGGTGGCCCGAACTAGTATAAATCTCGAGTCTCTTGCGCTGTTCTTCTTAGTAGTTTAGGTCCCTGCGATTCGGCGAGGTACGAGACGGTGGAGGTTTGGATCTCCGCGCGCACCCCAGAGTTCGAACCTTAATGATCTGCCGAAACCCGAAATCCGACATTTGGCGCGCCAGGTAGGGGTGCGCCGGAATCTGCCTTTCGTCGCCTCGTTCTTCCCCGACCACCGCAACCATGTCGACGCTGCCGGGCCCTGCTGCCGAAGCCGAGCGAGCCGCCTCCCATGTCGCCCAGACGGCTCCGTCGGGCGGGCGTCCTCGCTGCTCTCGTCACCGCTGTCAACGCCGCCATCGCCCAGCGGGAACGAGCAACAAGCGCCGCCCCAACCCGTCCATGAGGCGGGGCGGCCGCACCGCCACGCCGCCACCCGCTGGTTCTTCGTCGCGCGCGCCCCGCGCGGCCATGGAGGCCCGAGCTGCACTCGTCGCGCTAACGAGCTCCTGCGCTACCGCCCCGTCGACGACGTCTACGAAGAATGGCTCGACCGCGTCGCTGAAGCTCGTCCGCGCTGCGGGAGGCGACCCCGCGCCGCCGATCTCGCTGCACGCACCTGCCTCGCTGGCGATGAAGCTCCCAGGGCGCCTCAGCCGCCTCCTCCTCAAGACGGCACCCTGGCCCCAAGGCGCGCGGCCCCTGGGCGGAACCCGTTCCGCCAGGCGCCAGCGCAGCAAGAGCAGAGCTGCCAAGAAGTTCCTCGCCCGCAAGAAGCTGCCCGAGCGCCCCCGCTCCAAAGACGCCAAGACCTCGCGCTGCCCCCCCAGCGCGCAGGAGGCCTGCAAGACCAAGCTCTCTGCCGTCCGAGGCCCCAGCGCTGCCACGACGGGCTGCCGCGCTTTCACCACCGAAGGCGCGCGTCGCGTAGCCCGCCAAGTTCAAGCCGACCTGCCTCCACGCTTCGACGGCACGGCTGACCCTCAGAGTTCCTCCAGCTCTGAGCTGGGCATCGAGGCTGCCAACGGGGATGAAAAGGTCATGGCGAATTGGTTTCCCATGGCGCTCAAGGACGGAGCCCGCACCTGGCTCCTGAATCTGGCCCCAGGCACGATCTCTTCCTGGGCCGAGATGCGCACCTGCTTCATGCCAACTTCCAAGGTACTCGCGACCGGCCACCCGCCGTGAGAGACATGCGCCGAATCAAGCAGCAGCCAGGGGAAACCCTGCAAAAGTACATCCAGCGCTTCAACAACGCACGCCTCAAGATCCCCAGGGTAATGGAGGAGGCCATCATCTCTGCCTTCTCTGACGGCGTGCGCGACGTCAAGATGAAGGAGGAGTTGGCGATGCACGAAGATCTGTGCACCTCCCTGGAGCTGTTCAACTTAGCGACCAAGTGCGCTAGGGCTGAGGAGGGGCGCCGCTCCCTCCTCGAGCTGCCGCCGCGATCCCAAGAGAAGAAGTCCAAGGCCAAGGACGTGAAGCGCAAGGGGCTGCCGTGCTCGCGGCGAACCGCATACCAAGCAAGGCAGATATCAGCCCGAGTCCTCCAAGGGCAGCCGGTGCTGCGTGTACCACGACCTCCACACCCACAACACCAATGAATGTCAAGAGCTCCGTGCCGTGGCGCTGAAGGAAGGGTCGGCAGACGCCTGAGCACAGCGGCGCCGGGCTACGGACGAGGAGGAGGAAGAAATGCAGACGCTGGAAGATCATGCCCGCGCCAAGGGTGGCGCGACCAACCTCGCGAGGACCGCTGGCAAGACCCACTCGCGAGGGGGGCCGGAGGATCAGCCTCGTGAGGATCGTCCGCAAGGGAACGCAGGCCTCCCTCCGCTGCCGCCACAGCCAAGGAGAATCAAGACCGCCATCGGGGCGAGGGGCTGGGGCTTCCGGGAGGCGCGCGATCGCTCAGATCCTGGTGGAGCTCGAGCCCCACCTCGCAACACATCTTCAAGCAGTTCGCCTGCTGGTGAATGCAGTCCTCCCAAGCTCGAGTCCACGTGCCCTCTCGGTGGTCGGCGTGCGCCATCACGCTCAGCTCAGCGGATCAGCTCAAGTCGCGCAGCCACACCGGAGTTCTCCGATGCTTTGCTCCCCAATCATCGACAACGTGCTGGTCACCAAGACCCTCATCGACGGCGGAGCAGGGCTCAACGTCCTGTCCGTGGAGACATTCAACAATCTTCAGGTGCCATACAGTCAGCTTCAGCCAACCAAGCCCTTCTCCGAAGTCACCGACGGCTCCACGGTCCCGATCGGGCAGGTCCGCCTTCCTGTCACCTTCGGGGCCCGCGACAACTACCGCACCGAGCTCATCGACTTCGACGTCGCCCACATTCGCCTGCCGTACAATGCCATCCTCGGGTACCCAGCGTTGGCCAAATTCATGGCCGTAACCCACCATGGCTGCAACGTCCTCAAGATGCCAGGAAGCGGCGTGGTCATCACGGTGCCCTGTGAAGAAAGAGACGCAGTGTGCTCCCTGGAGCGAGCCTTCCAGGCCGCATCGCTGGAAGACCCAGACCACAGCAGCAGGATGCCTCCCGAGGCAGCCCCCAAGAAGAAGAAGACATCGACCGGCCCGACTCTTCAAGAGACAGGCCCCTCCGGGTCCACATCGGGACATGGGGAGCCTCCTTCCATCGCATAGGAAGCGCGCCGGCGCCTCCTCAGCAGGGGCTCGGGGCTCTCCCGAGGGCCGCCGACCTCGCCAAGGTCTCGAGGAGGCGCTTGGGCACCACGTGGGCGTGTTTTGAAGCACGCTTCCGCAAGCGGGAGCAAGACCAGGAGGACAGGACCTCAAGAGTTCATCAGCAAGGCCATTCAGAGCTCTACAGAGACAAGGGTCATGAGGGGCAGCCACCGCCACTCAGCTGTGGCCCCCATCCAGCGAGGATGGTGGGCTGCGCGTCTGATCGACATACCAGGGCTCAACCGAGCCGCATCTCAAGAGCGCCTGCCCTCGCGACCGACGCTATGCGGTCCGCCCCACAGCTACGTCGCATGCCTTATGAGTCTGCCAAACGCTGCTGCTGCACACCAGCGTCTCATGAGGACCATCCCGAGGCTCAAGAGGTCAAGCACGCCAGAGCCTCAAGCGGGATGGAGATGGCCCCGAGGAGCCGCTAACGCCTCGAGCCTCCCGAGGCCCCTGGGCCTGGGGCTCGTGAGGATCGGCTCCGCATCCCACCGAGTCTGCTACATCAACAACCCTTCATCCCCAACATCACCAGTGACATCTTTAAGTTTTATTTCCGCTGGGGCGCCTTGAGGTCAGATTATTCCCGTGCAGCGTGGGTCCGTCCTGCGGCATGTATCCCTTTATTTCATGTCTTTAGCTTATCCTGTTGGGGCGCCTCGGCTGCATCATCCCCAAGCCGCTCGGGCTATCCCAAAGCATGTATCCTTCATGCATTTTCCTTAGGATTATGATCTCGCTCCACCATGCTTGTTATTTGGTGCCTTCTCCGGATGGCGAAATCTTGCACGTTAAAGGGGGGTGCTCGAGCATCGCGACTCGGGCTCCTACCGGCTCTCCGGCCCTCACCCTCTGGTCTTGTCCATGGCATCGCGACCTAGCTTGCCAGCGACGGCTGAGACCAGCCCGAGAGCCGGGACCCGAGGACGTAGAGTTGCTGCGTCTGACCCAGCTTGCGCGTGAAAGGGGGGGTGCCTGAGCATCGCGACTCAGGGCTCCTACCGGCTCTCCGGCCCTCACCCTCTGGTCTTGTCCATGGCATCGCGACCTGGCTTGCCAGCGACGGCTGAGACCAGCCCGAGAGCCGGGACCCGAGGACGTAGAGTTTCGTCATCCAATGCAGCTTGCGCGTTAAAGGGGGGTGCCTGAGCATCGCGACTCAGACTCCTACCGCTCTCCGGCCCTCACCTCCGGTCTTGTCCATGGCATCGCGACCGGCTTGCCGCCGACGGCCGAGACCAGCCCGAGAGCCGGGACCCGAGGACGAGAGTTGCTTCGTCGACCCGCTTATGCGCGTTAGGGGGGTGCCTGAGCATCGCGACTCAGGGCTCCTACCGGCTCTCCGGCCCTCACCCTCTGGTCTTGTCCATGGCATCGCGACCTGGCTTGCCAGCGACGGCTGAGACCAGCCCGAGAGCCGGGACCCGAGGACGTAGAGTTGCGTCATCTAACCTAGCTTGCACGTTAAAGGGGGGGTGCCTGAGCATCGCGACTCAGGGCTCCTACCGGCTCTCCGGCCCTCACCCTCTGGTCTTGTCCATGGCATCGCGACCTGGCTTGCCAGCGACGGCTGAGACCAGCCCGAGAGCCGGGACCCGAAGACGTAGAGCACCGGCATCTGGCCAAATTTGCAGGAACACACTCGAAGATAAGGCCCAGAGCCAGGCGCAACCCGCCTTGAGGTAGGGCCTCGTGAGTCCCGCGCTGGCTCACGGGTGCCCAGATACACCTCGTCCAGCCCTACCGTGCCAGCCACGTGTCAGGGTGGGGCTGTATACGCCCCGGGGGCTCCTCCCGGAGGGGAGCCCCCTCCCACGTTCCAGTGGAAGCACCATGCTCCGCGCTGGCTGACGACACTACCGAGGAGCGGCTATGCCCGTACGCATGCGGAAGCGCTATGCTCTGCGCTGGTGATAAACAACCGAGGTGGCCTCCGGGTCGCATCAACCTCGTGGAGCCCAGAGCTCGATGTCTGCGCCTCGTCGCAACGCCTCCCTCGGGGCGCCAGCGAGGGGCTGGGCACGGGTTGCGCCTGGTCACGCCCAGACGCGACGCCACCCAGCCAGCCCCTCGGGCCTGGTTCATCGCCGCCACTCTCTCGAAGCGGAGCCAAGGTACGCATGCCGCTTGAGCGTCAAGAGGGACTTCGAGCATCGCGACTCAGAGCCTAATCGGTCACGTAGCCCTCACCCCTTAGTTCCGAAGGCTAACGGCGGTTGAGGTATGCGCGGGGCGGGCTCTGCAGACGAGAACGGTGGATCCGCCGCCTCACCTCCCTACTTGCTGTTCAGTGCGCTAAGGGGACTCTGAGCATCACGACTCAGAGCCTAACTTGTCACGTAGCCCGTCACTCCTTGGTCCCGTCCTGGTTTCCGGTCGGGGCTAACGGCGGCTGAGGTATGCGCGGGGCCGGGCTCTGCCGGCGTAGAACATAGGCAAGTAGGAAGCACAAATTTCAAGGAATTCAAAAGCAAATATTACAGTCCACACTGTTATCCCTGTACCAAACGCAAGTTTAAACGCCTCCTCGAGGCATGATACATGTGCAGGAATTAAAAGCAAGGCAGGGGCCGCAGCGGAGTCACTTGTCGGCGGTGGAGCAGCGCGGAGTGGGCTCGCCTCGTGAAGTAGCAGGGCCGGCAGCGCCTCGCTTCGGCTTGGTGCTGAAGGCCCGGAACTTCCCCAACAGAGCCTCCGCACGACCCTTCACAGCCTCGGCAGCGGCAGCTGCATGCTCGCCGCTTGCCGGCTCCAGCAGGTTGTCCATGTCGATGCTGGGATCACGAAGATAGATGTGGGTGAGGATCCGCGTCAGTGCCGCAGAAGACAAGACACGCGCCTCGGCCTCTGCCGTGGGGCCAAGACCAAGGGAGACATCTTCAAGAGCGCGAATCAGGAAGGGAAGCAGCTTGGCGGGGCCGTCCTCTGCGCCGGCCAGTGGGCTCTCCAGGCCGCTGTCATAAAGCTCCCTCAGCAAGGCGCGAGCCTTCACCTCCATATCCATGAAGGCCACGCGATCTTCAGAAAGAACCCGCGCCTTGGCGTCCAGCTCGACCTTCCTCGCCTCCAGTTCCTGCTCTAGCGCGTCAAGGCGGTCACGACGCTTCTTCAGCTTGGCCTCCCGGTCCTTGGCGGCCGCCTCGCGAGCCTTCATGCTTTCCTCCTGCTCCTGGCGGAGGCGGGCCTCCTCGACGAGCTGGTTCTGCAGGCCCCTCAGCTCGCCCTCCAGCGTCTCACAGCGACCTTGGATGCTGGCTGCCTCCCCCAGGGCAGCATCGCGGGCTACCTTTGCCTCATGAACAGCCTGCTTCTCCTCATCGCAAGCCGTCGAGGCCTGGACCAGCGCCGCCCGAATCAAAGCGTCGGCGCGAATCCAGCCAGAGGCCAGCTCCAAGCGCCCGGCCACCAAGCGAGGGTCGGCGCCCAGAAGATCCTGCCGCAGCCAGTCCAGTTCAGCAGCAGCGCGATCCAGGACCGTGGGAGGAGTCGGAGAGACAACAGTTGGTGGAGTAGGAGGAGATGGCGGCGGCGTAACCACTGCGCCCTGAGGCGGAACGAGCGGCGCCACGACAACAGTGGAGGCAGCGCCAAGCAAGGGCACCTCGGAGGTCGCCTGGACCAAGGGGGCTGAGCTCGCCCCAGCGGGCTTAGCCAGGCCTCGCGAGGGCACCCGGGCAGGAGAGGCCTGGGCATCGGGATCATCTTCTTTTTCGGGCAGAGGCACCGCCACGGATGGGGCCTCAGGAGCCCCCTTCAGCTTCTTCGCCGCGGGCGCCAGCCTGGCCGAAGAACATGGACACCAGACCTCGTCGACAGAGCAATAATCAAGACGGGAAGCAGGCACTTACAAGTCGTCACCGGTGGACTCGAGCAGCCTCCGGCCATACTTGAAGCCCGAGAGCCGGCTGCAGGGATCAGCTTCAAGGGGACCATGAGCAGGAGACGCGTCTGCGGACCGCCCCGGGGCCGGGGCGGACCCGCGGGGGACCAGCCCAGTCCGGTCCTTCTTTGGGATCGGGGGCAGGCTTCTGCCTCCCCGCTCACCCTCATCCTCGTCGTCGTCACTCTCGGGGAGGCGGAGAACGCGGGGCCTGCGCCGCAGGGAAGGAGCCCTTGACTCCGCCCCCGAATCAACCCCCTCTCCTGCCTCCCCTTCCTCTACCTCTTCGCCAGAGTCGGAAGAGGACACGTCCACCAGGTCCTCCGGGGCCTCCGCGGGCACGAGCCCGTCCCCATTGAAGGCGGGCATGGACCCCACAACCTGCTCCCAATCCTCACGAAGAAACAGGGGCGTGGGGGTGCCCTCCGGTCTCGCCACACCGGCCCCAACCAAGGACTGGAGGACCGTCGCCAGATCCTCGCCGGCCAGGGCCACGGGGCTCGGGTGAGGCCTCCACATCGGAAGCGGGTACTGGCGAAGCGGACCCAGTTGGTGCTCCAGGAACTCCCTCAGCAGCGACGCACCGGTCAGCCTCGCCGCTGCCGCGTCGTCCGGCTTCAGATCTGCATCCATCTTCTCCAGCACCAGCTTCGCGCGAGGATCCCGAAGCTTCGCTCGGGACCAGTCGTCGGAATTCTCGGCGGGCTCCGTGGGCAGGATCAGCCGAGGGTGGATCCGCCTGGCATCCACCAAGACCACCTTGCTCCTGAAGCCCTCAATCCGCTTCCCAGTGTTTGAAATGGCAATGGCTCCGCCATATGCGACGAAGCTCGCGCACGCGGAGGCGGAACCACGGGAGGCTCGGAGGAAGAAGTAGTGGCGCAGCAAGGCCACCGAGGGCTTCACCCCAACATGGGCCTCGCAATAGTAGGCGAAGATTGCCAGAAGAAGGACGGAGTTGGGATGGAGGTGCAGAGCTTGGATGTTGTAGTGACGGAGGACGGAGAAGAAGAACTCACAGAAGGGAGGCGCCAGACAAGCAATGATGGTGCTCGCGAAGAACGGGTAGAAGGTACTCCCCCGACCCTCAGGGGCGGAGGAGCCGGCCTTGAACACCGTCGTTCCATTGACACCCTGCGCCTCCGCCAACCGGGCGATGTCAGGCAAGGCTCGCTTGACGACACATTCGGCGGGTCCAAGGCAGGAGAGTACCAGGCTCCAGCCGGGGTTTGACGAGGAGCCATGACTGGCTAGGGAACGAAGGCGGAGTGGATCTGAAGGCCTTGGAAGCAGGGAGGAGAGGCGCAAGAAAGGGGATCTGAGCAGCAACTGGAGAAAGTAAAGGAGGCAAGGAAGATGCCGCTCTATTATCAACCCGCGCGGTTGTAGAGGCGCCCACGTCCAATCAACCGCCACGCGGCGCCCAAGGCCGCAGGCTGTTAGGGCCCACGACGCTTCGCACTTGCCCTTTCGCCTCTCTGCACGGCCAAGGTCGGGCGCGCCGTGGCCCCGGGGGCTACTGTCGGCGTTCTGGGAACGGGGGTCCCCAGACTTGCCTGCCTGCGGCCTGCAGCGTGGCTCAAAGGAGGCCCAGGACGGCCCATCTTCATCAACGCAAACTCAAGACCCTCGCGAGGGGCCAAGCCTCGCGGGGCGGACGACCAAGAGCTTCCTCAGGCACGGCCTCGTCAGGTTGGCTCATGAGGAGGCAGAGAGTTCAAGGCAGGGTACCTCGCGAGGTGCCCATGATGTAAGCCATGATTTACCAAGGGCGCCATCGAGCGCCAGCCAGCAGCGTCCTCCTTTCCTCTTTGGTGCAAAGGGAGCAAGCGCAGGCAAGAGCATCAAGCAAAGGCACCCGTTTCGGTGCAACAAGACCAAGACCAGCCCCAACGGCTGGAAGGGAGTCATCGTGGAGCCCAAGCAGGCGTCAACACCAGAGCCTTTGGTAGGCGAGGACCAACTTTAGTCAGGATAAGTGTACCCGCTGTTCCCCTTCAAAATAGCCAATTGTTGGCGCCCTTCCCGCTCAATATTTGGGAAGAGGCCTAGGGCCTTCGCCTATATAAGTAGAGCTAGCCACCATAGTAGGGAGGCTGGCATTTTGGGATCCAGAGAGAGAGATAGAGACCCGATCCTCAAGCTAGAGCGACGGGACACCACCTAGCAGTTCATCGCACCCACCAAGAACAGACCCTCACGAGGCTGTTCTTCCCTGTACTGTTCTTCATCAGCCCAAGAGGCAATCCACCACACCACAAACTAGAGTAGGGTATTACACCACAACGGTGGCCCGAACTAGTATAAATCTCGAGTCTCTTGTGCTGTTCTTCTTAGTAGTTTAGGTCCCTGCAATTCGGCGAGGTACGAGACGGTGGTGGGTTGGATCTCCGCGCGCACCCCAGAGTTCGAACCTTAAGGGTCTGCCGGAACCCGAAATCCGACAAATAATTTATGGGAACAAGAATCAACTAGCATAGGAAGGCAAAACAAGCATAACTTCAAGATTTTCAACGCATAGAGAGGAAACTTTATATTATTGCAATATGTAAAAGCATATGTTCCTTTATCATAATAATTTTCAGTAGCATCATGAAGGAATTCAACAATATAACTATCATGAGATACATAATCCAATTGAAAATTAAAATCATGATGACAAGTTTCATGGTTATCATTATTCTTTATCGCATACATGTCATCAAAATAATCATCATAGATGCAACTTTGTTCTCATAATCAATTGAAACCTCTTCTGAAATAGTGGATTCATCACTAAATAAAGTCATGACCTCTCCAAATCCACTTTCATCAATATAATCCTCATAAATAGGAGGCAGCTATCATCATAATAAATTTTCTCATCAGAACTTGGGGGACAAAAAATATCATCTTCGTCAAACATAGCATCCCCAAGCTTGTGGCTTTGCATATCATTAGCATCATGGATATTCAAATAATTCATACTAACAACATTGCAATCATGCTCATCATTCAAAATTTTAGTGCCAAACATTTTATAGACTTCTTCCTCTAACACTTGAGCACAATTTCCTTTACATCATTTTCACGAAAGACGTTAAAAAGATGAAGCATATGAGGCAACCTCAATTCCATTTTTTTGTAGTATTGTTTTATAGACTAAACTAGTGATAAAAGGAAACTAAAAGATTCAATAGCAAGATCTAAAGATATACCTTCAAGCACTTAGAGTGCTCCCCAGCAACGGCGCTAGAAAAGAGCTTGATGTCTACTACGCAACCTTCTTCTCGTGGACTCGTCTTGGGCCTCCAAGCGCAGAGTTTTGTAGGACAGTAGCAAATTTCCCTCAAGTGGATGACCTAAGGTTTATCAATCCGTGGGAGGCGTAGTATGAAGATGATCTCTCTCAAACAACCTTGCAACCAAATAACAAAGAGTCTCTTGTGTCCCCAACACACCCATTACAATGGTAAATTGTATATGTGCACTAGTTCGGCGAAGAGATGGTGATACAAGTGTAATATGGATGATAGATAAAAGATTTTGTAATCTAAAAATATAAAAACAGCAAGGTAGCCAGTGGTAAAAGTAAGCGAAAACGGTATTGCAATGCTTGGAAACAAGGCCTAGGGTTCATACTTTAACTAGAGCAAGTTCTCTCAACAATGATAACATAATTAGATCATATGGCAATCCCTCAATGTGTGACAAAAGTCACTCCAAAGTTCCTATCGTGCAGAACATAAGATTAAAATTTCTTGTGGGGTACTAAACCACCTCAAAGTTATTCTTTCCAATCAATCCATTGAGCTATTCCTATAAGTGTCATAAACAACCCTAGAGTTCATAGTAAAATAACACCATATGATACACATCAATCAACCCTAATGTCACCTACATACTCCAATGTCACCACAAGTATCCGTGGATCAATTACAATATGCATCAAACAACTTCAGATTCATAATATTCAATCCAACATAAAGAACCTCAAAGAGTGCCCCAAGATTCCTACCAGAGAAACAAGGACGAAAACGTGCATCAACCCCTATGCATAGATTACCCCAATGTCACCTCAGGAATCTATGAGTTGAGTGCCAAACCATACATCAAGTGAATCAATAGAACACCCCATTGTCACCAAGGGTATCCCACGCAAGACATACATCAAGTGTTCTCAAATCCATAATAGTATTCAATCCGATAATAGTGAAACCTCAGAGGTAAAACTCAATTCATCACAAGAAGGTAGAGGGGGAGAAACACCATATGATTCAACCATAGTAACAAGGCTCGTGGTACATCAAGATCATGCCAAATCAAGAACACGAGAGAGAGAGAGAGAGAGAGAGAGAGAGAGAGAGAGAGAGAGAGAGATCAAACACATAGCTACTAGTACATACCCTCAGCCCCGAGGGTGAACTACTCCCTCCTCCTCATGGAGACCGTCGAGATGATGAAGATGGCCTCCAGTGATGGTTTCCCCCTCCGGCAGGGTGCCAGAACGGGCTCCTGATTGGTTTTTCGTGGCTACAGAGGCTTGCGGCTGCGGAGCTCCCAATCTAGGTTTCTTTCTGGGGGTTTCGGGATTTATAAGAATTTTTGGCGTCGGTTTCACGTCAGGGGGGGTCCACGAGGCAGCGGAAAGACAGGGGGCGCTCCCTCCATCCTTGCCACTTCCTCGTGAAGCTTCTGGTCCACCTCTAGTGCTTCGAGGGCTTCTTCTGGTCCATAAAAAATCACCATAAATTTTCAGCTCGTTTGGACTCCATTTGATATTCCTTTTCCGTAAAACCCAAAAACAAGGAAAAAATAGAAACTGGCACTGGGCTCTAGGTTAACAGGTTAGTCCCAAAAATAATATAAAATAGCATATAAATGCATATAAAACATCCAACATAGATAATATAATATCATGGAACAATAAAAAATTATAGATATGTTGGAGACGTATTAGGACCGACTGGAACAACTTGGTGGGACCGATGTGCTAGCGTTAGGGCAAAAACTCATCTCGGTGAAGCCGATTGCTTGAACTCGGTGAGACCGATTTTTGCAAAGAGCAAACAGAGAGTTGGTCAAGCAAACTCAGCATGACCGATCGCTCATTTCGGGGAGACCAAAATGTTACAAAAGGGAACAGAGAGTTTGTAGGGCCAACTCGGTGAGACCGAGATCCGTATCGGTGTGACCGAGGTGTTAGGGTATCTGGCAGTGGCTACGTCAAATGAACTCGGTGGCGCCGTATAGAAGATTTCGGTGGGGCCGAGTTTGACTTTTGGTTTTGGACATATTTGGAAATGAGAAAGTGGTTGAGGGCTTTGGAGCAATATCACTAAGCATTTTGAGCAAGTAGACCATTAAGCAACACCGCATCCCCTTTTAATAGTGTTGGCTTTCCTATGGACTCAATGTGATCTTGGATCACTAAAATATAAATGAAGAGTCTTGAGCTTTTGCCAATATGTGTCCTTAGCATTTTAAGGGGTCCACATCCCTAGTCCATGCCATGCCATTCATTGAACTTTTTGAAATACTAAACTTGAATGGATATTAGTTCAATGAGCTATATGTTGTTATAAATTACCAAAACCACCTGGGGATTAGCTGCACTTTCAATCTCCCCCTTTTTGGCAATTGATGACAACATATAGATCAAAGCTTCGATAAATGATAATATGAATGTAATACATCATCGCTTTGAGAAGTATGATATAAGAAAGAGCTCCCCCTAAATTTGTGCATTATTGAAAATTCGCTTTTAGGATCATGGGTCACTCTTCCACATCACATACATCTTGGTGGAGCGCTCAAAATGATAAGAATTGAATAACATGCATTCATCACCAAGGATACAAGTGATTGATCATACACAAACATTCATGGATATAATCATGCAAGCACACATTAAGCATAATATGATCAAACACATGATCACATAAGTATCTCCCGAGCATAACACAAATTGTAGCATAGGAACACAACCAAAATAACCAAAGTAACAAGAGTAGCAAGGGAAATGAAAACCAACAAAAAGAAATAGTCTCTCTCTCTCTCTCTCTCTCTCTCTCTCTCTCTCTCTCTCTCTCTCTCTCTCTCTCTCTACCAGCCTATGATCTTCGGGAGCAAGGCACGAGTAGCAAGGCAAACACCTTCTCCCCCTTTGGCAACAAGTTGCCAAAAACTTCGGAAACGTATAGTGTTATATCACACTCTAAGCACGATCTCCGGGAGCTCCTGAAGTGCCGGGGCCGCCGAGGTTGCCCCGGCAAGGGTCTTGCCGGGGGAACCTGCTTCGTCTCTCTGTTCTTTGTGGTCTTGGTCTTGGCGTTGCTCTGGCCATCTTGGGCTTCGGCCTTACCTGGGCTCACCTCCCTTGCTCTGCTTGGTGTGGTCTCGGTGCGCTCTGTTGCCTGCAGCAGTAAAGGGGTACAAAAATGTGCCCCTAGTTTTGTACACCATGAAGCTTGCCGACATCGAGAAAGCTCAGGAGGCGGCGAAGAACTCGGCCGAGGCCGCCGAGGCCGTTCGGACCCAGCGCGAGGCCGCGCTGAACTCCCAGGAGGAGGACCTTGCCGCACGTGAGGAGAGGCTCGCCGCCACACTTCGTGGCAAAGATGCCGTGGTGGAGAAGCTTGTCCTGCAGCGGACCAGTGAGCTGGAGCAGAGGTACAAGGATGCACTCAATGCCCAGGCCCAGGTTCACGCCGGCAGGGTGAAGGAGCTGGAGGAGGAGCGCGACAAGCTGACGGAGCAGGCCCTGAAGCTGTCCTAGGAAAAGGACACGCTCAACAGTGCTCTGACAGAGGCACAGGGCGCGGTCGTCAGCAAGGCTGGGGAGCTCTCCGAGGCCAACAACTCCATCAAAGACCTCAAGCTAAAGCTGGAGGGTCTCGAGAAGGTGCTATCGGAGGCTACAACCTGAGAGGGGACCCTGGCCAAGGAGCTGGAGGTCGAGAAGCTGTTGCGGAAGAACGAGGGCCCCAACTTTGCGGATCACATGGAGGGCGAGAACCGTTGGCTCGATCGCCTCGCCACCGTCGCCAACCAGGCCGCCGCGCAGCTGGCAATCATGCAGATGCCGGACGTGAGGTATGTACCGGAGCGGAGCGTGAGCGCCAACTACAGCCTGACCATGTTCTTTGAGAAGGTCGTCCATGCTCTGGAGCGGCTCCACGCCAACCGGGCGGCCTCACTGGCCGAGGAGTCCCGGATGCTTTGTCAGGGCGCCATGACCAAGGTTCTCACCAAGGAGGTGTACTGGTACCCCGACCTCGACTTCGACGCCGCGCTGGAGACTTGCCGGAGGATGTCGACCTCACGCCGCTCAGGGAACGCATCAAGCCCATCATCAGCCGTGTCGACGGAATTCTGAGGGTGGAGGGCCAGCGCCGGGATTAGGCATCCCATTCCTTATTGCCGCTGCGGGTTCACAACCAAGACAATTGCTATCTCTAGTTAGAACCGCGGCAACAATTTGATGTAACATAACTCTGCAGCATTTTCAGTACTATGCATGTTATTTCCCTGTTCAATTTCCCTTTGTATACGCACCCTACGCCAACTGGGCAGGCTCGCCGGTGCGGAAGCCCAAGGCGGCGTCTTGGGGACAGATCCCCATTGGCCTGCCAGGTATGCGTGCTGCCAGGCGAGCCACCTTACCATTCTTAACGCGGCCGCTCGAACTGTCGAGCTTGACTCAAGTCAGAATCGAGAGCGTTGTCAATCACGGAAGGCTACCCTGCCTCTCTCGACGCAGCCGCTCGAGCTGCTGAGCAGACTCTAAACAGGGCATGGGCGTTGTCGACAACAGGAGAGCCCCATGGCGTGCAGGTTTTCCATACAAAGGCACGACATCTCCGAGGGAAATAACCTCAAATAAAAAGGAAAGAAAGTAGTCAGGGTTCGGTGTGACTTAGCTTCTGCTTGTAGTCGCGCCGGCGTCGATCTTTCGACCCCCTCTCCTGCTTCTCTTAGAGCCATCGCAATGAAGAAATGCTCACTTAACTGCTAAAATCGATTCTCACAATTGCGCCCCCTACCTGGCGCGCCAAAGATGTCAGTGGGAAACGACACCGATGGGATCACAAGAATCCCTACTGCGGTTGCAGGGCGTGGGGTTGAGAGAAGAGCGGGTCTAACGGAGACGTTGATCCAGGTTCAGGCCGCGAGGATGCGTAAAACCCTAGTCCTGATTTGGTGGATGTATTCTGAGTTCTTGACCTAGCTACGGAGTGTAACGAACTCCAAAAAGCTGAATCCTTCCCCTCGTCGCCTTGGGCCTCCTTTTATAGAAAAAGGGGTTGCCACAATGGCACACAGGAGGTGGAAAGGCCACAGTGTTGCGAGGTTATCCTGGTATTACAGGACAAAGCACATTTAATGCGAGGCTTAGGTGTCCCTTCACTTTATCGGGGACGGGGGTGAGGCCCGTCCCGTCCGTCGCCGCTCCTCCAAGCTTCGACACGCGCCTTGGCTAGCGATGCGTGCGGTGCCATGTAGGCAGGCAGGCAGCTGAGGTGGCGCGGTGGTGGAGCCTCCACGAAGGGCTGCATGTTGCCACGCAGGTGCCTGCCAAGCTGGTTGGGTCGGCAATTGCATGCAAACGGCGGCGCAGACTTGGCTGGTGCGGGTCTGACGGTGGCCCTGCTAGTGCGTTTGGCGAGGGCCTTGCCGGGTGGCCCGGCAAGGGTCTTGCCGTGGCGTGCTATCATCCCCGGCAAGGGTCTTGCCGGGGGCCTTGGTAGCCTTCCTCGGCAAGGATCTTGCCGAGGATCGTCGTCTTCTAATCCTCATCTGACCTTGAATATGTCTTCACAAAGATATGCATGCCACCACAGAGGTGCCTTCCCGAGCCCTGGCCCGACGTCGATGAAGGCGTTGACGGCCGCGGGCTCAAGGGTGGCTCGCTTTTTGGTGTGGGGCGAGCTGTCCCGGCAAGGATCTTGCCGGGGCCGCCGAGGTTGCCATGGCAAGGGTCTTGCCGGGGGAACCTGCTTCGTCCCTCTGCTCTTTGTGGTCTTGTTCTTGGCGTTGCTCTGGCCATCTTGGGCTTCGGCCTTACCTTGGCTCACCTCCCTTGCTCTGCTTGGTGTGGTCTCGGGCGCGGCTCTGACTGCCCGTGCACAGGTAAAGGGGTACAAAAATGTGCCCCTAGTTTTGTACACCGACAAAAATCTAGGGGCTGTTCAGATAAAGAAGCAATAAAGTTAGTATAGCGAGTGTGGAAAAGTGGTCGTAGGAGTTGGGATTTTGTCCCTAAGAAATTGACTACTTTACTAGACCGATAGCAAGTTTTATGTGGGAGAGGCCACTGCTAGCATGTCATCCCTAACTTGGAATTCTATGCACTTATGATCGGAACTATTAGCAAGCATCTGCAACTACTAACGTTCATTAAGGTAAAACCCAACCATAGCATTAAGATATACTGGTCCCCCTTCAATCCCGTATGCATCAATTTCTATGCTAGGTTGAAGCTTCTGTCACTGTTGCCCTCCAATGCATAGTCCTATCAACATACACACTACTGCAGGATGCTGCTAATGCGACACTACGATTAGAGACCCTTCGACGACACTGTGTGCGATGCCATAATCGCAAACGGTGGTGTAAAAACCCCTAAAAAAGGTGCAAAACGTTTGCGATGGAGGATGCATCAAACACGGTTCAGATTTTAGTTGCGTGTGTGATTCAGGGCATACAATTCAGTTAAATTAACCGTTTTCGATGAGGAGGAACAAAAGAAATGGGAAGCCAAATGAAGGTGTGTGCGATGTACAACATACGGTTCACTCGGATGAACTGTTTGTGATTAGGCAACACAAAAGAAACGGTCAGCCAGATGAAGGTGTAAAAGATATACGCATCGCGGTTCACTTTCGGCGAACTGTTTGCGTTGACACAAGAGAATAGAAACGGTTCAACTTAATAAGACGTGTGTGTTGTGCGATGGGATTGCATACAGAACAACAACACACACACACACACACACACACACACACACACACACACACACTTATAAGGACATGCTTGCATAACCAAATTAAACATCCACTTACATAGGTGGCTACTACAACCATGGCATTTGCACACACCAAAGTAAACTATTACATGCATAATTACATAGGTGGCTACTACACACATGACATTTCCACACACCAATAAAGTAAATTATATATTACATGCATGATTAACTAGCATATACGGTCATCTGATCATCATCCACTTCTTGTGACGCTTGCTCTACTTGTGGTTCGATCCGGGCTCGTCGATTTGGGTAACGAGGCCCTTCCTCATGTCAACGATCCGCCTGTGCATCTCGTAGCATGTGTACATGCTCTTGGCCGCAAACCTGAGGTGAGGTTCATCCAGTTGCCGCATCCAGGCCCCGTGCTAGGATACGGGACTTGTTCTCTAGGCATCTTGCTTCATCTTTTCGTAGTAGGGGTCGATGATGGCCGAGGCGAGTTTGACCAGGGAGTCCTTCTTCGTGCTACCCCAGATCGTGTAGTGGTCATAGATTTTGACAAGGTTCTTGCAGGCCAAGCCCGTAACACTGAGCGCTTTTACATCGTTGGTGGTATCCACCGTGGCGAACTTGTAGTCAGTGCTGTTGACAAACCTTTTGAAACGGTCGCAAGGCTCTGTGGCCATGCAGTAGTGGTAGATGAGGACATGATGGCGCACACAGAACTGGGCGACGGCAACCTTCTGATCTATGCCGGGACGACCGGCGGTGTACTGGAGGTCGATGCCGACCACCTTGTACTTGTCTCTAGCAAGCAACTTCTCAACACTGTTGATGTAGTCGTCCACCACGGCCGGGTCGATGGTGTACACCACCGAGAGATCCATCTCCCTCGCGCGGGTCTCCACTCTATGCTTGCCGAACTCCATTGGAGCATCGTCAGACATCCCCTCTCTATGTGTCGTCGTGGGTGTGCTTGTTGTATTGTGGGGCGCAATCGAAAGGTTGAAGAGACTAAGGTTATAATGGACGCGGGAATTAAAGGGGAAGCCGGACGACCAGGAATATCGGTAGGCCCTGATGGCAGTTCTTATTTGCAGCGCGTAACTCCAGCGTGTCGCACGTAACTGCATCGCGTGACAATGCGCGCTGCGCAACCGCATGTATATGGGGGACCTGACGTGATCGTGCGCACGCCCAACCGTTGGCAGAGCGTGCGCGGAGGGACGCGAGCAGAGCGCTCCGCGGTCACCTCAATGGCGAACAACCATATATATATATATGCATATAGCAGTTGGACACACAAGGAAAAGCTGTCAACAAGCTGAGCGCGCCGACGGACGCGAGCAGAGCGTGTCGCGGCAACTAACGACGAGCATAGCGCGCTGCGGCGCCTAACCGCGGGATAGACCTTCATTCAAGCCAATCAAAATAAGACTAGAACGGACATGTCTGTATTGAGCAAAGGGATCGCACATGTCTGTATTGACTGGAATGAGAATGCATTAGCAAAATAATAATTAAGGCCACGATGATGCGATCACAGTGGTGGTTACAGGAGGCAAGAAGAAAGATGCATCCATCAACGTACGACCTCCTCCTCCTCGACTCGGTCGCTGCCGCCGAACACCGACCGCTGGCTAAGCGGCGGCTTGTGTGGCGAGGTCAAGGTGCTCATCCAAGGCTTCCAGTCGGCTGAAGAAGGCCAACGTTGTAGCGTCCTCACTGGCCTTGTGGATACCTATGTACACGATTCGTTCATACACATGGATGTGTAGGTCGATGATTTCTTGCAGGGCGAGGCGTGTCGCGGCAACCGCGACCTCCAGGTGGACATTCTTCGTGGCATCGGCGGGCAGTCGCAGGGCCACCAGTGCTTCAAAGAGGTTCCGACCATGGTGGCCGATTAGGGTGGCAGGCAATGAGGAGCAAGGGTGCGTGGGCTGGAGGAGTACGGCGATGTCGTCCGCAAGCTTCTTGACGATGGTGAACCTATTGGTGCAGCGAACAATCATCTGGTCCAACTGAGAGTCATAGTTGGCATCGACGACGGCCATCCACTAGCTGGTCGCCAACACCGTATGGAGACGATCCACGATGCCATGACGCAGGCTAGCGTCATGGACCATCTAGCACAGCCGCTGGCTGCTCGCGTGCATCGCCGCCATGGGTCTGGAGTAGGCACTTTTGCGCTTATTAGTGTAGGTGCTTAGGCAAATGCTTAGATGCGTACGATGTGGTAGATGCATTGGAATGGAGGGGCGCCTTTATATGAGTGCAAACTATGTTGCATTCACATCGTGCTGCCTCTTTTAACGGTCCTCCCATTACTTCCCTCGTGCATTCACATGATGCTAATTGAAGGAGGATGCATCATTGGCCATTCAACATTCCGGGAACCGCTACCCTCTCCCTTGTCTGCATTAAAGCCGTATCGGGAACTGCGCCGCCCGCTGTCAAATCGAATAGTACTGCGCCGCCCCGCTAGTGATTCACATGGGTCATCAAAAAGAACAATTTGTGTTCAAGAGATACACAAATCCTGCTCTCACTTTGCATACGGGTGTTCTATCAGAAACCATCATTCTTGTTGTGAGAAGCTTTGGTTTGTGAGAAGCATATACCCAAACATGCCCCAAATGGGACAAAAACTTTACCACGGCATGTTGATGCCCCACCATGATAACATGCCTAGTTTCATGAATTTCTGACGGGTTTTGGATTTACTAGAATTTAAAAACCAGGTATCTCAATGTTTGCAGCCGATTGACGGTGGCAGGGTGTTTGACATTCATTCCAATTTCTTGCATGGGACCTAAGCATGCACCCAAGGACAAAGATTTGATATTTCAACCAATTTATATGCATTGGACCATGTACATGTAGTTCAGATTTGAATTATGCACATAAATGCATTGAAAACCCAATTAGTGCATAAAAATGTCCAAACGAACCTCGAAAAATCACCAAAAATAACGCAACACTCCTATTGTTCTATGTTGACACAAGAAAAAAAATTGAAAGCAATAAAAGGCATTGGATATCGTTTCACCCCCAAAGTTGGGGCATTCCCTACTGAAACCATCATGCTTGTTGTGAGAAGCTCTGGTTTGTGAGAAGCATATACCCAAACCTCCAAATGGGACAAAAACTTTACCACGGCATTATGATGCCGCTCCATGATAGCATGCCATGTTTCATGAATTTCAGACGAGTTTTGGATTTACTAGAATTTAAAAACCAGGTATCTCAATGTTTGCGGTCGAGTGACGGTGGCACGGTACTTGACATTAATTCCCATTTCTTGCATGGGACCTAAGCATGCACCCAAGAACCAAAGATTTGATTTTTCAACCAATTTATATGCACCGGAGCATGTGCATGTAGTTCAAATTTGAATTATGCACATATATGCATTGAAAGCTCACTTAATGCATAAAAATGTCCAAACGAACCCCAAAAAATCACAAAAAATAACACAACACTCCTGTTGTTCTATGTTGACACGAGAAAATAATTGAAAGCAATTAGAGGTAATGGATATCGTTTCGTCCCCAATGTTGGGGCGTTCCCTACCGAAACCATCATGCTTGTTGTGAGAAGCTCTGGTTTGTGAGAAGCATATACCCAAACCTGCCCCAAATGGGACAAAAACTTTACCACTCCAGGTTGATGCCGCTCCATGATAGCATGCCAAGTTTCATGAATTTAAGACGAGTTTTGGATTTACTAGAATTTAAAAACCAGGTATCTCAATGTTTGCGGCCGAGTGAAGGTGGCAGGGTGCTTGACATTGATTCCCATTTTCTTGCATGGGACCTAAGCATGCACCCAAGGACAAAGATTTGATTTTTCAACCAATTTATATGCACTGGAGCATGTGCATGTAGTTCAAATTTGAATTATGCACATAAATGCATTGAAAACTCACTTAATGCATAAAAATGTCCAAACGAACCCCGAAAAATCACAAAAAATAACACAACACTCCTGTTGCTCTATGTTGACACGAGAAAAAATTTGAAAGCAATTAGAGGAAATGGATATCTTTTCGTCCCCAAAGTTGGGGCGTTCCCTACCAAAACCATCATGCTTATTGTGAGAAGCTCTGGTTTGTGAGAAGCATATACCCAAACCAGTCCCAAATGGGACAAAAAATTTACCACACCATGTTGATGCCGCTCCATGATAGCATGCCAAATTTTATGAATTTCAAATGAGTTTTGGATTTACTAGAATTTAAAAACCAGGTATCTCAATGTTTGCGGCGGAGTGATGGTGGCAGGGTGTTTGCCATTCATTCCCATTTCTTGCATGGGACCTAAGTATGCACCCAAGGACAAAGATTTGATTTTTCAACCAATTTATATGCACCGGAGCATGTGCATGTAGTTCAAATTTGAATTATGCACGTAAATGCATTGAAAACTCACTTAATGCATAAAAATGTCCAAACGAACCCCGAAAAATCACAAAAAATAACACAACACTCCTGTTGTTCTATGTTGACATGAGAAAAAAAATTGAAAGCAAAGGCAATGGATATCGTTTCATCCCCAAAGTTGGGGCATTCCCTACCGAAACCATCATGCTTGCTGTGAGAAGCTCTGGTTTGTGAGAAGCATATACCCAAACCTGCCCCAAATGGGACAAAAACTTTACCACGCCATGTTGGTGCCGGTCCATGATAGCATGCCAAGTTTCATGAATTTCAGACGAGTTTTGGATTTACTAGGATTTAAAAACCAATTATCTTAATGTTTGCGGCCGAGTGACGGTGGCAGGGTGTTTGACATTCATTCCCATTTCTTGCCTGGGACCTAAGCATGCACCCAAGGACAAAGATTTGATTTTTCAACCAATTTATATGCACCGGAGCATGTGCATGTAGTTCAAATTTGAATTATGCACATAAATGCATTGAAAACTCACTTAATGCATAAAAAATTCCTAACGAACCCCAAAAAGTCACAAAAAATAACACAACATTGACACGAGAAAAACTTTGAAAGCAATTAGAGGCGATGGATATTGTTTCGTCCCCAAAGTTGGGGCGTTCTCTACCGAAACGATCATGCTTGTTGTGAGAAGCTCTGGTTTGTGAAAACATATACCCAAACCTGCCCCAAATGGGACAGAAACTTTACCACGCCAATTTGATGCCGCTCCATGATAGCATGCCAAGTTTCATGAATTTCAGACGAGTTCTGGATTTACTAGAATTAAAAAACCAGGTATCTCAATGTTTGCGGCTGAGTGACGGTGGCAGGGTGCTTGACATTAATTCCCATTTCTTGCATGGGACCTAAGCATGCACCCAAGGACAAAGATTTGATATTGCAACAAATTTATATGCACCGAAGCATGTGCATGTAGTTCAAATTTGAATTATGCACATAAATGCATTGAAAGATCACTTAATGCATAAAAATGTCCAAACGAACCCCGAAAAATCACAAAAAATAACACAACACTCCTGTTGTTCTATGTTGACACGATAAAAAATTTCAGAGCAATTAGAGGCAGTTGATATCATTTCATCCCCAAAGTTGGGGCGTTCCCTACCGAAACCATCATGCTTGGATTTTCTTGCATGGGACCTAAGCATGCACCCAAGGACAAAGATTTGATTTTTCAACCAATTTATATGCACTGGAGCATGTGCATGTAGTTCAAATTTGAGTTATGCACATAAATGCATTGAAAACTCACTTAATGCATAAATATGTCCAAACGAACCCCGAAAAATCACAGAAAATAACACAACACCCCTGTTGTTCTATGTTGACACAGGAAAAAAATTGAAAGCAATTAGAGGAAATGGATATCATTTCATCCCCAAAGTTAGGGCGTTCCCTACCGAAACCATCATGCTTGTTGTGAGAAGCTCTGGTTTGTGAGAAGCATATACCCAAACCTGCCCCAAATGGAACAAAAACTCTACCACGTCATGTTGATGCCGGTCCATGATAGCATGCCAAGTTTCATGAATTTCAGACGAGTTTTGGATTTACTAGAATTTAAAAACCAAGTATCTCAATGTTTGCGGCCGAGTGACGGTGGCAGGGTGTTTGACATTCATTCCCATTTCTTGCATGGGACCTAAGCATGCACCCAAGGACAAAGATTTTATTTTCAACCAATTTATATGCACCGGAGCATGTGCATGTAGTTCAAATTTGAATTATGCACGTAAATGCATTGAAAACTCACTTAATGCATAAAAATGTCCAAACGAACAACAAAAAATCACAAAAAATAACACAACACTCCTGTTGTTCTATGTTCACACGAGAAAAACTTTCAAAGCAATTAGAGGCAATGGATATCGTTTCGTCCCCAAAGTTGGGGCGCTCTCTACCGAAACCATCATGCTTGTCGTGAGAAGCTCTGGTTTTTGAGAAGCATATACCCAAACCTGCCCCAAATGGGACAAAAACTTTATCACGCCAATTTGATGCCACTCCATGATACCATGCCAAGTTTCATGAATTTCAGACGAGTTTTCGATTTACTAGAATTTAAAAACCAGGTATCTCAAATGTTTGCGGCCGAGTGACGGTGGTAGGGTGCTTGACATTCATTCCCATTTATTGCATGGGACCTAAGAATGCACCCAAGGACAAATATTTGATTTTCAGCCAATTTATATGCACCGGAGCATGTGCATGTAGTTCAAATTTGAATTATGCACATAAATGCATTGAAAACTCACTTAATGCATAAAAATATTTAAACGAACCCAGAAAAATCACAAAAGATAACACAACACTCCTGTTGTTCTATGTTGACACGAGAAAAAAATTGAAAGCAATTAGAGGCAATGGATATCGTTTCGTCCCCAAAGTTGGGGCGTTCCCTACCGAAGCCATGATGCTTGTTGTGAGAAGCTGTGGTTGGTGAGAAGCATATACCCAAACCTGCCTCAAATGGGACAAAAACTTTACCACGCCATGTTGATGCCGCTCCATGATAGCATGTCAAGTAATATGAATTTCCCACGAGTTTTGGATTTACTAGAATTTAAAAACCAGGTATCTCAATGTTTGTGGTCGAGTGACGGTGGCAGGGTGTTTGACATTTATTCCCATTTCTTGCATGGGACCTAAGCATGCACCCAAGGACAAAGATTTGATTTTTCAACCAATTTATATGCACAGGAGCATGTGCATGTAGTTCAAATTTGAGTTATGCACATAAATGCATTGAAAACTCACTTAATGCATAAAAATGTCCAAATGAACCCTGAATAATTCCAATTCTTTTATGACCACTGCAGATAAAAGGTCTAGCAATTCAAACACCGCCCATGGCCGCTGTGACCCCATTATGTAATTCAAATCAAGACGAAAAATCAAGTAGATCCCACACAGTTTATTATAACCAACCGCGTGAGATGCAGCTCAAAATATCTTTGGACCGTGTGTGAATAAGGGACCGTGTCTGATGACACTTTGCGTGCCAGTTTTTTAGCTGAAGCGATTCTAAATTTTCGGCTTCCGCAGAAATATCTACCTCCCCGCCCCCTCCCCCTTACCAAAAGCCACATTTCCCCCCTTTCCGCCTTCCTTTCCAAGTTGAGACCTTCACGCCTTGCTTGCAGCGCCGCTGCCTCCTCGCCGGCAACCCTCCTTCACGCTGCTCGGCCTCGCCTATTGAAAGTGCAACTATCCCTAGGTGGTTTTGGTAATTCCTAACAACATATAGCTCATTGAGCTAACATCATTCCAAGATAAATATTTCAGGAAAAGCTCAATGGATGGCATGGCATGGATGAGAAAAGTGGATCCCTCAAATTGCTAAGGATAAAAGGATTGGCTCAAGCTCAAAAGCTCAAGACTCTACATTTTATATTTTAGTGATCCAAGATCACATTGAGTCTATAGGAAAAGCCAATACTATCAAGGAGGGATGAGGTGTTGCTTAATGAGTTTCTTGCTCCAAAGTGCTTAGTGATATGCTCCAAAACCCTCAGCTACTTTCTCATATCCACATATGACCTAAACCCAAAGTCAAACTCGGCCCTACCGAATCTTTCTACCCGGCGCCACCGAGTTCAGATGTCATAGCCACTGCCACAAACCCTAGGCAAATCGGTCTCACCGATAGGGATCTCGGTCTCACCGAGATGGGATTCTAATCTCTCTGTTTCCCTTCGTAACGTTTCGGTCCTACTGAGATGAGCGATCGGTCCCACCGAGATTGCAATGTAAACTTTCTGTTTCCCTTTCGTAACATTTCGGTCTCATCGAACAGAGCGAATCGGTCCCACCGAGTTTACCTGACAACTCTCTGGTTAGCTTATTACCAAAATCAGTCTCACCGAGTTTTTGTAATTGGTCTCACCGAGATTACGTTATGCCCTAACCCTAACCATATCGGTCGTACCGAGTTATATGTCGGTCCCACCGAAAATCCTAACAGTCACTAGATTTGCTGAATCGGTCCGACCGAGTTTATCAATTCGGTCCCACCGAGTTTGGCAAGTTGTGTGTAACGGTTGGATTTTGTGTGGAGGCTATATATACCCCTCCACCTCCTCTTCATTCGTGGAGAGAGCCATCAGAACAAACCTACACTTCCAACTTGCTGTTTCTGAGAAGGAACCACCTACTCATGTGTTGAGGCCAAGATATTCCATTCCTACCATATGAATCTTGATCTCTAGCCTTTCCCAAGTTGCTTTCCAGTCAAATCTTCTTTCCACCAAATCCAAATCCTGTGAGAGAGAGTTGAGTGTTGGGGAGACTATCATTTGAAGCACAAGAGCAAGGAGTTCATCATCAACACACCATTTGTTACTTCTTGGAGAGTGGTGTCTCCTAGATTGGCTAGGTGTCACTTGGGAGCCTCCGACAAGATTGTGGAGTTGAACCAAGGAGTTTGTAAGGGCAAGAGATCGCCTACTTTGTGAAGATCTACCGCTAGTGAGGCAAGTCCTTCATGGGCGACGGCCATGGTGGGATAGACAAGGTTGCTTCTTCGTGGACCCTTCGTGGGTGGAGCCCTCCATGGACTCACGCAACCGTTACCCTTCGTGGGTTGAAGTCTCCATCAACGTGGATGTACGATAGCACCACCTATCAGAACCACGACAAAAACATCCGTGTCTCCAATTGCGTTTGAATTCTCCAAACCCTTCCCTTTACATTCTTGCAAGTTGCATGCTTTACTTTCCGCTGATCATATACTCTTTGCATGCTTGCTTGAATTGTGTTAAGATTGCTTGACTTGTGCTAAGATAGCTAAAATCTGCCAAAGACTAAAATTGGGAAAAGGACAAGTTTTTAATTGGTCAAGTAGTCTAATCACCCCCCCCCCTCTAGACATACTTTCGATCCTACAAGTGGTATTAGAGCTTCGGTCTCCATTTGCTTCGATTTCCATAGATTTTGGTGGTCATAGCCTTGGTTTCACAACCTATGAGAGTATGGCGTCTAGGGAGGGAAATTATCACCGTAGAGGTCCTTACTTTGATGGTACTAATTTTGCTAGTTGGAAGCATAAGATGAAAATGCATATTCTTGGACATAACCCCGCCGTTTGGGCTATTGTGTGTATTGGCTTGCATGGTGAATTCTTTGATGGGAGAGAACCGAACCGTGAAGCTAGTGCGGAAGAGTTGAAGATGCTGCAATACAACGCTCAAGCTTGAGATATCCTCTTCAACGGATTGTGCCCCGAAGAATTCAACAAAATCAGCCGTCTTGAGAATGCAAAGGAAATTTGGGATACTTTGATTGATATGCATGAAGGTACCGACCCCGTCAAGGAATCCAAGTTGGATGTGCTCCAAAGTCAACTTGACAAGTTCAAAATGAAGGATGGTGAAGGTGTCGCTGAAATGTACTCTAGGCTTGCTCTTATCACAAATGAGATTGCCGGCTTAGGAAGTGAAGAGATGACCGACAAATTCATCATCAAGAAGATCCTAAGAGCTTTGGAGGGAAAATATGATACCGTGTGCACATTGATCCAAATGATGCCCAATTACAAAGATCTCAAGCCAATGGAAGTCATTGGAAGAATTGTTGCTCATGAGGTGTCGCTCAAGGATAAGGAGGAACTTCACAACAAGTCAAGTGGTGCTTACAAAGCCTTATGTGAAGCCCCCACATCATCAAGTGAGAAACAATCCTTCAATGAAGAATTGAGCTTAATGGTGAAGAACTTCAACAAATTCTACAAGAGTAGAAGCAAAGAGAGAAGCTCCAAGTCAAGGTCCTACAATGACAAAAGTTCTTCTAGTCGAGAGCGTAATTGCTACAATTGTGGAAGACCCGGACACTATTCCAATGAGTGTACGGCACCCTACAAAAGAAGATAAGATTCTCCAAAAAGAAGAAGTAGAAGAGAAGAATCACCACCAAGAGAGAGAAGGAGTAGAGATGATCGTTATGAACGAAGACCATCACGGAGAAGCAAGGATTCGGAAAGGAAGGACAAGTCATCAAGGATCTACACAAAACGAAGACATCAAGCTCATGTTGGTGAATGGGTATCCGGCTCCGACTCCGACAATCACTCCGAGAGAAGTTATCACTCCGACTCCGAATATACTCAAGGTGAAGGTGTTGCCAGTCTAGCACTTGTGTCAACCAACTCCTATGACATATTTGATTCACCAAATGAAGGAATTGGAAGATGCTTCATGGCCAAAGGCCCAAAGGTAACACACCCCGAGTATGTTGATTTCAATAGTGATGAAGATGACTTGCTAGGTGATGATGATTTACTTATTGACAACTCAAGTGATGAATACTATGATGAAACGTTAATTAATCATGCTAATCAAGATAAAACAAATGACAATGATAAGGAGAAGATTGAGCATCTAACTAAATAACTAAACACTCTTAAGTTAGCTCATGAAACTATCTTAGAAGATCATCGAGAACTTTTAAGGACTCATGAGAAGTTACGCTTTGAAAAGCTCAATCTTGAGCAAGAGCATGACTTCTTAAAGGCAATCAATGATGATCTTTGTAAGAAAAGTTCTTCTTACATTGCCAAGCGTTTACTCTTATCTACTTACATGCCTCAAGTCAAATCCACTAACAAAAACAAGAAGGATTCTTCCTCTAGTAGTAACAATAATCATGCTAAATCAAATGTTGTTGCTTCTAGTAGTTCTCTTGATTCCACTAATGATTCTCTTAGCCAAGTTACACTTGAACAAGAAAATAGCTTATTGAAGGGAATTATAGAAAAGGTGTTTACAAGAGCCTTGCCGGAGTAAGAAATTTGAGGAAATTGTGCGCAAGCAAGGAAGGCACCGAAGAATCAAGGTGTTGGTTTTGAACGAAAGTTCAATGCCAATGGAGTTGAGTGGGAAGAAGATCAATATCCCAAGACGAAGTTTGTTCCTCAACAAGAGAAGTATGATCCTACTTCTTTCAAAGGGACACAAGCTCAAGATGATCTTCCACCACAAGACCACAAGCAAAAAGGCAAGGACAAGCTTCAAGAGGAGATTGATGCATTTGAAGAAGCTCCTAAGGCCTTGGTCAAGTGGGTTCCCAAGACTACGACAAGTTCTACTTCATCAAGTACGACTACAACTCCAAGGATTCCCATCAAGATGATGTGGATCCCGAAGAAGAAGAACTAGAGAGTTCTTGAGGGTGACTCCACCAACATATTTCACTCATATCATTTTGGCAACAACGAGTGCAATCAACTTTCACATCTTGCACTAGTTCAAGGAGTCACAAACCCTATTGTTGGTAAGACAAGGGACAAGGTAACCTAATGCTTTCATAGACATCATCTTATGTGTGCATCACTCTATGTCTATGGATATCCTTGTTTGTTCCTTGTGGGACTAACCCGTGTAGGTATTGAAAGTGCAACTCACTCCAAAAGGATTGCTCCAAATGATCTTCATCAACGTTGAGCATCCACATCTTCAACACTTACATGAAGTCATCATCGACAAAACCCAAGGTTAGTTCATCCCTTTAAGGGGGGATCTCACATCTAGGGGGAGCTTTACTCTAAAGAGTTGAGCTAAAGCAACTCTAATGGTGTGAACACAACAATGCATTATGTAAAAGTGGTAACCCCACTTGAGCTTAAACGATGAGTATGACCTATGATCAAATGTTCTCATTTGACTCCTAAGTCAATATACTCATATATAGATGACCTAGTCATCGCCAATTGTTTGATAGATGCTAGAATTGTTTGTGCATGCTTTGTCACATATTTCATTTGTAATTTTATTGTGTGAGCATGTTGGTTGCATATTTTACTCATTCGAGGACATCCACTTGTGGTTTTGATTGATTGGTTTCTTTTCTTTGGCCAAGTGGATGGACAAGAATGCCTAAGAACCTTCTCTAGCTATCTATGCTCTTCTCGTCTCAAACTCTATTCATGCTACATCACAAAAATTGATCAAGTCAGATTCAACCACTCGTGGGGAGCACTCGAGTCCCGATTCATTCATAGACTTAAACTTCCAAAACTTGTTTGTGCGTTTTGGTCTGACCAATTCTTCCATTTCGGTCATCTTGAGATCACTAAGTCGATCTAGGTTTTCAATCTCGGTGCAACCGATTTGAACTTTTCGGTCTGTGAGTTGCTATAACATCATCAGATTATGCATCTCGGTGCCACCGAGTTGTTCCATTTGGTCACATCGACAGGGTCGGGCTATATATACTCACGGGCAAAAATTTGGAAATTTTCTCCGAAACCTCTTCGCCTGTGCATAGCTCGCTCTCCCTCTAGGGTCTCCGGATCGTCCTCCTCGTCGCCAGCCGCCTCCTGTCGCCGGTCTCCGCCGCCGTCAACGGAATTCATCCCTGCCATTGCCGCCATGGTGAGTTCATCACCGATCTAGGGTATGGACTCGATCACAGTGCTATCCCCGTCCGATTCCTAGCACATTGTGTTCATCATGATTCTTGCCACGATTGAAACAACTCTATCCAGTCAAAACACTCCGTGGGTTAGAGTTGAATTGAAAATTTAGGGTTAGGTTTCCGCCGAAACCATCTCGGACCCACCGAGTTGCAGAACTCGGTTCCACCGATTCGGCCAAGGCCATTGCACATGTGGTTCTCGGTCTGACCGAGAATTGCAAATCGGTGTGACCGAGTTCAGGACTTTGTGAAACCCTAGCAGTCTCGGTGCCACCGAACTGTGACTCGGTCTGACCGAGTTCACTAGTTTAGGTTCCAAAAGCTGCTTCGGTATCACTTAGTTTGCAAATCGGTTGATCCAAAATGCTTTCTGTGGAAAACTAAAACTAAGTTTTTGACTCATTCTTTTGCAAAAATCTCTGAATTTTGTGATGCTCATCCACTCTATCTCATCTATATCTATTCACAGGGTCTGCAGTCAGTGTTTGCAACATGTCTGACCAGAGTGACAGCCAGAACAAGTCAGAGGAGCAGATTCAGATGAGTGAGGGCACTAGTCCCTCTAGCAGCTCAGATGAGGGAAGCAGAAGCACCCCAAGCAACCTGCCCAAAGCTGCCACCAGTACAAGGAAGAAGAGAACCTCATAATCTAAGGATGAAGATTATGTGGCAGTAGAGGATGAGGCTATTTCAAAGAAAAAGGTGCTCAAGAAGGAGTATAGCTCAGCTGCAGTTAAGCCAGGTCTGAAGATCAAAAGGCCAGCAGGAAGACAACCCATGTCTAAAGCCAGAGCCTCCACTCAAGCATCTTTGGAACCCCAACCCAAAGAGGCTGCTGTGGAAGGAAAGAAAAGGAAGGAAAGGGTCAAGAAGACCATGGCCAGAGTGATTGGAAAGCCTTCCATGATGGAAGAGGAGGAAGAAGAAGAGGTTGCTACACCAGCACCCAAGGCTCAGAAGCTTATGGGTGATGCTATTAAGTCAGGGGCTATCGAATTTCGGGTTCCGGCAGACCCTCTAGGTTCGAACACTGGGGTGCACACAGAGATCTCGTCCTCTACCTGCCTGCACCTCACCGCCTTGCTAGGATCTAAACTATGCAAGGAACAACACAAGATAAACGGGGTTTATACTAGTTCGGGCCACCATTGTGGTGTAATACCCTACTCTAGTTTGTGGTGTGGTGGATTGCCTCTTGGGTTGATGATGAACAATACAAGGAAGAGCAGCCTCGCGAGGGTCTGTTCTAGGCTGGTGCGATGAACTGCTAGGGGGAGTTCAATCGCTCCTCTCTCTCTCTCTCTCTCTCTCTCTTTCTCTATGCGATCTCCGAGATTTCTAGATGCCTCTACCCTGTGGGTGGCTAGTCCTATTTATAGGCAAAGGCCCTGGGCCTCTTCCCAAATATTGAGCGGGAAGGGCGCCAACAATTGGCCATTTTGAAGGGGAACATCTAGTACACTTATCCTGACTAAAGTTGGTCCTCATCTCAAAAGGCTCTGGTGGTGGCCTTGGCTTAGGCTCGGGATGACTTCCTTCCTGCCGTTCATGGCAGTCTTGGTCTCGTTGCATCAAACAGATGCCTTTGCTTGATGCTCTCGCTGCGCTTGCTCCCTTTGCACCAAAGAGGAAAGGAGGACACTGCTGCGGGGCTGGCGCCCCTGGCGCCCTTGGTCGTCATGGCTTGCGTCATGGGCACCTCGTGAGGTACCCGCCTTGATCTCTCCGCCTCCTCGCCAGCCCGACTGAGAGGCCGTGCTCGAGAAGCTCCTGTCATCCACCCATGAGGCTTGGCCCTTGCGAGGTCTTGAGCTTGTGCTAATGAAGATGGGCCATGCTGGGCCACCCCTTGAGCCACGCCGCAGGCCGCAGGCAGGCAAGTCTGGGTACCCCCGTTCCCAGAACACCGACAGTAGCCCCCGTGTCCAAGGCGCGCGCGGACTTGGCTGAGCAAAGAAGCGAAGGGGCAAGTGCGAAGCGCCGCGTGCCCTAACAGCCTGCGGCCTTTGGCGCCGCGTGGCGGTTGATTGGACGTGGGTGGCCCTGCTCCCCCACAACGCCTCAGCGGCTGCATGAATTGACAAGTCCCTGCATGCAAAGCGGGTCATGATTACCTGCGATCGTGGGGGCCGGTGGTTGGCCTTCCCCGGCCATAAGTACGGGACGGCGCCTGCCCTCCTAGCCCATCCCCTCTTGCTTCTTCTTCTTCATGGCTCCGCCAAAGAGGTTCTCGGCCGGTGCCCCGGGCGGCCTCTGGCTTCAGGCGGATGGTTGCTGCAGCCGGGCCTCCGGGGCTTCACCGAGGTCTCTGCGATCGGGGCGTGTACGACCAGCGGCTGGCAACGTCTGCCTGCAGCGTGGTCTCGAGCCGCGGTGCACCCTGCACTTCAAGTTTGATGGTGATGCCACCCTCTACGTGAGGGTGTTTGGGGAAGACGGTCGCCGCGCTGTATGCTGCCCTGAGAACGACAACCGCGGACGCGGGCCCAGCCCCAGCGATGATGAAGACGACAGCGCGCGCGGGGTCGGCGGCGCTCGGGGCTCGTCGAGCTTTGACGACTCTTCTTCGGGCAGCGGCTCCTCTAGCGGTGGCCGCAACCAGCCTCCGCGCCGCCGCGCCCGCCTGGAGGGAGGTAGCGGGTCCGCCCGCCGTCTTGCCTCGGTGAAGCGCGAGAGGGAGTCCGCCTGAGCTCCGGAGGCAGTTCGATTCTCCCCCGCGAGTTGGTGTCAAGTGAGCCGCGTCTGTTTTGTTCTTTTTCCTTTTCCTGCGCAAAGAGACAGTAGTGTAGGGCCCCGCGTGGGCGTGCTTGGACTATTGCTGTTAATTATCATATTGTTTCCGCTATTTCGGTATTATGCCTTTGTGCCACGCGCCTGTGCGTAGAAATTACTTAGCTCGGGGGCGCCTGTCGTGGCCTTTGTTTCCCGAGGCCGAGGCCTCGTCGAGCGCTTCATGTCCTGCGAAGGTTTATGCGGAGAGGTAGCTCCGGCCTCAGCTGAGGAGGCGACCGACCCAGGTCCTGTGTTCGTGTCGCGGTGCCCGTGGGGCATGGACTGGAGGGGTGCTCCTGTAGTGGACCCGGGTAGGGAAGCCTTAAACGATAGGGGCAGAAAACGTTCGCGAGAGTGCCCGCGCAGCTCCCTCGCAAGACTTGCATGACAGAGATTGAGGCAAGAGAGCGAAAAGGCAAGGAGTCACAAGTCAAAGATGGCAACAACTTCAATAAAACTTCAAATGGGAATGAACAAGCCAACTGCAGAAAGCAAATGAGAAAAGCCGCGTCCGGCACCTAATCTAGTCTTCGACGTCTTGTCACCAGCGCGGAGCTAAGTGCTGCCACTGGGTGTGGGAGGGAGCCCCAGGACCTGAGGCCGGCGCTCCTGAGACTCTGGGGCGTGTACAGCCCCAACTCATTATTACATGAGAGTGTCACGGGCGGCGAGCTTCACAGGCATTGGCCTTCTTCACAGGCTCCGGGCCTTTTTCAGAAAAATGAACTTCACAGGCGCTTGCCTTCTTCACAGGCACCGGGCCTTTTCCAAAATGCGACAGCTTCACAGGCATTCGCCTTCTCCACAGGCTCCGGGCCTTTTCCAAAATGCGACAGCTTCACAGGCATTCACCTTCTTCACAGGCTCTGGGCCTTTTCCAAAACGCAACAGCTTCACAGGCATTCGTCTTCTTCACAGGCTCCGGGCCTTTTCCAAGACGCAGCGGCTTCACAGGCGTTCGCCTTCTTCACAGGCTCTGGGCCTTTTCCGAGACGCGGCGGCTTCACAGGCGTTAGCCTTCTTCACAAGCTCTGGGCCTTTTTAGGGGTAAAACCTCCGGAGGTGCTGGATGTTCCACGCGTTCGGCGGGCACCCCCCCGAGTCTCAAGCCGCGAGCCAGGCCGAAACATGAACAACCTTGAACGGGCCCTCCCACATGGGAGAGAGCTTATGCAGTCCCTCCCTGGAGAGAACCCGCCTGAACACGAGGTCTCCTACCTCAAGAGTCCTGGGGCGGATGTTGCAGCAGTGGTATCGTCGTAGCGCTTGTTGGTATCTTGCCGCTCGCAGCGCGGCTTCCCGACGATGCTCCTCCCCCAGCACGAGGTCCGTCCCCCACATGGTGTCCTGCTGCGCCTCGGCGAACGCCAGGACCCGTGCGGAACGACGTCTGACCTCGTGAGGGAGGACTGCTTCAGCTCCATAGACGAGGAAGAACAGGGTCTCGCCAGTTGGCTTGGTCGCGTTCATGCGGATGGACCACAACACGGACTGAAGCTCGTCGTACCAACCTCTGCCGCAGGCCTCCAGCTTCTTCTTGAATGTCCTGGTCTTGAGGCCTCTCAAGACCTCCGCGTTGGCCCGCTCGGCCTGACCGTTGCTCCATGGGTGCGCCACTGAAGTGTAGCATACCTGCGTCCCAAGGTTAGCACAGTATGTTTTGAAGAGATTACTGGTGAACTGCGAACCGTTGTCGGTGATGATGCGGTTCGGCACCCCGAACCGGCTCATGATGCCCTTGATGAACTTGACCGCAGAACCCGCGGGGATGGTGCGGACGGCTTCCACTTCAGCCCACTTGGTGAACTTGTCCACGGTGATGTAGAGGTAGCGATAGCCCCCTGGCGCCCGAGGGAATGGGCCCAGGATATCCAGCCCCCAGACTGCGAATGGCCATGAGAGGGGTATAGTTTGCAGACCTCCCGCCGGCTGATGGATCTGCTAGGCATGGAATTGGCAGGCCTCGCAAGCCTTCACCAGTTCGACGGCATATTGAGCGCAGTAGGCCAATAGAAACCGCTGCGGAACGCCTTGCCAACGAGGGTCCGCGATGACGAATGATGCCCACAGTCTCCACCGTGTATATCTGCCAGCAGTTCCTTCCCTTGCTCCCTGGAGATGCAGCGTAGGGATACATCATTTGGTCGCTTCCAGTAGAGCTCTCCATCCCTGATGCAGTATGATGTGGCTTGCCGCGCCACACGCTCCGCTTTCTCCTCCTTCTCCGGCAAGGTCCCTTGCGTCAAGTAGCTCCGGAGCTCTGTGATCCAGCACCCCTCCTGAGGCTCCATCATCAAGAGCAGGCGCGCTCCTAAGGCCGGGCCACAGACCGAGGCTCCCGAGGCTGGTGGCTGAGGGAGCTCCTCCCGAGGCTGTGCCGCGCTTGATAGTGATGGCGTGGCCAAGGGCTTGAAGAGCCTCTCCTCGAAGACGCCAGGCTCCTGAGGTAGCCGCCCGGATGCTCGTTTGGCGATGTCGTCGGCCTCCTGATTGGTGCCACGGGGCACATGCTGCAACTCCAGCCCCAGGCTGCTTCTCCATCCTGCGGACCTCCATGGTAGGCTTCCATGTGCTCATCCTCGCTCGTATACCTTGTTGGAGAAGTTGACGAGGAGTTGTGAATCACCCTTGATGGTAAGGCGCTACACTCCAAGGGCAGCTGCGGCCTTCAGGCCAGCTATTAGGCCTTCATATTCTGCTATGTTGTTGGAGACCTTTTCTCCATGCTGGAAACAGAGCTGCACGGCGTAGAAGAGCTTGTCCTGAGTAGGAGATATGAGCACCGCTCCAGCCCAGCGCGTGCAGAGAATGCCCGTCAAGTACATGACCCAACCTTCCGGCGCCTCGCTTCCCGGGGAGAGGGATCGATCCTCATCAGCCTTGAGGCCCCGCGCCTCCGTCCATTCTGCCAGGAAATCCGCTAACGCGGCCCCCTTGATGACTCTGGTTGTGCTGAATTCGAGCTGAAACGCTTGCAGTTCAATGTTCCACTCAGCGACTCTTCCAGCTGAGTTAGGGCTCCTAAGCACCCTTTCCAAGGGGTATGCTGAGACAACCTTGATGGGGTGGCCCTGAAACTAATGCCGCAGCTTGCGCGAGGCCACCAATAGCACGAGGAGGAGTTTCTGAGGCATGGGGTACCGTGCCCTCACTTCTCGCAACACCGTGCTGACGAAGTACATAGGGTGTTCAACGAGGTTTGGAGTGCTGGTGTCGATGGCGCCCTCCGGAGACCGTGGCGCCTCCTGAGGCAGTGGAGCCTCCAGAGGCCGGTCGCCAGTGGGAGGGGTCTCTTCTGTCCTGAGTGCATTTCCCTGCGGCGGCTGATCCTTCTCGGTTGTGGTAGTGGTCTCTGTGGGTCTTCCTTGATCCTGCTTCGCCTTGACCCGGTCAGTTGCCGCGGCTTTGATCCGACGGTCCTCCCTAACCGCCACCAGGGCTGTACTGGTAGAGTAGGGAGTGGCTGCAAGGTAGAGCACCAGGGGTTCCTGTGGGCGCGAGGCCACCATTACTGGAGGGCTGGTTATGTACCTCTTGAGATCTTGGAACGCTTTGTCGGCCTCTTCAGTCCATTCAAAGGGCCCCTTTTTCTTCATTAGCTGGAACAAAGGCAGCGCTCGCTCCCCCAACTTGGAGATGAAGCGTCCTAGTGATGTCACGCGCCCGGTGAGCTTCTGCATTTCTCTGAGGGTCTTTGGCGGGCTCATGTCCTCGACTGCCTTGACCTTTTCTGGGTTAGCTTTGATGCCTCGGTGGGACACGGGGAAGCCCAAGAGCTTGCCTGAGGGGACCCCAAACACACACTTCTCCGGGTTGAGCCGCAGGTTCACTGCGTTGAGGCTCGCGAAGGTTTCCTCCAGGTCTTGTATCAGGGTTTTGGCCTCACGAGACTTCACCACGATGTCATCGACGTAAGCCTCAACATTCTTCCCGAGCTGCGGGCCCAGGGTGATGTGCATCAGCCGCTGAAAGGTCGCCCCTGCATTGCGCAGCCTGAACGGCATGCATGTGTAGCAATACACCCCACATGGGGTCAGGAAATCCGTTTTCTCCACATCTTCTACCGCCATCTTGATCTAGTGATACCCAGAGAAGGCATCCAAGAAACATAACAGGTCGCACTCGGCGGTGGAATCGACGATCTGATCGATGCGAGGGAGCGAAACGGATCTTGCGGGCAGGCTTTGTTGAGGTTGGTGAAGTCGACACACATCGTTCCTCCCCCTTTCTTTGGCACGGCGACCGGTTGGCCAACCAGTCCGGTGTCGGACCTCATGAATGACCCTGCAGCTTCCAACTTGCGGGTCTCTTGGACGATGAAAGCCTGCTTTTCAGTGGACTGCCGCCTTGCCTTCTGCTTCACGGGGCGGACATTGGGGCACACGTTGAGGTGGTGCTCGATTACGCCCCTAGGGATCCCCGCCAGCTGATCAGGCTCCCATGCGAATACCTTCTTGTTTGCGCGCAGGAACTTGACCAGGGCCTCCTCCAGCTCGGGCTCGAGGTTGGCGCCTATGGTGAAGGTGGCGTTAGAGGATCCGTCCTCGTCGACAAGTATCTACTTGGTTTCCAACTTGTCCTGGGTGAACAGCTGCTTCTTCTTGGCCGGCGCAGCCCCCTTGGGCTCAGGGGCATCTGAGTCGGCAGGCTGCACCGACGCCGCCGCCTTGAAGGCGAGCTTGAGCACTTGCAACGCATCTCCAGTGTCTCCGGACACGGTGAGGACGCCGTTGCTCCCGGGCATCTTCATGAGGTTGTACGCTGGGTGAGTCGCGGCCATGAATCGGGCCAGTGCTGGGTAGCTGAGGATGGCGTTGTAGGGAGGCCAATGTGGGCGATGTCGAAGTCGATTAGCTCCGTGCGGAAGTTGTCGTAGGTGCCGAAGGTTACCAGGAGACGGATTTTCCCCAGGGAGCTGGATGACCCGCCCCCGACGCCCAAGAATGGCCGGCTGGGCTGAAGCCGCTCCGGTGGTATGTGGAGGAGGCTGAAGGCTTCAACCGAGAGCACGCTGAGGCCCGTGCCGCCGTCGATGAGGGTCCTGGTGATGGCCACCTGGCAGATGGTGGGGGTGCACATCACTGGGAGCGCGCCCGAGCAGGCTGAGTTGGAGGGGTGGTCCTCCGAGCTGAAGGCCAGATCGGCCTTGGGCGCCGACCGGCCTGGGGGAGCCCCCTACCGCATGGAGGCAGTGCCGACCCGGCGGACGAATGGCTTGATGTGGCGGCCTGAAGGTGGCGCCTGCGAGCCGTCCAGGAGTGCCGCGACGACCGGGGGCACCGGCGCAGCATGTTGGGCGAGGAAGAGGTTGCGCAGCTCTTCCCAAGAGGCCACAGAAGCCGCCGGTAGGTGGAGCAGCCACATGCGCGGGGCGTCGGTGAGGGCCATGGGAAGCCAGTTAGCCATGACCCTGTCGTCGCCTCCTGCTTCGAGGATGGCCTCCTCGTACGCCAGCAGGAAGGCCAGCGGATCAGTTGTGCCGTTGTAGCGCGGCGGCGTCTCCGGCTTGAACTTGTCCGCACCTGCCGCAAGGCTGGGGCCAAACTCGAGCCCCAGCCCCACAAGGCCGGGCGACGGAGCGGGCGGCGCGCTGCTGATCGCAGGGTGAGTCGCGGTGTCGGCGGAGAGCGGGTTAGCGGAAGGGAGACCTCCGGCGCACCCCTACCTGGCACGCCAAATGTCGGATTTCGGGTTCTGGCTGACCCTCTAGGTTCAAACACTGGGGTGCGCGCGGAGATCTCGCCCTCTACCTGCCTGCACCTCGCCGCCTTGCTAGGATCTAAACTATGCAAGGAACAACACAAGAGACACATGGTTTATACTAGTTCGGGCCACCATTGTGGTGTAATACCCTACTCTAGTTTGTGGTGTGGTGGATTGCCTCTTGGGCTGATGATGAACAATACAAGGAAGAGCAGCCTCGCGAGGGTCTGTTCTTGGCTGGTGCAATGAACTGCTAGGGGGAGTTCAGTCGCACCTCTCTCTCTCCATCTTTCTCTATGCGATCTCCAAGATTTCTAGATGCCTCTACCCTATGGGTGGCTAGTCCTATTTATAGGCAAAGGCCCTGGGCCTCTTCCCAAATATTGAGCGGGAAGGGCGCCAACAATTGACCAGTTTGAAGGGGAACATCTAGTACACTTATCCTGACTAAAGTTGGTCCTCGCCTGTCAAAGGCTCTGGTGGTGACGCCGGCTTGGGCTCCACGCTGACTTCCTTCCTGCCGTTGCGACGATCTTGGTCTCGTTGCACCGAAACGGATGCCTTTCCTTGATGCTCTTGCCTGCGCTTGCTCCCTTTGCACCAAAGAGGAAAGGAGGACACTGCGCGGGCTGGCACCCGCCTGGCGCCCTTGGTCGTCATGGCTTGCGTCATGGGCACCTCGTGAGGTACCCCGCCTTGATCTCTCCGCCTCCTCGCGAGCCAGCCTGACGAGGCCGTGCCTGAGGAAGCTCCCTGTCGTCCGCCTTACGAGGCTTGGCCCCTCACGAGGGTCTTGAGCTTGTGCTGATGAAGATGGGCCATGCTGGGCCACCCCTTGAGCCACGCCGCAGGCCGCAGGCAGGCAAGTTTGGGTACCCCCGTTCACAGAACGCCGACAGGGGCTGCATCATCAAAACCCAAAGAAGCACCCAAAGCTGCCTCCAAACCAAAGAGTGCACCAAAGAGGAATACCAGGAACATATCTGCTACTGAGAAGAACAAGGCCCCAAAGCTTGAGCACATTCTTTCAAGAAGAAGAAGATGAAGAGCAAATCCTGAGAAAGTTGAAGCCAAAGATTCCAGACCACAATGATGCTCATCCTGTGGCTGAGAACATGAAGATCAGGAGAGACTCAGGGTTGAGGCTATGGAGAGAGTCAGATCCATATGCCACAAGAAGAAGGACTGCTGTTGACTACAGGTTCCACATAAAGGAACAGCAGGACTTCTATGAAACAATCTTATTGGACAAGAAGCCTATGGTGTGTGATATGAGGTGGGTCGACTGGACCTACATAAAGGAGAATGAGGAACACTATCCTGGTGTGTACGATAGTTTTAGTGCTTGTGGAGTTGCAGACTTTGTTGGGCAGAAGCTCACAAAGTGGAATGAGGAGCTCATAATGCAATTCTACTCCACAACCCACTTCTATCCACATGGCAGGATAGTATGGATGTCTGAAGGTACAAGGTACCAATCAACTATTGAGGAATGGGCAAATCTGATCAATGCACCAAAGGAGGAAGAGGATGACTTGGATGTTTATGCCAAGAAAAAGATGGATCATAACACAATGGCACGTATGTACAAAGAGATTCCTGAAGCAGATCTTGAGACTCACCATTTTGGATCAGTGAAACACTTGCTGTCAGGACTGCCTACTATCAATTGGATCCTTAGGCACACTCTCTTGCCCAAGTCTGGTGATCACAGGATGATCAGAGGCCATGCTATAAACTTGCTACATATATTTGATGTGCCACAGAAATTCAAGGTCATGAGACTTATAGTTGAGACTATCAAAAGGACAGCTGCTGACCAGAAAAGAAGTTGTGGATATGCCCCACAGATCCAGGAGCTGATAAACTCCAAGATGGGCACAGGCACATACCTGTTGGATAAGGAGCATATGCCTATTTATCCAGATTTCGAGGACAACCAAGTGGTTATGGATGAAGATGAACCATCCTCAGTGCAAGCACAGGCTAAAAAGGAGAAGGCAAGGGCAGAGAAGGCTGCTAAGATGCCAACATTGGAAGAGGCATCCCAGTACCTTCTGAAGAGCAAACAAGATCAACTCGGCTACTTGATTGCATCCACTCTAAAGATTGAGAAGGGGTTGGCCACCTTAACTCGAAACCTGGAGAGCTTGGAGAGGATCATGGAGCAGAAGTTCTATGACATGGATATAAAGGTCACTGAGATCCAGTCTGTTGTTGAGCAGCTTCAGGATGACACGCAGGAGAGGAAGGGCAAGTCAACCACAGATGCATTTTCCAGAGTGCCTAGAGCTCACAGATCAGCTGCAGTGCCAGTGACAGATACTAGAGCCACTTCATCTGCACCAGCTACAGCTTCAGTGCCACCAGCTCCAGCACCTACTCCACCAGCTCCATCTACATCAACAGATGCTTTCGTCCTTGGCGTCATGTCTACTCCACCACCAGAAGATCAAGCCTGAGAGTCGATTTAGTACTATGCATTTTCTATGAACTTTTTGGTAACTTGTTGCCAAAGGGGGAGAAAAATATATAGATCATAGGCTTTGAGAGAGATGTTGCTTTTTGTTCTCTCTTGCTTGGTGGTTAAACTTTATTTGCTTGTTTGAGATACATTATGTCTGTGTGATACCTGGATGATCATTGTTTGATCATATGCTACAATTATGCTTGTTGGATGACATTATCCTTTTTATTCCTATGTGATCATTCATTTTGCTTGGGGATGAGTGCATGTATTTAATCATTATCATTTTGAGCGCTCCACCAAGATGTATGTGACATGGAAGAGTTACCCATGAGCCTAACTCCTTGTGCATTTGCAGTCCAAAGCAAATCTTAAACTATGCACAAAATTAGGGGAGCTCTTGCTTATCACATACTTCTCAAAGCGACAATGTTTTACACTCTTATTATCATTTGTCGAAGCTTTGATCTATATGTTGTCATCAATTACCAAAAAGGGGGAGATTGAAAGTGCAACTGTCCCTAGGTGGTTTTGGTAATTCCTAACAACATATAGCTCATTGAGCTAACATCATTCCAAGATAAATATTTCAGGAAAAGCTCAATGGATGGCATGGCATGGATGAGAAAAGTGGATCCCTCAAATTGCTAAGGATAAAAGGATTGGCTCAAGCTCAAAAGCTCAAGACTCTACATTTTATATTTTAGTGATCCAAGATCACATTGAGTCTATAGGAAAAGCCAATATTATCAAGGAGGGATGAGGTGTTGCTTAATGAGTTTCTTGCTCCAAAGTGCTTAGTGATATGCTCCAAAACCCTCACCTACTTTCTCATATCCACATATGACCTAAACCCAAAGTCAAACTCGGCCCTACGAATCTTTCTACCCGCGCCACCGAGTTCGGATGTCATAGCCACTGCCACAAACCCTAGGCAAATCGGTCTCACCGATAGGGATCTCGGTCTCACCGAGATGGGATTGTAATCTCTCTGTTTCCCTTCGTAACGTTTCGGTCCTACCGAGATGAGCGATCGGTCCCACCGAGATTGCAATGTAAACTTTCTGTTTCCCTTCCGTAACATTTCGGTCTCACCGAAAAGAGCGAATCGGTCCCACCGAGTTTACCTGACCAACTCTCTGGTTAGCTTATTACCAAAATCAGTCTCACTGAGTTTGTGTAATCGGTCTCACCGAGATCACGTTATACCCTAACCCTAACCATATCGGTCCTACCGAGTTGCATGTCGGTCCCACCGAAAAACCTAACGGACACTAGATTTTCTGAATCGGTCCGACCGAGTTTATCAATTCGGTCCCACCGAGTTTGGCAAGTTGTGTGTAACGGTTGGATTTTGTGTGGAGGCTATATATACCCCTCCACCTCCTCTTCATTTGTGGAGAGAGCCATCAGAACAAACATACACTTCCAACTTGCTGTTTCTGAGAAGGAACCACCTACTCATGTGTTGAGGCCAAGATATTCCATTCCTACCATATGAATCTTGATCTCTAGCCTTTCCCAAGTTGCTTTACACTCAAATCTTCTTTCCACCAAATCCAAATCCTGTGAGAGAGAGTTGAGTGTTGGGGAGACTATCATTTGAAGCACAAGAGCAAGGAGTTCATCATCAACACACCATTTGTTACTTTTTGGAGAGTGGTGTCTCCTAGATTGGCTAGGTGTCACTTGGGAGCCTCCGACAAGATTGTGGAGTTGAACCAAGGAGTTTGTAAGGGCAAGGAGATCACCTACTTCGTGAAGGTCTACCGCTAGTGAGGCAAGTCCTTCGTGGGCGACGGCCATGGTGGGATAGACAAGGTGGCTTCTTCGTGGACCCTTCGTGGGTGGAGCCCTCCATGGACTCGCGCAACCGTTACCCTTCGTGGGTTGAAGTCTCCATCGACGTGGATGTACGATAGCACCACCTATCGGAACCACGACAAAAACATTTGTGTCTCCAATTGCATTTGAATTCTCCAAACCCTTCCCTTTACATTCTTGCAAGTTGCATGATTTACTTTCCGCTGCTCATATACTCTTTGCATGCTTGCTTGAATTGTGTTAAGATTGCTTGACTTGTGCTAAGATAGCTAAAATATGCCAAAGACTAAAATCGGGAAAAGGATAAGTTTTTAATTGGTCAAGTAGTCTAATCACCCCCCTCCTCTAGACATACTTTCGATCCTACACCTATCCAGGCAGGTAATCCACACCCGCCCCCATCCTCCTCCTCCTTCCACATCCCACATGCCCCGACCGCCGGCGCGAGCGCGACACCTTCCACCCAAATCACTGACCCCTCCACCAAATAAGCGCCGGCCTAAGCCATGGTGCATGCAGCATAGCCAGGACCTCAAGGAGCATTTGGCAGCGGAGAAGCAAATCGCGGCCGCACGCGCGGATGAGGTCGCGATGGCTGCCATTTGTGCCGACCGCCAGATCATGGAGGAGCAACTTGCCGTCGAGACCACCGTTGACGCCTCACGCGCCGACGCCGCGATGCGGTTGGCTGCTTTAAACGACAGTTCGTAGCGTTTTCTCATGGCCACCGTCGGTACCTTCGACGAAGACTACGAGGTGTTTTCTCAGCGTGCACGTGCTTACCTCATCTCGAGAGCCAGCAGGTTGGTGCCCGGAGCGGCTCAGGCAACTCACCACTACAACGAGGGCACCCACAATGCGGAGGCCTCGCCCTCTTCCATGTCCAAGGAGCCAATCGTCATCGATATCTCCGACAATGAGGAGTAGCTTGTCTTATTAGCTCACTATAAGGACCCATGTTCAGTTTGCTAGCTACTGCCTTTCCTTAACAAATTCTAGTGAATTGTGCTATCTACTTTCACCATGCAATCTTCTTCTATAGTGTATATGTTCTATATGTCTTGCAATGTGGTGTTCAATTAACTGCTTGGTTTAATTCTGCAAATGCGATGTTCAATTCTTCAGGGTGCAATATTTCCAAGTTGTTAAGAATGCTTGGTTTGGTTAACTGTCTGATCTTCTATTAGGAGTTTGTTATATTGTTCAATTGGTGTTTAGTTAACTGCTTGGTTCATTTGTTGTGGCTTGGTTCACCTGTTGTGGTGTTTAGTTAACTGCTTGGTTCAATTCTGCAATGCGATGTTCAATTGTTGTGGCTGCATTCTCTTATTGTATACCATGTGAGGAATAAATCGAATTTGGCTATACTAAATACATGAGAAACAAATACAATTGCTATATTTCCAAGTTGTTAAGCATGCTTGGTTTGGTTAACTGTCTGATCTTCTATTAGGGGTATGTTATATTGTGCAATGTGGTGCTCAGTTAACGTTTGGTTCATTTGTTGTGGTGTTTGGTTAACTGCTTGGTTCAATTCTGCAATGCGATGTTCAATCATTGTGGCTGCATTCTCTTATTGTATACCATGTGAGGAATAAATCGAATTTGGCTGCACTTAATACATGGGAAACATATACAAGTGCTATATTTCCTAGTTCTTAATCATGCTTGGTTTCGATAAATGGGTTTTCCATGTGGCTTGAATTAATCTGATGAATCTGTAATGTGCTTATTTTTCATCAACATATTTTACTAATAGCATGCGAACCCTTACTTAACCTGATGACTAACTACCTTATATGTGTTGCAAGGAAACAATGGGAAGCACTGAGGTTTACAAGATGGTACTGACTATTATACCTTGCCTTTTTTTATTCCTTTGCCTCGTTTCCAATATAGAGAAGATATTTATGCACATCCTTGTTTTCAAGGTTCACTGATGATTACCTCTCAAAACCACCTCTGTGGTCAGGAGGCGAGGAATGTTTTCATACAACACCCACGGTTCAATATTGAAGTGTTCCTGAAGAGGTCGAAGGATGGACGGTCAATCATCCACAGGCACTAGCCTAAAGTTACAAAGACCTTCAACATGAATGAAGGCTCAATATTCACCTTCCGCTTCAGTAGTTTTCCAGATGAGATGCATCTCTGTACCGTCTATGATGTTAATTTCGAAAGGTTCTAGATGTTGCATGTGAAACTTGATGATGGTGCAGTTGTGTAATGGGGTAGCTGAGTGCTGAAGCTATATCATGTTGTACTCCGATGTATTTCAATTATGAAATCCTGCTTCCTTGATATGGAAATGGAATATATTATGTGCTTAATATGAATGCCAATTAGATTAGTAAATGTATTATTAATAATAGGCCAATTAGCCTGCTAATTGGCCAATTAGCTCGCTAATTGGGTTTTCTTATTGCAAACGTTAATGAGAAAACACCGTGGGCGAAGACCTAAGGCAACACACATAGTTTCTAGGAATAAACCGTGTTGGATTAATGAACAATCACACATGACACTCTCTTCAAAACTGTTTGCGTTATGCCACCTTGCATAAACGTTTTCCTTGTAGCGACTGTGTGGGATGTATATACGAACGGAAACGTTTAGTGGTGACTGACTGTGTGGGATGTACTTACGACTAGAAATGATTTTGCCTGTATAATTGTATTTTTTTGAGCACTAATGTACGCATTTCTGTATTTGAGTGCTCGCCTGTCGCACACGACCTCATTTTGCGAGCATGTGTGCCAGGAGGGCATATCCCCAATGGTTTCTGGGTCGTGTGGGAAGGACCCCCCCTATCGCGCACACTCACTTGGCGACGGTTCCAAATGCCGTCGCGGAAAGGGGTAAAAAACTGTGTGTTTAGGACCGACGCCCACAAGTGACAACTAACCCTACGGTGTGATCCACGCGCACGCTCATATGATGGGCACCAAAGGACAGCAACATAACCACAAGCAAATTAAACCAATCATAGCAATTCACCAATTACCGATAGGACAACGAAAATCTACTCAGACATCATAGGATGGCAACACATCATTGGATAATAATATGAAGCATAAAGCACCATGTTCAAGTAGTGGGTACAACGGGTTGCGGGAGAGTGGACCGCTGTAGATAGATGGGGGAAGGTGATGGAGATGTTGGTGAAGATGACGGAGGTGTTGGTGTAGATTGCGGTGACGATGATGGCCCCGGCGGCGTTCCGACGCCACCAGGAGAGAGGGAGAGAGAGCCCCCCTTCTTCTTCTTCTTCCTTGACCTTCTCCCTAGATGGGAGAAGGGTTTCCCCTCTGGTCCTTGGCTTCCATGGCATGGATCTGTCTCTTTGTCTCTCTCTGTTTCTGCGCTCCCTGATTCTGCCCTTTCACCGTTTCTTATATTCCCGGAGATCCATAACTCCGATTGGGCTGAAATTTGGACACGATTTTTATCCGGATATTGGCTTTCTTGCGGCGAAAGAAGGGCACCAACCGCCTTATGAGGTGGCCATGAGGGTCAGGGGCACGCCCCCTGCCTTGTGCCCCCCTCGGGCATCGTCTCGCGTTGATTCTTCTTCCCAAAAATCACATATATTCCAAAAAAATCTCCGTCAGTTTTATCCCATTTGGACTCTGTTTGATATGGATTTTCCGCGGAACAAAAAACATGCAACAAAAAGGAACTGGCATTGGGCACTGGATCAATATGTTAGTCCCAAAAATAGTATAAGAATTTGCCAAAAGTATATAAAAGTTGTAGAATATTGGCATGGAACAATAAAAAATTATAGATACGACGGAGACATATCAGCATCCCCAAGCTTAATTCCTGCTCGTCCTCGAGTAGGTAAATGATAAAAAAGATACTTTTTGATGTGGAATGCTACCTAGCATAATCTTGATCATGTAACCTAATCATGGCATGAATATTACGACACGAGTGATTCAAAGCAATAGTCTATCTTTTGACATTAAGACAATAATACTTCAAGCATACTAATAAAGCAATCATGTATTTTCAAAATAACATGGCCAAAGAAAGTTAAACCTACAAAATCATATGGTCTGGCTATGCTCCATCTTCACCACACAAAATATTCAAATCATGCACAACCCCGATGACAAGCCAAGCAATTGTTTCATACTTTTGACGTTCTCAAACCTTTTCAACTTTCACGCAATACATGAGCGTGAGCCATGGACATAGCATTATAGGTGGAATAGAATATGATGGTGGAGGTTGTGTGGAGAATCCAAAAAGGAGAAAGTCTCACATCGACGCGGCTAATCAACGGGCTATGGAGGTGCCCATCAATTGATGTCAATGTGAGGAGTAGGGATTGCCATACAACGGATGCACTAGAGCTATAAGTGTATGAAAGCTCAAACTGAAACTAAGTGGGTGTGCATCCAACTTACTTGCTCATGAAGACTTAGGGCATTTGAGGAAGCCCATCGTTGGAATATACAAGCCAAGTTCTATAATGAAAATTCCCACTAGTATATGAGAGTGATAACTCAAGAGACTCTCTATATGAAGAACATGGTGCTACTCTGAAGCACAAGTGTGGTACAAGGATATTAACATTGTCCCTTCTCTCTTTTCTGTCATTTTTTTATTTTTTTTCTCCTTTTTTAGGCTTCTTTGGCCTCTCTCATTTTTTTGGGGCTTATTTGGCCACTTTTATTTTGATAACCTCACAGGGGACAATGTTCTAATAATGATGATCATCACACTTTTATTTACTTACGACTCAATATTACAACTTGATACTAGAACAAAGATATGATTCTATATGAATGCCTCTGGCGGTGTACCGGGATGTGCAATGATCTAGCGTAGCAATGACATAAAAAAACAGACAAGCCATGAAAACATCATGCTAGCTATCTTACGATCATGCAAAGCAATATGACAATAAATGCTCAAGTCATGTATATGATGATGGAAGTTGCATGGCAATATATCTCGGAATGGATATGGAAATGCCATGATAGGTAGGTATGGTGGCTATTTTGAGGAAGATATAAGGAGGCTTATGTGTGACAGAGCGTATCATATCACAGGGTTTGGATGCACCGGTGAAGTTTTCACCAACTCTCGAGGTGAGAAAGGGCAATGCACGGTACCGAAGAGGCTAGCAATGATGGAAGGGTGAGAGTGCGTATAATCCATGGACTCAACATTAGTCATAAAGAACTCACATACTTATTGCAAAAATCTATTAGTCATCAAAACAAAGTACTATGCGCATGCTCCTAGGGGGATAGATTGGTAGGAAAAGACCATCGCTCGTCCCCGACCGCCACTCATAAGGAAGACAATCGATAAATACCTCATGCTCCAACTTCGTTACATAATGGTTCACCATACGTGCATGCTACGGGGATCACAAACTTCAACACAAGTATTTCTACAATCCACAACTACCCACTAGCGTGACTCTAATATCACCATCTTTATATCGCGAAACTATTGCAAGGAATCAAACATATCATATTCAGTGATCTACAAGTTTTATGTAGGATTTTATGACTAACCATGTAAATGACCAATTCCTGTCATCTCTCTAAATAGATATAAGTGAAGCAAGAGAGTTTAATTCTTTCTATATGCCCACGCTCTAACAAATATAAGTGAAGCAAAAGAGCATTCTACAAATGGCGGTTTTCTATGTGAAGAGGAACACGAAATCCAAACTTCAAATGATATAAGTGAAGCACATGAAGCATTCTATAAAGCCATACTCAAAAGATATAAGTGAAGTGCAAAGAGCATTCTATAAATCAACCATGTACTATCTCATACCAGCATGGTGCATCAAAGAAAAGTGAAAACTAAATGCCAAAGACGCTCCAAGATTTGCACATATCACATGAACGAAACGAATCCAAAAACATACCGATATTGCGAGGTTCGAGTCCCCGCGCACCTCCAGGCGTTGAATGCCCATGGAGACTGCCATCCGGAGACCATGTAACAGTGCCTCATATTCGGCGGCATTGTTGGAGTCTGTATACAGTACTTGAAGTACATATTGGACTGTATCTCCGGTGGGGGACGTCAATACGACGCCAGCCCCCAGACCGGCCAACATTTTAGAGTCGTCGAAGTGCATAATCCAGTTTGAGTATGTGCCGTATTCCTTAGGGAGTTCGGCTTCTGTCCATTCGGTGACGAAATCGGTCAATACCTGCAACTTAATAGCTCGCCGAGGTTTATATGTTATGTCGAACGGGAGGAGCTCTATGGCCCATTTGGCAATCCGGCCTGTGGCGCCGCGGTTGTTTATTACGTCGTTCAGTGGCACTTCAGAGGCCACTGTAATTGAACAATCTTGAAAGTAGTGTCGTTGTTTCCGGGATGCCATGAATACCGCATACGCTATCTTTTGATAATGCGGGTACCGTGATTTGCATGGGGTGAGGACAGTGGATGCATAATATACCGGCCTTTGAAGGTGGAATTTATGTCCGTCCGTTTCTCGTTCGATGACGAGTGTTGCGCTTACGACTTGATTAGTCGCTGCTATGTATAGCAGCATCGGTTCGCCGATGTTTGGCGCGGCTAGGATTGGGTTGGTGGCCAGTATGGCTTTTATTTCTTCTAGTCCGGCCGTGGCAGCATCCGTCCACTCGAAGTGTTCGGTGCGCCGAAGAATGCTATAAAGGGGTAGTGCCTTTTCTCCTAATCGGGAGATAAAGCGACTTAAGGCCGCAACGCATCTAGTTAATTCCTGGATTTGCTTGAGGTCTGTTGGGATGGTCAATTGTGACAGGGCTCGGATTTTAGCCGGATTTGCTTCAATACCTCTACTGGAGACGATGAAACCCAGGAGCTTTCCGGCGGGCACGCCGAAAATGCATTTTTCCAGATTGAGCCTGATGTCGTATGTTCGGAGGTTGTTGAACGTAAGCCTCAAGTCGTCTATCAAAGAGTCGACGTGTCTGGTTTTGACGACCACATCGTCTACGTATGCTTCCACTGTTTTGCCGATTTGCTTTTCCAGGCATGTCTGAATCATGCGTTGATACGTTGCACCGGCGTTCTTAAGCCCGAAAGGCATTGTGTTGAAACAGAAGGGGCCGTATGGCATGATAAACGCCGTTGCGGCTTGGTCGGGCTCGGCCATCTTGATTTGGTGGTAGCCGGAGTATGCATCGATGAAGCACAATGAGTCATGTCCCGCGGTGGCGTCGATAATTTGATCGATGCGGGGGAGGGGGAAGGGATCCTTTGGGCAAGCTTTATTGAGGTCTTTGAAGTCGACACATAAGCGCCGATTTGTCCTTCTTTGGTACCAAAGCACCAGGTTTGCTAGCGGTCAGGGTGTTTTATTTCTCTGATGAATCCGGCCTCCAATAACTTGGCTAGCTCCTCGCCCATAGCTTGTCGCTTAGGTTCGGAGAAGCGCCGAAGGGTCTGCTTGACCGGCTTGAACCCTTTTAGAATGTTAAGGCTATGCTCGGCCAACTTGCGTGGGATTCCTGGCATATCTGATGGGTGCCAGGCAAATATATCCCAATTCTCGCGCAGGAACTCCCGTAGTGCGGCGTCCACATCGGGTTTTAACTGTGCCCCAATTGAGGCTGTTTTGGTAGGGTCCGTTGGGTGGACTTGGAATTTGACTATTTCATCTGCTGGTTTGAAAGAGGTGGACTTGGGTCTCTTGTCGAGTATCACGTCGTCCCTGTCCATGGTCAAGCGTAGCGCAGTTAACTCCTGTGCCACTAGGGCTTCGGATAGTGCCTCAAGGGCTAGTGCGGTTGTTTTGTTTTCGGCGCGAAGCGCTATGTCCGGATCACTAGCTAGAGTGATAATTCCATTGGGCCCAGGCATTTTGAGCTTCATGTACCCGTAATGGGCTATAGCTTGGAAGATCGTGAATGCCTCCCGCCCTAAGAGGGCGTGGTATCCGCTACTGAACGAGGCCACTTGGAATGTTATTTCTTCGGACCTGTAATTTTCCGGTGTGCCAAATACCACATCTAGTGTGATTTTCCCAGCGCAACGTGCCTCCCGACTGGGGATGATTCCTCTAAAGGTTGTGCTGCTTTGCTCAATGCGGTTCCAGTCTATTTCCATTTTGTGAAGAGTTTCCTCGTAAATGAGGTTTAATCCGCTGCCGCCGTCCATGAGCACTTTAGTGAGCCGAAAGCCGTCCACAATTGGACTAAGGACTAATGCGGCTGGTGCTCGGGCTGTTCGGCATTTAGGTTCGTCACTGGAATTGAAGGTGATAGCCGTGTCGCTCCATGGATTTATTGCTGCCACCTGGCAGATCTCGGCAAGGCTGCGGAGTGCTCGCTTGCGCCTATTATTTGAGGCGAATGTCTTGAAGACCGTTAAGACTGTATTGTAATTCGCGGGATGTTGCTCTGCGGTGTTTTGAATGAGGAGATCCTCACCGCTCTTAGCAACCTGCCGGAGTACCCAACATGCTCTAAGGCTGTGCGTTGGTGTGGTATCCACCATACTGTGAATTTTGCAGGGTCCGTTAAGACATCCCTCCAATACGGTTCCGTGCCCTGCGGTGGGCTTTTGCTTTTTGTGATTGAATCGGGTGACTTCTCCATCATGCAGTACTTCCGTACTATGTCCGCCAAGTCAGCGAAGTGTGCTATCTTGCGGCGGCTTATGGCGTTAAGGATTCCCTTGTCCGTGCAATTATTGCAGAAGAACGAAACTGCGTCTCCCTCTCGACAGTCCTTGACCTTGTTTATTACAAGGAGGAATCTGGACCAATAGTGATGTACTGTTTCCTGGGGCTCTTGTCTAGTGTGGGAGAGATCGCTTGTATCTGGGTGGGTGGGCGGATTTAAGTCCGAACCCTGACCCGATTTGTGATCCGGGGGCATGGGAGTTTCCGATCTTGGAGGTTTGGGCTCCGGGATGTCGCCCGATAGGTCTGGCCCACCGCCTAATTCTACGTTCAAGGCTTGGGGGATGTCCTTCCGTGTACAGGTATCCGGCTCGGAGAGCTCTGGAATCCAGACATAGCTTGTCCTCAAGATTGAAGGAAAATTACCGCATTGTTCCTCCACCACCGCTATCTGATGGGTGACCGGCGGAGAGTTAATCTCCCTTTGGTCGGGTTTAAGACCGATCCGATCATAGTTCGTAGCGACTCCCAAAGCGGCGATGCGGTCCAAGAGCTCATTTAGGGAAGAGAGCTCCATCGGATCCATCTACTCGGCAAATTCCGAGCCGACGTGGAGGCTGTTTTCGATGACCCGAGAAGTCATCATCGGCGCAGCAGCAGAACGGGCGGTCATGACGAACTTGCCTAGCCGGAGAGTCTGGCCGACAGCCAGGGCCCCTCCAGAGGTGATGCTGTCCTTGACAACGAGACGAGACATCCTTCCTTATGGCGACGGCACAGTGGAACTCTCAATGAAAGAACCAATGTCGGTGTCAAAACCGGCAGATCTCGGGTAGGGGGTCCCGAACTGTGCGTCTAAGGCGGATGGTAATAGGAGGCAGGGGACATGATGTTTGCCCAGGTTCGGGCCCTCTCTATGGAGGTAATAACCTACTTCCTGCTTGATTGATCTTGATTAATATGAGTATTACAAGAGTTGATCTACCAAGAGATCGTAGAGGCTAAACCCTAGAAGCTAGCCTATGGTATGATTGTTGTTGTCCTACGGACTAAACCCTCCGGTTTATATAGACACCGGAGGGGGTAGGGTTACCCAGAGTCGGTTAGAACAGAAGGAGATCTACATATCCGTATCGCCAAGCTTGCCTTCCACGCCAAGAGAGTCCCATCCGGACACGGGACGAAGTCTTCAATCTTGTATCTTCATAGTCCAACAGTCCGGCCAAAGGATATAGTCCAGCTGTCCGGATACCCCCTAATCCAGGACTCCCTCACTTGCACTCAATGCTTACTAATTTTAATGCATGTTCATGACTGTTGTCGCTCTCTAGTTGTTCGCTTCCCAGTCTTTTGCTAGCCTCCACTTGTACTAAGCGAGAATACTGCTTGTGCATCCAATCCCTTAAACCCCAAAGTTATTCCATATGAGTCCACTATACCTTCCTATATGCGGTATCTACCTGCTGTTCCAAGTAAATTTGTATGTGCCAAACTCTAAACCTTCACTAAACATTATGTTTTGTATGCTCGAATAGCTCATGTATCAACTAGGGTTGCCCTTATCTTCCATGTTAGGAGGGTTATTCTCACGAGGAGTGGACTCCGCTCCTCATTCACGAGAAAATGGCTGGTCTCCGGGATGCCCAGTCCCATGCTTTATACAAAATAAATCAAAATTAATTGCAAACAAAACTCCCCCTGGGACTGTTGCTAGTTGGAGACACTCGTTGTTTTGAGCAAGTCATGGATTGATGCTTGTTGGTGGAGGGGGAGTATAAACTTTACCATTCTGTTGGGAACCGCCTATAATGTGTGTAGCATGGAAGATATCGCCATCTCTTAGTTGCTATGTTGACAATGAAAGTATGCCGCTCAAAATATTATTTATCTCTATTTCAAAACCGAGCTCTGGCACCTCTACAAATCCCTGCTTCCCTCTGTGAAGGGCCTATCTATTTACTTTTCTGTTGAGTCATCACCATCTTATTAAAAAGCAGTAGCTGGAGAGCACAGCTGTCATTTGCATTCATTACTGTTAATTTATATAGGGTATGACTATGATTGGATCTCTTTTACCATGAATAACAATGTCTAGTCAGTCCTTGATCTTTAAAGGTGTTCTACATTTATGTTTTGCGGTCTCAGAAAGGGCTAGCGAGATACCATCTTGTTATATTATATCATAATTGTTTTGAGAAAGTGTTGTCATCCGAGATTTATTATTATGGCTCGCTAGTTGATTATGCTATTGATATGAGTAAATATGAGACCTGAGAATTATTGCAAATGTGGTTAGTCATAATCTTTGCTGAAAACTTGAATGCTGGCTTTACATATTTACAACAACAAGAGCAAAAAGAATTTGTAGAAGTTTTTCTTTATCACTTTCAGTTTATCAACTGAATTGCTTGAGGACAAGCAAAGGTTTAAGCTTGGGGGAGTTGATACGTCTCCGTCGTATCTACTTTTCCAAACACTTTTGCCCTTGTTTTGGACACTAATTTGCATGATTTGAATGGAATTAATCCCGGACTGACGGACGCTGTTTTCAGCAGACTTTCTGTGGTGTTATTTATGTGCAGAAACAAAAGTTCTCGGAATGACCTGAAACTCCACAGATCGTCTAGTTAAAAATAATAAAAAATCCTCGCCAAAGATTAAGACCAGGGGGCCCACACCCTGTCCACGAGGGTGGGGGCGCCCCCTAGGGCGCCACCCCCTACCTCGTGGGCCCCCTAAGGCTCCTCCGACGCCAACTCCAACTCTATATATTTGCTTTCGGAGAGAAAAAAATCAAGGAGAAGAAATCATCACGTTTTACGATACGGAGCCACCGCCAAGCCCTAAAACCTCTCGGGAGGGCTGATTTGGAGTCTTTTCGGGGCTCCGTAGAGGGGGATTCGTCACCGTCGTCATCATCAACCATCCTCCATCACCAATTTCATGATGCTCACCGCCGTGCGTGAGTAATTCCATCGTAGGCTTGCTGGACGATGATGGGTTGGATGGGATCTATCATGTAATCGAGTTAGTTTTGTTAGGGTTTGATCCCTAGTATCCACTATGTTCTGAGATTGATGTTGCTATGACTTTGCTATGCTTAATGCTTGTTACTAGGGCCCGAGTGCCATGATTTCAGATCTGAACCTATTATGTTTTCATGGATATATGTGTGTTCTTGATCCTATCTTGCAAGTCTATAGTCACCTACTATGTGTTATGATCCGGCAACCCCGAAGTGACAATAATCGGGACCACTCCCGGTGATGACCACAGTTTGAGGAGTTCATGTATTCACTATGTGCTAATGCTTTGTTCCGATTCTCTATAAAAAGGAGGCCTTGATATCCCTTAGTTTCCATTAGGACCCCGCTGCCACGGGAGGGTAGGACAAAAGATGTCATGCAAGTTATTTTCCATAAGCACGTATGACTATATTCGGAATACATGCCTACATTACATTGATGAATTGGAGCTAGTTCTATGTCACCCTATGTTATGACTGTTACATGATGAACTGCATCCGACATAATTATCCATCACCGATCCAATGCCTATGAGCTTTCCATATACTGGTTTTCGCTTATTTACTTTCCCGTTGCTATTGTTACAATTACTACAAAACACCAAAAATATTGCTTTTGCTTTTGTTACCCTTTTATTACCGTTACCACTACTATCATATTACTTTGCTACTAAATACCTTACTGCAGATATTAAGTTATCCAGGTGTGGCTGAATTGACAACTCAGTTGCTGATACTTGAGAATATTCTTTGGCTCCCCTTGTGTCGAATCAATAAATTTGGGTTGAATACTCTACCCTCGAAAGCTGTTGCGATCCCCTACACTTGTGGGTTATCAAGACTAATTTCTGGCGCCGTTGCCGGGGAGCATAGCTCTATTCTTTGATTCACTTGGGATTTATATCTGCTGGACAGTATGAAGAACTTGAAAGACGCTAAGACAACAATTTATCCCTCAACTATGAGGGGAGGTAAGGAACTACCATCTAGCTCTGCACTTGATTCACCTTCTGTTTTGAGTAAGCTTGCGACACCTAAACCTGCTTCTGCTATTCGTTTTGATATGTCGCATGTTATTGATGATGCCACTTCTTCTATGCATGATACTTATGATGAAACTATTTCTATGCTTGATACTACTGTGCCCCTTAGTGAATTTCTTGATGAACAAATTGCTAGGGCTAGAGAGAAAGAAATTATTGATACTGATTATAATGATGAAAGTGATGATGAAGATAGGCCTGTTATTCCTGAGGTTTATATTTTTGGTATGGAAGCCTCTGCAGCTATTTTAGCTTGTAAGGATAGTTATGAACTCAAGAGGTTATTAGCTGAATGGAATAAGCAATCTCTTAGGGATAGAATGAGGCCTGACCCTGCTTTTGCTACTTCACCTATTTGTGTTGCCGATAAGGATTATGAATTCTCTGTTGATCCTCATATAATTACTTTGGTTGAATCTGATCCTTTTCATGGCTATGAATCTGAAACTATTGTGGCACATCTTACTAAATTAAATGATATAGCCACCCTGTTCACTAATGATGAGGGATCTCGCTATTTTTATATCCTTAAAATATTTCCCTTCTCATTAAAGGGTGATGCTAAGATATGGTTTAATTCTCTTGATCCTGGTTGTGTGCGTAGTCCCCAGGATATGATTTATTACTTCTCTACTAAATATTTCCCTGCTCATAAGAAACAAGCCGCCTTAAAGGAAATATACAACTTTGTGCAAATTGAAGAAGAGAGTCTCCCACAAGCTTGGGGGAGGCTTCTCAAGTTACTTAATGCTTTGCCTGATCATCCTCTTAAGAAAAATGAAATACTTGATATCTTTTATAATGGACTAGCCGATGCTTCCAGAGATTACCTGGATAGTTGTGCTGGTTCTCTTTTCAGGGAAAGAACACCGGATGAAGCTGAAATTCTATTGAATAATATGTTGGCCAATGAAAATAATTGGGCACCTCCTGAGCCAGCCCCTGAGCCAACTACTGAGCCTATTCCTAAACCAACTCTGAAGAAGAGAGGTGTTCTATTTCTCAGTCCTGAAGATATGCAAGAGGCAAAGAAATCTATGAAAGAAAAAGGTATTAAAGCTGAAGATATTAAGAATTTACCTCCTATTGAAGAAATACACGGTCTTAATCTACCGCCTGTTGAAGAAACATACGATCTTAATCCATTACCTATTGAAGAACCTCCTGGTCTTGATAACCCGACACAGGTAGTAAAGGTAAATTCTCTTTATAGATATGATAGAGCTGAAATCCCTCCTACTAAAATTGCTAGCCAATGCTTGGATGAGTTTGACAACTTTATGTTTAAGCAAGAAGATTTCAATGCTTATTTTGGTAGACAATTAAAACAAAATGCTTATATGATTAAACACTTGGGTGACTATATGGCTAATATTAGAGGTGAAATTAAACTTGTTATTCTATGGTTGCCACTCAAGTAGAACAAGTACTTAAAGCTCAAAATGATTTGCTCAATGAAATGAATAGTAAGAAAAACGATTATGTTGTTAGTGGCTACTAGAACTGGTAGAATGACTCAGGAACCTTTGTAGCCACCCTAAGAGAATTGAGCAAGATTCTCAGAGAAATAATATTGATGTACCTAGTTCTTCTAAAAGGAATAAAAAGAAAAATGATAGGACTTTGCAAACTTCTAGTGAACCTATTGCTGAACCACGAGAATCCAAATGATATCTCTATGTCCGATCTTTGAAACACAGTCCGTAATGAACATGAACCTAGTGAAAATGTTAATGATGATGTTCATGATGATGCTCAACCTAGTAACGATAATGATGTAGAAGTTGAACCTGTTGTTGATCTTGATAACCCACAATCAAAGAATCAATGTTATGATAAGAGAGACTTTGTTGCTAGGAAACATGGTAAAGAAAGAGAACCATGGGTTCAGAAACCCATGCCTTTTCCTCCCAAACCATCCAAGAAAAAGGATGATGAGGATTTTGAGCGCTTTGCTGAAATGATTAGACCTATCTTTGCGTATGCGATTGACTGATATGCTCAAAATGAATCCTTATGCTAAGTACATGAAAGATATTGTTACAAATAAAAGAAAGATACCAGAAGCTGAAATTTCCACCATGCTTGCTAATTATACTTTTAAGGGTGCAATGCCAAAGAAACTTGGAGATCCAGGAGTACCTACTATACCATGCTCCATTAAAAGAAATTATGTTAAAACTGCTTTATGTGATCTTGGAGCCGGTGTCAGTGTTATGCCTCTCTCTTTATATCACAGACTTGACTTGAATAAGTTGACACCTACTGAAATATCTTTGCAAATGGCTGATAAATCAACTGCTATACCTGTCAGTATTTGTGAGGATGTGCCTGTTGTAGTTGCAACGTTACTATTTTAACGGACTTTGTTATTCTTGATATTCCCGAGGACGATAGTATGTCTATTATTCTTGGAAGACCCTTTTTGAATACTGCAGGGGTTGTTATTGATTGCAACAAAGGCAATGTCACTTTTCATGTTAATGGTAACGAGCATACGGTACACTTTCCAAGGAAACAACCTCAAGTTCATAGTATCAATTCTATTGGAAAAATTCCATCGATTATATTTGGAGGTTTTGAATTTCCTCTTCCTACTGTCAAGAAGAAATATGATATACTTATTGATACGTCTCCAATGTATCTATAATTTTTGATTGCTCCATGCTATATTATCTACTGTTTTGGGCAATATTGGGCTTTATTATCCACTTTTATATTATTTTTGGGACTAACCTATTAACCGGAGGCCCAGCCCAGATTTGCTGTTTTATGCCTATTTCAGTGTTTTGAGGAAAAGGAATATCAGACAGAGTCAAAACGGAACGAAATCAACTAGAGAAGTTATTTTTGGAAGGAAAGCCACCCGATGGACTTGGAGTGCACGTCAGGAAAGAAGGGAGGTGCTCACGAGGGTGGGGGCGCGCCCCCTGCGTCGTGGCCCCCCCTTCGGTCCACCGACGTACTCCTTTCACCCATATATACCCACGTATCCTAAAACTTCCAGAACAGAGATTAGATCGGGAGTTCCGCCGCCGCAAGCCTCTGTAGCCACCAAAACCCTCTCGGGAGCCCGTTCCAGCACCTTGCCGGAGGGGGGAACCCTCACCGATGGCCATCTTCATCACCCGGCGCTCTCCATGACGAGGAGGGAGTAGTTCACCCTCGGGGCTGAGGGTATGTACCAGTAGCTATGTGTTTGATCTCTCTCTCTCGTGTTCTTGATTTGGCACGATCTTGATGTATCGCGAGCTTTGCTATTATTGTTGGATCTTATGTTGCTTCTCCCCCTCTACTCTCTTGTAATGAATTGAGTTTTCCCCTTGAAGTAATCTTATCAAATTGATTCTTTAATGACTTGAGAACACTTGATGTATGTCTTGCCATGTGTATCTGTGGTGACAATGGGATATCACGTGATTCACTTGATGTATGTTTTGGTGATCAACTTGCGGTTCCGCCCATGAACCTATGCATAGGGGTTGGCACACGTTTTAATCGTGATTCTCGGTAGAAACTTTGGGGCACTCTTTGAGGTTCTATGTGTTGGTTGAATAGATGAATCTGAGATTGTGTGATGCATATCGTATAATCATACCCACAGATACTTGAGGTGACATTGGAGTATCTAGGTGACATTAGGGTTTTGGTTGATTTGTATCTTAAGGTGTTATTCTAGTACGAACTTTAGGGCTGTTTGTGACACTTATAGGAATAGCCCAATGGATTGATTGGAAAGAATAACTTTGAGGTGGTTTCGTACCCTACCATAATCTCTTCGTTTGTTCTCCACTATTAGTGACTTTGGAGTGACTCTTTGTTGCATGTTGAGGGATAGTTATGTGATCTATCTATGTTATTTTTGTTGAGAGAACTTGCACTAGTGAAAGTATGAACCCTAGGCCTTGTTTCCTATCATTGCAATACCATTTACGCTCACTTTTACCACTTGTTACCTTGCTGTTTTTATATTTTCAGATTACAAAAGCTTATATCTATCATCCATATTGCACTTGTATCACCATCTCTTCGCCGAACTAGTGCACCTATACAATTTACCATTGTATTGGGTGTGTTGGGGACACAAGAGACACTTTGTTATTTGGTTGCAGGGTTGCTTGAGAGATACCATCTTCATCCTACGCCTCCCACGGATTGATAAACCTTAGGTCATCCACTTGAGGGAAATTTGCTACTGTCCTACAAACCTCTGCACTTGGAGGCCCAACAACGTCTACAAGAAGAAGGTTGCGTAGTAGACATCAAGCTCTTTTCTGGCGCCGTTGCCGGGGAGGCTAGGTAAGTGAAGATATATCTTTAGATCTTGATATCGAATCTTTTTGTTTCTTGTTTTAGCATTAGTTAGTCTATACAAGAAAATTACAAAAAATGGAATTGAGTTTGTCTCATACGCTTCATCTTTTTAATATCTTTCGTGAGTATGATGGAAAGGAAAATTGTGCCAAAGTGTTAGAAGAAGAATGCATTAAATTGTTTGGCACTAAATCTTTGAATGATGAGCATGATTGCAATGTTGTTAGTATGAATTCCTTGAATATCCATGATGCTAATGATATGCAAAGCCACAAGCTTGGGGAAGCTATTTTTGATGAAGATGATATTTTTTGTCCCCCAAGCTTTGATGAGCAAATTTACTATGATGAAAGCATGCCTCCTATCTATGATGATTATTGTGATGACACGTATGCTTTAAAGAATAATGATAACCATGAAATTTGTCATCTTGATCTTAATTCTCAATCATATGATAACTATTTTGTTGAGTTTGCTCCCACTATTCTGAATGAGAAGAATTTTGCTTATGTGGAGAGTAGTAAATTTTATATGCTTGTAGGTCATGAAAAGAATGCTTCAGGTGCTGGTTATATTGTTGAATTCATTCATGTTGCTACTGAAAATTATTATGAGGGAGGAATATATGCTTGTAGGAATTGCAATAATATCAAGTTTCCTCTCTATGTGCTTAAAATTTTGAAGTTATGCTTGTTTTGTCTTCCTATGCTTGTTGATTATTGTTCCCATAAGTTGTTTGCTCACAAAATCCCTATGAATAGGAAGTGGGTTAGACTTAAATATGCTAGTAATATTCTTCATGATGCTCTCTTTATGTTTCAATTCTTATCTTTTATGTGAGCATCATTGAAATCATAATGCCTAGCTAGGGGCGTTAAACGATAGCGCTTGTTGGGAGGCAACCCAATTTTATTTTAGTTTATTACTTTTTGGTTATGTTTAGTAATAAATAATCTATCTAGCCTCTGGTTAGATGTGGTTTTATGTTTTAATTAGTGTTTGTACCAAGTAGAACATTTGGGAAGACTTGGGTGAAGTCTTTATGATCATGCTGTAAAAAAACATAAACTTTAGCGCTCACGAGATTAGCTTCAACTTTTTACTGGAGAGTGATATTTAGTTGATTCTTTTTGCAGATGATTACTAGACAAATTCCTCAGGTCAACAAATTTATTTTAGAATTTTTGGAGTTCCATAAGTTTGCATTAGTTACAGATTACTACAGACTGTTCTGTTTTTGACAGATTCTGTTTTTCGTGTGTTGTTTGCTTATTTTGATGACTCTATGGCTAGTAAAATAGTTTATAAACCATAGAGAAGTTGGAATAAAGTAGGTTTCACCAATATAAATAAATAATGAGTTCATTACAGTACCTTGAAGTGGTGTTTTGTTTTCTTTCGCTAACGGAGCTCACATGTTTTCTGTTAAGTTTTGTGTTGTGAAGTTTTCAAGTTTTGGGTAAAGATTCTATGGACTATGGAATAACGAGTGGCAAGAGCCCAAGATTGTGGATGAACAAGGCACCCCAAGGTAATATACAAGGATAACCAAGCTTCTAAGCTTGGGGATGCCCCGGAAGGCATCCCCTCTTTCGTCTTCGTTCATCGGTAACTTTACTTGGAGCTATATTTTTATTCACCACATGATATGTGTTTTACTTGGAGCGTCCTTTTATTTTGTTAGCATTTGCTTGCTGTTAGTTACAATAATGTTTTGCATCTTTAGTTCCAATAAAAAAGTCAAGGATAGCCTTTGCCATGCTTATTTTGCTAGTATACATGTTGCTGTTTGAAAACAGAAAGTTTACCGCTGTTGCAAAAATTCCCTAGAAAATTCAGAGAGTGGTATAATGTTGAATCTTCTTGCATAATGAGCTCTGATAAATTTATTACAGTGGGAATTTTAGTTCATAATTTTTGGAGTCAGGGAAGTATTGATACTCTTGCATTCTGTACAGACTGTACTGTTTTGGCAGATTGCTGTTATGTTTGCATATGTTTGCTTGTTTAATGGTTCTATTTAAGGATAGGAGTATTAAATATGCAGAGGCATTTAGTATGAAATGTTGAATAATAATCTTAGTGATTTGTTACAGTAGAAAATGATAAGGTTTTGCATTGGTTTATACTAACCTATCTCACGAGTTCTTGTTGAGTTTGGTGTGGATGAAGCTTTTGAGAAATAGAGAAACCATGATATGAGAGGAATTAAGGAGACACAAAAGTTCAAGATTGGGGATGCCCAAGGCACCACAAGATAATATTTCAATAAGTCTCAAGCATCTAAGCTTGGGGATGCCCCGGTAGGCATCCCACCTTTCTTCTTCAACAACTATCGGTTAGTATCGGTTGAGCCTAAGTTGTTGCTTCTTCATATGAGTTGTGCTATCCTTGCATTGTAGTTTTATTTAGCTTTGCTTGCTGTTTGAATAAGATACCAAGATCTGAAATTATTAAATGGGAGAGTCTTCACATAGTTGTATAATTATCCGACTACTCATTGATCTTCACTTATATCTTTCGGAGTAGTTTCTCATTTGCTCTAGTGCTTCACTTATATCTTTTAGAGCATGGTGGTAGTTGTATTTTGAAGAAATAGATGAACTCTCATGCTTCACTTATATTATTTTGAGAGTCTTAAATAGCATGGTAATTTGCTTAAATAATCCTAATATGCTAAGCATACAAGATTTGTAAGAATTCTTATGAGTGTGTTGAATACTAAGAGAAGTTTGATGCTTGATGATTGTTTTGAGATATGAAGATGGTGATATTAGAGTCATGCTAGTTGAGTAGTTGTGAATTTTAGAGATACTTGTGTTAAAGTTTGTGACTCCCGTAGCATGCACGTATGGTGAACCATTATGTGATGAACCCGGAGCATGATTTATTTATTGATTGTCTTCCTTACGAGTGGCGGTCGGGGACGAGCGATGGTCTTTTCCTACCAATCTATCCCCCTAGGAGCATGTGCGTAATACTTTGCTTTGATAACTTCTAGATTTTTGCAATAAGTATATGAGTTCTTTATGACTAATGTTGAGTCCATGGATTTTACGCACTTTTTCCCATCCTTCCACCATTGCTAGCCTCTCTAATACCGCGCACTTTTCGCCGGTATCATACACCCACCATATATCTTCCTCAAAACAGCCACCATACCTACCTATCATGGCATTTCCATAGCCATTCCGAGATATATTGCCATGCAACTTTCCACCGTTCCGTTTATTATGACACGCTCCATTATTGTCATATTTCTTTGCATGATCATGTAGTTGACATCGTATTTGTGGCAAAGCCACCGTTCATAATTCTTTCATACATGTCGCTCATGAGTCATTGCACATCCCGGTGCACCGCCGGAGGCATTCATATAGAGTCATACTTTGTTCTAAGAATCGAGTTGTAATTGTTGAGTTGTAAGAAAAATAAAAGTGTGATGATCATCATTCTTTAGAGCATTGTCCCGGTGAGGAAAGGATGATGGAGACTATGATTCCCCCACAAGTCGGGATGAGACTCCGGACGAAAAAAAGAGGCCTAAAAAAAGAGAAAAGGCCCAGATAAAAAAAATAAAAAATGAGAGAAAAAGAGAGAAGGGACAATGTTACTATCCTTTTACCACACTTGTGCTTCAAAGTAGCACCATGATCTTCATGATAGAGAGTCTCTCATTTTGTCACTTTCATATACTAGTGGGAATTTTTCATTATAGAACTTGGCTTGCATATTCCAATGATGGGCTTCCTCAAAATGACCTAGGTCTTCGTGAGCAAGCGAGTTGGATGCACACCCACTTAGTTTCTTTTGTTGAGCTTTCATATGCTTATAGCTCTAGTGCATCTGTTGCATGGCAATCCCTACTCACTCACATTGATATCTATTGATGGGCATCTCCATAGCCCGTTGATACGCCTAGTTGATGTGAGACTATCTTCCCCTCCTTTTGTCTTCTCCACAACCACCATTCTATTCCACATATAGTGCTATATCCATGGCTCATGCTCATGTATTGCGTGAAGATTGAAAAAGTTTTGAGAATGTCAAAAGTATGAGACAATTGCTTGGCTTGTCATCGGGGTTGTGCATGATTTAAATACTTTGTGTGGTGAAGATAGAGCGTAGCCAGACTATATGATTTTGTAGGGATGAACTTTCTTTGGCCATGTTATTTTGAGAAGACATGATTGCTTTGCTAGTATGCTTGAAGTATTATTATTTTTATGTCAATATGAACTTTTGTCTTGAATCTTTCGGATCTGAATATTCATATCAAAAGTAAGAAGAATTACATTGAAATTATGCAAACTAGCATTCCACATCAAAAATTATCTTTTTTATCATTTACCTACTCGAGGACGAGCAGGAATTAAGCTTGGGGATGCTTGATACGTCTCCAACGTATCTATAATTTTTGATTGCTCCATGCTATATTATCTATTGTTTTATATTATTTTTGGGACTAACCTATTAACCGGAGGCCCAGCCCAGATTTGCTGTTTTATGCCTATTTCAGTGTTTCGAGGAAAAGGAATATCAGACGGAGTCAAAACGGAACGAAATCAACTAGAGAAGTTATTTTCGGAAGGACGGCCACCCGATGGACTTGGAGTGCACGTCAGGAAAGAACGGAGGTGCTCACGAGGGTGGGGCGCGCCCACCCCCCTGGGGCGCGCCCCCTGCCTCGTGGCCCCCCTTCGGTCCACCGACGTACTCCTTTCACCCATATATACCCACGTATCCTAAAACTTCCAGAACAGAGATTAGATCGGGAGTTCCGCTGCCGCAAGCCTCTGTAGCCACCAAAAACCTCTTGGGAGCCCATTCCGGCACCCTGCCGGAGGCGGGAACCCTCACCGGTGGCCATCTTCATCATCCCGGCGCTCTCCATGACGAGGAGGGAGTAGTTCACCCTCGGGGCTGAGGGTATGTACCAGTAGCTATGTGTTTGATCTCTCTCTCTCTCTCTCTCTCTCTCTCTCTCTCTCTCTCTCTCTCTCTCTCGTGTTCTTGATTTGGCACGATCTTGATGTATCGCGAGCTTTGCTATTATAGTTGGATCTTACGTTGCTTCTCCCCATCTACTCTCTAGTAATGAACTGAGTTTTCCCCTTGAAGTAATCTTATTGGATTGAGTCTTTAATGACTTGAGAACACTTGATGCATGTCTTGCCGTGCGTATCTGTGGTGACAATGGGATATCACGAGATTCACTTGATGTATGTTTTGGTGATCAACTTGCGGGTTCCGCCCATGAACCTATGCATAGGGGTTGGCACACGTTTTCGTCGTCATTCTCCAGTAGAAACTTTGGGGCACTCTTTGAGGTTCTATGTGTTGGTTGAATAGATGAATCTGAGATTGTGTGATGCATATCGTATAATCATACCTATGGATACTTGAGGTGACATTGGAGTATCTAGGTGACATTAGGGTTTTGGTTGATTTGTATCTTAAGGTGTTATTCTAGTATGAACTCTAGGGCTGTTTGTGACACTTATAGGAATAGCCCAATGGATTGATTGGAAAGAATAACTTTGAGGTGGTTTCGTACCCTACCATAATCTCTTCGTTTGTTCTCCACTATTAGTGACTTTGGAGTGACTCTTTGTTTCATGTTGAGGGATAGTTATGTGATCTATCTATGTTATTATTGTTGAGAGAACTTGCACTAGTGAAAGTATGAACCCTAGGCCTTGTTTCCTATCATTGCAATACTGTTTACGCTCACTTTTACCACTTGTTACCTTGCTGTTTTTATATTTTCAGATTACAAAAACTTATATCTATCATCCATATTGCACTTGTATCACCATCTCTTCGCCGAACTAGTGCACCTATACAATTTACCATTGTATTGGGTGTGTTGGGGACACAAGAGACTCTTTGTTATTTGGTTGCAGGGTTGCTTGAGAGAGACCATCTTCATCCTACGCCTCCCACGGATCGATAAACCTTAGGTCAACCACTTGAGGGAAATTTGCTATTGTCCTACAAACCTCTGCACTTGGAGGCCCAACAACGTCTACAAGAAGAAGGTTGTGTAGTAGACATCACTTATTATTGGGGATGTGCATATCCCCGTTGAGGTAACATAGTGTTATTCGAAATTTCTCCGGTTCCATGTTATTCGGAATGAGTTCGTTAACAAGACTTGATCAAGCTTGTTAGTGGATTCTTTTTTATGAGCATGAGATGGATGAAACTAGAAGGCACAACCTTCTGTACCCTCTTTATACTTTCTGTTATTTAGTTGAAATAAAGTAAAAATAGTATTTTTCTGTCTGATTTCTGATTTATCTGTGCAATATAAAAATACCTCGAAAATAAAAGTCCTCCAAATGCCATGCCAATTTAATATGATTTTTTTCTGGAATATTTGAGGATTTATGGTACTGAAAACACTGCGGGGGGAGCTGCCACCTGGCAACGAGGGTGGAGGGCGCACCCCCTGCCTCATGGGCCCACGGTGGCCCTCCTCCACTTATTCCTGCACCCATCCTTTTCTTCTTCCTCCCACAAACACGAATATCGAACTCAAGCACAAGTTCTAGCTCACTTTGCTGTGATTTTCGATCTCCTTGCTCAAAGCACCTCTCACAAAACTGCTTGGGGAGATTGTTCCTTATTATGTGACTCCTCCATTGGTCCAATTAGTATTTGCTCTAGTGCTTTATTCATTGCAAATTTGTGCTGCATAGGTGACCATGTTCTTGAGCTTGCATGTCAAATTTATATGGTTCCAAGTAGTTCTAATGCATGATATAGTCTCTAGGCACTTGTGGGAGTAGTTGCTATCAATTTTGCTGAGATTGGTTCACTTTTATTTGAAGTTACTAAAAATTTCAGAATTTTTCAAAAAATGATGAAGAGATTTTTGAGGGGCTCTTCGAGCCGAAGCTCGAAGGATAAGCAAAGTGAAGAAGAAGAGAGGCCCAAATATAATTTGCCTCAAGATCATGAGAGGTTCGCCATGTGAATGGCCTTGTGATGATTTCTTGAGAGCAGCCGGGATTTATGATGATTTTTATGAGTTGGCTGAGAATGCAGGCCTCACCGACTTCCTCCGCGACCAATGCAAACAGTATCTCTTACTCACCAATATCTTTGTGCAAAATTTTCATTTCCATTCTAGGAGGTCACCACCTACGGTGGATTTTTATTTATATGATGAGTATAAGGAGATGACCCTTCGCGAATTTTGTGAGGTTTGCAAGTTGCCTTTTCCATGCAGCGTAGAGGAACCAGATCGTGACGATGTGGAGGGGTTTATTGATACAATTGCCATAGGGGAAACTAGGAGATTTTCCGATGCAAGAATCACTAGCATACATTTTCCTGTTTTACGCTACTTTGCATTATTTGCTATTAGATGCTTAATTGGTCGCGGAAACTGTGGCAACCTAAGTGCCCCTGACATTGTTATTTTGTGCCATGCTTTGCTTCGTGATGACTCATTCAGTATGGGCGCTATTGTTGCAAAGCAGTTAAATCTTAACCGTACTAAGGGCCCCATCTTGGGAGGCATCTTCGCCTCGCGCCTTGCTACATACTATAACATACCTATTAGGCACTATGAGAAAGAAGAAAAGTTGTTGCCTACTGTTTTTCTAGACTATAAGAGTGTGGTAGCGCATGACTTTATGGTTAAGAATAGGGAAAGGGCGCTTAAATACAGACTATTATTTGATAAAAATCACCTGGAGATTATTACCTTGCCTGCTCCTTCCTTGTTTGATTTGTCTGCAGGCAAGTATCTCGTTCAGCTGGCGGCCATCCATGCCTACCGGAACCCTACATCGGCTACAGCGTCAGAGCCGGAACCACAATTTGATCCTCCACGACAGTCTAATTACCAGTGCGATCCGGAGGCGATTGCCAACCAGTGGCAATCCGAGGCTTCTTCTCAGTACGACCCCAACTACAACTATGGATATCCGCCAGGCCAGCCATGGCAATAGACCAACTTATGCCAAAAGCCTAAGCTTGGGGGAGTACGTATTTCTCATCGACATTATATTCATGTTCACACACTCGTTGCTAGATGTCGGTGCTCATACTTTTTCACTGTAATATCCATGCTAGTTTATTTTCTCTTTTTATGCTTTCTTCTTGTGTGTAGTAGTAATAATTAAAAAGAAAACCCAAAAATATTTCATGTTCTTCTTTTGCTTGTTGGGAGCTTTCTCGTGTATATAGTTTTATTTCTTTTCTTTTCTTTGGGGGTCGATAGGAGAAGACCATAATAAAATTGTTGAAGTGGCTCTTATATGCATTACTGTTGATTTAACCAAGAGCCCATATTGCCTTGTCTTCTCATGTTTATTGAATGCTCGCAGATTCCAGCTTAGTCCAATGCACGTGCACTATTATTATTATTCACATCGTTCTGTCATGCAAGTGAAAGGCAATTATGATGATATATGATGGACTGATTGAGATGAGAGAAGCTGGTATGAACTCGACCTCTCTTGCTTTTCTAAATATGATTAGTTCATCGTTCCTGATTCAGCCTATTATGATTAAACATGTTTGCAATGACAATTAGAGATTATAGTTACTTATGCCATGCTTAATTAGCTAGGAGTTTATAATGGTTTACCTTGCGTGCCAACATGCTATTAAAATGGTTGTGATGTGGTATGATGGGGTGGTATCCTCATTTGAATGATTTGAGTGACTTGACTTGGCACATGTTTACACATGTAGTTGAAACAAATCAACATAGCCTTCACGATATTTATGTTCATGGTGGATTATATCCTACTCATGCTTGCTGTCGGTGTCAAAACTGGCGGATCTCGGGTAGGGGGTCCCGAACTGTGTGTCTAAGGCGGATGGTAACAGGAGGCAGGGGACACGATGTTTACCCAGGTTCGGGCCCTCTCTATGGAGGTAATACCCTACTTCCTGCTTGATTGATCTTGATGAATATGAGTATTACAAGAGTTGATCTACCACGAGATCGTAGAGGCTAAACCCTAGAAGCTAGCCTATGGTATGATTGTTGTTGTCCTACGGACTAAACCCTCCGGTTTATATAGACACCGGAGGGGGCTAGGGTTACACAGAGTCGGTTACAACAGAAGGAGATCTACATATCCGTATCGCCAACCTTGCCTTCCACGCCAAGAGAGTCCCATCCGGACACGGGACGAAGTCTTCAATCTTGTATCTTCATAGTCCAACAGTCCGGCCAAAGGATATAGTCTGGCTGTCCGGATACCCCTAATCCAGACTCCTCAATAGCCCCGAACCAGGCTTCAATGACGATGAGTCCGGCGCGCAGATTGTCTTCGGCATTGCAAGGCGGGTTCTTCTCCAAATTCTGAATACTTGTTTGAATAGTGTCCGGCTTCCCATAAATGTTGCACTCCTTGGCTTCTGCGCCCAATAATGGAGATCCTCCATGCGTCGAGCGAATCACGAGAAGTCAGAACATTTACAATTGCCACCCTAGCCATGTAGGCAAATCGCCTATTAAAGAGACGGGGATTCACAGATCCATATCATACCATCCTCCCACAGCGAGTATCCATCAGAGCACGCTTGGAAAAAATCCATTCCAACATGGCCAGTCGCCGCAGCTCCTCAACTCGCCCCCGTAGCCCTAAGCCCGGTGATTGGAGGAAGTGTTCCGTCCCGCATAGCCAACTAGTGAGGCTACAGACCCAGGGATTTCTCCCCCCAGCGTATATGGTCCCCGTTCGAGCCGGGCTTGCCACCTATAATGGCGGAGAACAAGCAGAGAGCTTCCCAATCCCTCCAAAGGGGAACGGGTATGCCTTGTCCCTTATTTATTAAGGGGACTAGGATTTCCAATTCACCCGTTCCTTTGCGGGCTCCTGGAGTTCTATGGCCTCCAGCTGCATAATTTCACCCCTGCCTCCATATTGCACATTGCTGGCTATGTTGCTCTTTGCAAACTGTTTTTGGGCTGCGAATCTCACTTCGAGCTATGGAAGAGGCTATTCTGCCTCGTACCCTGTACACAGGAGGGGTCACTGTTTCAAGTGGGCGGAGCCGAAATATGGCGCATCGCCGGGACCGGATACTTGTCCGGTACCCTGAAGAAGGCATCCGAAGACTAGCCTTCGGAGTGGTTCTATATAGAGGACGTCCCTCTTCCGGATCCTATTCGGATCGGCCTTCCTGAGTTTAATAATGTTCCTCTGAAGAAACACATAAGCTGGCGACCAAGGAGCCCTCAGGAGGAAGATGATAGAGACGTTTCTTACATGATGAGCCAGATAAAGGTGCTGGCTCTATCAGGACTGACTACAGCCGAAGTTATGTCAATATGCATTATGCGAGGGGTGCAGCCGCTTCAATACCGCGGCCGCCCAATGTGGGACTTTAACGGGGAAGACGATGCCACCTGTTGCGGCCGTAAGGGGCCGGACTCCGTTGCCGCCCGCAAAACTCGTCCGGTCTGTACAAGGGAGAGGAAGTGGAGTTCCTCCGCATCAAACCGCGGGACGGATTCTCCATGTAAAATCCTCCGAGCTGGGTAAGCTGCCACTTTTCATGCCCTTCCCTTCCGCATTTCCACAATAAATGTCTTATTTTGCCCGTTCACCGCAGGAGCTGCGTAAGGCAGTAAGGGAGATAAATAGCCCACCTCAACAACCAGAGGAACCTGAACGGTCCCTCGACCCCGGTCTTCAAGAGGATCCGGACATATTCGTGGAGCTAATCGATAGGACGTTTTATCAATTAAGCCGTGATGAGGCCATGGTGGCTATTCTGCCGACTATCCGGGACTCTTGCCTCCTCGCAGTAAGTGAGACCAGGGCCCAACCTTTGAGAAGTATCCCTCTCCACGCACCTTACCTTTCGTATCTGCACGGTGTCTTACAGGGAAGGTCCTCCGGACGCCATGCCGAGCCCGTGGCGAGTTACCAGCAAGGGGTACCGAGGCCCGGCAGGCTGAAAAGAAATGCGGTTCGGACTGAGACGCCGACGCAGAGGTATGATATAAAACCTCGCTCCGTGGGTTTGTCTTTGAAAACATAATAACACCCATGTTTCCCAGAAGGAAAAATACTCGCCGGACTATATCCGGAGAAGTTGCCGATCACGCCCCCACTAGCCGGGCTCTAGGGCCGGACATGGAGGCGGGGCACGCGTCGGACGTTCCTCCTACAGAGGATGCGGATAAAATCTCCGCTATAAATTCTGAAGTGGAGAGCGCCATGAATCACAGGCGCCGTCAGGCCGTACTCCGTGATGCTTGTTTCTCCCAAGAGGCATTTGATGCCTTCAATTCGGGAGACGCGTACATCCGTGCTGCTCAAAATGGTCTTGCCAGAGCCACGGACCAGTATGTAAAGGATATACGGGTAAGAAAATTTGATGATTATATACATCAGTAGCCCCCGAGACTTGAAACAGTTGGCACAACTGATTTAAGGATCATTATCTGTGCAGGTTCTTACAGAGAAGAATACCCAATTGTCTCAAGAGCTGGAAGAATACGGGCCGCAGTGGCCACATTGAAGGAGTCCGAGAAGGCCCCCTCTTGTAACACCTGCTTTAAAGAATGACAGGTACCGTATAGGATGCAGCATGCATGCAATTCTGACAATAAATATTGCAGATGACGCCGGAGTGAATCCGGATGAGCAACATGTCATACGGCGGCTAAAGGCTGGCGAGCGCGTGCTTATAAAGGTTAGGCAGTAGAAAAACGATCTCCAAGATGCCAATACCCAGCTGAGCGTGGAACTAAAGGATGTTCGCACCCAGCTGTCAGACTCCGTGGAGGAGAACAAGCGGCTTCGACGCGGCATTTTCAGTAAGTGCTTGAACGAACTTCAAAAAGAGTTCGGCGAGGAAGCCCGCTAACAGAGTTATGTCTGCAGGTATGCTGACAGGTCGTCCCGCAAACGAGATGCCCGGGTCTGCGGGTGATCTTCTACCAGAGCTCTCCCAACTGCACGAACAAGTTCGACAGGTGATGCAAGGTATTGCCCAGGCCTCGTGGCCATCCGTCTCCCTACCCGAATGCCTTGGAGGAATTGCAGAGAAGCTCAAGGGAGAGCGGCGACACTTCTGATTATGGAAGGTATCGGCCTGCCGTCAAGGTGCCAGGAAGCCTGGGCCATGGTGAAGACGCGGTATACCAAGGCTGACCCAAACCACATGGCCGAGGTCGGACCTGTGGGGCCCGATGGGAAAGAAATCCCTGTCAGTTTGGTGTATCACCAAGTAGAGTTAGCCGCCAAGTATTCCCAATAGGATTGTAGGCTAGACAGCCTGTTGGATGGCATAGAAGAGGAATTTAATCAGTCTAAGTGACTATGTAATTTGAATGACATGTAGAATGTCTCTATCCAGATTGTAAATCATTTGTCATGGCGGACCTTTTCGCTTCAACCTCTGGACTCGATAGTCCGGAGTGTATCCGAATACCAGCGCAGTTATGTAAAAACCGGGGTATGTGTGGAAACCAGGCATAGGGGTCATAAGTGCTTGAACAGACAAGTACCCAACTAATTATGTTATATTACATGGGTAGTAAGAAACATCTTCCAGGGAGAATAGTTCCGTTAAGGGTTCCTTTCCCTGGGTACGCATGCCCTAATGTGCATGTCCGAACTGCGAGAAGAGACATAGTCAAAAACATCTAGGGGCAAGTGGAAAAAACAAAAGGTCATCTTTTATTCACCGACCGAATATTCCCTTAAGAACGCTAGCTTTCGGCTTCACCCAGTCTGAGGTACACATCCGGCTGACCCGACAGTAACAATCGCAGAGGTGCTCCCCTTATGCCCTAGCCGAATTAACGGGAATGTAGGGCATAAATACAAGAGCCAGGCAACCCAGCTTGGCCAAAACTTAAGTCATATCGATGCATATCGTAGCGAAAAAAAGGTACATGCGGAAGAATAACACATGTGCGGGGCATGAGGCCCATAAAACATTTAAGCTTCTGTATAGGAAGCCCCCAGGTATAATGAGCGCGGCTAGCGCATCAAGATTGTGTAGTCAAAACACATTTTAGCCCTTCAAGGCCTCGAAAGAAAAGGAGAAGAAAGGAAGAAAGAAAAGACAGATAACGAATGTATAAAAATTTAACAGAGGTAAGGAGACGAACACGGAGTCCGGCACTAGGCATAGAATCTTCAGAGTCTAGCTGCGTTCCATGGATTTGGCTCGAGGCGGTTGTCCGATGCATCCCGCAGACGGTACGCTCCACCGGTTAAGACCTGGTCAATAATGAAGGGACCCTCCCATTTGGGCTTGAGCTTGTCCTTTTTCTTATCCTGTAGGCGTAGAAGGGACTAATGCGGCCGGTGCTCGTGCTGTTCGGCATTTAGGTTCGTCACTGGAATTGAAGGTGATAGCCATGTCGCTCCATGGATTTATTGCTGCCACCTGGCAGATCTCGGCAAGGCTGCGGAGTGCTCGCTTGCGCCTATTATTTGAGGCGAATGTGTCGAAGACTGTTAAGACCGTATTGCAATTCGCGGGATGTTGCTCTGCGGTATTTTGAATGAGGAGATCCTCACCGCTCTTAGCAACCTGCCGAAGTACCCAACATGCTCTAAGGCAGTGTGTTGGTGTGGTATCCATCATACTGTGAATTTTGCAGGGTCCGTTAAGCCATCCCTCCAATATGGTTCCGTGCCCTGCAGTGGGCTTTTGCTTTTTTGTGATTGAATCGGGTGACTTACGGGGGTGCACCCTTTCGGTTCGGACTGGGTATTTAGCCAAAGCCGGATTATCCCAAAACTCTGTTTCGGTTTTCCAGGCGCTCTCCATCGCGCAGTACTTCCGTACTATGGCCGCCAAGTCAGCGAAGTGTTCTATGTTGCGGCGGCTTATGGCGTTAAGGATTCCCTTGTCCGTGCAATTATTGCAGAAGAATGAAATTGTGTCTCCCTCTCGACAGCCCTTGACCTTGTTTATTACAAGGAGGAATCTGGCCCAATAGTGATGTATGATACGTCTCCATCGTATCTATAATTTTTGATAGTTCCATGCCAATATTCTTCAACTTTCATATACTTTTGGCAACTTTTTATACTATTTTTGAGACTAACATATTGATCCAGTGCCCAGTGCCAGTTCCTGTCTGTTGCATGTTTTTTGTTCTGCAGAAACCCAATATCAAACGGGATAAAAACGAACGGAGAATTATTTTGGAATATTTGTGATTTTTGGGAGGAAGAATCAACGCGAGACGATGCCCGAGGTGGCCACGAGATAGGGGCCCACGCCCTCTTACAATGGGCGCGGCCCCCACTCTCATGGGCCATCCGTAAGGCAGTTGATGCCCTTCTTTGGCTGCAAGAAAGCTAATTTTTGGAAAACGATCTGGGTGAAGGTTTCAATCCAATCGGAGTTACGGATCTCCAGATATAAAGGAAACGGTGCCAGGGAAGAATAACAGAACGCAGAAACAGAGATATAGATCCAATCTCGGAGGGGCTCTCGCCCCTCCCACGCCATGGGAGCCAAGGACCAGAGGGGAAACCCTTCTCCCATCTCGGGAGGAGGTCAAGGAAGAAGAAGAAGAAGGGGGGCTCTCTCCCCCTTGCTTCCGGTGGCGCTGGAACACCGCCAGGGGCCATCATCATCACCGCGATCTACACCAACACCTCCATCATCTCCACCAATGTCTCCATCACCTTCTCCCATCTATATTTAGCGGTCCACTCTCCCGCAACCCGCTGTACCCTCTACTTGAACATGGTGCTTTATGCTTCATATTATTATCCAATGATGTGTTGCCATCCTATGATGTCTGAGTAGATTTCTATTGTCCTATCGGTGATTGATGAATTGCTATGATTGGTTTGAGTTGCATGTTTTATTATTGGTGATGTCCTATTGTGCCCTCCGTGTCGCGCAAGCGTGAGGGATTCCCGCTGTAGGGTTTGCAATATGTTTATGATTTGCTTATGGTGGGTTGCGTGAGTGGCTGAAACACAAACCCGAGTAAGTAGGTTGTTTGCGTATGGGATAAAGGGGACTTGATACTTTAATGCTATGGTTGGGTTTTACCTTAATGAATCTTTAGTAGTTGCGGATGCTTGCTAGAGTTCCAATCATAAGTGCATAGAATTCCAAGTAAGGGATGATATGTTAGCTTATGCCTCTCCCTCAAATAGAATTGCAATAGTGATTACCGGTCTAGTAACATAGTCAATTGCTTAGGGACAATTCCACAACTCCTATCACCACTTTTCCATACTCGCTATATTTACTTTATTGCATCGTTATCTAAATAGCCCCTAGTTTATATTTACGTGTTCCTTACTATCTTGCAAACCTATCCTATCACACCTACAAAGTACTTCTAGTTTCATATGCAATGCTATGCTTGGAATTTATGTGAAATATATGATGTTACTTGTTGTTCTGAAAACCCTAAGAAACACCTTCCCTACCAATGTGAGTTTATTAATAATGGAATTGTATCTTCGTATGCCAAGGGTGTTTATAATTACTATGATGTTCAACAAATTGAAGAATTTGTTGCTTTTAAAGGTGCTTATGAGATTGCCTCTTTGATTGAAAAGTATGATGCTACTCTTTACAAATCTGAAAATTTTGCCATATTTCAATATTGTTATGATAATTATGCTTCTAATGCCTATGTTAAACCATATATTGAGGACTGCTCCGCTATCCAAGAAGAGACTAATATTTTGCAGGAAGCTATGAAAGAAGAAATTGATGAAACAGTGAGCTCATTGGATGAAAAAGATGATGTGGAGGGCGAAGAACAAAAGGAGGAAGAGCGGATTAGCTACCCGTGTCCACCTTCTAATGAGAGTAACCCTCCAACTCATACATTATTTAATACCCCTTCGTGCTTACCGAAGGATGATTGCTATGATGACTATTATGATCCCGTTGATTCTCTTGAAATATCCCCTTTTGATGATGCTTGCTATGATTGTGGCCAAGATGCCAATATGAATTATGCGTATGGAGATGAACTTGCTATAGTTCCTTATGTTAAACATGAAATTGTTGCTATTGCACCCACGCATGATAGTCCTTTTATCTTTTTGAATTCTCCAAACTACACTATATCGGAGAAGTTTGTGCTTATTAAGGATTATATTGATGGGTTGCCTTTTACCGTTGCACATGATGATTTTGATGAATATAATATGCATGTGCTTGCTGCTCCTACTTGCAATTATTATGAGATAGGAACTATGTCTCCACTTCTCTATGTTTCCAATACGATAGAATTGCAAGAAACTGCTTATACTATGCATTGGCCTTTACTTGGTGTGCATGAATTGTTCTTTTATGACATGCTGATGCATAGGAAGAGAGTTAGACTTCGTTGTTACTTCATATATGTTACTTTGTGCTCACTACTAAATTACAAATCATTGCTAATTAAAATTGGCTTTGATATACCTTGGGATCCAGGTGGATTCATTACTTGAGCACTAGATGCCTAGCTTAATGGATTTAAAGAATGCGCTACCAGGGAGACAACCGGAAGTTTTAGAGAGTCATTTATTTCTGTTGAGTGCTTTCATATAGTTTAAAAACACAAAAATAAAGAGGGGAACCTAAAAACTTTTCAAAAAAGGAAAGTGAAAGTGAGAAAGACAAGCATTGTTGAAGTGGGAGAGCTCCTTGAACTTTGTTCATGCTCACAGAAACTTTGTGAATCTTGATTACAGAAACTTTTCATCAAAAATAATTATCCCCTTGTACAATTCCATTGTATTATAAAAATAATGGGCCAAGGTTTGCCTTTAGGATGTTTACAATGCTTGTTGGTTTGTGCGGTGCAGGACAGAAACTTTGGCTGTAGTGCGCGAATTTTAGTTTTTTACTGGAACATCAAATGGATCTGATTCCTTTTGCAATGTCTTTCTATACAACTTTTTTATTTTTCCTAATTTTGGTAGAATTTTTGGGGTATCAGAAGTATGGTGGATGTTCAGATTTCTACAGACTGTTCTGTTTTTGACAGATTCTGTTTTTGATGCATAGTTTGCTTGTTTTGATGAATCTATCAATTTATATCAGTGGATTAAGCCATGGAAAAGCTATATTACAGTAGAAACAATGCAAATACAAAATATGAATTGGTTTACTACATTACTTAGAGTGGTGATTTGCTTTATTATACTAACGGATCTTACCGAGTTTTCTGTTGAAGTTTTGTGTGGATGTAGTGTCTAATCGAGGATGTCTCGATATGAGGAAAAGGAAGAGAGGCAAGAGCTCAAGCTTGGGGATGCCCGAGGCACCCCAAGTAAATATTCAAGGAGACTCAAGCGTCTAAGCTTGGGGATGCCCCGGAAGGCATCCCCTCTTTCTTCAACAAGTATCGGTATGTTTTCGAATTCGTTTCGTTCATGCATTATGTGCAAGTCTTGGAGCGTCTTTTGCATTTAGTTTTCACTTTTCTTTTATGCACCATGCTGGTATGAGATAGTCCTTGGTTTATTTATAGAATGCTCATTGCACTTCACTTAAATCTTTTGAGTGTGACTTTATAGAATGCTTCATGTGCTTCACTTATATCATTTGAAGTTGGATTGCCTGTTTCTCTTTACATAGAAAACCGCCATTTGTAGAATGCTCTTTTGCTTCACTTATATTTGTTAGAGCGTGGGCATATCTTTTGTAGAAAGAATTAAACTCTCTTGCTTCACTTATATTTTTTTTAGAGAGATGACAGGAATTGGTCATTCACATGGTTAGTCATAAAATCCTACATAAACTTGTAGATCACTGAATATGATATGTTTGATTCCTTGCAATAGTTTTGCGATATAAAGGTGGTGATATTAGAGTCATGCTAGTGGGTGGTTGTGGATTGTAGATACACTTGTGTTGAGGTTTGTGATTCCCGTAGCATGCACGTATGCTGAACCGCTTTGTGATGAAGTTGGAGCACAATTTTATTTATTGATTGTCTTCCTTATGAGTGGCGGTCGGAGACGAGCGATGGTCTTTTCCTACCAATCTATCCCCCTAGGAGCATGCGCGTAGTACTTTGTTTTCAATGGATTGTAGATTTTTGCAATAAGTATATGATTTCTTTACGACTAATGTTGAGTCCATGGATTATACGCACTCTCACCCTTCCATCATTGCTAGCCTCTTCGGTACTGTGCATTGCCCTTTCTCACCTCGAGAGTTGGTGCAAACTTCGCCGGTGCATCCAAACCCCGTGATACGATACGCTCTATCACACATAAGCCTCATTATATCTTCCTCAAAACAGCCACCATACCTACCTATCATGGCATTTCCATAGCCATTCCGAGATATATTGCCATGCAACTTCCATCATCATCATATACATGACTTGAGCATTTATTGTCATATTGCTTTGCATGATCGTAAGATAGCTAGCATGATGTTTTCATGTTTTGATATCATTGCTACGCTAGATCATTGCACATCCCGGTACACCACGGAAGCATTCATATAGAGTCATATCTTTGTTCTAGATATTGAGTTGTAAGTAAATAAAAGTGTGATGATCATCATTATTAGAGCATTGCCCCAGTGAGGAAAGGATGAAGGAGACTATGATTCCCCCACAAGTCGGGATGAGACTCCGGACTTTATGAAAAATAAAAGAGGCCAAAGAAGACCAAATAAAAAAGAGGCCAAAGAAGCCCACCAAAAAGAAAGAAAAAAATGAAAAAGAAAAGAAAAAAATGAGAGAAAAAGAGAGAAGGGGCAATGTTACTATCCTTTTACCACACTTGTGCTTCAGAGTAGCACCATGTTCTTCATAGAGAGAGTCTCCTATGCTTTCACTTTCATATACTAGTGGGAATTTTCATTATAGAATTTGGCTTGTATATTCCGATGAAAGTGCAACTATCCCTAGGTGGTTTTGGTAATTCATAACAACATATAGCTCATTGAGCTAATGCTATTCCAAGACAAATATTTCAGGAAAGCTCAATGAATGGCATGGAATGGATGATGAAAGTGGATCCCTCAAAATGTCAAGGACAAAGGATTGGCTCAAGCTAAAAAGCTCAAGACTCTACATTTTACATTTTAGTGACCCAAGATCACATTGAGTCTATAGGAAAAGCCAATACTATCAAGGAGGGATGAGGTGTTGCTTGATGAGCCTCTTGCTTCATGTGATTAGTGATATGCTCCAAAATCCTCCACTACTTTCTCACATCCACATATGATCTAAACCTAAAGTCAAAATCGGCCCTACCAATTCTTTCTATCCGGTGATACCGAGTTCAAATGTCATAGCCACTGCCACAAACCCTAGGCAAATCGGTCTCACCGATAGGGATCTCGGTCTCACCGAGATGGGATTGTAATCTCTCTGTTTCCCTTTGTAATGTTTCGGTCTAACCGAAGTGAGCGATCGGTCCCACCGAGATTGCAATGTAAACTCTCTGTTTCCCTTTCGTAACTTTTCGGTCTCACCGAAAGAGCGAATTGGTCCCACCGAGTTTACCTGACCAACTCTCTGGTTAGCTAATTACCAAACTCGGTCTCACCGAGTTTGTGTAATCGGTCTCACCGATTTTGTGTAATCCGTCTCACCGAGATTAAGTTATGCCCTAACCCTAATCATATCGGTCCTACCGAGTTGCATGTCAGTCCCACCGAAAACCCTAACGGTCACTAGGTTTACTAAATCGGTTCGACCGAGTTTGATGATTCGGTCCCACCGAGTTTGGTAAAGTGTGTGTAACGGTTAGATTTTGTGTGGAGGATATATATACCCCTCCACCTCCTCTTCATTCGTGGAGAGAGCCATCAGAACAAACATACACTTCCAACTTACCAGTTCTGAGAGAGAATCACCTACTCATGTGTTGAGGCCAAGATATTCCATTCCAACCATATGAATCTTGATCTCTAGCCTTCCCCAAGTTGCTTTCCACTCAAATCTTCTTTCCACCAAATCCAAATCCTGTGAGAGAGAGTTGAGTGTTGGGGAGACTATCATTTGAAGCACAAGAGCAAGGAGTTCATCATCAACACACCATTTGTTACTTCTTGGAGAGTGTTTTCTCCTAGATTGGCTAGGTGTCACTTGGGAGCCTCCGACAAGATTGTGGAGTTGAACCAAGGAGTTTGTAAGGGCAAGGAGATCGCCTACTTCGTGAAGATCTACCGCTAGTGAGGCAAGTCCTTCGTGGGCGACGGCCATGGTGGGATAGACGAGGTTGCTTCTTCGTGGACCCTTCGTGGGTGGAGCCCTCCGTGGACTCGCGCAACCGTTACCCTTCGTGGGTTGAATTCTCCATCAACGTGGATGTACGATAGCACCACCTATCGGAACCACGACAAAAACATCCGTGTCTCCAATTGCGTTTGAATTCTCCAAACCCTTCCCTTTACATTCTTGCAAGTTGCATGTTTTATTTTCCGCTGCCTATATACTCTTTTTGCATGCTTGCTTGAATTGTGTGAAGATTGCTTGACTTGCTCAAAGATAGCTAAAATCTTCCAAAGTCTAAAATTGGGATAAGGTTAAGTTTTTAATTGGTCAAGTAGTCTAATCACCCCCCTCTAGAAATATTCAAGGTCCTACAAGTGGTATCAGAGCTTTGGTCTCCATTTGCTTTGATTTCCATAGCTTTTGGTGGTCATAGCCTTGGTTTCACAACCTAGGAGTGTATGGCGTCTAGCGAGGGAAATTATCATCGTAGAGGTCCTTACTTTGATGGCACTAATTTTGCTAGTTGGAAGCATAAGATGAAAATGCATATTCTCGGACATAACCCCGCCGTTTGGGCTATTGTGTGTATTGGTTTGCAAGGTGAATTCTTTGATGGGAGAGAACCGAACCGTGAAGCTAGCGCGGAAGAGTTGAAAATGCTGCAATACAACGCTCAAGCTTGTGATATCCTCTTCAATGGCTTGTGCCCCGAAGAATTCAACAAAATCAGCCGTCTTGAGAATGCAAAGTAAATTTGGGATACTTTGATTGATATGCATGAAGGTACCGACTCCGTCAAGGAATCCAAGTTGGACGTGCTCCAAAGTCAGCTTGACAAGTTCAAAATGAAGGATGGTGAAGGTGTCGCTGAAATGTACTCTAGGCTTGCTCTTATCACAAATGAGATTGCCGGCTTAGGAAGTGAAGAGATGACCGACAGATTCATCATCAAGAAGATCCTAAGAGCATTGGATGGAAAATATGATACCGTGTGCACATTGATCCAAATGGTGCCAAATTACAAAGATCTCAAGCCAACGGAAGTCATTGGAAGAATTGTTGCTCATGAGATGTCACTTAAGGATAAGGAGGAACTTCACAACAAGTCAAGTGGTGCTTACAAAGCCTCATGTGAAGCCCCCACATCATCAAGTGAGAAACAAACCTTCAATGAAGAATTGAGCTTAATGGTGAAGAACTTCAACAAATTCTACAAGAGTAGAAGCAAAGAGAGAAGCTCCAAGTCAAGGTCCTACAATGACAAAAGATCTTCTAGTCGAGAGCGCAATTGCTACAGTTGTGGGAGACCCGGACACTATTCCAATGAGTGCACGGCACCCTACAAAAGAAGAGAAGAAGTAGAAGAGAAGAATCACCACCAAGAGAGATAAGGAGTAGAGATGATCGTTATGAACGAAGACCCTCACGGAGAAGCAAGGATTCAGAAAGGAAGGACAAGTCATCAAAGAGCTATACAAAACGAAGACATCAAGCTCATGTTGGTGAATGGGTATCTGGCTCCGACTCCGACAATCACTCCGAGAGAAGCTATCACTCCGACTCCGAATACACTCAAGATGAAGGTGTTTCCGGTCTAGCACTTGTGTCAACCAACTCCTACGACATATTTGAATCACCAAATGAAGGAATTGGAATATTCTTCATGGCCAAAGGTCCTAAGGTAACACACCCCGAGTATGTTGATTTGAATAGTGATGAAGATGACTTGCTAGGTGATGATGATTTACTTATTGACAACTCTAGTGACGAATACTATGATGAAACGTCAATTAATCATGCTAATCAAGATGAAACGAATGACAATGATAAGGAGAAGATTGAGCATCTAACTAAAGAACTAAACACTCTTAAGTTATCTCATGAAACTATCTTCGAAGATCATCGAGAACTTTTAAGGGCTCATGAGAAGTCATGCTTTGAAAAGCTCAATCTTGAGCAAGAGCATGAGTTCCTAAAAGCGATCAATGATGATCTCCGTAAGAAAAGTTCTTCTTATATTGCCAAGCGTTTACTCTTATCTACTTACATGCCTCAAGTCAAGTCTAGTAACAAGAACAAGAAAGATTTTTCTTCTAGTAGTAACAATAACAATGCTAAACCCAATATTGTTGCTTCTAGTAGTTCTCTTTATTCCACTAATGATTCTCTTATCCAAGTTACACTTGAGCAAGAAAACAGCTTATTGAAGGGAATTATAGAGAAAGGTTTATACAAGAGTCTTGCCGGGAGTAAGCAATTTGAGGAAATTGTACGCAAGCAAGGAAGGCACCGGAAGAATCAAGGTGTTGGTTTTGAACTAAAGTTCAATGCCAATGGAGTAGAGTGGGAAGAAGATCAATACCCCAAGACGAAGTTTGTTCCTCAACAAGTGAAGTATGATCCTACTTCCTTCAAGGGAACACAAGCACAAGATGATCATCCACCACAAGACCACAAGAACAAAGGCAAGGACAAGCTTCAAGAGGAGATTGATGCATTTGAAGAAGCACCTAAGGCCTTGGTAAAGTGGGTTCCCAAGACTACGTCAAGTTCTACTTCATCAAGCACAACTACTACACCAAGGATTCCCATCAAGATGATGTGGATCCCGAGGAGGAAGAACTAGAGAGTTCTTGAGGGTGACTCTGCCAACATTTTTCACTCATATCATTATGGCAAGGACAAGTGCAACCACCTTCCATATCTTGCACTAGTTCAAGGAGTCACAAACCCTCATGTTGGTAAGGCAAGGGATAAGGTAACCTAATGATTTCATGGACATCATTTTGTGTGTGCATCACTCTATGTCTATGGATATTCTTGTTTGTTCCTTGTGGGACTAACCCATGTAGGTATTGAAAGTGCAACTCACTCCAAAGGATTGCTCCAAGAGATCTACATCAACATTGAGCATCCACATCTTCAACACCTACATGAAGTCATCATCGACAAAACCCAAGGTTAGTTTATCCCTCTAAGGGGGGATCCCACATCTAGGGGGAGCTTAACTCTAAGAATTGAGTCAAAGCAACTCTAATGATGTGAACACATAAATGCTTTATGTAAAAGTGGTAACCCCACTTGAGCTTAAACGATGAGTATGACCTATGATCAAATGTTCTCATTTGACTCCTAAGTCAATATACTCATATATAGATGACCTAGTGAAAGATCGTGGATGTCGCCTAGAGGGGGGGTGAATAGGCGCTTTAAAATAATTACGGTTGAGGCTTGAACAAATGCGGAATAAACCTAGCGGTTAATTTGTCAAGCACAAAACCTACAACAACTAGGCTCACCTATGTGCACCAACAACTTATGCTAAGCAAGAAAAACTACTTAGGTGATAGCAAGATATATGACAAGAAACAATATGGCTATCACAAAGTAAAGTGCATAAGTAAAGGGCTCGGGTAAAAGATAACCGAGGCACGTGGAGATGACGATGTATCCCGAAGTTCACACCCTTGCGGATGCTAATCTCCGTTTGGAGCGGTGTGGAGGCACAATGCTCCCCAAGAAGCCACTAGGGCCACCGTAATCTCCTCACGCCCTCGCGCAATGCAAGATGCCGTGATTCCACTAAGGGACCCTTGAGGCGGTCACCGAACCCGCACAAATGGCAACCCTTGGGGCGGTCACCGTACCATCAAATTGCTCGGGCGATCTCCACAACCTAATTGGAGACCCGACGCTTGCCGGAGCTTTACACCACAATGATTGAGCTCGAACACCACCAACCGCCTAGGGCGCCCAAGCACCCAAGAGGAACAAGCTCAAGGGCACCAAGCACCCAAGAGTAATAAGCTTCTCAACTTGTAACTTCCACGTATCACCGTGGAGAACTCAAACCGATGCACCAAATGCAATGGCAAGGGCACACGGAGTGCCCAAGTCCTTCTCTCTCAAATCCCACCGAAGCAACTAATGCTAGGGAAGAAAATGAGAGGAAGAACAAGAAGGAGAACACCAAGAACTCCAAGATCTAGATCCAAGGGGTTCCCCTCACATAGAGGAGAAAGTGATTGGTGGAAATGTGGATCTAGATCTCCTCTCTCTTTTCCCTCAAGAACTAGCAAGAATCGTTGGAGGGATTGAGAGTTAGCAAGCTCGAAGAAGGTCAACAATGGGGGAAGAACACGAGCTAAAGGGATAAGGTTCAATGGGGAAGAAGACCCCCTTTTATAGGTGGGGAAAAATCCAACCGTTATGCTCACAGCCCTCACCGAGCGGTAGTACCGCTAGACATCACAGTACTACCGCAAGGGGTGGCGGTACTACTGCTAAGGGAAGCGGTACTACTGCTTGCGAGCGGTACTAAAAAATTACATCCGTGCCTACCACCGCTGGACTTGTGACGAAGTTTTGGTCCCGAAGGAAGTAGCCACGGAAGTAGCCATGTAGTACTGCTCCAAGCGGTAGTACCGCTCCCAAGAGCGGTAGTACCGCTCCCAAGGGCGGTAGTAAAAAATTACTTCCGCTCCTACCCGCGGTAGTACCGCTGCAGCCTTTTCTGAACACCAAAACTGACACAACTTCTGCAAACGGACTCCGAATTCGATGAAACCAAGTTTGTTGGAAAGCTAGCGACAAGGGCTAACACAATCTTGATAGAACTATCAATAAGAAGCAAATGAGAAAAGGCCCAAAAGAAAATGGCGAGAACCCTTCCTCGGATAAGACCGCTAAAACCTCCAACACCGAAAACATCATAGAAGACGCATGCAAACTCCGTTTTCGATGAACTCAAGCTTGTCATCAAGATGACCATAAGCTCTAAGACTCACAAGGAGAACCAAACAACAACCAAGAAACATGATGCAAGGATGCAATGGTTTGATCTCTCGACGAACGATACGATCAAGCTACTCACTTGAGAGCCCCCCTTGATAGTACGGCTATCGATCCTATAACCCGGTCTCCCAACTACCACCATGAGACCGGTAAAATAGAAAACCTATCAAGGGGCAAACCTTTGCCTTGCACATGATCCACTTGAGATAGATGATGACGATCTTGTCCTCCTCAAGATGGACCACCTTTCTTGATTGCGTTGGGTCGATGGAGACTAGATGATTGCTCCCCCATACTCCACTATGGGTGAGCCACTCTTCGGCACATCTTCACAAGTTCATTGACACCACAATGGATGGAAAGCTTCAAGCACTTGATCTCTTCGTGATGCTCCACTTGAACTTGCACACAGCAATCTTGATGACGATCACCACTTGATGTCATCCTCTCCATGGGTTGTATGATATCTTCCTCTTTACGCAAGCCCATGTACATGTACCTAACCCCACATAGAACTCTCACATAGACCATGGGTTAGTACACAAAGTGCAATGGACAATGCTTACCATACCATGGGATCACTTGATCCCTCTCGGTACATCTTTTACGCTTTGTGAGTTGATCAACTTGATTCACTCTTGACTTAGTCTTGATCAACCTTGAATCTTTCCAACTCTCTTAGTTTGGATGATGTCTTGAAGGTAAACATGAATGATCACACAATCTTCTTCTTCAGGACATGCTTGCAATAAGCTCAACACTCACATGACCAATCTTTGGATAATTCCTTAATAGCACCTTGGTCAACACATAAACTCCTTGAAACCAACGCATGGACTTCAAGAAATGCCTATGGACAAATCCTTCAAATATAACTCAATGCAATCATTGGTCCATAGAGAATGTCATCAATTACCAAAACCACATATGGGGGCACCGCATGTCCTTTCAATCTCCCCCATTTTGTTAATTGATGACAATCACTTTCAAGAGAGTTTATATAAGGAATTATGCACCACCATGCAATGCAACAACCAATAATGCATGCGTATGAGATACAAATGCTTAGGAACAAAACCAAAGCAAGGAGAAAACTCTGAAGACTTCTCCACAAAACTATCTGAAACTTCTCCCCCATTGGCATTGATTGCCAAAATGGGCTAAAAGCTTAGAAGGCCAATATAAAATGTGTTCCTCCATAAATTGTGTATTTCTCAACAAGAGAGTGGAATGCAATACACATATCCAATGGTAAATACTTGGAGGAAGACAAACTATATTGAGGCACAAAGATTGCAAAAGGAAGATATGCCACAAAGACATAACAAAGAGAGAAACAAGCAATCAAGCAATCAAAAGATACCTATTTAAGCAAGCTATCAAAAGCTACCAATTGAACCAACTAGGCCAATGATCCTACAAGCCACATGAATAAAGGATATTATGATAAGAGCAGAGCAGTGTTCTAAAGAAACTAGAGAAGCTCCCCATGATTTGTGCACATCAAGAATTTTTGTATTTGGATACAAAGTGCACAAAATAGGATCATAGCTCCCCCAAAATCAATAGAAACTTACAACAAGTGCAAGAGAGCATATAGGAAACTAAGCCTAGTACTTGCAACAAACACATGGTTGAGCAACAAGTAAGAGAGGCAACTTAAGAGTGGGCTCAACCAAAAAGATGTGTGTGAGTCAAGGCAATGCACTTGAGAAGACTAATGTATAGAAGAGCATTAAGCATCAACATAGTATCGAATGAATGAGATACACGATGCAAAGCCTTTCATTCTCACACACAACTAGCAAATGGGTTCACAAGCTTACTAATAAGAAAATAGAGAACCTATGCTTGTGACAACCCGTGGTGAAGATAGACGATGAGAGGCTCATCAAGACGAGGGGTACCAATTAAGATGGCAAAAGCCTCGTAAAGATAAGCAAGAGGAGAATAATATTCACCACACAAGAGTGCATCAAGATGCACCGATAGAGAACACGCACTCAAGGCAAAAGCTTTCACGGAGGCACCAAAGAAATAACAAAGGAAGACAAGGTGGACGTGAAAGAAAGGATATCAACCAGAGATGTAATTTCTCTCAAGTGTATAAGGTTCTAGGTAGACGAAATCATGATGATATATATCTACAAAGAAGGATGTACACCCGAAATAGTTACAACATGAAGGAACAAGATATCCACAAGGAAGTCATAATTATACCAATAAGATATTTGCTTGAAAGCATAGCGCTTGGCTAGATATGGTCTTATTGTATATAAATGAATTCCTACCGCACGAACATCAAAGACATCACAACTAGCAACATGAGATCATCGTTGAGATGCTTTGAGAAAGGAAACAAGTATCACAAGAAAGAATGAAATACATGCCATGATACAACCTACAGAAGGTTGATGCAAGTAATGTGTGCATGTAGTAGATGATGATACTTATTACCGAGATACCATTGGAAGGATGTAGTAGATACCAATTTAAGGTAGATAGTAGTTCATTGATCATCCTAGCTTGACTCCAATATGCACATGGTGACAACACCTTCCTTGTGAGTGAACCGAGCATCCAATGCATCTCCAAATGTTCCTATAAGAACAACAAAAACTAAACGGTACCCAAACTCATCGGGACCAAATAGTTAGAAACACCAATACATAGGACAAACTCCACATAAATATGTGCATATAGATATTAAAATGAATTTCATGCACATCTCATCCAATTTGAGACTTGGTGGAGTTTCCACTATATATTGGGTCAAAGAAAGAAAGCATGCCAAAGAAACTACAAGAAGTAAATATGCATGCTCAAGACTTTCAAGAACCGAGACCAAAAGACAAAGAAATACCAAGCGAAGAAAATATGCCAAATGAATAAATCATCACTTGGAGGATATCCAACAAGATACATCAAGGAATGAGATATCCATTGATACACTCAAAAAGAAGGATGTCAAACTCCCAAAAGAGAGAATGGTTCCAAACAAACCAAGCCCTCTACAAAGTTTCATGATGGCACAAAGTACCAAAAAGAAACGGCTTGCCTTCCACAAACACACACTTGATAAGGATCACAAGATGAGTGTTTTATAGAGAATAGGATAGCTCCCCCAAGACTAGTGCATTATAGAGAATTTGCATTTGAATACAAAATGCACAAGGTGGGATCACCACTTTCACTATATCTAGAAAACACTAGACAAGGACGAGAAATAAACAAGATCCACAAGTGGTAGGGAAGACAACGGGAGTTGACACAAACCTTGGCAAGAGAAAAGGCAAAATAAAAAACAAAAGCCAATGTAAAGATGATAAATAAATTCTACCACAAAAGTGAGTACCAATTGTCAAAAGACAAGAAGTAAATGGATATAATTCCCGGTGGTAGATAGCAAGGATATCCGACATCATCTTCACACCAACCAAAAAGCAAATTGCAACTTGTAGAGCTAACATGCCACCTAGGAACAAGATAATTTACAATATCAACTCTAGATGACAATATCTCAAATGTACACATTTTCTAGGCTAGTAATATACACATAGCATATTACTCCCCCATAATGTGATACCAATTAAAGATAGACAAGAGGCAGTTAAAGGATCCAACAAGAGATAATTAATGGACTATTTAGAATTTGAATTTCACATGAGAAGACATACCACATAGCGACTAGATAATCTTGTAATATCAATACTAGATGGTATTCCTCATGTACACACATTTATAGGATTGTGAGGTGCACAAAGCACATCACTCCCCATAATGGGATATTCCATTAATCTCTCACAAGAGCCAACTAAGATACAAACAAGATGCATAAAGGCTCAACGTACGACACACATATACATGATGTGCAAACCAACACACACATACTTGATTGCTCAAGATAATCAAGTTGGAAGCACACCATATACAAACACATGCAAGGAACGAAACCAAACATGCAAAGGGGCAAGTAACTATCAATGTAGACACTTTAAGCACGAGTTACCGCAAGGAGGAACATTGGATATAAGATAGAAACTTGATAATTCGAATGACTTGGCTTGAGACAATAAGAATGATGAAGTCCCCTTAATTCTTCATAACGTAGCCAAGTATCCAATGACCTCCAATATCACCTATTGATCAAGTTTGAGCTTGTTGGTCCCCAACCAAGTTGGGTCCTAAGAGGTTAGTCACAATAGGCTTGGCTACCCAAATGGTTATTTTCTTGACACCACTTTGAGCACCAACAAATTTGGCAAACACATTGCCAACCTTATCCTTCCCAAGAGAATAGATATCATCAATAATAATTGGGTTGGATAAGTTACCACTAGTGCATGAAGAAGCGACGTGACCTTTCTCACGACATAGGTAGCAATGTCTACTCTTCACTTTCTTCTCACTTGATTTCTCAACTTGAGAAGCATTAGCTTGAGTCTTCTTGGGAAGAGGCCTTTCTTCAACTTGAGGTTGAGCATGAGAATGCACTTGTAGCCGCTTCCCTTGTTGCTTGTCACTAATGGCCTTCTTCTTCAATGGGCAAGATCTAACATGATGCCCTTCAATTTTGCACTTGAAGCAAATAATCTTGGCCGGACTCTTGACTTGTTTTTGGCCCTTCTTGTTGTTGATCTTGGACTTCTTCTTCTTATTGGAGTTGAATCCAAGTCCACCTTTGTCATTGGGGATTTTGCACACTCAATATATTGTTGAGTGTGACCTTCCTTCATGACACTTTTCCAAGTCTTTCATCAAAGAAGTGACTTGGGCCTTGAGCTCTTTGATTTCCTCTACATGGTTAGTCTCAACACAAGTACTAGAGGAAGTATAAGCTTCATCGTTAGAGCAACAAGGCAAGGAAAGCAATTCATCACAAGATGTACCAACATTGTGAGTAGATGAATTACAAGGACTAGCACATATCAATATAGCATTTTGACTAGAAGTAGTGCTAGTATCCACATGAGGCTCACTAGATGTTACCTTAGCAAGCATGGCCTCATGAGCTATCTTTAGCACATTATGGGATACTAGAAGATCATCATGAGAGCTTGTGAGCCTTACATGATTGTCTTCCAACATCCCATAATTGCTAGATAGCAACTCAAGTTGAGCCCTTAGCTCAACATTCTCCTTCAATATGGATGCTTCACAAGAGATAGAGTTAGTAGCACAAGCATCATCATTAGCAACAAGAGGAGAAGACAACTCGGCAAGCTCTTTTGAATATGAAGCTTTAAGTTGACCATGAGACTCAGTGAGTTTGATGAGCTCACTCTTAATGACCCTTGAGCTATTTTCGAGGTGCTCAAAGTCCTCAAGGAGTTTAGCATGCACAACTTCAAGCTCCTCATTTTTAGTTTCAAAATCATTGGCCACCTCAAGAGCTCTATCACGAGATTCCCTCACTCTAGATAATTCTAGAGCAAAAGTCTCCTCAAGAGATTCCTTGGTGGTTTGTTCAAGTTCAAGAGATTGAGAGAGGTCCGCAATCTCATTAGTGTAATCACGCTCATGACCTTCCATTTTATCAATGGCGACCTCATGCTCCTCAAGACGAGATTCCAACTCATCAATATATTTATTGCCCTTAATAGCAATAGACATGATTTCCATGAAGTTGCAACGAGCAATTTTATTCTTAAGAAGAGCTTTAAAAATCATTTCCCCCTTAATTTTTAAGGAGGCAACATCATCACTCTCTTCATCATAATGAACATCATCATCACTCTTTCCATCATCAATATCATCACAAGATATATTGGGATTCAAAGTGGGAGATACCTTTGAAGACTTGGCCATAAGGCAAAATGCAATAGATGATGATATAAGATCCCTTGAAGCACCATTCAAGACCACATCTTGTTCCATGGAGTGTTGGGTTTCATCTACATTGTTAGCACAACAACTCGAGGAAATACATGCACTTTTATCATGGCAACAAGATATAGCAAGCATATCATCATGAGATTTAGTCAAGCAATTTCTACATGATATGCAAGGACTATCAACACAAGCAAGTGAAACATTTGGAGTGCTCGAAGTGCTAAAGCCCAAAGACGGAGCATTGCAATAATATAGTGATGAAGAATCATCCACAAAAAGCACACTATCATCATTGCAATGACCGACACTACTCACCATATCATTACCTTGTGGCAAACCACATGTAGGTGAAGTAGAAGAAGTTGAGAAGACTATACGGCCAGAGGTGGAGGGAGAACAATCATCCCTACAAATCTTGGACACACCATATTTATCTTGAAGCTTCGTCCACAACTCATGAGCATCCCGGAATGGCATGAGTTGAAATATAACTACATTGCTCAAAGCATCAAAAAGCACATTAGAAGCTTGAGCATTGAGATAAGAGTTTTTCTCATCCTCTAAAGATAATCTTTGGGGATCCTTTGGAGGAGAAAATCCCATATCTACAATTCGCTCCAAATTTGGGTCCATGACCCTAAAGAGATTAAGCATGAATTACCCAAACATCAAAATTTGTGCCATCGAAACTAAGAGTGTCGAGAATCCTAATCCCTAGTCGACATCTTTACTCTCTAGGCGGTTAAGCCCAACAAAGAGAGACGAGGCTCGATACCAATTGAAAGATCGTGGATGTCGCCTAGAGGGGGTGAATAGGCGCTTTAAAATAATTACGGTTGAGGCTTGAACAAATGCGAATAAACCTAGCGGTTAATTTGTCAAGCACAAAACCTACAACAACTAGGCTCACCTATGTGCACCAACAACTTATGCTAAGCAAGAAAAACTACTTAGGTGATAGCAAGATATATGACAAGAAACAATATGGCTATCACAAAGTAAAGTGCATAAGTAAAGGGCTCGGGTAAGAGATAACCGAGGCACGGGAGATGACGATGTATCCCAAGTTCACACCCTTGCGTATGCTAATCTACGTTTGGAGCGGTGTGGAGGCACAATGCTCCCAAGAAGCCACTAGGGCCACAGAATCTCCTCACGCCCTCGCACAATGCAAGATGCCGTGATTCCACTAAGGGACCCTTGAGGGCGGTCACCGAACCCGTACAAATGGAAACCCTTGGGGGCGGTCACCGGTACCCGTCAAATTGCTCGGGGCGATCTCCACAACCTAATTGGAGACCCCGACGCTTGCCCGGAGCTTTACACCACAATGATTGAGCTCCGAACACCACCAACCGTCTAAGGCGCCCAAACACCCAAGAGGAACAAGCTCAAGGGCACCAAGCACCCAAGAGTAATAAGCTTCTCAACTTGTAACTTCCACGTATCACCGTGGAGAACTCAAACCGATGCACCAAATGCAATGGCAAGGGCACACGGAGTGCCCAAGTCCTTATCTCTCAAATCACACCGAAGCAACTAATGCTAGGGAAGAAAATGAGAGGAAGAACAAGAAGGAGAACACCAAGAACTCCAAGATCTAGATCCAAGGGGTTCCCCTCACATAGAGGAGAAAGTGATTGGTGGAAATGTGGATCTAGATCTCCTCTCTCTTTTCCCTCAAGAACTAGCAAGAATCGTTGGAGGGATTGAGAGTTAGCAAGCTCGAAGAAGGTCAATAATGGGGGAAGAACACGAGCTAAAGGGATAAGGTTCAATGGGGAAGAAGACCCCCTTTTATAGGTGGGGAAAAATCCAACCGTTATGCTCACTGCCCGCACCGAGCGGTAGTACCGCTTGACATCACGGTACTACCGAAAGGGGTAGCGGTACTACTGCTAAGGGAAGCGGTACTACTGCTTGCGAGCGGTACTAAAAATTACATCCGTGCCTACCACCGCTGGACTTGTGACGAGTTTTTGGTCCCGAGCGGAAGTAGCCACGGAAGTAGCCGCGGTAGTACTGCTCCAAGCGGTAGTACCGCTCCCAAGAGCGGTAGTACTGCTCCCAAGGGCGGTAGTAAAAAATTACTTCCGCTCCTACCCGCGGTAGTACCGCTGCAGCCTTTTCAGAACACCAAAACTGACACAACTTCTGCAAACGGACTCCGAATTCGACGAAACCAAGTTTGTTGGAAAGCTAGTGACAAGGGCTAACACAATCTTGATAGAACTATCAATAAGAAGCAAATGAGAAAAGGCCCAAAAGAAAATGGTGAGAACCCTTCCTTGGATAAGACCGGTAAAACCTCCAACACCGAAAACATCATAGAAGACGCATGCAAACTCCGTTTTCGATGAACTCAAGCTTGTCATCAAGATGACCATAAGCTCTAAGACTCACAAGGAGAACCAAACAACAACCAAGAAACATGATGCAAGGATGCAATGGTTTGAGCTCTCGACGAACGATACGATCAAGCTACTCACTTGAGAGCCCCCCTTGATAGTACGACTATCGATCCTATAACCCGGTCTCCCAACTACCACCATGAGACCGGTAAAATGGAAAACCTATCAAGGGCAAACCTTTGCCTTGCACATGATCCACTTGAGCTAGATGATGACGATCTTGTCCTCCTCAAGATGGACCACCTTTCTTGATTGCGTTGGGTCGATGGAGACTAGATGATTGCTCCCCCATACTCCACTATGGGTGAGCCACTCTTCGGCACATCTTCACAAGTCCATTGACACCACAATGGATGGAAAGCTTCAAGCACTTGATCTCTTCGTGATGCTCCACCTGAACTTGCACACAGCAATCTTGATGACGATCACCACTTGATGTCATCCTCTCCATGGGTTGTATGATATCTTCCTCTTGACGCAAGCCCATGGACATGTACCTAACCCCACATAGAACTCTCACATAGACCATGGGTTAGTACACAAAGTGCAATGGACAATGCTTACCATACCATGGGATCACTTGATCCCTCTCAGTACATCTTTTACGCTTTGTGAGTTGATCAACTTGATTCACTCTTGACTTAGTCTTGATCAACCTTGAATCTTTCCAACTCTCTTACTTTGGATGATGTCTTGAAGGTAAACATGAATGATCACACAATCTTCTTCTTCAAGACATGCTTGCAATAAGCTCAAAACTCACATGGCCAATCTTTGGATAATTCCTTAATAGCACCTTGGTCAACACATAAACTCCTTGAAACCAACGCATGGACTTCAAGAAATGCCTATGGACAAATCCTTCAAATATAACTCAATGCAACCATTAGTCCATAGAGAATGTCATCAATTACCAAAACCACACATGGGGGCACCGCATGTCCTTTCACCTAGTCATCGCCAATTGTTTGATAGATGCTAGAATTGGTTGTGCATAATTTGTCACATATTTCATTTGTCATATTATTGTGTGAGCATGTTGGATGCATATTTTACTCATTCGAGGACATCCACTTGTTGTTTTGATTGATTGGCTTCTTTTTCTTTGGCCAAGTGGATGGACAACAATGCCTAAGAACCTTCTCTAGCTATCTATGATTTTCTCGTCTCAAACCCTATTCATGCTACATGACAAAATTTGATCAAGTCAGATTCGAACCACTCTATGAGGAGCACTCGGAGTCCCCGATTCGTCATAGACTTAAACTTCCAAAACTTCTTTGTGCTTTTCGGTCTAACCGACTCATCCATTTCGATCATACCGAGATCACTAAGTCGATCTAGGTTTTCATCTCGGTGCAACCGATTTGAACTTTTCGGTCACACCGAGTTGCAGTAACTGTTAACAGTTATACATCTCGGTGCCACCGAGTTGTTCCACTCGGTCACACCGACAGTGTCGAGCTACATATTCACACGGGCAAATTTTGGAAAACTTTCTCCGAAACTCCTCGCCCGCGCATAGCTCGCTCTGCCTACTAGGTATCTGGATCGTCGACCTGCCGCCACCGCCTCCCGTCATTGGTCTCCGCCGCCGTCAACGGAATTCTTCTCCGCCGTTGCCGCCGTAGCGAGTTCACCGCCGAACTAGGGTATGAACTCGATCACAGTGCTATCCTCGTCTGATTCTCAGCACATTGTGTTCGTAATGCATCTTGCCACGATTGAAACACTTCTATCCAGTCAAAACAATCCTTAGAATAGGTATGATTCGAAAATTTAGGGTTAGGTTTCCGCCGAAACCATCTCGGACCCACCGAGTTGAAAAACTCGGTCCCACCGATTTGGCTAACGCCATTGCACTAGTAAGTCTCGGTCTGACCGAGAATTACAAATCGGTGTGACCGATTTTAGAACTTTGTGAAACCCTAGCAGTCTCGGTGCCACCGAACTGTGACTCGGTCTGACCGAGTTCACTAGTTTAGGTTCCAAAACTGCTTCGGTATCACCGAGTTTGAAAATCGGTAGATCCGAAATGCTTTCTGTGGAAACTAAAACTAAGTTTTTGAATCATTCGTTTGCAAAAATCTCTGCATTTTGTGATGCTCATCCACTCTACCTCATCTATAACTATTCACAGGGTTCAGCGTTCGGTGTGTGCAGCATGTCAGACCAAAGTGACAGCCAGAACAAGTCAGAAGAGCAGATTCACATGAGTGAGGGCACTAGTCCCTCTAGCAGCTCAGATGAGGGGAGCAGAAGCACTCCCAGCAATCTGCCCAAGGCTGCCACAAGGACAAGGAAGAAGAAGACCTCAGAGTCTGAGGATGAGGATTATGTGGCAGTTGAGGATGAGGCCAGTTCAAAGAAGAAAGTGCTCAAGAAGGAGTACAGCTCAACTACAGTAAAGCCAGGCATGAAGATCAAAAGGCCTGCAAGTAGACAACCAATGTCCAAAGCCAGAGTCTCCACTCAAGCTTCTTTGGAATCCCAACCCAAAGAGCCTGCTGCTGCTGAAGGAAAGAAAAGGAAGGAAAGGGTCAAGAAGACCATGGCCAGAGTGATTGGGAAGCCTTCTATGATGGAGGAAGAGGAAGAAGAAGAGGTTGTTGAACCTGCACCCAAGGCACAGAAGCTGATGGGTGATGCCATAAAGTCAGGGGCTGCAACTTCAAAGCCCAAAGTTGCCCCCAAGCCCAAGAGTGCACCAAAGAGTAATACCAGGAGTATACCAGCAGCTGAGAAGAACAAGGCCCCAATGCTTGATGTTGCTGCTGGGGAAGATGAAGAAGGGCATGTCTTAAGGAAGCTCAAACCCAAGATTCCAGACCACAATGATGCTCATCCTGTGGCTGAGAACATGAAGATCAGGAGAGATCTAGGGTTGAGGCTATGGAGAGAGTCAGATCCATATGCCACCAGGAGAAGGACTGCTGTAGATTACAGGTTTCACACCACGGAGCAGCAGGACTTCTATGAGACCATCCTATTGGATAAGAAGCCCATAGTTTGTGATATGAGGTGGGTCGACTGGACCTACATTCAGGAGAATGCAGAACACTATCCTGGAGTGTATGACAGCATCAGTGCGTGTGGAGTTGCAGATTTTGTTGGGCAGAAGCTCACAAACTGGAAGGACGAGCTCATTATGCAATTCTACTCCACAACACATTTCTATCCAGATGGCAGGATAGTTTGGATGTCTGAAGGAACAAGATACCAATTGTAACATCCCAAATTTTCAATTTGGAATGTTATACATTAGGTCATCATGCACATCATATTTTCTCGCATTTTCCGATCCTAGAAAATTTCACGCAACTCAAGGACCCTCGGAGAGAGTTGGAGATTTCATTATTTTCATATTTGGGATTTCTCAAATTTTGAAAATAGGATCATTTGGATTTATTTATTTATCTTCAAAAGTTTTTCCGATAAAAAAATTAAGAGAGGGAATAATATGACTTTCCCAACATTTAGGAAAAATGTAGATTTAATAAATAAATCAAATTGTGGTTTTTGAAAGTTTATTTGCATTAGGGAAAAAATGAGTATTTTAAAAATATGCATTTTTGCCCCGTTTTAAAGTTCATTTTGTTCGACTCATTTTTAAGAGTCGGGGAAAATTAATTTTATTTAATTTGGAGTTTGTTTGGTTTTATTTTAAAATCGTTTCGTTTTATTTATAAAAAAAACGCGCCGCGCCCATGGGCCAAGGGCCCACTGGCCCCTAGCCGCCGCCCAGCCCCCTCTCCCTCATGCAAGCCACAAGACGTTAGCCGCCCCGCCCGGCCGAGTCAGAGGACTCCTCCTCCTCTCCCCCCTTGCTTGCCCCCCCCCAAGGCAGCCCCCTATCCTATTTAACCGACCCCCCTCTCTCTCCTCACCACCGCCCCGCCCCCCCACCCGAGCCGCCGCCGTCTCGAAGCCGCCGCCATCGCCGCCTCGCCCGCCGCCGCCGCTGCCGTCGCCAGCGCCGCCCGTCGCCCGACCCCGCCGACCCGCCGCCACCACCCGACCGCCGCCGACCCGCGGGAGCCGGAGCCCGCCGGCGACTCACGGAGGTAGCCACCGCCCGCGCCACCCGGTCGGTTTTGTTCCAAAAACCGTTCGGGTTTTTCTTTCGTTGATCGGTTTTTAAAAAAAACCTAGATTGGTTTATTTTTCGGTTTTATTAACTAGTGAACGTTCACCAATCCGTTCGTTTTAATGAACGTGTTCGTCGGTTAGTTTCTGTTAACGAACGTCCGTCGTTTTAACTGTTAGTCGTTTTTCTTTTAATCGGATTTAATCCGTTATTTTCCGAATTCGATTTCCGATCCAATTTTCAAATCTGTTTATTTTCTCGCTTCGTTTATCGGAATCGGGTGATTCAAGCGCTGGAGTTTCGTTTGAAACCGCCGTTCGACTAACCTACTTAAACAAAGTTTTGCTACTGTAAATTTTGACCTAGTTTCAAATTGCTAAAACCGAGTTGTTTTCTCTCGACTTTTGACTTTCGATGCTTTATTTGATTCGATTCTTTTTCAACCAGGGTTCTTAAGTTGAACTCCCTGGTTAGATCTTTTATTCGAGATTTCCCTGTGCACTAGATGAGTACTTATTGAATGCTTGTTGTTTGTCTGTGTTAGATCACCCGGAGTGCGCCGCTTGTTACTTCGAATCTCTAGGTCTCGCGGATCATCAGCAAGGCAAGTAACACTTGATCATACCTTTTCTACTACCCAGTTTTATGCATTAGCCCTATTCCTCAAACACTTGCATGTTTAGGATCAACTTAAACTGTGGGATGGGAAGTAGATTGAGGTAGTACCTATTACCTGTTTACTTATGAAACCTTGGGAGTTACTTCTACGTTTGCTTATTATGCCATGCTATGCTAGTAGACGTGGATTGGGTGAGTGAATATCCATGACAGATGTGAGATTGTTAATTAATGGTTTATCTAAGGTGGCAACCTAAACACACATCTGGGTGGATTGAGGCACCTGGTTTCTATCAGACTTGCTGTATTTCTTGGACCGCCACCCGGGCTCTAAGGGATCATGAGATTATTTAAACTAGAAACTTCCGTGTGCAGCCACAAGCCAATATGGGCTCTGGCATAGTTGAGTAAGTTGTGCGAACTCTTACGGGTAGGCTAGCTGATGTAGGGGATGTAGGTTGGTATGGTCTACCCACATGTAAGGTGCTAGCGCTTCTGAAAGACTGTGTCTCGGTCATCCGTCTCTCAAACACCATGTAGAGCGAGAACCAAATGGAGGCGATCGAGTCTTGTGGGAAAAGTGCGCAAACCTCTGCAGAGTGTATAAACTAATCATGATTAGCCGTGTCCCCGGTTATGGACGTTTTGAGTATCTAGTACTTAAATATCATGTGAATCTCAACATGTTACTTCTAATAAAAGTTATTGGGTTTTGATGAGTACTTTTTAATTGGGATTGAGGATGCTGTCAACCATTATCAATGTTTAACAACCACCATGATAGTTAAATAAAATTATTCCTTTGTTGTAGGGCAAAACTAGCTTTATGCAAAATCAGTAACAGAGAGCTTTACCACCAGCCATATATGCATGTAGTATAGGCTTATTCCTTCATTACTCTCTGTGTGTTACATTGCCAAGATATTCAATGTGTCAACCCGTTTTTGGGCTGCAACTTTCATGTTGCGACTTTTCGAACGACGAGTAAGGTGTTAGGTCATGGTTCTATACTTAGTGATGCCGATGGAGTTGATGGGCTCACTTATCTTCCAAGCCTTCCGCTGTTATTATTAGATGGCCTTAAGCCATATTATTGTAATAAGTTCCCTTGTGGACAACGTTGTAATAAGTGTGTGATTGCTACTCGCTATAAATCCTTGAAATCTTGTGTGGTGTCGACATTCTCGATCCAGGATGACACCGAGCACGAGACTTGATCCATTCGGGTCCGGTCGCTACACCAATCAACCATAGAGGAATGGGCAAGTCTGATCAATGCCCCCAAGGAGAGTGAAAATGACTTGGACATTTATGCCAAGAAGAAAATGGATCATAACTCAATGTCACAGATGTACAAGGAGATCCGTGATGATGCACTTGAGACTTTCAAGTTTGGATCAGTTCATTTTCTTCTGTCAGGGCTGCCTACGATCAACTGGATCCTAAGGCACACTCTATTGCCCAAATCAGGTGACCACAACATGATCAGAGGGCATGCAATTAATTTGCTTCACATTTTTTATGTGCCCTAGAAATTCAAGGTCATGAGCCTCATAGTTGAAACTATCAAGAGGATAGCAGCAGACCAAAAGAGGAGCTGTGGATATGCCCCACAGATTCAGGAGTTGATTAACTCAAAGATGGGCACAGGGAAGTATCTGTTGGATAAGGAACACTTGGTTCTCTATCCTGAATTTGAGGACAATCAAGTTGTCATGACTGAGAATGAACCATCATCAATACAAGCTCAAGAGAAGAAGGAGAAGGCAAGGAAAGAGAAGGCTCCCAAGATGCCAACTCAAGCGAGAGGCATCTGAGTACTTTCGAAGAACAAGCAGGAGCAGCGTTACTTGATAGCATCAACTCTGCAGATTGAGAAGGGTTGGCCACCTAACTCAAAACCAGGAGAGCCTGGAAAGAATCATGGAACAAAATTCTATGATCTTGATGTCAAAATGGCGAGATTGATCACTGTGGAGCAGCTCTGAGGTGACATGCAGGAGAGAGGAAGGCGGGACAACAAGCGATGCATTTGCCAAAGTGCCTCGAGCTCAGAGATCAGCTGCAGAGCCAGTCACCAGAGTTACTTCATCAGCTCCAGCTACAGCTCCAGCGCAACCAGCTCCAGCACCCACTGCTTCAGCTCCATCTACATCAACTGAAGCCTTCGTTCTTGGAGTTCTCCGGACACCACCACCTGAAGACCAAGCCTGAGAGACGATATAGTCCTATGCATTTTCTAGGAACTTTTTGGTAACTTGTTGCCAAAGGGGGAGAAAATGTATAGATCATAGGCTTCGAGAGAGAGATTTGCTGCTTTTGTTCTCTCTTGTCTTCTTGGTTGAACTTTGTTTGCTTTTGATTGCTTGAGATACTATGCAATTACCTGTGAGACATTGATGATCATGTGTTTGATCATAAGCTACACTTATGCTTGTTATATGTTATTATCTTACTTACCTGTGAGACATTGATGATCATGTGTTTGATCATACTTAAGATGTGCAATGATATGCTGGAGTTGCAGAATGCAAAGGGAAAGATCATCGAACTTGAAGAAGAATTAAAGACTACACGCAAAGACTACATGGACGAGATCGTAGCTCTGGCAAGACACAATAACGATCTTAAGTATGAGATTGAAGAACTCAAGAAGAAATTGGCGCTCAAGAATGAAGACAAGTACGTTGGCTGTCCAAGCAACTACATCATCATTGACGACACCGATTCGGATCCAAGTGAACCCGACTTTGAAGACGAAGCTGGAGCAGACATCATGGAGTCTTCCACCGGTTCAAATTAGTAGAAGTCCCCCACATATTAGTAGTATTACCTCCATGTAAACATTATAGTACACGCACTTTTGCGATAGTTAGATCGTTGTAAGCCCTTTGTTTGATTGAATGAAGTGATTTTGTGTGCATTTGCTCATGTGCATTTGGGTAGTGATTCTCCTTAGACCCCATTCTACTCTTAATTTCTCGTCTTTTCTAAACCATCAGATGCCTCCGAGACGCGACCCCGGGTTTGTTTTCCCGCCAGAGATCACCCAATTGATTCAGCAGCAGAACACCTTGATTCAAACATTGGTGCAGAACCAGGGCAACAACAACAACAACAACAACAACAACAACAACCCACCACCACCACCACCTGCGGATCACTTGACTCGTTTCCTTAGACTGAATCCGCCGGTGTATTCCAGTAGCACCGAGCCGATTGTAGCAGATGATTGGCTCCGCAAGATAGGAAGGAGTTGACCACTGCGGGATGCAGATGGAGAAAGAGTGAAGTTTGCTGCACACCAGCTTGAAGGACCCGCAGAAGATGGTGGGAGAATTTTACAGCCACTTACCCGTGAGACACCGCCACATGGGATCGGTTTCAACAAGCTTTTCAGACTTGCCCATGTTTCAGCGGGAGCCATGGCCATGAAGAAACATGAGTTTCGCAACTTACGCCAAGGAGGAAGGATCATTGGCGATATGTGGATGATTTTAGTAAGTTAGCACGTTATGCCCCGGATGACGTTACTCTGAGATGCGACTAAGCGGGAGAAGTTTCGGAAGGACTGAGCGATGAGTTCACATGCCGTTGATGGTAGCAAGTTTCAACAACTACCGGAGTTGGTAGACCGAGCCCTCATGATTGAAGGGAAGCAGCAGCAAATTGAGAACCGCAAGAGAAAGTATGGACAGGGGAAGTATAACTCTGGAGCCCAGCAGAAGCCTCGTTATACCCCTAAATCAGGAATTCAGTTTCAGCATACCCATGGAGGAGGTAATTCGCATAACCATAATGGCACTAAGAATGGGAACGGGAATGGAGGAAGCAATGGACAGAATCGCACCAACCCGCCAACACCATCCAAGGTAGACCTGAGTCACATTACTTGCTTTAAGTGCCGTAAGACTGGGCATTATGCAAATGACTGTCTAGAAGGCCAGAATGGAAATGGCAATGGAAGCTCTGGAAAGAAGCCAAACCCTTTCAACAGGGGACAGGTGAACCACATTGATGTGGGGGAGGTTGAAGATCAGCCCGATCAAGATGGTTGGTAAGTTTTGGTTAAGTCATTTCTGCAGTTGTTCTTTTCGATCTTGGTGCATCGCATTCATACATATCAAGGGATTTGTGGATAAGTACAAATTACCGACCCAAGCCCTTAGGTCACCCATGCTAGTAACCTCACCCGGAGCGAGAATACATGGCTAGTAAATGGTGTGATCGACCGCCATTAAGGATTGGACACTATGTTTTCCCTCGGACCTAATAGTTACGGAATCTCAAGGATTGGATGTAATATTAGGAATGGATTGGTTATCAAGTATGGAGGAACATAGATTGCACCACAAAGTCAATTTTGCTCACCACACCGAAGGAAGAAGGATCAAATACGTATCTCGGCACGAGCGAGGAGAACGCAAGTAAATTGCTTATCGGGAGTTGTGCGGAAGAAGTACCGGTGGTGAAGGATTTTCTGATGTATTTCCTAAGAGTTGCGGGGAATGCCACCGGATAGAGACATTGAGTTTTTGATTGAGCTGTTACGTGAACAGGACCAATATCAAAGCGACCATACGGGATGCCCGCATGGATTTGGCGGAAATCAAGAAGCGATTAAGGAACTGTTGGATAAAGGTTTTATCGCCCAAGTTCTTCACCTTGGGGATCACCCGTCTTGTTAGTAGAGAAGAAGGATGGATCGTTAAGGATGGTTGTTGATTATCGTGGAGTGAATGAAGTAACAATCAAGAACAAGTACCCACTACCAATGATAAATGATCTGTTTGATCGTTTGCAAGGAGCTAAAGTGTTTTCCAAGATTGATTTGCGGTCAGGGTACCATCAGTTGAAGATTCGGGAGCAGGACATACCCAAGACAACGTTTACCACGAGATATGGACTGTATGAGTATACCGTTATGTCATTTGGACTGACTAACGCACCAGCCTATTTCATGAACCTGATGAACAAAGTGTTTATGGAGTATTTGGATAAGTTAAATCGTGGTGTTCATTGATGATATTTTGATTTTCTCGAAGAATGAAGAGGAACATAAGGAACATTTGCGATTGGTTTTGGAGAAACCGATGGAACACCGGTTGTATGCCAAGTTCAGCAAATGTGAGTTTTAACTAAAGGAAGTTGGATTTCTTGGACATGTTATATCCGGAGAAGGAATATCAGTTGACCCCACAAAGGTTGAAACCGTAACTAAATGGGAAGCACCAACGACGGTTGGAGAGATTCGAGTTTCCTTGGACTCGCAGGATACTACCAAGATTCATTGAGAATTTCTCAAGGATTGCAAAGCCTATGACAGAATTGTTGAAGAAGGATAACAAATTCATATGGACTGAGGACTGTGAGGCAAGTTTTCAGGAGTTGAAGAAAAGATTGGTTACCTCACCAGTTTTAATATTGCCAGATCAGACCAAGGATTATGAGGTGTATTGCGACGCTTCACGTCGAGGACTTGGAGAAGTGCTTATGCAAGAAGGAAGGGTTGTTTCGTATGCTTCACGACAACTTAAGCCTCACGAGTTAAATTATGCCACACATGATTTGGAGTTGGCAGCCGTGGTGCATGCCTTGAAGACATGGAGACATTTTCTCATTGGAAATCATTGTGAAGTATATACGGATCATAAGAGTTTGATATACATTTTCACACAGAAGGAATTAAATCTCAGACAGAGGAGATGGTTAGAACTTATCAAGGATTATGATATGAGATTGCATTATCACCCCGGAAAGGCTAATGTCGTAGCAGACGCATTGAGCCGTAAGAGCCACGTCAATACCCTAATGATGGGAGGAATACCAAATGAGTTAGCCGAGGACCTTCGAGGGCTATGTTTGGAAATAGTTCCGAGAGGCTATGTAGCAGCATTGGAGATTCAGTCAACACTAATGGACAAAATCAGAGAAACCCAAAAGGCAGATAAGGAAGTTGCCTCTATAAAGGAGAAAATGAGCAAAGGAAAAGCTAAAGGATTTCGTGAAGATGAGCACGATACCCTATGGTTTGAGGACCGTGTTTATGTACCAAATAACCCGGAGATCAGGAAGTTGATTTTGCAAGAAGCCCATGATTCACCCTATTCGATTCACCCAGAAATACCAAGATGTATTTGGATTTGAAGAATACTTTCGGTGGACCGGAATGAAGAAGGATATTGCGGAGTATGTAGCAGTTTGCGATGTATGTCGAGAGTAAAGGCGAGAACATCGAAGCCAGCAGGATTGTTACAACCATTGCCGATACCGAATGGAAGTGGGATAAATTAGGCATGGATTTCATCACAGGTTTGCCAAAGACTCGTTCAGATATGACTCGATATGGGTTATAGTCGATCGCTTGATGAAGGTAGCTCATTTCATTCCAGTCAAGACTACCTATAGCAGTGCTAAGTTGGCAAAGATATACATGACCAGAATTGTGTGTTTACACGGAGTTCCGAGGAGTATCGTATCAGATAGAGGAACCCAATTTACCTCAAAATTTTGGAACCAGTTGCACGAGACATTGGGAACCAGACTGGAATTCAGTATAGCTTTCCACCCACAGACCGATGGACAGACTGAGAGAGTCAATCAGATTTTGGAGGATATGCCGAGAGCTTGTGTACTAGATTATGGATCTAGTTGGGATGATAATTTGCCGTATGCAGAATTTTCTTATAACAACAGTTACCAAACCAGCTTGAAGATGGCACCTTTCGAGGCTCTGTATGGAAGGAGATGCAGGACACCGTTGTCATGGGACTAAACCGAGATCGTCGATTGTTTGGACCAGATTTGATTAAGGAGTCTGAGCAGAAGGTTAAATTGATTCGAGATAGGCTCAAGGTAGCCCAGTCCAGACAGAAGAGCAATGCAGATTCAAAGCGCAAAGCGATTGAATATGAAGTTGGAGACAGGGTATATCTTAGGGTATCCCCGCTTCGAGGAGTTAAGCGTTTTGGAGTTAAAGGAAAATTAGCACCACGTTTCGTTGGACCATATAAGATTTTGCAACGCATGGGAGAAGTTGCTTATAAGCTGGAATTGCCAGAAGGACTGTCAGGAGTTCATGATGTATTCCATGTTTCTCAGCTGAAGAAATGTCACTCCGAGATAGCGAGAGATACCGTTAAGAGACACAGTGCCCTGGAAAAATTCAGTTGAAGGATGACTTAACATATGAGGAAAAACCAGTTAAGATTCTCGACTATGCCAGCAGAGTTACTCGCAGCAAGGTTATCAAGTTTTGCAAGGTTCAGTGGAGCCACCACACTGAAGATGAAGCCACCAGGAAAGAGAGGAAGTTTTGCTCAAGGACCACCTCACCTATTTTCTAGCCAACCCGAATCTCGAGGGCGAGATTCATCTTAAGGGTAGGTTTGTAACATCCCAAATTTTCAATTTGGAATGTTATACATTAGGTCATCATGCACATCATATTTTCTCGCATTTTCCGATCCTAGAAAATTTCACGCAACTCAAGGACCCTCGGAGAGTTGGAGATTTCATTATTTTCATATTTGGGATTTCTCAAATTTTGAAAATAGGATCATTTGATTTATTTATTTATCTTCAAAAGTTTTTCCGATAAAAAATTAAGAGAGGAATAATATGACTTTCCCAACATTTAGGAAAAATGTAGATTTAATAAATAAATCAAATTGTGGTTTTTGAAAGTTTATTTGCATTAGGGAAAAAATGAGTATTTTAAAAATATGCATTTTTGCCCCGTTTTAAAGTTCACTTTGTTCGACTCATTTTTAAGAGTCGGGGAAAATTAATTTTATTTAATTTGGAGTTTGTTTGGTTTTATTTTAAAATCGTTTCGTTTTATTTATAAAAAAAAAACGCGCCGCGCCCCTGGGCCAAGGGCCCAGCCGGCCCAAGCCGCCGGCCCAGCCTCTCTCTCATCACACTTGCATGTATATGCCATGGCCGCATGGCGAGTCCGAGGAGGACTCCTCCTCCTCTCCCCTTGCTTGCCCCTCCCCAAGGCAACCCCCCATCCTATTTAACGGACCCCCTTCTCTCTTCCTCACCCGCGCCGCCGCCCCCCCTACCCGAGCCGCCGCGTCTCAAGGCCCGCCGCCTGCCGCTGACGCCAGCGCCGCCCGTCGCCCGACCCGCCGACCCGCCGCCACCCGCCGACCCGCCGCTGACCCGCCGAGCCGGAGCCCGCGGCGACTCGCCGGAGGTAGCCACCGCCCCGCGCCACCCCGGTCCGGTTTTGTTCCAAAAACCGTTCCGGTTTTTCTTTCGTTGATCGGTTTTTTTAAAAAAAAACCCTAGATTGGTTTATTTTTTCGGTTTTATTAACTAGTGAACGTTCACCGATCCGTTCGTTTTAATGAACGTGTTCGTCGGTTAGTTTCTGTTAACGAACGTCCGTCGTTTTAACTGTTCGTCGTTTTTCTTTTAATCGGATTTAATCCGTTATTTTCCGAATTCGATTTTCGATCCAATTTTCAAATCTGTTTATTTTCTCGCTCGTTTATCGGAATCAGGTGATTCAAGCGCCTGGAGTTTCGTTTCGAAACCGCCGTTCCGACTAACCTACTTAAACAAAGTTTTGCTACTGTAAATTTTGACCTAGTTTCAAATTGCTAAAACCGAGTTGTTTTCTCTCGACTTTCGACTTTCGATGCTTTATTTGATTCGATTCTTTTGCAACCAGGGTTCTTAAGTTGAACTCCCTGGTTAGATCTTTTATTCGAGATTTCCCTGTGCATTAGATGAGTACTTATTGAATGCTTGTTGTTTCTCTGCGTTAGATCACCCGGTCGCCGCTTGTTACTTGAATCTCTAGGTCTCGCGGATCATCGGCCAAGGCAAGTAACACTTGATCATACCTTTTCTACTACCCAGTTTTATGCATTAGCCCTATTCCTCAAACACTTGCATGTTTAGGATCAACTTAAACTGTGGGATGGGAAGTAGATTGAGGTAGTACCTATTACTGCTTACTTATGAAACCTTGGGAGTTACTTCTCGTTTGCTTATTATGCCATGCTATGCTAGTAGGCGTGGATTGGGTGAGTGAATATCCATGACAGATGTGAGATTGTTAATTAATGGTTTATCTAAGGTGGCAACCTAAACACACATCTGGGTGGATTGAGGCACTGGTTTCTATCGAGACTTGCTCAGATTTCTTGGACCGCCACCCGTGCTCTAAGGGATCATGAGATTATTTAAACTAGAAACTTCCGTGTGCAGCCACAAGCCAATATGGGCTCTGCATAGTTGAGTAAGTTGTGCGAACTCTTACGGGTAGGCTAGCTGATGTAGGGGATGTAGGTTGGTATGGTCTACCCACATGTAAGGTGCTAGCGCTTCGAAAGACTGTCTCGGTCATCCGTCTCTCAAACACCATGTAGTGCGAGAACCAAACGGAGGCGATCGAGTCTTGTGGGGAAAAGTGCGCAAACCTCTGCAGAGTGTATAAACTAATCATGATTAGCCGTGTCCCCGGTTATGGACGTTTTGAGTATCTAGTACTTAAATATCATGTGAATCTCAACATGTTACTTCTAATAAAAGTTATTGGGTTTTGATGAGTACTTTTTAATTGGGATTGAGGATGCTGTCAACCATTCTCAATGTTTAACAACCACCATGATAGTTAAATAAAATTATTCCTTTGTTGTAGGGCAAAACTAGCTTTATGCAAAACTGTAACCGTAGAGCTTTACCACCAGCCATATATGCATGTAGTATAGGCTTATTCCTTCATTACTCTCTGTGTGTTACATTGCCAGCATATTCAATGTGCTGACCCGTTTTTCGGGCTGCAACTTTCATGTTGCAGACTTTTCAGACGACGAGTAAGGTGTTAGGTCGTGGTTCTATACTTAGTGATGCCGATGGAGTTGATGGACTCACTTATCTTCCAAGCCTTCCGCTGTTATTATTAGATGGCCTTAAGCCATATTATTGTAATAAGTTCCCTTGTGGACAACGTTGTAATAAGTGTGTGATTGCTACTCTGCTATAAATCCTTCAAGCTTGTGTGGTGTCAAGATTATCGATCCAGGATGACATCTGAGCACAGAGACTTGATCCATTCGGGTCCGGTCGCTACACCAATCAACCATAGAGGAATGGGCAAGTCTGATCAATGCCCCCAAGGAGAGTGAAAATGACTTGGACATTTATGCCAAGAAGAAAAGGATCATAACTCAATGTCACAGATGTACAAGGAGATCCGTGATGATGCACTTGAGACTTTCAAGTTTGGATCAGTTCATTTTCTTCTGTCAGGGCTGCCTACGATCAACTGGATCCTAAGGCACACTCTATTGCCCAAATCAGGTGACCACAACATGATCAGAGGGCATGCAATTAATTTGCTTCACATTTTTGATGTGCCCCAGAAATTCATGGTCATGAGCCTCATAGTTGAAACTATCAAGAGGATAGCAGCAGACCAAAAGAGGAGCTGTGGATATGCCCCACAGATTCAGGAGTTGATTAACTCAAAGATGGGCACAGGGAAGTATCTGTTGGATAAGGAACACTTGGTTCTCTATCCTGATTTGAGGACAATCAAGTTGTCATGACCGAGAATGAACCATCATCAATACAAGCTCAACGAAGAAGGAGAAGGCAAGGAAAGAGAAGGCTGCCAAGATGCCAACTCAAGCGAGAGGCATCTGAGTACTTTCGAAGAACAAGCGAGGAGCAGCCGTTGCTTGATAGCATCAACTCTGCAGATTGAGAAGGGTTGGCCACCTAACTCAAAACCAGGAGAGCCTGGAAAGAATCATGGAACAAAAATTCTATGATCTTGATGTCAAAATGGCGAGATTGATCCACCGTGGAGCAGCTACTGGGTGACATGCAGGAGAGGAAGGGCAGGACAACAACTAATGCATTTGCCAAAGTGCCTCGAGCTCAGAGATCAGCTGCAGAGCCAGTCACCAGAGTTACTTCATCAGCTCCAGCTACAGCTCCAGCGCAGAACCAGCTCCAACACCCACCGCTTCAGCTCCATCTACATCAATGAAGCCTTCGTTCTTGGAGTTCTCTGGACACCACCACCAAGACCAAGCACGAGAGACGATATAGTCCTATGCATTTTCTAGGAACTTTTGGTAACTTGTTGCCAAAGGGGAGAAAATGTATAGATCATAGGCTTCGAGAGAGATTTGCTGCTTTTGTTCTCTCTTGTCTTCTTGGTTGAACTTTGTTTGCTTTTGATTGCTTGAGATACTATGCAATTACCTGTGAGACATTGATGATCATGTGTTTGTAAGGGCAAGGAGATCGCCTACTTCGTGAAGATCTACCGCTAGTGAGGCAAGTCCTTCGTGGGCGACGGCCATGGTGGGATAGACGAGGTTGCTTCTTCGTGGACCCTTCATGGGTGGAGCCCTCCGTGGACTCGCGCAACTATTACCCTTCGTGGGTTAAAGTCTCCATCAACGTGGATGTACGATAGCACCACCTATCGGAACCACGACAAAAACATCCGTGTCTCCAATTGCGTTTGAATTCTCCAAACCCTTCCCTTTACATTCTTGCAAGTTGCATGCTTTATTTCCCGCTTCCTATATACTCTTTGCATGCTTGCTTGAATTGTGTGAAGATTGCTTGACTTGCTCAAAGATAGCTAAAATCTGCCAAAGTCTAAAATTGGGAAAAGGTTAAGTTTTTAATTGGTCAAGTAGTCTAATCACCCCCCCCCCTCTAGACATACTTCAAGGTCCTACATCCGATGATGGGCTTCCTCAAATGCCCTAGGTCTTCATGAGCAAGCAAGTTGGATGCACACCCACTTAGTTTTCAGTTTGAGCTTTCATACACTTATAGCTCTAGTGCACCCGTTGCATGGCAATCCCTACTCACTCACATTGATATCTATTGATGGGCATCTCCATAGCCCGTTGATACGCCTAGGTTATGTGAGACTTTCTCCCTTTTTGTCTTCTCCGCATAATCCCCACCGTCATTTTCTATTCCACCTATAGTGCTATATCCATGGCTCACGCTCATGTATTGCGTGAAAGTTGAAAAAGTTTGAGATTACTAAAGTATGAAACAATTGCTTGGCTTATCGGGGTTGTGCATGATTAAATACTTTGTGTGATGAAGATAGAGCAACAACCAGACTATATGATTTTGTAGGGATAACTTTCTTTGGCCATGTAGTTTTGAAAATACATGATTGCTTTATTGGTACGCTCGAAGTATTATTGTTTTTATGTCAAATGATAGACTATTGCTTTGAATCACTCGTGTCTTAATATTCATGCCATGATTAGACATATGATCAAGATTATGCTAGGTAGCATTCCACATCAAAAATTATCTTTTTTATCATTTACCTACTCGAGGACGAGCAGGAATTAAGCTTGGGGATGCTGATACGTCTCCGTCGTATCTATAATTTTTTATTGTTCAATGCCAATATTCTTCAACTTTCATATACTTTTGGCAACTTTTTATACTATTTTTGGGACTAACATATTGATCCAGTGCCCAGTGCCAGTTCCTGTCTATTGCATGTTTTTTGTTTCGCAGAAACCCAATATCAAACGGAGTCCAAACGGGATAAAAACAAACGGAGAATTATTTTGGAATATTTGTGATTTTTGAGAGGAAGAATCAACGCGAGACGATGCCCGAGGTGGCCACGAGATAGGGGCCCACGCCCTCTTACAGTGGGCGCGGCCCCCACTCTCGTGGGCCACCCGTAAGGCGGTTGATGCCCTTCTTTGGCTGCAAGAAAGCTAATTTTTGGAAAACGATCTGGGCGAAGGTTTCAATCCAATTGGAGTTACGGATCTCCAGATATAAAGGAAACAGTGCCAGGGCAGAATAACAGAACGCAGAAACAGAGAGATAGATCCAATCTCGGAGGGGCTCTCGCCCCTCCCACGCCATGGGAGCCAAGGACCAGAGGGGAAACCCTTCTCCCATCTAGGGAGGAGGTCAAGGAAGAAGAAGAAGAAGGGGGGCTCTCTCCCCCTTGCTTCCGGTGGCGCCGGAACGCCGCCGGGGGCCATCATCATCACCGCGATCTATACCAACACCTCCATCATCTCCACCAACGTCTCCATCACCTTTCCCCATCTATATTCAGCGGTCCACTCTCCCACAACCCGCTGTACCCTCTACTTGAACATGGTGCTTTATGCTTCATATTATTATCCAATGATGTGTTGCCATCCTATGATGTCTGAGTAGATTTCTATTGTCCTATCGGTGATTGATGAATTGCTATGATTGGTTTGAGTTGCATGTTTTATTATTGGTGCTGTCCTATTGTGCCCTCCGTGTCGGCATAGCGTGAGGGATTCCGCTGTAGGGTTTGCAATATGTTTATGATTTGCTTATGGTGGGTTGCGTGAGTGACTGAAACACAAACCCGAGTAAGTAGGTTGTTTGCGTATGGGATAAAAGGGGACTTGATACTTTAATGCTATGGTTGAGTTTTACCTTAATGAATCTTTAGTAGTTGCGGATGCTTGCTAGAGTTCCAATCATAAGTGCATAGAATTCCAAGTAAGGGATGATATGTTAGCTTATGCCTCTCCCTCAAATAGAATTGCAGTAGTGATTACCGGTCTAGTAACATAGTCAATTGCTTAGGGACAATTCCACAACTCCTATCACCACTTTTCCATACTTGCTATATTTACTTTATTGCATCATTATCTAAACAGCCCCTAGTTTATATTTACGTGTTCCTTACTATCTTGCAAACCTATCCTATCACACCTACAAAGTACTTCTAGTTTCATACTTGTTCTAGGTAAAGCGAACGTCAAGCGTGCGTAGAGTCGTATCAGTGGCCGATAGGACTTGAGAGAGTATTTGTTCTACCTTTAGCTCCTCGTTGGGTTCGACACTCTTACTTATCGAAAGAGGCTACAACTATCCCGTATACTTGCGGGTCATCAATGTAATGTTTCCTGGGGCTCTTGTCTAATGTGGGAGAGATTGCTTGTATCTGGGTGGGTGGGCAGATTTAAGTCTGAACCCTGACCCGATCTGCGATCCGGGGGCATGGGTGTTTCCGATCTTGGAGGTTCGAGCTCCGGGATGTCGCCCGATAGGTCTGGCCCACTGCCTGATTCTACGTTCAAGGCTTGGGGGATGTCCTTCCGTGTACAGGTATCCGGCTCGGAGAGCTCTCGAATCCGAACATAGCTTGTCCTCAAGATTGAGGGAAAATTACCGGATTGTTTCTCCACCACCGCTATCTGATGGGTGACCGGTGGAGAGTTAATCTCCCTTTGGTCGGGTTTAAGCCCGATCCGATCATAGTCCGTAGCGACTCCCAAAGCGGCGATGCGGTCCAAGAGCTCGTTTAGGGAAGAGAGATCCATCGGATCCATCTGCTCGGCAAGTTCCGAGCCGACGTGGAGGCTGTTTTCGATGACCCAAGAAGTCATCGTCGGCGCAGCAGCCGAACGGGCGGTCATGACGAACTCGCCTAGACGGAGAGTCTGGCCGACAGCCAGGGCTCCTCCAGAGGTGACGCTGTCCTTGACAACGAGACGAGACATCCTTCCTTATGGCGACGGCACAGTGGAACTCTCAATGAAAGCACCAATGTCGGTGTCAAAACCGGTGGATCTCGGGTAGGGGTCCCGAACTGTGCGCCTAAGGCGGATGGTAACAGGAGGCGGGGACACAATGTTTGCCTGTGTTCGGGCCCTCTCTATGGAGGTAATACCCTACTTCCTGCTTGATTGATCTTGATGAATATGAGTATTACAAGAGTTGATCTACCACGAGATCGTAGAGGCTAAACCCTAGAAGCTAGCCTATGGTATGATTGTTGTTTTTCTACGGACTAAACCCTCCGGTTTATATAGACACCGGATGGGGCTAGGGTTACACAGAGTCGGTTACAACAGAAGGAGATCTACATATCCGTATCGCCAAGCTTGCCTTCCACGCCAAGAGAGTCCCATTCGGACACGGGACGAAGTCTTCAATCTTGTATCTTCATAGTCCAACAGTCCGACCAAAGGATATAGTCCGGCTGTCCGGATACCCCCTAATCCAGGACTCCCTCACTTGCACTCAATGTTTACTAATTTTAATGCATGTTCATGACTGTTGTCGCTCTCTAGTTGGTCGCTTCCCAGTCTTTTGCTAGCCTTCACTTGTACTAAGTGGGAATACTGCTTGTGCATCCAATCCCTTAAACCCCAAAGTTATTCCATATGAGTCCACTATACCTTCCTATATGCGGTATCTACATGTCGTTCCAAGTAAATTTGTATGTGCCAAACTCTAAACCTTCAAATAAACATTCTGTTTTGTATGCTCGAATAGCTCATGTATCAACTAGGGTTGCCCTTATCTTCCATGTTAGGCGGGTTATTCTCACGAGGAGCGGACTCCGCTCCTCATTCACGAGAAAATGGCTGGTCTCTGGGATGCCCAGTCCCATGCTTCATGCAAAATAGATAAAAATTAACTGCAAACAAAACTCCCCCTGGGACTGTTGCTAGTTGGAGACACTTGTTGTTTCGAGCAAGTCATGGGTTGATGCTTGTTGGTGGAGGGGGAGTATAAACTTTACCATTCTGTTGGGAACCGCCTATAATGTGTGTAGCATGGAAGATATCGCCATCTCTTAGTTGCTATGTTGACAATGAAAGTATGCCACTCAAAATATTATCTATCTTTATTTCAAAACCGAGCTCTGGCACCTTTACAAATCCCTGCTTCCCTCTGCGAAGGGCCTATCTATTTACTTTTATGTTGAGTCATCACCCTCTTATTAAAAAGCACTAGCTGGAGAGCACAACTGTCATTTGCATTCATTACTATTAATTTATATTGGGTATGACTATGATTGGATCTCTTTTACCATGAATTACAATGTCTAGTCAGTCCTTGATCTTTAAAGGTGCTCTGCATTTATGTTTTGTGGTCTCAGAAAGGGCTAGCGAGATACCATCTTGTTATATTATATCATGATTGTTTTGAGAAAGTGTTGTCATCCGAGATTTATTATTATGGCTCGCTAGTTGATTATGCTATTGATATGAGTAAATATGAGACTTGAGAATTATTGCAAATGTGGTTAGTCATAATATTTGCTGAAAACTTGAATGTTGGCTTTACATATTTACAACAACAAGAGCAAACAGAGTTTGTAAAAGTTTTTCTTTATCACTTTCAGTTTATCAACTGAATTGCTTGAGGACAAGCAAAGGTTTAAGCTTGGGGGAGTTGATACGTCTCCGTGTATCTACTTTTCCAAACACTTTTGCCCTTGTTTTGGACTCTAATTTGCATGATTTGAATGGAATTAATCCCGGACTGACGCTGTTTTCAGCAGACTTTCCATGGTGTTATTTATGTGCAGAAACAAAAGTTCTCGGAATGACCTGAAACTCCACGGATCGTCTAGTTAAAAATAATAATAAATCCTCGCCAAAGATGAAGACCAGGGGGCCCACACCCTGTCCATGAGGGTGCCCCCCCTAGGGCGTGCCCCCCTACCTCGTGGCCCCCCTGAGGCTCCCCCGACGCCAACTCCAACTCTATATATTTGCTTTCGGAGAGAAAAAAATCAAGGAGAATAAATCATCGCGTTTTACGATACGGAGCCGCCACCAAGCCCTAAAACCTCTCGGGAGGGCTGATCCGTAGTCCGTTCGGGGCTCCGGAGAGGGGGATTCATCACCGTCGTCATCATCAATCATCCTCCATCACCAATTTCATGATGCTCACCGTCGTGCGTGAGTAATTCCATCGTAGGCTTGCTGGATGATGATGGGTTGGATGAGATCTATCATGTAATCGAGTTAGTTTTGTTAGGGTTTGATCCCTAGTATCCACTATGTTCTGAGATTGATGTTGCTATGACTTTGCTATGATTAATGCTTGTCACTAGGGCCCGAGTGCCATGATTTCAGATCTGAACCTATTATGTTTTTATGAATATATGTGTGTTCTTGATCCTATCTTGCAAGTCTATAGTCACCTACTATGTGTTATGATCCGCAACCCAAGTGACAATAATCGGGACCACTCCGGTGATGACCATAGTTTGAGGAGTTCATGTATTCACTATGTGCTAATGCTTTGTTCCGGTTCTCTATTAAAAGGAGGCCTTAATATCCCTTAGTTTCCATTAGGACCCCGCTGCCACGGGAGGGTAGGACAAAAGATGTCATGCAAGTTCTTTTCCATAAGCACATATGACTAGGAATACATGCCTACATTACATTGATGAATTGGAGCTAGTTCTATGTCACCCTATGTTATGACTGTTACATGATGAACCGCATCCGGCATAATTATCCATCACCGATCCAATGCCTAAGAGCTTTCCATATACTGGTTTCGCTTATTTACTTTCCCGTTGCTATTGTTACAATTACTACAAAACATCAAAAATATTGCTTTTGCTTTTGTTACCCTTTTATTACCGTTACCACTACTATCATATTACTTTGCTACTAAATGCCTTGCTGCAGATATTGAGTTATCCAGGTGTGGCTGAATTGACAACTCAGTTGCTAATACTTGAGAATATTCTTTGGCTCCCTTTGTGTCGAATGCATAAATTTGGGTTGAATACTCTACCCTCGAAAGCTGTTGCGATCCCCTACACTTGTGGGTTATCAACCCCACTGCCATGGGAGGGTAGGACAAAAGATGTCATGCAAGTTCTTTTCCATAAGCACGTATGGCTATTTGTGGAATACATGCCTACATTACATTCATGAACTGGAGCTAGTTCTGTGTCGCCCTAGGTTATGACTGGTATATGATGAATATCATCCAACGAATTACCGATCCAATGCCTACGAGTTTTTCACATATTGTTCTTGCTAAGTCACTATTGCTATTATTGCTACTGTTACAACTGCTACAAAAGTATTGCTAACATTGTTACCGTTACTATTACTACTGTTACCACTGCCATCAAACTATCATATTACTGTGCTACTGATCACTTTGCTGTAGATATTTAATCTCCAGGTGTGCTTGAATTGACAACTCAACTGCTAATATTTACAATATTCTTTGGCTCCCTTGTGTTGAATCTATAAATTTGGGTTGGATACTCTACCCTCGAAAACTGTTGTGATCCCCTATATTTGTGGGTTATCAAGGAGCGTGTGTTCTTTCGGCCGTATAGCGGGCGAGGGAGGAGGGATAGTATAAATGTTGTCACCTGAACCCACTCCATTTACTCGCGATTGCAGTTCCCAAGAGTTGAAAAACTAACTGTTGTCGCCGCATACCCACTACATTCACTGGCAATTGCAGTTCCCCAATATTGGAAAAATGAACTGCTGCTGCCGCCCCTAGTACCCCACTACACACTGATCCCCAGTGTAAATAAGGAGCCGTCCGCTCTCCATATCTACCCATCGTCTTCATCTCCCCCCCCCAATCCCCACAAAACGAGAACTGCCACATCAACTCTGCATGAGAAGAGACTCCAATGGCGACCCGAGGGGTGAGCCTACTAGATATGGACTTCAGCAAGTAGTTCACCTTTGAGCTCGCCATTCAGACCCATCGCATCACCAAGTTGAATTTGATGTACACCAATGATCCAGACTCGGTGAAGCTCTGCCTCGCCAAGTTCAAGCAGTACCTACAGGAGGAGAAGCACAAGGTCGCGGGACTAGACCTTGTGTCCATCCGTCCGTCTCCTGGCAGGGGCCAGCGAATCGCCGTTGCTCAGGTATGCGTGCGGGATGAGGTTCTCGTCTATCATTATTGTAGGGCCATCAGAGGCTCTAGAGCATTCACACATCTCATCGGCACCGCCAGCTGCACCTTCGCTACGGTGGAGAGTAGGAAGAACGCCATTGTGCTTTACGATTCAGCCATCTGGTGCATAAAGCTCGTCGACATCCAGAAGTAATACAAGATCATCGACAATGGGCAGGAGCGGGACTCCATGATTGACCTCGTCGCGGCCATCATCGACCCCTGCTACGCCAACATGAAAGAAGACATGGATACGACATACCTGAACACGTGGGAGGTACCTCTGAATCTAGCCTACATCACCTACGCGGCCAAGGACGCATACGCATGCTACGACATGTACATGCAGATCTTGGACATGAGGGCGTGTCTGCTTACCATAACCGAGGAGTACACGGACAGACGCATCATCATCATCAAGCATGCGAGGAAGATCTAGATGGTGTACTTTCTCTATTTAAGCACCTTTATCATCTTTGTGTTTCATGCATTATCATATGTGTCGTAATTATTTGTTTTATCCAAAATATTTCGTCTAAGAACCTATTAACCTGTTTGCCTTTTATTTTTTGAGTGACTATTTGCTTATGTAACTAGTTCACTTGGTTGTCATGTTTCTTTTTTTAATGTCCAGTAGGTATCAGCTAGGCTATGGCTACCCAGCGCAGGTTTCTTTTCTTAGGACATCCGCGGCTCACAACATGATTATGGGGATCTAGCAGGTGTATCATTTTTAGTGCGGTTTTTCCTTTCCGCTGGCGGTGCCTCGGCGACCCATCCTAGCTTATGGCGGCGCCTTGGTGACCCATCCTAGCCTATGGCGGCCAGGCCATCCCTTGCCCCCCCCCCACATCTCGTTTTATTCTTCTGGAGCGCTAGCTCAACCGACCCACCCTGCATCTGAACAAGTCAACCCTCGTATTCCCCTCCGCCTGCGTCTTCCCCGGCTCTGGTTGGTTCCGGTTCGGGGTCTCGACGTCGTCCTCTGCCTTGGTGCTCTCACTGCGGCCCCACCATCTGTCGTTCTCAACATGGTCAACAAATGAGAGGAATCGAAAGATGACTGTACATGGCGACGCTGACAGTCCGGGCCCACCAGATCCATGGCCTAGGTTTTGTTGTTTAACATGCGCAGCCCATCGTATAGACATAGTTGATCCACCAGGTTTCAACATTTTTTAGGTCCTGCAGGTATCAAGCGGCCTCTGGGCCTCTCAGCCTATCTTGTTTTATAACATCAGCAACCCAACTTATGTTTGTTTTTTCAAGACAACGCACAACTCAATTCTATATTTTTTATAAGAATGCCAATCTGAACCTATACTTTCCCTTCTATAATAGTATATAAATTTATCTTTATATTTTATTTTATTACACACACACACACACACACACACACACACACACACACACACACACACACACACACACACACACACACACACACACACACACACACACACACATATATATATATATATATATATATATATATATATATATATATATATATATATATATATATATATATATATTGAAACAACCAAAGGTTCCAGTTTGACCTGTCCTTCGTCCAACCTTTGTATAGACTTTACCACTTTCTTCATTTTTCTTTTTTATTAATCCTATTTCTGATTTTTCTCCCACTTTTTTTGAGGTAATCTGATTTTTCTCCCACTAATTTTCCTTAGAACCAACTCAACTGTCCCACGTCTAGCCTAAAAGATAATAATACCCCACGTCTTATTAACTCATCAAATTAAAATATTTTTTTATTTCGTAAATGATAAGTTCTTACAAAATAATAATGATAATTGTTTAACAATAAGCTTGCAAGTTAATTGCTACGAACATAAGCTTGCTAAGGTTTTACTGACCAATGCAGTAATAGATGTGCAATCACGTGTTTATGTTTTTATAATATTTATCCATCCAGCCCAACATGATAACCCAGCCTAGCAAATAATCTATAAAGTACGAATGCTAGCAAAGTGCATAAGTTTGATCAATGACAATTTCAATCACTTTTCCTAGCATCGTAACAACAATTATTTCTTATAAAACTTCTCATGTTATAGTGGCAACCAATTCACATGTTAAGGTTCAAACAACGAATTCTCTTGAAACTCAACAACCTATGTTCTTACTCACCAAGCAATTGCAATTCAACTTATTCAACAGAGTTTAAGTAAGAGCTCCACATACTCAATCATCATATAGTCTTCTATGATTGCTAACACTCACCGCATACACATGAGCAAAACGTTTCAACCGGACACAGAGAAAGATAGGGGCTTATTGTTTTGCCTCCCAACGTATTCACCTCAAGGGTGATGTCAATAATAATAACTCATGCTATCCATATTCAACTGGACATATGTGACTAGATCTTTCCTCACCACATGATGCTTGCCAAAAGAGAAAATAAAAAGGAATAGAGAGAAAAACTTTGAATCTTGCATGAAAGTAAATACATAAAAGTAAAAGATAGGCCCTTCGCAGAGGGAAACAGAGGTTGCCATGCGCTTATTTGTTTGTATGCTCAAACCCTTAGTGCAAAAAAAAAACGTCACGTTATATTTCCCCTTGTGATGGCAACCTTTATTATGCAATCTGTCGCTTTTATTGCTTTACCATCACAAGTTCGTACAACGCTCAATTTTCTCTTACACTAAATGATCTTACACTTTTAGAAGCAATTTTTATTGCCTTAGTGCACCGATGACAACTTACTTGAAAGATCTTGCTCAATCCTTAGGTAGGTATAGTGGACTCTTGAAAATAAGATTTGGGTTTAAGGGTTTTTGGATGCACAATTAGTATCTCTACTTGGTGCGGAATTTTTGGCTAGCAAAGATGGGGGCAAGCACCACATGTTGAAGGATCTATGACAATATAACTTCTATGTGAATATGAACAAACATAAATCATTACGTTGTCTTTCTTGTCCAACGTCAACAATTTTGGCATATAATATTTTGATGGGGGCTCACAATCACAAGAGATTTCTAGGATAGTGTATTTGCATGTGAAAGTTCTCTTCCTTATACTAATTATTCGTGAAATTCTTGTATGACCAAAATTGTGATTGTCAAGTCTCAAAAGATTTCACTTTCTAAACCCAATGTGAAACTACCAATAGGCATGATATGATTTCAACTTCTGGACATTCAATTTATTCAACAATTTACTCATAGGATATAAGTGAAGCACAAGAGCAAATGACAAACTACGACAAAAAGATATAAATGAAGATCATGAGCATAATATTTCTTTCCCTCAAATTAATTTAAGTGAAGCAAGAGAGAATTTCTTCCAAAATACTAAAGCACACCATGCTCAAAAAGATACTCCCTCCTTCCCAATATGTAGGGCGTATTAGGTTCTAGCACGATAATTAACGTAGGTCGTTCGTTACTTCAGCCCCCGTTCACATCGCTCAGGGGAAGGCCTCCAGCGATCATTAACTATCCCCACTCACCCCTCGTTCTCCTCCCCCCAGCTTCTTTTTTTCCTGGAAACTAGCGATTGTGGGAACCAACCACACGAGAGGGTGGTCTTCATATTCTTTTTTTTCCTGGAAACTAGCGATCGTTAGCAGAGGTTTGTAACTGTGCGCCTTATATTATGGAATCGCATGCAATTCCTAATACGCCCAACATATTGGGAAAGAGGGAGTATAAGTGAAGCACTAGAGCAATTCCATTGAAAAGAGCTTCGTTGACGGGATGTGAATGTTGCTTACTTAGCCTCCTTGGCAACTATTTTAGGACTCTATTTTATTTAAAAACTTTCAGATCTAAGTATTTTACTAAGACAACAAGTAAAACAAAAATAAAATAAAATTCTAAGAATAGCACAAATCACGTGAAGAAGCAAAAACTTAGAATCAACCGACACTAACCGATAATTGTTGAAGAAGAAATGTGGGATGCCTACCGGGGCATCCTCAAGCTTAGATGCTTGAGACTTCTTGAAATATTATCTTGGTGTGCCTTTGGCATCCCCAAGCTTGAGCTATTGTGTCTCCTTAATTCTTCTCATATCACGGTTTTCCTAAATCTCAAAAGCTTCATCCACACATAACTCAACAAGAACTCGTGAGATAAGTTAGTATATACCAAGGCAAAAACCTTATCATTATCTACTGTAGCAAATCACTAAAATTATTATTCAACATTGCATAATAAATGCCTCTGCATATTTAATACTCCTATCCCCAAATAGAATCATTAAACAAGCAAACAATGCAAACATAACAGCAATCTGCCAAAACAGTACAGTCTGTAAAGAATGCAAGAGTATCAATACTTATTCAACTCCAAACATTATGAAATTCTACCACACTGTAGAAAATTTATAAGATCTTATTATGAAAAAAGTTTCAACATTTTATCACATTCTGAATTTCCTAGGGAATTTTTGAAACATCGATAAACTTTCTGTTTTCAAACAGCAACATGTAGACTTGTAAAATAAGCATAGTAAAGGCTATCCTTTACATTTTATTGAAAAGAAAGATGCAAAACATTATTATAAATAACAGTAAGAAAATCCTAACAAAATAAATTGACACTCCAAGCAAAACACATATCATGTGACGAATGAAAACATAACTCCAAGTGAGGTTACCGATAATTTTAGAGACGAAATGTGACGCCCCCGATTTAATCGTACACTAATCATGCACGCAAACGTGTACGATCAAGATCAGGGACTCATGGGAAGATATCACAACACAACTCTAAAACATAAATAAGTCATACAAGCATCATAATACAAGCCGAGGGCCTCGAGGGCTCGAATACAAGTGCTCGATCATAGACGAGTCGTGGAAGCAACAATATCTGAGTATAGACATAAGTTAAACAAGTTTGCCTTAAGAAGGCTAGCACAAACTGGGATACAGATCGAAGAGGCGAGGCCTCCCGCTGGGATCCTCCTAACTACTCCCGGTCGCCGCCGGGCGGGCTGCACGTAGTAGTAGGCACCTCCAGTGTAGTAGTCGTCATCGACGGTGGCGTCTGGCTCCTGGGCTCCATCGTCTGGTTGCAGCAATCGAATAGAGGTAGGGGAAAAGGGGAAACAAGGCAACCGTGAGTACTCATCCAAAGTACTCGCAAGCAAGGAGCTACACTACATATGCATGGATATATGTGTAAAGGGCATATCGATGGACCGAATCGCAGAATGCCGAATAAGAGGGGATAGCTAGTCTTATCGAAGACTACACTCTCGATCACCGTCTTGCAACAGTAGAAGAGGGAGGTTGTAGTCCTCCAAGTAACATCACATAGCAATAATCCTACCCGCGATCCCTCCTCATATCCCCGAGAGAGAGCGACCACCGGTTGTATCCGCACTTGGAAGGGGTGTTTTATCAAGTATCCGGTTCTAGTTGTCATAAGATCAAGGTACAACTCCAAGTCGTCCTGTTATCAAGATCACGACTATTCAATAGATTAACTTCCTGCAGGGTGCACCATCTTACCCAAAGACGCTTGATCCTATTTGGCCGGACACACTTTCCTCGGTCATGCCCGCCGCTGAAGATCAACACGCCGCAGCCCTACCTAGGCTCAACAGAGAGGCCAGCACGCCGGTCTAAACCTAAGCGCGCAGGGTGCAGGCCCATCGCCTGAGCACACTCAAGACGCTATGTCTGCGGCCGAAGCAGACCTAGCCTAGTGGCGTTCAGTCCAATCCGGCGCGCGCCGCTCGATCATTGGCGTCCACGAAGTGCCGGTGATACCACGACACCGGATACCCATAACTACTCCCGCGTAGATGGTTAGTGCGTATAAGCTCAGAGCCAACTCAGATCAAATACCAAGACCTCGTTAAGCGTGTTAAGTATCCGCTGAACGCCGAACAGGCCAGGCCCACCTCTCTCCTAGGCGGTCTCAACCTGCCTGTCCGCCGCCTCAAGATCCACTCATGGGTGCTCCACCAAATTACCCGACTTTAGTCTCCACATGTATCATGTATAAAGTATATAGTATATACCGTGATCACCTCCCGAGTGATCACGGCCCGATAGTATAGCACGGCAGACGGACAAGAATGTAGGGCCACAGATGAAAGTACTAGCATCCTATACTAAGCATATAGCATTGCGTAAAGGTAACAACAAGGGTAACAAGGACAAAGCTATGCAAAGAAGATAGGAGTATCTGAAGCAAGAATATGCTACACTACTCTAATGCAAGCAGATAGAGAAGAGCAGCGATATCTGGTGATCAAGGGGGGCTTGCCTGGTTGCTCTGCAAGAGAGAGGGTCGTCAACACCGTAGTCGAACTGGCAGCAGCAGCATGCGGTCTCGTAGTCTACCGGAGAGAAGAGGGGAAGAAACAATGAATACCAAGTAAACAGATGCATATCGATGCATGACATGACAAGTAGCGATGCTAGGCGTGCCCTAACGTGGTATGAGGAGGTACCGTTAAGGGAGGGGAACATCCGGAAAGTATTCCGGTGTTTCGATTTTCAAGGTGGGAGCCGAGGGGAAAAGTTGCAGGTTCGATAGGTTAGGGGTGTGTGGCGGACGAACGGATCCGCGTATCCGGATTCGCCTCGCCGCTACGAGTAACTTTCATGTTGAAAATATTTTAATCCGAAGTTACGGATTAAAAGATATGATTTTCTAAAGATTTTATTAATTTCGGAATTTAATTAATTAATTAATTAATTGAAAAATGGATTTATGACGTCAAGATGATGTCATGCCGACGTCGGCGAGTCAACAGGGTTGACTTGGTCAACCCGACAGTGGGTCTGTTAGTCGCTGATTGTTAACTAATTACCCAAGTTTTGTTTAATTAATAGTAGTTAATTAGGTTAATTAGCCATTAGATTAATTAATCAGGATTAATTAAATTAATTTTTTACTTAATTTAATTAATTAATTAATTTTATTCATTTTTATTTTATTTAACGTTAGGGGGCATGTCATTGGCACTGGGTGCCCAACGAAGATGACCGACCGGGTCAACAGACCGCCGGGCCCCTAGGGCCCACGGGTCGCTGACCTGTGGGTGGCCCAGTGTCGGCCACGTCGGCGGCCGCGTTAGGGGAGCTCGAGAGCGCGTTCAGCAAGCGGAGGGCGCGGACCTGCCGGATTCGCCGTCCGGCGACCAAAATGGCCGCGGCGGTGCGTTCGAAGTGGAGAGGCCGCGTCCAACGGTGGCAGAGGAACGGCGGACTTGGCGGAAACGGCGCCGGCGACGAGGTTTGCGGCGAGCGGATTCGGTCGACGGCGGGAAGGGTGCTACGCGCGCTATGCCGCAAAAGGAAAAGGACGGGGAGGATCTCCACGGTGCGGCGAGTCCAACGGTGCGACCCGCGACCAAAAGGTCACTGAAGGGCGCCGGCGAGATCCGCGACGGGGCGCGGTTCGCACGGGCCTCCTGAGCGCGCCGAGGCGAGGAGGAGCTCCGGGGGGGAGGTCCGCGAGGGAGGGGAGGTACGCTGGGCGCGAGCCGGCCGAGCCGGAGCGCGACGAAGCGCAGCACGAGCGAAGCCCGCCATGGCGACCGAAAGGGGGTCGAGCCTCACGGCGACAGAGCGGGCAGGGAGGAAGAGCTCACGGAGGGGGGGACGCGGGGTCTCGGAGCGGGCTCGGGGCGGTCGGGGCGCCCGACGGGAGGAGGTCGAGGCGGCGGTCCGGCGATCGCGGATCCGCGAGGTGGGGTGGGAGTCGGTCGCCCCGAGGCGACGAGGGGGTCAGGCGCCCTGCGGCCGGTCGGGAGGAGGGGAGGAGGTGAGGACGGGGCGGCGGGGCGCCGGCGTCGGGGGGGCGACGGATCGGGCGTGCCACCCAGATCGGCGGGGAGGAGGAGAAGGGATCGGGGATGGGGTGGTCGGCTAGGGTTTGCCGACCGGGAGGGGGATATGGGAGTGAGGGGTGGGCGGGCGGTGGGGCTGGCTGGGGGCTGTGGGGGCTTGGCCCAGTTTGGCCTGTGGGGTTTTACTCCCCTTCTCATTTTGTTTTATTTTTCTTTTGTTATTTTTTTTCTTTTCTGTTTTAATTTATTTAAAATATTCAGACCCTTTACAAAAATGTGTGCACCCCACCATAATTAACTTTGTAATATTTGACAACCCCTAACATTTTAGTTTTAATTTTGAAAACTTTTATTGTCCTCCTATATTTGAATTAAATTTTGAAACAGTTTTGATCCAACCCGAGATTATCTACGAAGGATGAGGTGACGTGGCACCATCAACGTGAGATTACTGTAGCATGATTATCCGGCGTTATAAATCTCCTCCATTACAAGAAATCTCGTCCGAGATTTAGGAGGTAGAAGGAAAGAGTGCGGGTATTCATCTCAAGACGATCCTCGCGTTCCTGTGTGGCCGTCTTGAGTGATTCACCACCGGACTTTGAGGAACTTGATCGCCTTCCGACGTGTGCGGCGTTTAGCTTGGTCGAGAATGCGGACCGGATGCTCTTTATAGGAGAGGTCTGTTGCAATTCGAGCACTTCATGGTCCATCGCCGGATTGGGTCCTTGAAACAGCGTCGGAGTTGTGACACGTGGAACACATCGTGAACTCCGAGAAAGGTTCGACGGAAGCTCCAGCTGATATGCCACTTTTCCACGCCTTTCCGAATAGTGAATGGGCCAATATAGCGGGAGCTAGCTTGCCCTTGATCCGGCGGTGAGCACCCTTCATTGGTGTAACGCGAAGATAGGCCTTTTCGCCAAAGTTGATAGACCATGTCTTTATGATGACGGTCATAATTACTCTTTTACGTGGTCGAGCAGCCTTGAGATTCTCGCGAATAATGCGGACTTGTTCTTGGCATGTTGGATAATATCCGGACCAAGAGTGGACGCTCCCGCTTCGACCAGTTCGAGGGGTTCGCACTTTCGTCCATATAACACTTCGAAGGGGGCCATCTTCAGACTAGCTTGGTAGCTATTATTATAAGAGAACTCAGCATACGGGAGAGATTCCTCCCACTTCTTGCCGAAGGAAATAACACAAGCTCGAAGCATGTCTTCGAGAACTTGGTTGACACGTTCAACTTGCCCTTGCGACTGCGGATGAAACGCAATACTGAAAGATAAATGAGTCCCCATACCTTCTTGAAAACTTGCCCAGAATCTTGAAGTGAATAAGCTGCCACGGTCCGAACTGATAACCAGTGGAATACCGTGAAGTGAAACAATTCGACATATAGAGAGTTGCAAGCTGACTAGCGAAGATCGCCTCTTTGACCGCCGTAAAATGAGCAACTTTAGAAAGCCGGTCAATGACGACAAGAATTGCATCATTACCTTTCTGCGATTTGGGAAATCCAAAGGATTAAGTCCATTTCAACATGGTCCCATTTCCATTCGAAATAGAGATAGGTTGCAGAGTTCCAAAGAGGCCTTTGATGTTACGCTTTGATACGACGGCAAGCGCCACACTCAAAGAACATAGCGAGCAATGTCTTGCTTCATATTAGACCACGTAATCTCGATTTAATGTCTTGATACATCTTCGTACTACCAGGATGGATACATAGAGGCGATCATGAGCTTCTTTCATAACCTTCGAGTCATATTCAGGTTTTCCTTCTTACATCGGCACCACTAGGCGGCCTTTGAAGTACAAGGCGCCATCATCGCAATAGTGAAGAATGAGGGATTTCCTTCTTTGAGGTCGCGCTTAATCTTGTAGACTTCAGTCAAATCCTGCATTGTCTTTATGGTGCCCACGAGATCGGGTTCAACAGCCAGGTATAGAGGAACCACGGGAAACAACACGGAGATTCATCTTGCGGAACTCCGGAGGAGGGGAGCGAAGCACCGGAGGAACAATATGGAGGTTCAGCTTTCAATCCTTCAACAAGTGAGGGCTGAACTTTGTGAACTCAAGGTGGTTGCAGAAGACTTATGCTCAAGGCATCAGCCATTACATTAGCCTTGCTCGGCGATAGGAAATACCCAAATCAAAGTCTGCAATCTCCATCCATCTCTGTTGACGGAGGTTCAGGTCTGGCTGAGTAAATGATACTTCAGACTTTGGTGGTTAGTGAAGATCTCGCAACGATTACGAGAAGGTAATGTCGCCATCGCTTGAAAGGCATGAATGACAGCAATAAGCTCGAGGTCGTGAACTGGGTAGTTCTCTTCGTGAGGGCGCAATTGTCGAGAGGCATAAGCAACCACTTTGCGCTCTTGCATTAGGACACCGCCTAATCCTCGACGGGAAGCGTCGCGATAAATGACGAAGTCCTTCTTAGTATCGGGAGGAGCTAGCATCGGGCGAAGTCAACTTGTCTTTGAGTGCCCGGAAACTTTCCCGACATTTATCATCCATTGGAATTTGACGCCTTATGCAACAAAGTTAGTCGAGGCTCGGCAATCTTGGAGAAGTTCTCGGCGAATCGACGGCAATAGTGGCGAGACCGAGAAAACTTCGACTTGCTTGACGCTCTTCGAGGAGTCCAATCGAGAATAGCCTGAACTCTTTTCAGGTTGACGGCAATACCATCCTTAGAGATGACATGCCCAAGATAGGTTACTTCGGAAGCCGAATTCACATTTGGAGAACTTGGCATAGAGTTGATGCTCTCGTAGCTTTTCCAAAGACAAGACGAAGATGTTCAACATGTTCTTCTTCATTCTTGGAAAATATCGGGATATCATCCAGATAAACCACGACGAACTTGTCGAGGTAATCCATGAATATATAGTTCATCAAAGCGAGAGAAGGTGGCTGGAGCATTGGTTAAGCCGAAGACATGACGGTGTACTCGTAAGAACCATAACGAGTCACAAATGCGGTCTTGGGGATATCCTCCTCACGAACACGGATCTGGTGGTAACCCAACCTCAAGTCGAAGTTTCGAGAACACCGACGAACCAGCCAGTTGATCATAAAGATCATTGTTCCGAGGAAGAGGATACTTATTCTGAATGGTAGCTTGATTTATAGGACGGTAGTCTTGGACCAATCGGTTTGTCCCATCCTTCTTCTTGACAAAGAGAGAAGGTGCTCCCCAAGGAGAGCAACTTGGGCGAATGAAACCACTTTGAATAGATTTGTCGATTTCCTCCTTGAGCTCAAGGAGTTCATGCGGCGGCATCTTGTAGGGTCGCTTGGCTATAGGAGTGGTGCCTGGTTTCAAGTCGATGACGAATTCGACAGCCCTAGCAGGGGAATCCTCGAAGTTCTTCAGAAAGACGCCTTGGAAATCGCGAATGACAGGAATGTTTTCAATGCCCTCGAGGGGTGCGGCGTTCAATGCATTCAATGCATAGAGCCTTGCCTCGGCATCCTGAACCAGACGAGCATTGTAGCTTATTATTTCATCAGAAGGGTGTAGCAGATGGACGGTCTTAGTGGCGCAAACGATTGACGCAGTATGCGCTTTCAACCAATCCATCCCCAAAATGAGGTCGATGTTAGACGCCTTCAGATAATGGGTGAGGCATAGAATTCCAGCCCTTCGATTTCCACGGGGCGCCGACGCCAACCATGGAGGTTTGACATTGTCCCAAGGGGTTTTACCACTACCGAAGAGTTCATCTCCTCACACTTAACGTCGTGCTTGTATGCAAAGTCTTCGACATGAATGAATGCGATGCTCTGAATCGAATAAAACAGATGCAGTACTGAATTTACGAGGAGTGTACCCATCACAATGAGTGTTGGTCTTGAGCTTCGCTCGGATCAACGTGGTTGGCCTGAACTCGACCATAAGGCTTGGCGGTGTTGTTGCGGGGCTGGGTGTTTCCACGGCCGTCATTTGGAAGGGCCACCGATTCTGGTTCTGTTGCATTCTCTAGCACGGTGCCCTCGTTGTCCACACTGAAGCACAAACCATTATTGGGGGTGGGAACAGGAGCTTGGGGTGGTGGAGCTGGAAGCTTTGGCTGCTTAGTTGAAGTAGGCGACGAGGTGCAGATAGCTCGCCTTGGAGCAGTGCATTCGGCCGGTACATGCTGTTGGGAATCCATATCTTACGCCTGCGAGGACGGCTCAAGATGAGCCCGTGTCACGGTTGCGCCTGTTAGAGCTCTGGTATTCCTGCAGACCAGTTTCGACATTGATAGCTTTGTTCACCAAGGTGGCGAAATCAGCAAAGTCGTGCACCAGAAGTGCGAGCTTAATGTCGGCTTGAAGGCCGTCACGGAACTTCTCTTGTCTGCGTGCATCAGTCGCAATATCCTCTTCAGCATAGCGAGATAAGTCCAGGAACTCTCGCTGATAAGCTTCAACAGTCTTGTTGCCTTGGGTGAGGTTATGAACTCACGCTCCTTCCGTCCATGACCCCTTGAGGGATGAAGCGGCACGGAAAGCAGCTTGGAAGTCCGCCAGTGATGAATGTTCCAACTGGCGAGTACGCCTGTGGCTGTCCCACCATTGAGTTGCGGGTCCCTTCAGAAGAAGGAAGCAAAAGTGACATAGCCGGCAGGGCTACATCAGCAGACTCCATCTCATAGGTGATGTCACGGAGCCACCATCAAGATCCAAAGGCTGGGTTGAGCTGCGGTACACACCGGGTTCAGCGTATGAAATCCTGCAGAGTTGTTGTGCTTGGTTGCTGGTTCATATTGGGGCGAGGAAACTGAGCCATCATGTTCTCCATGAACTGGCGATTCATCTCAAGCTGTTGGATCATACCAGCCATGTACTCAGGCGGTGGTGGGAAGTTGCCACCATGACCACGACCAGCTGGTCTAACCATCCTGCTAATATATAACAGGGGTAGTTCAGCATTTGAGAAAATTATGCAAAGGACAAGAATCATTCATGATAAAACATGCATAATGAAAGTAGCACGATAGAAACTACATAGTAGTTGGCATATCTTACAAAAGGGATCATGCATAGAGTTCGGTACACAGAGTTCAGTACATAGACTAAGACATCATAGGCGGCACGCAGGCTCGCGATGAATGCATCTAACACTAACAAGCAAGCCTACATCAGTCCCACGCGGCATCTGCGGAGGTAGTCAGTAGCTGAAAGCTGGTAGTGCGGCAGCGATAGTCCTCCACGCCGCTGACTGGGGCCGGATACTCGTGCTGAACCCGACGTCCAAGTGGCGTAAGAGGGCCAAGTGCGGAGAGTAGCCTCCCACGTCCGCCAACCGACACCCCAGGGCATCACGGTCTGGCTGGGTAGATCGCAGAACGCGCAGCTCTCTGGATCGGACAAAGGGTGCGAGCGTCGAGCACGGTAAAGGTGCCGACGGGTGATGTACAACTCGTGGCGAAGAGCTCGGTTAGCTCGATCCAGCCCATCGCATGCGTAACAAAGTTCGATGGTAGAAGGGCTCTCGGTGACAATGGAGTAGGCAGCGGTGTAGTAACCTCCTCACCAACATCGACGCGATAGCAATGTGCCTCAAGGGGAGGTGTCCAACTCGATACTCTCCACGAAGACGTGTCGAGCAGATAAGCAGCATCGTGGACTGCCATATCGATAGTCACCCCAACACCATGTGCGGTGTGCAAAGACAAGAGTGGAGTCATACTCCGAGAGTAGAGGTGGACGATGGCGCGGCATCGCTCCCTGGTTATAGTCCCGTACTCCTCAAAGACGGTGTACTCGGTGCCGCGATAACCCGATAGGTCATCATCTCTGCTAGCACCGCAGTGATCCCGAGGCACCAATGGCCGTCGTGTGGCGCATTTACCTGCCTCGTGGGTTTCATCTGAAAACAAAGACGCTTCAAAGGAGTCAAATGACAAGGTGGAAATTGATCAAAATACAATTCCAAGAAACAACTATGGCTTTATCCAACTTTGGGGTGAATGTGGTCACGGGATCCTAGTGTTAGTTAGTAAAATCGTTTAACCCGAGTAGAAGAGAGTTCAGAGTCCCAGAGTAAAGGTCGAGGAGTAAAAGATCCTAGTACCACCCGATGGCGACGTGGGCCCGTAAGGCACACAGCCAAGTTAGTAAAAGTTTTGCAATGTCTAGACTCGACTTCGCCAAGGAGTGTGGAAGGGGATTCCTACAGCAATGGCTCGATACCAACTTCAGACGCCCCGATTTAATCGTACACTAATCATGCACGCAAACGTGTACGATCAAGATCAGGGACTCACGGGAAGATATCACAATACAACTCTAAAACATAAATAAGTCATACAAACATCATAATACAAGCCAGGGGCCTCGAGGGCTCGAATACAAGTGCTCGATCATAGACGAGTCAACGGAAGCAACAATATCTGAGTACGTACATAAGTTAAACAAGTTTGCCTTAAGAAGGCTAGCACAAACCGGGATACAGATCGAAGAGGCGCAGCCTCCTTCCCGGATCCTCCTAACTACTCCCCGGTCGCCGCTGCGGGCTGCACGTAGTAGTAGGCACCTCCAGTGTAGTAGTCGTCATCGACGGTGGCGTCTGGCTCCTGGGCTCCATCGTCTGGTTGCAGCAATCGAATAGAGGTAGGGGGAAAAGGGGGAAACAAGGCAACCGTGAGTACTCATCCAAAGTACTCGCAAGCAAGGAGCTACACTACATATGCATGGATATATGTGTAAAGGGCATATCGATGGACCGAACTACGTAATGCCGAATAAGAGGGGATAGATAGTCTTATCAAAGACTACGCTCATCGGGTCACCGTCTTGCAACAGTAGAAGAGGGAGGTTGTAGTCCTCCAAGTAACATCACATAGCAATAATCCTACCCGCGATCCCTCCTCATATCCCCGAGAGAGCGACCACCGGTTGTATCCGCATTTGGAAGGGGTGTTTTATCAAGTATCCGGTTCTAGTTGTTATAAGCTCAAGGTACAACTCCAAGTCGTCCATTACATCAAGATCACGGCTATTCAATAGATTAACTTCCCTCTGTGGGTGCACCATCTTACCCAAAGACGCTTGATCCCATTTGGCCGGACACACTTTCCTGGGTCATGCCCGGCCGCGGAAGATCAACACGTCGCAGCCCTACCTAGGCTCAACAGAGAGGCCAACACGCCGGTCTAAACCTAAGCGCGCAGGGGTCCGGGCCCATCGCCTCGAGCACACCAAGCGTTCTATGACGCGCCGAAGCAGACCTAGCCTAGTGGCGTTCAGTCCAATCCGGCGCGCGCCGCCATCAAGGCGTCACGAAGTGCCGGCCGATACCACGACGCCGGATACCCATAACTACTCCCGCGTAGATGGTTAGTGCGTATAAGCTCGAGCCAACTCAGATCAAATACCAAGACCTCGTTAAGCGTGTTAAGTATCCGCGAACGCCGAACAGGCCAGCCCACCTCTCTCCTAGGCGGTCTCAACCTGCCTGCCGCTCCGCCTCAAGATCCACTCGGTGCTCCACCACCGACCCGACTTTAGTCTCCACATGTATCATGTATAAAGTATATAGTATATACCCGTGATCACCTCCCGAGTGATCACGGCCCGATAGTATAGCACGGCAGACGGACAAGAATGTAGGGCCACGAGATGAAAGTACTAGCATCCTATACTAAGCATATAGGATTGCGTAAAGGTAACAACAAGGTAACAAGGACAAAGCTATGCAGCAAGATAGGAGTATCTCAAAGCAAGAACATGCTACACTACTCTAATGCAAGGAGTATAGAGAAGAGCAGCGCGATATCGGTGATCAAGGGGGGCTTGCTGGTTGCTCTGCAAGAGAGAGGGGTCACAACACCGTAGTCGAACCGGGCAGCAGCAGCAGTCGGTCTCAGTAGTCTACCGGAGAGAAGAGGGGAAGAAACAATGAATACCAAGTAAACAGATGCATATCGATGCATGACATGACAAGTAGCGATGCTAGGCGTGTTCTAACGTGGTATGAGGAGGTACCGTTAAGGGGGACATCCGGAAAGTATTCCGGTGTTTCGCGTTTTCGAGCGGGAGCGGAGGGGAAAAGTTGCAGGTTCGATAGGTTAGGGGTGTGTGGCGGACGAACGGATTGCGATCCGGATTCGCCTCGTCGCTCGAGTAACTTTCATGTTGAAAATATTTTAATCCGAAGTTACGGATTAAAAGATATGATTTTCTAAAGATTTTATTAATTTCTGAATTTAATTAATTAATTAATTAATTGAAAAATGGATTTATGACGTCATCATGATGTCATCTTGACGTCGGCGATCAACAGGTTGACTTGGTCAACTGACAGTGGGTCCCGTTAGTCGGTGATCTTAACTAATTACCTAAGTTTAGTTTAATTAATGAGTTAATTAGGTTAATTAGCCATTAGATTAATTAATCGATTAATTAAATTAATTTTTAATTAATTAATTAATTAATTAATTTTATTCATTTTATTTTTATTTAACGTTAGGGGGCATGTCATTGGCACTGGTGCCCAACAAGATGACCGACCGGGTCAACAGACCGTCGGGCCCCTAGGGCCCACGGTCGCTGACCTGTGGTGGCCCTGTGTCGGCCACGTCGGCGCCGGGCGTTGGGGAGCTCGGGAGCGTTCAGCGGGCGGAGGGCGCCGGACCTCGCCGGGATTCGCCGTCCGGCGGCCAAAATGGCCACGGGCGGGTGCGTTCGAAAGTGGAGAGGAGGCCGCGTCCAATGTTGGCAGAGGAACGACCGGACTTGGCGGAACGCGCGGCGATGAGGTTTGCGGCGAGCGGATTCGGTCGACGGCGGGAAGGGTGCTACGCGCGCTATGCCGCAAAAGGAAAAGGACGGGGAGGATCTCCACGGTGTGGCGAGTCCAACGGGTGCGACCCCGTGACCAAAAGGTCACCGGAAGGGCGCCGGCGACGAGATCCGCGACGGGGGCGCGGTTCGCACGGGGCCCTCAGCGGCGCCGAGGCGAGGAGGAGCTCCGCTGGGGGAAGGTCCGCGAGGGAGGGAGGTACGCTGGGCGTGAGCCGGCGCGAGCCGAGCGCGACGAGCGCGGCACGAGCGAAGCTCCGGCCATGGTGACCGATCATGGGTCGAGCCCTCACGGCGACAGAGCGGGCAGGGAGGGAAGAGCTCACGGGGCGCGTGGGGTCTCGGCGGGCTCGGTGCGGTCGGGGCGTCCGTGAGGAGGAGGTCGAGGCGGCCGTCCGTGATGCGGATCCGGCGAGGTGGTGGGAGTCTGCACCCCCGAGGCGACGAGGGGTCTGGCGCCTGGCCGGGTCGGGAGGAGGGGAGGAGGTGAGGACGGGCGTGGGCGCCAAGGCGTCGGGGCGACAGGATCAGGCGTGCCACCCGGATCGACGGGGAGGGAGGAGAAGGGGATCGGGGGGGAATGGGGTGGTCGGCTAGGGTTTGCCGACCGGGGGAGGGGGGATATGGGAGTGAGGGGGTGGGCCGGGCCAGGGGCTAGCCGGCTGGGCCAGGTGGGGGCTTGGCCCAGTTTGGCATGTGGGGTTTTACTCCCCTTCTCATTTTGTTTTATTTTTCTTTTCTTATTTTTTTCTTTTCTGTTTTAATTTATTTAAAATATTCAGACCCTTTACAAAAATGTATGCACCCCACCATAATTAACTTTGTAATATTTGACAACCCCCGAACATTTTAGTTTTAATTTTTAAAAACTTTTATTGTCCTCCTATATTTGAATTAAATTTTTGAAACAGTTTTGATCCAACCCGAGATTATCTATAGTGACAGAGGTGACGTGGCACCATCAACGTGAGATTACTGTAGCATGATTATCCGGGCGTTACACGAAAGAGGGGATGCCTTCCAGGGCATCACCAAGCTTAATTGCTTGGATCTTCCTTGAATATTACCTTGGGGTGCCTTTGGAATCCACAAGATTAGGTTCTTGTCACTCCTTATTCTCCTCATATTGACATCTCACACAAAACTTGAAAACTTCAATCACACAAAACTTAAAGGAACTTCGTGAGATAGGTTAGTATGATAAAGAGCAAATCATTTCACTTTTGATATTGTCAAAGACTAGATTCATAATTGTTTACACACAATTACTACTATAGCATATCATTTCCATAATTTATATTGAGCAATATAAGCCATAGAAACTAGAAAGCAAATAAACTATGCATTGAAAACAGAATCTGTCAAAAACAGAACAGTCTGTAATGATCTGGATAACTACCATACTTCTGCCACTCCAAAAATTATGAAAAATTTAGGACCACATGAGCAATTTGTATATTAAACTTCTAAAAAAAGAATCAACTCAAAAGCACTCTTCTGTTAAAAATGAGACCTATTTTTGTGAGCGCAAAAGTTTCTGTTTTTCAGCAAGATCTAATCAACTATCACCCAACATGATCCCAAAGGCTTTACTTGGCACTTTATTGAAACAAAAGCAATAATACAGTAGCTTAATCATGTGAACATGCATAAACAGTAGGTAAAAGTGTTGGGTTGTCTCCCAACAAGCGCTTTTCTTTAATGCCTTTTAGCTAGGCATGATGATTTCAATGATGCCCGCATAAAAAATAAGAATTGAAACATGAAGAGAGCATCATGAAGCATATGGCTAGCACATTTAGGTCTAACCCACTTCCTATGCATAGGGATTTTGTGAGCAAACAACTTATGGGAACAAGAATCAACTAGCATAGGAAGGCAAAACAAGTGTAACTTCAAAACAATCAACACATAGAGAAGAAACTTGATATTATTGAGATATGTAAGGGCATAAGTTCCTTTCTCATAATAATTTTCAGAGGCATCATGAATGGATTCAACAATATAGCAATCAGATACATCACTCTTTTCATTATGCACAAGCATAGAAGATTTATTACTCTTTATGGCATACATGTCATCGTAATAATCATCATGGATAGCAACTTTATTGTCATAGTCAATTGAAACCTCTTCCAAAATAGTGGATGTATCACTAAATGAAGTCATGACCTCTCCAAATCCACTTTCATCATTGTAATCATCATAAACAGGAGGCATGCTATCATCATAACAAATTTGCTTATCGAAAGTAGAAGGAATCAAAGGATCATATTCATTAAGCAAAGCATCCCCAAGCTTAGGACAAGCATTATTTCCAGCAAATAAATATTCAAACATATCATACTCATTAAACATAGCATACCCAAGCTTGTGGCTTTGCATATCATCACAATCATTCTTATCAATAGCATGAATGGCACCAATAGTATAGCAAACATTATTATCATATTCTTCCAAGCAAGTGCTAAAAAGATTTTCAAGATCATAAGGGATATAATTGTCTTTTTAATCATAATCATTACAAAAAGTAGTAGGTATCATAAAATCATACTCAATATCATCATCCTCCATCAACATATTTGATTCACTTTCATGAGGCACAATGGTGATAAGAGCAACATTATTTGGGAGAGATACCTTTTTACCTTTATTGTTTCTTTTATTCTTCTTCTTCACCACACCATGTGTGGGTTTAATTAATTTTTTCAAGCTTCTTGTTGAAGAGATTGATTGGATAGGAAGCTCCTCCTCGTTACCTGATTCATCATAATAAACACTAGGAGGGTTTTGGGAAACATTTTCCCTTCATTAGTACTCTCTTCATACTCCATTTGTTTTCTTGTCTTTAAGTAGTTGGCAATATAAGGGTTCTCAATGCAATTTATCGCACAAAATATATAAATTTCTTCTAGATCAAAATCAAGAAATTTCTTGAGATTAAATTTTGGAATACCCTTAGTTATACGTTTCATTTCTTCATACCCCAAAACAAGACTAAGCTCTTTATGATGCTCAAGGGTAATCAAGTTATCACAATTTTTGGACACAATTTGATCATGAAAGAATTTGCATTGGAGATTTAAATGACCGTGTTCATTGCAAATTTCACAAGGATGGCGAAAAAAATTAAATCTTTCAGCACAATCATCTAGCCTCTCTTGCAATTTTTTCGTTTCTAAATATTTATGCTTCTTACAAAATCTATCTTCCCTTTTTGGTGCGCAATTGCACTCCCAATTTACTCAGCAAAAAGTGACAAGCTTATAAGAAACATTTTTTTTCATGACTTGTGCAATAATCATTAGCATTTTGGATATTCAAAGAATACATTCTAACAACATTGCAATCATGCTCATCATTCAAATATTTTTTGCCAAGCATTTTATTGACTTCTTCTTCTAACAATTGAGCACAATTTTCCGAACCATCATTTTCAAGAAAGATATTATAAAGATGATCAATAATATGATGCAACCTAAATTCCATTTTTATGTAGTTTTCTTTTATAAACTAAACTAGTGATAAAACAAGAAACTAAAAGATTCAATTGCAAGATCTAAAGATATACCTTCAAGCACTCACCTCCCAAGCAACGGCGACAGAAAAGAGCTTGATGTCTACTACGCAACTTTATTCTTGTAGACACGTGTTGGGCCTCCAAACGCAGAGTTTTGTAGGACAATAGCAATTTTCCCTCAAGTGGATGACCTAAGGTTTATCAATCCGTGAGATGTATGATGAAGATGGTCTCTCTCAAACGACCCTGCAACCAAATACAAGAAATCTCTTGTGTCCCCAACACACCCAATACAATGGCAAATTGTATAGGTGCACTAGTTCGGCGAAGAGATGGTGATAAAAGTGTAATATGGATGGTAGAATTATATTCTTATAATCTGAATAAATAAAAACAGCAAGGTAACAATTAGTAAACTGGCACAAAAACAGTGTGGCAATGCTTGAAAACAAGGCCTAGGGTTCGTACTTTCGCTAGTGCAATCTCTCAACAGTGCTAATATAGTTGGATCATATGATTATCCCTCAAAATGCAACGAAGAATTACTCACGAGTTCCTATTAGCGGAGAACAAAAGATAGGAATTGTTTGTAGGGTACGGAACCACCTCAAAGCTATTCTTTCCGCTCGATCTATTCAAGAGTTCGTACTAAAATAACGCAAAGCTATTTTTTCCATTCGATCTATCCTAAAGTTCGTACTAGAATAACACCAAAGCATATTCATAATACTCAACCCACACAAAGAACTACAAGGAGACCCCAACGTTTCTATCGGAGAAAAGATAATAAAAACGTGCATCAACCCCTATGAATAGATTACCCCAATATCACCGCAGGAATCCGCGAGTTGAATGCCAAGACACATATCAAGTGAATCAATATGATACCCCAATTGTCACCTCAAGTATTCATACCGCAAGACATACATCATGTGTTCTCATGTCTGAATATTCAATCCGACAAGATATAACTTCAAAGGGTAAAGACTCAATTCATCACAACAAGAGTATAGAGGGGAGAAACATCATATGATCCGACTATATTAACAAAGCCCATGATATAGATAACGAGAGAGAGATTAAGCACATAGCTACTGTACAAACCCTCAACCCCGAGGGTGGACTACTCCCTCCTCATCATAGTGGCCGCCGAGATGACGAAGATGGCCACCGGAGAAGATTCCCCCCTCCGGCAGGGTGCTGGAAAGGGTCTAGATTGGTTTTCGGTGGCTATAGAGCCTTGCGGTGGTGGAACTTCTGATCTAGGTTAACCCCGAAAGGTTTCGGAATATTTTGGAATTTATAGTGCAAAGAGGGGGTGCGGGAGGCCACCGAGGTGGGCACAACCCACCTGGGCGTGCCTGGGCCGCCAGGCATGCCCTGGCAGGTTGTGCCCCCCACGGGGCACCCCCCAGGTGCTTCTTTGGCCCACAGTTGGTCTTCTGGTCCACAAAAAATCTTCGTGAAGTTTCGTTGCATTTGGACTCCGTTTGGTATTGATTTCCTGTGATGTAAAAACAAGCAAAAAACAGCAACTGGCACTGGGCACTGGGTCAATAGGTTAGTTCCAAAAAACGATATAAAGTTGCTATAAAATGGTTGTAAAACATCCAAGAATGATAATAAAACAGCATGAATACTTCATAAATTATAGATACGTTGGAGACGTATCACTTGGTCAGAACGGAGAAACAACGTCATGTTCATCGGGGGGCAACCAACTGGGTTGGAATGCGTCCTATTCAACGGGAGCCAGCCGACTTGGACAGAACAGCCAAAACGAGGTATGGCATACCGCAGAACGGAGGAAACGGCCTTCTACTCGATCGGCTACGGTCGAAACGGGTTCCTGTTCATCGGGAGGGGTCTGGCATACCGCAAAACAGAGGAAACAGACTTCTGTTCAAGCTTCTATGGTCAAAACGGGGTCCTGTTGATCGGGAGAGGTCTGGCGTAGCGCAAAACGGACGAAATGGACTTCTCTTCGACCGCCTACAGTCGAACGGGGTCCTGTTCATCGGGAGGGGCGTGGCGTACCGCAAAAAGAGACTCCACGGGCTACTGTTCATCCATCGTCGACTTCCTCCAGCCTCCACCTCCTACTTTTCATCCACAGTCGACCTCCTCCAGCCTCCACCAGCCACTGTTCATCCACGGGCTACTGTTTATCCAGCCTCCACCGGCTACTGTTCAACCAGCCTCCACGGGGTCCTCTTCATCCACCCCCAACCGGCTGGGGTGTGTGGCAGCCTCCTCGGGGTCCTGTTCATCCAGCGGCAACCGCCTACTACCACACAGGTCCTGTTCAACCAGCGGAAACCGCCTACACACGGCCGGGGTCCTGTTCATCCAACCCCCACGGAGAACTGTTCATCCACAGCAAACCAACCAGCTGGATTCACCATGTCTCGACTCGTTCTACGTTTCGCGCGCGGCAGCAGCGGGCACTGTTCATCCAGAGGCAACCCAACCGGCTAGCTACGTCTCGCATGGGGTTTGATCGACTTCAATAATCAGAAGTAGCAATCGATAGAGTTCAGTTAGCAGCGAAGGAGTCGGTCGGATTCAGTTAGCAGCGAAGGGATCGATAGATCGGCTTCAGTACGTAGCAGTGTGATCGCTCGGTTCAGTAAGCAAAGGCCTCTCGCTCAAGTTCAGTTATAGCGACACGGCTCGCACCACGCGCATGTACGAGAGAGAGAAACGTGCAAACCACACTGCATCGCTCGGCTCCGACCACCCATCGTAATCAGGAACTCCGTGAAAATTACCTTGCCCTCACTTCTACCACGATTTTGTATGTCATGAACGGCTCAAAGAATGTCATGCAGGTGTGTCCCCGGCCCGCCCAGGACGAAAATCCCATTTTCTGTCATGATTTTTTGTCATAGAACTAGGATCCCACCACATCTATGATGATACGTACTTTTTGTCACAATTATCGTCATAGAAGTGTCATAACCATGGCAGAAAAGAATTTCGTTCAAGCCAAAATGTCACAGATGTGTATTTTTTAAGTGAATCAAAATTTGGATCAAAAGTACACATAACCTAATCATGGCAATGCTAGGCACATAGAACATGTACTTGCGAAAAAATAGTTGGGGGAGAAACCTACCGTAGATCGACTGCGCGGAAGGGCTTGAACTAAAATCGAACAAGTAGAGAGCTCCAACAAAGTTGAGGTATGGTTTGCAAGAAGAGGAAGAAGAAGAAAATAGATGCGATGGAGGAAACTTACCTCTTGCCTCAGGCTCTTTGTTGCCTCCGGAACGCCATACGAGTGTGCACACGAGCGGGTGCGCTCGTATGGAACGTTGTCTTGCGTTATGGAGCCCTCGGTGCCACGGTGCATACCTCATACGACCGCTTATACGAGCATCAACGCTGGTATGAAACGCCGTCGTTCTCTCTAGTCTTTGTTTTGGCTCATCGCATGTCTCATACGAGCGCATATAAGAGCGTCAATGCTCGTACAAAACATCGTTGTTTGCTCGGGACTTCTATGTTTTCGCCAAAGCTTCATACGACCACGCATACGAGTGGGTGCGCTCGTATAATATGTCCTCGTTCGCTCTGTTGCCTCTGTCTGGTTTCTTTGGCTCTGCCTACGCTCCATACAACCCCAAAGGGCAAAGGCCGTATGAAAGGCCCTTTTCTATTATGTCACCTCCGAAACTTTGTTTTTCGGTGATTTTTGCGGGGTTAGTTCCAACACATATAGGCATATATACAGGCTTTTAGACGTTAATACGACACATGGCAATTTTGCACATGACAATGGCCTCATTAGCACAATTTTTTCTCAACTTTTCCTCCACTATAAAAACTTCAACACTCTCTTTATTGAAAGGAAAAACTTAAAACTTACTCGTATACCTTATTTGTGTGGGTTGCCTCCCACGAAGCACTTGTTTTCGGTCGGGTAGCTCGACCGTAGTGATTATCACTTGGGTATAATACACCAAGCCCATAGCTTCGAGCATTGACGACGATGCCGTCTCTCGTGTATGTCTTCATTTTCTTTTTACTGGGAAAATGTCTCACAAAAGGATCCTTTGCAAGAAGATCAAATCTTACATTTACTTCAAACATATTGATAGTAGACATTATGATCCTAAGAAACGGTCAACCAAGAATTATAGGAGCAATGGAATCTTCAGACTATACATCCTTGTGTCACCCATCTGCACCTCCGTAGTTCTATGCTCCATGTATATACCTATACTCATTGTCAGAATTATATCCATGACATGATCGTACTTGGAGAAGCCTAAGCGGGCGGATAGTTGGTCGACCATAAACTTGAGGGGATTCCCTAGGTTAAGAGCATCTCCAACAGATGATGTAAATGTTTGTGCCCTAAAAATGGTTTTCCGGTAGGAGGGAGAACCTTTTTGGGTACCCGAAATGTCTTTGTTGTAACAGATCCCTAAAACTAGTGCCCTAAACTTTTAAAAGCAATTGAAACATGAGATCCGGCGGTGGGGAGGAAGGAAGGCAGATCTGACGGTCACCAAGCGCTGAGCTCGATTTTGGCTGGCAGCGGTCACCAAAGGCCAAGGAAAGGCGACGAGGGTGGGCGGGGATGGAGGGGAGCCGAAGGATGCAGCTAAATCCAGCGATTACACGTCGATCGAGCGTCGAGGAGCGGCTAGATGTCAGGTCACTGAATTTAAATTTTGGGCCAGTCACTTTTTTTCTTTAACAACTAGCTAACCACAGACGGGAGCTACTCGAGGGAAAAAGCGGCCGTGGTGCCCAGCCCATGTGGGAAAAACTATACTGTCAATATGTGCAGTCCGACACTGCATGAGTACGTACAACATTGGCTCGCTTGGTCCCTCATGTCTTCGCATGCAACACTGAATATCCTTCGCTTACACCAATGATTTGTCAGGTCAGCTAGTATTAGCTAGCTAGCTCGAATCAGCTGATCAGTCGACATGCAACTGCAAGACCGTATTATCAACTAAACTACACTAGCAAGCAACACTCCACCGGCACAGGCAAGACTCTATTTTTTCTGTGTTCTCCTCTAGGCTGACCCGCCCAATTTTTATTTTCCATTATCCACCGCTGCGGCTAACTACTCTACACAAAAATGAATGATAGTGCATACGTACAACAGCTCGAAGTGTACGTATGTAAGCCATCAAAGAAATGAATAAAGCACACCCTACTATACAGATACACGCATGTGCTAAAAATCATATCTAAATTGTATAATCTCTCAACCTTTTGGCACATCCTGCAATCGAATGCAATAGAGCATGAAAATAACCACAGTCCAACAAAAAAGGGAAGTTTTCCAAGAATAATGAGCTAGTGGCATTGGTATTACCCTTCAAAAAAAGGAAAGAAAAAATCAAATAAAATAAAGACAAAAATTGCACACCATTTACACAGAAATTGCGCATATTCATAATATGCAAGAATAAGCATATAACAATGAAAGTTTCAAAAGAAAGTTTTCTAAGAAGGAATGGATTTGTGGCATGGTGTTAGCCTTCAAAAGAAAGAAGAGTGTCAAACAAAGAATAAAAAAAATTACACACTATATACAAAAAATTGCGATTTTCAAATATATGCGAGAATAAGCACATAATAGTGGATTGTTTCTTAGAAAATTGTGCTTTTTAAAAATAAACACACAATAGTGGATTTTTTTGCAGAAACAATATTCATAAGAAGAATTGATTAGAAGCATTGGTATTACTCTTAAAGAAGAAACAAAAGCTAAAAAATCAAATAATTTAATATTCTACGAAATAATGAATTAGTGTCTTTGGTATTACCCTTTAAGAAGAAAGAAAAATAAAATAAAAACTAAAACACAAAAATACAATCCAAAACAAACAACGACAAATGCACACAATAGACACAAAAATTGTGCTTTTCAAAAATATGAAAGAATAGGCATATAATAGTGGAATTTTCATAGAAAAAGGAAGAACGAATTTGTGACATTGGTATTACCCTTAAAGAAGAAATGAACTGAACATAAACTAAAATAAAATCAAGATAATGAAGTTTCGTAAGAAAGAATGGATTAGTGGCTTTGGTAATATCCTTAAAGCAGAAAGCAAATGAAACAGAAACTAAAACAATAAAATATGAATTTTTCTATGAAAGAATGAATTAATGGCTTTGGTATTACCCTTTAAAAACAAGGAAAATCAAATAACAACTAAAGTGTAATAAAGTAATGAAGTATTTTAAGGATGAATGAAATACTGGCATTGGTATTTACCCTTTAAGTAGAAAGAACGGTAAAAAAAATGAAAAATCTGCACAGAATATACACTAAAATTGCGCATATTGAAAATATGAAAGAATAAGAATACAATAGTGCAATTATGGCAAAATAAAAGTTTTCTAAGAAGCAATGAATTAGTGGCATTGGTGTTACCCATAAAGAAGAAAGAAAGTAAAATAAAAACTAGAATAAAATCAAAACAATAAATTTTTATAAGAAAGAATTAATTAGTGGCATTGTTATTACCCTTTGAGAGGAAATAAAATTAATAAAAACTTACACACAACTTTACACTAATTTGCACTTTTTATAATATGCAAAGAATAATTACATACTAGTGCAGTTTTTGCACATATTATATAGTATTTATGTACATACATTTACACCCAACCAACATCCTAAAAATACCCACAAAATAAAATCTTAAAACAGACTAATAAAGAAAAAGAAAAAAGAAAAGCAAAAAACAAATAAAAACAGAAAAAAAAAAGATAGACAAAAACAGTAGAAGATAGAGGAAGGCTGACGGGCTTCGGCCTGCTAAGGTTTGACTAGCCCAAAACACTGGTTAGTTGAATTCCCAGCCCAAATCAGACACAACACACAACAGAGAAAAAAGGAAGCGCGGATCTTGAAGCAGCAATCAACGGTCAGAAAAATCGACTGACCTTAATTCAATATTCAGGCAACTTACATATACGTTTTTTTTTGCGAAAATCAACCCACACCCGTTTATATGTTTTTATTATTAATTTGTCTGAGCAGGGGATGTGAAGGTTGGATGGATCCACAAGGACGGTCTCGTGGAGAAGCAGCTCAAGATGGGCGACGTCCTCCAGATCGACGCCGGCTCCACCTTCTACATGGTCAACACAGGCAAAGGCCAGAGGCTGCACATCATATGCAGTATCGACGCCTCGGATAGCGCAGGCTTCGCACCTTATCAGGTCATGCGTATGCCTTGTTTGTTCTGCATCTGCAAACATTTAATTAATGAGATTTTGCCATTACTGATTATTAACATCTCGACCAGACTACTGAATTACTGACGAATTGATACGATGCAGTCCTTCTATCTTGGTGGGGGAGGGAAACAGACGTCAGTGCTGGCCGGCTTCGAGCCAAAGATTCTTGTCACCGCTCTCAATGTGAGCTAGCTAATTCGTCTCAGCATTTCACATTAAGTAGCAAATTCACACGCATGGCACCCGGATTAATTTGATTCTCATGTCTTGTATTCAGACCACTTTCGACGAATTGGAAAGAATCTTACCCGTGAAACCTCTGGGCCCTTTCGTGTCCTACACAACGGAGAGCGGTGGCAAAGAGCATGGACAGGGAGACAAGCGTGATGTGGGAGAAAATGGAAGGGAGAGCGAGCCATGGAGACCAGTGGGGAGAGGCAACGACGACGAACGCGGTAGCCGGCAATCCACTTGGACTTGGTCGTGGAGGAAACTGATGAGCAGGTTCATCGGAGGGGAGCTGAACAAGAAGTCGGACAAGACTGTGCGCGCGCCGGAGCCTTACAACCTGTTCGATCACGAGCCCAGCTTCCGGAACACCTACGGGTGGAGCATCTCCGTCGACAAGCACGACTACCATCCCTTGGACCACTCCGACATCGGCGTCTATCTCGTCAACCTCACCGCCGTACGTTTTTGCTCTTCTGAACCATCAATCAGCGTGGTAAAGATTTCAGACCACTGCGGCGAAGCTGATCAATGCTGCGTGTGGGTGTGGCATGGAATGTGCAGGGCTCGATGATGGCGCCACACGTGAACCCGAGGGCGACGGAGTACGGCGTGGTGCTCGCCGGGGAAGGCGTCATCCAGGTGGTCTTCCCGAACGGGTCGCTTGCGATGAGCGCGGAGGTGCGTGCCGGCGACGTGTTCTGGATCCCACGCCACTTCCCGTTCGTCCAGGTGGCGTCGCGGGGCGGGCCGTTCGTGTTCTTCGGGTTCACCACGTCGGCGCGGCGGAACAAGCCGCAGTTCCTGACAGGCCCCACCTCTGTCCTCCGCATGATGCTCGGGCCCGAGCTCGCGGCCGGGTTGGGCGTCCATGAGAAGGAATTGAGGGAGGTGATGGAGGCCCAGAAGGTGGCGGTGATCGAGCCGCCGTTGCCGGAGAAGGAGAAGGGGGGGAAGGAGAGGGAACCGTTTGTTATGAAGCAAGTGGCGAGGGAGTGAGCGCACGCGGCTAGCCATCTGCTTAATGCTTTATTGAGCAGATGATCGATCTTACCTGTGTTCTTCTGGTCGAAACTTCTGTACATCATGCGCGTGTTTGCGCCGTGTGTTTCAGTGTTTGTGTCGTGTCGCTAGTGTGTATGTTGTGTTCTAGTACCTGTTTGTTCATGTGAGTTCTGGCGTCGTCAATAAATAAAGATGCATATCAAATTCAGCTGTGGGCTAGAAATATAGTATAAAAACAATACATAAATCCAGTGAGTCTCTCTTATCCATCTAATTACAAGTTGCAAACAATGTACAACCTCGCCACCGAATCATTCATCACTACTGGATGCATGATGCCGATGCTCCTGTCCCAACCGATATGAAAGTAAGGGCATCTCCATCCGACCCAACGCCGAACCTCAAACCTCCCGTAACCGTTCAAACGGCGGAAGCCATCCATCCAACGCGGTTCTGTATCACTTCGTCTGCGGAAGAACACGGTTCTGTATCGCTTCGTCTCCAACACGGTTGTATCGCTTCGCCTTATCGCTTCGTCTCCAACGTGGTTGTATCGCTTCGTCTCCAACGCGGTTCTGTATCGCTTCACCTTCCATCGTTTCAACGCAGTTCACCAACGTGGTTCTGTATCGCTTCGTCTGTGGAAGCCATCTAACGCGGTTCCATATCGCTTCGTCTCCAACGCTGTTATGTATTGCTTCGCCTTCCACCGTTTCAACGCAGTTCTGGATTACTTTGCGGTGTAGTTCGGACGCGTTTTCTCTCGCAAACAGAAGACAAAGTGGAGAGGTCTGTGAGAGTCTTGACCGATCCCAAGTCCGCTTCTTACCGTCCTGGCCCACCAAAAACCACTCCTCTTTCCGAGTGTTATTGACCAGCGCCGCTTCAGAGGGTCAGCTTCCGCATTCATGCCCGGCCAGCGCTCACTCGCGTCGGCATTGGCGGAGAGAGCGCCGCTCCCGCTGCTTCCCGGTGCAGACGACTGCCGCACGTTCAAACGACACGCCAACCACCTGTTCGTCCGTCTGCCGCCCGCATTGATGACATGCGGTTACCGAGGCGTCTTGTCACGACCGGTTTTCCAATAAAAATATTTATTGAGAAACCAATCTCTTAATTCCAGTATGAGGAAAATCCTCCATACTGATGGACAAAACCTTGATACAATAAGCCAGTAGCAATTAATATATTACAGGGTCGAGCTGATCTTGCTCAACAAATTATTACAAGCACGCAAATAATTATACATAGTGGCGGATATGACACAGTGGAGTGGTGGCATACTACTGACTCGAGGTAAAATGGTGGAATAACACAGTGGAGTGGGTGATATGACTCCTACACTGGCGGCTCATCGAGCGTCGAGGTGAGGCTCGGTGAATTTATTTGGGTAGCGGAAGCGAATATATCACAGTGACTAATTCAGGGGTCGCACGAGACTGACTAGGATTCCTCTAGGCGTCGGACTCGCTATCGAACTCTTCATCCATGAGATCGCCTTCATCAGCATCTGGCCAAATCAACAAGCCAGGTGAGTACTTTGAAAGTACTCGCAAGGCAGTTCGGACAAAAGATATAACAAATGTATGCACGAATGCGACATGAATAATTTAACAATGCGCAATCAAATTAATATAACAAGGTAAGTAAAAAAGGAAATCGGCGGTAGTCCGCTCGAAACCCAAAGAAAAAAAAATAAACCGAAAACCGATCGGGTGTCTGAAGCGACACCTCGAAGGGTGATCAAATAAGTAAAGCATGCCACAGTCGGGCGTCTAAGCGACACCTCATAAAGGGCTTATATTAAAAGAAAAGACATGCATGCCGCAGTCGGACGTCGGAGCGACATCACTGAAAGGGCTTATATCAATAATAAGTAAATAACAGTGCCACAGTCGGACGTCTGAGCGACATCGCAGAAAGGGCTTATATCATAAATAAGTAAACAACAATGCCACAGTCGGACGTCTGAGCGACATCGCAGAAAGGGCTTATATCATAAATAAGTAAACAATAATGCCACAGTCGGACGTTTGAGCGACATCGTAGAAAGGGCTTATATCATAAATAAGTAAACAATAATGCCACAGTCGGACATCTGAGCGACATCGCAAAAGGGGCTTATAATTCATTATTCATAGCTTACAAGAAATGGTGCTCACGAAAAATATTCATCACAAGACAATAAGCGGGTTAGTCCATCCACAGGAAAGAAACCTTTAACATTCATGTGGTTCTCAGGAGTTACTGTTTCCGGGACTGACATTTGACAAGACAAGATGAACATAGTACTTGGACATGAATAGAATGAATTCAAGGATTTTGACTCTGCAGAGTTTGTACTAAAATATCCACAGCCAACGGATTTCCGTAGTCACGAAGGACTAGTTCCGTTTACGGTATTTCGGAGAAAACACAGCTAACCAGTACACATCCATCCTTACCTCACGTTGCCAGGAATCACCCTAGACAGCGTTCAAGAAAAACTTTGAGACGGGGAGATCACTATCTCGAATAGCATGAGATCAAATTTATATACGCGCGCTCTAAGGGGTGCCCCCCTCTCGGTCCCAACCGAAAACACCCATGCCCCCTGACCGGATGATAGGCTTTAATCCAGGGCCATGGAACCCTCATCCCGGCCTCTCGATTTGGTGTGTACCAGAAAGTGGTTTGTAACTTACTAAGCCGTATCCCTTATGGAAAACATGTGGTAGTACGAAAGGGGAGGCAGGCGGAATTTGATGATTTATGTTGACATCGAGTCAGCGATCGGCATAAGACGGCATGCTACAACACTACCATCTTACCCATTCTCATGCCAACTCATGGCCATGCAACATGTTTCCAACAACTCATGGATTTTCCCGAAACTCACTTGCCTCAACTTTTATGAGATAAACTTTCATCGAGATGCTCATGAACATGACATGATACTAAATTAATGCAAACATGCCCAAACACTCATCATATCAAAAGTTCAAACATGCTTGCCTGGTTCGGAGTAGTCGGGGCCTAGCTCGGTGAAGTTCGCGGTCCCGTCACCTCCTTCGACATCTACGGTATACAAAAATATACGCACTAACGTAAATACCAAGGGGTGCTCAAAAATTATTCCAAATATTTTTCAAATAAATCTGATAAAAAACTAGACAAAATTTTGAAGAGGACAGAAAAAGAATCACTCAAAAATCCTTTTCTGTTTAAAAGTTATAAGTGTTTTGGTCCAAGGACTTCTCTGTAATGAAACAGAAACTTCCCAGGGGGTTATGCAGAAAAGTCCATAAAAACGGTTCAAACTGGAAAGCGCATTTTGCCAGAATACGCTTTCAGAAAACGGTTCGTTTAATAAATGAGAGACTGACAGGCGGGTCCCACCCGTCAGGTTTAAAAATTTAAAAGGAGGGAGACGGAGCTCGTCGGCGCCCGAGGGCTGCGGTGGTCGCCGGCGGCGATCCACGGCGAGGCAGGAGGATCGGGTGGTACCTCCGTGCTCAGGGCGCCTTTCCGCGTCGGTGGGTGGTGGTGGTGGTCGCCGGCGAGTACCACGTCGACGGCGGCCCTTGCTCCGTGGACGGCGATTCGGGAGAGGTTGGATCTTGCCGAGAGTCTTGCAAGAGCAAATTGAGGTGGGGGTTAGGCTCTTGGGTGCTCGAGAGGGTTCTTGACAAGGTTAGGGCGGGGGGCGGCCTCACCGGAGTGAATCGAGTGGAGGCCGAGGCGGAACAGGCGGCTCGAGTTGGGGAGGAGACCTCCTCGAGGTCCTCCTAGTAGCTGGCGGAGTGTTGGAGAGGTGTAGGGATCTTGCGTGCTCGAGGGCGCAGCTCGGGGCCCCTTTATAAGCGTCGGGGGTGGCCGTGAGCGGAGTTCTCCGTGAAGGTTCTGGCGCGCAGGCTTGGTCGGGTGGGTTAGCGGTTGAGCATCAACGTGGAGGTCTACTAGCTCCATTTAGGCGCTTAAACGAGGTTGGACGAGAGGTTTTGGGGAGTTCGACGGAACAGGCGGCGCGAGCCCGTCGGCGGCAGAGGGCGTGCCATGCGCTTGCGCGGCCACGGCGACGGTGCAACGGGTGCGCTGGCGCATGAGCCACGCGGAGGGCGAGGAACGATGGGCGGCGACGGTGGCGTGGCGAAGCGGGCTCGGGCCTCGGCCGCCGCCACGGTGGCGCAGCCACCACAGAACCGCCAACGCCGGCGAGGCTCGCCGCCACCGACGCCTGCATCCGTCCAAGGGGCGTCTGGCGCTCCGGCCAGGAGGACAGGCGTGCGCCAACGCACCAGCGCCTGCTGACAGGTGACCCGACCGACGAAGAAACTGAAACTCGAACTTCAATTTATCGAAAGTGCAAAGTGACAGTGCAAGCTAGGTGTTTGACAGAATGATTTTGGTATGTGGGGATTTTTCCTTGAGCTGATTTTTGGTGGAGTGGCTTCTCATTGTAACTGGAGGTTGCCTGAATTTTGGTGGAATTTTTGGAGAAGAGGAGATATGAATTTCACCAAATTTGACAAATCTGGTCCAAACTTGCAGAAGCTGAAACTTGAAAATTTTGAAAAGAAGAAGAGCGGATCTTGATGGTTCTAGGTTGTGGGTGCTAGGGACTATCCAGAGTAGTTGGTTTGGGAACAAAACTCAAAGGCATTTAGGTACTTGCTTTGCAAATCATCTAGGCTCAACATAGTGGACAGAATTTGTTTTGGGGAAAGAAATAATTGAAATAAAATCCAAAAATGAGATGGACCTGTTGGGACAGAATACTTGGATTGTCCCAAAGGTGAAGGAGGTGTTTTGGGAAGATTTTCCACATGAGGCATGATAAAACCATGGTGGTTTCAAAATAAGAGAAGACCCAAAACTCCTAGGGTTTTCTTCAAAATCAAAATAAATCCCAAAAACAAATTTGAGGAGGGGAAAAAATCAGAAGAAAGATTTTTAATAACCAACACCAGAGTTGAAGAAGGTGCCAAAATAAAATCTTTTGTCAAAGGGGAAATTCTTGAGAAAAAAAGATTTTTGGAAGGGTTTTAAATGACCTCCTTCAAAACCAACAAAGTTTTTGCTGAAACCAAAACAAATTTTTTGGAGTGTCACACGTCTCCTCGGGCGCCACCCGTTCATCCCTCTGCCGCCCACCGGCGCTATATAAACCGCTGCCCCATTGCCCCAGTGCTATACTATATAAACCGGTGCCCCGGTCATAGCCAGTCATCCCTCTCCACACCACTCACGGCCATGGATCCCTCCGCCGTCAAAGCTCTCTGGGACGGGCTAACGTCGAAGCAGAAGAAGGCCATGGGCGCCATTGCTGCGGACTAGCAGGCCGGCAGGCAGCCGGAGGACGAGCAAATGGAGGACGCTTCCGACGACGAGCCAGCACTACCCTCCTCCTCCACTCCATCCTCGTCGGTGCATTGCACCGTGACCATCGGCAAGGCCCGTGCCCATTATATGGACATGGTGCCGGAGAATCAGTTCCGATATATACAGGCCGACCCAACAACAACCACAACCTCCTCCAGGAACATCTTCAGGCGGAGGAGCAGATTGTCGCCGGCAGGGTGGTCACGCCGGACGCGGACTTGGCGGAGCAGGAGGCGCTGCTCGAGTCCTACCGCTCCGCCCATGAGATCCGTCTAGCCCGCTGGCGGTACCGGCAGCGGGTGGCGGAGGTGGCGGCTGCCGGCAAGGAGTGTGACGACGAGGCGGGCAAGGAGTTGTTTGGCAAGACCGGCGAGGAGGAAATCGCACTGGCCACGCCCCGGCGCCACAACCACCAAAAAATCGTCACGTCCGCGGGCGCCGCCGATAGCGAGGAAGAGTAGTGCGCGGTAGGTCGTCATCGCTCATGTCCCAGAAAGGCCACCGCTCCTCCCCTCCCGTCAATGCCAAGCTTGGTGGGCTGAGCATCTTCGGCCGATTAGTCACTTGGCGGCGACGTGGAGGCGGATAGCTTCAGTTCCCGGGGTTTCGGAAGCGGAGTTGGAGAGCTCCGAGCCGGAATTGGAGACGGTGAAGTTTCAGTTCTCAGGGTTGATGGTCGGGGGGACCGGACCCAGCGATCCTTTAGATTAGCTATTAATTATACTCCGGAGTTCGCCTAGCACCGCTTTGATATATTTGTAATGATACCTGTCGTGTTTATATGAAGTTCGATATGTTTATATAAAATCCGGCCGTGTTTGAATGAATTTCGTTCGGTTAATTGAGTTGTTGTGAAAATGTATGCGACTACGATTGGATGGTTGCCTCTCGCATCCGTGTTCGTGAACTCATCCCCTTTTTAGGGACAGATGCGAGAGGATTTTTGCACACCCAGATCTTTGTTCTACCGCCTTTATGTGAAACAGCACTGAAATTGCCGGTGCAGTGATGCCACGATCTCTTTCACGAGAACCCATGAGGCATTTGTACATCAGAGTCAAATCACTGTCTTCGGCATCGAATGGAAAGCCGCCAAGAAGAAGATTCAATTTGCGGAGTACACTCGCTCACTATGGGACACCCAACCGCGCCGGCGATTCCCGTGCCAGCGCCTCCTTGACGTGACGCTTCAGCGACACCACCACGCCCCGCTTCACCGCTGCGGCGTACACGGCCATGGCGTCGGGCCACCTCCCCTGCCGGCTGAGCTCTTCGAGCAGCGCGTCGAACGCGTTCCGGCCGGGCACGAAGTCCTTCGTGATCACCGCGGCCAGCACCCGGAGAGCGTCGTGCGTCCTGCTCCGGTCGCACAGCGCGCGCACCACGTCCGTGTACGCGCGCTTCCGCAGCGCGTACCCCTTGCGCACCATGTCGTCCAGTATGGCCACGGCCGCGTCCACCTCGCCGCCGCGCGCCAGGGCCTGCGCCATCAGGCAGTACGTGTACGACACCGGCTCGTGCCCGGCCGCCACCACCTTGCCGAACACCTCCTTGGCGTCCCTCAGGACCGATATGTCCGCCGCACACTGCCGGCATAGGCCCCGGGCCAGCGTGTCCAACGCGCGGCTGTCCGCCTGGAACCCGGCGTGCTCCATGCGTTTGAACGTCTTCCACGCCGCGGAGATCTCGCCTGCCCGCAGCAACGCCGGCAGCACAATGCTGAAGCTGATCTTGTCCGGCGGGCAGTCGTCGTTGTCGCACATCTCCATGAGCAGGTCATACGCTTTCAGCAGGTTCCCCTCCTTGCAGTGGCCGTTGAGCAGCGCGTTGTAGGTGAAAATCGTGGGCGAGAGGCCCATCCGGATGGCATCTTCGAAGATGGCCATGGCGTCCTCCGTCCTGCCTACCTTGCAGAACCCGTCCAGCACAATGGTGAAGGTGTAGATGTCCGCCGTCTGCTTAGGCGAGTCCTTGAGCTTGTTGAGGAGGTCCCGCGCCTCCTCGAGGCGGCCGACGTAGCAGAGCCCGCCGATGAGGCTGTTGTACGTGCGGATGGTGGGCTCGCTCCCGACGGCACGCATGGTGTCGAACACCTCCATGGCCCTGGTGACGCGTCCACGTTTGCAGAGGCAGCCCACGACGGCGGAGAAGGCGGCCACGCTGGGGAGGTAACCGCGAGCCACCATCTCGTCAAGCGTCTCCTTGGCCTCGTCGGGCGCGCCCTTCCTACAGAAGCACTGCACGGCGATGGCGAAAGAGTGGGCGTCCGGCGCAACGACGCCGTTGGGCTCGAGCGCCCTGAAGAGCGCGACCGCTGAGTCGTAGTCCCCGCCCCTCGCGAGCGCGGAGATGATGTCGTTGTAGTCGGAGATGGTGAGCGCCGCGTCGTCGCGCTGCAGGAGGTCGAGCACCTTCACCCGTTCCTCCATGGGGAGGCTCATGATCCGCCTCGCGCAGTCACGCGCCCGGAGCTGAGCCTGAGAGCTTCTCCTCCCGCCGCCGCTGCCGTCACCCAATTCCGCAGAGCCCAACTCTAGAACTTTGGCTGACGCGGGGTGTTGTTCTCTGACGAGGCTGCCGTTGCCGTTGGACTGGAGCGCGCCGAGGAGCTCCGCGTCGTGGTCGTCTTGCGGTGGCGCTCTGCAGAGGCAGACGAAGGGCGCCGCGGTTCGAGGGGCCAAGGAGAGGACACCATGGCAGCTGGAGGACGGCGGGGAGAGCGGGAGGGAGGAGTGGTAGAGAGACGCCATGGCCGTGGGCGCGGGAGCGGGGCCGGGCGCGGGGGGTAAGATCGAGGAGATGGATGGGGTTTGAAGGCGAGAGGATGAGAGGCTCTCGTGCAACGCAGGCGCCACGCCCACGCGGAAGGGACTGCGCGAGCTACAAAACCCAACTCGGGCATGTCATTTTCCCATTTTCGCCGCGAGAGAGCGGAGGCCCCCCTTTCTTATTTTGAGACACAGAGCGGAGGCCCTGTATTAACACAATGTTGTTCTTTTTTTTTTTGAGGGGAAACACAATGTTGTTCTAAAAGAAAAAGTATTAACACAATGTTGGGCCGTGGTATGTGTCAGCTGGCTGCTCGATCAGCTCCTTTTGTCTGAAAAAAAAGCTCCTGCTGTTTCGCGCGCTCTCTCTCTCAAGAACAGTAACACGACCATGTGCGCAACGTCAAGATTTGATGTTTTTCTGTGGAAATCAAATTTGCCTCTAGGTAGCATATGTTCCTACATAAAAAATGTATTTTGCTGATGTTAAAAAATTAAAAAAACGTGTTCATTGTCACACCCAATACTAGCAACAAATTTTTAGAGGAAAATCTTAAGCATTTTGACATAGGAAAAAAAAGTAAAACGCAAAGTGTTACACTTAATTTATTTTTTTCACCAACGGAGCACTGCTATCCGTTTCACATGAAAATTCTCAAGCACACTTGTGACTAACATAAACATCTACAAAAAACAAATTTTTTTAATTTTATTTACTATTTGTTTTGAATTTACTGTTCATCAGGGAACATATGCTCTCTAGAGTCAAAATGGCCATCCCATTTTCTGTTTCTTCTCTGCGTTATCTATACTAGAAGATAACAAAACTAGGCTGAATCTCTCGCCACACTCTCTATCTGGGCCGAAATCACTATTCTGACCCTTTTAGCCAACTTTGTCACAAAGTGAACTCAACATGAAGGTATTTCACGATATGATCCTTTTAGCAACGCCATAGCCCGTGGCGTTTCTTCCCCAAATGAAAATGCCGAGCTAATTAGCGTTCCTGCCCAAAGAAGAAACGCCAAGGTAGCTCGCGTTGCGGACAAGGTAAGCAACGCCATAGGGCTTGGCGTTTCTTCGCTCGCACCCAGCCCACTCGCTGCCCCGTCGGGAGTTACTGGAGCAAACTGCTACTATGATGTAGGAGCAGTCGGCCTTCTCCAACAAAACCCATATCTCGCCGCCGTCGCCGGGCTCGGCTGCAGCTCTGGGTGATGGTACGCCGCTGGGCCAACCTACGATGCAGCAGGCGATGCCCGTACTCAAGATGGCGCGCGAGCCAGCCGTGGCTTCTCCTACCAGCTACCATGGACGTGTTGCATGCATATGCGGTGAAGCAGCAAACATTTGTACACCGGCCGCAACTGCTACTGTGTCCTACATCATCAGAAACGCCAAGGTCGGCGACGTTTCCGGCCTTCTTAGAAACGCCAAGATAAAAACTGCTCCGTAGCTAGGGCCTAAACGCCAAGTCATATGGCGTTTCTTACCTGGCCAAAAACGCCATAAACTTCGGTGTTTCTTATCTGGTGAGAAACGCTAACTACCTCGACGTTTCTTCTTTGGTCAAAAACGCTGGCTAGCTCAGCGTTTGTATGTTGGACAGAAACGACGCGGGCTACGGCGTTGCTAAAAGGGTTAGATCATGAAATACTTTCACGTCGACTTTATTTTGTGACAAAGTTCGTTCAAAGGGTCAGAATAGTGAAAAAGGCCCTCTATCCGGTGATTGTGCCATCCCACGACCTCGGCAACGTGGCGCTAGAGTCAGTCCTGCACTCCCATACGTTAGACATGCACACACACATACACACACACACAACTTACGACTCAAGATCCTTTATTCCATGCAAAGAAAACAACGAAACATGCTAACTAAAACTCCGGTTCAGGGTTTATTTTTTGTTTTTGAGACAAGTTTCAGGGTTTACCTGACATTACATTGGACAACATGGCAATGATTCTTTTCTTTGACGAGAAAACAGTTGGGAAAGCCCCTACAATATCTTTTTCATTAAAGGAGAGAGTCCAACACCTTACATGTCTACATATTTACAAGGGGAGGGGGGGTGAGGGGGGCCCAACAGAACAAAAATGGAAACTAACTAAAGTCATAGAGAAAATACAAAAGAAGGCAAATGAAACTTAGGAGATGGATGTGATCCAAGCTGAGAGTGGCTCAAAGTCCACATACCTGACTATATGGGTGATCAACCCAATATCCAGGATGAAAATTCATGCGCACCCATCCAAAGATGCTTGCTTTTTTTCAAATATCAAATCATTCCTTTGTTTTCAGATATTCCATAGGGCAGAGGAGATGACTTCGAAGAAACAAGGACCATTCAAGGCATCAGATGCGGCCTGGAAAAGGGCCATCAAATCCTAACCAGGGCCCCATTGAATGTTAATACTTCACCAGCATCTTCTAGCAAATCTTCAGTAAAAAGAAAGATGCTCCCTTGTCTCTCTAGTGTTGCAGTTGCAAATAGTATAGTTCAACCTTGATTCTATGTCCAGTGACGCCTTTCCAATATGTCTCTAGTGTTTAAGCAATCGACAATTAACAGCCACATAAAGACTTTCTGTTTGGGTAAGCTCTTCTCTTCGAGTTCATGTTAAATAGAGGACTGACTTAAATTGATTTAAACATGATTTCCAGGGTAAACCGACCAGAGGAAGCACTAGTGTAAGTTTGGACCTCCTAAGTTTGGTTTCCACCATTAAAATGAAACATAGTTCTGTGCGCTACCTGGAAGCTCCTATGGGGAGCTACTGCTATGTGACGCTCATCGTGAATAACACCATCACATCGCTCACATCGCTAGCTCGGGACGATAGCACATGTCACTCGCTGCTAGATCGGTCTAGCCCAATGTGCAACATCACAAACGAGACTCCTACCCAGCAAGCGCATGACGCATTTATTTCTTTTTCTTCCATTTTTTGTTTCAAGTAATAAAATTCAAGAATTAAAAAAAGTGTCCGTGAATTTATAAATATTCATCAACATAAAAAGGACACAAATTTCAAAAAAATGTTCAAGACTTTTTCAAAGAAATACAATTTAAAAATTTAAATTAAATTGAAATATAATGAATTTGAAAACTTTCATGGTTTTAAAAATATTCATGAATTTGAAAAATGATGTCAAATTCAAAAACTTTTCATGAATGAATTTCAAAATATTCATAAATTAATAATCATTGATGATTTAGAAAAATCACAAATTTAATAAATGTTCCTGATTTAAAAAAATGTCCACGAATTTGAAAACATGTTCGTGATTTTGAAAATTGTTCATGAATTTTAATGATGTTCAAAAGTTCACAAAATGTTAATAAGTTAAAAAGTTAGTGAATTTGAAAAAAATCGTGAATTAAAATAAATACTGGCGAATTCAAATAAATGTTCATGAATTCAGTAAAAATAATGATTTCAAACATATTATTGAATTTGAAAAATGTTGGGAAATTTTATAAAGATTTGTGAATTCAAATAAAATCATGAATTTGGAAAATATTCATGAATTTAGGAAATGTTCATGGATTTTTTTTCCAAAAATTCAAACAACTATTGGCGAATTTGAAAATGTTCACAAATTAAAACCAGAAAATGGAAAAGGAAACTTGAAAACATAGTAAAAAGGAGAGAGAAAAAAGGAAAGCAATCCCCTCTCATAGCGCTTGGTTGCCTTTCATGGCCAACCCACTTATGGATACTACTGGGAGCGTATGTGTGGATAACTGCGACATGATGTCGAGCTTTCGCACAGGTGCCATGACTAGGCCACCCTATTTGGTGCTCCAGAGGTGTAGCTGAGCGATGCTCAACTTTTTGTTTTATTAGTTGTTAGTTGGTTTTTTCATTATTTTTTCTATTGTTTCCTTCATCGGTTTCCTTTTCTTTTATGTTTTTTTTGTTCAATGAATGTTGATAGTTCTTAAATTGTCCGTGAAATTTCAAGAAAGTTGTGTGTTTTAAAAAATGATCACTTTTAAATATAAATAAATAGTTGTGCTTTTTTGGGAGGGCGGTGAGGGAGGGGGGGGGGGAGAGAGGGGGACCGACTGAAAACTAATTAAAAAAATAGAGCATCATATGCTACTACAATCAGCTACACTTCTCAAGCACGAAATAGCTTGGTCTAGTCGTGGCGCCTGTGCGAAAGGTCGACATGTAGCATCCGAAGGCCAACACTATGCAGATTTAGTACCTTCGGTAGTATCTGCACAACATCAATGCTAGATCGTCCATTGAACACAACGTGTGCATCGCAACACACACACTATGCAGTTGGAAAAGGTGAGTATCACGACACGATTCTTGAAAGAATCCACAACCTAGGCCGTTTGGGACACCTAGGTGCCTGGGCACCTCGCCAATCCATCGCTAGATCATGTTTAGCGGCTGATTTGAAAACCAACGTAAATGCCTTAATTACTAGTTAATTTGGCAAGGTTTAATTCTTTAACCACCTCATGCATGCATGTCACCTCATAGAAAAGGAAGAAAATTAAAATACCATAGTGAATAAAAATCAACATTTATTACCTCTTTATATAGCACTTATTGATTCTTAAAATAAATCACTAGGTATGTAAATACTCGTGTATGTTACGTAATTTTAGTAGTAGGTATACACATACCCACCACATAATTGGGTATACACATACCCGTACATGTACTTTTTTTACATGGTACCCGCATATATACATAATTTCGTTAGTTGGTATATGCATACTCACGTATGTATATAATTTCGTTAATAGGTATACGGATACCCGTGCATATACATAATTTAGTTAGTAGGTAATACATATCTGTGTATGTATATAATTTCTTGGTGAAGTATCCAGTGAAAATGGATTTTTAATGAAAATCTGAAATTTAAGTAGTAATAATCTTTGGTGAGTATCCCTAGGATCGGTTCACTTTGCAATCTACGCTACAATGGAGAATTTTGTTCCGGTGACCATTAGTCCTTGCCCTCCGCCGGTAGCAACCGGCCCTCGGTCAACAGTGTCGGGCCCTCCTCCGGTGGTGACTCAAGCCATGTCGTTCCCTCTACTGGTAGCAATGGACCCTTCGTCGGCGACGACTCAAGCCATGCCTTCCCTCCGTCGGCCGTGACGGGGCCTCTGTCGGCTGCTGCTCACCTTCCTTCAGTTGCGTCTCAACCTTTATATTACTAGACACCCGTCCTCATTCGTGCCAACCTGTCCCTGACATGCAAGGGCTCTTCCTAGCTAGAGGTAAGCTGTCCAGAGTTTACTAGCTAGAACCTAGAATAAATCATTGGATATATACATACCATATATATATATATATATATATATATATATATATATATATATATATATATATATATATATATATATATATATATATATATATATATATATATATATATATTTCATTAGTAGGTATATATACCACATGAATGTCTATTATTTCAAGACAACGCACAAATTGTTGATATAAATAATAAAAATATTTTGTCATTGGTACCTCATAAAGGTATCAATTTTTATATATACATGTATTCACCTGTGTGTAGAAGATCCGCACGCCAGCAAGTCACACTGTGCGTACATGCATGTACACTTTGATCTAGTAAAGAAGATGCATGTAAACATGTATATCGCTTTCCTTTTTATTTTGTTATTCTCTCTCCACCAATTATGTGTGTTTTAATTCTTTTCAAATCAATAAATGCAAATGTGTTGACATGCGAGCCATTAAATGCTAGGTGCCCAAGCACCTAGTTGCCCCAAACAATATATATATATCTCTCTGTGTGTGTGTGTGAGTGTGTGTGTGTGTCACATTTAACGAATGAATACGAGAAGGGTCTTTCGACCAAATGATAACTCATAAAATGAAAGTGAATATACCTTAGATAGGTAAAGTTTAACAAATGCTTAAGAAGGCTTTAAATAAAGTGTGAGGGCTTCTACATCAACACCATAGCCTCTCCGATGAAGTGTGAGTAGTTTACTTCAGACCTTCGGGTTCATAGCTAGTAGCTAGATGGCTTCTTCTCTCTTTTTGGATCTCAATACAATGTTCTCCCCCTCTCTCGTGGAGATCTATTCGATGTAATCTTCTTTTTGCAGTGTGTTTGTTGAGACCGATGAATTGTGGGTTTATGATCCAGCTTATCTATGAATAATATTTGAATCTTCTCTGAATGCTTTTATGTATGATTGAGTTATCTTTTCAAGTCTCTTCGAATTATCCGTTTGGTTTGGCCAACTAGATTGGTAGTTCTTGCAATGGGAGAAGTGCATGGCTTTGGGTTCAATCTTGCGGTGTCCTTACCCAGTGACAGAAGGGGTTGCAAGGCACGTATTGTATTGTTGCCATCGAGGATAACAAGATGGGGTATTTATCATATTGCATGAATTTATTCCTCTACATCATGTCATCTTGCTTAAGGCGTTACTTTGTTTTAACTTAATACTCTAGATGCATGCTGGATAGTGGTCGATGAGTGGAGTAATAGTAGTAGATGCAGAATCGTTTCGATCTACTTGTCTCGGACGTGATGCCTATATACATGATCATACCTAGATAACCTCATAACTATGCTCAATTCTGTCAATTGCTCAATAGTAATTTGTTCACCCACCGTAGAATACTTATGCTCTTGAGAGAAGCCACTAGTGAAACCTATGGCCCCCGGGTCTATTCTCATCATATCAATATCCGTCACTTTTATACTTGCTTTGTTTTTACTTTGCCTTTTACTTTTCACTTTGCATCTTTATACCAAAAATACCAAAAATATTATCTCTATTAGGTCTCACTCTCGTAAGTGACCGTGAAGGGATTGACAACCCCTAATCGCGTTGGTTGCGAGTAGCTATCGTTTTGTGCAGGTACGAGGGACTTGTGTGTGGCCTCCTACTGGATTGATACCTTGGTTCTCAAAAACTGAGGGAAATACTTACGCTACTGTGCTGCATCATCTTCTCCTCTTCGGGGAAAACCAACGCAAGCTCAAGACGTAGCAAGAAGGATTTTTGGCGCCGTTGCAGGGGAGTGTACGCAAAAGTCAACATACCAAGTACCCATCACAATCCCTATCTCTCGCATTACATTATTTGTCATTTGCCTCTCGTTTTCCTCTCCCCACTTCACCCTTGCCGTTTTATTCGCCCTCTCTTTCCCAATCTCCTCCTCTTTTTCCCGTTGCCTTTTCCTCGTCCGTTTGTTTGCTCGTGTGTTAGTTTGCTTGTTTGTCGCGATGGCTCAAGATGCTACCAAATTGTGTGACTTCACCAATACCAATAATAATGATTTCCTTAGCACTCCGATTGCTCCTCTTGCCAATACTGAATCTTGTGAAATCAATACTGCTTTGTTGAATCTTGTTATGAAAGATCAATTCGCCGGCCTTCCTAGTGAAGATGCCGCTACTCATCTGAATAACCGTTGATTTATGTGATATGCAAAAGAAAAAAGATGTCGATAATGATGTCGTTAAATTGAAGCTATTTCCTTTTTCGCTTAGAGATCGTGCTAAAGCGTGGTTTTCATCTTTGCCTAAAAATAGTATTGATTCTTGGAACAAGTGCAAAGATGCTTTTATCTCTAAGTATTTTCCTCCCGCTAAGATTATCTCTCTTAGAAACGATATTATGAATTTTAAGCAACTTGATCATGAACATGTTGCACAAGCTTGGGAGAGAATGAAACTAATGATACGTAATTGTCCTACTCATGGTTTGAACTTGTGGATGATTATACAAATTTTTTATGCCGGATTGAATTTTGCTTCTAGAAATCTTTTAGATTCGGCCGCGGGAGGCACTTTTATGGAAATAACTTTAGGAGATGCTACTAAACTCCTAGATAATATTATGGTTAATTATTCTCAATGGCATACTGAAAGATCTACTAATAAAAAAGTGCATGCTATAGAAGAAATCAATGTTTTGAGTGGAAAGATGGATGAACTTATGAAATTATTTGCTACTAAGTGTTTCTTCTGATCCTAATGATATGCCTTTGTCTACCTTGATTGAGAATAATAATGAATCTATGGATGTGAATTTTGTTGGTAGGAATAGTTTCGGTAACAACGCGTATAGAGGGAATTTTAATCCTAGGCCTTATCCTAGTAATCCTTCTAATAATTATGGAAATTCCTACAACAACTCTTATGGAAATTTTAATAAGATGCCCTTTGAATTTAAGAATAGTGTTAAAGAGTTTACGAATTCACAAAAGAATTTTAATGCTTTGCTTGAAGAGAAATTGCTTAAAGTTGATGATTTGGCTAGGAACGTTGATAGAATTTCACTTGAGGTTGATTCTTTAAAGCTTAGATCTATTCCTCCTAAGCATGATATCAATGAGTCTCTCAAAGCTATGAGAATTTCCATTGATAAGTGTAAAGAAAGAACCGCTAGGATGCGTGCTTCCAAAGATGCCTTTATTAAAGCGCGTTCTTCTAATTCCTATGAAAATCAAGATGAAGATCTAAAAGTTATTGATGTGTCCCCTATTAAACCTTTGTTTTGCAATATGAATCTTGATGAAACTGAATATGATCTTCCTTTACATAGAAGGTGTTCTAAGAATTCGGAGTTTTTAGATCTTGATGATGAAATTGATAAAAGTGGGATTGAAAGAAACAAAAATCTAGATATTACTAAACCCACTATACTGGATCTCAAGGAATTTAATTATGAAAATTGCTCTTTAATTGATTGTATTCCCTTGTTGCAAACCGTGCTAAATTCTCCTCATGCCTATAGTCAAAATAAGGCCTTTACCGAACACATTGTTGATGCCTTGATGCAATCTTATGAAGAAAAACTTGAGTTGAAAGTTTCTATCCCTAGGAAACTCTATGATGAATGGGAACCTACTATCAAAATTAAAATTAAAGATTATGAGTTTCATGCTTTGTGTGATTTGGGTGCTAGTGTCTCTACTATTCCCAAAACTTTGTGTGATTTGCTAGATTTCCGTGACTTTGATGATTGCTCTCTAAACTTACAGCTCGCAGATTCCACTATTAAAAAACCTATGGGAAGAATTAATGATGTTCTTATTGTTGCAAATAGGAATTACGTACCCATAGATTTTATCGTTCTTGATATAGATTGCAATCCTTCATGTCCTATTATTCTTGGTAGACCTTTCCTTAGAACGATTGGTGCAATTATTGATATGAAGGAAGGGAATATTAGATTCCAATTTCCTTTAAAGAAAGGCATGGAACACTTCCCTAGAAATAAAATAAAATTACCATATGAATCTATTATGAGAGCCACTTATGGATTGCCTACCAAAGATGGCAATACCTAGATCTACCCTTGCTTTTATGCCTAGCTAGGGGCGTTAAACGATAGCGCTTGTTGGGAGCAACCCAATTTTATTTTAGTTTTTCGTTTTTGTTTCTGTTTAGGAATAAATAATCCATCTAGACTCTGTTTAGATGTGGTTTTATCTTTTAATTAGTGTTCGTGCCAAGTTAAACCTATTGGATTTTCTTGGATGATAGTTATTTGATCTTGCTGTAATTTCTAGAAACTTTGCGCTCAGTGCCCGAATTGTTAAAAATCACCAGAACGTGATAAAATATTGATTCCAATTGCTGCTGATCAATAAACAAATTTTCCAGGTCGTCTAATTTTTGTAGAATTTTGTGATTTCCAGAAGTTTGCGTTAGTTACAGATTAATACAGACTGTTCTGTTTTTGACAGATTCTGTTTTGCGTGTGTTGTTTGCTTATTTTGATGAATCTATGGCTAGTAAAATAGTTTATGATCCATAGAGAAGTTGGAATACAGTAGGTTTAACACCAATATAAATAAATAATGAGTTCATTACAGTATCTTAAAGTAGTATTTTGTTTTCTTTCTCTAACGGAGCTCACGAGATTTCTATTGAGTTTTGTGTTGTGAAGTTTTCAAGTTTTGGGTGAATTCTTTTGATGGATTATGGAACAAGGAGTGGCAGGAGCCTAAGCTTGGGGATGCCCATGGCACCCCCAAGATAATCCAAGGACACCAAAAAGTCAAAACTTGGGGATGCCCCGGAAGGCATCCCCTCTTTCGTCCACTTCCATCGGTAATTTACTTGGAGCTATATTTTTATTCACCACATGATATGTGTTTTGCCTGGAGCGTCTGTGTATTATTTGCGTCTTTGCTTATTAGTTTACCACAATCATCCTTGCTGTACACACCTTTTTAGAGAGACATACATGAATTGGAATTTGATAGAATACTCTATGTGCTTCACTGATATCTTTTGAGCTTGATAGTTTTGCTCATAGTGCTTCACTTATATCTTTTGAGCGTGATAATTTTTGCTCTAGTGCTTCACTTAGATCTTTTAGAGCACGGTGGTGGATTTGTTTTAAAGAAACTTGATCTCTCATGCTTCACTTAGATTATTTTGAGAGTCGTTAATAACATGGTAATTTGCTTAATGTTAATATACTTGGTATTCAAGATATGTGAAACTTTCTTTTGAGAGCGTTGAATACTAAGATAAGTTTGATGCTTGATAATTGTTTGGAGATATGAAGATGGTGATATTAGAGTCATGCTAGTTGAGTAGTTGTGAATTTAAAGAATACTTATGTTGAAGTTTGTGATTCCCGTAGCATGCACGTATGGTGAACCGTTATGTGATGAACTCGGAGCATGATTTATTTATTGATTGTCTTCCTTATGAGTGGCGGTCGGGGACGAGCGATGGTCTTTTCCTACCAATCTATCCCCCTAGGAGCATGCGTGTAATACTTTGCTTTGATAACTTCTAGATTTTTGCAATAAGTATATGAGTTCTTTATGACTAATATTGAGTCCATGGATTATACACACTTTTTCCCATCCTTCCACTATTGCTAGCCTCTCTAATACCGTGCACCTTTCGCCGGTATCATACACCCACCATATACCTTCCTCAAAACAGCCACCATACCTACCTATCATGGCGTTTCCATAGCCATTCCGAGATATATTGCCATGCAACTTTCCACCGTTCCGTTTATTATGACATGCTCCATCATTGTCATATTGCTAGCATGATCATGTAGTTGACATCGTATTTGTGGCAAAGCCACCGTTCATAATTCTTTCATACTTGTCACTCATGTTTCATTGCATATCCCGGTTCACCGCCGGAGGCATTCATATAGAGTCATATTTTGTTCTAAGTATCGAGTTGTAATTGTTGAGTTGTAAGAAAAATAAAAGTGTGATGATCATCATTATTAGAGCATTGTCCCAAGTGAGGAAAGGATGATGGAGACTATGATTCCCCCACAAGTCGGGATGAGACTCCGGACGAAAAAAAAGAGGCCATAAAAAAAAGTGAAAAGGCCCAAATAAAAAAATATAAAAAATGAGAGAAAAAGAGAGAAGGGACAATGTTACTATCCTTTTACCACACTTGTGCTTCAAAGTAGCACCATGATCTTCAAGCGAGTTGGATGCACACCACTTAGTTTCTTTTGTTGAGCTTTCATATACTTATAGCTCTAGTGCATCCGTTGCATGGCAATCCCTACTCACTCACATTGATATCTATTGATGGGCATCTCCATAGCCCGTTGATATGCCTAGTTGATGTGATACTATCTTCCCACTTTTTGTCTTCTCCACAACCACCATTCTATTCCACATATAGTGTTATATCCATGGGTCACGCTCATGTATTGCGTGAATATTGAAAAAGTTTTGAAAATGTTAAAGTATGAAACAATTGCTTGGCTTGTCATCGGGGTTGTGCATGATTTAAATACTTTGTGTGGGGAAGATGGAGCATAGCCAGACTATATGATTTTGTAGGGATAACTTTCTTTGGCCATGTTATTTTGAGAAGACATAATTGCTTTGTTAGTATGCTTGAAGTATTATTATTTTTATGTAAATATGAACTTTTGTCTTGAATCTTTCGGATCTGAATATTCATACCACGATTAAGAAGATTTACATTGAAATTATGCCAAAATATCACTCCGCATCAAAATTCTCTTTTATCATTTACCTACCGAGGACGAGCAGGAATTAAGCTTGGGGATGCCCGATCGTCTCCAACGTATCTATAATTTTTGATTGCTCCATGCTACTTTATCTATTGTTTTGGACTATAATGGGCTTTATTTTCCACTTTTATATTACTTTTGGGACTAACCTAGTAACCGGAGGCCCAGCCCATAATTGCTATTTTTTTGCCTTTTTCAGTATTTCGAAGAAACAGAATATCAAACGGAGTCCAAACGGAATGAAACCTTCGGAAACGTGATTTTCTCACCGAACGTGATCCAGGAGACTTGGACCCTACGCCAAGGAACCAGAGAGGCGATCACGAGGGTGGGGGGCGCGCCCCCCCTAGGGCACGGCCCCCTGCCTCGTGGGCCCCTCGAAGCTCCACCGACGTACTCCTTCCTCCTATATATACCTACGTACCCCCAAACGATCAGAACAGGAGCCAAAAACCTAATTCCACCGCCGCAACTTCCTGTATCCACGAGATCCCATCTTGGGGCCTGTTCCGGAGCTCCGCCATAGGGGGCATCCACCATGGAGGGCTTCTACATCAACACCATAGCCTCTCCGATGAAGTGTGAGTAGTTTACTTCAGACCTTCGGGTCCATAGCTAGTAGCTAGATGGATTCTTCTCTCTTTTTGGATCTCAATACAATGTTCTCCCCCTCTCCCGTGGAGATCTATTCGATGTAATCTTCTTTTTGCGGTGTGTTTGTTGAGACCGATGAATTGTGGGTTTATGATCCAGCTTATCTATGAATAATATTTGAATCTTCTCTGAATTCTTTTATGTATGATTGAGTTATCTTTGCAAGTCTCTTCGAATTATCCGTTTGGTTTGGCCAACTAGATTGGTAGTTCTTGCAATGGGAGAAGTGCATGGCTTTGGGTTCAATCTTGCGGTGTCCTTACCCAGTGACAGAAGGGGTTGCAAGGCACGTATTGTTTGTTGCCATCGAGGATAACAAGATGGGGTATTTATCATATTGCTTGAATTTATTCCTCTACATCATGTCATATTGCTTAAGGCGTTACTCTGTTTTAACTTAATACTCTAGATGCATGCTGGATAGCGATCGATGAGTGGAGTAATAGTAGTAGATGCATAATCGTTTCGATCTACTTGTCTCGGACGTGATGCCTATATACATGATCGTACCTAGATAACCTCATAACTATGCTCAATTCAGTCAATTGCTCAACAGTAATTTGTTCACCCACCGTAGAATACTTATGCTCTTGAGAGAAGCCACTAGTGAAACCTATGGCCCCGGGTCTATTCTCATCATATCAATCTCCATCACTTTTATACTTGCTTTGTTTTTACTTTGCCTTTTACTTTTCACTTTGCATCTTTATACCAAAATACCAAAATATTATCTCTATCAGATCTCACTCTAAGTAAGTGACCGTGAAGGGATTGACAACCCCTAATCACGTTGGTTGCGGTAGCTATCGCTTTGTGCAGTGTACGAGGGACTTGTGCATGGCCTCCTCTTGGATTGATACCTTGGTTCTCAAAAACTGAGGGAAATACTTACGCTACTGTGCTGCATCATCCTCTCCTCTTCGGGGAAAACCAACGCAAGCTCAAGACGTAGCAGGCGCCCCCCTCCACAGTTTACACCCCCGGTCATATTTTTGTAGTGGTTAGGTGAAGTCCTGCGGAGATCATTTCACCATCACCGTTACCATGTTTTCATGCTGACGGAACTCATCTACTACCTCGACGACTTGCTGGATCAAGAAGGCGAGGGACGTCACCAAGCTGTACGTGTGCAGAACGCGGAGGTGTCGTGCGTTCGGTACTTGATCGGTTGAAGCGTGAAGAAGCTCAACTACATCAACCGTGTTGTGAAACGCTTCCGCTTACGGTCTACGAGGGTACGTAGATACACTCTCCCCCTCATTGCTATTCATCTCCATGGATAAATCTTTGCGTGTGCGTAGAATTTTTTTTGTTTTCCATGCAATGATTCCCAACAGTGGCATCATGAGCCAGGTCTATGCGTAGATGATATGCTAGAGTAGAACACAAAGAGTTGTGGGCGGTGATAGTCATACTGCTTACCACCAATCTCTTATTTTGATTCGGTGGTATTTTGGGATGAAGCGGCCCGGACTAACCTTACATACTCACGCACATGAGACATGTTCCACCGACTGACATGCAACTAGTTTTGCATAAAGGTGGATGGTGGGTGACTGTTTCTCCTACTTTAGTTGAATCGAATTTGACTGCGGATGGTCCTTGAAGAAGGTTAAAACAACAAACTTGATGAAACACCGTTGTGGTTTTATGCGTAAGTAAGAACGATTCTTGCTAGAAGCCCGTAGCAGCCACGTAAAACTTGCAACAACAAAGTAGAGGACGTCTAACTTGTTTTTGCAGGGTTTGTTGTGATGTGATATGGTCAACACATGATGAGATATACGTTATTGTATGAGATGACCATGTTTTGTAAGATATCTGGCAACCGGCAGGAGACGTATGGTTGTCTCTTTATTGTATGGAATGCATACGTCATGTAACTGCTTTACTTCATCGCTATGAGTTAGCAATAGTTGTAGAAGCAATAGTTGGCGAGACGACCACGATGCAACGATGGAGATCAAGGTGTCGAGCCAGTGACAATGGAGATCATGACGATGCTTTGGAGATGGAGATCAAAAGCACGATATGATGATGTCCATATCATGTCACATATTTTGATTGCATGTGATGTTTATCTTTTATGCGTCTTATTTTGCTTAGTAGGGCGGTAGCATTATAAGATGATCCCTTCACTAAATTTCAAGGTAAAAGTGTTCTCCCTAAGTATGCACCATTGATACAGTTCGTCGTGTTGAGACACCACGTGATGATCGGGTGTGATAGACTCTACGTTCACATACAACGGGTGCAAGACAGTTTTGCACATGCGGAATACTTGGATTAAACTTGACGAGCCTAGCATGTACAGACATGGCCTCGAAACACTGGAGACCGAAAGGTCGAACGTGAATCATATAGTAGATATGATGAACATAGAGATGTTCACCATTGATGACTACCCCATCTCACGTGATGATCGGACATGGGTTAGTTGATTTGGATCATGTATCACTTACATGACTTGAGGGATGTCTATTTAAGTGGGAGTTCTTAAGTAATTTGATTAATTAAACTTAATTTATCATGAACTTAGTCCTGATAGTATTTGCATATCTATGTTGTAGATCAATGGCCCGTGCTACCGTTCCCTTGAATTTTAATGCGTTCCTAGAGAAAGCTAAGTTGAAAGATGATGGTAGCAACTACACAGACTGGGTCCATAACTTGAGGATTATCCTCATTGCTGCACAGAAGAATTATGTCCTTGATGCACCACTAGGTGAAAGGCCTGCTGCAGGAGCAGATGCTGATGTTTCAAATGTCTGGCAAGCTCGATCTGATGACTACTCGATAGTTCAGTGTGCCATGCTTTACGGCTTAGAACCGGGACTTCAAAGACGTTTTGAACGTCATGGAGCATATGAGATGTTCCAGGAGTTTAAGTTAATATTTCAAGCAAATGCCCGGGTTGAGAGATATGAAGTCTCCAACAAGTTCTACAGTTGCAAGCTGGAGGAGAACATCTCTGTCAGTGAACACATACTCAAAATGTCTGGGTATTACAATCACTTGACTCAGTTGGGAGTTGATCTTCCAGTTGATTGTGTTATTGACAGAGTTCTTCAATCACTGCCACCAAGCTACAAAGGCTTCGTGATGAACTATAATATGCAAGGGATGAACAAAATAATTCCTGAACTCTTCGCAATGCTTAAGGCTGCGAAGGTAGAAATCAAGAAGGAGCATCAAGTGTTGATGGTTAACAAGACCACTAGTTTCAAGAAAAAGGGCAAGGGAAAGAAAGGGAACTTCAAGAAGAATGGTAAGCAAGTTGCCACTCTCGGGAAGAAGCCCAAAGCTGGACCCAAGCCTAAAACTGAGTGCTTCTACTGCAAAGGGACTGGTCACTGCAAGCAGAACTATCGCAAGTATTTGGCGGATAAGAAGGATGGCAAAGTGAACAAAGGTATATTTGATATACATGTTATTAATGTGTACCTTACTAATGCTCGTAATAGCGCCTGGGTATTTGATACTGGTTCGGTTGCTCATATTTGTAACTCGAAACAGCAGCTACAGATTAAATGGATATTGGCTAAAGACGAGGTGACGATGCGCGTCGGGAATGGTTCCAAGGTCAATGTGATCGCCGTCGGCACGCTACCTCTACATCTACCTTCGGGATTAGTTTTAGACCTGAATAATTGTTATTTGGTGCCAGCGTTGAGCATGAACATTATATCCGGATCTTGTTTAGTGCGAGATGGTTATTCATTTTAAATCAAAGAATAATGGTTGTTCTATTTATATGAGTAATATCTTTTATGGTCATGCACCCTGGAAGAGTGGTCTATTTATGTTGAATCTGGGTTGTGGTGATACACATATTCATAATATTGATGCCAAAACATGCAAAGTTGATAATGATAGTGCAACATATTTGTGGCACCGCCATTTAGGTCATATTGGTGTAAAGCGCATGAAGAAACTCCATGCAGATGGACTTTTGGAATCACTTGATTATGAATCATTTGATACTTGTGAACCATGCCTCATGGGCAAGATGACTAAAACTCCGTTCTCCGGAACAATGGAGCGAGCCAGTGACTTATTGGAAATAATACATACCGATGTATGCGGTCCGATGAGTGTTGAGGCACGCGGCAGGTATCATTATTTTCTGACCTTCACAGATGATTTGAGCAAATATGGCTATATCTACATAATGAAACACAAATCTGAAACATTTGAAAAGTTCAAAGAATTTCAGTGTGAAGTGGAAAATCATCGTAACAAAAATAAAGTTTCTATGATCTGATTGCGGAGGCGAATATTTAAGTTACGAGTTTGGCCTTCATTTAAAACAATGTGGAAGAGTTTCACAACTCACGCCACCTGAAACACCATAGCATAATGGTGTGTCCGAACGTCGTAACCGTAATTTATTAGATATGGTGCGATCTATGATGTCTCTTACCGATTTACCACTATAGGTTTGGGGTTATGCGTTAGAGACAACTGCATTCACGTTAAATAGGGCACCTTCTAAATCCGTTGAGACGACGCCGTATGAACTGTGGTTTGGCAAGAAACCTAAGCTGTCGTTTCTTAAAGTTTGGGGTTGCGACACTTATGTCAAAAGGCTTCAACCTGATAAGCTCGAACCCAGATCGGAGAAGTGCATCTTCATAGGATACCCTAAGGAAACAATTGGGTACACCTTCTACCACAGATCCGAAGGCAAGGTCTCTGTTGCCAAGAATGGAACCTTTCTAGAGAAAGAGTTTCTCTCGAAAGAAGTGAGTGGGAGAAAAGTAGAACTTGATGAGGTAATCATACCTTCTCTTGAATTGGAAAGCAGCACATTAGATAAATACGTTCCCGTGATGCCCACACCAACTGGAGAGGAAGCTGATGATGATGATTATGAAACTTTAGATCAAGTTACTACTGGACCTCGTAGGTCGAAAAGAGCATGTTCCGCACTAGAGTGGTATGGTAATCCTGTCCTGGAAGTCATGTTACTAGACTATGGCGAACCTACGAACTATGAAGAAGCTATGATGAGCCCAGATTCCGACAGATGGCTCGAGGCCATGAAATCTGAGATAGGATCCATGTATGAGAACAAAGTGTGGACTTTGGTGGATTTGTCCGATGATCGGAAAGCCATTGAGAATAAATGGATCTTCAAGAAGAAGACTGACGCTGATGGTAATGTCACTGTCTACAAAGCTCGACTTGTCGCGAAAGGTTTTCGACAAGTTCAAGGGGTTGACTACGATGAGACCTTCTCACCTGTAGTGATGCTTAAGTTAGTCCGAATCATGTTAGCAATTGCCGCATTTTTGGTTATGAAATTTGGCAAATGGACGTCAAAACTGCTTTCCTTAATGGATTTGTTAAAGAAGAGTTGTATATGATGCAACCAAAAGGTTTTGTCGATCTTAAAGGTGCTAACAAAGTGTGCAAGCTCCAGCGATCCATCTATCGACTGGTGCAAGCATCTCGGAGTTGGAATATACGCTTTGATAAGGTGATCAAAGCATATGGTTTTATACAGACTTTCAGTGTAGCCCGTATTTACAAGAAAGTGAGTGGAAGCTCTGTAGCATTTCTAATATTATATGTAGATGACATATTGTTGATTGGAAATTATATAGAATTTCTGGATAGCATAAAAGGATACCTGAATAAGAGTTTTTCAATGAAAGACCTCGGTGAAGCTGCTTATATATTGGCCATCAAGATCTATAGAGATAGATCAAGACGCTTAATAGGACTTTCACAAAGCACATACCTTAATAAAGTTTTGAAGAAGTTCAAAATGGATCAGTCAAAGAAAGGGTTCTTACCTGTGTTACAAGGTGTGAAGTTGAGTCAGACTCAAAGCCCGACCACTACAGAAGATAGAGAGAAACTGAAAGTCATTCCCTATGCCTCAACCATAGGTTCTATCATGTATGCTATGCTGTTTACTAGACCTGATGTGTGCCTTGCCATAAGTTTGGCAGGGAGGTACCAAAGTAATCTAGGAGTTGATCACTGGAGAGCGGTCAAGAACATCCTGAAGTACTTGAGGAGGACCAAGGATATGTTTCTCGTTTATGGAGGTGACAAAGAGCTCGTCGTAAATGGTTACGCCGATGCTACCTTGACACTGATCCGGATTACTCTAAGTCACAAAATGGATACATATTTATATTGAATGGTGGAGCTGTCAGTCGGTGCAGTCCCAAGCAGAGCGTCATGGCGGGATCTACGTGTGAAGCGCAGTACATAACTGCTTCGGAAGCAGCAAATGAAGGAGTCTGGATGAAGGAGTTCATATTCGATCTGGGTGTAATACCTAGAACATCGGGTCCAATGAAAATCTTTAGTGACAACACTGGAGAAATTGCCTTGGCGAAGGAATCTAGGTTTCACAAGAGAACCAAACACATCAAGAGACGCTTCAACTCCATTCATGAACAAGTCAAGGATGGAGACATAGAAATTTGCAAGATACATACGAATCTGAATGTGGCAGACCCGTTGACTAAGCCTCTTCCGTGAGCAAAATATGATCAACACCAAGACTCCATGGGTGTTAGATTCATTACAATGTAATCCAGATTATTGACTCTAGTGCAAGTAGGAGACTGAAGGAAATATGCCCTAGAGGCAATAATAACGTTGTTATTTTGTACTTCCTTATTCATGATAAAGGTTTATTATTCATGCTAGAATAGTATTGATTGGAAACCTAAATACATGTGTGAATGCATAAACAAACACCGTGTCCCTAGTGAGCCTCTACTTGACTAGCTTGTTGATCAAAGATGGTTAAGGTTTCCTAACCATGGACATGAGTAGTCATTTGATAACGGGATCACATCATTAGGAGAATGATGTGATGGACAAGACCCATCCGTTAGCTTAGCATATCGTTCAGTTTTATTGCTATTGCTTTCTTCATGTCAAATGCATATTGCTTCGACTATAAGATTATGCAACTCCCGGATACCGGAGGAATGCCTTGTGTGCTATCAATGTGACAACATAACTGGGTGATTATAAAGATGTGTCGGATGTGGGGTTCCGGCAAAACACTTAAGGTTCGAACTCTCGGGTGCGCGCTGAGTTCTTTCCCTCCTACCGATCTACGCCCTAGCTCGCTAAGATCTCGCGGACGAACTCGATGAACTAGCAACACAGAAAGACACGAGATTTATACTGGTTCGGGCCACCGTTGTGGTGTAATACCCTACTCCAGTGTGTGGTGGTGGATTGCCTCTTGGGCTGATGTTGAATAGTACAAGGGGAAGAACAGTCTCCTGAGGTTGAGGTGCTCTTGTGTTCGGTGTGTGGCTAAGGATTGGCCCAAGGCTAGATCAGATGCCTCTGCTATGGTGGCTAGTTCTACTTAAATAGGCCCTGGTCCTCTCCCCAAATATTGAGCGGGAAGGGAGCCAACAATGGCGGGCTAATTTGAAAGGGGACAGCTAGTACAAGTTATCCTGACAAAAGTGGTCTTCGCCTGCAAAAGGCTCTGGTGGTGACGCCCTCTTGGGCTCCACGGTGACCTCCGTCCTGCTGGCCTACTGGTCTTGGTCTCGTTGCACTGATATGGAAACCTTTGCCTGATGCCTCGGTACTCCGTGCCTGCGCTTACCTCCTTAGCACCAAAGAGGAAGCAAGGATGTTGCGCGCGCTGGCGCCCGCCTGGTGTCGCTCGTCATGGCTCACATCACGAGAGCTTCGTGAGGTTTGCCCCGCCTTGATATCTCCGCTCCTCGCGAGGCAGCCTGGTGAGGCCGCTCTTGAGTAGGTCTTGCGTCGTCCGCCTCGCGAGACTTGGCCCCTCGCGAGGGTCTTGAATGCCTTATTGATGAAGATGGGCCGCACAGGCCTGCTCGCATAGCCACACCGTGGGCTGCAGGCAGGCAAGTCTGGGGACCCCCGTTCCCAGAACGCCGACAGTAGCCCCCGGGCCCAAGGTGCGCTTGGGCTTGGCTTCAAGGCGAAGCCAAAGGTCAAGCACGGAGCGCCGCGGGCCCCAAAAGCCTGCGGCCTTGGTTGACGCGTGGCGGTTGATTGGATGTGGGCGTCCCCACTTCCCCATGCTGCCTCGACAACTGCCCGACTTGACAAGTCCTTGCGACATGCAAGGAAAACCATCATTACATGTGATCGTGGGAGGCGCCGGTTGGCCTTCTTCCGCTATAAATGGGGAGGGGGGCGGAGCCCCCGTCACCCATCTCTTCCTTGGTTCACTTGCTTCCTCCCCCTTACTCCAGTGCTAGCAGCTATGGCGCCCATCTGATGGTTCTCTGCTGAAGAGAAAGGAAATGCCCCCGCGACTATCCGGGGCCGCTCCCGCTGAAGAAGAGGCCAGTTCACTGCCGCGATGAAGCAGCGATGCAGGTGGTGACGAGTCCTTGGTGCGAGCGACCTCCTCCAGGATTCCCGCTACCCTTGTACGCCCGAGCTGAGGGCTCAGGAGGGCGGAGCGACGAGCGGCGCCGGCCGCGCCGTGCCCGTGGTTGCCGCGCCACGGCGACACGTGCTGTCGCCCCTGGAATCCACGCCTCGGATTCCTCGCGCGAGCTGGTGCTATGGGCGCCGATGCCCCCAAGCTCTTGGATCCGCTTCCCGCGGTTCTTCTCCGACGTGATGCTGCCGAGGGGGCCTCTCGAGCTCTGGCTGCAGCATGGCGACTGAGATGTTCCGGCGACTGGAGCAGAGATCGAAGTGGTCCCCACCGGCAAGATCTTCATGACCCGTGGCTGGGGCGAGGTTGCGCGGGTCTGCCGTGCGGAAGGCGCCCTCACGATCCACTTTTTGTATGACGGCGCCTCCATGCTCTTCTTCAAGGTCTTTGACGTGGAGGGTCGCCGCCTGGAGAGTTGCCACGAGGGGAGCGCCAGTGACGCGCGCACTCCGGCCATGGCTACTCCAAAGAAGAGCAGCCTCGGGAGTCTAGCGACTCTCCTGAGCTTTACGAGACTCCGGAGACGAGCGACGATAGCTACGTGCCCCCGAGCTCTCGCCGGGCTCGGAGCAGAGCCACAGCGTCCAGCCGCCGCTGCTGATCTGGATGGGGTCGGCGCCGGCCTCCCAGGGTCCACTGTTGATGATGCCGTCCGCCACGGGAGGGTGCAGATTGAAGGAAATATGCCCTAGAGGCAATAATAATGTCATTATTTATTTCCTTATATCATGATAAATGTTTATTATTCATGCTAGAATTGTATTAACCGGAAACATAATACATGTGTGAATACATAAACCTACAGAGTGTCACTAGTATGCCTCTACTTGACTAGCTCGTTAATCAAAGATGGTTATGTTTCCTAACCATGAACAAGGAGTTGTTATTTGATTAACGGGATCACATCATTGGTTGAATGATCTGATTGACATGACCCATTCCATTAGCATAGCACCTGATCGTATAGTTTGTTGCTAGTGCTTTTCTTCATGACTTATACATGTTCCTATGACTATGAGATTATGCAACTCCGTTTGCCCGAGGAACACTTTGGGTGCTACCAAACGCCACAACGAATCGGGTGATTATAAAGGTACATTACAGGTGTCTCCGAAGGTACATGTTGGGTTGGCATATTTCGAGATTAGGATTTGTCACTCCGATTGTCGGAGAGGTATCTCTGGCCCTCTCGGTAATGCACATCACATAAGCCTTGCAAGCATTGCAACTAAATGTGTTAGTTGTGATATGATGTATTACGGAACGAGAAAAGAGACTTGCGAACGAGATTGAACTAGGTATTGGATACCGACGATCGAATCTCGGGCAAGTAACATACCGATGACAAAGGGAACAACGATGTTGTTATGCGGTCGACCGATAAAGATCTTCGTAGAATATGTAGGAACCAATATGGGCATCCAGGTCCCGCTATTGGTTATTGACCGAGAGGTGTCTCGGTCATGTCTACATAGTTCTCGAACCCGTAGGGTCCGCACGCTAACGCTTCGATGATGCTTATTATGAGTTTATATGATATTGATGTACCAAGGTTGTTCGAGTCCCGATGAGATCACGGACATGACGAGGAGTCTCGAAATGGTCGAGACATAAAGATTGATATATTGGAAGCCTATGTTTGACTCGGAATCACTCCGGGTGAAATTGGGAATTTTACGAGTACCGGGTTACCGAACCTCCCGGGGTCAATGGGCCTTGATGGGCCTTAGTGGAAAGGAGGAAAGGGGCCCAAGTGCTGGTCAAGACCTTCCCCTTCCCTAGTCCTATTAGGACTAGGAGAAGGGGTGGCGCCTCTCTCCCTTCCCACTTGGCCAATCCTAGTTGGACTAGGATTGGGGAGAATCCTACTCCCTGTGGGAGTAGGACTCCCAGCGCAGCCCTTGGTGGCCGGCCAGCCCTCCCTTCCCTCCTTTATATACAGGGGCAGAGGGCACCCCATGACACACAAGTTGATCATTGAGATCGCTCCTTAGCCGTGTGCGGTGCCCCTTCCACCAAACTACACCTCGAATATACCGCTATGAGCTTAGGCGAAGCCCTCGCGCGGTGGAACATCATCATCGCCACCACGCCGTCGTCTTGTGAAACTCTCCCTCAACACTCGGCTGGATCGGAGTTCGAGGGACGCCATCGAGCTGAACGTGTGCAGAACTCGGAGGTGCCGTGACGCTCGGTACTTGGATCGGTTGGATCGGGAAGAAGTACGACTACTTCCTCTACGCTTGCGTCAACGCTTCGTTGTTGGTCTCACGAGGGCGTGAGACAACACTCTCATCTCGTTGCTATGCATCACCATGGTCTTGCGTGATCGTAGGAAATTTTTGAAATTACTACGCTCCCCAACAAAGGGCATCCGAGCCTGGTTTTATGCGTTGATGTCATATGCACGAGTAGAACACAAGTGAGTTGTGGGCGATACAAGTCATACTACCTACCAAAGATGTCATACTTTGGTTCAGCGGTATTGTGAGATGAAGCGCCCGGACCGACATTACGCGTGCGCTTACGCGAGACTGGTTTCACCGCTGTGAGCACTCGTTGCTTAAAGGTGACCGGCGGGTGTCTGTCTCTCTCACTTTAGTTGAACCGAGTGTGGCTACGCCCGTCCTTGAGAAGGTTAAACGGAGTCTATTTGACGAAGTATCGCTGTGGTTTTGATGCGTGGGTAAGAACGGTTCTTGCTCAGCCCGTAGCAGCCACGTAAAACTTGCAACAACAAAGTAGAGGACGCCTAACTTGTTTTTGCAGGGCATGTTGTGATGTGATATGGTCAAGACGTGATGCTATATTTTATTGTATGAGATGATCATGTTTTGTAACCGAGTTATCGGCAATCGGCAGGAGCCATATGGTTGTCGCTTATTGTATGAAATGCAACGCCATGTAATTGCTTTACTTTATCACTAAGGAGTAGCGATAGTCGTAGAAGCAATAGTTGGCGAGACGACAACGATGCTACGATGGAGATCAAGGTGTCGCGCGGTGACGATGGTGATCATGACGGTGCTTCGAGATGGAGATCACAAGCACAAAATGATGATGGCCATATCATATCACTTATATTGATTGCATGTGATGTTAATCCTTTATGCATCTTATCTTGCTTTGATTGACGGTAGCATTATAAGATGATCCTTACTAAATTATCAAGAAGTGTTCTCCCGAGTATGCACCGCTATGAAAGTTCTTCGTCTTTGAGACACCACGTGATGATCGGGTGTGATAGGCTCTACGCTCAAATACAACGGTGCAAAACAGTTGCACACGCGAATACTCAGGTTATACTTGACGAGCTATGCATATAAGATATGACCTCGAACACGGAGACCGAAAGGTCGAGCGTGAATCATATAGTAGATATGATCAACATATTGATGTTCACCATTGAAACTACTCCATCACACGTGATGATCGGTCATGGTGTAGTTGATATGGATCACGCAATCACTTAGAGAATTGAGGATATTTTTCTAAGTGGGAGTTCTTAAGTAATATGATTAATTGAACTTAAATTTATCATGAACTTAGTACCGATAGTATCTTGCTTGTCTATGATGTGTAGATAGATGGCTCGTCTTTGTTGTTCCGTTGAATTTTAATGCGTTCCTTGAGAAAGCAAAGTTGAAAGATGATGGTAGCAATTACACGGACTGGGTCCGTAACGAGGATTATCCTTATTGCTGCATGGAAGAATTACGCCCCGAAGCACCGTTAGGTGCCGGCCTGGTGCAAGGGCTGCGCCAAGTTATGAACGTCCCGCAAAGCAAAGTGATGACTACTCTATAGTTCAAGCAGCCATGCTTTACGGCTTAGAACCGGGACTTCAACGCTGCTTTGAACACCATGGGGCATATGAGATGTTCCAGAGTTGAAGTCAATATTCAAGCGAATGCCCGGATTGAGAGATATGAAGTCTCCAATAAGTTCTATAGTGTAAGATGGAGGAGAACGGTTCACGGTGAGCATATACTCGTAATGTCCGGATATAACAATCACTTGATTCAACCGGGAGTTAATCTTCCGGATGATTGCGCCATTGATGTAATTCTCCAATCACGCCACCAAGCTACAAGAGCTTCGTGATGAACTATAATATGCAAGGGATGACCAAAACAATGCCCGAGCTCTTCGCGATGCTTTGAAAGCATGGAGGTAGAAATCAAAAGGAGCATCAAGTGTTGATGGTTAACAAAACCACTAGTTTCAAGAAAAGGGCAAAGGAAAGAAAAGGAAACTTCAAAAGAGCGGCAAGCAAGTTGTCGATCAAGAGAAGAAACCCAAGTCTGGTCCTAAGCTCGAAACCGAGTGCTTCTATTGCAAGCAGGCTGGTCACCGAAGCGGAACTGCCCCAAGTATTTGGCGGATAAGAAGGATGGCAAGGTTAACAAAGGTATATGTGATATACATGTTATTGATGTGTACCTTACTAATACTCGCAGAGCACTGGGTATTTGATACTCGGTTCATTGCTAATATTTGCAACTCAAACAGGGCTACGGATTGCGAAGATTGGCTAAGGACGAGGTGACAATGCGCGTGGGAAATGGTTCCAAAGTCGATGTGATCGCAATGGCACGCTACCTCTACATCTACCTTCGGATTAGTATTAGACCTAAATAATTGTTATTTAGTACCAGCGTTGAGCATGAACATTATATCTGGATCTTGTTTGATGCGAGACGGTTATTCATTTAAATCGAGAATAATGGTTGTTCTATTTATATGAATAATATCTTTTATGGTCATGCACCATTGAAGAATGGTTTGTTTTACTTAATCTTGATAGTAGTGATACACATATTCATAATGTTGAAACCAAAAGATGCAGAGTTGATAATGATGGTGCAACTTATTTGTGGCACCGCCGCTTAGGTCATATCGGTGTAAAGCGCATGAAGAAACTCCATACTTGATGGACTTTTGGAGTCACTTGATTATGAATCACTTGGCACTTATGAACCGTGCCTTATGGGCAAGATGACTAAAACACCGCTTCTCCTAACTATGGAGAGAGCAACAGATTTATTGGAAATCATACATACCGATGTATGTGGTCCAATGAATGTTGAGGCTCGTGGCGGATATCGTTATTTTCTCACCTTCACAGATGATTTGAGCAGATATGGGTATATCTACTTAATGAAACACAAGTCTGAAACATTTGAAAAGTTCAAAGAATTTCAGAGTGAAGTGGAAAATCATCGTAACAAGAAAATAAAGTTTCTACGATCTGATCGTGGAGGAGAATATTTGAGTTACGAGTTTGGCCTACATTTGAAACAATGCGGAATAGTTTCAGCAACTTACGCCACCGAACACCACAACGTAATGGTGTGTCCGAACGTCAGAATCGTATTTTATTAGATATGGTGCGATCTATGATGTCTCTTACTGATTTACCGCTATCGCTTTTGGGGTTATGCTTTAGAGACGGCTACATTCACTTTAAATAGGGCACCATCTAAACCGCTGAGACGACGCCTTATGAACTGTGGTTTGGCAAGAAACCAAAGTTGTCGCTTTCTGAAAGTTTGGGGCTGCGATGCTTATGTGAAAAAGCTTCAACCTGATAAGCTCGAACCCAAATCGAGAAATGTGTCTTCATAGGATACCCAAAGGAGACAGTTGGGTACACCTTCTATCACAGATCCGAAGGCAAGATTTTTGTTGCTAAATTCGAAACTTTTTGGAGAAAGAGTTTCTCACGAAAGAAGTGAGTGGGAGGAAAGTAGAACTTGATGAGATAATCGTATCTACTCCCTTATTGAGAAGTAGTACATCACGTAAAACAGTTTCGTGACACCTACACCAAATAGGGAGGAAGCTAATGATGATGATCATGAAACTTCAGATCAAGTTTTTACAGAACTTCAGAGATCAACCAGAGCAAGATCCGCACTGAGTGGTACGGTAATCCTATTTTGGAAGTCATGTTATTGGAACATGATGAACCTACGAACTATGAAGAAGCGATGGTGAGCCCAGATTCCACAAAATGGCTTGAGGCCATGAAATCTGAGATGGGATCCATGTATGAGAACAAAGTATGGACTTTGGTTGACTTGCCCGATGATCGGCAAGCAATTGAGAATAAATGGATCTTCAAGAAGAAGACCGACGATGGTAATGTTATCGTCTATAAAGCTCGACTTGTTGCAAAAGGTTTTCGACAAGTTCAAGGGATTGACTACGATGAGACCTTCTCACCAGAAGCGATGCTTAAGTCCGTCCGAATCATGTTAGCAATTGCCGCATTTTATGATTATGAAATTTGGCAAATGGATGTTAAAACTGCATTCTGAATGGATTTACGGAAGAAGAGTTGTATATGATGCAACCGAAGGTTTTGTCGATCCAAAGGAGCTAACAAAGTGTGCAAGCTCCAGCGATCCATTTATGGACTGGTGCAAGCCTCTCGGAGTTGGAATAAACGCTTTGATAGTGTGATCAAAGCATTTGGTTTTATATGACTTTTGGAGAAGCCTCAGATTTACAAGAAAGTGAGTGGAGCTCAGAGCATTTCGATATTATATGTGGATGACATATTATTGATCGGAAATGATATAGAATTTCTGGATAGCATAAAGGGATACTTGAATAAGAGTTTTTCGATGAAAGACCTCGGTGAAGCTGCTTACATATTGGGCATTAAGATCTATAGAGATAGATCAAGACGCTTAATAGGACTTTCACAAAGCACATACCTTGATAAAGTTTTGAAAAAGTTCAAATGGATCGAGCAAAGAAAGGGTTCTTGCGGTATTACAAGGTGTGAAGTTGAGTAAGACTCAATGCCCGACCACCGCAGAAGATAGAGAGAAAATGAAAGATGTTCCTATGCTTCAGCCATAGGCTCTATCATGTATGCAATGTCTGTGTACCAGACCTGATGTGTGCCTTGCTATAAGTTTAGCAGGCAGTACCAAAGTAATCCAGAGTGGATCATCGGACAGCGGTCAAGAACATCCTTAAGTACTTGAGAAGAACTAAGGATATGTTTCTCATTTATGGCGGTGACAAAGAGCTCGTCAGAACGGTTACGCCGATGCAAGTTTTGACACTGATCCGGACGATTCTAAATCGCAAACCGGATACGTATTTACATTAAACGGTGGAGCTGTCGGTTGGTGCAGTTCCAAACAAAGCGTCGCTATGGGATCTACATGTGAAGTTGAGTACATAGCTGCTTCGAAGCAGCTAATGAAGGAGTCTGGATGAAGGAGTTCATAACCGATCTAGGTGTTGTACCTAGTGTATCGGGTCCAATGAAAATCTTTTGTGACAATATCGTGCAATTGCCTTGGCAAAGGAATCCAGATTTCACAAGAGAACCAAGCACATCAAAAGACGCCTAACTCCATCCGGATTTGGTCCGTGGGAGACATAGAGATATGCAAGATACATACGGATCTGAATGTTGCGAACCGCTGACTAAGCCTCTTCCACGAGCAAAACATGATCAGCACCAAGACTCCATGGGTGTTAGAATCATTACCGTAATCTAGATTATTGACTCTAGTGCAAGTGGGAGATCAAGGAAATATGCCCTAGAGGCAATAATAATGTTATTATTTATTTCCTTATATCATGATAAATGTTTATTATTCATGCTAGAATTGTATTAACCGGAAACATAATACATGTGTGAATACATAAACCTCAGAGTGTCACTAGTATGCCTCTACTTGACTAGCTCGTTAATCAAAGATGGTTATGTTTCCTAACCATGAACAAGGAGTTGTTATTTGATTAACGGGATCACATCATTGGTTGAATGATCTGATTGACATGACCCATTCCATTAGCATAGCACCGATCGTATAGTTTGTTGCTAGTGCTTTTCTTCATGACTTATACATGTTCCTATGACTATGAGATTATGCAACTCCCGCTTGCCCGAGGAACACTTTGGGTGCTACCAAACGTCACAACGAATCGGGTGATTATAAAGGTACATTACAGGTGTCTCCAAGGTACATGTTGGGTTGGCATATTTCGAGATTAGGATTTGTCATCCGATTGTCGGAGAGGTATCTCTGGGCCCTCTCGGTAATGCACATCACATAAGCCTTGCAAGCATTGCAATTAAATGTGTTAGTTGTGAGATGATGTATTACGGAACGAGAAAAGAGACTTGCCAAGAACGAGATTGAACTAGGTATTGGATACCGACGATCGAATCTCGGCAAGTAACATACCGATGACAAAGGGAACAACGATGTTGTTATGCGGTCCGACCGATAAAGATCTTAAGTAGAATATGTAGGAACCAATATGGGCATCCAGGTCCCGCTATTGGTTATTGACCGAGAGGTGTCTCGGTCATGTCTACATAGTTCTCGAACCCGTAGGGTCCGCACGCTTAATGTTTCGATGATGCTTATTATGAGTTTATATGATATTGATGTACCAAGGTTGTTCGAGTCCCGGATGAGATCACGGACATGACGAGGAGTCTCAAATGGTCGAGACATAAAGATTGATATATTGGAAGCCTATGTTTGGACTCGGAATCACTCCGGGTGAAATTGGGAATTTTACCGAGTACCGGGGTTACTGGAACCTCCCGGGGTCAATGGGCCTTGATGGGCCTTAGTGGAAAGGAGGAAAGGGGCCCAAGTGCTGGTCAGACCTTCCCCTTCCCTAGTCCTATTAGGACTAGGAGAAGGGGTGGCGCCTCTCTCCCTTCCCACTTGGCCAATCCTAGTTGGACTAGGATTGGGGAGGAATCCTACTCCCGGGGAGTAGGACTCCCAGCGCAGCCCTTGGTGGCCGCCAGCCCTCCCTTCCCTCCTTTATATACAAAGGGCAGAGGGCACCCCATGACACACAAGTTGATCATTGAGATCGTTCCTTAGCCGTGTGCGTGCCCCTTCCACCAAACTACACCTCGAATATACCGCTGCGGAGCTTAGGCGAAGCCCTGCGCCGTGGAACATCATCATCGCCACCACGCCGTCAGTCGACGTGAAACTCTCCTCAACACTCGGCTGGATCGGAGTTCGAGGGACGCCATCGAGCTGAACGTGTGCAGAACTCGGAGGTGCCGTGCGCTCGGTACTTGGATCGGTTGGATCGGGAAGAAGTACGACTACTTCCTCTACGCTATGCGTCAACGCTTCGCTGTTTGGTCTCACGAGGGCGTGAGACAACACTCTCATCTCGTTGCTATGCATCACCATGGTCTTGCGTGATCGTAGGAATTTTTTTGAAATTACTACGTTCCCCAACACAGATAGGATTCCTATTAGTTTTTGCTTTTGTTTCCTGCAAAGAATCATTAAGTACCCCGTGGGGGTGTGTAAAGGGTCTGCAATGTCTTTTGCGTATATATTCCTTGTTATGAAAATCTGCGACATGCATGTCTTGTTAAGGCTCGGTCTCCCCTTTCCAACCTCGCGACAACTTATTGCTCTACGCCGATAGGTCCCGGTCCCCAGGCAGGGTGCAGCCGTCGCTGGTATGCCATGTCGCGTGCCGTGGTCAAGGCCAGGAGGTGAGTGGCCCGAGGTCCAGTAAGATCCCCTGAGGCGCGATGCTCAGGAGGTCCCCTTTAGCGCTCAAGCAGCTATGGTAAGGCAGGAAAGGGATGCGATGTGGCCGCAATAGGAATGCGGGGAGCGTAACGCCTAGATTTCAACAACTTAGTTATTCCGAGCTCGTGACTTATCTTGGTAGTCCGGGGTCGATTCTCCGCATTGCACCAGACCTGTGCGTAATCATTCGCAGTATAGCTAGGTTAGGCCCGTATGGGTCCTCCCCTTCCAATGCTTTTCTTCGTGCTCACGTCCTCAGGTCCCGGCCCTCGAGCGAGCTCAGCCGCCGCTGGTATGCCAGGTCGCGATGCCGTGGACAAGGCCAGGGGGTGAGGGCTGGAAAGCCAGTAAGAGCTCCTGAGTCGCGATGCTATGGAGCCCCCCCTTTTAACGTGCAAGCGGATTACTTGAAAGAGGTGGGAGCTCGCGGTGCCGCGTGGTGCTCTCCTCATGATAGTCCTGCGAGCCAGCACAAGGAGAAACATAGTTTTGCCATTATGGTTGCCAATCTGCCGCTGGTTGCTATGTGAGGAGATGAAGGCACTGAGGGCCTGGTGAGGTGACGTGCGCGGGGCGTGCCGCGAGCCAGAGCTCGACCGCTCAGGTTTGTCGACGTGGCAGGGACGGACCCATGCACCAGCGCCGTGCCCGTGTGAGGAGGCCCCGTGGGAGGCGACGATCGACCAGGTGGCAATCGGGCAGGTGATAATCATAGGCAGATTAAGCATGGAAGGCAAATCAGCTTGGGTAGATGCGGAAGATACATGCCACTGGGTTAGGCCCAAGGGGTGCCCCCAGCAAGGTAAGCTAAAGACATAAGCAAAAGGGATACATGCCGCAGGGACGGACCCACGTGGCCTGGGAATAATGTAGCTCGAGGGGCGCTCCCAGCTAAACGAACTTGGAAAATGTCACCTGGTTTTCTTGACGAAGGAGAGTTGGTGCAGCTGAAGGAACGCGGCGAAGGAATGGCTCCTCACAAGCCTTGGGAGGCTCTGGGGGCTCAGGTGGTTCCCTGAGGACCATCTCCATCTCTGCCAGGACGGCGTGGTGCCTGGCCTCCTGAGCTGCCAGGACACGCTGCATGTTGCGCTGATAGGTTGACGACACGCTCGGCAAGCCGAAGGGCATGCGAATGTAGCTGTGTGGTGGACCCTCGCAGTGGCCCACGCGCGAAGGCCAGAAAGGCTCCTGAGATGCGGCCCTGTTGAGCCCTGGAACATCGACGCAGACGCGCAGCCCGGCATCCTCGCCTGGATGGGGAGCTGCGCTTCGTGAGCGGCGGTCGCCGCGCATGGCCCTTGCGGCTTGCAGTTCCTGTGTGGTCTTGGTGATGAACTCCTGAGTGGTGGGCACTACTTGCCCTGTATTCTCCTGAGGAAAACGTGTCGCGAAGCACGCCTCCAAGTGGTGCCCAAGCGCCTCCCTCATGAGGTTGGCAAGGTCTGAGGCCCTCCAGAAAAGAGCCCCCGAGCCCTGCCCGAGGAGGGCGCCGGGCGCGCCTTCCTATGCGATGGAGGGAGGTGCCCCTAGAGCGGGCACTGATCCTGACGAGGCTCCAGCTGCGTAACCGCCTTCCTGAGATCCTGCACGATGCAACTGCTTCTTGTTCTTGGGGAGGGCCTTAGGAGGGCCCTCACTTTTGCTGTCGGGGTCGTCGATTGCTGCAGCTTGGAAGGCGCGCTCGAGGGAGCACACCGCATCTCTTTCTTCGCATGGGACCGTGATGATTCCGCCGCTTCCCGGCATCTTGAGGACATTGTAGCCGTGATGCATGACCGCCATGAATTTGGCCAGGGCTGGATACCCAAGGATGGCATTGTATGGCAGGCGGATGTGCGCGACGTTGAAGTCGATGAGCTCGGTGCGGTAGTTCTTGCGTTCCCCGAAGGTGACAGGGAGGCGGACCTGCCCTATCGGTGTGGTGGAACCGTCGCTCACTCCTGAGAAGGGCTCGGTAGGCTGAAGTTGGTCATATGGGACTTGGAGGTTGTCGAACGTGTCGATGGACAGGACATTGAGCCCTGCGCCGCCGTCGATGAGGGTCTTGGTAACTTGCACATTGCTGATGACTGGGGAGCAAAGCATCAGGAGGGCGCCAGCGGTGGCTGCACACTTGAGCTGGTCTGCCGAGTTGAAGGTGATGGCGCATTGGGACCACCTGAGAGGGCGCGTGGCCTCGAGCTTGGGGAGGACTGCATTCACCTCACGAGCGAACTGTTTGAAGATGCGATGCGAGGCCGGGGCCTGGGCTCCGCCCAAGATGCAGGCGATAGCACGTGGCTCCTGGAAGCCCCCAGTCCCCTCGTACTGATGGTGGTTGTCGTTTCTTCTGGGCGGTGGCGGCAGCGGGGGAAGACCGGCATTGCCCTGAGGGAGATCCTCACGAGGCTGGTCTCTCCAGGCGCCCTCACGAGGATGATCCTGCCAGCGGTCCTCACGAGGCCGGTCATGCCACTCCTGGCGCGAGCCACGGTCGTCCCAGCGTCCGCCACCACGTCCTCCTCCTCGGCCGTAGCCCCGGTCACTGCGATCGGGGCGTCGACCGTAGTGTCCTTCACGAATGGCTCTGAGCTCTTGACAGTTGTTGGTGTTGTGGGTGTTTAGGTTGTTGAAGGCACAGAACGGTCGACTATTCTTGGATGACTCGGGCTGATCTCTGCCTCGCTTGGTGTCGGGCTCCGCTGCGAGCACAACTACTTCCTTGCGCTTCACGTCCTTGGCCTTGGCCTTCTTCTCTTCTGCGCCCGCAGCTGGTAGCTCGAGGAGGGAGAGGCGCCCCTCCTCAGCTCTTGCGCACTTGGTTGCCAGGTTGAATAGCTCCTGAGACGTGCACAGCTCCTCGTGGATAGCGAGCTCCTCCTTCATCCTGATGTTGCGGACGCCGTTAGAGAACGCGGAGATGATGGCCTCGTCCGTGACCTTGGGGATCTTGAGGTGAGTGTTGTTGAAGTGCTGGATGTACTTCTGGAGGGTTTCTCCTGGTTGTTGCTTGATGCGGCGCAGGTCACCCGCGGCCGGCGGGCGGTCGCGCGTGCCCTGGAAGTTGGTGACGAAGCGGTCGCGCATCTCGTCCCAGGAGGAGATCGAGCCATGCGGCAGGTTCAGGAGCCAGGAGCGGGCACCATCCTTGAGAGCCATAGGAAACTAGTTCACCATGACTTTCTCATCGCCATTGGCCGCTTCGATGATCAGCTCGTAGAGCTGCAGGAACTCTACGGGGTCGAAGGTGCCGTCGTAGCGAGGGGGCAGATCTGGCTTGAACTTGCCCGGCTAGGCGGCGCTACGCAGCTCGGGGGTGAAGGCGCGGCAGGCGGCCGTGGTAGCCGGGGCCCGTCTCAGAGGTGGAGCTTGTTCTTTGCGTGGCCCGCGCGCCGCCACCGCGGGTGGCTCATGGTCTTGGCGAGGTGGCGCAGGGAGCACAGGTGCAGCTTCTCGCGGCCGAGGAATTTCTTGTAAGCTTCTCTCTTCGCGCGCGGGCACCGGGCGTGGTGGATCACGCCGTGGGGCCGCGCGCCTTGGCGCCAAGGCACCGTCTTGGGGCAGAGGTGGAGGAGGCGCCCCGTGTGCCACGTCCCCCGTGGCTGGCGGAGGACGAGGCAGAGAAAGGGACGGCGCTGGAGAGCCCCTTGCGGCACGGACGAGCTCGGTGACGCGGTCGAGCCAGTCCTCGTAGAGGTCGTCGACCGGGTGGTAGCACAGGAGCTCGTTCACCATGAGGAGCGCGGCCTGCGCGTCCATGGGAGCGTGACGTGCATGAGACGAAGAACCGGCTGGGGTCAATGATGGAGTGGCGGTGCGGCCGTCCTGTCGCACCGATGGGTGCAGCGAGGACGCTTGCTGCTCGTTCCCTGCCGGGCTGGTGGCGGCGTTGGCGGCGGGAGACAGAGAACGATGAGGTGGCCCACCGACGGGAGCTGTCTGAGCTACGCGGGCGGTGAGGGCAGCCCGGCGCTCAGCACGAGCGCGGCGAGCGTCCGCCATGGAGACGACGGAGCGCCGATTGACGGATGGGAAGCTATGGCGCACCCCTACCTGGCGCGCCAAATGTCGGATGTGGGGTTCCGGCAAAACACTTAAGGTTCGAACTCTGGGGTGCACGTGAAGTTCTTTCCCTCCTACCGGTCTACGCCCTAGCTCGCTAAGATCTTGCGGACAAACTCGATGAACTAGCAACACAGAAAGACACGAGATTTATACTGGTTCGGGCCACCGTTGTGGTGTAATACCCTACTCCAGTGTGTGGTGGTGGATTGCCTCTTGGGCTGATGTTGAACAGTACAAGGGGAAGAACAGCCTCCTAAGGTTGAGGTGTTCTTGTGTTCGGTGTGTGGCTAAGGATTGGCCCAAGGCTAGATCAGATGCCACTACTGTGGTGGCTAGTTCTACTTATATAGGCCCTGGTCCTCTCCCCAAATATTGAGCGGGAAGGAAGCCAACAATGGCGGGCTAATTTTAAAGGGGACAACTAGTACAAGCTATCCTGACAAAAGTGGTCTTCGCCTGCGAGAGGCTCTGGTGGTGACGCCGTCTTGGGATCCACGGTGACCTCCGTCCTGCTGGCCTACTGGTCTTGGTCTCGTTGCACTGATATGGAAACCTTTGCCTGATGTCTTGGTACTCCGCGCCTGCGCCTGCCTCCTTACCACCAAAGGGGAAGCAAGGACGCTGTGCGTGCTGGCGCCTGCCTGGCGCTCGCCTGGTGTCGATCGTCATGGCTCACTTCACGAGAGCCTCGTGAGGTTTGCCCCGCCTTGATATCTCCACTCCTCGCGAGGCAGCCTGGTGAGGCTGCTCTTGAGGAGGTCTTGCATCGTCCGACTCGCGAGGCTTGGCCCCTCGCGAGGGTTTTGAATGCCTTGTTGATGAAGATGGGCGGCACATGCCTGCTCGCATAGCCACGCCGTGGGCCGCAGGCAGGCAAGTCTGGGGACCCCCGTTCCCAGAACGCCGACAAGATGCTCTACAGGTATCTCCGAAGGTATCTGTTGAGTTGGCATAGATCAAGATTAGGATTTGTCACTCCGAGTATCGGAGAGGTATCTCTGGGCCCTCTCGGTAATACACATCAGAAGCTTGCAAGCAAATGACTAAGGAGTTAGTCACGAGGTGATGTATTACAGAACGAGTAAAGATACTTGTCGGTAACGAGATTAAACTAGGTATGAAAATACCGACGATCGACTCTCGGGCAAGTAACATACCAATGAACAAAGGGAATTACATATGTTGTCATAACAGTTCGATCGATAAAGATCTTTCTAGAGTATGTATGAGCCAATATGGGCATCCAGGTTCCGTTGTTGGTTATTGACCGGAGAGGTGTCTCGGTCATGTCTACATAGTTCTCGAACCCGTAAGGCCTGCACGCTTAACGTTCGATGACGATATAGTATTATACCTAACCGACAGAAAAATATTGTTTGAACTACCTAAGGTTATTAATACTATTAGCATTATTAAACATAAAAAGGTATTAAAAAAAATACATTTTCATGAATAAAAATGACATGCAAATATATGTGATGTTTTTTTGAATATTTTGATATCTTATTTCTGTTTTCTGAGCTTATATGAATTTGTTATGAATTTTCAAACGACTTCGTTGATACATCAGTTGTCAGATATGATGACTTTCTGGTCAGTGTGTGGTGGCTTTGGACAGATACTTTAAGAGGTTGGGAACACAAAACAAGAGTGCAAAAGAACTTAATTTTCATGGGAGCTTTGACTATCATGGAGAAAATAATGGACTACAGTTGCAAGTGGAGTTATGTGACATCAAGGAAGTAGCAGCGGAGCTCATGTTTAATGATTCAGGTCCAAGGTACACGCATGGTGGCTTCAGGATGGCGATGGCATATTTGCCAAGGTGAAGTGGTAAAATATGTGTCAAAATTATGTTACGAGTTGTGCTACAGTTGGATTTGTAATTAGCGGATGATTAGGTGTTTAAGTCGAATACGTGTAACCCGGTCCTATTATATAAAGACACCGCTGGGTAGCCAAATAGACTAGACATAAATTGGTTAATTAGACAGAGATCACGAGAGAGATGGTCCGGCGCCCGTGGCAGGGACGGCTGGACCGGACCTGGCTTGGTGGTCGGAGTACCGTCTGATGGTCTCGACTGGTTTATCCTCGACTGTAGTATATTGATTTAGTTCATGGGAGAAGCGTCCGTAGTCATGACTTGAAGATGTAGCCATGTTGATTAACCGCTTAATAAATTTCGGCGTCGTTTTTCATATTTGTGTGATTGATTATCCTCGATATAATCAAACATGCACCTCGAATTATTTTAACATCGCTCACACAAAAGGGCATCTCCAACGGCGACCCACAAAGTTCCTCCCGCACCCGTCCGCATATCACGGATACGGACGCCGGATGCCGCTATCTAACCCTGCCCGCATACATTTCAAACATCTTTTCAACACACCGAATGAAATTCATGCAAGCACAACGGATTTCATACAAACTGGACGAAAATATTTACATTTTGGATATTTTGAACTAAAAACGATACCGGACTAAGATAAAACTAGTCTACGACCGGCGCCGGCGGATATCCGTTCCGACGACATGGATACCCTTGACTAGTCTACTGCCGACCATGGCGGATCTCCGTTGTGGTCCCTATGTCATGCAGCCGTGAGCCCTGGAGCCGGAGGTATATGCTTGAACGCAAAGGGCTGGTCGCTTCCCCACCGCTCATCGGAGTGGAACCGTCGGCTAATGCTTCAGCCGGGGGGGGAAGGGTCCCTATGCTGCACGGATGATAGTTGGTTTTTGGGTAAGGGGACGAGGTGGCCTGCGACCGGGCAAGATACCGACTGTGTATGTCGGCGTCGCCTCGGCGGTGGCCTTCATGGGACCCACGCGGCGGCGGCCTGCCGTGTTCTACTTCTCTTGATGATGGCAGCGGGCGCGGACATGCTGGCTGCCCTCGTCGATGTCCGTGCAACCCGCTTCTTTTTCTGTCGGTTGGGTGCGGTTACCGGCGCGTTGATGTCGGATGGCGCGGTCGCAGGCACGGGAGGGGCGGTATGACACGGCGTCGTCCACAGCAGCGATAATGCCCTTGCCGCCGTGCTCCCCCTGTCGGCCTGGAGCAACTCGCCACTCCTCCGCGAGCTGGCTTGGAGCGGTTAGTTGCTTAACCACGTGCCGGCTTGGGATGGCAACTTGCTCCATCGGGCTAGGCGAAAGAGGTCGAGCAGCGAGCTGCCTCGCTCGTATCAGGCGGGCCACCCAGCCGACTTTTATGCCAGAGAACTGCTCTTCCTACTCGTCGGATGCCATCGAAAGGGTGAAAAAAATGATGGAAGGAGGAATGGGGAGCGGCGGAGTGGCGCGATTCTCGCCCGACGTCTGGCCTCCTTTAAATAGCGGGTGGACAGGAGGAGCTTGCGCGGTGTTGTTTTTAGTGCCCTCGTGAACGGACGTGTATTCGGAGTAGGTTTCTCAGCTTCCACGCCGAATTAATGAAGGCGTTTGAATGCGGTGAGGAGGCGTGTTCTACCGAGCGTGCAGCAGGCAGTGCACTCTGCCAGCGCGCCGCTTCAATGGCGGAGATAGCGAGAGGCCGCACCTGTCCTGAGCCGTCTTCATTGTGAAGCAGCCGCTCTACAACAGCACAAATGCGGGCAGCTGACACCGGACGGGAACGCGCGTGAAAGAGGTTTGGATGGGCGAGTGTCGTCAGAAGCGGGCGTAGGTGCTATCCGAACGCCCGCAAAGTCTCCCGCATTTATCTCTGGTTTACGAAAGAAAATACGTTCGAACCACCTCATGTTGAATGACACGACACATCTAAACCACACGGTTTTTATGAATGGATGCGAGCGGTCGAAGGATCCGCATTGTCTCGTAGATGCCCTAAGGATCGAGAGAAAAGTGAGTCGCAAAAAAAAAACCAGAAATAGGGAAGAGGCATGGTTACGCCCACTGCCACATTGTTCGCCACTGGTTGATACCATTGCCCGAGAGCCCATGCATGCTCGTCGTCCACAGTATTTTCCTTGTGAAAGCTTCACGATCGTAGCACAAGTAGCACAAGTAGCAAAAATATGTGTCCATAGTATTTGCAATTTGTTCCCTCGACGGCCGTGGCTACGCAATACGCACCAACCCCCTCCCACTTTCGAAAGCATCCGGCCACGCGCACCCAACCGAGCTGCTTTTCCTCGTTTCTGTTGCTTAGCACTTTGTAATGATGAACCACGTCCTCTGGTCCACCTCCACCAACACTCATCTTGTAGGCACTGGGGTTTGGTCCACGTCCCTCCCTCGGGTACTCTGCAAATCCTCCCAGTCTGGTCTGTGTAATTTCCAACTTCTTGTTCTTCTCTGGTTCACACGTTACCGTTCCATTGCTAATTGGATATCGTATATTGGCCCGGATTACAGAAAAGCTACGGTGGGCTAAGGCTGATCATACTGGAGAGTAACTTATATTAATTTTATGCATATGGCACTAGTTTAAGTTACTATTTTTATAGTACAAAGTGATATACTAATAGTGTCATACATGATTTTATTTATTACTCCCTCCGTTCCTAAATAATTGTCTTTCTAGAGATTTCAACAAATGACTACATACGGAGCAAAATGAGTGAATCTACACTCTAAAACATGTCTACATACATCCGTATGTTGTAGTCCATTTAAGATGGCTAGAAAGACAATTATTTGGGAACGGAGGGAGTAGCTTGTAGACTTATCTTATCTTGGCAACCGCTATGTTACAGTAATATATTATGTTACCACTTATCATTAACTACTTGCCACGTAAGTAAAATTTTCTTGAAGAGCGCTACGTTACTAGCTAAGTTACTCCCACTATGACTAGCCTAATGCTTTGGCTGGCGGTGCTGGTCGAGATTAATTGCTACGCGTTTCATTGAAAACGGCTCTGTTCATGATGCCCTTCACGATAATTGGATCTCCCTGATTGACATATCTACTGGGCTATCGGTTGATCATATATCCAACAAGTCTACACTCTTGGGCTCGGTTGCAGGATGTTCACCTTAGTGAGATCAAAGGCGACACTATCTAGAACCTTACTGCCAACCGCATCTACTCGGACACATCGGCGTACAAGGTGCAGTTCGAGGAACGACCTCCACATCGCTGTTTGGGACAATTGGGCACCGCCCAAGTATAAGTTTTTCGCATGGCTTCTCATCAAGAATAGGGTCTAGACTCTGATCGCCTGCAGAGACTGGGGATGGCCAAACTGCCGCTTTCGTCAATTTTGTAAGAGGAACCCAGAGTCTGTGCGCACATCTTCTTCAAGTGTCGGTACCCCTTCCGAATTTGGACCACCGCTAGAGGTTTTCTCGATGCGCCGGAGCTAGCCATTGTTAATTGGGGAGGTTTGGCTTCGTTCCACGAGTGGTGGAAGCTCATGGTTGTCGCACTCGGCAACAGAAGGAAGGCCATCGCCTCGCTCATTATGCTAGTAATCTGGGAGCTTTGAAATGAGAAGAATGTGCGAGTCTTCCGTAACAAAGCGACTTTGTCTACAATCATCTTTGCAAACATCAAGTCAGAGGCGAGGAATTGGGTTCTCGTGGGGCAAAACATTTGAGCCCTTAAATACCGCGAGACTAGTGTTTCTATTGTATTTTGAGAGGCGTTTTTGTCGGTCTTTCTAAAACCTTAAACCTTGTTACTCCCTCTTCTTTATTAATAAGATGTGGCAAATCTTTTGCCTTTCTTTAAAGAAAGATGAGAAGAGGAATGACGCTTATAACGTGCAGACTTGGAGTGGATTAGACTAAATAGATGTTCACATGAGAGAAAATTCCAGGAGAAATCGGTTATCTCTTGTCTACCTTTTTCTTTTGCCTCATCGTTGTTGACCTTTTAGAGTAATTTTGATATGCCTGAAATCGATGGTAGGTTTTCTCAAAAAGGAGGATAAGTTCCAATCTCTGCTTTGAGCGATGCATATAACCACCTTCATTATATTATTTAACATAGTCTGACAAACAAAAAATATATGGATCAACCCTAAGCCACTTTTCTGGCGACCTCTATCGCTACACCTACAAGTTTGATGATGTGTCCTAATCTCGCAACAACACACGCCATCTAATTTGGACAAGCTACAGCCGCCCCACGGTGAGCTGAGAGCACCAGCCGGTTCAACAGACCCTCAGCATGCATCGCATGCTCATGCTCTAGAATCCGCCACCGACAACTTTCGTCGTCCCATCCTCAGGAGGGATTAACGCATTGACCTTACCAGGCTCAATTGTCGCCGATGCCACCACGCCACCAAACAACGCCACCCGCCCTACGCTCATCGATCAAGACATAGCTATCATCGAGACTCCCTTGTGCCATGCCGTTGAGACCCGTTGTCGTCGATGCGGTAGAAACGACGTTGCTCCAACTCTAGCCCCATTTAGTCGGCACTTGCTCCAAGAACGATGCCCCCATGAGGGTGAGCACCATCACCCGATCCTAAAGACCAAGATAAGGGTTTTCCATTGGAGCAAATGACCCTTCCATCCAAGTCTACATGGTGGTCCAACACCGCCACACTCACGAGATCCCATTGGTCGAAGCTCCAAAACAATGCCTCAAAGGAGGTAAACGAACGCCACACACCGCCGTTGTCCAGTCCGGCAAAGCCAAGCCTGAGGTTTTCCTTGGAGCTCTATAGGACCACCACCATGACGATGCCCTTCAAGGAGGTTAGCGATGCCCGCAGACATCGCCGCATCAACCGCAACGATAGATCCGTGCAAAGGATTTCTCCCTGGTGATAGTCAGGAGATCTAGAGGCCTAGGTGAACGCCGGAGACGCCCACCAAGGCAAAAGGAAAGATCGAGGGAGGTCAGACAGATCCGGGCACACGACCCAAATTCGTCCAACTTGAGCAAACCAAAGGGGCCGCCGCCAGTAGGGAGGACATCCGAGCGCGTCTGCCGTGCATCTGCCGCCACCGCCACCACGCGTCGCCTCCAAGCACGGCAGTGACTAGCCACCCACTGCCCGTGAGGAGATGAGTGTCGTAGCACCCTGTGAGGCCGCCCGGCCCCGTCACGCACCATATGAGGCCGCACGGCAGTGATCAGCCACCCACTGACTGGGAGGAGAAGATGCACGCAGCCAAACTTTGTTTTGAATTTATTTATTTATTTTTTTGCGACTCAAAGGAGCTTTATAAATTAAGGAGCACGGTTACAATCATTTTGCAGGCAGTTTCTCAGGAGTTTGGGTATGAAATTCACCCAAACACATGTACGTCTATCTTCACTAGCCTGCCTAGCACAAAGGTGAGCCAACATATTGGCCTCCCTCTTAGCAAACATTAAAGAGAAAGTGTCAAAGTTCCCGCTCAGCTCCTCTATCTCATGAAGAATCATAGCAACCTCAGATCTCTCAAATTTCTTCGATTTGCAGAGATTAACCACCGTCAGGGCATCCGTTTCCGCAATGATATTACGGAGACCCATGTCGCCTGCCAACCGGACACCATCACGATCGCAAAAACTTACAAAATGAGAGGACTCGCTGCAACACCATACCATAGCGCCTGTGCTCGTAACAATTTACCTTCGTGACCACGAACACCAACACCAGTCACGCCCTGGCAGTTCTCTCTGTTGAGCGAGTGAATTGCAAAAAACCACCACATTTGAAGTTGAAGCATCGAATTGCCACCACATTTCTAGCGCGTCCCAAAAATCCACCACTTTACTTGTAAATTTTCTCAATAAAGACAAATGACCGGTTTGCCGCAGTTAACACGATTTCTGACAGGGCTGGCCCACCCGACAGGTGACACGTGGGCGAGGCCAGACGGCGAGTGGGTTGACGGCCGTTAGGGCACGCGCATGGTCAAAGCGCTTGCGGCTCTGCCTGCTTGGCCCATTCTCCCATCTTTCCCCGTCTCTCTCTCTCTGTCCTGCAATGGCGGCGGCAGCTAAACCTAGCGGCGGCGACGGCGAGTCAGCAGGCGGCAGAGGGACTGGAGGCGATTGTGATGGATTCTCGGAGGTGGACAACTGGTTCGGCAGCAGTAGCTTGCCGACGCAGCGGGCTCCTTCACCGGAGCGATCCCCTTCGCCCCCCTCGCCGCCGGAGTGGGACATTGAGCGCCGTGCGGCTGCGGCCCTAGCGCGCAAGATCAGGGCTTCATGCGTTGGAGAAGGCCATCAGTGGGCTTCAGGGTTCGGCGGCGTGTGGTAAGATTTCTTCCTCCTCCACCCCTGTCTTCATTGGATTCATTGGAAATTTTAGGGTTCTTAGATTGCATATAAACCTATCATGTTACAGTAGGGTTGTTAATGGGTTGTTAGATTTTAGGAAATTTTAGAGTTGTTAGATTTTAGGAGATTTTATGGCAGTTTGATTTTAGGGTTTGTTTATCAAGATTATTGTTTGTTTACTCAAGTGTTCTAGCTGATATAGTTAATATCTTTTCTCAGATAACATGTTTCAAAGGGAAATATAGCTCTGGGTTTATAGTTTTATGCATGAATGCTTTGTTTACTCCTTATTGACAAGTGAAGATAGTGCTAATATCTTGTCTCAATATCTTGTCTCAATAACATGTTACATTATTGAAACAGTAATCAATCAAGCACTAATTCTCCTCAATTTTCTGTAGTTTGGATGATGAGATATGGGAAATAAGGTACCATTTTCAAGGAGAGACAACTTGAGAGGACCATTTCTCTGTCAGAAATTACTTATATTAACATGTTAGCACTGCTAGAGACCAAGAGGGATATACTGAAGTCGACTACATGTTCTATATGAAAGAAGAAGGAAAGGGGCAGCAGGAATGCAGGTTATTGACAAGTGAAGATAGTGTGGAAGAGATGTTAGACTATTATGCTGAGCGAAGGTGCTCAACATAACTGTAATTAAGGCTAATGAGCCTAATCCAGAGAGTTTAACAGGCCAAATATTGTGGAGGAACAAGTGCCTATAAGTAATGTGGGGATTCCAACATTATTTCTATAGATGAGGCAGGAGTATTGTTCCCTATTGCTGTTGAAGACACAGTTGAAGAGCTCTATGCTGTGCCTATTGCTGTTGTAGAGCCAGGTCAAGAGTCTGCATATATTAACACACAACAGAGCATGAATTTGAAGAAAGCAAAGGGCAAAGAGAAATTACAGGAAGATGTTGGCCCCTCTGATGATGAAGTGTTTGTTGATTTGAACTGCTGTGAGGAGGAAGAGCATGACACAGGTAATGAGGAGGAAGATGAAATCATTGAGGAGGAAGAGCATGACACAGGTAATGAGGAGGAAGATGAAATCATTGAGGAGGAAGAGCATAACACAGGTAATGAGGAGGAAGATGAAATCATTGAGAAGCTGAAGCAGAAAAGGAAACAGAGAGAGGATCCTATGCATCACTTTGAAGGAGACACAGAAGTGGAAGAGATGTGTCCAGAGGTAGAGGACTCAGACACAGAACCTGAGACACCTCTTCCTCAAACATTCAAGAAAGTAGGCAAAGCAGGCCCCACTACAAGATCACACCATGAAGTCGACATTGAGGTAATTCCTGATTTCATTCCATCCGATGATTCTGCTTGTTTCCACAGGGACTATGGCATTAGTGATTCAGATGATGAGTCGTCTACCACTCCCTTGTGGAAGGAAGAGTCAAGCCAAGAGGGCCGTGACTAGGATCTGGTATGATGAGAGCAAGCCGGATGCTCATGAACAACTTTGCTTGAGTATGTGCTTCACCGATGTGTATCGCTTTAGAAGAGCACTTAGGAATTTTCATATCGAATACTTAGAAATTTCCAGCACCATAGGAACTGCAAGGATAGGATCATTGTGCATTGCATGAAAAGGGACAATGGGTGTCCTTTTTCATGAGTGCATCCACAATTGCTCATGAGAAGACATTCGCATCAAGAAGATGAAGTTGTTGCACACTTGTGGTGCACATGGAGAAAAACCAAAGTGACAGTTGACTGGATGGCTGAACATGTGAGCAAAGAATCGAGAGATAATCCAAGGGCTGGTGTTGATGCAATTTTAAAAGAACAAAGACTAAGTATGGGCTGGAAGTGCCAAAGACCAAGGCCTACAGGCAAGGTCATTGGCCATTGAAGTGGTGGAAGGTGACATGAAGGGCCAATACACAAGGTTTAGGGATTATCTTCAAGTCAGTGCTTGATACCAACCCAGGGAGCAGATGCATTGTGACTACCAGAGAGCTTCACTCCATCCTAGCCCAAATCCTAGGTTCCACTACATGTTCTACTGTCTCAATGCTTCAAAAGAAGGTTTCTTGAATGGGTGTAGGCCCTTTATAGGTATTATATGTATTCTAAATTACTCCAATTCATTGCCCATATCTTGTACTTAATAATGCACGATTTCACTACCCAATGCTTTAATACAGGTTTAGATGGTTGCTTTATCAAGCTTTCATTGGGCAATGATACTTGTCTGCCATCGGTAGGGATGGGAATAACAACATATTCCCTATTGCAATTGGTATTGTTGATAAGGAGGACAAGGAAAGTTGGACTTGGTTTCTTAGCCAATTAAGAGCTTGCATTAGAGAGGGGAACAAGTGGGGCACATACACAATCATCTCTGATAGACAGAAGGTATATTTTTCATTTCACAATTTAATGAGCTGCTGCAATTATGCAATTTGTAATAGCTGCTGCAATTATGAAGTTATATGATTAATAATCTATATAATGACTTAAACAGGGGCTGTTGAATGCAATTCAAGCTGTGTTCCCACACTCACCTCAAAGATATTGTCTTAGACATATCTATGCAAATTTCCAAATCCGCTTCGCTTGAGTGAGGAGTTGAAGAAGCATATGGACAATGCTGCATATTCATACACCAAGAATGGTTTTGAGGTTGCAATGAATGAACTGAGAAAGGAGGATGAAGATGCTTGGAAGTGGCTTTGTGATATCCCTAAAGAGACTTGGGCAAGGCATTCTATGGATCACACATGCAAGACAGACCTAGTAGTCAACAATCTTAGTGAAGTATTTAACAAGATGATACTAGATGTGAGGAACAAGCCAATAAGGAGCTGTGTAGATGGATTCGTAACTGTTGATGGTTAAGTACCAAGCAATCGAGAGAAGACAGAGAAGAGTAAGTGGGAGATAACACCCACTTATATGGAGAAGTTGGAGGAGTCAAAGAAGTACTCAAGGCAATGCACCGCATACATGGCGTGTCCCGGTATTTGGCAAGTCACTAGTGGGGAGTCTACCACTTGTGTGAACCTTGATAAGTGGACATGTGACTGCAAGAAATGGGACCTATGTGGTTGGCCATGTAACCATGCAGTTTCGCCATTACAAGAGTGAAGGACAGCCAAGACTATGTGCATGAGTTCTTCAAAAACCATTGTATAAGGAAACATACATGCACATCATCTACCCTGCACTGTGGCCCGACTGTTGGCCTAGGACACCCACTGCTGACATAGATCCACCAGTGTTCAAAGAGAAGAAGGGCAGGAAGCAAACAGCTAGGAGGAAGGGGCAATTTGAGGTCCCAACAAAGAAGGATACATCAAGGATGGCAACTATCACATGCAAGAATCGCAATATGCGTAAACATAGGTACACCTATCGCCCTAAGCCCTGAAGCCTCATCTTCGTGCAAGAAAGGACAAGCACAAGGTATGGAATATGCACACTTTTGATTATTGTCATTGTTTTTATCATTTGATTCATCCTAATTGTTGGTCTGTGATGTGTGCTTTCTTAGACAACCGTAACTCACTACCATGGAGTGGGGAAGTTCTATCGCTACTAGGGTTAGAAGAACAATCACATCGGTCATTCCCACTGCTACATCTTCTAGGGAAGAAAATCAACTGCTGCTTCTATCGTCCACCTTGACTGCCGCTTCTACAAGGCCAAGAAAACAACTGCTGCTTCAATCGGTCTCCCACCGCCAAATGGCCGCTTCTACAAGGCCAAGAAAGACAACTGCTGCTTCTAGAAGGGCAAGCATCACCAGTGATGCTTGCACTACTCCTTCCCAGGCTGCCGCAGGAGCTTCAGGTTCAAGCAATGCAGCCAGCAGGAGAGGTGAAAGGCCCTACATGGCAACTAGGGCTGCAAGTACAACAGAGGGAGCAACAGTAGGGTCTAAAAGGAAGAGGTTCCAGAGCAGCAGGCTGAGGGGTTATTTTTATGCCAGTGGCAACTAGTCAGTGCACAATTTGGCTGTTGTCTTTTGAACTGCCTGCCTTAAGTATTTCTATGTGTGAACTGCTTTGTGTCTGAGAACTGCTATGTGTGAGAACTGCTATGTGTGAACTGCTTTGTGTAATCAATATTTAGCTTGAGAACTTGTTTGTGTTACCATGCTTAGTTTGAGAACTGCTATGGATGACAACTATTATGGTTGAGAAAATGTTTGTGTCATCAACAATTTACTTGTTTGATTTTATGATTTTTCTATTCTTAAATATATTGGCATTTGAAGGTGGTTTTGTCGAGCCCAGCCACCCTAAAGCCTAAATGATAGTTGTAGGTGGTTTTGTTTGAGCCCAAGCCACCCTAAAGCCTAAATGATAGTTGTAGGTGGTTTTGTTTGCCCGAGCCACCCTAAAGCCTAAATGATAGTTGTAGGTGGTTTTGTTTGAGCCCGAGCCACCCTAAAGCCTAAATGATAGTTGTAGGTGGTTTTGCAGCTCGAGCCACTCTAAAGCCTAAATGATAGTTGTAGGTGGTTTTGTTTGAGCCTTGAGCCACCCTAAAGCCTAAATGATAGTTGTAGGTGGTTTTGTTTGAGCCCGAGCCACCCTAAAGCCTAAATGATAGTTGTAGGTGGTTTTGTTTGAGCCCAAGCCACTCTAAAGCCTAAATGATAGTTGTAGGTGGTTTTGTCGAGCCCAAGCCACTCTAAAGCCTAAATGATAGTTGTAGGTGGCTTTGTCGAGCCCAAGCCACTCTAAAGCCTAATTCAGTTTAGTTAAAATTCTAAGGCAATTAAGGAGGACAAGGAAAGTTGGTCTTTGTGCTTTATGTGATCAATTATGTAAGCATTTGCCCAATTTGGCCATGCCTAGTTGGTCTTCACCATTCACCATTTAGTCCAAAGAAGCAGATTAATAAATTGCAGATTCATAATAGCATAGCTCTTACTATAGAAAGCTAACAACATTACATAACTGGGGTAGTTTTGCAGCTAGTCATTACATACATTACATAACTAGGGAAAGTTTTGCAGCTAGTGATTACATACATTACATAACTAGGGGATTCCCAAAATATACAACCCCAAGGCCAGCTATATTGTTCCAAGGCCACATATTAGCTTAACATAACTGAGGTGTTGAACAACATTGTTCACTCATCAAGGATTGACTTGATCTTGGGAAGCTTGTCCTTGTTGCCATGACCAGCTTTCATAAGATCACCCACCATAAACTCCAGCTTCTTCTTCTCCTCTATCACCCATCCCTCTCTTTCTTCATCTCATCCCTCTCCTTCCTTGTGTTCCTAATGATCTCACCCCGAGACCTATAAATGCACTTAATCTCCTTCACTCATGAGCCAGCTTCTCCATCTCCTTTATCTTGCCAAAGTCAGCACTCTCCTTCTCCTTGCTGATAGCTAGCTTCTCCATGTCCTTGTCCACATCCATCCGCTTCGCTTGAACTCTTCATCACTCATGACCCCGTTGTTCGATCTGCCCAATCAAACATCTTGGTGACATCCTCAACCAGTCCGATCAGATCGATCCCCAAGTGTATCCAACTGCTTGTTCACCTTGTCCAAATCTTTCTTATACTTCTCATGGTCAATCATTCTGCCATGATTCTCCTCATGAAACATCTCCCATATCTTCTCCAAACATCTTTGCGTAATAGAAGGCCATGGGGCATCAACCCACCGAGCAACTCCACAATAATACCATCCTGCATCAATTATTAGAAAATAAATATGCTAACTTCAAAAATAAAATATATGAGATATCCAAGGATTCACCATACTTGCGTATACAATAGACATTCAGAAGCTTCAAGTTCAAATCAATGTCCTAAACATGTTTCATTTACTTAATTTATCGATGTAAACCGATGCTTGCAAAATCACCGTTAAAAACATGTTTCATCAACTACGACACTCCAAATTGACTGAATTTACTGAATTTACTGCAGAATAACACAATTAACTGAATTTATCGACAAAGAACTACAGCATAGTCCAAATTTCCTGCATACTAACTACCAAATTTATCGCAGACAAAGGTAAATTTATGCAGACCAACTATCATTTGATTCTTGCAACTGCAGATAGTCCAAATTAACTGAATTTATCGACATCAATTCCAACAATCTGCAGACTAACTACCACTAACACAAACCCTCGTTGGATAACACTGACCTGAGGAACAACACATCCATAGAACCTCCTCCCAGTGTCCTTTCCTTCAAATGCAACATATTTCATGCATGGGGCCAAGTGCAGTCTACATGTGATGCTTGCATCTGCAGCTCTACCACAGAAGGATGCATCTATAGTGGTGCCAGGGTTCGCCTGCATTGTAGCACACTAGTGAACCGCAGAAAAGATAGCAAGTGCTCGAAACATGGTCTCAAATCATAGAACGCTTGAATCACTAACCCTAACCCTAGGTGCAAAGAAGATATCTTACCCAGTGCTGCTCCAGATCCATGCCGACCAGCTCCTCCTCCTCGCTGCTCTCCTCTCCATCCTTCCACGACGGCATCTTCTACGGCCGGGAGGGAACCGTGCCTCCGGCGGCGGCGAAGAACTCCGGCGGCAGCAACCCGGGGACAGAGCAGAGGAGTGAGAGTGAGAGAGTGAGCGAGTGGAGTGGAGTGGGGGCTCTGTTTTGTATCGACAGCCCTAACGGCCGTCAACCCACTCGCCGTCTGGCCTCGCCCACGTGTCACCTGTCGGGTGGGCCAGCCTTGTCAGAAATCGTGTTAACTGCGGCAAACCGGTCATTTGTCTTTATTGAGAAAATTTACAAGTAAAGTGGTGGATTTTTGGGACGCGCTAGAAATGTGGTGGCAATTCGATGCTTCAACTTCAAATGTGGTGGTTTTTTGCAATTCACTCTTGTTGAGCAGCTCGCATCGACATTAATTTTCAAAGTTCCAGCAACAGCCCAGTGGCTCCGAAACAAGCTTGGTCTTCTTTACTTGATTAGTTACCTTCTATGATATCGTAGCCAAATCCATTGCAATATCAGTTCGCCAATTAACAGTGTCCATCATAACACGGCCATTCTCCCCATGAATCCTTGCATTACGTTCTGGCCAAATAGCCGAGCTACCACACAATATGATGCAAGCATCCCTGTCCGAGACCAGCTGACCTTCAATCATTTCCTTGGAGTCTTGGACGAAGTACGTGGGTTCAGTTTTGGCACCTTCAGCCCAGGCCCGAGTTTCATTTTTTGCCAGAAAATCCTTACTCAAGTGCATTAAAAAAGTGCATGGAAAATAGATTCTTGCCTACCGCACATCTGACAGAAGGCGATCCGCTCAATGTGCCGTTCTTTCAGGATGGATTTACAAGGCACAATTCTTTTCATTACTATCCACAAAAAATTACGAACTTTAGGTGAAATCTGCATTCTCCATAATCTCTTCCAGTACTTCTGTTCAGACCCACTAGAGCTTGAAGGGAGAGCTTGTCGCTGCCTTGAAATGATCGCTCTATAAGCCGATCTAATTGAGACCTCATTCGGTTTGGAGGATTTTTGTAGGAAAAACATATGAACAAGGATTTTGGAGGAAAATTTCCTATATATGCATTCGGTTTGTAGGGAATGCGTACAGTAATTTTGTAGAAATACTACTCATTTCCTATGTTTTTGGAGGAAACTACGCATCCACTCAAAGCTCATTTTACGCGTAGGAACGAGGCAAGTCAATTCCTTAGGATGGCAAGTGTCATCCTATCAAATTCCTGTACTATTCCTAATTCCTACGTTTTGATTTCCTCCAAATCAAATAAGCCCTGAGAATTCGCCATGCCCATGTGTCATCAGGGAGACGCCCAAGCGGAAATTTTCTGATAGCCTCCATGTCCCCCAACAGAAAGTTTGCTGCTAATATTTCTTCCAACTGTGATTGGATTAGGTACATGATTCAAAAAAAAATTGACGAAATGCTGATGGAGCAACTTTTCATGATATAATTTTCGTAATCCATGATATACATATTTTAAGCTACATTACCCGGTTACTACATTTGGCAGAGCTTCCGTTTAAAAAAAAACATGTGACAGAGCCGGACAGCCCGTAATAGGGCCACGCATATTTGCATAGCCAAGTGAAGAGAGACCATATGGGCGTGTAGGTGTAGCCCTGACAATCCCCATGCAAAGATTCTCCTTAGCACTTTTTTTTTTGAAAAACTTGTGACTGATTCATTAGAAATAGGAAATTACTCATTACATCGTTTATGAGGGTTGATACAATTTAATATTTGGCTCCTCAAACCAATCAGAAATGAAAGAAAATCCAGCCAACCTGGTAAGTTGGTGAGCAACTTTATTTCTTATTTGCTTCTGTATTACAATGCTCGAATCTAGAAATAGTAAAATCACAAGCTAAATATAAACAATCATCAAAAATGTTGCCGCTGCCCCCAACGATCGTCCTCCTTTATTCATTGTATCAATCACCTCCATGTTATCCGAGTTAATAATAATGCATTGCATCCCGTCCTTTGCTCCAGTGACAGACCGAATTTTAGGGCCAGAGCTTCAGCTATCAACACATACGCGCACCAGTCAATCTTACCGTTACCCCCATCAATAAATCTACCTTTATCGTCTATTAAGACCGCTCCCATCGTACCCCTAAATAAGTCATGGTCAAAAGAAACATCAACATTAAGTTTAATAAACCCTACCGGAGGGCAAGACCATCCCCCTTTTTTCATGAAGACCTTTGGCGAGGAAGGAGTAACAAAATTGGCCGTAAGAGCCCGGATTCCCATGGAAATCTGGTGTGCATTTGAGTTGTCTCCATGTGAACCAATTTATGCCTTTCCCGCCACAAGTACCAGGATGATATGTCAATTCACATATCTGGCATTGAAAGTAAATATTCCAAAACCACTTCACCCGCATGATCTACTTCACAAGCTCTATGGATAATATCGTCCATTCCCAGCCTTCTTCACACTTTCTTTGCTCTATTGCATAAAAAATAGGAAATGATTTGTGTCTTCTGGTCCAGCCGAGCAGACAGCCAAGCAAACAGGGCAATTAGGCGAGAATTTCACATGTCTATTGGCTAGCGCAAGACGACATGGAAGAGTGCCATGTAGCATACGACCAAATAAATATTTTAACCTTTGTCGGGCAAGAAAGTTTCCATAGCCTATGCCAACTAGGATTAAATGTGGGACGTCCCATCCCATTGGTATGTCGCAACTTATTTCCATTGATGGTCCCACTCCACAAAATAAGCATACTGAACCGAAAACATACCATTTTGTGTGAAATTCCAAGCGACGAAATCTGGCATACCATCTTGCGAAATAGGGATCGCGAGTACTCGTTGAACATCTAAAGGCCACAACGCTTGCCAGAGTAGATCTTTCATTCCAAGTATTAAGAATAGGGTCAATCAAGTCGAAAAGTGCATGCAGAGACCAAGCTCCATTGAGCCCTTTACTTTTTTTCAGCGAAAATACTTTTTTTCACACCTCAAAAAATCTGAACAAGTATACGTGTAGACATATATTTGTAGTATACATGTGTAAAATTTCATGAACATATACATTCATATGTGATTTACAAAAAAACGGCAAATACACATATTAAAGTGGGCTTTTCCTTTGTTGTATTTGGGCTAGATATTTGTATTTTTTGCGTAGCATGCAAATAATCAAATTAGTTGATGAAAATTTATAAATACTTGAAGAATATGCATATGTATTTGTAGGAAAAAGTTTGACATTTTTTGAAACTTCTAAATATATTTTATTTTTCCTTTTTGGCAAAACAAGCTCCATTGAGCTCGGTCTTTGCAACGCCATTCTCCAATCAAGTCTGCTACCTTGGGTAACAACCGAGAGTGAAAGGATCGATAAGGTTGACTAGAGGGGGTGGGTGAATAGGCAACTAACAATTTTTAGTTTTTCTTTACCAAATTAAACTTAGCATCAAAGTAGGTTGTCTAGATATGCAACTAGGTGAGCAACCTATAAGATGCAACTGCAACAAGCACACAAGCAAGCAAGAGATACAACACAATATAAGCTTGCACAACTAAAGGTAAGAGATAACCAAGAGTGGAACCGGTGGAGACGAGGATGTGTTACCGAAGTTCCTTCCTTTTGAGAGGAAGTACGTCTCCGTTGGAGCGGTGTGGAGGCATAATGCTCCCCAAGAAGCCACTAGGGCCACCGTATTCTCCTCACGCCTCACACAATGCGGAAGCCGTGATTCCACTATTGGTGCCCTTGAAGGCGGCATGTAACCTTTACAAACAAGGTTGGGGCTCTCTCCACAACCGAATTGGAGGCTCCCAACGAAACCACGGAGCTTCACCACAATGGAATATGGCTCCGAGGTGACCTCAACCGTCTAGGGTGCTCAAACACCCAAAAGTAACAAGATCCGCAATGGATTAGTGGGGGGAATCAAATTTCTTTTGGTGGAAGTGTAGATCGGGGCCTTCTCAACCAATCCCTAGAAAATCAACAAGTTTGATTGGCTAGGGAGAGAGATCGGGCAAGAATGAGCTTTTGAAAGGCAATGGAGCTTGGGGGGAGAGTTCAACCCTAAGAAGAAGAAGATCCCCCTTTATATACGGGAACCAAAATCCAACCGTTTTCTGCCCAGGCCCGCAGCTAAGCGGTACTACCGCTTAGACGGTACTACTCCGCACAAGCCTAAAAATACACAAAGTGTATCTACGGTAGTGCCACCTGAGCGGTACTACCGCTGACCTCGGTGGTACTACCGCCTTGGGTTTTACACCTGGAGAGGCAGCGGTAGTAGAGGGTGCCAGGGGCGGCAGTACCGTGCCAAGCGGTACTACCGTCCTAGTGCTGCTCTACTACCCCTTGGAGCAAAGTGGGAACAAAACCTTGCACAGAGGAAAACCCCGCAAGCGGTAGCGGAGACGGTAGTATGGGTTGTAGTACCGCCGGAGCGGTTCTACCACGCTACTACGCCCTACTACCGTGAATTATGGACCGACAACTGAATGTTGCAAGCTCGGGGAAACCCTAAGCGGAAGTGCCACAGAAGTACCCAGCGGTACTACCGTGGACACTAGCGATACTACCGCTGGCAAGATGCTGAAAACACGACAGAAACATGGAAAAGCTCCAGAGAGGGGAAAGGAGGCTGTGGGTGTTGGAAATATGCCCTAGAGGCAATAATGAAATGGTTATTATTATGTTTCCTTGTTCATGATAATTTTCTATTGTTCATGCTATAATTGCATTAACCGGAAAATGTAATACATGTGTGAATACATAGACCACAACATGTCCCTAGTGAGCCTCTAGTTGACTAGCTCGTTGATAAATAGATGGTTATGCTTTTCTGACCATGGACATTGGATGTCGTTGATAACGGGATCACATCATTAGGAGAATGATGTGATGGACAAGACCCAATCCTAAGCATAGCACAAGATCGTGTAGTTCGTTTGCTAGAGCTTTTCTAATGTCAAGAATCATTTCCTTAGACCATGAGATGGTGCAACTCCCGGATGCCGTAGGAATGCTTTGGGTGTATCAAACGTCACAACGTAACTGGGTGACTATAAAGGTGCACTACAGGTATCTCCGAAAGTGTCTGCTGGGTTGGAATGAATCGAGACTAGGGTTTGTCACTCTGCATGACAGAGAGGTATCTCTGGGCCCACTCGGTAATGCATCATCATAATGAGCTCAATGTGACTAAGGAGTTAGTCACGGGATCATGTGTTACGGAAAGAGTAAAGAGACTTGCCGGTAACAAGATTGAACAAGGTATAGGGATGCGGACGATCGAATCTCGGGCAAGTAACATACCGATGGACAAAGGGAATTGTATACGGGATTGATTGAATCCCCGACATCGTGGTTCATCCAATGAGATCATTATGGAACATGTGGGAGCCAGTATGGGTATCCAGATACCGCTATTGGTTATTGGTCGGAGAGGTGTCTCGGTCATGTCTGCATGGTTCCCAGACCCGTAGGGTCTACACACTTAAGGTCTGGTGACGCTAGAGTTGTAATGGGAAATTGTATGTGGTTACCGAAAGTTGTTCGAAGTCCCGGATGAGATCCCGGATGTCACGAGGAGTTCCGGAATGGTCCGGAGGTTAAGATTTATATATGGGAAGTCCAGTTTCAGTCGCCGAAAAGTTTCGGGGGTTATCGGTATTGTACCGGGACCACCGAAAGGTGTCCCGGGGTCCATCGGGTGGGGCCACCTACCCCAGGGGACCAAGTGGGCTGAATATGGGTGGGAACCAGCCCCGTAGTGGGCTGGTGCGCCCCCCAAGGACCCAAGGCGCCTGGGTTGGAAACCCTAGGGGGTGGGGCGCCTCCCACCTGCTTGGGGGGCAAGTTTCCCCCTGGCCACTGCCCCCCCATCTAGATGGATCTAGGGGGCCGGCCCCTCTCCCCTTTCCCTATATATAGTGAGGTGGTGGGAGGGTAGCCGTACCCTTCCCCTGGCGCAGCCCTTCCCCCCTCCAACTCCTCCTCCTCCGTAGTGCTTAGCGAAGCTCTGCCGAAGAACCACGAGCTCCACCACTACGTCGTCGTGCTGCCGGAGTTCTCCCTCAACTTCTCTTCCCCCCTTGCTAGATCAAGAAGGAGGAGACGTCCCCAGGCAGTACGTGTGTTGTACACGGAGGCGCCGTCCATTCGGTGCTTGGATCGGGTCTTCCGCGATTTGAATCGCCGCGAGTACGACTCCATCAACCGCGTTCCTTGCAACGCTTCTGCTTAGCGATCTTCAAGGATATGAAGGTGCACTCCCTCTATCGTTGCTAGCATCTCCTAGATTGATCTTGGTGACAAGTAGGAAAATTTTAAATTATTACTACGTTACCTATTGGGGATATAACTACTGGGTATGAACCGCCCAGGAGGGCCCGGGTCATACCACTGGTGACTCATCAATGAAGATGGTGGGTCATAGCAAGCCTATTGATGGCCCAAGACCCAGAGGCGACTTGAGGCCCAAGAGGATGAACCGCCACATGTATAACTTGTATTGTAAGGCAAGCTTAGTTAGTCACCGAGCCGGACACGTTGTGTATGAGCCGGCCGGGACTCTGTAAGCCGCCGGGCATCAACCTGTGTATATAAAGGGGTGACCTGGCGACGGGTTAACTCAAGAAACAGGAGATCAAGAACAAGTTCAAACATATTCGCTGCCTAGTAATCGAAACCCAAGCAATACAATCCCAAACTGGAGTAGGCCTTTACCTCCACCGCGAGGGGTTGGACCAGTATAAACTCTCTGTGTCCTTTGTCCTGATTAACCCCTTTAAGCTAACCTAGTTGCGATGGCTCCATGACTAAGTCCTTTTGCTAGGACATCTGCCGTGTCAAGTCCACGACAGTTGGCACCCACCATGGGACCAGCGCACGATGGTTTCGAGTTCTTGAAGGGCAGCTTTGGAGGGATCAAGGGATACGCTGTGGGCTGGATGGCCAAGAGTCATCGCGGCAAACTCTACATCGACGATGCAGGATGGGGCCCCAAGGCTGGCTCAATTGAGTACGGGTATCGGGTCCCCTTTGGTGGAATCCACGTCTTCATCGCCAAGATCGGCGAATCGGGCCCTGAGCCGGACACCTGCACTGACATCATCGAGACGGCTCGGCGTGCATGACCCGCCAAGGTTCAACCCGCCGTGAAGCATGCCTTTGTTGGTTTCATCCATGGGGCGGAATTTGAGGAAGGATCTATGTCTGGTGGTAGGTGGCCATCTACTCTGATGGTGAATCGTCAACCGGTGAGACCAATTCAATGTATCAACCGCAGGACGGCCAGCTTGGGGGCTGTTCCGATGGCGACAGTATTCCGGATCCCTATGAGCCGCCGAACAGGGTTGCGATCTTCATGGCCGGTACACAGCCGGTGCTCGGCTCAACGACCACCGCAGCTATGACCTCCAGCTCAACGGCTGCGGTGACGACTGGTGCTAGCGGCTCTGCGCGCCTACCGGCTCAAGTTCTGACAGAGTTGCTGGAGGCTTTGGCAACTTTAATGGGGGTGGAGGTGACCCTGGACACTCAGGAACAACATAAGGTTGATGTGGCGAAGCTACGGGATGAGATAGCTCAAGCCAAGGAGGAGTTGGCGGCTAAAAATGCTAGGATGGCTACCGAGCGAGCTGCTTTGGCCGCTCAAGCACAATGGATTCAGGCAGAGTCTTTCCAGCTCACCTTGGATCAAAATGCTTCGAATGCCATCATGAGAAGGAGACACCAGAGTCACTTACCTCTGGTTTATGATGCGAGAAACCTCTTCAACACGCCTGGGGCAGGGACCAGTGACCCGCCTGTGGTAAACCGGGCGGTTGAGGCGCCTGTGACCGGAGCGTCGGATCAACTGCGTGTTGTGGATTCGCCTCGTTTGGGTATGACTCCGCCTCGGCATGTACCGACGCCACCGGGTCATTATTCTAACCCTTTGGAGAACATGATTGCTGCGGTGACGCGATTGGCGGCTCTCCCAGTTGAAGGCGAGTCTCCGGTAGAAATAGAGACACGGAGGGCCAGATAGCTTCTTCAAACATCCGTGGCTCAATAGGCGGCTTATTCATATAGTCGCGAACGGATTCTCTCAACCCCTCGACCAAGCCAGAGTTATAGCAGGCAGATTGACTCACCAGTAGTTTCCAGCAGTGAGCAACACCATAACCAGCCTCATAGGCATGCCCCGGCGCGCAGTGGTGTTGATGCCCAGACTTTGGTGGATTAGGGCAGGGCGCACCGGGAGGCGGAGCTGGTGGTTCAGCTAGCGGCTCAACAACAATCCCCGGTTTATCCATCGGCGTCTATGGAGGCATGAGTGACCTCTAGAACCCTAGGGGTGCCATGTTTAGTGCCGGCTCTACGCAACGAGCGTTTGCTCAAGGATTTCAAGGGCCCTCGTAAGGTACCTAATTACACAACGGATTAGCCCCCAGAGGCTTGGACCGAGAGCTATGAGATGGCTATGGAGATGTTGGATGTCAGTGATGATTCAGGTGCTAAGTATTTCACCATGATGTTGGATAGGTCGGCTCGTACTTGGTTGAAAGGGCTGCCCGCTAACTCCATTAGGTCATGGGCAGAGCTGAAAACACGTTTTATCCAGAATTTTAAAGACACATGCAAGCAACCCATGTCAATTCTGGATTTGGACTCTTGTGTCCAAGGTGAGGGTGAGTCGACAACCAATTGGGTGCACCGGATTTCGGCTATCATACACTCGTCGGACAGTATTACACTCGTCGGACAGTATCAATGCCGGTTCAACAGTCCTGATATTGGAGAAGAATTGTTGTTTCCTTCCCCTTAAGCAGAAACTGGGGCGGCTTAAACGCCATTGCAATGACACGGGGGAGCTCATGGCGGCTCTTGTCAAATATGCCGACTTTGATAGCACTAAAGACCCCGAATCTGATGAGGAGAAGGCTGGTAAGGGGAAGAAGAGTAGCAGTGCGAAGGGACATCAGCATAACACGACGGGTCACGGTGGCAACGGTAAATGCAAGGCTGAGGGCGGTTTATACTTTGTGGCCAACACCAATACGCGGAACAATAATCAGCGTCGGAAGGGAAAGCCGCCCTGGTTTGGCAGGCCAAAGTTCAACCTTGAGGCGATGATGAACCAGCCTCCCAAAGCATGGCCAGTCATCTGTGGAAGGATTGCTTCATCAAGAGGGAGTATAGGAACTCTAATTTTTTCCAGAACAATCATGGCCCGAACGACGGCTCAGGATACGGCTCTCACGGGCCTGGCTTTGGTGGTGGCGGCTCAAACTCTGGTTTCCAAGGTCAAGGCAATCAAGGTGGTTTAAATCAGCAGTCTGGTCAAGGGAATCAGCATCAGCAGTCTGGTTATCAGAGTAACCCGAAGCAGTTGAATAGTGGACAGTATCATGTGTTCACTACAAGTTTATGCAAACGAGACCAGAAGATTCATAAAAGGGCGGTGAACGTAGTTGAGCTGGTGATTCCCCGTTACTTGCGATGGTCTGAACATCCTATTCTTTGGAGCCGTGAGGATCACCCGCCCCGGGTTGACAATCTTGGTCAGTTGGCTTTGGTGGTTGCACCTCAGGTTGGAGGGTACAAGTTTACTAAGGTGCTCATGGACGGAGGCAGCAGCATCAATATCCTTTACTATGATACCTTCTGTCGTATGAATTTGACTGGCAAGTATCTTAAGTCGTCTAGTTTTCCATGGCGTGGTTCCCGGTAAGTTGGCGTATCCGGTGGGTAAGATAGCTTTGGAAGTGGCTTTTGGTGATGAGCATGATTACAGAGCAGAGACATTGACCTTTGAAGTGGTCAAGATCAAGAGCCCTTATCACGCTTTGTTTGGGCGGCCGACTTAAGCTAAGTTTATGGCGAGGCCTTGTTATATTTATCTACAACTTAAGATGACGGGTCATAAAGGTACCATCACAGTGCATAGGAACAGGAAGATAGCCTTGGAGTGTGAAGAGGGTGACGCCGCTTATGCTAAGTCTATTTGTTAAATAGAGGAGTTTAAGTTTTACAAAGATAATGTTGACCCAACAGATATGACACCTATGAAGAAGCCAACCACATAGCACGACCCCTTGTTGAAGTTTAAGTCGGCAGACGACACTAAGCTGGTTGACTTTGTTCCTGGCGACTCATCCAAGTAGTTCAGTATCAGTGCTAATTTGGATTCAAAATAGGAAAGCGTGCTCATCGAGTTCATCTGTGAGAACCAGGACATCTTTGCATGGAAGCCTTCAGACATGCCAGGTGTACCAAGGGAACACGCTAAGCACACTCTCAATATTGATCCAAAGTTTAAGCCGGTCAAACAATTTCTTCGTCGCTTTAATGAAGAGAGGCATAAGGCCATTGGTGAAGAAGTGGCCCGGCTCTTGGCAGCTGGATTCATGGTTGAAGTTTTTCATCCTGAATGGTTGGCTAACCCGGTGCTGGTACTTAATAAAAATGGTACTTGGTGCATGTGTGTGGATTACACAGACCTTAATAAAGCATGCCCGGCCGATCCTTTCACTCTCCCTTGTATTGACCAGATTATTGATGCTACAACGGGTTCTGAGCGTTTGAGTTTCTTGGATGCCTATTCAGGGTATCACCAGATCAAGATGGTAGTTAAGGACCAGGAGAAGACAACCTTCATTACTCCCTTTGGAGCCTTCTGCTATGTGTCTGCCTTTTGGGCTCAAGAGTGCCCAGGCGACTTACCAGCGGTGTGTTCAAAATTGCCTTCATGACCAGATTGGGCGCAATGTTCAATGTTCATGCTTATGTGGATGATATTGTGGTGAAATCCAGGAAGAAAGAGACCTTGATAGATGATTTGAAAGAGACCTTTGACAATCTCCGGGTCTATAAGATGATGCTTAACCCGGCCAAATGTGTCTTTGGTGTACCAGCAGGCAAACTCTTGGGTTTTCTGGTTTCTGAACGGGGCATTGAAGCTAACCCAGAGAAAATCAAGGCTATTACTTCCTTGGCTAAACCGGCGTGTATTAATGATGTTCACGTCCGTCGGGTCGTATTGCGGCTTTAAGCCGGTTGGGAGAAAAAGCTATCCCTTTGTACCAGATGATCAAGAAAACAGATCGCTTTGTCTGGAGTGATGCTGCTGATCAGGCGTTTGAAGCCCTGAAGAAATAGTTAGCTGAACCGCCGATCCTTGCTGCTCCTATTGATAAGGAGCCCTTGTTGTTATATGTGGCTACTAATTGCCGAGATGTCAGCGTGGCAATTGTTGTGGAAAGGAAGGAATCATGCAAGGAATACCTGGTTCAGCTGCCGGTTTATTATATCAGTGAGGTACTCATTGAATCCAAACAGAGATATCCACATCGGCAGAAACTAGTATATGGAGTGTTCATGGCCAGTCGTAAGTTAAAGCAGTATTTCCTTGGTCATCCCATCACTGTGGTGAGTTCTGCTCCCTTGGGGATATTATTCAAAACAGAGAAGCCATAGGTCGGGTAGCCAAATGGGCCATTGAGCTTGGACCCTATGGTTTGAAGTATATGCCTCAGACGACTATCAAGTCTCAAGCACTTGTGGATTTCATGAATGACTGGACTGAGCTGCAGATGCATGAGGAGAAGCCGGATAGCACATAGTGGACTATTCACTTTGATGGATCCAGACAGTTGGAAGGCTCGGGGGCTGTAGTTATTTTGACTTCCCCACGAGGTGATAAATTTTGTTATGTTTTAAGGTTGATGTTCCCTTGTACTAACAATGCAGCTGAGTATGAGGCCTTGCTCCATGGTCTTCGGATGGCTAAAGAGATGAATTTAAGGCAGGTGAGGTGTTTTGGCGACTCGGATTTGGTGGCTCAGCAAGTTTCAGGCACTTGGGATTCTAAGGATCCACTCATGGCGGCTTACCGCCGAGAGGTCGATGCTATTGCTGGTCATTTCAAAGGTTATCAACTGGAACATGTTGATCGCAGGAAAAATGAGGCGGCTGATGCTTTAAGCCGGCTAGGGTCCCAGCGTAAGCTGGTACCACCTAATGTTTTCCATGATATTCTGCATAATCCTTCAGTCAAATTGCCTACGGAGGGAGATCTTGCTATTCCTGACCCGGAGGCGCAGTTGGTGGCGGCTCTTCATGCTATTCCTGATTGGACAGTTCCATATTTGGCTTATATGACCCGGGGCGAGTTACGTGAGGATGAAACTTTGGCTAGGCAGATAACCCGACGGTCTAAGTCAACGACTATTGTCAATGGAGAGTTGCACCGCTGCAGTGTCACAGGGGTGTTTCAACATTGTGTTTCTCCTGAGGAAGGCCATGAGATTCTACGAGAGATTCATGAAGGAGATTGTGGTCATCATGTCGGTTCTAAGTCTCTCATGGCCAATGCGTTTCTTCATGGGTTTTATTGGCTAACGGCTCATGCTGATGCAGAGGATTTGGTCAGTAAATTCGATGGTTGTCAGAAATTTTCAAGACGAGCTCATGTGCCGACTCAAGAATTGAGGATGATTCCAATTACTTGGCTGTTTGCAGTCTGGGGCTTGATATGGTTGGACCTGTCAAAAGATCCAAGGATAAAAAGACCCACCTTTTGGTGGCAGTTGACAAATTTACAAAGTGGGTTGAGGCAGAGCCGGTCAGTAAGTGTGATGCGGAGACAGTGGTTCAATTCATCAAAAAGTTGATTTTCCGTTTTGGTTATCCCCACAGCATTATAACTGATAATGGTACTAATTAGTCCAAGGGTGCTGAAAGAATTCTGTCAACGAGAGGATATTCGTCTTGATGTATCATCAGTGGCTCACCCCCAGTCCAATGGCCAAGCTAAAAGAGCCAATCAAGAAATTTTGAGAGGCATCAAGCCCTGACTTATGGTCCCTTTGCAGAGGACGCCGGGTTGTTGGGTGGAGGAATTGCCCTTAGTACTATGGAGTATCAATACTACCCCCAACAGATCTACGGGTTACACGCCTTTCTTCATGGTCTACGGAGCAGAGGCGGTTCTCCCTAGTGACATCTGTCATGACTTGCCCCGTGTGGCGGCTTATGTTGAAGATGATAATGAAAAAAACACGTCAGGATGCTATTGACCTGTTGGATGAGGAGCATGACTTTGCGGCGGCTCATTCGGCGATTTACCAGCAAGATCTGCGTTGGTATCATAGCTGCCGGGTTAAAACCAGAACCTTCCAAGAAGGAGATTTGGTGCTCCGGCTTATCCAGGATCAAACTGACATGACAAGCTATCCCCACCTTGGGAAGGGCCTTTCGTGGTTAGCAAAAATCTCAACAACGGATCATACTACCTCATTGATGTTCGAGAGCACAAGGACTCACACAAATCTGAGGAGGAGACTCGTCGGCCGTGGAACATTTCTCATCTTCGGCCTTATTACACTTGAGCCACCGGCTCTTGTGATGTACATACTTCTATCAATGTATATATTATGATGAATATAATAAAGGCGGCATCCCTGATAATTCAGGGCCTCTGTCGTTTCATTTCTGAGAATATGAGTCTTTATTGTCACTTCATACGATCACTTGGGGGCTTCGTGCTTATTAAGCATAGCTATGATTACCCTCTTGATCCGGCTTGTACGCCATGATTACAAAATACTTGGGGGCTTCCTGCTCATTGAGCATAGCTATGATTACCCTACTATTCCGGCTTATACGCCTGGAATAAAATATTACTTGGGGGCTCCTTGTTAATGAACAAGAGCTATGTTATCCCTTGTAATAGGCTTGGACACCAGGTGTATTCACCAAAAATCCGGGTATCCTGCCTTTGTTTGCCTGCCACTCCGAAGAGTTAATCCTGGAATGACTCACTGTACTCTTGACAATCAATCTTATACAGACCCTGAATATGTCAAAGTTAAAACGATGATTGGTCATGTGAGGTCCGGCTTACAGGTTTGAATTAAGGTTTAACTCAGTGGCTGTGCAGCCCTTGAATGGCACTTGACATTGAGGCTTGGCAGCCTATGAATGCCTTGTTTTTCTGTTTTAAATTTGCTTTGAATATTTTTTGAGATTCATCTTTTGTTGCCATGTTGATATATGGTTGAAAACTGATTGGGGCCATGTCGCCTTACGGTTCATATATGAATATATCCGGAGTTTTATTAACCCGGCCTGGTTTTGGACTTTAAGTCGCCAGTGTGTGATGATTATGTGCTTAGAGTGCTGTGCTCTAAGCTTTGGGATGTTACCCCTTGATGCATGTGGCGTGATAAGCTGGCGGTATGAATAAATTGAAGAGGGCGTTGTGCTCTCGGTTTTTGGGCTGTTACCCTTACTGCATGACGTATGATAAGCCGGCAGTGCGAACAAATAGCACAGGTATGGCATTTATTCTATTGTGATTATATGAGGTTTTTTGATAAACCGGCCCTGGTTATGGACTATTTAGTCATCAGTGGTTTCTTATATGGGGTATTGTGACCCGCCTTGGGGTAAACTGCCAGGGCACTTGTTATCTACTTATGTGCAAGGAAAAATGATAATCATGGTCTGCATAATTGATGATATTATAAGCATAAGTGGCAGATCTTCAAATGATAGATCGGCTGTGTCATGCAAATAAACACGCACGATGACGTGATAGATCAAGATTGTTTAACTAGCCTATTACAAGGCATCTGATGGCCCAAAGGGATATGTGTTTTTGAGACATAGCATCCAAATGCTATGGCTGGTAAACCGGCTCATGAATTAAGACTACTAATCTTGGCGGGTCGAAGCCTCCGGGTCATCCTGCGCTTCTTCTTCTTCATCTCCTTGATTATCCATTGGCTGGAAGTCAGGCGTAGCCCAGTTGATACCGGTCAAAGCTCTAAACATAGCCTCGTCATCTATAGGACTTGATGGATCAATATCCGATGGGATTACGAGTCGGCGGGATGAGATGCACCTCCTGATGAACCGGCGCCTTCACCTTCTTGTTCTCAGCGTCATAAGCTGCTTGACATTGGGATAGACCTGTTTCTTCGGCCAGCTTCTTGCTACTGGATGCATTTCCCTTGATATCTTGGAAAAATCATCAGCGGTGAAGGGAGACCCGTCTTCTTTAACACTGGGGTAGCCATTGGCTAAATCTTCTGGATCAAGATCTGCTTGCCATGCCTTTGCCCGACTTAGGGCAGTCATGCATGGCGCCGGCTCTGGCGGCTGATCGCTTTAACTCTTCAATTCTTTGGGGCAGTACCGATAGCTTTTATCTCCTTGATGAGGGAGGGCGGCTGTTTCTTATGAATAGCAGCAACAATTGTTCATTGAGCCCAAGTGTATAGTTGTTCTACCGGAGTATAAACAACTTTAAGCTTGATACGCATGTCTGAACCCAATTTGGCGCTTCGGGAGCCTACATCAGTAAAATTATTGGTAAATCGGCAGATGATTATGATATACTGTTGGTGCAAAGGAAAGTATTTTTTTACTTACCGAAGATGGGTGATGTCATGCTATTGATTTGATGCCTTAAACCGGGCAACTCGTCAGTTACCGGTTTAAGGGCTGCATCGGCATCCTCCAATCTTTCTAATAAAGCTGCCCTCTCAGTCTCCCAGCCGGTTCTATCAGCACTGAAGCTCTGTTTCAACTGCTCAATGTTTTCCAATGCAGTCTTCAGCTCTGATCTGGCTTTTGAAGTCTCATATTGTTGAGTTTGAATATTGGCACTCAGTTCTTTGACTTGGAATTCCTTCTCATTTAGTTCAGCCTGTGACATGAACAACATGGAAGGTATTATGATTATGATTATTTTTAAGTCCCAACCACAATACAAGTATTTTCCTTGGCACTTGGGGGCTAATGCCTATCGCTCTTTTCAAGACAGGTTTATATGATGACCCGGGCAAAATGATGTGATCCCGCTTATAAAGCTACATGCTTGGATTTTGTTTTCAGCCATGGTAATAAGTCCCGTCTTATTCATACTGATTAAACCGGCCCTTGGGGGCTACAGGTGCAAAGTTGATCACTGCTAATTGAAGTCCCGGCTTAACTTGATAGTTTAAGCCGGTCCTTGGGGGCTACTAGTTTGATCTTAACATATTTATGGCTATCTAAAAGTCTACAATACATTCAATGCTATCATATTCTATAGACTTGGTGGCTGATAGAGGTATATTTATGAAGATGATTGTGCTAGATTATCTCAAAGCGCTCCTTCATCAAGTTGACCAAGCCAGCTTCAAAGTCACGGCTGGTGTGAAGGCGGTTCAAGTAACCAGAATGAATTTCTTGAGCACTAAATTGAGAATAGCTTTCCAAGTCAACTTTCCATTTGCCCTTGTCAACAGCAGAGAAATCCTCCTTGGCCCTGTGTTTGGACAGGGCAATGGGGTTGACTGGGGCCTGATAACTCGTCCCAGTAATCATTATATCATCAGATTCCTGAGCCGACTGAGTAGGACTGGGCGGTTTATCATTTTCTGGATTGGCATCCATGGCATCTTGGGTAACGGGTTGGTCTTCTAGAGGAGGATCATCCATAACAGCTTCTGACACTTGATGCAAAGTCTCAGTTGTGGCATGTTGTTCCCGATCGATATTTTTGGGCTCTTCAGCCGGTCAATTTTCCGAATTTTGCCGGGCTTTGCCATAGCACTGAAAAGGAAGCATAACACAGAGTTAATATGACAATTAAGTGCATGATTCAAAGTGGATAGATTTAATATTCTCACCCAGGCACAGTCTTGAAAGCCGGGATTTGAGTCCCAGTCGAGTCGCTGGAGGAGGAATGAGATGTTCCCTGATAGTTTGAATCAGACGGATTAAGAGGTTGTCGAAAAAGACCCGCCTTGGGATAAGATAAGTCGGAAATATTTGAAACCTCCGGTCGACGCTTGCGAGGTGCTGGGGTGTTTGGTAAGCTGGAGGAAAGAATTTTGCCGCCGCTGTTTAGGGTTGTGCGGCGATCTTCATGTTGCTGCTTCTTCAAAAGGAAGTTGGGATCCAAATAAGCTAAAGGATGGGAAAATCTTACTTTCCAGCTTGCTTGACGAATTTTCTGTCTTGGCAGAGGTTCAAAGTCGGAGGAAAGGATAGTTACCTCTTCAGCATTGGCTTGGCTTGCCTCCACATCATCCAGATAGTGATCATTATCAATAAGATGTACAAAAAATGAGCCAAGGGAGTCAAGTGTTTCCTCCGACTCATCATTATCGTCCAAGTCAAATAGCTCGGAAGGATTGGATTTCTTCTTGGCTGGCTTTTTAATAGCCTTGGTCTTTGTCCGAGGCTTCTTGGTCGGCTTATCCTGCAGCTTCTTGGTCCAAAAGGTGAATCATCTTGCAAAACATTAAAATGGGTATGAAAAGGCAATCTAAGTGAAGATATGATTCAATTACGAAATTGGTTGAAAGCTTACAACTGGCGGTTTGTTGAGAACATAGAAGGGATTTAACCCGACTTTACTGCAGTCTTCCAAGCTCTCATTTAACAGAGATTTGGTCATATTATTGATGTCTTCGTCAGTTAACTCAATCTGACAGTGGCATTGAGGATCTTTTAACTCACCGGTGTACTCGCACATTAGGCCAGGACGGCGGCTTAAAGGCAAGATTCTCCAGGCGACCCAGCATCAAATAAGATCAATTCTAGTTAAGCTGTTCGCCATCAAGGCTCGGATCTGTGAAAAGATTGGCATATACTTCTTCCGCTCTGTTGTGCTAATCCGGTCTGGAAGAGGGTGCCTGTTGCTAAGCCGGCTGGCGCGATAACTCGGCAAAGGATTTTTCCCTTCTGGAGAAGTATCTTTGCAATAAAACCAGGTTTGGTTCCAGTCTTTGGGATGACTGGGCAGAGTGGCGGCTGGGAAAGTGGCTTCTCTCCGTCGCTGTATGGAAATACCGCCTAGCTCTAGGCTGGGCCCGTCTGTAAATTCATTCTGCCGGTTTAAGTAATAAAAATCCCTGAATAGTTCTACGGTGGGCTCCTGTTGAAGGTACACCTTGCAGAATCCTTCGAAGTTGCAGATATTTGACACGGAATTTGGTCCGATGTCTTGTGCATGGAGTTTGAAGAAATGCAAAACGTCACGAAAGAATTTTGAGCCGGGAGGGCTGAAGGCCCGAAGCATATGATCAGTGAAAGTAATAACTTCACGATCCTTGGGCTCAGGAGGAGTTTCAGTGCCTGGGACCCTCCAATGAATGACACCTTCTTTAGCCAAGACACATGTTTGAACATATTCGTTCAAATCTTCTTCGGTGACACGGGAAAGGACCTAGTTGCAAGAAGTGACAGTTTTTCCCATTTTGAGATAAAAAGGCCTAAAATAAAAAGATATTGCCAGTTTAAGATCAAACTAATAAGCCGAGCGAATGATTCAAAAGTACAATGCTATAAAGGACCAATGTGTTAAGCCGGAAGATGACACTGAAGTGCGTGGATATTCATATTTATGGCTTAAAAGGGGACTAATGGTGCCTATTGGGTTAAGAATTATGTTGTTTAAGCTGGCCAGAGTTTAAAGGTCAAGTATGTTGTGCAGAATCAGATTATGAAGGTGAATAAGCAAGTATGGTTAAACCGGAGAACATTGCCGGGTTATACAAGTGATGAAGCATATTATGGCGGCTTAAACGGGGTCTAATGTTGTATGGCGGGTCACGATTTATGATATAAGCCGCCATGGCAGTTATGATACTTCAAATTTATCAGTGAAAATTTGGCTAAGTGATGGACAAACAGATTTCAAAGAATGGAGCTATAATTTTGGATCTACAACAGTTCAGAAAAGGCAGTAAATTCTAAACCTAAGGTGGCAGCAGCAGAAAAGTTTGTGTGCTCCGATGAGATTTTCTATGGAGAGGAGATATTATAATGTTGAAAACGAATGCTAAACTACTACCACACAAGTTTCATGCTATGATCAGATTAAGGAAGCTACTCGAGCTAAGGAAGAAAATGAAGAACGACGAAGAACACCGATGAACAGAGCAAACCCTAATGCAGATCTAAGAATTGGGGAGATAAGACTTACGGATGCTGATGAGCAGCGGTCGCGTGCCGACGTTCTCTGGTTCGGTTAGGGTGATGCAGTGGCCTGAGTTGACACAGTGGACGGAGGTCGATGGCGGCGGAGCTCGAGTGCAGGCACGCTTTTGCGAAGGAGGAAGATGAAGACGAGGAGGCGAGGGGGAAAAACAAAAAGACCCCCATCCTTATTTATAAGAGGATGGATGCAAGGCAGGCGCGGGAATTGAGGAGGCCGAAATCATCATGTGGCTAAATGGACGCCTCGATTTTTGGGATCTTCATTAATATAAGGATCAGTTAAGATGGGCTTTGTGCGAAATTAATGCGAAATGACATCATGGCGGGTTAAGAAGATTCTGTGAGCTGACGTTATGGTGGGTTACAACAAAATTTATTAAACGAACGATGCAAAATTTTGACAAGTCAGGTATTGAAGATTGATGTGAACAAGTTCAAATCAACCTGGGGCCTAATGTTGGGGATATAACTACTGGGTATGAACCGCCCAGGAGGGGCCGGGTCATACCACTGGCGACTCATCAATGAAGATGGCGGGTCATAGCAAGCCTATTGACGACCCAAGGCCCAGAGGCGACTTGAGGCCCAAGAGGATGAACCGCCACATGTATAACTTGTATTGTAAGGCAAGCTTAGTTAGTCACCGAGCCGGACACGTTGTGTATGAGCCGGCCGGGACTCTGTAAGCCGCCGGGCATCAACCTGTGTATATAACGGGGTGACCTGGCGGCGGGTTAACTCAAGAAACAAGATATCAAGAACTAGGTCAAGCGTATTCGGTCCCTAGTAATCGAAACCCAAGCAATACAATCCCAAACTGGAGTAGGCCTTTACCTCCACCACGAGGGGTTGAACCAGTATAAACTCTCTGTGTCCTTTGTCCCGATTAACCCCTTTAAGCTAACCTAGTTGCGATGGCTCCACGACTAAGTCCTTTTGCTAGGACATCTGCCGTGTCAAGTCCATGACATTACCCAACAGTGGCATCATGAGCTAATTCTATGCATAGATTCTATGCACGAGTAGAACACAAGTAGTTGTGGGCGATGATTTGGTCAATTTTCTTGCCATTACTAGTCCTATCTTGATTCGGCGACATTGTGGATGAAGCGGCCCGGACCGACCTTACACGTACACTTACGTGAGACAGGTTCCACCAACCGACATGCACTTGTTGCATAAGGTGGCTAGCGGGTGTCTGTGTCTCCCACTTTAGTCGGATCAGATTCGATGAAGAGGGTCCTTATGAAGGGTAAATAACAATTGGCATATCACCGTTGTGGCTTTTACGTAGGTAAGAAACGTTCTTACTACAAACCCATAGCAAACACGTAAAACATGCAACAACAATTAGAGGACGTCTAACTTGTTTTTGCAGGGTATGCTATGTGATGTGATATGGCCAAAAGGATGTGATGAATTATATATGTGATGTATGAGATTGATCATGTTCTTGTAATAGGAATCACGACTTGCATGTCGATGAGTATGACAACCGGCAGGAGCCATAGGAGTTGTCTCAATTTATTGTATGACCTGCGAGTCAATATAAACGCCATGTAATTACTTTACTTTATTGCTAACCGTTATCCAAAGCAGTAGAAGTATTAGTTGGCAAGACAACTTCATGAAGACACGATGATGGAGATCATGATGATGGAAATCATGATGTCATGCCGGTGACGATGGTGATCATGCCGCGCCTCAAAGATGGAGATCAAAGGCGCAAGATGATATTGGCCATATCATGTCACTTTATGATTTTTATGTGATGTTTATCATGTTTAAATCTTATTTGCTTAGAACGACGGTAGCATAAATAAGATGATCCCTCACAAAAATATCAAGAAATGTGTTCCCCTAAAGTGTGCACCGTTGTGAAGGTTCGTTGTTTCGAAGTACCACGTGATGATCGGTTGTGATAGATTCTAATGTCCACATACAACGGGTGTAAGCCAGATTTACACATGCGAAACACTTAGGTTGACTTGACGAGCGTAGCATGTACAGACATGGCCTCGGAACACGAGAGACCGAAAGGTCGAACATTAGTTGTATAGTAGATGCGATCAACATGGAGATGTTCACCATTGATGACTAGTCCATCTCACGTGATGATTGGACACGGCCTAATCGATTTGGATCATGTATCACTTAGATGACCAGAGGGATTTCTATCTGAGTGGGAGATCATTAAATAATTTGATTGGATGGACTTAATTATCAAGAACTAGTCTAAAAATTGTCTTTACAATCTATCTTGTAGATCCAATGGCCCACGCTAATGTTGCCCTCAACTTCAACGCGTTCCTGGAGAAAACCAAGCTGAAAGACGATGGAAGCAACCATACGGACTGGGTCCGTAACTTGACGATCATCCTCAGTTTCCAAGAAAGCATATTTCCTTGAAGCACCTCTAGGTGACGCACCCATTTTCTCAGCAACACAAGACGTTATGAATGCCTGGCAGTCGCGTAGTGATGATTACTCCCTGATTCAATGCGGCATGCTTTACAGCTTAGAATCGGGGCTCCAAAAGCGTTTTGAGCAACACGAAGCATATGAGATGTTCCAAGAGCTAAAAATGGTTTTCAAAGCTCATGCCCGTTTCGAGAGATATGAAGTCTCCGACAAGTTCTACAGTTGTAAGATGGAGGAAAATAGTTCTGTTAGCGAGCATATACTCAAAATGTCTGGGTTGCACAACCGCTTGTCTCAGCTGGGAGTTAATCTTCCAGATGACTCGGTCATTGACAGAATCCTCCAGTCGTTTCCACCTAGCTACAAGAGCTTTGTGATGAACTACAATATGCAAGGGATGGAGAAGTCCATTCCTGAGTTATATTTGATGCTGAAATCAGCGGAGGTGGAGATCAAAAAGGAACATCAAGTGTTGATGGTGAATAAGACCACTAGTTTCAAGAAAGGCAAGGGTAAGAAGAACTTCAAGAAGGACGACAAGGGAGTTGCCGCGCCCAGTAAGTCAGCTGTCGGGAAGAAGCCCAAGAATGGACCCAAGCCTGAGACTGAGTACTTTTATTGCAAAAGAAATGGTCACTGGAAGCAGAACTGCCCCAAGTACTTAGTGGATAAGAAGGCCGGCAACGCCAAAGGTATATATGATATACATGTTATTGATGTGTACCTTACCAACGCTCATAGTAGCTCCTGGGTATTTGATACTGGTGCGGTTGCTCACATTTGTAACTCAAAACATGAGCTACAGAATAAGCGGAGAGTGGCAAAGGACGAGGTGACAATGCGCGTTGGGAATGGTTCCAAGGTCGATGTGATCGCCGTCGGCACGCTACCTCTACATCTACCTTCGGGATTAGTTTTAAACCTCAATAATTGTTATTTAGTGCCAGCTTTGAGCATGAACAGTGTATCCGGATCTCGTTTAATGCGAGATGGCTACTCATTTAAATCCGAGAATAATGGTTGTTCTATTTATATGAGAGATATGTTTTATGGTCATGCCCCGCTGGTCAATGGTTTCTTTTTATTGAATCTCGAACATGATGTTACACATATTCATAGTGTGAATGCCAAAAGATGTAAGGTTGATAATGATAGTCCCACATACTTGTGGCACTGCCGCCTTGGTCACATTGGTGTCAAACACATGAAGAAACTCCATGCAGATGGACTTTTGGAGTCTCTTGATTATGAATCATTTGACACGTGCGAACCATGCCTCATGGGCAAAATGACCAAGACTCCATTCTCCGGAACAATGGAGCGAGCAACCAACTTGTTGGAAATAATACATACTTATGTATGCGGTCCAATGAGCGTTGAGGCTCACGGTGGCTATCGTTATGTTCTCACCCTCACTGATGACTTAAGTAGGTATGGGTATGTCTACTTAATGAAACACAAGTCTGAGACCTTTGAAAAGTTCAAGGAATTTCAGAGCGAGGTAGAGAATCAACGTGACAGGAAAATAAAGTTCTTACGATCAGGTCATGGAGGAGAATACTTGAGTCACGAGTTTGGCACGCACTTAAGGAGATGTGGAATTGTTTCACAACTCACGCCGCCTGGAACACCTCTGCGTAATGGTGTGTCCAAACATCGTAATCGCACTCTATTGGATATGGTGCAACCTATGATGTTTCTTACCAATCTACCGCTATCATTTTGGGGTTATGCTTTAGAGACTGCCGCATTCACTTTAAACAGGGCACTGTCTAAATCCGTTGAGACGACACCATATGAATTATGGTTTGGGAAGAAACCTAAGATGTCGTTTCTGAAAGTTTGGGGATGCGATGCTTATGTCAAGAAACTTCAACCTGAAAAGCTCAAACCCAAATCGGATATGTGCATCTTCATAGGATACCCTAAGGAAACTATTGGGTATACCTTCTACCTCAGATCCGAAGGCAAGATCTTTGTTGCCAAGAATGGATCCTTTCTGGAGAAAGAGTTTCTCTCGAAAGAAGTAAGTGGGAGGAAAGTAGAACTTGATGAGGTACCCCCTCTTGAACCGGAGAGTAACGCAGCTCAGGAAGATGTTTCTATGGTGCCTGCACCGACTAGAGAGGAAGTTAATGATGATGATCATGAAACTTCGGGTCAAGTTGCTACTGAACTTTGTAGGTCCACAAGGACACGTTCCGCACCAGGGTGGTACAGCAACCCTATCTTGGAAATCATGTTGTTAGCCAACGGTGAACCTTCGAACTATGAAGAAGCGATGGCAGGCCCGGATTCCAACAAGTGGCTTGAAGCCATGAAATCCGAGATAGGATCCATGTATGAAAACAAAGTATGGACTTTGGTGAACTTGCCTGATGATCGGCAAGCCATAGAGAATAAGTGGTTCTTTAAGAAGAAGACTGACGCGGATGGTAATGTGACCATCTATAAGGCTTGGCTTGTCGCTAAGGGTTATCGACAAGTTCAAGGATTTGACTACGATGAGACCTTCTCACCCGTAGCAAAGCTGAAGTCCGTCCGAATCATGTTAGCAATTGCCACATTCTATGATTATGAGATCTGGCAAATGGACGTCAAAACGACATTCCTTAATGGTTTCCTTAAGGAAGAATTGTATATGATGCAGCCGGAAGGTTTTGTCGATCCTAAGAATGCTGACAATGTATGCAAGCTCCAGCGCTCCATCTATGGGCTGGTGCAAGCATCTCAGAGTTGGAACATTTGCTTTGATAAAATGATCAAAGCGTTTGGGTTTATACAGACTTATGGAGAAACCTGTATTTACAAGAAAGTGAGTGGGGGCTCTATAGCATTTCTCATATTATATGTGGATGACATACTGTTGATGGGAAATGATAGAGAACTTTTGGAAAGCATAAAGCCCTACTTGAATAAGTGTTTTTCAATGAAGGACCTTGGAGAAGCTGCTTACATATTAGGCATCAAGATCTATAGAGATAAATTGAGACGCCTCATTGGTCTTTCACAAATCACATACCTCGTCAAGATATTGAAGAAGTTCAATATGGATCAGTGCAAGCAGGGGTTCTTGCCTGTATTGCAAGGTGTGAGATTGAGCACAGCTCAACGCCCGATCTCGGCAGAAGAAAGAGAAAAGATGAGTGTCACCCCCTATGCCTCGGCCATAGGCTCTATTATGTATGCCATGATGTGTACCAGACCTGATGTGAACCTAGCCATAAGTTTGGTAGGGAGGTACCAAAGTGATCGCGGTATGGAACACTGGACAACGGTCAAGAATATCCTGAAGTACCTGAAAAGGACTAAGGATATGTTTCTCATTTATGGAGGTGCTGAAGAGCTCGTCGTAAAGGGTTACGTCGACGCTAGCTTCGATACAGATTTGGATGACTCCAAGTCACAAACCGAATACGTGTATATTTTGAATGGTGGGGCAGTCAGCTGGTGCAGTTGCAAGCAAAGCTTGATGGCGGGATCTACATGTGAAACGGAGTACATAGCTGCTTCGGAAGCAGCTCAGGAAGGAGTCTGGATGAAGGAGTTTATCACCGACCTAGGAGTGATTCCCAATGCGTCGGGCCCGATGACTCTCTTCTATGACAACACTAGAGCTATTGCCATTGCCAAGGAGCCCAGGTTCCACAAGAAGACCAAGCACATCAAGCGCCGCTTCAACTCCATTCGTGAATATATTCATGATGGAGACATAGATATTTGTAAAGTACATACGGATCTGAACATCACATATCCGTTGACTAAACCTCTTCCACGAGCAAAACATGATCAGCACCAGAACTCTATGGGTGTTCGATTCATCACAATGTAACTAGATTATTGTCTCTAGTGCAAGTGGGAGACCGTTGGAAATATGCCCTAGAGGCAACAATAAAATGGTTATTATTATATTTCCTTGTTCATGATAATTGTCTATTGTTCATGCTATAATTGTTTTAACCGGAAACCGTAATTCATGTGTGAATACATAGACCACAACATGTCCCTAGTGAGCCTCTAGTTTACTAGCTCGTTGATCAATAGATGGTTATGCTTTCCTGACCATGGACATTGGATGTCGTTGATAACGGGATCACATCATTAGGAGAATGATGTGGTGGACAAGACCCAATCCTAAGCATAGCACAAGATCGTCTAGTTCGTTTGCTAGAGCTTTTCTAATGTCAAGTATCATTTCCTTAGACCATGAGATTGTGCAACTCCCGGATGCCGTAGGAATGCTTTGGGTGTCACAACATAACTGGGTGACTATAAAGGTGCACCACAGGTATCTCCGAAAGTGTATGTTGGGTTGGCAGGAATCGAGAATGGGATTTGTCACTCCGTATGACGGAGAGGTATCTCTGGGCCTACTCGATAATGCATCATCATAATGAGCTCAATGTGACTAAGGAGTTAGTCATGGGATCATGTGTTACAGAATGAGTAAAGAGACTTGCCGGTAACGAGATTGAACAAGGTATAGGGATGCCGACAATCGAATCTCAGACAAGTAACATACCGATGGGCAAAGGGAATTGTATATGGGATTGATTAAATCCCCGACATCATGGTTCCTCCGATGAGATCATCATGGAACATGTGGGAGCCAGTATGGGTATCCAGATCCCGCTATTGGTTATTGGCCGGAAAGGTGTCTCGGTCATGTCTGCATGGTTCCCGAACCCGTAGGGTCTACACACTTAAGGTTCGGTGACGCTAGAGTTGCAATGGGAAATTGTATGTGGTTACCAAAAGTTGTTCGGAGTCCCGGATGAGATCCCAGACGTCACAGCAAGGAGTTCCGAAATGGTCCGGAGGTGAAGATTTATATATGGGAAGTCCAGTTTCAGTCGCCGAAAAGTTTTGGCGGTTATCGATATTGTACCAGGACCACCGAAAGGTGTCCGGGGGTCCACCGGGTGGGGCCACCTACCCCGGGGGACCAAGTGGGCTGAATATGTGTGGGAACCAGCCCCATAGTGGGCTGGTGCCCCCCAAGGGCCCAAGGCGCCTAGGGTTGGAAACCCTAGGGGTGGGGGCGCCTCCCACCTGCTTGGGGGGCAAGTTTCCCCCTGGCCGCCCCCCCCATCTAGATGGATCTAGGGGGCCGGCCCCCTCTCCCCTTACCCATATATATAGTGAGGGGGTGAGAGGGCATCCATACCCTTCCCCTGGCGCAGCCCTTCCCCCCTCCAACTCCTCCTCCTCCGTAGTGCTTAGCGAAGCTTTGCCGGAGAACCACGAGCTCCATCACCAAGCCGTCGTGCTGCCGGAGTTCTCCCTCAACTTCTCCTTCCCCCTTGCTGGATCAAGAAGGAGGAGACGTCCCTGGGCTGTACGTATGTTGAACGCGGAGGCGCTGTCCGTTCGGCGCTTGGATCGGGTCTTCCGCGATTTGAATCGCCGCGAGTACGACTCCATCAACCGCATTCCTTGCAACGCTTCCGCTTAGCGATCTTCAAGGGTATGAAGATGCACTCCCTCTCTCGTTTCTAGCATCTCCTAGATTGATCATGGTGACACGTAGGAAAATTTTGAATTATTACTATGTTACCCAACAGTGGGTGCATATGGGGCGGTGTACGTGTTGATTCCACCCATTCCTTTCCGAAGCGGACCCCCTCTTAATAGTACGGCTTTCCTATGACTCAAATCCAACGAAAAGAAACATAGAGAACCGCCGTCTTCGAAAGGCTCAGAGGGGCATCGAATCATCTAGTGCCTAGACATGAGATATCTGAAATGCTCAATGCACATGATTAGTCCACATATGCATTGTCATCAATCACCAAAACCACTTAGGGAGAAATATGCCCTTACAATCTCCCCCTTTTTGGTGGACAATACGGGATTTGCACATAGAGATATATAATGAGCATAAGCAAACCCAAAAATCTATAAAATATAAACAAGGCCCCCCTAGATGTGTGCATTGCATAGATGTGCTTTGGACTGCACAACACACACACTAGGATCAACACTCACCCTATATTTTATAGACCAGGCAGTCCTTGCAACAATATAAGGGACACTTAAGCAAGGAAACTAATAAGGCAAATGAGCATAAACTCACGCACATAGGGACATAGTAAGTATAACCAGGGTAGCATATGTCTTACACCATATGATAGAGACTCACACCAAACCAAAGCAAGCGAAGGAAAAGAGTTCACAAGCAGAAACACAGAAGCAACAAGAACCTCTCCCCCTTTGGCATCGAGACACCAAAAGGGGCAAAGACTGACATAACGCAACTCCAGATGGCACAAGTCTCCTCCCATGGACTCGTTAGACTCCTCAGAATCAGACCCATCAGCAGAATCCTCCTCAGACTCGTCGGTCTCCTCCTCGATCGCCTTATCCTGAGCTGGAGCAAATGTAGCAGCATTGGACTCATCCGAGTCCGTCCAGTGAGAGTGCGAAGAAATCCACTTGTCCTCCGGAGTGATCCGGTCCTCGGAGCCATCCTGAACTGGGATCTCAAGCTTCCTCATGATAGCCTTCCTCTCCCGATGAGCCTTCTTGGCATCCACATGTGCCAAGTACATCTTGTGCCGAACATCAGTCTGAAGGCAAAAGAGCTTCTTCACCTTCTGCTTGAGCTTAGCCGCCCAACCTGACTGACCAGAAGAATGCTCTGTGCCGGGAGCAAGACCACCATCATCACCCTGATCCTCTCCATAAGTAGAAGACACGGTCACCTCAGGACGAGTAGTATAGGCCCAAAGCTCCTTCTGACGCAAGTTGAGGACGTCATGAGGAGTCAAGGGTCCAGTCTCAAGAGGCACACCAGGGGAAGTGGAGCTCCAGGTAGTCTGGATCAACTTGAAGATGAAGGGAGCATAAATTGGGAAATGATCTCCATAGGTAGCATTCACTAGCTCCTTCGACATGACATGAGAGACATCCAAGACCGCGTTCGTGCCCTTCTCAGAGTGGCACAATAGTAGCATATCCACAAGGTGCCCATGCACCATGTCCAAGTTGCCAATGCGAGGAAAGAGAGTGTGTCGGAAGATGCGATGCATAATGTCAAAGAATGGCTTCAGCTCCTTCTTGACTCCTTTCTCTGTCTTAGTGATAATCATATGAGGCTTCAGCTCATCCTTGTGAGTAGGCCCCCTCATGGTGAGGACGAAGGCCAAGAGGCTTCCTCAACCCCTTGTTAGGATATCCTAGAAGCGCCACAAGAGCACCCCAAGTGGTGCGCAACTGCCTGTTATTGGTCATCCAGATCAAAGTGTGCTCTGTGTTTGTGCTGTACCATATGGTTGCAAAGAATTGTGCAACCAACTCTGCATTGAAATCATAGTTGAAGGTCATGAGAGGCACGATGTTGAGCTGATCACAGAGGGCACGAGCTTCTCCAAAGTATGCCTGGTACTTCTTCATGTGATCCAGGTTGATTGACTTGGTCTTCACAAACATGTTCTTTCTTCCCTTGATCCGATCAAAGTACACAAGTGATTGGTCCTTGTTCCAAAACGGTGATCCAACAAGAGAAGGGTCCTAAGGAAGGAGGTAGGGGTTTTTCTCACGGTATTGCCAATACTCGTTTTGCTGCAATTCAGTAGCCGTCTTGACCGGTTCCTTCTTCTTCTTGCGAGCAACGATTGACTTGACATTGGATTTTCCCTTGTTCCTGGCAGACTGACGACAAGCAGGCGGTGGTGTGGGGGCAACCTCTTCTTCATCTTCAGAATACACAATTCTGGCCTGATAGGTGCGCCCACGCTTGGATGGGGGATTCGCATTCTTGCGACGAACCTTGGAGCTACTACCACCTGGAGAGACACAAAACCGCAAGGGAAAGCATGAATACAAACTATGCATAAGCCAGGAAGAAACAAATGTGAGAAAGGAGGGCTTAGGTGAGAGCATTCTGGAATTTGAGGCCTCGAGTGGTAGAACCGTGGAACTGGGGCGGTAGTACCGCTCTGGGAACGGACGCATGAACTCCCCAGATCCGGTAGTACCGGACGTCACAAATTCAAAAATGCTCAACTAAAACTTCAATCCTCCTATCTAGCAGTCATCCAACGTCCTACTCAAGCCCCGATTTAGCCAGAAATCAAGAAACCAGCATGCATTGCCCTAGAAACCTAGATTCAAAGGATAGAACCATAGGAGCAACGAATGGGGGAAATACCGGGTTCCATGGCGAGAGGAGGTGGTTGGGAAGGATTCCACCGGACGGAATCATTGAAGGCGGCACGGAATCGGCCAACCGGAGCGGCGGCCGGGCTGTTCTTCGTTGCCTGAGAGAGAGAGAGAGAGAGAGAGAGAGAGAGAGAGAGAGAGAGAGAGAGAGAGAGAGAGAGAGAGAGAGAGAGAGAGAGAGAGAGAGAGAGACGTGGGGAGGGAGAGATGTGGGGAGGGAGAGTGAAAGGGTATGGGGTAGTTAGAACTCCCCCTTCCCGATACTTACCCCCACAACATCCCGCTAAGCGGTAGTACCGCTCCCTCACAGCGGTAGTACCGCCGGCAGGGAGACAGAACAACCCAGAAAAAGAAAAATGGCTTATGCATGACTAGGGTGGTTGAAGCATAGAGATAGGCTTGGGATGGAGACTCAAAAAGGACAACACAGGGAAAAGATACTCCAAGTTTGAAAAACCAATAAACCAAGAGCAATTTGGAGTAACTCAAATCACAAAGAACACCCTAAGGAAACTACTTGAACAAACACCTCTCAAAGGAGGGCGGTGGTCGAGGCCACCTATGTTTGAGTCAATTGGTATGGCACCGTGAAGATTTTAACCTTGGGCCCATCACCAAAACTCGTCTTTGACGCACAAGTACCATCAATAATGGCAAATGTGAAAGATTTGATCAATTTATGCATAATGGGAGGAGGAAGAGTTCATTGAGAGAACAACACTCTACCTATGTCCATGCCTACACCTAAACAAGACATCAAGATGAGTATGGTGGGGTGTGCAAAGGTTCAAGCCACATTGCTCAAATCAATGATATTTAGCTCATGCCTTAACTCACGAAATCTTGCTTCATCCAAGGGCTTCTTGAAAATATCTGCAACGTTATCATGAGTGTTGACATAGTTGAGCTCGATCTCCCCTCACCTAATGTGATACCGGATGAAGTGATGCCGAATCTCAATATGCTTCGTCTTGAAGTGTTGTATCGGGTTGAGAGAAATCTTGATGGCACCTTCATTGTCACACCAAAGAGGCACTTTGTCACAAATGACACCATACCTTTAAAGTTTGCCTCATCCATAGAAGTTGAGCACAAAAACTACCGGCGGCCACATACTCCGCTTCGGTGGAGGAGAGAGACACACAACTTTGCTTCTTAGAAGACCAACTCACCAAAGAGCAACCAAGAAATTGGCACCCTCCGGAGTTGACCTCCTATCCACTTTTTCTCCCGCCCAATCCGAGTCCGAAAAGCTCACAAGGTTGAAGTTTGATCCTCTAGGGTACCATAAGCCGAAGTTTGGGGTATGAGCCAAATATCGAAAGATTCGCTTGACCTCCACATAGTGGCTTTCCTTAGGTGCGGCTTGAAACCATGCACAAATTCCCACACTCAACATGATATCCGGTCTAGAAGCACAAAGGTAAAGAAAGAAGCCAATCATGGAAAGATATACCTTTTGATCCACCGCTTTACCATTGGGATCTATGCCAAGTTGGCATTTGACGGGCATTGGAGTGGAAGTCGGCTTGACATCACTTAGCTTGAATCTCTTGAGCATGTCTTGAGTGTATTTGGCTTGGTTGATGAAGGTTCCTTCTCTTATTTGTTTGATTTTGAACCCGAGAATGAACTTCAACTCTCCCATCATGGACATCTTGAACTTCGAGGTCATGAGAGCGGCAAACTCCTCATTGAAATCTTTGTTAGGAGAACCAAAGATAATATCATCAACATATAGTTGGCATACAAACAACTCCCCTTTGACCTTCTTAGCAAAAAGAGTGGGGTCGATTTTCCTAATTTCAAACCCACGATCTTGCAACAACTCGGTGAGGTGCTCATACCACGCATGTGGGGCTTGTTTAAGACCATAGAGTGCCTTATCGAGTTGGTACACATGATTGGGGAACTCGGGATCCTCAAACCCGGGGGTTGTTTGACATACACCAACTCATTAATAGGACCATTAAGAAAAGCACTCTTCACATACATTTGTTGCAACTTGAAGTTATGATGAGAAGCATAAGCAATCAACAAACGAATAGATTCAAGGTGAGCAACGGGAGCAAAGGTTTCACCATAGTCGATACCCTCGACTTGGGAGTAGCCTTGTGCTACCAAACGAGCCTTGTTGCGAACAATAATCCCATGAGCATCTTGCTTGTTCTTGAATATCCACTTGGTTCCAATAACATTATGGTTCTCCTTTGGCCTTGGCACCAATCTCGACACCTTGTTGTGCTCGAAGTTGTTGAATTCTTCATGCATGGCATTAAGCCAATCCGGATCCTCGAGCGCCTCATAGACCTTTTGGGGTTCAACACAAGAAACAAACGCGTGATGTTCACAATAGTTTGCTAATTGTCTATGAGTGCTTACCCCCTTTCTTAAGCTTCCAAGCACATTCTTCATGAGATGATCTTTGGTAGTGAGCTTGGACGCAATCTTTGCGGCACGATGCTCCAATTCCCGCTCAAGAGAGAGAGAGAGAGAGAGAGAGAGAGAGAGAGAGAGAGAGAGTTTGATGTAGGGCGGAACCCTATGTGGACGATCTTTCACGTTGGAGCGGATCCTACGGGGAATCACGAGGGACACACGGAAGAACGAGAGGGAAAACACGGGGGGAAAACGAGAGAGAATACACTCAACCGACAAGAAATCAATCACACAAGTGCTAGATTATCGAACACATAGAGTGGCACAAGTTTCAAGATCAACAAAGGTAAGGATACACGAGTAGCCGTTCTTCTCCGAGAGGAGGTCTTGATGGGGTCCGCCCTAGAAGGGGGTCTTGAATCTGCTTGGGGGATCTTCTCCGTAGAGGTACTGATCTCCGAGGAGAAGTAGCCAAGTGGATGAGCAAAGGCTCTCACACCAAAATATGAGCTAATCCAATGCTAACCCTAGAAAGAGGAAGGGGATGAAGTATATATAGTCTCGGGTCGAAGGGGTACAAGGAACAAGTCCCGGAGGCACTGCACGCAGGCAGGGGAGGCCGGACGTCCGGGCGTCGGGCCGGATGTCCGGGCCTTCGCGAGGCGCCGGATGTCCGGGCTGGGGCGACTGTTTTCGCAGAACCGGGTGAGGGGAGCCGGATTTCCGGGCTTCAGGCCGGATATCCGGGCTGGGGGCCGGATGTCCGGGCTTGGACGCCGGATGTCCGGGCCCTGTAGATCTGGCCAGTTTTGATGATGCTGAGGTAGAGGCTCCAGGGGCCGGATGTCCGGGGCCTGGAAGTTGATCTTGGCCTTCTCCGTTGGTTCTCTTCATCCGCGGACTTGGCGGCTTGTCCATCTTCACGTGCATCCTCGGGAGGTTTCCCTTGACACCTAATCATGCATAGCATATCGGACTTAGGTAGTAGCCATGTCTCGAGTGGATCATATGTGATATCGACAAGGAAGGAGGTCACCTCGTTCTCGAGATCTCTAGCTCTAGCTCGTGTCATGGGTCCTCTTGGCTCTTGACGAGACGGTTGTGGATGCATGGGGATGATCGTGGGATGCTCCGCATCATCTCCCCTCCCTTGGGAGAGATCCGACCTCGGATCAAAAGCTTCATCTCCATGGAAAGGTGCGAGGTCCTTGACATTGAAGATGTCGCTCATGTTGTACTTGTCTCGAGGTATGTCGATCTTGTAAGCGTTGTCGCTAGAAGTGCATAGCACCTTGAAAGGTCCATCGGCTCGAGGGAGAAGCTTGGACTTGCGTTCTTTGGGGAAGCGGTCCTTGCGAAGGTGTAGCCACACTATATCACCAATGTTGAAGACGATGGGTTGCTTGTTGGCGTTGAGCTTGTTTGCTTGACGTTGTACTTGGCGCTCAATGGTGTGCCTTGTATCTTCGTGCATCTTCTTGATGTAGCTTGCTCGTTCACTCGCATCCGTGTTGGTGCGCTCTTGGAGAGGGAGTGGTAGAATGTCCAATGGGGACAACGGGTTGAAACCGTAGACGACCTCGAAAGGGGACTTGCCGGTAGTTGAATGTCTTGCATGATTGTAGGCGTACTCGACGATGGGTAGACATGCTTCCCACTCCTTGATGTTCTTCTTGATCAAGACACGAAGAAGAGTGGATAGTGTGCGGTTCGTCACCTCCGTTTGGCCATCGGTTTGAGGATGATATGCCGAGGAGAACAAGAGCTTGATTCCGAGCTTGGCGCATAGGGTCTTCCAAAAGTAACTCAAGAACTTGACGTCACGATCGGAGACGATTGTCTTTGGTACGCCATGGAGTCGCAAGATTTCCCTACAAAAGAGATTGGCAACATGTGAAGCATCGTCTATCTTGTTGCAAGGAATGAAATGTGCCATCTTAGAAAATCTATCCACAACAACAAAGACGGAATCCTTGCCATTTTGAGTCCTAGGCAAACCAAGTACAAAATCCATACTAATGTCTTCCCATGGTTGATATGGAATAGGAAGAGGCATGTAAAGACCATGAGATTGAGCTTTAGACTTAGCTTTGCGACATGTATAGCATCGGTTGGTGAAGCGTGAGACGTCATGAACATCTTGGGCCAAAAGTAGTTGGTGGAGAGCGTGGCGAATGTCTTGTCGCGTCAATGTGTCCCATGAGTCCGCCTCCATGAGCCTCTTGCAAAAGGAGCAAACGAAGAGAAGACTCGGAATGCAAAGTTTGTTAGCTCTCATAAGATAACCATCCTTGATGTAATATTGTTCCCAAGACGTATCGCCAAACACTTAGCATAAGGAGAAGCAAAAGATGGATCATGCTCATACAAGTCTTTTATATGCTCAAAACCAATAACATTCAACTCAAGTTGAGTGACAAGTATGCATATGCGTGAAAGCGCGTCGGCAACTACATTTTCTTTACCCTTAATGTACTTGATCACATAAGGAAAAGATTCAATGAATTCACTCCATTTTGCATGACGCTTGTTTAACTTAGTTTGTCCTTTTAAGTACTTAAGCGTTTCATGATCGGTATGGATGACAAACTCATGAGGTCTAAGATAATGTTCCCAAACGTGTAGCACACGCACTAAAGCATACAATTCTTTGTCATAGATGGGATAATTAATGTGAGCACCGGATAGTTTTTCACTAAAATAAGCAATGGCTCGTTTTTCTTGCATCAAAACTCCGCCAATTCCGGTACCACTTGCATCACAATGAACCTCAAAAGTTTTGTCAAAATTGGGCAAAGCAAGAATCGGAGCATGAGTAAGCAACGACTTGAGCTCATCAAAAGCGGTTGATTGCAAAGTTCCCCAAACAAAGGGAGTATTCTTCTTGCTCAAAGCATGCAAAGGAGCGGCAATTGTGCTAAAATCTTTCACAAAGCGACGATAAAAACCCGCAAGACCAAGAAAACTTCGCACTTGTTGCAAATTGGTTGGTTGGGGCCAAGTTTTAATTGCTTGAATTTTAGATTCATCAACATGGACACCCTTTGAGGATACTACAAAACCCAAGAAAACCACTTTGTCAACTCCAAAAGTGCATTTTTTCAAGTTTGCATAAAGGCTTTCCTTTCGAAGAGTTTGCAACACAGATTTTACATGATTGACGTGCTCTTTCATGGTTTTGCTAAACACAAGAATATCGTCGAAGTAAACCACAACAAAGACTCCAATGTAAGGACGAAGCACATGATGCATAAGACGCACAAAAGTACCGGGAGCTTCTGAAAGACCCATAGGCATCACTAACCATTCATATAAACCAAATTTGGTTTTGAAAGCAGTTTTCCATTCATCACCCTCTTGTATGCGTATTTGGTAATAGCCACTTTTAAGATCAATTTTTGAGAAAAAGTTGGCTCCACTAAGTTCATCAAGCATGTCATCTAAGCGAGGAATGGGATGCCTTTATCGAACGGTAATAGCATTGATAGGTCTACAATCGGAACACAAGCGGAAACTTCCATCGGTCTTAGGCACAAGAATAACGGGAACGGCACAAGGGCTTAAGCTTTCACGTACATGACCGTTGTCGGTGAGTTGTTGTACTTACCGTTGAATCTCCTTGGTTTCTTCGGGATTGACTCGGTATGGAGCTTTGTTTGGTAGAGGCGCTCCGGGGATGAGGTCGATTGGATGCTCAATGCCTCGAAGAGGAGGTAGACCCGGAGGTAGCTCATCGGGAAAAACATCTTGAAAGTCCTGCAAAAGAGATTGAAACACCAAAGGTAGCTCGTGAATAGTGTTAGTTTTTGGTTCTCCATCCTTGCACACAAGGACAAAGTGCATCACGGTAGATGGGTTCTCACACACTTCTCTCATCTCACTTTTGGTGGCAAATAGAATGAGGTTTTTCTCTCTAGGCGAAGAGTTGCTCAAATTTGGCTTGTGGCTCTCACTCACTTTTGGGTGGATCACTTTCTCACTCTTTTCTCTATGATGTGTGGTTTGCTTGTCGGCTATCACTTGAGTAGGAGACATAGGTCGTAGCACATATTCCTTCCCTTTCATCTTGAAGCTATAGTGATTGGTGCGCCCATTGTGGATGACACCACGGTCGAATTGCCATGGTCGACCTAGAAGTAGGTGGCAAACGGTCATTGGGACCACATCACATTCCAACGTGTCTTCATAAGCACCAATTTTGAAGGAGACTTGGACCGTATGCTCGACTCATATAGTGCCGGAGTCACTTAGCCATTGAACCTTGTAGGATGCGGTGCTTCCTCTTGACCAATTGTAGCTTGGAGCATAGTTCTTCACTTGCCAAGTTGTGGCAACTACCTCCATCGATGATGACCTTGATGGACCGTCCATTGATGCCGGCTTTTGTGTGGAAGATGTGGCATCGTTGGTCTTCTTCTTGTTGATGTTGAAGAGTCAAGACCTTGAGACAACGAGGCGGGCTTGAATCCTCATCACAAAAGACTTGATCATCTTCGTCTTCGTTCACTTGCCGGTGCATGGCCACTTGCTCAAGAGCTTCCATCTCCTCTTCACTATGGAGTCATATGTGCCATCGTCGTTGAGGATCATGGTGCGCTTGTTGGTGCATTCTTATGACTTGTGGCCTCGGCCGCCGCAAGTGAAACACTTGAAGGAGCTTGTCTTGATGGTCTCATCGGTCGGAGTAGAGGATGAAGCACGCGGCTTGAGGTTGCTTGTAGTAGGAGGAGGACGACTTGAACTTGTCGAAGTTTTCTTGTAACTTGGCTTGTCGTCGTTTCTTGAAGAAAGCTTGGTTGATGTAGATGTTGGAGGAGTCGTTGAAGCTTGGTTGTTGGAGGAGCCGTAGGTCTTGGATGAGTACTTGGCGTATTTGAAGTCATCTTGCACTTGGCGTTCCGCCTTTGTAGCTTGATGTACGAGCTCAATGAGGGATGAGTATGGTTGGAAGTCGGCGATCTTCTTGATGGGATGATTGAGTCCATTCAAGAAACGTGCCATAGTTTGCTCATCATCTTCTTTGACATTGGCTCGAATCATGGCTATCTCCATTTCCTTGTACTATTCTTCAACGCTCTTTGTTCCTTGCTTGAGTAGTTGGAGTTTCTTGAAGAGGTCGCGGTTGTAGTAGGTTGGTACAAAACGTGCTCGCATGACATCCTTCATTTGAGCCCAAGTGGTGATTGGAGGTTCACCTCTTGCTTGTCGTCAGCCAATGATTTGTTCCCACCATATGAGCACATAATCTTGGAACTCAAGTGATGCCATAGCGATTTTCTTCGCTTCATCGTAGTTGTGCAAGCGGAAGATTTTGTCAACCTTCAATGCCCATGAGAGGTAGTCTTCGGGGTCATTGCTTCCATTGAACTTTGGCATGGTGAATTTTAGCTTGCCGTAGAGTTGCTCTTCATTGTGTTGTTGACGATGTTGATGATGACGTCCTTGACGTGGATTGTACTCGTCTTCATGTTGCTCTTGGCGCGGAGGAAGACCATGATCAACTTGCTCTTGTTGAACTTGAGGTTGAGGTGGAGCTTGACGAGCTTGTGGAGGAGCTTGAGGAACTTGATGTTGTACATGAGGTTGGTAGTTCCTCTCTTGGATTTCTTCTCGAAGGGCTTCCTCTTGATTGCGCCGTTCGCGATTGCGGTTGGCGAAGGCTCTACTTGATTCTTGAAGGGCACGTCGCGCCTCAAGAGCTTGCGCTTCACGTTGTTGTTGTTGAAGACGTTGAGCCTTGGCGTCTTGTTCGTCTTGGTGAAGACGTGCTCGTTCTTCCTCTTGTTGGCGCATTTAAGACGTTGTCGTTCTTGAGCTAGAGCAAAAGCCTCTTGGTTTGATTGAGGACGAGGAACTTGATCATCAACTTGCTCTTGTGAATGCTTGTCATGTAGTGGGTTGCGAGATGCATGACGGTCTTGACGAGCGGCACGACGAAGAGTGTTCGAAGTAGGTGTACTTGAGTCGTAGAAGGTGTCGTCGGAGCGTCGACTCGAGCGGCTCCGTCTTGATGATGAAGAAGTGGAATGATGCGGTTTCTCATCAACGCGGGATCTCGCCCATTCTTGCATCATTCTCTTGCTTGTGAGCCTCGAACTTGTTGTCGAAGTAGTCTCTTGTACGCTGCTCGGAGAGTCGCAAGTCGGTGGCGAGGTTGTCGATCGGTCGCCATTGCTTGTTGTTCTTGGTGCAACGCTCATTGTGCACCAAAGAGGTGGCTCTTGGTGACGATGAAGACATGTCGCCGCCTTGCTCGATGAAGAGTGGGTTGGTAGAAGAACTTGGCCTATCCATCATTCCAAGCAAAATGTGAGTGGTAGAACGGAAAAGAACTTATACCAATGTACCTTTGACCGATGTTGAAATGAATCAAGTTCACTCAAATGCGGACAATGAAATAGCACTCTTGGTACCGATTCTTGTCGGTTAAAGCTTATGGTGGAGCTCGGTTAGGATGGTGGCACAAAATTTGATGCAATTGTAAGTGAGACTCAATAAAGTTGGAAATGATTCACAAATTTGCAAATGCAACAAGTAGACCAATAGCAAGATATGGTACACGGAAACACACGCGCAAATAGATAATATGGGTTTATGCAACCAAGGATGAGCCAAAATGTGGAATTCACCAAGATGCTCTTGTTGCACAACACTAGAGAGACGCTAGCACGATTGCACAATAGGCGGATACGAACTTGTGCACAACCTACTAAGCAAAAATGCAACGACTTCTATCCCAAGTATGCTATATGTATGGTGTTTCGATGTGTTGATCCAAGATGATCAAGTATGACAATCTTAATGTTGTATGATGCTATGGTTCTTGCTCATAAGCTCTTTGCTTATCTTTCTCTCTTTGCTTAAAAGCTTGATTGGCTCTTTCTCTTTTGAGCTCATTTCTCATGCAAAACTTCACGAACCAAGATAGCAATTGTGTATGCGATGACAACTTTGTGACACACAAGTTGATGCTAAGATATGCACCACTATGGTATGGTATGTATACTATGGAGTATGATCACTAATGTGCACAAGTCACGTTGCCGACAATACACAATGGCTAGTCTCGATGGGTAAGCAACGCAAAAGATGGGTTATGATGGTTATCAATGCAATTGCAAGTAATGTCAAAGGTGTCGACGATGTTACCGTCCTTGGCGAAGATGAGCGGTGGTGATGTTGATGTTGAACCGTACCTAGATAGCCGAAACACAAAAGGATACGGAAAACCCCAACTCAAATTCTCAAGGCAAAAGTTGGCAACATTGTCGGAATTGGTAGTGGAGAAGGCTATGGAGGTGTTATGCGGAAGTGGTGGAGGTAAGTGGAAGTGTATGTGGGCACGGGACAAAATTTGGCGAAAGTTAGGCGGTGATTGGGGTGGTGGATGGGATTGTTGTTATCAGGGGCCGGAAATCCGGGCTGGAAGCCGGATGTCCGGGGCGCCGGATGTCCGGGCTGGTCGGGCCGGATGTCCGGGGTGCCGGATGTCCAGGCTGTTCGGGCCGGATGTCCGGGCTCGAAGAACACCGCGAGGAGAGGTCAAATCCGGTCAAAATTTGGGCGATTTTGTGGATGGAAATTGAGGAAAAGATGGGGAAAAGCTAGATCTACCTGCAACACACGAAATCCACGGATTAAATCCAACAAAACTTCATCACACTAACAAATCACAAAAAAAAATTTGGGGCTATTTTTGTGCGGAACCCTATGTGGACGATCTTTCACGTTGGAGCGGATCCTACGGGGAATCACGAGGGACACGCGGAAGAACGAGAGAGAAAACACGGGGGGAAAATGAGAGAGAATACACTCAACCGACAAGAAATCAATCACACAAGTGCTAGATTATCGAACACATAGAGTGGCACAAGGTTCAAGATCAACAAAGGTAAGGATACACGAGTAGCCGTTCTTCTCCGAGAGGAGGTCTTGATGGGGTCCGCCCTAGAAGGGGGTCTTGAATCCGCTTGGGGGATCTTCTCCGTAGAGGTCCTGATCTCCGAGGAGAAGTAGCCAAGTGGATGAGCAAAGGCTCTCACACCAAAATATGAGCTAATCCAATGCTAACCCTAGAAAGAGGAAGGGATGAAGTATATATAGTCTCGGTCAAGGGTACAAGGAACAAGTCCGGAGGCATCGTGACGCAGTGGGGAGGCCGGACGTCCGGGCGTCGGGCGGATGTCCGGCCTTCGCGAGGCGCCGGATGTCCGGCTCTCAGCCCGGATGTCCGGTTGGGCGACTGCTTCCGCAGAACCGGGTGAGGGAGCCGGATTTCGGGCTTCGGGCCGGATATCCGGCTGGGCGGATGTCCGGGCTTGGGCGCCGGATGTCCGGCCTCGTAGATCTGGCCGCTTGATGATGCTGAGGTAGAGGCTCCGGGGCCGGATGTCCGGGGCCTGGAAGTTGATCTTGGCCTTCTCCGTTGGTTCTCTTCATCCGCGGACTTGGCGGCTTGTCCATCTTCACGTGCATCCTCGGGAGGTTTCCCTTGACACCTAATCATGCATAGCATATCGGACTTAGGTAGTAGCCATGTCTCGAGTGGATCATATGTGATATCGACAAGGAAGGAGGTCACCTCGTTCTCGAGAGCTCTAGCTCTAGCTCGTGTCATGGGTCCTCTTGGCTCTTGACGAGACGGTTGTGGATGCATGGGGATGATCGTGGGATGCTCCACATCAGAGTTGATGAGTGGTAACTTGATCATCTTGAGCGTCGTCTTGAGCTTGTTCTTGATCTTGAATTTGCTCGATGGTAAGAACTCGACCTTGGGCATCACTTCGTGGTTCACCACCATCTTGAGGTTGATCTGCCCTTGATCTTGTTCATTTGGTTGAGGGCCTTCACTTTGTTCTTCAGAAGCGTGTGGGTCTTGGGTTGGTGATTGTCGGTGTCAAAACCGGCGGATCTCGGGTAGGGGGTCCCGAACTGTGCGTCTAGGCGGACGATGTTTTACCCAGGTTCGGGCCCTCTTGATGGAGGTAAAACCCTACGTCCTGCTCGATTGATATTGATATTGTGGATGTTTACAAGAGTGGATCTACCACGAGATCAAGGAGGCTAAACCCTAGAAGCTAGCCTATGGTATGATTGTAAGGGTTGTTGATGATGATGATCGTCCTACGTACTAAAGCCATCCGGTTTATATAGACACCGGAGAGGGCTAGGGTTACATAGAGTCGGTTACAATGGTAGGAGATCTACATATCCGTATCGCCAAGCTTGCCTTCCACGCCAAGGAAAGTCCCATCCGGACACGGGGCGAAGTCTTCAATCTTGTATCTTCATAGTCTTGGAGTCCGGTCGATGATGATAGTCCGGAAGATGATTGTTCGGCTGATGATGGTAGTCCGGCTATCCGGGCACCCCCTAATCCAGGACTCCCTCAGTGATGGTTCCACTTGAGTGGAACATTGTTCTTCTCCTTCGGCCACAAGGGGTTCCTCAATGGGTAGGCCCATTCTTCTTATAGCTTGGGGAGGAATTTCGTCACCTACATCACAAGTACCACATTGCTCCACTTGGGAGCCATTATTCTCATCAAACTCCATGTTACACGTCTCCTCAATGAGTCCGGTGGACTTGTTGAGGACACGGTAAGCATGAGAGTTTGTAGCATAATCAACAAATATGCCCTCATGAGCTCTAGCCTCAAATTTAGACAAACGAACACCCTTTTTGAGGATGAAACACTTACAACCGAACACCCGGAAGTACTTGAGGTTGGGCTTGTTGCCGGTGAGTATCTCATGTGGAGTCTTGTTCAAGCCTTTGCAGAGATAGAGCCGATTGGATGCGTGACAAGCGGTGTTGATTGCTTCGGCCCAAAAGTTGTATGGAGACTTGAACTCCGCCATCATGGTTCTTGCCGCATAAATCAAAGTCCGGTTCTTCCTCTCCGCTACACCATTTTGTTGAGGGGTGTAAGGTGCAGAATATTAATGCTTGATCGCCTCATCACTAAGAAACTTATCCAAGGTGTAGTTCTTGAACTCGGTGCCGTTGTCACTTCTTATTGTCAAGATCTTTGCATTGTGTTGACGTTGAGCTTCATTTGCAAAGTCGATGACGGTTTGTTGGGTCTCACTCTTCCTCTTGAAGAAATATACCCATGTGTATCTTGAATAATCATGCACAATCACCAAGCAATACTCTCTACCCCCAAGATTATCAAAAGATGGAGGCCCAAAGAGATCCATGTGAAGGAGCTCCAAGGGCCTCTTCCAATAAATGATATAGTCGTGGGTGGGTGAGCCTTCTCATGTAGCTTTCCTTTGATACAAGCACTACAAGCACGATCTTTGGCAAAACTAACATTTGTTAGTCCACGGACATGGTCCCCCTTGAGAAGACTTTGCAAAGATCTCATATTGACGTGGGCTAGATGGCGATGCCAAAGCCATCCCACGTCAACTTTAGCCATTAGGCATGTCGCGGTCTTAGTGGGTCGCTCCGAAAAGTTAATCACATAAAGACCGTTCTCGACATGCCCAACAAAGGCTACTTTAAGAGTCTTGCTCCACAAGAGGGCCACGGTATCAATATCAACTAAAGTGGTGAAAGGGATCGAGAAGAGGTGTCTAGAGGGGGGGTGATTAGACACTAAGTGCCAAAAGTTACAGTTTTTAACTTTTTAGGTTCAAGTGGAGATTTGGCACAAGTTTAACAAACACAACACATAATTCAGGCAAGCATGCAAAGAGTATATTAGCAGCGGAAAGTAAAGCATGCAACTTGCAAGAATGTAAAGGGAAGGGTTTGGAGGATTCAAACGCAATTGGAGACAGAGATGTTTTTTTCGTGGTTCCGATAGGTGGTGCTATCGTACATCCATGTTGATGGAGACTTCAACCCACGAAGGGTAACGGTTGCGCGAGTCCACGGAGGGCTCCACCCATGAAGGGTCCACGAAGAAGCAACCTTGTCTATCCCACCATGGCCTTTGCCCACGAAGGACTTGCCTCACTAGCGGTAGATCTTCACGAAGTAGGCGATCTCCTTGCCCTTACAAACTCCTTGGCTCAACTCCACAATCTTGTCGGAGGCTCCCAAGTGACACCTAGCCAATCTAGGAGACACCACTCTCCAAGAAGTAACAAATGGTGTGTTGATGATGAACTCCTTGCTCTTGTGCTTCAAATGATAGTCTCCCCAACACTCAACTCTCTCTCACAGGATTTGGATTTGGTGGAAAGAAGATTTGAGTGGAAAGCAACTTGGGGAAGGCTAGAGATCAAGATTCATATGGTAGGAATGGAATATCTTGGCCTCAACACATGAGTAGGTGGTTCTCTCGAAAATGGATGTTTGGAAGTGTAGGTTCGCTTCGATGGCTCTCTCCACGAATGAAGAGTGGGTGGAGGGGTATATATAGCCTCCACACAAAAACTAACCATTACACACAATTTACCAATCTCGGTGGGACCGAATTGAAAAACTCAGTCGGACCGATTTAGCAAATCTAGTGACTGTTAGGATTTTCGGTGGGACCGACATTCAACTCGGTAGGACCGATATGGTTAGGGTTAGGGCATAACGTAATCTCGGTGAGACCGATTACACAAACTCGGTGAGACCAATTTTGGTAATAAGCTAACCAGAGAGTTGGTCACGTAAACTCGGTGGGACCGATTCACTCTTTTCGATGAAACCGAAATGTTACGAAAGGGAAACAGAAAGTTTACTTTGCAATCTCGGTGGGACCGATCGCTCATCTCGGTAGGACCGAAACATTACGAAGGGAAACAAAGAGATTACAATCCCATCTCGGTGAGATCGAGATCCCTATCGGTGAGACCGATTTGCCTAGGGTTTGTGGCAGTGGCTATGACATCTGAACTCGGTGGCGCCGGGTAGAAAGATTCGGTAGGGCCGAGTTTGACTTTTGGTTTAGGACATATGTGGATGTGAGCAAGTAGTTGAGGGCTTTGGAGCATATCACTAAGCACTGTAGAGCAAGAAACTCATTAAGCAACACCTCATCCCCTCTTGATAGTATTGGCTTTTCCTATAGACTCAATGTGATCTTGGGTCACTAAAATAGAAAGTGTAGAGTCTTGATCTTGAAGCTTGAGCCAATCCTTTGTCCTTAGCATCTTGAAGGGGTTCCACATCCTCTAGTCCATGCCACTCCATTGTTGAACTTGTCTGAAACATACTAGATAAAGGTGTTGGTCCAACAAGAGATATGTTGACATTAATTACCAAAATCACCCAGGGAGCACTTGTTCTTTCAATCTCCCCCTTTTTGGTAATTGATGACAACATAGATCAAATCTTTACATAAAGATATAAAGAATTAACGAGTAAAGCTTTGGAAAGACATGTAACATGCATAGGCTCCCCCTACATGTGTGCAATCATGTGGATATGGAACATACAAGCATGTGAGAGCATAACCAGGACAGAGTAAGCAATGTGTTACATGTATCTTGGCTATATGCAACAGAGCAAATGATGTGAATATGGAAAATTACCTTCATGCTCATGAGTCCTTCTTGCAAACAATATGTACATCAACAAGAATTCCTCATACACATGAATGTGATGCATATACTTACCTTGTGGTCTTGAGTTGGCTTAGGATAGAATGAACCTGCGCAAACAAGGTTAGATAACACAGATACACCTACTGACTAGAGCAAGCAAAAGAAGCCACAAGAGTACCAAGACTGGGATGACATGTAGAGAGTGAGTACTAAGTACCACATTGAATGTAGACATGTCCCCAAAGGTAAAGATGTGCAATGAATTTAAAGAATTTCTTTCCGTTAGATGTCTTTCTCCCCCTGAATCTAGCATGGGATACTGGGAGAAGATAGGGAACAGAAAATCAGAGCTCAAAGAAACAAATGAACAGAGCTAATGCAAATAAGCATATATGAACATGTCTTTCCCCTCAAGAAAACATGTGGCATCTCTCCTCTTGAACACCAAGCATCTGGGATCCTTGAAGATTACTCTCTTCTTGAGTATTCTCTCCCCCTGGAGATATCTTTCTCCCCCTGTTGAAGTGATAAGCTTTGATGTGATCTCTCTCTCCCCCTTTGACATCAATTTCCAAGAAGGGACTTCTGGAATTTTTCATGAATGGGTTTGGTCCTTGAGTCACAGCATAAAGCACTGATAAAAATGTGATGCTTGTAGAGGACAAGATTCATGGAGTGGAGCTGGATCAATAGTAATGCAGGAATAAATGGCAAAATGTTTTTTCTGTAGTGAAATCGGTGGCACCGAGTGGTATGCTTCGGTTACACCGAATGATTTCGGTTAGACCGAAGACAAGAAACCGGCGGGACCGAGTTCATCACAGAGAAAACACTTGTCACCTCAGCTCACTAGACAAGTAAGATCTCAAAAGGATTTGCAAGGAATTAACTAAAAGATTTGCAAAGAATTGGATGCAGGGAATGCAGAACAGAATAGAAAAGAAAAGAAAAGAAAAGAAAAGAAAGAAATCTAGATGAAGTTTTTTTTGAAAGGGGAAACAAATATGCATGAGAGAAATGCAAAAGGAAACACAAGAGAACTTCATCTAGAATTGGGCGGTGACAAAGTCACCTATGTTAGAGTATATTGACTTAGGAGTCAAGTGAGATCACTTGATCATATGTCATACTCATCGTTTAAGCTCAAAATGGGGTTACCATTTTTCGTTTAAGCATCTTGATGTATTCACATCTTGTCGAGTTGCTTTGACTCATGTCTTGGAGTAAAGCTTCTCTAAGATGGAATGACATACCTTGGGTGGTGGTGTTGATCGTGATCATGTAGTTGAACTTGTGTGGGTTACTCAAGGTTGATGTAGCTCATCAAGAGTTGATAGCACCACTTGGAATTTGAGTTCATCTACCTACATGGGTTAGTACTTGCAAGGAAGAGCACTTGTGTATCCAAAATGACAATCATGAAACTCAACATAGAATTTGTCAAAGGATATGTTTGAATGGTTTCGTGCTTCCTTGTCTTCAACCACCATTGTGTAGAGACTTGGTGATGTAGAGATTGCTCAAGATGTGAGTGAGTTGCAATATTATGGACTTAGATTCATCCAAGTACCTACAAGGGTTAGATAACATGCAAGGTGCAAATATATCCAAGATATAAGATTATCATCATAAGAAAAATATCAAGGATTAGTCATAAGCTCATGTCTTGAATGTATCCAATGGAGTTCCTACTCCAAGTTCGAAGCATCAATGATGTTCAAATTACCTCTTAACCTGCAAAACACTTTATCATCAAGTGGTTTAGTGAATATATCCGCTAATTGCTTTTCGGTGCGAACATGCTTAAGATTAATGTCACCCTTAGCAACATGATCTCGAATGAAATGATGACGAAATTCAATATGCTTAGTTCGAGAGTGTTGCACGGGATTGTGAGCAATCTTGATAGCACTTTCATTGCCACAAAGTAATGGAACGTGTTTCACATATATCCCATAATCTTTAAGAGTTTGGGTCATCCAAAGTAATTGAGCACAACATGAACAAACGGCAATGTATTCCGCTTCGGCGGTGGATAAGGATACCGAGTTTTGTTTCTTGGAAGACCAAGATACAAGAGATCTGCCAAGAAATTGACAAGTACCCGAAGTGGACTTTCTATCAACCTTGTCACCCGCATAGTCCGAGTCGGAGTAGCCAATAAGATCGAAAGAGGCCCTCTTAGGATACCAAATGCCAAAATTTGGTGTATGGATTAAGTATCTCACTATCCTTTTCACGGCCTTAAGATGACATTCTTTATGAGCAGCTTGATATCGTGCACACATGCACACACTTAGCATGATATCAGGACGTGAAGCACATAGATATAACAATGAACCAATCATAGAGTGATAAACCTTTTGATCGACCGGTTCACCATCTTTGGTCAAATCAAGATGTCCACTAGTAGGCATGGGTGTAGTCATACCTTTGCATTCTTGCATGTTGAACTTCTTGAATAAGTCCTTGGTGTACTTCGTTTGAGAGACAAAGGTACCTTCCTTAGTTTGCTTGATTTGCAAACCAAGAAAGAATTTGAGTTCACTCATCATAGACATCTCAAACTTCTCCGACATTAGCTTTCCAAACTTTTCACTAAAATGAGGGTTAGTAGAACCAAATATAATATCATCAACATAGATTTGGCACACAAATAGTTCTCCGTTGACCCTTTTAGTAAAAAGAGTAGAATCAATTTTCCGATTTCAAAGCCTTTTCAATAAGGAACTTGGTCAAGATTTATACCACGCCTAGGAGCTTGTTTAAGACCATAAAGAGCTTTGTGAAGTTTATAAACATGATCAAGTTTCTTAGGATTAACAAAGCCGGGAGGTTGTTTAACATAAACTTCCTCCTCTATTTCACCATTTAGAAAAGCACTTTTAATGTCCATTTGGTACAAGGTGGTATCATGGTGATTAGCATAGGCAAGTAAGATGCGAATGGACTCAAGTCTAGCAACGGGAGCATAAGTCTCACCATAGTCCATACCTTCGACTTGTGTGTAGCCTTGGGCGACGAGATGTGCTTTGTTGCGGACTACTTGTCCATCTTCATCTTGCTTGTTGTGAAACACCCATTTGGTACCGATGATGTTGTGGTTGTTGTCGGGCTTCTCAACCAATGTCCACACTTGATTTCTCTCAAAGTTGTGTAGCTCTTCGTGCATGGCGTTTATCCAATCCGGATCTTCCAACGCTTCTTCAACCTTCATAGGTTCGATGCTAGAGATGAATGAATAGTGTTTACAAAAGTTAGCTAAATGAGTTTTTGAGCGAGTGATTCTCCCGGTTTGGATATCATTGTAGATTTGCTCGACGGGATGGTCTTTAGCAATTCTTGCTCGAACTCGTGAAAGCTTTTGCTTGGGTCTTGGTTGAACATCTCCTTCATCTTGTTCTTCTTCTTGGCCTTCTTCATTGTTGGCGTTGTCGTTCTCTTGTCGTGGTGGAGAAGGAGGTTGTTGGCGTTCGTCTTGGTGCACTTCCTCGTTTTCTTCATCTTGGTGTGTCCCACTTGTGGATGCTTCCATATCAACTCTTGGTTCACCTTGCCGTGAGGTAGAAGCTTCCACTTGGACGGACGAGGTACTCTCCTTCATCTCCGTTGGACGAATCTTGCCAATAGACAAGTCTTGAATTGCTTCCGAGGGGTCTTTGTCTCCTACATCAATTGGCAATTGCTCTACTTGCGAGCCATTAGATTCATCAAACTTCACATCTACCGTTTCTTCAAACTTTCGGGTGAAATTGTTGTAGACACGGTATGTGTGAGAGTTTGAGCCATAACCAAGTAGGAAACCTTCATGAGACTTAGGAGCAAATTTAGAACAATGATGCTTATCAAGAATGTAGCACTTTGAGCCAAATACTCGAAAGTATCCAACTTGGGGTTTGTTACCGGTGAGAAGCTCGTATGCCGTCTTGCCAAGTAGCTTGTGAAGATACAAGCGATTTGTTGCATGACAAGCTGTCTCAACCGCTTCCGCCCAAAAGTGCTTCGGCGTCTTTTACTCATCAAGCATCGTTCTCGCCATTTCGATGAGCCTCCGGTTCTTCCTCTCAACAACTCCATTTTGTTGAGGTGTGTACATAGCCGAGAACTCGTGTGAAATCCCTTCTTCGTCAAGAAAGGTGTCCACATTTGCGTTCTTGAACTCCGTTCCGTTGTCACTGCGAACCTTCTTGATCTTCACTTCAAATTCATTTTGGGCCTTCCTAGCGAAGTTTTTGAAGATCTTTTGGACCTGCGATTTGTCATCAAGAAAGAACACCCACGTAAATCTTGAAAAATCATCAACTATAACTAGACCAAAAGAATTTCCACCAAGACTCTTGTAGGCGTTAGGACCAAAGAGATCCATATGAAGAAGCTCGAGTGGCCTCCTTGTGGTCATGATGTTCTTCACGGGATGCCTTCATCCAACCTGTTTACCTGCCTGACAAGCGCTGCAGAGTCTATCCTTATCAAATATGACATCATTAACTCCAAGGATATGATTTCCTTTAATAAGCTTGTCAAGGTTTCGCATACCAACATGACCTAGTCTTCTATGCCACAACCAGCCTTTAGAAAATTTAGCAATAAAGCAAGTTCTAGGTTGAGCCTTTTTAGTGAAATCAACAATGTATAGATCACCTCTACGTACACCGGTAAATACCATTTTATGATCATCTCTACGAAACACTTGGCAATCTACTTCAGTAAATAGGACATTGAAACCGAAATCAGCAAGTCTAGATACTGAAAGTAAGTTGTAGCCAAGAGATTCAACGAGCATGACATTTTATATGGAGCTATCATGTGAGATGGCCACCTTACCGAGGCCAACCACCTTACCCTTTGAGTTGTCACCGAAAGTGACATACTTTCGAGGACCATCATTTTCAGCAAGCTCACGAAACATGTCTTTATCTCCGGTCATGTGATCGGTACATCCACTATCAAGAACCCATTCCTTTCCTCCAGTCATATATCCGCGAAGATTTGCCATAAGACCAAAGTGTCTCATTGCATCATCAAGATCGAAGTCACTATCATCATCCTCATCATAGTATCCATGTTCAACATCGTCATGTGGTGGATCAAATCCTAGAGAGGGTGATTCGTTAGAGTGAGTTTGGCAATGATCTTGCTTATGAATTTTTATAGCTTCGCAAATAATATCACTAATAATTCCAACATCTCCTTTGGCATGCATAAGGTTTGTAAGCTCAAATAGACAATCACCAAACGTAGGATAACTAGAGTTCATCTTACTCAAGGCAATAGATTTATGGAGAATTTCATCTAAATTTTTCAAGGAATAATCTGGAAATCGTTCCTCAAGAAATTTCCATATAGTATAGGCACAATCAAGAGTAGGCCAACTAGCAATCAAGTTTTTGGGCAATCCTCTTATGATAAGATTGATGGTTCTAAGATTGTGAATCATGTCAAGATCCTCTTCCGGTGTGGGATGCAAGGGATCAATATGAGGTGCACAAGGGCTAGCAATGTACTTGTTCAAATGATATTCATTGAAAATCACAAGCATCTCATTTTTCCACTCATGAAAATATTCTCCATCAAGAATAGGCACTCTATGTCTAAGACTCCCTAGTAGACTCATCCATCTTCCTCCAATGGTGTTTAAACCAAAGCAATGGAGACCAAAGCTCTGATACCAATTGGAAGGGATCGAGAAGAGGTGTCTAGAGGGGGGTGATTAGACACTAAGTGCCAAAAGTTGCAGTTTTTAACTTTTTAGGTTCAAGTGGAGATTTGGCACAAGTTTAACAAACACAGCACATAATTCAAGCAAGCATGCAAAGAGTATATTAACAACGGAAAGTAAAGCATGCAACTTGCAAGAATGTAAAGGGAAGGGTTTGCAGGCTTCAAACGCAATTGGAGACACAGATGTTTTTGTCGTGGTTCCGATAGGTGGTGCTATCGTACATCCACGTTGATGGAGACTTGAACCCACGAAGGGTAATGGTTGCGTGAGTCCACGGAGGGCTCCACCCACGAAGGGTCCACGAAGAAGCAACCTTGTCTATCCCACCATGGTCGTCGCCCATGAAGGACTTGCCTCACTAGCGGTAGATCTTCCCGAAGTAGGCGATCTCCTTGCCCTTACAAACTCCTTGGCTCAACTCCACAATCTTGTCGGAGGCTCCCAAGTGACACCTAGCCAATCTAGGAGACACCACTCTCCAAGAAGTATCAAATGGTGTGTTGATGATGAAATCCTTGCTCTTGTGCTTCAAATGATAGTCTCCCCAACACTCAACTCTCTCTCTCACAGGATTCGGATTTGGTGGAAAGAAGATTTGAGTGGAAAGCAACTTTGGGAAGGCTAGAGATCAAGATTCATATGGTAGGAATGGAATATCTTGGCCTCAACACATGAGTAGGTGGTTCTCTCTCAGAAACTGGATGCTGGAAGTGTAGGTTCGTTCTGATGGCTCTCTCCACGAATGAAGAGTGGGTGGAGGGGTATATATAGCCTCCACACAAAAACTAACCGTTACACACAATTTACCAATCTCGGTGGGACCGAATTGAAAAAATCGGTCGAACCGATTTAGCAAATCTAGTGTCCATTAGGATTTTCGGTGGGACCGACATGCAACTCGGTAGGACCGATATGGTTAGGGTTAGGGCATAACGTAATCTCGGTGAGACCGATTACACAAACTCGGTGAGACCAATTTTGGTAATAAGTTAACCAGAGAGTTGGTCAGGTAAACTCGGTGGGACCGATTCGCTCTTTTTGGTGAGACCGAAATGTTACGAAAGGGAAACAGAAAGTTTACATTGCAATCTCGGTGGGACCGATCGCTCATCTCGGTAGGACCGAAACGTTATGAAGGGAAACAGAGAGATTACAATCCCATCTCGGTGAGACCGAGATCTCTATCGGTGAGACCGATTTTCCTAGGGTTTGTGGCAGTGGCTATGACATCTAAACTCGGTGGCGCCGGGTAGAAAGATTCGGTAGGGCCGAGTTTGACTTTTGGTTTAGGACATATGTGGATGTGAGAAAGTAGTTGAGGGCTTTGGAGCATATCACTAAGCACTGTAGAGCAAGAAACTCATTAAGCAACACCTCATCCCCTGTTGATTGTATTGGCTTTTCCTATAGACTCAATGAGATCTTGGATCACTAAAATAGAAAGTGTAGAGTCTTGATGTTGAAGCTTGAGCCAATCCTTTTTCCTTAGCATCTTGAAGGGGTTCCACATCCTCTAGTCCATGCCACTCCATTGTTGAACTTGTCTGAAACATACTAGATAAAGGTGTTGGTCCAACAAGAGATATGTTGACATTAATTACCAAAATCACTCAGGGAGCACTTGTGCTTTCAAATGGCTAAGCCCATGAGTGCAAGTTCACGAATGGAAAGTAAGTTGTATGCAAGGGACTCAACAAGCATGACTTTCTCGATCGTGAGATCATGAGAAATGACAACCTTGCCAAGACCCAATACCTTAGAAGATGAGGTATCACCCCACTCGACATTGGTGGGCATAGATGAAAGCTTGTGCATGTCCACCACCAAGTCCTTGCTTCCGGTCATATGATTTGTGGCTCCACTATCGAGCAATCATGGTCCCCCCACCGGAAGCAAACACCTACAAGAGATCAATGCTTGGTTTTAGGTACCCATTTTGTAATGGATCCTTTGATGTTAGTAACAAGGGTCTTAGAACCCAAATAGACCATTCAATGTACTCATAGGAGAACAAACAAATTTGGCATAAACATGTCCATCACTAGCACGGCATAACACATAAGAAGGGTAAGAGTCGTTGACTTTGTTGGAAGGAGTGGCATTGCCCTTCTTGACACCACCACCCTTGGCATTGTTCTTCTTCTCCTTAGAAGCACCCTCTCCCTCCTTCACAAAAGTTTTCTTGAGAGGAGGAGGTCGTTTGGCCTTGTCATTCTTCTTCTTGTTTTTGGACTTGGGTGCAAACCCAATTCCCTCCTTGCCCACAACTTCCTTTTGATTGCTCAAAAGGTCGTTAAGGTTCTTCTCACCTTGTATGAAAGACACAAGGGCTTTCTCAAGTTGCTCCTTCAACTTGGCATTCTCTTCCACAAGCACATGCTCACAACACGGGTTAGTAGCATTTGCATTATCAATTAAAACCATATGAGGAAATGTGGCTTTCTCCTTGGTTACCTTCACTTGGGGTTGATCATGAGACTCTTTGAGGCTAGCATGAGAACTCTTCAAGCCCTTGTGAGCCTTGTCAAGTATATCAAACTCCTCCTTGAGTCTAGCATGGTCAACCCCAAGTTTGGCCTTCTCGGAATTGAGCACATGAGATACAACAAGAGCATGATCAAGATCTTTCTTTACTTTAGCATGATCATCGTTGTGTGACTCCTCAAGAGCCACACTACAAAAAAAAGACACATCCGTGACATTTTGGGCCGAACGAATTTTTTTTCTGTCATACATATGACACTTCTATGACGATAATTGTGACAAAACCCGGTATCATCATAGATGTGGTGGGCTCCTACTTCTATGACAAAAAATCATGACAGAAAATGGGCTTCTCGTCCTGGGCGGGCCGGAGACGCAGCTGCATGACATTCTTTGGGCCGTCCATGATGGAAAAAACTGTGGTAGAAGCAAGGGCGAGGAAAATTTCGGGGAGTTGCTGGTTACGGTGGGAGGTCGGGGGCCGAGCGATGCGCGTTTCTCTCGTATGGGGGGGTTGGATGAACAGTGAGCGGTGGCGTTTGCCTCTGGATGAACAGGACCCCGTGTGTGGAGGGCTGGATGAACAGTAGATGGTGGAGGGGTGCCCGTGGAGGGGTCGTTGAACAGGACCCCGTGGTGTGGAGGGCTGGATGAACAGTAGACGGTGGAGGGGTGGTTGAACAGTAGCCGGTGGAGTAGCGCGCGGTGGAGGCTGGATGAACAGGAGCCCGTGGAGGCTGGAGGAGGTCGACGGTAGCCCGTGGAGGCTGGAGGAGGTCGACGGTGGAGATGATCGAGATCCGTGGAGTCCTGCTTTGCGGCACGCCACACCCTCCCGGCGAACAGGACCCCGTTTCGACCGTGGCGCCCAACACAAGTCCGTTTAAATCCGTTTTGCGATGCGCCACACCCTCCCGATCAACAGGACCCCGTTTGACCGTAAAGGTCCGTTTAAATCCTTTTGCGATGCGCCACACCCTCCCGATCAACAGGAGGACCCCCGTTTCGACCGTAGGAGGTCCGTTTCCTCCGTTTTGCGGTACGCCACACCCCTCCCGATCAACAGGACCCCGCTCCGAACGTGGCCGGTCGAACACAATGTCGTTTCCTCCGTTCTTGGTACGCTAGGCCTCGTTTCCATCGCCTATTCCGTCCAAGCCGGTTGGCTCCCACGCGTTCCGTTGCCTCCTGATGAACACGACGCATTCCGTGCCTCCCCATGAACACGACGTATTCCGTAGCCTCCCCATGAACACGACGACGACGCTGTTTCTCTGTTCCGACCCAGCAATGTACACGAGCCCTGGCCGTACGTATGCACGAGTAGGCGTTCGATACCCCGCCTGTATGTACACATACGTGCCGTATTTTCTTTCTTGCACCCTGGCTGCTGTACGTACGTGTACATGCTACGTGCGGCGCCTCTACTACGACACGTCGCGCGCTCTACTACGACGCGTCGCGCCTCTACTACGACACGCGCGGCGCGCTCTACTACTACGACACGTGCGCGCCTCTACATCAACCAGTATGTACGTACACATTCGCGACCAGGATGACAACGCTACGTACGCTTCGACCAGGTGGGTCCCGACTGTCAGGCACTTCCTTGCCTGCGAAGATGTAGCTGGTGGGTCCCAGCAGTCAGGGGGGCGAATTGTTTTGTTTTTTTTGCCCGGACGCACTTCCTTGCGTGCGAAGGTGTAGCTAGTGGGTCCCAGCAGTCAGGGGGGCGAATCATTTTTTTGCCCGGACGCACTTCCTTGCATGCGAAGATGAAGATGGTGGGTCCCAGCAGTCAGAGGGAAACGTTTTTTCCGTGAAATACAGTGGCCCATCCGGTGGGTCCCAGCTGTCAGGTGGAGGAATCATTATTTTCTGCGTAATAAGGAGGCACTTCCTTGTTGCGGCCGTGGACCCACTGTTAGCCTCTCCACGTCATATCCACGTCCGATGGAAGTCGCCCTTGACCACGCTGACCAGGCCGCGCCGAGAGCACCACGGCGGTGGGCGATGGCGAGGCCTAGGAAGGGACGACGCGAGCGAGGAAAGACGCGATGGAAGCCCGCGGAGAGGAGTACGAGGTTCACCGGTTCGGCCGAGGTGTGAGGTTGCCGTCGCCGCAGGCCTGGCCAGCGGTGGGAATAGTAGGGCGGTGAGGCCTCATGGCAGACAACCACCACGGAGGCAGGAGCATGCAGCACGACCGGCGCTGCTTTGGGCGGCTGGAGCAAGAAGACCAGAGGTTGAAGAAGCACTACGGCCGTTGGATGGACATCATACAGTCACTGGAGCTAGAATCATTCATATTGACTAAGTTGACAAAGCCCTCCATCCCCGTCAACTTAGTTGGCCCACAAGTCATCCTCCCACTATGGTGGGTCCCAGCTAGCAGGGTGGGTATTCATTTTTTTATGCGTAATAAGGAGGCACTTCCTTGCGTGCAAAGATATAGCTGGTGGGTCCGACATGTCAGCGGGGGGAACATTTTTTTTCACGAAATACAGAGGCCCTTCCGATGGGTCCCAGCTGTCAGCTGGAGGAATCATTATTTTGCGCGTACAGTCCACGGCCGATGAATGTCGTTCGTTGACCACGTTGACCAGGCCGCGCCGAGAGCACCATGGCGGTGGACGACGGCGAGGCCTAGGAAGGGAACGACACGGAGCCGAGGAAGACTCGGCAATGGTTGCCCACGCGTGGGGAGTACGAGGTTTATGGTCCGCTGCCGTCGCCGTAAAATAACAGGAGGTGTGGGTGAGTAGAGGAATGCCTGCCAGCAATGAAGTAGGGTGGGCGATGCGGCTCTGTCGGCTGCACAACCGGCCACAGAGGCGGAGCGAGCAGTCCCACCGAGCTGGTTTGGGCGGCCGGAGCAAGAAGATCATTATTGAAGAAGCAAGACGGCCGTTGGATTAACATCCAACGGTCACTGCTGCTAGAATCATTTGTGGACTAAGTTGACAAAGCCAAAGTACACGCTAACCTAGTAGACCCACAAGTCAGCCTCCAAATCTGTCCCAAACAGCATACAACCCGAAATTTCTAGCCAGATTCAAATTAATTTTAAATCTAAATATACCTTAATTTAAATTCAATGAAATTTTACCCAAGACAAAACAATGAAATTTAAAATATCAAAATCCAAAAGAAAACAGTATTTTGGAACTAATTTCCTGTTTGCTGTATTTTTTCATTTTACAGCCCATTTATTATTACTTATAGCCCATTTCTTATTACTTATAGCCCATTTCTTATTACTTATAGACCATTTTACGGGCAAAATGCATCCTCCTCGTCTTGAAAGATTTCCACCCAGAGGCGTAGAAAAGCAAGTAGGCCTATGTTGGTTATTCGCAAAAACAAAATAGTTGGCTAGCCATTTTAAGAAAGGAAAAAAAACAAACTGGGCTGGTCATGTGCTAAACATATGAAATAAAAGCACAGGGCTAGACGGGCCATGGGTCCCGCACAACCCAGCTTGATACCCTTCTCCGTCCCGAAAAAACAAAATTACTGTGCTTGGCTGCTCGGGTCCCTACTTCATCCTCACCACGTCACAAATATCTCCTTATTCCTCTCGGTTGTTGACCATGTTGACAACACCGGAGGCGAGCCCATGGCGCGAACCAAGGCAGAGGACGTGAAGGAAATATGCCCTAGAGGCAATAATAAAGTTATTATTTACATAGACAAACTTAAAGTCACTAGTATGCCTCTACTTGACTAGCTCATTAATCAAAGATGGTTATGTTTCCTAACCATAGACATGTGTTGTCATTTGATTAACGAGATCACTTCATTAGGAGAATGATGTGATTGACTTGACCCATTCCATTAGCTTAGCACTTGATCGTTTTAGTATGTTGCTATTGCTTTCTTCATGACTTATACAAGTTCCTATAACTATGAGATTATGCAACTCCGTTTATCAAGGAACACTTTGTGTGCTACCAAACGTCACAACGTGAATCGGGTGATTATAAAGGAGCTCTCTGGTGTCTCCAAAGGTACATGTTGAGTTGGCGTATTTTGAGATTAGGTTTTGTCACTCTGATTGTCGGAGAGGTATCTCTGGGCCCTCTCGGTAATGCACATCACTATAAGCCTTGCAAGCAATGAGCTAATGAGTTGGTTACGGAATGATGCATTACGTAACGAGTAAAGAGACTTTCTGGTAACGAGATTGAACTAGGTATTGAGATACCGACGATCGAATCTCGGGCAAGTAACATACCGATGACAAAGGGAACAACGTATGATGTTATGCGGTTTGACCGATAAAGATCTTCGTAGAATATGTAGGAGCCAATATGAGCATCCAGGTTCCGCTATTGGTTATTCACCTGGAATGGTTCTCGGTCATGTCTACATAGTTCTCGAACCCGTAGGGTCCGCACGCTTAAGGTTTCGATGACAGTTATATTATGAGTTTATGAGTTTTGATGTACCGAAGTTTGTTTCGAGTCCCGGATGTGATTACGGACATGACGAGGAGTCTCGAAATGGTCGAGACATGAAGATTGATATATTGGACGACTATATTCGAACACCGGAAGTGTTCCGGAGAAGTTTCCGATAAAACCGGAGTGTCGGAGGGTTATCGGAACCCCTGGGGGAACTAATGGGCCTCGATGGGCCTTAGTGGAGAGAGAAAGGGGTGGCCAGGGCAGGCCGCGTGCCCCCTCCCCCTCTGGTCCGAATTGGAATAGGAGAGGGGGGGCGGCGCCCCCCTTTCCTTCTCCCTCTCCCTCTCCTTCCTTCCCCCTCTCTCCCTTTAGGTGGAAACCTACTAGGACTTGGAGTCCTAGTAGGATTCCCCATTTGGGGGCGCGCCATAGAGAGCCGGCCGGCCTCCCCCTTGCTCCTTTATATACGGGGCCAGGGGGCACCCCAAAGACACAACAATTGATCTTTGAGATCTCTTAGCCGTGTGCGGTGCCCCCTTCCACCATAGTTCTCCTCGATAGTATTACAGCGGTGCTTAGGCGAAACCCTCCGACGGTAGAACATCAAGATCGTCACCACACCGTCGTGCTGACGGAAATGTTCCCCGACACTTTGCTGGATCGGAGTCCGGGCAACGTCATCGAGCTGAACGTGTGCAAGAACTCGGAGGTGCCGTAGTTTCGGTGCTTGATCGGTCGGGCCGTGAAGACGTACGGCTACATCAACCGCGTTGTGCTAACGCTTCCGCTTTCGGTCTACGAGGGTACATGGACAACACTCTCCCCTCTCGTTGCTATGCATCACCATGATCTTGCGTGTGGGTAGGAATTTTTTTGAAATTACTACGTTCCCCAAAGTGGCATCAGAGCCAGGTTTTATGCGTAGATGTTATATGCACGAGTAGAACACAAGTGAGTTGTGGGCGATACAAGTCATATTGCTTACCAGCATGTCATACTTTGGTTTGGTGGTATTGTTGGATGAAGCGGCCCGGACCGACATTACGCGTACGCTTACACGAGACCGGTTCTCCCGACGTGCTTTGCACAGAGGTGGCTAGCGGGTGTCAGTTTCTCCAACTTTAGTTGAACCGAGTGTGGCTACGCCCGGTCCTTGCGAAGGTTAAAACAGCACTAACTTGAAGAACTATCGTTGTGTTTTTGATGCGTAGGTAAGAATGGTTCTTGCTCAGCCCGTAGCAGCCACGTAAAATTTGCAACAACAAAGTAGAGGACGTCTAACTTCTTTTTGTAGGGCATGTTGTGATATGATATGGTCAAGACGTGATGCTATATTTTATTGTATGAGATGATCATGTTTTGTAACCTAAGTTATTGGCAACTGGCAGGAGCCATATGGTTGTCGCTTTATTGTATGAAATGCAAGCGCTCATAATTGCTTTACTTTATCACTAAGCGATGGCGATAGTCGTAGAAGCAATAGATGACGTAACGACAATGATGCTACGATGGAGATCAAGGTGTCGCGCGGTGGCGATGGTGATCGACGGTGCTTGAGATGGAGATCACAAGCACAAGATGATGATGGCCATATCATATCACTTATAATGATTGCATGTGATGTTTATCCTTTATGCTTCTTATCTTGCTTTGATTGACGGTAGCATTTTAAGATGATCTCTCACTAATTATCAAGAAGTGTTCTCCCTGAGTATGCACCCTTGCGAAAGTTCTTCGTGCTGAGACACCACGTGATGATCAGGTGTGATAGGCTCTATGTTCAAATACAACGGGTGCAAAACAGTTGCACACGCAGAATACTCAGGTTAAACTTGACGAGCCTAGCATATACAGATATGGCCTCAGAACACGGAGACCGAAAGGTCGAACGTGAATCATATAGTAGATATCATCAACATAGTGATGTTCACCATTGAAACTACATCTCACGTGATGATCGGACATGGTTTAGTTGATTTGGATCACGTGATCACTTAGATGACTAGAGAGATGTCTGTCTAAGTGGGAGTTCTTAAGTAATATGATTAATTGAACTTAAATTTATCATGAACTTAGTACCTGATAGTATTTTGCTTGTCTATGTTTGTTGTAGATAGATGGCTCGTGCTTTTGTTCCGTTGAATTTTAATGCGTTCCTTGAGAAAGCTAAGTTGAAAGATGATGGTAGCAATTACACGGACTGGGTCCATAACTATTATCCTCATTGCTACACAGAAGAATTACATCCTGAAGCACCGCTGGGTGCCGAACTCTGCTGCAGATGCTGGCGACGGCGTTAAGAGCGTCTGCGAGCAAATCTGATGACTACTCGATAGTTCGATGTGTCATGCTTTACGGCTTAGAACTGGGTCTTCAACGACGTTTTGAACGTCATGGAGCATATGAGATGTTCTAGGAGTTGAAGTTAATATTTCAAGCAAATGCCCGGATTGAGAGATATGAAGTCTCCAATAAGTTCTATAGCTGTAAGATGGAGGAGAATAGTTACACGGTGAACATATACTCAAAATGTGCGGGTATAATAATCACTTGATTCAACCGGGAGTTAATCTTCACGATGATAGTGTCATTGATGTAATTCTTCAATCACGCCACCAAGCTACAAGAGCTTCGTGATGAACTATAATATGCAAGGGATGGACAAGACTATTCCCGAGCTCTTCGCAATGCTAAAGGCTGCGGAGGTAGAGATCAAGAAGAAGCATCAAGTGTTGATGGTCAATAAGACCACCAGTTTCAAGAAAAAGGGAAAAGGGAAGAAGAAGGGGAACATCAAGAAGAACAGCAAGCAAGTTGCTGCTCAAGAGAAGAAACCCAAATCTGGACCTAAGCACAGGACTGAGTGCTTCTCTCGCAAGCGATCGACATTTGAAGCGGAACTGCCCCAAGTATTTGGCGGATAAGAAGGATGGCAAGGTGAACAAAGGTATATGTGATATACATGTTATTGATGTGTACCTTACTAATGCTCGCAGAGCACTGGTATTTGATATCGGTTACATTGCTAATATTTGCAACTCGAAACAGGGACTACGGATTAAGCGAAGATTGGCTAAGGACGAGGTGATGATGCGCGTGGGAAATGGTTCCAAAGTTGATGTGGTCGCGGTCGGTACGCTACCTCTACATCTACAATCGGGATTAGTTTTAGACCTGAATAATTGTTATTTGGTGCCAGCGTTGAGCATGAACATTATATCTGGATCTTGTTTGATGCGAGACGGTTATTCATTTAAATCAGAGAATAATGGTGTTCTATTTATATGAGTAATATCTTTTATGGTCATGCACCCTTGAAGAGTGGTCTATTTTTATTAAATCTCGATAGTAGTGATACACATATTCATAATGTTGAAGCCAAAAGATGCAGAGTTGATAATGATAGTGCAACTTATTTGTGGCACTGCCATTTGGGTCATATTGGTGTAAAGCGCATGAAGAAACTCCATACTGATGGACTTCTGGAATCACTTGATTATGAATCACTTGGTACTTGCGAACCGTGCCTCATGGGCAAGATGACTAAAACGCCGTTCTCCGGAACTATGGAGAGAGCAACAGATTTGTTGGAAATCATACATACTGTAGGACCTTGAAGTATGTCTAGAGGGGGGGGATGATTAGACTACTTGACCAATAAAAAACTTAAACTTTTCCCAATTTTAGACTTTGGCGGATTTTAGCTATCTTTAAGCAAGTCAAGCAATCTTCACACAATTCAAGCAAACATGCAAAGAGTACATAGGCAGCGGAAAATAAAGCATGCAACTTGCAAGAATGTAAAGGGAAGGGTTTGGAGGATTCAAACGCAATTGGAGACACAAATGTTTTTGTTGTGGTTCCGATAGGTGGTGCTATCGTACATCCACGTTGATGGAGACTTCAACCCACGTAGGGTAACGATTGCGTGAGTCCACAGAGGGCTCCACCCACGAAGGGTCCACGAAGAAGCAACCTTGTCTATCCCATCATGGCCGTCGCCCACGAAGGACTTGCCTCACTAGCGGTAGATCTTCACGAAGTAGGCGATCTCCTTGCCCTTACAAACTCCTTGGTTCAACTCCACAATCTTGTCGGAGGCTCCCAAGTGACACCTAGCCAATCTAGGAGACACCACTCTCCAAGAAGTAACAAATGGTGTGTTTATGATGAACTCCGTGCTCTTGTGCTTCAAATGATAGTCTCCCCAACACTCAACTCTCTCTCACAGGATTGGATTTGGTGGAAAGAAGATTTGAGTGGAAAGCAACTTGGGGAAGGCTAGAGATCAAGATTCAAATGGTTGGAATGGAATATCTTGGCCTCAACACATGAGTAGGTGGTTCTCTCTCAGAACTGGTAAGTTAGAAGTGTAGGTTTGTTCTGATGGCTCTCTCCATGAATGAAGAGGAGGTGGAGGGGTATATATAGCCTCCACACAAAATCTAACCGTTACACACAATTTACCAAACTCTGATTGCATAACACCTGATTGCATAACCAGAAAGTTTCGGGAGTTTATAGGTGGGAATTCAAGTAGCTCCTAGAATATCTTTCCGACAGATGCATGATATGGGATTGGGTAAATCTCTATCATATGTATTTGTTCCGGCTTATTCTGCAAGCCAAATCCTTTGTTTTGTTTTATTTGTGGTATTCGAGTTGCTTCGATGTCAAATGTTGAATCCATACCTTTCCTAAACGGTGTTCTCATATTGCTTTGTGAATACTAAACCTTCTTGATCATCGAGGTCGTCATGTTAATTCTTTTGCCAACCGGCGTGCTTCTCTTCAAGTTGGTCCGATCATTTCAACATTTGTGAGATCAATTCTAAGTCTTCTCAACGGTATCCATTTCATCCGTCCCAAGTTGTCTTTGTTTTCCCGCCCTCCCACCCTTTTCTGCAAGGACTTATATATTTTAATCAAGTATCCATTTATTCATGTGAAGTCTCTTCACTCTTTTCTTTCAATGTTCTTATCCGGTGATTTCCCATGAAGATGCTCAACAGTTTCAAGTTCATCATCCTTCATTGTTGTTTCTTCTCCGGTGGATCCAATTCAAGCTTTCGATATTTATCATATTCCTTTCCTCCTTTCTAATGCTTTCTCTTGCCGATGCACCTCTTAATCATTCACTTCGTCCTATTCATTTTTCTGGAGTGCTGAAGATATCTCACAAGACTTGTGTTTTCCATTCTCAATCCATTCAAGATATTTCGAGGATGTTTTCCCATTCAAGCCATTTAATTCAACGGTGCAACCTCTCTTTAAAATTGTTCAACGGTGTTTTATTTTGAGTGGGCCCTAACCCACACCCAGGATCTTACCTGACTCTTCTAATTATCCCGAAGTTATTCTCAAATTCTTTTCAAGTGCGACGTAAGAATGGATCCCATCAGTCACATGCATTCTCCTAGGCCGCTTTCAAAATATTTTCATCTCTGGCTCAACGTTTCCTCTTTTAATCCTTCCGGAGTTTCTCAACAATTTGGTGGTGTTTCTCCTCGTCATTCTCAAAGATGTGAAGACCGAAGAAGAGTTCCTCTTAAATCCTTACCCGTTCTTCCAAAGATCGTACTTCAAGTTTGATGCCATCCTCTCATAATTGTTTTCGATTGTAGGGAATTCTTTTCACCCATACGGAGCATTTCATGAGTTGTTTCCATTTCTTTCCTCCAAGGCCATCATGTCATAATTCTTCATTCTCGCGTGTAGCTATCATTCTCCAAATCTTACCGTGAATCGTTCAAATATCCTCTAATCAATTCATGATCTCTTCATTCTCTTGTATCTAAATTCTCTCAAGCATCTTCATTCGTTTTCCAATTCTTCCCGTGAATTGTGCCTTCGCTCGCTCATTTTCAATTCTTATGGTGGTTCGTTCAGATTTCACTTCCTTCGCTATCATATTAATTCATTCGTTGTTTCCAAATTCCACGGTGGTTCCATCAATACCTTGTCAAGTTTGCACTATATCTGTTTTCAATCCCTCAAGAAGAATAAGTAGTATGCCAAATCCATTGCTTGTCATCAATGTAAATTGGTGAAGGATACGCATAACGTAATTCTTATTTTTGTTTCATCCAAGCGATCTAGTTTCTTATTTCCAGAGCTATTCATCATGTCACATTTCTCGGTTCGAGATGCTCCATCTTTTCTTTTCCGGAGTTCCAAGTTCTCTCGGTTATATAATCGCGAAGCTCCACCTAAATCATTGCAAGGCTTCACCCTGTGTTTTCAACCTCTCTTTCTTTTTATCATCCTTTTATTACCGGAGTTCTTCATGGAGGCTCTACATGGTGGTTTGTCAAGGATTCTTTTCATTCTTCAATTGTTCTTCAAGATTTCTCTCTAAGTTATGATCCGCCAAGCTATACTCTAAAATAAACATGGTGTTCAACACATGTTTTGTTTTGAGGAGCTCAAGTATTCTTCATCTTGCATTCCGAAGTGCAATTCTTTCTACCTTATCTTTTGAGATGGTGTTATGTCACTCTTGACAATTTACTTCATGTTTCATGATTCATATTGTTGTCAAGAATGAGGTATTTTAAATCCATTATTTTCTCTTCGTTCAAGAGATCTTTTCAATCCATCAATCCCTTTGTTGGAGTTATCTTGGGTCATATTTCACCTAAAGCCTTCCAGTGGGAATGTTGATATTTGTGGTGCTTGTCAATGATCCAAGTTACCTCTTTATCATCTTGGTGGAAGAAGTGTTCATCTCTTCGTCGATCTAAAGCAAGCAATTGTTTCCTTTAGTGGTCGGTTGTCACCTCATAATGTTGAGATGTTTCCATAAGCCCACTACAAACTTATTCGTTTCGTTGTTAGTTTTCCAACAACTCCGTTCAATTCTTCTTTGCAAGGATGCTTTCCAAGATCATTTGTGACAGAAGTTGGCATTTTCTTCTCCATTCTTTTATTTCAATGATCTATTTTCTATTCTTTCTTCCGGAGGCATGATGATGTTGCTCTCTTCACTCATCATCTCAGATTGTGAGGATCGTGTTCTTTTCATGCTTATCCATTTAACCGGAGTGTTGTGTCATCTCTTCAAGTTCTTTTCATCTTATCAAGTTTTCCTTCTTCTTTCAGTCGGAGTGCTGCCCAAATTATATCAATCTTATTCCTTCTCTATCTAACTTTAACCGGAGTGGTTTCGAATTCTATCTTGTCCATTAAACTCTTGATTCATGTCTTTGCAACCTTCAAGTTCTCGTAATACTCCTTGTTCCTCTTTTCTACCGGATTGTTTGCAATCTCCTTCATCTCTGTTGTACTCTTTCTTTTAAATTTCTCAACCTCTCAAGGTTCATGGTTTCACTCTTTTGTCGAAGAAGCAACGTAGTTTTACCTCTTCTCCTCCTCTTCCGTTTCTCTCCGGTGCCATCCTAGATCTCGGGACGAGATCCTCTTGTAGTGGTGGAGTGTTGTAACGCCCCAAGACCGATGCTCTAGTTCCTTCCAATTATATTGTTGATGTTGTGTGTTCAATTGTTGTTGCCATGATCATCTTGCTTGTTGTCGCATGTGCATTTTAATTGTGTATGTTGGTGTGATCCCTCTCTCTTCATATTCATTGCTGTTGGCATCTTCACCCTTCAAGTTAATCCATCTCCAAGCAAACCCCATCTCCTTCTTCCTTTCTTTTAAATTTTAGACATTTACTTGAGTGACATTTTCCTGCCTCCAATAATGTTCAATCTTTGCCAATAAATCCTGCACATTGCCTTTCTCCTCTCTGGCAAATATCATCTCATTTGGAGTTGATTTGGTTGGGTTCAAAAATGGAGCAAGTTTGAATTTAATTCAAACTTGATTTATTTTTCTACCTCTAAAAATTGCCAAGTCAAGTTATTCAAATACTGCATAAATCCAGGACTCCTTATATATATTTATCTATGAGATTTTCCTTCCCAAACCACGGATCATTTTCCTTGTAATTCTGTCTATTTTCTTAAAGAAAATAAACAGCGGAGGGAAGAACTGGGCAGAGCCCACTTACCTGGGCTGCGCCATAGGCCACCTGCAGCCCAGCAGACCCGCAGCCAACTCCATCCCGGTAAAATTCCCACGCTGGCAACTGTTTGCCCCTTCCCCGGACCCACCTGTCTTTCTCTCTTCCCCTCCTTTTTCTTCCACCTCACGCACCCTCTCTCTCACAGTAAAACCTCCAGGGCTGCCCGCACATGGCCACCACGGCGCCCGCGCCCCCCCTATAAAGCCGCAGTCCCGCGCCCTAGGGTTCCCCTCTTCCCCTCTCGCCGCCGCCACCTCTTTCCCTTCCCTCTGCTTCTTCCACAAATCAGATGCACCGAGAGCAGGGAGATAAACCTGTCGACGTCCGTCGTCGTTCTCGCGGCCGGAGGGCCTCAAGCTCGTCTTCGACATGTCCTCCTGCACCCCGTCTCCATCCTCGACCGATTCTGATGGGTGGTTGATCTGGATCGCCTCCATACCGTCGTCCACGTCCACGTCGCCGTCGTCTTCCCCTGCATCCTCTTCTTCAGGAGACCGAGCTCCTCTCCGGCGTGATCCGACAAGCAGCTGCCGTCTTCTTCGCCCGGAGCCTCGCGTGCCTAGGCGTAGTCTTCCTCGACTACGCACATGTCCCAAGGGCGCCGCAATCTTCTTCCACGACGTCGTCTTCTTCCTCTTCATCGCCGCCGAACGCCAAGTTCCTCGACATCATCTTCGTCATCTTCCTCGGCTTCACGGACCCGAGCGCCTCCGTCGATCATCGCGTCCTCGCCCTCGTTGCACTACATGTCCGGCATCCTCATCTCGTCCTACGGGACCTAGGTGAGCAGTCATTCCCCCTAGCCCCTCTCCGGTTCGATTACGCCGATGTGGTTGCTGATCCCGTCGCCTCGGAGGCCATGTCCGCCATGGGCGACCATGGCAGCGAGCCCAAGCTCGTGTTCTAGGCCCCGCTTGATTCACCTATTGCACGCATCCTCACACGCACTCCAAAGCATGCTGCACACGCCACGCACTCAGCCACCGCCCATCTGTTTACGCCTCGTCGCGCCCGACTTCGCCTCTGCGCCGCTGGCTTGCGCGGGCCCGAGTCGGGCTTCTTCTCAAGGCTCATCTGTGGACTCCTCCGCAGCCCTCCGCCGCACGCAAGCACCTCCGTAGTCTATCCCTTTTCACCGCCGCCGCCTCCTGGGCCCCGCCGTTTCATCGTTGCCCGCGGTGCCGCCGATGTCTTCTCTCACGAGGAGAAAAACCCCGTCTGCCGAGGAGCTAGTTCAAAAGAAGCCGTGCACCATCCTGTCAACAATAGTAGCCGCAGCCTAGTGGATCGGGGAGCAGAGTTCTACCGTGGAGACCCAGGTTCGAATCCCGTCAGGAACATCTTTTAGAACCCCAAATTTTGCCTCTGTTGCCTCTATGACAAGGGGACCCATTCACATCATCCTCTCTCCACACACCCTCTCCACACCCACACTCCCGCCACCTCAAGACCCGAGCCCACACGTCATTGACAGTGGCTGCCCCTGCCCGTGTCCCTTAGTGTTTTCCTTTTGTTTTGCATTTTAACAGTAATGCCATCATTTTGAATTGCTAATAACTAAATATCTATGCATCCAAATGAAACATGTCATATATGCAGCTTGCTCAGTTTTTCATGTACTTTCATTATGTGCAACTTTCTTCCAATATAAAATGATTAAAATTGTTGTTTGCCTTAATTTGCTTAATTGCCATGCTAAAATGTTTTATTTCATAACTAAATAACCGTAGCTCGGATTTTAATAAACTTCATATGTAAATGGGGTGGAAAAATGCCTAGTTTAACATGGTGCAGTTTATTTTCCTGTTTAACAGCAATAAAATATGTTTTAGGACAGAACAGTAGCAAATTCGAAATATGCACATGAGGATTTTCCGGAATTGTTGTTTCTTATTTCCGGCCTCATTTAAACTTGCCTAGATAGGTAGTTTAATTATGCTCCACCTCTTGCCATGTTGAACAACATTTAATATTGTTTGGTAGCTTTAACGAGATTAAACTAAATATGTCAATGTGGTGTTTTGTCAATATGCAACTCGGTGCATATTGAGCTCCACTTAATTGGTAGTATTGTTTGTTGCACTTTGCCATGCCATGCCTCATTAAACCGGACATGCATCATACTTGATTGTGCATCATGCCATGTTTATGCTTGTGCATTTACCATGTTGTTTGTTTCTTTCCGGTGTTGCTTCTTGGTTCCAGTAATGTTGCGATTGTGAGGATTCGTTCGACTACTCCCGTTCATCTTCTTCATGGACTCGTTCTTCTTCCTAGCGGGATTTCAGGCAAGATGACCGTCACCTTGGATCTCATTACTATCATTGCTATGCTAGTTGCTTCGTTCTATCGCTATGCTGCATTACCTACCACTTGCTGCTCAAGCCTCCCAAATTGCCATGAACCTCTAACCTTTGTCACCCTTCCTAGCAAACCGTTGTTTGGCTATGTTACCGCTTTTGCTCAGCCACTCTTATAGCGTTGCTAGTTGCAGGTGAAGATGAAGATTGCTCCATGTTGGATTATGTTTATGTTGGGATATCACAATATCTCCTATATTATTAATGCATCTATATACTTGGTAAAGGGTGGAAGGCTCGGCCTTATGCCTGGTGTTTTGTTCCACTCTTGCCGCCCTAGTTTCCGTCATATCGGTATTATGTTCCCGGATTTTGCGTCCCTAACGCGGTTGGATGGTTTATGGGACCCCCTTGACAGTTCGCTTTGAATAAGACTCCTCCAAAGAAGGCCCAACCTTGGTTTTACCATTTGCCTCACCACCACCTACACCCTTTCCCTTGGGTCGGCCAACCCGAGGGTCATCTTTATTTAGCCCCCCGGGCGGTGCTTCTCTAAGTCTTGGCTGAACCGAGCTACTGCAGGGCCCCTCGGAGAAACTTCGAGTCTGGTTTTACTCGTAGCTAGTCTCATCCGTGTTGCCACGAGAGCGAGATATGTGCAGCTCCTATCGGGATTGTCGGCGCATCGGGCGGCTTTGCTGGTCTTGTTTTATTCTTGTCGAAATGTCTTGTAGCCGGATTCCGAGACTGATCGGGTCTTCCGGGAGAAGGAATATCCTTCGTTGATCGCGAGAGCTTATCATGGGATAAGTTGGGACACCCTGCAGGTTTGAACTTTCGAGAGCCGTGCCCGCGGTTATGTGGCGATGGGAATTTGTTAATATCCGGTTGTAGTAAACTTGAAGTAAACTCTTCTAAAATACACCAACCGTGTGCGTAACCGTGAGTGTCTCTTTTCGGGGTTGTTCGAGAGGAGAACACGGTTTCTGGGTTATGTTTGACATAAGTAGGAGTTCAAGATCACTTCTTGATCATTACTAGTTGACGACCGTTCCTTTGTTTCTCTTCTCGCTCTCATTTGCATATGTTAGCCACCATATATGCTTAGCATTGCAAACCTCACCACTTTACCCCTTCCTTTCCCATTAAGCTTTGCTAGTCTTGATACCCATGGTTATGGGATTGCTGAGTCCTCGTGGCTCACAGATTACTACATCAACAGTTGCAGGTACAGGTTATGCGATGATCTTGACGCGAGAGCGGTGTTGCTTGTTTTGGAGTTCTTCTTCTGCTTCTTCTTCGATCAGGGGATAGGTTCCAGGTCGGCAGCCTGGGCTAGCAGGGTGGATGTCGTTTGAGTTTATGTTGGTGTTCATCCGTAGTCGGATGGTGCTCTTATGTATTGTGATGTTGTATTCTTGCGGCATTTGTATGCCTTGTATGTATCCCCATCTATTATGTAATGTCGATGTAATGATATCCACCTTGCAAAAGCGTCTTCAAGATGCGCTTCTATCCTTGGTGGGACCTTCGTGTTCCTTTAGGATAGGGTCGCATCTTGGGCGTGACAGGTTGACCTGAAGGGTGCCCGCGAGATGATTACGAGGCGTGGCCGGGCATTCCTAGCCCTTGCCGCAAGTCCTCGAGACGGGGCAACGGGGTCACATCTTTCGTGAGTCTCGCTTGTTACCGCGTTCCTAATCCACTACGATTTGGATATTTGATCCGAGGGCCTCGGCCCGATAGCACTAACCATCACGTGGGCATAGTATGGGCGTTTCGCGTCGTATGCATCACCGAAGCATAATAGACGTCGGAATGAGCGGCGCGTGCGGGTTGGACTGCGTGGCGCTGCCTTGTTGAAGGAGGTAGCTAGGTCTGCTCACCACCGTCCTCGCAGCGTCAGGGGAGTTCCTGGGAGATGGCCCATGACCCACAGGGCATAGGTTTAGTCCGCGTCTGGCCTCTCTATTAAGCCTAGGTCGGGTTGCGGCGTATTGTTTGGCGAGGCGGGCATGACCGTGAAAGTGTGTCGGGCGGAGTTAATCGGCGTGGTGGGTAAGTTGGTGCACCCTGCAGGAAGAAAACAACTATTGATAGCCTGTCCTACGATAGCGGACACTTGGAGTTGTATCGATCGATACAACTAGAACTGGATGGTGATGATAATCTGGATAGTATGGCTCAGGATTTCTTTCTCGCAGGAGTCGAGAAAGGATCTCCGCCGAGGTTGATAACACTACTACTACTTTACTTTATGCTACTCTACTCCCTCCTGTTGTTTGCAAGATGGTGGTTTCAGAAGATGCTAGTCTTCAATAGGACTAGGCCTTCTCCTGCTCTCGCATTTCTGCAGCCCATCCACATATCTGACCTTCCTTTGATAATGTTGCATATGTAGTGTAGATCCTTGCTTGGGAGTACTTTGGATGAGTACTCACGGTTGCTTTGCTCCCCCTTTTCCCCCTTTCTTCTTCTTTCCGGTTGATGCAACCAGATGTCGGAGTCCAGGAGCCAGATGCCATCGCCGGTGCCTACTACTACGTGGAGACCACTGACGACCAGGAGTAGTTAGGAGGCTCCCAGTTAGGAGGCTCCCAGGCAGGAGGCCTTGCCTTTTCGATTGTTGCTGCTTTTGTGCTAGCCTTCTTAAGGCAAACTTGTCTAACTCATGTCTGTACTCGGATATTGTTGCTTCCGCTAACTCTTGTGTATTCGAGCTTATGTATTCGAGCCCTCGAGGCCCCTGGCTTGTAATATAAAGCTTCTTTTTTTATTTGTGCCTAGAGTTGTGTTGTGATATCTTCCCGTGAGTCCTTGATCTTGATCGTACACATTTGCGTGCATGATTAGTGTAGATTGAGTCGAGAGCGTCACAAGTTGGTATCAGAGCCGACTGCCTGTAGGTAGCCCCCTTTCCAACTCCTTGGCCGAAGTTTAGTCTAGTCATTGAAAAACTTTTACTAACATTGGTTGTGTGTCTTACGGGCCCACGTCGCCATTGGGTGGTATTAGGATCTTTTACTCCTCGTCTATACTCTGGGACTCTGAACTCTCTTCTACTCGGGTTAAACGAATTTACTAACATTAGGATCCCGTGACCACATCACCCCGAAGTTGGATAAGCCATAGATTTTCCTTAGAATAGTATTTTCAGTAGTGCACACACTATCGTGTTGACTACGAAGTGGTATTCTTCGTACCTCTTTCATTATGCATGTTTCATCATGAATGATCCTTGTCTTTGCAAATGCTCAATGCTGAACTACCCCCTGTTACATGTTAGCAGGATGGTTAGACCCGCTGGTCGTGGCCGTGGTGCCAATGCTCCACCACCGCCCGAATTCTTTGCTGGAATGATGCAACAATTTGAGCTGAATCGTCAATTCATGGAAGGAATGATGGCTCAGTTTCCTCGTCCGAACATGAATCAACAGCCAATCCTGCTGAAACATGGGCAGTACGTAAAGCTTGCTGAAAGTGATCCCATGTGACAGTGTCTACAGGATAAGTGGCTGTAAAATTCTCCCACCATGTTGCTGCGGGTCCTTCAAGCTGATGTGCGGCAAAACGCACTCTTTCCGCATCAGTGCATCCTGCAGTGGTCAGCTCCCTTCCAACCTTGTGGAGCCAGTCATCTGCAACAATCGGCTCGGTGCTACTGGAAAACACCGGCGGATTTAGCCTCAAGAAACGAGTAAAATGGTCAACAGGTGGTGGTGGTGGTGGTGGGTTGTTGTTGTTTTTGTTGCCTTGGTTCTGTACCAATGTTTGAATCAAGGCATTCTGCTGCTGAATCAACTGAGTGATCTCCGGTGGGAAAACAAATCCGGGGTCGCGTCTCGGAGGCATCTGAGGGTTTAGAAAAGAAGAGAAAATAGAATAGAATGAGGTCTAGGGGGAAAACACTACCCATATGCACATGAGACAAATGCACACAAAAATCACTTCATTCAATTAAGCAAGAGCATACAAACAGTCTAGAACTATCGCAAAAGTGTGTGGACTATACTATGTACATGGTGGAACACTACTACTGTTATGGTGGTCAACTAGAAAAACTGCTCCGATGAAGACTCCATGATATCTGCTCCAGCTTCATCAACATAGTCATCATCACTATCGTCAGGATCTGAATCGGTGTCGTCGATGATGATATAGTTATCCGGGCAAGTGGATTCGTCATCTTCTCTTTTGGGTGCTGAACCTCCCATGAATACTTCAATCTTCTCCTTAAGGTCGCCTTTCTGTCTCACTAGAGCGACGATCTCCTCCATATAATATTCACGTGTAGCCTTGAGTTCTTCTTCTAGCTCCTTGATCTTGGTCATAGCCTTTTGTAGATCCTCCATACCGCTTTGTCTGGTTCTCTGGCGTCGGATGTGCTGGTTTAATTCCTGGATATAAGCTGCGATTGATCTATCCCTCCTGGTGCTGATCATCTCCCATTGCTCATCTCGGCGCCCACAAATCTGGTAGATAGTATTCTTGAGATCATTGTGGTAAACTTCTCCAATTCGTCCCATGGCGATGTGGGCTGCCATGCTCTTTCCTAGGCTCCAAGTTGGTGCATCAAAGGAAAACTCTATGGGCTCTATGACTGGTGCAAATGTCCTTCCTGGAATGTGAACTTAAATCATCCAGCACTCCTCTTCGGGTAAAGTGGTGTTGAAGGTCCCGGTGAAGTTTGGTACTCCTATGTTCAGGTATCTAGTGACTTCCTTCAAGTGGCATCCAAAGGATGTATCTTCATCCGGTTGTGTGAACTTGTTCCTTGCATCCGCCATCCTAAAGAATAGAAAAGGTGAGGAGTCAGAAATGAGAAGAAAGAGTAGTGATCTAGGGCTTTAGCTTAGTGGATGTGTCCTACAGTTAGCGTGTGCTCTGATACCATCTTTGTAGCGACCGGACCTCAAATATCATTCTCTCGTGCTCGTGTTTCATCCTGGATCGATAATCTTGACACCACACAAGACTTGAAGGATTTATAACAGAGTAGCAATCACACACTTATTACATTGAATGTCTCAAAAGAGAACTTAGCGAAATAAATATGGCTTAAGGCCATCTAATAATGATAACAGCGGAAGACTTGGAAGATAAGCGAGTCCATCAACTCGAAAGGCATCACTAAGTATAGAACCACGAGCTAAAGCACCTTACTCGTCGTCTGAAAAGTCTGCAACATGAAACGTTGCAGCCCGAAAACGGGTCAGCACATGGAATATGCTGGCAATGTAACACATAGAGAGTAATGAAAGAATAAGCCTATACTACATGCATATATGCCTGGTGGAAAGCTCTATGGTTACGGTTTTGCGAAAAGCCAATTTTTCCCTACTTCAAAGGAATAAATTTATTTAACTATCATGGTGGGTGTTAAACATTGAGAATGGTTGACAGCATCCTCAATCCCAATTAAAGTAATCATCATTAAAACCCAACAGTATTAATTAAATTAACATGATGAGATTCACTTGATAATCCAAGTACTAGATACTCAAGATGTCCATAACCGGGGACACGGCTAATCATGATTAGTTTGTACACTCTGCAGAGGTTTGTGCACTTTTTCTACAAGACTCGATCTCCTCCGTTTGATTTCTCGCACTACATGGTGTTTGAGAAATGGATGACCGAGACATAGTCTTTCAGAAGCGCTAGCACCTTACGAATGGGTAGACCGTACCAACCTACAACCCCTACATCAGCTAGTCTACCCTTTGTAAGAGTTCATGACGACTTAATCAACTATGCTAGAGCCCATAGTAGCATGTGGTTGCACATGGAAGTTTCTAGCATGAATAATCTTATGATCCCTTTGAGCACGGGTGGCGGTCCATAAAAAACAGGCAATCTGGTCTACCCAGTGCCTAGGCAGCAATCTGGAATAACCAGTACCTCAATCCACCCGGATGTGTGTTTAAGTTGCCACCTTAGATAAACCATTTATTAACAATCTCACATCTGTCATGGATATTCACTCAAACCCAATCCACGTCTACGAGCATAGCATGGCATAATAAGCAAACGTAGAAGTAACTCCCAAGGGTTTGATAATAAATCAGGTAATAGGTACTACCTCAAACTACTTACCAAAACCCACAATTAAATTAGATCCTAATCATGCAATGTTTGAGGATTGATCTAATGCATAAAAATGGGTATGAAAAGTATATGATCAAAGTGTTACTTGCCTTGCTGATGATCCGTGAAACCTAGAGACTCGAAGTAACAGGCAGCACACTCCGGGAGTTCTATCGCAGACAAACAAATAAGCATACAATAAGTAATCATCTAATGCACAGGTAAAACTCAAATAAGAGATCTAACCAGAAATTTCAACTTAAGAACTCCGGTTTGCAAAAAGAACCAAATCAAACGAAGCAACGAAACCCAAACTGCGAAAGAAAACAACTTCATTTTACTAATCTAGATCTAAGTCAAATTTTACAGAAGCAAAAACTTGTTTAAGTTGATTATTCGTAAAGAGGGTTTCGAGACGAAACTCCAGGCGCTTGAGTCACCTGATTCTGATAAAACGAGCGAAAAGTTATACTAACACGAAAATAGGATCAGAAATCGCGATCAGAAATAATCCCGGAAAATCCAGGAAAAAGAAAAACGACGAACAGCTTAACGAACGAACGTTCGTTAACTGGATCTAAACGACGAACACGTTTGTTAAAATGAACGAACGAGCGAACGCTCGCTATATAACCGAACCGGAAAAAAACCGATCTAATAAAATAAAAAAACAGAAACTAAAAAAAACCGGCGGCGCGGAAAACGAGGCACCTTGGGCGGCGGGTCGGTGACGGCGGCGGGCGGCGGTTCGGTGAGGCGGCGGGCGACGAGGCGGCAATGTGGCCAGGCGGGTCGGGCATGGCGGCGGATCGGGTCGGGCCGGCTAGGGTTAGGGTTTGGGTCACGGGTGGGCTTTGGCGGCGGCTGGTGGGTGGGCGGCTCGGCGTGACTATTTAAAGGCTGCCCAGGCGAGTCCCGCTCGGTCTTGCCGAAGTTGGTTCGTGCTTTTTTTTAATTAATTCCGCGCAGAAAAACAAACGAAAGAAATACTAAACGGACTCCAAAAATCCCGAAATAAATTTTCCCCGACTTCTAAAATCAAGACGGACAAGATGAACATTTATTTGGGGCCTAAATGCAAATTTTGAAAAACGCACATTTTTTCTAAATTCAAATAAAATGGCGAAAAACTCCAAAATAATATCTTATTTGATTTTATTATTAAATCCTCAATTTTTCTTTATTTTGGGAAAGTCATTTTATTCCCTCTCTCATATTTTTGTAATAGAAATAATTGATGATAAAATAATTAAAATCAAATGATCCTATTCTCAAAATTTGAGAAAAACTCAAATATGAAAATAACGAAATCCCCAACTCTCTCCGTGGGTCCTTGAGTTGCGTAGAATTTCTAGGATCAAAACCCAAAGCAAATAAAATATGATATGCATTGATGATCTAATGTATAACATTCCAAATTGAAAATTTGGGATGTTCTGATGTGATTTGAGGAGGCCATGCAGTTTCATTGGTGGTGGAGATTCAGTTTTGGCGCCCACGAGTACTGAATGGGGAATCGGACGGGTGGGGAACCATGTTTGATGCAGGTCGCGCTTGTTTTGGCTTTTTGAACAAAAGATGGGGCGCTTGTTTGAAATTTGGGAAATTACAAACTTTGCCCCCTCTTAAATTTTGAACCTCTCATGGGTCGGGTAGGATGGTAATCCTGTGTCCCTAATAGTGGCGGGGAGCGATTTCGGCCTTGCAGCATGTGTGCTTAAGCGGCCATTGTGTATGAATGTTTTTCTGAGGCGGTTGTGTGGCGTCTAGATGAAGCTAGAAACCTACCCCGGTTTAGACCTTTGGACGTCGGGCCGGTAGGTTTCACATGTCGGAGTTATTAGAAAAGTATTTTCCTTGTACTACCAAACATTGGTCTCACAGCGGCTTGGCAAGTAGAGGCTCTTTTGGCTAACCGTTCAAATTTTGAAACACAAGCATTCCCGTTTAGAGTACTCTTGAACTATGAGGATTGACCTAAATAGACAACGTTATATTTGACCTTGTATGTTTGAAAACCTCATTAAATTATCCGCTTCCTTTTGAATTTTGACACTTGAAAATCCTATAACTACGATTATTTTGGAATGGAGGAGCTAAATTTGAATCTATTTTGTACACGACTACATATGCTATTATGTACAAAATCAGAGCAAAGATTGGTAACCCCATAGTTTAGGTATGGTTTACAAATGCCATGATATCAAATTCAAATAATGAATGGACTTCATGTTGAATTAGATTTTTTTAAACCACCTTAGGTTGAATTCAAATGTATACTAGTTCATAGGTAGCTATTTATAAATGTCCATTGTGTAACTTTCGTATGTATAATGTGCTTTACACACACAACATGAACTATACTCACGTTTATATTCGATTGCTAAAGCGATGCATTGTCTGGAGTTCAAAATACTAACTATGTGGATCAATTGTGTCGAATAATAACATAGACATGCTCAAATTCGATAGAATCTAGATGTCTGATGGATCAATGACCTCTCCTTACACAAATTGCAAATATCATGATCCCATCCTAATATTTGGATACAATTTATATCTTTAATCAATGTGTAGAGCAGTCTTATACGTGTAGTTTCACTCTCCATCGGTGGTCTCTCACACATGCTCACACACTCTCTCCCGAGGTGTGTTTCTCGCACACATTCTCTAGATATAACCCTCCCTCCCTCTCATAACCATTTACAACTGTTTTCACTAACCTTTATCACAAGCACTCTTCCTCTCGCAAACATACACACACACAATCCTCATCGACCCTTTCTATATACATGGACATGCCTACGTGTCTCATGTACGCACATTATCTTCGCTTTGTCTCTCACGCATTATCTCACACCTCCCTTCCTAATCGACGAGTATGATTCTAGCAGAGCATTCTGTAGGATGCCCCTTAAAGTTAGGTTGGATGAATAGTAATATCAGAGATAGAGGGGTTACCTTAGTCCGAGAACCTAGGGTTACAAATCCTAGACGGCTTTGTCAGTGGACACATAGTCCTTCACATTTCTGCTATCTTTGTCTTGTACGACTAATCATCCATGGGTCTTCCTAAATGTGTCATGGGCCGACCAATGTGGCGCAGGACGGAACCGAACAAAGGGCCTCACCTCGACCCACCGGACCTCACGTGGTGACACACCCTCTGCCCCCACGTCTCATTATCTTCTCACACCCACACATACCAACACAAACACCACACACACAGAAAAATTCTCCTGGTGCCTCTATTCCCTCCCCCCTTGCATATACACACTCAAGGGAATGGAATCTCTTGTCGTGATGTCATATTCGTCTCTCTCTAGACCACCCTCATTTCTCGTGCTGTCTCCCCCCCCCCCCCCGTCGGCCCCTCTAACCATGCCTCTCTCGAATATGTAATACACACACATACCTCTCTAGGCCCCGCCAAATGCATCAACTACACATTCACACTTGTTACATCACGTACCCCATTGATCTAAAAAGCCCTCTCTTCACGTTTATTTCGCATACAACATTCCTTTTGAATAAAGTGTGGCCAAAAAATTATTTTAGAGTTTCTACATATATACAACATTACAAAGTTATATGGAGGAGTCTGACGCTAATTTGCATTGCATTGTGCCCACAATGATATTTATTCCAAGACTTTGTGAATTTGTATATTTTTATACTATATACAAAGTTAGTCATAATAAAGAGAAGCGAAGAGCATCTCTCTCTCCATCGCATACCCCCCATCAGACCCCTTTCACGTATGCACACAAAACTATCTCCATGTCCTCTAAAAGTAAGCCCCCAGAAAATTCACGCGTGTTTCATCTTTCTCTCGCGATGTATGCAATGACGATCATTGTATTTGAAGTGAAAGCACGATACATACATTGGACCTCATAATCCACTCATTACGGTCACCGTTTACGTTTAGTGGTTATTATCTGATCACGGGCTCACCGTACAACTTTGTATTTGCTCATGACATGACTAGTTGACGAGTTGAACGCTCCACGTGGCACCTGATCTAGTGTTGCATCACATTATCTCACTAACATCGTGCCCACCTGTCGGCTTGTATCTACTCTACATCTACACTATTATAAAATACATAAAATACACTCTTATTAAAAACAAAGTTGGCGATGATGGTGTGCCTGCCATCCTGCAATATAGGCCGTCCGATTTATATCTGACGGATAGGAAAGAAACTGGCAGTTTTGCAAAAAGGTACCCACACACCTCTCCACATTTGCAAATAAGGCCTTCCCTCATTCATCCTTTTCTCTCACAAGATAAAAAAGTCATACAAATGCATCTTGATGTTACGTGCAACACACGGGCATCTTGCTAGTAAGAATGAAAACAAACGACAAAAAAAATATTTTGACGGTGGTGCGAAGTCATGACAGCGGGCACAGCGGACAAGGTGGCCTTGTATTAGTATGCTGAGCCGTCTGTTTTAACACACAGGAGCTGGTGTGGTGATTATACACACACGCACGCATGCACACAAACTCCATCCACGCAACACTCACACAAACACATGCACCCACGCACGCACGCAACACTCACATGTACACACGCACACACGCACGCGCGCAACACTCACACGCACACACGCACGCATGCATGCACACACCAGTACACCACACGACCAATACACACTCTCACGCTCAAGTGCTCAACCTACACGTGCATGCGCACACATCGGACCCGAGCAGACACATACACAACCAGGTGATTCCAGCGCGCGGGTTGGAGCCTTGTCGCGCTGCATAAATTTGTGTTTATCGACCTTTTCCCTATGCGAACTGATAGGTGGGACCCACAAGGAATGTGTTCAATTTAACTAGTCAACATGGCGCCACGCAGAACTATTTGGCGGTCAGCGAGTGCAATCCGATGCTGAATCGTGAGCAAGTGACGGATAATCACCGCAAAACGTATATAGTGACCGTAATCAGCTTATTCGAAGTTCCGTGACCGTACTACGCTTTTCTCTCTGTAGGCCCTCCAAAACTACATCTCTACGTTCTCGCATGTTACATCTAACAACTATGCAATACAGCACTACTACTACACTCTAACACAATAAATCATATGTGTTTTAGTTTTACTAGATATCATATTGTTACTTATAATTATTCAGTTTGCATACATTAAAATAGCCTTTGAAACGTATGGCCATTATCATCTACCGCGCGGGAAAAATCCCGCCCTTTCCTGTTTAATCGGGTTTGTATTGATGGATCGTGCGAAATAGCAAAACTATAGTACTATACAGTACAAGTGACAGTTCACTGGGTCGTCGTGTCGTCTACTCCTCCGTCGTAAGAGTGGAGCGCTCGCTTTCATAAATCTTCTAGTCCCTTTCGCCGACATGAGGGACATCAAGCTACCTGGTCCACGTGCCATACCGGAATACAGTGCAGAGCAGCCGGGGTGAAGCACCCCAGTCATGGCGCCGGCGTAGTAATGAGCAATGAGGCGTAAAATCACAAAGTTGCACCTTTCCCGCAGTTAAGTTGGAGGGACAAAGTAATAATGCTAAAAAAAGAAGTTGGAGGGACGAAGCAACCATCATTTCACTAGTTGCTGAATCGCTTCTCCCTCATCTTCTTCAACTTAACCACGTGTTGCTTCTGCCGTTGTTCTGCCTCATGTGGGACGCGGATCAGCTTGGTCGCTTCTCCCTCATCTTCTTCAACTTAACCACGTGTTGCTTCGCCGTTGTTCGCCTCATGTAGGATGCGATCAGCTTGGTAAAGCAACGACACGTGGGACCGCATGTTAGCAAACCGCCAGACAACGTCCTCCAAAATAAGAAACCTCCCCGCCATCCAGCGGCAAAATCACCTCCTTTTACTAATCTTTGATTCTATAATTTTTAGATCAATATAATTGAGATTTGTATAGATAGCACACAGGAGCAAAACCAAGTGGTACGGTTAAGGGCATCCACAATGTGTAGCCAAATGTGAAAATAGCTTTTGGCATCATGGGAACCATTGTGGACTGCGTTTCCAAAGCCAAAAAGATGGAAACGAAGCTCCCTGATTGATTGATTGAAGGAATAGAAAAATGCAACATCTCTCATCTTTCTCCCATGCTTGGACGCATGTAGGAGTAGTACAGTATAGAGCACAGAGTCTACTCCCATGTCCCTTCTATCACAAATCACAAAGCAGTGCGGCGTCAAAACACAAAGCACGGATGAAGCAACTATCATTTCACTCTTCGCTGACTCCGCTTCTCCATCGTCTTCTTCGAGAAACCATCTCACCGCACCAGTACTCCTAGTAGTAGTACTAGTAAAGGACTTCCTGGATGCAAATAAGGCGGTTGTCTCGGCTTGCAGGCGGCACTTGCGAACGACTTACCGTGGTCTCCCTCAATGGTGTTCCCGTCGAACGCATTTCGCCAAACCACCCAAAAAAAAGTCGTCGACGTCACCGCAATGGGCAAGGAATTCAAATATAGTTACTACCTCCATTTTTTTGTACACAAGGCCAGTATATCAAAATTACAATTTGCAAAGGGCCACTAACACTAATCAAGGCAAAATTGGTGGGGTTAGAAACCAAGGACATTAATATCCCATGCATGCATGTGGAAGTGAGAAGGTTCGTTTGCATGGCGCTGCATTAATCAAGCGCTGAGGAGTGAGATGGTTAGCTCTTTGGTCTTTTGAGAAAAAACGCGCATTAATTAACACGTGAAACGAGGATTTGTATCGAAGGAAAACCCCGCCTTTCTTTTTTAACACTAGTACTCCAAGTACATACTACCTCCGTCCTGGTTTTTAGATCCCTTTTATAGTTTGTGCCAAATTTTGACTAAAGATTTAACTAACAAAATGTTAATGCATGTCAAGAAAAATTATCTCATTGGATTCGTATTTGAACATAGTTTTGAAAAATATAATGTTTGGTGACATGCGTGAACATTTTTCTTAGTTTAATCTATGGTCAAAATTTGGCATGAAATAAAATGGGGACCAATAAAGCCGGACAGATGTAGTACGTACTTATCCTGTTTGGGTCTAGGCCTTGCATTGCCAAACTTCGCCACACATTTTTGCCAAGCTTGCCTAAAGTTTTCAAAATGAGAAGGAGGTACACTTGCACACGGTGTCATGCGGTCGCACCGCACCCTCACACAGTCGCTCACTCGACGCCATGGTCGCACCGCACCCTCACACTTCGCTCCTACACGCCGCAAACCAACCAAGGAACACCCTCACGGACACGTCTTGTCGGCGTGTGAACAAACCAAACTCAGCCATCCTATCGCTGACACATAATTTTCGTTCATAGAGTATGTTTATCCAACCGAGTATCCGTGCGGCCCGTCGCGGTGGTCTGTTGGGGAAGAAGAAGAGGTGAGGAAGAAGGAAAGAAGGGTTAGGAGGCGTGGGATATTCATCCAACCGCTGAAATGGTAGACTCGGGCGACTTGCATAACAAATACTATGTTTTACACAGCAAAAGATCCATAATAATAAAAACAACAACATAAATAAAAACTATCATCGCTCGCGGAAAGAGACGGCCTCGTCGTCTTTGTCTGCCGGCCTTGAACCAACCGTCGCTGCCGGCGTGTGTCTCCGCACCGTGGTTGTCCTCGGCCTCCGGCTACTCGTTCAAGCGGAGCGTCTGGGCGCTTGCTGCATTTGCGAGCACAGCCAGTTCAAGTCGAGGGCGTCCGGTTCCGCTGCGGGAGGGCCTCGATGGCAGCGGCATCCGCGCGCTCCACGTCGAGTCGAGCCTCGCCGCCCGGTTCAAGTCCGGGACTTCGGTTCCGCTGCGGGGAGGGTGTCGATGAGAGCGGCATCCAGCGCGCGCTCGCGTCGAGTCGAGCCTCTGCCGCCCGGTTCAAGTCCAGGACTTCCGGTTCCGCCCGCAGGAGGGCGTCGATGAGAACGTCATCCGTGCCCTCTGCGTCGAGTAGAGCCTCTTCCACTATACTACTTTGACATGTGGGGCCTAGCAAGCATGGGGTCCGCCAGTAAGTGACCGAAAGGGAGGGTAAGGCAGGGATACCTACGTCAGAGGATGTAGCGACCTGACCCAAAATCGGTCAAGTCTCCGTATGCATACCATCCCAAGATCATCTTTGGTACTCACGGTACATTGATGAAATAATCAAAGTTCAATCACACCTGAATTTATTACGATTCTCATATCGAGTCTTTATTACAATAGAATAAATTCGGCCGAAGGCCAACTCATGAGAAATAAACTAAGTAAAGCTGCGGAAGCGTAGAAGAGTAGCGAGTCCATCCGACTCCAAAGGGCAATCGCCAAGCGCGGAGCGTAGCCTCACTCCTGATCGGAATACTCCTCTGCAACATAAGACGTTGCAGCCGTGTAGGTCAGCATTTTGAATATGCTGGCAAGTCATGAAGAGAGAATAACAATAAAAATCACTAACACTATATGCAATTTGGCTGTGGGGCTCTAAGTTTCATTGTTTTGCGAAAAAGCCAGTTTTTCCCTACAACAGTGGACTTGCTTGCAAATACTACAAAATTGTTGGTAGTTATTGAGATGGTTCCGCCAACCAATGTCTCATTCCCAAAATTATTAAGTCATAACCCCCTCAATTAATTTATTAATTTCAATGTTGATATTTCCGAATACTTCCAGGTTCCAGAGGCTCAAATTGTCCGTAACCGGGGACACGGCTAATCGATTAGATCTTTTCTCTGCAGAGGTTTGTGCACTTTACCCGCAAGAATCGTTCCCTCCTTTTAAGTCTTCGCACTTCATGGTGTTTGAAGGCGGGATGAACAAACAGGTCTTCCAAGAGTTCCTCCGCCACCGCCGGTACCCATCCAATCCTACCGTTCTTCTACATCTCGTAGTACCGTCCGCCAGAGTCACAACTAGGGTTGACCAAGCGAGCCCATAATGGCTTGCGGCTGCACAGTAAGCTTCCGTCAATGGGGTATACATCCGTCTCTTCGTGGCTGGGTGAAGCTTTCCGCAAGATGTCATGGCACTTCTCCATGCATCCCGCCAACCACTGGGTTCTCCAGGTGCCCGTCAACCGCCCTCCACCCAAAGAGTGAATTCAAGTCCATCTTGAGCATTGAAGTTCATGGGGTTGTCATCATCTTTGACTCTCACATCTCCCTTATGAATTCACTCAACCAACCCGTCTCTGAGCATAGCAAAATAAACTACTTCGTCCGGGTCATGGTAACAAGGGGAATTGGTTCATCCTACCTCATGATACTACTCAAGAACATAACTTCAATATTTCTCCTACTGCATGCATGGTGGGGAGGTATAATTCTAATGCAATAAAAATCATAGGTATTGTAAAGAAACATGATCAATGACTTGCCTTGCTGACGATATTCGTAAGCAAGGGACTCGTGGTAGCAAGCTTCGCACTCCGGAAATTCTACCGAGACAAACAATAATCACAATAAGCATATGGCATATGATCACTTAACATAATAGCATGCTCACAACACACAAAGCAATCGAATCAAAACCCAAAGGAAAACTCGAAGAAATCCAACTCAATGTTTTCCTACTTCAAGCAACAACTAAAAATAGTTTTACATAACAAAAAATTTCTTAACAGAACCTAAGCATGGGTTCATGCTACCTAACAGAAAAGAATTCATCAAGCAACTAGGAGCAAAAAGAATCACCTTAAAATCTATTATAAAACTCCTATTAGGCCTAAAGCAATTTCTAGTAGGAAAAATAAAATAAAAGTTTTATTTATTATAATTAAAAGTTCATGCTCTAAAGTTACAGAAACTAACCTAGAATAATCTATCACATAGGAAAAATAAATTTATTTGCTAATTAAAATAATAGGAAAACAGTAGCTAGTTAAATAATTAAGAATAACATGATTCTGATTAAAACTATTTTTTATTAATCCTAAAATGCCCAAATAAATTCCTACGGTTAGGCAATGTCAAAACAAAGTTGTGACAAAAGAATCATTAAAAATAATATTCCTAACTCCTTTTATAGCAGATTTACTATTCTGGCAAAATCTAAAATAAAGCAATTTTAAATAATTTTAACATGACTAATTATATTTTCTACAGAAACTATAAGAAATTTTCAAACCAACAAAAAAAGAATCACTTAAAAATATTAAGTAGATTAAAAGATATGAATTTTTCAAATCTGAAACTATTCTGTTAAAACAGAAAACGAAAATAAAGAAAAAAGGCCTAATGGGCCTATCTAGCATACTGGCGTAATATAACTCAAACGGGGCCTAGGGTTAAACCGAATCGGCGGTTCAACTAAAACCCTAACTAAAATAAACCGAACTAACCGGGACAAAAACAGGTTTATTTGAAATAACATAGCCCTTCGGGGATCTAATCTATGCCGTTCGTGCTAGATCGGATGGCGGCGAGGCTCCGGCGACTTACCGAGGCGGCGGCGGCGACGGCGGCTCGGGCGGCGATGGTTCCGTGGCTCCGGTGGTCGGGGCGTCGGCGGGGACCTCCGGCGGTCTTGGCGAGGAGTCCGGGTTGGGGTCGATGGAGCTCGGGGTGGCAGGGCGACAGGTGCGGTGTTAATGGCGGCGGCGGGCTCGGTTGTTCGGTGGCGTCTTGGCGAGAGGAGAGGTCGGGCGAGGGGCGAGGGGGCACGGGGTCGAGGGGGGGTATATAGGGCGCCTCGACTTGGAGAAGGGCGATCGGGCGAGGAGATCATGGCGGATCCGGATCCTCGGGATCCGGCGAGCAAAGCGCGGGCGGGTGGCGTCTTGAGGGGAAGAAGGGTGGGGTCCACCTGCCGGTGAGAGAGGGAGGCGCTGGCTTCGGTTGGCCGACGCGAGCCGTTCGAGCGAGGGGCTCGATCGCTCGGGCGTGGCTGGCGTGGTGGCCTTGGTGGGCCTCGGCCTGGCTGGGCCGGGCTGGCTGGCTGGCTGGCTTCAGGGCTTTCCCCTTTTTTTTTTTTTTCCATTTTTTGAAAATAAAAGAGAGGAAAAATAATATAAATATAAATATTTTATATAGGACATATATATATCAAAATGATCAGGGAATATTCCTATCATTTGAACATTTTCCACAGGCAAAATCCAAACTTTATAAAAATCATTTTCTAAAATTCCAAATAAAACTCAAATTTGAATTCAAAATTTTTTGGCAATGTTTTTCCTCTGATATTTTTGGAGTGTCATGTTTACTCCTCTCATACTTTTTCTCAAGTATTTATCAGGTATTGATTTGAAATAAATTTCACTGCCAAAATTTGAATTCAAATTCCAACAACTCCAAAACTTCTGAAACTTCAAATGCCACTCAAATTCAAACAGAATGCATAGATGCTTAGCTATAATTGTAAAACATTCCAAATAGGAAATTTGGGATGTTACAAACCTACCACCTTAAGATGAATCTAGCCCTCGAGATTCGGGTTGGCTAACAAATAGGTGCGGGTGGTCTCGAAGGAGGTCTTCTTCTCGCTCCCGGTGGCTTCCTCCTCGAGTGATGACTCCACAACACCTTGCAAAACTTGATGATCTTTCTGCGGGTGACTCTGTCGCAGATCTCGAGAATTCGGACGGGTTTCTCCTTATAAGTCGATCCTTTGTCAAGCTGTATGGCCTCTAGGGGCACGGTGTCTCTCAACGGAATATCGGCCATGTCGGCATGACATTTCTTCAGCTGAGAAACATGAAAGACATCATGAACTCCGGACAATCCTTCCGGCAATTCCAACTTGTAAGCAACTTCTCCACGACGTTCGAGGATTTTGTAGGGCCAGTGAACCGGGGTGCTAACTTTCCTTTGACACCGAACCTCTTGATTCCACGAAGTGGGGACACACGACGATATGCTCGGTCTCCTACTTCGTAAGTTACTTCCTTGCGTTTACTGTCGGCATAACTCTTCTGTCTCGACTGAGCTATCTTGAGTCTATCTCGAATCAGCTTGACTTTCTCTTCGGAATCTCTGATAAGGTCGGAACCGAAAAGTGTTCGATCTCAACACCATCCCACACAATGGTGTTCGCACCTCCTTCCGTATAGAGCTTCAAAGGGCCATCTTGATGAGTCTGATAACTGTTGTTGTATGAGAACTCTGCGTAAGGCAAATTATCATCCCAGCTAGACCCATAGTCTAGCACACAAGCTCTCAACATGTCCTCCAGAATCTGGTTGACTCTCTCGGTCTGTCCATCTGTCTGTGGATGAAAGGCTGTACTGAACTCCAGCCTCGTACCCAAAGTTTCATGCAACTGATTCCAAAACTTTGAGGTAAATTGTGTTCCTCTATCCGACACGACACTCCTCGGAACTCCATGCAGACATACGATCCTGGTCATGTATATCTTGGCTAACTTAGCACTGGTATAGGTAGTCTTCACGGGAATGAAATGAGCTACCTTGGTCAATCGATCAACCACTACCCAGATAGAATCATAACCTGAACGGGTCCTGGGTAATCCTGTGATAAAATCCATTCCAAGTTTTTCCCATTTCCAATCGGGAATCGGCAAAGGTTGAAGTAACCCTGCTGGCTTCTGATGTTCTACCTTTACTCATTGACAAACATCGCATACTGCTACGTACTCGGCAATATCTTTCTTCATACCTGTCCACCAGAAACTTTCTTTCAAATCCAGATACATCTTGGTGTTACCGGGGTGAATCGAGTATGGTGAATCATGAGCCTCCTGAAGAATTAGCTTCCTGAGTTCGGGATCATTGGGCACAAAAATACGATCCTCGAACCATATAGCTCCGTATTCGTCCTTACGAAACCCTTTAGCTTTTCCTTCATTCATCTTTTTCTTTATCTCATCAATTTCCTTGTCCGACTTCCGGCTTCACGAATCCTTTCGGCCAAAGTGGACTGAACTTCCAGAGTTGCAACATATCCTCTCGGAACTATCTCCAGTCGAAGATCTCTGAGGTCATCGACTAACTCCTGGGGTAATCCTCCTTCTATAAGAGTATTCACATAACTCTTACGGCTCAAAGCATCTGCTACAACGTTAGCCTTACCTGGGTGATAATGCAATCTCATGTCATAGTCCTTGATTAACTCTAGCCATCTCCTGTGCCTGAGGTTCAACTCTTTCTGCGTGAAAATATACTTCAAGCTCTTATGATCCGTGAAAACATCACAACGGTTTCCGATAAGGAAATGTCTCCAGGTCTTGAGTGCATGCACTACTGCTGCTAGCTCCAAATCATGTGTGGCATAATTCATCTCGTGAGGTCGTAGCTGTCTGGAGGTATAAGCTACAACTTTCCCTTCCTGCATGAGTACTCCTCCGAGTCCCTGACGAGAAGCGTCACAATATACCCGTAATCCTTGTGTATGTCCGCAAAATCAATCTTTGGGGCTGTAACCAAACGTTTCTTCAATTCCTGAAAACTGGCTTCACAATCCTCGGTCCAAATATACTTGGCTTCCTTCTTCAACAGCTCAGTCATGGGCTTGGCAATCTTCGAAAAGTTCTCAATAAACCTCCGATAATATCCTGCGAGACCGAGAAAACTGCGGATCTCCTTGACTGAGGTGGGCGACTGCCAATCGGTGACTGATTCAACCTTGGCGGGGTCAACTGCTATTCCTTCTCCTGAAATAACATGTCCGAGGAATCCGACTTCCTTCAGCCAAAATTCACATTTGCTGAACTTGGCATACAACTGATGTTCTCGAAGCTTCTCCAGAACTAGACGCAAATGTTCCTTATGCTCTTCCTCGCTCTTGGAGAAAATCAGTATATCATCGATGAACACCACGACAAACTTGTCCAAATATTCCATAAATACCTTGTTCATCAAATTCATGAAGTATGCAGGAGCATTAGTCAATCCAAATGACATGACGGTATACTCATATAAACCATACCTGGTGGTGAATGCTGTTTTGGGTATATCCTTTTCACGGATCTTCAACTGATGATACCCTGATCGAAGATCGATCTTGGAAAATACCTTGGCTCCAACTAGCTGATCAAATAGATCATTAATCATCGGCAGAGGGTACTTGTTCTTGATGGTCACGTCGTTCAACGAACGATAATCAACAACCATTCTCAAGGTTCCATCCTTCTTCTCTACCAAAAGAACTGGGGCTCCCCAAGGTGATGAGCTTGGCCGAATATATCCTTTCTCCAATAACTCATTAATTTGATTCTTGATCTCTTTCAAATCGTTCGGTGGCATCCGATAGGGTCTCTTGGATATCGGGGCTGTGCCGGGCAATAACTCAATCAGAAATTCAATGTCCCTGTCCGGTGGCATTCCTGGTAATTCCTCCGGAAACACATCGGGAAAATCTTGCACTACTGGCACTTCCTCTGAACAACTCCGTGAGGGAATTCACTGATTCTTCATCGGCTATGCTCGGATACATACTTGATCCTCTTACGCTCCGGGGTGGTGAGCGAGAATCGACTTCTTGAGCACAGTCTATGTTTCCTTCAAACTTCATCAACCAATCCATGCCTAGGATTACATCCAAGGTCCGGGTTTCCAACACTATGAGGTCTGCGGGAAATTTATGGTTCCCGATGTTGAGGTTGCATGACAGCCTAAGCTCGCCATCATTTCTCCTCTGCGGCCCGACATGAAGGGGACTTCTAAGGGTTTTAGTGGGCAACCCGTACTTTTCCACAACTACCCTTGATATGAATGAATCGTTGCACCGTAATCAAAGAGTACCAATCTGAGCGTGAATTCAATAAAACTTACCAACCACGATGTCGGCTGATCATAGGCGTCCTCCACGTCAATGTGGTTCACCCGAGCACGAGGAAAGGGTTGGGCTTCTTCGCTGAGCTTCCATTGCCGTTTCCATTCCTCTGCTTGGCCTCCGGGCGTCGGTGGCATAGTGCCTGTTTTACGGCACTTGAAGCAGTGATGTGACTCAGATCCTTCGAGCCGGGCAGGGCGATCTGGTTCCCATTGCCGTTTCCATTGCCATTTCCATTGCCTGACTTGTTGTCCTGGTTGCGGTTGTTCCCATTTCCTCCATGGTTATGTCCTCCATGGTTGTGATGGGTGTGCCCTCCTGAGTATGGGGCATAACGGGGCTTCTGCTGAGCTCCAGAGTTGTACTTCCCCTGGCTATACTTCCGCTTGCGGCTATCAATCTGCTGCTGCTTGCCTTCGAGTATGGTGGCCTTGTCTACCAGCTCCTGGTAGTTGGTGAAGGTAGCCACCATAAGCTGCATTCCCAGCTCGTCATTGAGTCCCTCGAGAAACTTTTCCTGCTTATGCATCTGTGGCCACATCATCCGGGGCATAGCGAGCTAACTTGTTGAACTCATCCACGTCGCCCCACATGACGGTTCCCTGGCGTAAGTTGCGGAACTCACGCTTCTTGAGACTCATGGCTCCAGCTGAAACATGGCGGTGCGGAAGGCTCGCTGGAACTGATCCCACGATGGTGCCGATGGGATAAGTGGCGGTGTAGTTCTCCCACCAAGAAGCTGCAGGTCCATCAAGTTGATGTCGCAAAGCGCACCTTCTCTCGCATCGGTGCATCCAACGGTGACTAACTCTCTTCCGACCTTGCGGAGCCAATCATCGGCCACAATCGCTCGGTCTGCTAGAGAACACCGGCGGATTCAGCCTTAGGAATCGAGTCAAGTTGTCAGCAGGGGTGGTGGCGGTGGATTGTTGTTGTTATTGTTCGATTCGAATGAGCATCTGCATGAGGGCATTCTGCTGCTGGATCAGCTGGGTGAGCTCCGGCGGAAAGTTGAGACCGGGGTCACGTCTCGGAGGCATCTGGTGTTTTGGAGTGGATGAGAAAATTAGAATAGAACAATGGTCTAATGAGAAATATCACTACCCATATGAATGCACAATCATAATCACACCAATCATTTATTCAATCCACTCAAACATGGTTCAATCTCGATTACAAAATTCTCATGACTAATCGAAAATAACGACCTAACTGATCGACGAAAAAATAAAATAACATGGTGGTCGGCTAAATGTCTTCATCAATAATCCTTGCGTCCTCTGGTGCGATGTCCTCCGGTGTGGCGTCCTCTGTTGTGGCGCCTCCTCTTGCGGCTTTCTCCAGTGGAACTCCCTTCATAATCCTGATCATTGCTCACGAGGGGTCCGTCATCTCCACTCGGAAAAATATCCTCTCCCAAGTCCATCTTTTCCTCTAATGCGGCAACCTTCATCTTCAGGTCGTCGACTCTCTCCATGAAGTCCGCGATTTCTTCCTCATGGTCAAGGAAGTCTGCGTGTGCCTTCTCCTCCAGTTCCAGTTCACGGAACAACAGCCTTCTGTGTACCTTGAGTTCTGGCGAGTCCGGATCTCCCGTTTCTGAGGAGACACTCCAAGTCTTGGACATATGAGAGAATGGAGTCGTCCTCACGATGCGGATGATATCTCCATTCCTTGCTCTGCGAGAAACCATGGCGAGTCGATGGATCGAGCTCGGCCTGTACTCTTCTCGGAGATGTCCAAGTGCCCGATAAATCGCCATGTCTCTTCCGAGGATCCAGTTGAAGTCGGTAAACTCAAAGTCAATAGGCTCAGTATGTCCTCCAAGGTTCTCCTGAATATGCACTTCAATCTCAGAGCGGTATCCGTCGGAAGTGCATTGGTAGGCTTCCGTGATCGAGGGCGAGCAATCTTCAGCTTCTTCACGATCTGGACCAGCTTCCGCCGAAGGCATCGTCTCATCTGGTGGCAAAACTCCGTAGCAAACTGGGGTGAACTCGCGGCCATCTAGAATGTTGAAAATCGGAGAGAAGTCGAAATGAGCAGGGAGAATTACGGAATGTTAAGGATATAAAATAAATAGTCTCTTCCTATGGCTTTCCGATCCTAGGGGTTCGTCCTACGGTCAGCGTGTGCTCAATACCATCTCAGTGCGACCGACCCAAAATCGGTCAAGTCTCTCGTATCTCTACCATCCCAAGATCATGCTGGTACTCACAGTACATTGATGAAATAATCAAAGTTCAATCACACCTGAATTTATTACACGATTCTCATATCGAGTCTTTATTACAATAGAATAAATTCGGCAAAGGCCAACTCATGAGAAATAAACTAAGTAAAGCTGCGAGCGTAGAAGAATAGCGAGTCCATCCGACTCCAAAGGGCAATCGCCAAGCGCGGGCGTAGCCTCACTCTGATCGGAATACTCCTCTGCAACATAAGGCGTTGCAGCCGTGTAGGTCAGCATTTTGAATATGCTGGCAAGTCATGAAGAGAGAATAACAATAAAAATCACTAACACTATATGCAATTTGGATGTGGGGCTCTAAGTTTCATTGTTTTGCGAAAAGCCGCTTTTTCCTACAACAAAGGACTTGCTTGCAAATACTACAAAATTGTTGGTAGTTATTGAGATGGTTCCGCCAACCAATGTCTCATTCCCAAAATTATTAAGTCATAACCCCCTCAATTAATTTATTAATTTCAATGTTGATATTTCCGAATACTTCCAGGTTCCAGAGGCTCAAATTGTCCGTAACCGGGGACACAGCTAATCGATTAGATCTTTTCTCTGCAGAGGTTTGCGCACTTTACCCGCAAGAATCGTTGCCTCCTTTAAGGTCTTCGCACTTCATGGTGTTTGAAGACGGGATGAACGAAACAGGGTCTTCCAAAGAGTTCCTCTGGCCACTTCCGTACCCATCCAATCCTACCGTTCTTCTACATCTCGTAGTACCGTCCGGCCAGAGTCACAACTAGGGTTGACCAAGCCAGAGCCCATAATGGCTTGCGGCTGCACAGGTAAGCTTCCGTCAATGGGGTATACATCCGTCTCTTCGTGGCTGGGTGAAGCTTTCCGCAAGATGTCATGGCACTTCTCCATGCATCCCGCCAACCACCGGGTTCTCCAGGTGCCCACAACCGTCCTCCACCCAAAGAGTGAATTCAAGTCCATCTTGAGCATTGAAGTTCATGGGGTTGTCATCATCTTGACTCTCACATCTCCCTTATGAATTCACTCAACCAACCCGCCTCTGAGCATAGCAAAATAAACTACTTCGTCCCGGTCATGGTAACAAGGGAATTGGTTCATCCTACCTCATGATACTACTCAAGAACATAACTTCAAGATTTCTCCTACTGCATGCATGGTGGGGAGGTATAATTCTAATGCAATAAAAATCATAGGTATTGTAAAGAAACATGATCAATGACTTGCCTTGCTGACGATCTTCGTAAGCTAGGGACTCGTGGTAGCAAGCTTCGCACTCCGGAAATTCTACCGAGACAAACAATAATCACAATAAGCATATGGCATATGATCACTTAACATAATAGCATGCTCACAACACACAAAGCAATCGAATCAAAACCCAAAGGAAAACTCGAAGAAATCCAACTCAATGTTTTCCTACTTCAAGCAACAACTAAAAATAGTTTTACATAACAAAAAATTTCTTAACAGAATCTAAGCATGGGTTCATGCTACCTAACAGAAAAGAATTCATCAAGCAACTAGGAGCAAAAAGAATCACCTTAAAATCTATTATAAAACTCCTATTAGGTCTAAAGCAATTTCTAGTAGGAAAAATAAAATAAAAGTTTTATTTATTATAATTAAAAGTTCATGCTCTAAAGTTACAGAAACTAACCTAGAATAATCTATCACATAGGAAAAATAAATTTATTTGCTAATTAAAATAATAGGAAAACAGTAGCTAGTTAAATAATTAAGAATAACATGATTCTGATTAAAACTATTTTTTATTAATCCTAAAATGCCCAAATAAATTCCTACGGTTAGGCAATGTCAAAACAAAGTTGTGACAAAAGAATCATTAAAAATAATATTCCTAACTCCTTTTATAGCAGATTTACTCTTCTGGCAAAATCTAAAATAAAGCAATTTTAAATAATTTTAACATGACTAATTATATTTTCTACAGAAACTATAAGAAATTTGCAAACCAACAAAAAAATAATCACTTAAAAATATTAAGTATATTAAAAGATATGAATTTTTCAAATCTGAAACTATTCTGTTAAAACAGAAAACGAAAAATAAAGAAAAAACGGCCTAATGGGCCTATCTAACGCCCTGGGCGTAATATAACTCAAACGGGCCCTAGGGATTAAACCGAATCGGCCGGTTCAACTAAAAACCCTAACTAAAAATAAACCGGAACTAACCGGGACAAAAACCGGTTTATTTGAAATAACATAGCCCTTCGGGGGGGATCTAATCTATGCCGTTCGTGCTAGATCGGATGGCGGCGAGGGCTCCGGCGACTTACCGAGGCGGCGGCGGCGACGGCGGCTCGGGCGGCGATGGTTCCGGTGGCTCCGGTGGTCGGGGGCGTCGGCGGGGACCTCCGGCGGGTGCGGCGCGGCGAGGGGAGTCCGGGGGTGGGGTCGATGGAGCTCGGGGGTGGCCGGGGCGACGTGTGCGGTGTTAATGGCGGCGGCGGCTCGGTTGCTCCGGCAAGCGTCTTGGGCGAGAGGGAGAGGTCGGGCGAGGCGAGGGGGTATATATAGGGGCTCTCGACTTGGAGAAGGGGGCGATCGGGGCGAGGAGATCGGGCGGATCTCGGATCTGCGGGATCCGTGGCGCGGCGGCGGGTGGCGTCTTGCGAGGAGGAAGAAGGGGGGGTCCACCGCCGGTGAGAGGGGGGCGGCGGCGCTGGCTCGGTTGGCCGACGCGAGCCGGTTCGGGCGAGGGCTCGGTCGCTCGGCGTGGTGGCGCGCTGGTGGGCCTCGGCTGGCCGGGCAGGTTGCTTTGCTGGCGCCTGGGCTTGCCCTTTTTTTTCTTTTTCCATTTTTTTTGAAAATAAAAGAGAGGAAAAATAATATAAATATAAATATTTTATATAGGACATATATATATCAAAATGATCAGGGGAATATTCCCTATCATTTGAACATTTTTCCAGGGGCAAAATCCAAACTTTATAAAAAATCATTTTTCTAAAATTCCAAATAAAACTAAAATTTGAATTCAAACTTTTTTGGCAATGTTTTTCCTCTGATATTTTTGGAGTGTCATGTTTACTCCTCTCATACTTTTTCTCAAGTATTTATCAGGTATTGATTTGAAATAAATTTCATTGCCAAAATTTGAATTCAAATTCCAACAACTCCAAAACTTCTGAAACTTCAAATGCCACTCAAATTCAAACAGAATGCATAGATGCTTAGCTATAATTGTAAAACATTCCAAATAGGAAATTTGGGATGTTACAGAGGATCCACTTCCACTATACTACTTTGACCAAATGTTAGAGTAATAATATATGACATGCAACTTACACAAATGTTAGAGTAATAATATATGAAATGCAACTTACACAAAGCATACAGGGTCTAATGCATTTTTCGAGGCTAACTTTGACCAAATGTTAGAGTAATAATATATGACATGCAACTTACACAAAGCATATGGTCAATTTCAGTATGTGAAAGGAGTTTCCAATGATATAATTTTCACATTATACATCTCATGTACTCCTCCGTCTAGGTGTGTAAGTCATCTTACGAAAACCAAATAATCCCAAAACACGTGGCGCGGTGCATTAACTTCTACCTCGTTTCTTGTTTCTTGACATATGAACCAATAAGAGATGAGGGTGTGCATGCTTTTAATGACCGAGACTATCAAACATGACATGCAATGGTTAGTTCATTGCATGCAATACTATTAATTAGCAAATAAACATTAATGTCTCTCGTTTTCCCTCCTCCTTGGTCACGGTGCACAGCCTAAGATGACTTACTCACTTATGTGAAAGGAGTACTATTAATCTTGTCAATAGTCAAATTGGAAACCATCTCGAGTACAAATCTAGGAGTGCGTATTTAATCTAACAATATTGATTGGGCGTTGTTGAATGTTGATACCTTTTTTATCATAGTAGAGATACTTTGACTACACATAAAACTTATATGTAAGGTAGAAAGGATAGGAGGGAGTATATTATACGTTCAAAATGAAATGAACATTGAATACCCTTTATATATGATTTGCGGATGCTATGATCACGGTTCAAAATTTTGAATCCGCCTTAGGTATCACGTGCCCCACTTGTTCCTCTCGATTCCATCTCGGGTCCGGAGATCTATTGAAAGAGGACTAGGGTGGGTACATGCGAATGATACTCGGCGGAATGTTCAAATGAGGCATGCGGAGGATGGACTCATTGGAGGCGACATGATCGATGGAGAAGAGGGTTGGAGAGGAATGAGAAATAAGCAAACGCCACATGATTACACTTGAACGGCTCAAATAAACAATAAGTTGTCTCGCTTGGCCTACATAGTGAAAGGCCTAATGCGCAACGCGGAGCACTGACGCTCGAATATGGCCGGGAAAACAGGGAAACCGACATGTGGGGCACACCCGTTGGGACGACGTAGCGCAGACTAGTCCAATGGAAGAGCTGGCCCACGACCTCCTCGCCACCGACAACCGTTCATGTGGGTCTTTGGGGCCAACAACGGGGAGCAGCTCCAGCACCGCCTCTGGACACGGCGACCGCGGTGTGCGACACGCTCATATCATTGATAGACACGGTCGGATTCAGTGTGCCGAGGGTGGCGTTTGTGCTGTGGCACGACCAACAGTATGTTTGGTTTGGGCCCAAGGTTGCCCCATCAAATCATTGGGTAGCCAAAATTTTGGTTGAGGTATTGGTTTCCCATGGTTTGGCCGACATTGGCAAGAAAAATAAACTAGAGTTGGCTAGAGTTCATTGGCATGCCAAAGAAATGGCAACCATCCAAACAAAGACCAATCTTTGGGTCATGACCAAAATTTTGGTAAGGTGCACTTTGGCCACAATCCAAACACACCCCAACACCCGGCTCGTCGCGGATGCACGGGGCACCGCGACGCGTCCGCGGAGTGGTGTAGGGCGGCCAACTGCATCCTCTGGACCTGAGACCATGCCGAGTCGTCTTGCTTTTTCAATGACATGCGGGATCGCATTTGAGCAAAGGGCATCTCCAACGTTGCCACGACCGCAGTGACTACCCCGCACACCAAAGCCCTCGTCCCTCGCGTCGTCGCGCGGTGCGTTCCCAGCCGGCGCCAGCTGCCCGCATTCATGTCGTCCGTTTGTATGTCGTCGTTAAGAGGCTCGGTGCCCGAGGAACCAACTCCGGCGACTTAATGACGCACCCGGATGCTTGGCCTCACCGGAATGCGCTACTTAAAGCGGCAACGCCCAGCTAACCTCCACACCATAGTGCATCGTCCTCCTACCTGACACCACATCCGCCATGACCGCAAGTGCGAACGCTCTGCGGGAGAGCTTGTCTTCAGGGATGAAGCTCGAGGTCGCCGCCCTCGCTCAAGTCGCCTCTCATGACGCAATAGCGGCGTAGCCGGACGCGGATCTTGACGACAAGCGGTGGCCACGCTGGCAGCCGACGACGGAGCACCGTCGACCACGCTGCCCTACTTGCCGCCGTCAACGTCCGGCACCGCCGAGGTCGGGACTCCTCGAGGATGAGTAGGGCATGGGGGCGGCAGGCATGGTGTGCCAACTGGCCGGTCCGTATCCCATGTTCTACTCTTCCTCGCCGAAGACCGCACCTTCACTTCACGGGTCTTGAACCCCGCCCCCGTACATAGAGATCGCAGATGGAGGACGTCGGTCGCCGCCGTAGAATAGGTTTAGGGTCGGGTTTCTTTTATTTTTCTGTCTTATAAAAGTTCAAAATATAATGAAAATCTGTCGTGTTTGCATTAATCTCGGCCGGTGTATATGAACTTTCACAATAATATACATATTGTAGGAGTACTAGTGCACGGAAGATCAAGATCTTGTGGGAGAAAAGGATGAACGAGGGAAAGCCTTATCTGCAAATGTGGAGAGGAGTGCGGGTAAATTGTCATAGTTTCCTTCCTATCCATTAGAAATAGATCGGACGGCCTATATTGCAGGATGACAGGCACACCATCATCACCAACTCTGCTTTTTATTGAACTAAGACAAATCTAAAAAACCCAACTAAGCCAACCTCCCAGCATATCGCGCGGGAAAAGACCCGGCCGTGCCATTTTAGTCGGGATTACCGGATTACTAATAAGTATCGATGGATCGCGCGAAGCAACACTTTTTTTAGGGGGCGAAGCACCTAGTTTAAAAGGAAAAAAGGTTGTACACTCACAGCACTCCTGTCGTGGTCGCATTGCACCCCACACACGTTCGGTCCTGCACACGGCTCACGCAAACGGAATGCGCTTCGGCTTGCCTCTTCACTGACACGTGGGACTGCACTTGGAGAAATCGACCATCGCCAAACTCCCCGCCCACCGCGAAAATCCTCCCCCACACACACACAAAAATCCCCCAAATTGATTCAACCGCCCTTGCCAAATATTCCCCAAACCCCTCCCCGTCCCCCTCCACTCCATTCGCTCCGCCAAAGCCGCCCTCCCCATCGCACCGATACGCCGGCGCCCTGTTCGTCGAGGGGCGACGGCGATCCTCTCGCCCCACAAGACGCTCTCGTGACTGCCGTCCTCTAGCCGCGCCGCCACCTCAGCTACGTTCTTGTGGGCGCGACGGCGGTCAGTGCCACCACCGCTGGCGACGTTTGTGTGGAGACGCGCGGCGGTCAGCTTCTCCCACGGTACGCGCGTTCTAGACTGAGGCCCCGTTCATGTCGGTGTAGCGCTGAATGTTAGCTGATAGACGCTGTTAATCTCATTGTTTGCCGAAGTAGTTTGCTGTCAATATGCTCTACTTAAGAAGCTTCCTTGCCCTATTCTGCACTCAATCGCTTAGCTGAGATGGCATGCCAAGGCCGATAAGTTGCTAAAATATCGTGCCATATATTTATTGTGACATAGATTGCCATGGTCTAGTAGCCAATCTGTTAGGTGAAATAGCTCTACACCGTTTTATACTCGATCTTTGTTGTTGCGATGGCCTTCGATAGTTTGATGGCTGTGTGCTCGGGCTCATTGACTGCTGAAACAGCCTGCCATAATTTAGCGCTCAAATCTGTTTGCTGAATTAGCTTTACATATATTTCGTTCCTTAGATCTGCTCATCCAAATATCTTGCCATAGCTTTAGACATCGACCTAGGTATTTTTTTCTGGACTTCATAAAAAAGCATATATGTTTTTCCTGTAATATCTATTAGAAGAACTAATTTGTATGTCTAACAGATGGACAGGACTTGGATAACTTCTGCTCGAAGATTCTCCGTTGCATATGTCGAGGGGGTTGAAAACTTCATGAACTTTATCAGAGCTGAGTACGGTGGTCCAAAATAAGATGTGCTCTGCCCGTGTAGCAGTTGTATGAATTCAGTTACAAGACCCCAGTCAACTGTGCAAAATCATCTACACTTGTATGGGATGTCGATCACATATACTAGGTGGGTTCATCATGGTGAAGCTGTGAACGTCAATGTTATTGACTACGTGGAAGCAGCAGATCACCATCTTGATCTGCTGATGCTCGGTGGAAGAGGAGGAGGAGGTGGTGGTGGCGGAGCCAATGAGTTTGACCAACATTGAAACAATCCTACAAAATGCTCGTGCATTCCATGAACTTTCACCGCGAGAAGAAAAAGCGGTGGGCCGCATGTTGGAACAATGCAATGTTGTTGTCACCCCAGAAATAAGCTGTCAAGATTCTCAGCTATGGTCACCTTTCTTCGGTGAAGACATCGAGCGGATGACCAACAAATCATTCGATGCGATGTTGGCTGCTTTCCGCAAATCTTTCCCAGACATCGTCTGAGCTGCCACACACCTACAATAAAATGAAGAATTTCCTTCGTGCGGTTGGAATTGGATATGATATGATCCATGTTTGTAAGAATAATTGTGTTCATTCCGAAGGATTATGCCAACTTAAGTGGATGCCCAAATGCAAATCATCAAGATGGAAAGATGGTGATGCTGTGAAGAGGTTCCTCATAATGTTCTCGAGACATTTTCCAATTACACCAAGATAGCAGAGGTTGTTTCATGATGCTGAAACAAGAGAGGATGTACTGTGGCATTCTAGGAACCAGGAGTACAGAGATCAGAATGTAATGAGCCATCCATCTCATGGTAGTGAGTGGAAAAGCTTCATGATAAACACAAAGAGTTTGCTCCTGACCCGAGAAACATTAGACTTGGCTTAGCTTCAGATGGATTTAACCCATTTGGCCACCAGAGCGCCACATATAGCATGTGGCCAGTGATTGTTATCCCTTACAACATGCCTCCAAATGTGTGCACCAAAGAATCAAACTACATGATGGCCTTGCTCATCCCAGGTCCAAAAAGTCCTGGAAAGGATTTTGATTTGTTCATGGAGCCTCTTGTGGAGGAAATTCTATAGCTATGGAAGGGTGTTCTCACTCGAGACCTATATAGCAGCCCACCAGCTGATTTCTTTCTGCGTGCTGTTGTAATTTGGTGCATCCATGATTATCCGGCTTTGGGCACTATGTCGTATGAACGACACATGGTTACAATGCATGTGTTCGCTGTGACAGAATCATTGTCATCGCAATACTTAGCAAGATCTGTTACATTGGACACCGCCGTTTCCTTGCCAAGGACAAGCCGCATCCTAGAAAATACCAAGACATGTGTTCAATGCAAAGCATGAAAACCGTGATGCGCCAAAGAGGCTCACCGCCGATGAGTTGCAAGTGGAATTAGAGAAGGTCAGGCATATTACACGTGAAACCATCCCGGTAATGGTAGCGGAAAAGGAAGCGTGGCACGGTAGAAGAGAGATTATTGTTTACCCGCAGGTCCACTTTGTGGGACTTGGAGTATTGGAAAGATTTGGATCTGCGGCATAATCTTGATGTGATGCACATCGAGAAAAATATATGTGACAGCATTATTGGCCCACTTCTTAACATTGAAGGCAAGATGAAAGATACCTTAAAATCTAGGATTGATTTGACACACAGGTATCGTAAAGGATTTTCAGGTGCAAGATGAAGGTAAACCACGGGATATGGCACCAGTGTGTATGCGTCTTGGACAAGGTAAAAGAAAAGAATTCTGCGAGGTCCTGTCACGTGTGAGATTCCCACATGGATTTGCTTCCAACCCCGAAAGGAGAGTCGGTCTGAGATGGAAACAAGGTACAAGGGTTGAAAACTCATGACTGCCACGTCCTACTTCAAAGGGTTTTACCTGTTATCCTTAGAGGATTGGGCATACGACTTATATAGAGCAGATTGCAAGAGTTGGGACAATTCTTGAGGAACTCTACAAGAGAAATATCAGGATAGATGCTTTGGAGCGTCTTAGAGACAAGATACCAACTATCCTATGCGACCTTGAGAAGATATATCCTCCAGCCTTCTTTGATGTGATGGTGCATTTGGATGTTCATCTACCTGATGAGGCACTACTTAGAGGTCCAGTACAGTATTGCTGGATGTACCCTATTGAAAGGCGGCTAGGCACTATCAAGGGCTATGTTGGGAACAAAGCTAGACTCGAGGGTTCCATTGCAGAGGCTTACATTGCTACAGAAGTGTTGACATTCTGCCCAAAATACATTGAAACAGCTGATCAGCTTAGCAAAGAGGTGGGTGAAGACAATCCCGGGCTCAATGTTTTCGATTTTGCTGTTCGAGTTACAGGGAAGAGTCGACAAGAGGACAAACCTAAAGATTTGGACAAAATGGTTTGGTATGTGTTGAATAATTGTCCTGAGATACTACCTTATATCAAGTAAGTGCAGTACTACAGCTTATACATCATAATCTACTAAACTTGCAGCACATTCTTATATATTTAGATGTTTGACGCGATCATTATGTTGTGCAGCATGTACAAAGAGGAGTTACTGCCGCAAAATCCAAGAAACATTGACAAACTGGTTATGGCAGGATTTGCGAAATGGTTGAAGAACCATGTAAGCTTTTGAAGTGCACTGTCAGTTTTTCTAATATATTGAGTACATCAGATGATCAACTTGTCTATTTTCTAACCATAGGTTAAGAAGATGCGGGAGGATGGGCAGGCAGTTGATGATGCCCTTTACTCACTAGCAATGGGTCCTGATACTCGGGTAAGACATTATGAATCTTGCGTTGTTGGAGATGTGCGCTACAACACCCTTGCACGAGACGAAGGAAGGAAGACACAAAACAGTGCCATCATGAGCACGGATACGTATGACAAAGAGACAACTGAAATGTATGCTAACATAATGACATTGTTCAGCTTGCAGATATCTCCGATTTGAGGATCATCGGTGTGTGGTTCTGTTTGTCTTTCGTTGGTATAACCTGTTTTCCGTGATCGCAAAACCGAGAGCTGATGATTATTTCAAATCCATCAATGTCAAGGCGGCGTACCAGACCAACGATCCTTTTATTTTGGCAAATCAAGCAACACAGATATTTTTCTTGGAAGACACATTTGCACGTAGCGATGACTGGAGAGTATTGCAAAGGTTTGAGCAGAGGAATTCGTTTAATGAAGTTGCACAACAATATGATGCTTACACTGCTCCTGATGTACAAGATAACACAGATGTTCCTAATATCTTTGAGAACCATCACGTCAATGACGCCGGCGAAAAGATTGTCTGTCGTGTTGTGGACATACAAGAGTTGATCAAGAAGAAGCCAACGTTTGAGGACGTTGAGGACGAAGAAGAAGATGACACCGTGGGGAATTACGATTCAGACTGATACACATGGCGAAGATGTTGACGCTGCTGCTGCGGATGATGATTACATTGCTTTTGTCGTATTTGCCTGTCAGAAGACGTTTTTTATCTACTATGTGAAATTGTGTTTGCTATGACAACTGAAACCTGATGAACATGTTGTTTAGTATTTTGTTGTGAGAACATCACTTGTTATGTATGCTGATTTGTGTTTGGTGATTGTATGACAACTAAAACATGATGACATTGTTGTTTAGTTGTACTCATATTTGGCTGTGAAACTTGAATTTGATGACATAGTTTGTTGTTGGACTGCAATTTGCTCGACGTCTTCGAATGAGAACAAAGCTGACCCGACAGGGCCTCTGCTATCTATTTATTTATATGAGCAAAAGGGGATACCCCCTGATTTCCGTTAATAGAAATCATTAGATGTTCACAACACTACGCCCAGCCTGCTACACAGGTTTCATTCATTACTAGTTTCAGCAAAGTGCTCATGTCGTAGCCACTGAATACATCACGAGTGCTACATACACTACAAATAAAGAGACAATCATCCTACAGAGCACATCGATTTTGCCCATTATCTTCACAAGCTCTTTCATCTCCTCATTGCTATCAAGGCCGTTCAGCAGCTGTTGCTTGGCCATGATCAGAGGAACTGCATCTTTAACCTTCTGCTCTGCATCTTCCTCTTCTGCCGTTCCTTCAGTTACTTGTCCAACACCCCAACCTGCTGGTATTGGGATTCCTCGGCTAACCAAATAATCAGCATAGTTGCATTCCCCACATCAAGAACTTCCCGAAAATACAAATCACACGAATCTTCCCTTTTCGCACGAATCAAATTGGAAGATCATCAACCAAACTATTAAAAAATCAGCAACTGAAAGCAGCAGAACAACACTTAAACATATTATTACCCCATGATTCGGGCATTTGTAGAAGACTCGGCCAGGGTTGCGGATTGTGGTTGAGACGCGACGAATGACTCTGCGTGATTTGCAGCAATGGCACCACACCAATGGCAGCGGGTTGCCATGAGCAATCGGCTGCGGTGCGTGTGCCGGCGGGGGTGTGATGAGACCCACAGGCGATGGTACGGGTGGCGACTTGGCGCATATCTGGTTGTTGCCTGCTGAAGAGCAGGTGGAGGAGCAGCCAGCGGACATGGTTGCCGTGGCCAGAGCTTCTGATGCTAGGTAGAGTAAGTAGAGAAGAGGAGAAGCGAACGTTGGATATGTCAGCTTCATTACTTGCAGAGTAGCATAGCACCATATATAGTCATAGTCTAGGTTTGGATTTGAACCAGCTACAGGAGCACGTCTTTCTTTTTTCTAAAACTCGGCAACATCTCTTTACTGGTACACTAGCTTGTTCTGTACGCCTTCCCAAGTCTTTGATTTTCTTTCCCTTTTTTGCGAGGAAGGAAGGAGGACAAAATTGAGAGTTCCTCGAACTCGAACCCAAGACCTCTCGGTTGAAAACCAAGGGTGCTAGTCACTTATGTGGCGAACGTTCCCTGTGAGGAGGACGGCAGCCAAACGCATTTTCCTCGCAGTTTTCTTCCTATATATAAAAAAGTATGCTACTTGGTGTCCGCTTAGTCAAAAAATGATTGTGCCAACCTTGACCGTTCGATTGACATTCAACGTCTGTCGCGTTTCTTCAGTCTCTTCTTCCTCGAGCCGCCAAAGCCAAACCAGCGCCCGGTGGACCGCTTCTCCCGCCTCCCACACTGGGTGTGATCTTCCCTGCTCCTGTTCGTTCCCGTCCCGAGGCCTCACCATCGTCCTCCGCTTTTCGCCCACGGCGCCGCCCTCGGTGTTGTCAACATGGTCAACAACCGAGAGGAATAAGGAGATATTGTACATGGTGAGGATGACGATAGGGACCCAAAGCGCATGCAGTAATTTTGTTTTTCGTGACGGAGAAGGGTATCAAGCTGGGTTGTGCGAGACCCGTGGCCTGTCTAGCCCAGTGCTTTTATTTCATATGTTTAGCACATGACCAGCCCAGTTTGTTTTTTTTTTCCTTTACGAAAAATGGCTAGCCAGCTATTTTGTTTTTTGAGAATAACCAACATAGGCCTACTTGCTTTTCTATGCCTGCTTGGTGGAAATCTTTCAAGGCGAGGAGGATGCATTTTGCCCGAAAATGGGCTATAAGTAATAAGAAATGGGCTATAAGTAATAATAAATGGGCTATAAGTAATAATAAATGGGCTGTAAAATGAAAAAATACAGCAAGCAGGCAATTAGTTCCCAAATACTGTTTTCTTTCTGATTTTGATATTTTAAATTTCATTCTTTTTGTGCGGGTAAAATTTCATTGAATTTAAATTAAGGTATATTTAGATTTAAAATTAATTTGAATCCGGCTAGAAATTTTGGGCTGTATGCTATTTCGGACAGATTTGGAGGCTGACTTGTGGGTCTACTAGGTTGACGTGTACTTTGGCTTTGTCAACTTAGTCCACAAAAGATTCTAGCAGCAGTGACCGTTGGATGTTAATCCAACGGCCGTGCTGCTTCTTCAATACCTGATCTTCTTGCTCCAGCCGCCTAAACCAGCTCCAGTGGGACTGCCTGCTCCCGCCTCCCGTGGCTGGCTGTGCTACCGCACAGGCCGCACCGCCCCACCCTACTTCATTGCTCGCCAGGCCATTCCTCTACTCACCCACACCTCCTGTTATTTTCCGGTGACGGCAGCCGGACATTGTAAACCCTCGTACTCCCCACCGCGTGGGCAACCATTGCCGAGTCTTCCCCGGCTCCGTGTTGTTCCCTTCCTAGGCCTCGCCGTCGTCCACCGCCATGGTGCTCTCGGCGTGGCCTGGTCAACGTGGTCAACGAACGACATCCATCGGCCGTGGACTGTACGCGCAAAATAATGATTCCTCCACCTGACAGCTGGGACCCACCGAAAGGGCCTCTGTATTTCGCGAAAAAAACATTCCCCCCACTGACATGTCGGACCCACCAGCTATATCTTCGCACGCAAGGAAGTGCCTCCTTATTACGCATAAAAAAATGAATACCCACCCTGCTAGATGGGACCCACCATAGTGGGAGGATGACTTGTGGGCCAACTAAGTTGACGGGGACGGAGGGCTTTGTCAACTTATTCAATATGAATGATTCTAGCTCCAGTGACCGTACGATGTCCATCCAACGGCCATAGTGCTTATTCAACCTCTGGTCTTCTTGCTCCAGCCGCCCAAAGCAGCGCCGGTCGTGTTGCGTGCTCCTGCCTCTCGTGGCCGGCTGTGATGCCGCGAAGGCCTCACCGCCCCCTACTACTCCCACCGCTGGCCCAGGGTATCCCTCTACTCACCCACACCCCCTGTTATTCTGCGGCGACGGCAGCCTCACGCCGCAGCCGAACCAGTGAACCCTCGTGCTCCTCTCTGCGCGGGCTACCACTGCTGCGTCTTCCCCGGCTCCGCGTCATCCCCTTCCTAGGCCTCGTCGTCGTCCAGACCACCGCCCTGGTGCTCTCGGCGCGGCGTGGTCAACGTGATCAACAACCGACTTCCATCGGAATAGTACTGTACGTGGAGAGGCTGACAGCTGGGTCCAGGCGGTCGCAAGGAAGTGCCTCCTTATTACGCGCAAAATAATTATTCCTCCACCTGACAGCAGGGACCCACCGGACGGGCCACCTTATTTCGCGAAAAAAAACGTTTCCCCCCTGACTGCTGGGACCCACCGGACGGGCCAGCATATTTTGCGAAAAAAACGTTCCCCGTGTTGTCAGCTCGGACCCACCGGAAGTGCCTCCTTATTACGCACAAAAAATGAATACTCCCCTTGCTAGCTGGGACCCACCATGGTGGGAGGCTGACTTAGGGCCTACTAAGTTGATCGACGGGGCCTTTGTCAACTTTAGTTAATATGAACGATTCTAGCTCCAGTGAGCGTACGATGTCCATCCAACGACCGTAGTGCTTCTTCAACCTCTGGTCTTCTTGCTCCAGCCGCCCAAAGCAGCGCCGGTCGTGTCGCATGCTCCTGCCTCCCGTGGCTGGTCTGTCTTTGCCGAGGCCTCACCGCCCCCTACTATTCCCACCGCTGGCCAGGCCTTGCGGCGACGGCAGCCTCACACCGCAGCCGAACCAGTGAACCCTCGTACTTCTCTCCGCGCGGGCTTCCACTGCCGCGTCTTCCTAGGCCTCCCCGTCGTCCCCTTCCTAGGCCTCGCCATCGTCCACCTCCCTGGTGCTCTCGGCGCAGCATTGTCAACATGGTCAAGGAACGACTTCCATCGGACGTGGACTGTACATGGAGAGGCTGACAGCTGGGTCCACGGCCGCAGCAAGGAAGTGCCTCCTTATTACGCGGAAAATAATGATTCCTCGACCTGACAGCTGGGACCCACCGGACGGGCCACTGTATTTCACGAAAAAAAATGTTTCCCCCTGACATCTGGGATCCACCAGCTACATCTTCGCATGCAAGGAAGTGCGTCCGGGCAAAAAAAACAAAACGATTCGCCCCCCCTGACCGCTGGGACCCACCAGCGACACCTTCGCACGCAAGGAAGTGCGTCCGGGCAAAAAAAAGATTCGCCCCCCTGACTGCTCGGACCCACTAGCTACATCTTCGCACGCAAGGAAGTGCGTCCAGGCAAAAAAAAACCAAAACGATTCGCCCCCCTGACTGCTGGGACCCACCAGCTACATCTTCGCACGCAAGGAAGTGTGTGACAGTCGGGACCCACCTGGTCGAAGCGTATGTAGAGTTGTCATTCTGGTCGCCAACGTGTACGCACATATATACTGGTGGATGTAGAGGCACGCACGTGTCGTAGTAGAGGCACGCACGTAGCACGTACACGTACGTACAGCGACGAGGGTGCGAGAAAGAAAATACGGCCCCGTACGTACATACGGGCAGGGTCTCTAACGCCTATCGTGCATACGTACATGGCTGGGTCGGAACGGAGAAACAGCGTCGTCGTCGTGTTCATGGGGAGCCAACCGGCTGGGTCGGAACGGAATGTGTGGTCGTGTTCATCGGGAGGGCTTGGACGGAACAGGCGATGGAAACGAGGCTTGGCGTACCGCACAACGGAGGAAACGACCTTGTGTTCGACCGGCCATGTTCGAAACGGGGTCCTGTTGATCGGGAGGGGCCCGCGTCATCAAAACGGAGGAAACGGACCTCCTACGGTCGAAACGGGGGTCCTGTTGATCGGGAGGGGTGTGGCGTACCGCAAAACGGAGGAAACGGACCTCCTACGGTCAAAACAGGGGTCCTGTTGATCGGGAGTGGTGTGGCGTACCGCAAAACGGATGAAACGGACCTCCTACGGTCGAAACGGGAGTCCTGTTCATCAGGAGGGGTGTGGCGTACCGCAAAACGGGACTCCACGGGATACTGTTCATCTCCACCGTCGACCTCCTCCAGCCTCCACGGGCTACCGTCGACCTCCTCCAGCCTCCACGGGCTCCTGTTCATCCAGCCTCCTCCGTGCGCTTACTCCACCGGCTACTATTCAACCACCCTCCACCGCTCATCGCTCATCCAGCCCTCCACACCACGGGTCCTGTTCAACCACCCTCCACGGCCACCCTCCACGCCCTCGCTCATCCAGCCCTCCACACCACGGGTTCCTGTTCATCCAGAGGCAACGCCACCGCCACTTGCTCATCCAACCCCCCGCAACGCCACTGCTCATCCCAGAGGCAGCATCGATCCGCTTGATTAGCAGCATAGCGAAGAATCGCTCCATCGGGTTCGATTAACAGCCATCGATCGATCGCTCAGTTCGATGAACGCGTAACTGCAAAGGCAATCGCTTCGGGTTCGATTAGAGCCCAACGCCTCGCTTCGGCTTCATTAGAGCCAATGCCTACACACACTGCAGCGTCGTCGAGAGAACGCAGCGCATCGCTCCGCCCCGACCTCCCACCGTAACAGGCAACTCCCCGAAATTTTCGTCCCCCTCGCTTCTACCATGGTTTTTTCCGTCATGGACGGCCCAAAGAATGTCATGCAGCTGCGTCTCCGGCCCGCCCAGGACGAAAAGCCCATTTTCTGTCATGACTTTTTGTCATAGAAGTAGGAGCCCACTGTAGGACCTTGAAGTATGTCTAGAGGGGGGTGATTAGACTACTTGACCAATAAAAACTTAACCTTTTCCCAATTTTAGAGTTTGGCAGATTTTAGCTATTTTAGGACAAGTCAAGCAATCATCACACAATTCAAGCAAGCATGCAAAGAGTGGTATAGGCAGCGGAAATTAAAGCATGCAACTTGCAAGAAAGTAAAGGGAAGGGTTTGGAGGATTCAAACGCAATTGGAGACACGGATGTTTTTGGCGTGGTTCCGATAGGTGGTGCTATCGTACATCCACGTTGATGGAGACTTGAACCCACGAAGGGTAACGGCTGCGCGAGTCCACGGAGGGCTCCACCCACGAAGGGTCCACGAAGAAGCAACCTTGTCTATCCCACCATGGCCATCGCCCACGAAGGACTTGCCTCACTAGCGGTAGATCTTCACGAAGTAGGCGATCTCCTTGCCCTTACAAACTCCTTGGTTCAACTCCACAATCTTGTCGGAGGCTCCCAAGTGACACCTAGCCAATCTAGGAGACACCACTCTCCAAGAAGTAACAAATGGTGCGTTGATGATGAACTCCTTGCTCTTGTGCTTCAAATGATAGTCTCCCCAACACTCAACTCTCTCTCATAGGTTTTGGATCTGGTGGAAAGAGGGTTTGAGTGGAAAGCAACTTGGGGAAGGCTAGAGATCAAGATTCATATGGTAGGAATGGAATATCTTGGCCTCAACACATGAGTAGGTGGTTCTCTCTCAGAAATGGTAAGTTGGAAGTGTAGGTTCGTTCTGATGGCTCTCTACACGAATGAAGAGGAGGTGGAGGGGTATATATAGCCTCCACACAAAATATAACCGTTACACACAATTTACCAAACTCGGTGGGACCGAATCATTAAACTCGGTCGGACCGATTTAGTAAACCTAGTGACCGTTAGTGATTTTCGGTGGGACTGACATGCATCTCGGTGAGGCCGATTCGGTTAGGGTTAGGGCATAACGTAATCTCGGTGAGATCGACATACAAAACTCGGTGAGACCGATTTGGTAATAAGCTTTCCGAGAGTTGGTCGTAAAACTCGGTGGGACCGATTTGCTTTTTTCGTGAGACCGAAATGTTACAAAAGGAAACAGAGAGTTTACATTGCAATCTCGGTGGGACCGATCGCTCACTTCGTTAGACCAAAGCGTTACGAAGGGAAACAGAGAGATTGTAACCCCATCTCGGTGAGACCGAGATCCCTATCGTTAAGACCGATTTGGTTAGGGTTTGTGGCAGTGGCTATGACTTTTGGAATCGGTGGCGCCGGATAGAAAGAATCGGTGTGACCGATTTTGGCTTTAGGTTTAGGTCATTTGTGGATGTGGGAAAGTAGTTGAGGGTTTTGGAGCATATCACTAAGCACATGAAGCAAGAGGCTCATTAAGCAACACCTCATCCCTTCTTGGTAGTATTGGCTTTTCCTATAGACTCAATGTGATCTTGGATCACTAAAATGTAAAATGAAGAGTCTTGAGCTTTTGATCTTGAGACAATCCTTTGTCCTTAATATTTTGAGGGATCCACTTTCATCATCCATGCCATGCCATTCATTGAGCTTTCCTGAAACAATAGTCTTGGAATAGAATTAGCTCAATGAGCTATATGTTTTTATGAATTACCAAAACCACCTAGGGATAGTTGCACTTTCAATCTCCCCCTTTTTGGTAATTGATGACAACATATAGATCAAAGCTTCGACAAATGATAATAAAATTTAAATAACATCGTCGCTTTGAGAAGTATGTGATAAGCAAGAGCTCCCCCTAAATTTGTGCATAGTTTTAGATTTGCTTTGGACTGCAAATGCACAATGAATTAGGCTCATGGGTTACTCTTCCATGTCACATACATCTTGGTGGAGCGCTCAAAATAATAAACAATGAATACATGCACTCATCACCAAGCATAGTGAGTGATCACATAAGATAGATAGGATAATATCAAGCATGCATAAGTGTAGCTTATGATCAAACACATGATCATCAATGTCTCACAAGCATAGTATCTCAACCAAAAGCAAACAAAGATTGAAAACCACCAAATAAAGCAAGAGAGAACAAAAGCAACACTCTCTCTCTCGAAGCCTATGATCTATACATTTTTCTCCCCTTTGGCAACAAGTTACCAAAAGTTCATAGAAAATGCATAGTGCTAGATCAACTCTCGTGCTTGATCTTCCGGTGGTGGTGTAGAGATGGCTCCTTGGATGAAGGCTTGAGTTGAAGTGGATGGAGCTGGAGGAGTTGGTGCCGGAGCTGGTTGCACTTTGGGCTGTAGGAGCAGTGGCTGGTGCTGAAGTTGTTGCTCTAGTGTCATCCTTGCACCTGCAATGACCTCTGGGCTCTAGGCACTCTGCAAACACATTGGTGGTAGTGTTGTCCTTCCTCTCCTGATGTCATCCTGCAGCTGCTCCACAACCGATCAATCTCGCCACCTTGACATCTAGATCATAGAATTTTGTTCCATGATTCTTTCCAGCTCTCCTGGTTTTGAGTTAGGTGGCCAACCCTTCTCAATCCTCGAGATGATGCTATCAAGTAACCAAGCTGCTCCTGCTTGGTTTTCAAGAAATATTCAAATGCCTCCTCTTGAGTTGGCATCTTGGCAGCCTTCTCCTCTTTGCCTTCTCCTTCTTCTCCGAGCTTGAACTGATTGTGGATCATCTTCATTCATGACAACCTCATTGTCCTCAAAGTCTGGATAAAGTGGAAAGTGTTCCTTATCCAACTGATATTTTCCTGTGCCCATCTTTGAGTTTATCAATTCTTGAATCTGAGGTGCATATCCACAGCTCCTCTTCCGATCTGCTGCAGTCCTCTTGATTGTTTCAATGATCGTGCTCATGACTTTGAACTTCGTGGCACATCAAACACATGCAACATGTTGATGGCATGCCCTCCGATCATGTTATGGTCACCAGACTTGGGCAACAAAGTGTGCCTCGTAATCCAATTTATGGTTGGCAACCCCGACAATGAAAGTGAACTGATCCAAACTTGTGAGTCTCTAATGCCTTGTCCGAATTTCCTTGTATATGTGAGCCATTGAATTGTGAGCCAACTTCTTCTTTGCATAAATGTCTAGGTCATCCTCATTCTCCTTGGGGCATTGATCAAACTTGCCCATTCTTCAATAGTGGACTGGTACCTTGTACCTTCGACATCCAAACTATTCTTCCATCTGGGTAAAAGTGTGTTGTGGAGTAGAACTGCATGATAAGCTCATCATTCCAGTTGGTGAACTTCATCCAACAAAATCTGCAACTCCACAAGCAACAAAGCTGTCTTGCACTCCAGATAGTGTTGTTCATTTTCCTTGATGAATTTCCAATCAACCCACCTCATGTCATAGACTATGGGCTTCTTGTCCAACAGAATTGTTTCATAGAAGTCCCGATGTTGCTTTGTGTGGAACCCAGTAGTCAACAGCAGTTCTTCTTCTTGAAGCATATGGATCTTCCATTCTCCACAGCCTCAGCCCTGAATCCTTCCTCGATTCTCATGTCCTCACCACAGGATGGGCATCATTGTGGTCTGGTATCTTGGGCTTGAGCTTTCTTAGAACTCTGTCCTTCTTCTTCCTCAATCTTCAACAACATTGGGCATTTGGGGCCTTGTTCTTCTCAAGAATTGGAATACTCCTAGTATTCCTCTTTGGAACTTGCTTGGCCTTGGAGGCAGCTTTGGGTGTTTCCTTGGGCTTGGATGTTGCACCCCTGATCTGATTGCATCTCCCATAAGCTTAGCTGCCTTTGGAGCTGGTGCAGAGAAACTCTTCCTCTTCCATCATGGAAGGTTGACCAACAATTTTGGCCATGGTCTTCTTGAACCTTTCCTTCCTCTTCTTTCCTTCAAAGAAATGGCTCTTTGGGATCAGCCTTTTAGGCAGTGGAGTTGATGCTCGGCCTTGGACATTGGTTGTCTTCCTGCAGGCCTTTTGGTCTTCATGCACGGCTTTGTATTCTTTCTTGAGTCATATTCCTTCTTGAGCACCTCTTTCTTGGAAGTAGCCTCATCTTCCTCACTTTGTAATCTTCATCCTCTGAATCTGAAGTTCTTTTCCTCCTTTGCCTAGTTGCAGCCTTAGGCAAATTGCTAGGAGTACTTCGCTCCCTTCATCTGAAGTTGAGGGACTAGTGCCCTCACTCAAGTCCATCTGCTCTTCGACCTGTTCGTCATCACTTTGATCGGACATACCGCAAAAGCTGATCACGACCACGTGAAGAGTTATAGATGAGATAGAAAAGATGAGCATCACAAAATGCAAAGGTTTTTGCAAAAGGATGACTTAAAAGTTCAGTCTTAGTTTTCCACAGAAAGCATTTCGGATCCACCGATTTTCAAACTCGGTGATACCGAAGCAGTTTTGGAACCTAAACTGATGATCTCGGTTGGACCGAGTTTCAGTTTGATGGTACCGAGACTGCTAGGGTTTCACATAATCCTCAAATCGGTTGCACCGATTAGTAATTCTCGGTCAGACCGAGAGTCACTAGTGCAATGGCATAAGCCAAATCGGTGAGACCGAGTTTTTCAACTCGGTGGGTCCGAGATGGTTTCGGCGGAAACCTAACCCTAAAAATTTGAATCACATCTAATCTATGAACTACTTTGGCTGGATAGAAGAGTTTCAATCGTGGCAAGAATCAATATGAAAACAATGTGCCAGGAATCAGACGTGGATAGCACAAAGATTAAGTCCATACCCTAACTTGGCGGTGGACTTGCTACGGCGGCAACGGCGGGGACGAAATCCGTTGACGGCGGCGGAGACCAGCAATAGGAGGCTGCTGGCTACGAGGAGACGATCCGGAGACCACGATGGCAGAGCGAGCTGTTGCGCGGGCGAAGGGTTTTGGAGAAATTTCCAAAATTTCGCCCGTGGCTATATATATATAGCTCGACCCTGTCGGTGTGACCGAGTGGAACAACTCGGTGGCACCGAGATGCATAACTGTGTTTAGTTACAGCAAATCGGTGAGACCGAAAAGTTCAAATCGGTTGCACCGAGTTTGAAAACTCAGATCAACTTGATGATCTCGGTAGGACCGAAATGGAAGGATCGGTCAGACCGAGAATCACTAAGAGGTTTTGGAAGTTTAAGTCTATGATGAATCGGGACTCGAGTGCTCCTCACACGAGTGGTTCGAATCGACTTGATCAAATTTTGTGATGTAGCATGAATAGAGTTTGAGACGAGAAAAGCATAGATAGCTAAAGAAGGTTCTTAGGCATTCTTGTCCATCCACTTGGCACAAAGAAAAGAATCCAAAGAAACAAAACAACAAGTGGATGTCCTTGAATGAGTAAAATATGCACCAACATGCTCACACAACAAGATGGCAATTGAAATATGTGGCAAAGCATGCACAACCAATTTTAGCATCTATCAAGCAATTGGCGATGACTAGGTCATCTATATATGAGTATATTGACTTAGGAGTCAAATGAGAACATTTGATCATAGGTCATACTCATCGCTTAAGCTCAAGTGGGGTTACCACTTTTACATAATGCATTAATGTGTTCACACCATTAGAGTTGCTTTGACTCAATTCTTAGAGTTAAGCTCCCCTAGATGTGAGATCCCCTTAGAGGGATGAACTAACCTTGGGTTTTGTCGATGATGACTTCATGTAGGTGTTGAAGATGTAGATGCTCAATGTTGATGTAGATCATTTGGAGCAATCCTTTGGAGTGAGTTGCACTTTCAACTTGCCTACATGGGTTAGTCCCACAAGGAACAAACAAGAATATCCATAGACATAGAGTGATGCACACACAAGATGATGTCCATGAAAACATTAGGTTACCTTGTCCCTTGCCTTACCAACATGAGGGTTTGTGACTCCTTGAACTAGTGCAAGATGTGAAAGTTGATTGCACTTGTTCTTGACAAAATGATATGAGTGAAGAATGTTGGCGAGTCACCCTCAAGAACTCTCTAGTTCTTCTTCTTCGGATCCACATCATCTTGATGGGAATCCTTGGAGTTGTAGTTGTACTTGATGAAGTAGAACTTGACGTAGTCTTGGGGACCCACTTGAACGAGGCTTTAGGTGCTTCTTCAAATGCATCAATCTCTTCTTGAAGCTTGTCCTTGCCTTTGTTCTTGTGGTCTTGTGGTGGAAGATCATCTTGAGCTTGTGTCCCTTGAAGGAAGTAGGATCATACTTCTCTTGTTGAGGAACAAACTTTGTCTTGGGGTATTGATCTTCTTCCCACTCAAATCCATTGGCGTTGAACTTTCGTTCAAAACCAACACCTTGATTCTTCCGGTGCCTTCCTTGCTTGCGTACAATTTCCTCGAATTGCTTACTCCCGGCAAGGCTCTTGTAAACACCTTTCTCTATAATTCCCTTCAATAAACTATTTTCTTGCTCAAGTGTAACTTGGCTAAGAGAATCATTAGTGGAATCAAGAGAACTACTAGAAGCAACAACATTGGATTTGACATTATTATTGTTACTACTAGAGGAAGTATCTTTCTTATACTTGCTACTAGACATGACTTGAGGCATGTAAGTAGATAAGAGTAAATGCTTGGCAATGTAATAAGAACTTTTCTTGCGGAGATCATCATTGATTGCATTTAAGAACTCATGCTCTTGCTCAAGATTGAGCTTTTCAAAGCGTAACTTCTCATGAGCCCTTACAAGTTCTCGATGATCTTCGAAGATAGTTTCATGAGCCAACTTAAGAGTGTTTAGTTCTTTAGTTAGAAGCTCAATTTTCTCCTTATCATTGTCAGTCGTTTGATTAGCATGATTAATTGACGTTTCATCATAGTATTCATCACTAGAGTTGTCAACAAGTAAATCATCATCCACAAGCAAGTCATCTTCATCACTATTAAAATCAACATACTCGGGGTGTGTTACCTTTGGACCTTTGGCCATGAAGCATCTTCCAACACCTTCATTTGGTGAGTTAAATATGTCGTAGGAGTTGGTTGACACAAGTGCTAGACCGGCAACACCTTCATCTTGAGTATATTCGAGTCGGAGTGATAGCTTCTCTCGAGTGATTGTCGGAGTCGGGCCGGAAACCCATTCACCAACATGAGCTTGATGTCTTCGTTTTGTGTAGCTCCTTGATGACTTTTCCTTTCTTTCCTAATCCTTACTTCTCGTGAGGGTCTTCGTTCATAACGATCATCTCTACTCCTCCTCTCTCTTGGTGGTGATTCTTCTCTTTGCTCCTTCTTCTTGGAGAATCTTCTCTTCTTTTGTAGGGTGCCATACACTCATTGGAGTAGTGTCCGGTCTCCCACAATTGTAGCAATTGCGCTCTCGACTAGAAGATCTCTTGTCATTGTAAGACCTTGACTTGGAGCTTCTTTCTTTGCTTCTACTTTTGTAGAATATGTTGAAGTTCTTCACCATTAAGCTCAATTCTTCATTGAAGGTTGGTTTCTCACTTGATGATGTGGGGCTTCACTTGAGGCTTTGTAACCACCACTTGACTTGTTGTGAAGTTCCTCCTTATCCTTGAGTGACATCTCATGAGCAACAATCCTTCCAATGACTTCCGTTGGCTTGAGATCTTTGTAGTTTGGCATCATTTGGATCAATGTGCACACGGTATCATACTTTCCATCCAATGCTCTTAGGATTTTCTTGATGATGAATTTGTCGGTCATCTCTTCACTCCCTAAGCCGGCAATCTCATTTGTGATAAGAGCAAGCCTAGAGTACATTTCAGCGACACCTTCACCATCCTTCATTTTGAACTTGTCAAGCTGACTTTGGAGCACATCCAACTTGGATTCATTGACGGATTCAGTACCTTCATGCATATCAATCAAAGTATCCCAAATTTCCTTTGCATTCTCAAGACGGCTGATTTTGTTGAATTCTTCGGGGCACAATCCGTTGAATATGATGTCACATGCTTGAGCGTTGTATTGCAGCATCTTCAATTCTTCCGCATTAGCTTCATGGTTCGGTTCTCTCCCATCGAAGAATTCACCTTGCAAGCCAATACAAATAATTGCCCAAACGGCGGGGTTATGTCCAAGAATATGCATTTTCATCTTATGCTTCCAACTAGCAAAATTAGTACCATCAAAGTAAGGACCTCTACGGTGATAATTTCCCTCGCTAGACGCCATACTCTCCTAGGTTGTGAAACCAAGGCTATGACCACCAAAAGCTATGGAAATCAAAGCAAATGGAGACCAAAGCTCTGATACCACTTGTAGGACCTTGAAGTATGTCTAGAGGGGGTGATTAGACTACTTGACCAATAAAAACTTAACCTTTTCCCAATTTTAGAGTTTGGCAGATTTTAGCTATTTTAGGACAAGTCAAGCAATCATCACACAATTCAAGAAAGCATGCAAAGAGTGTATAGGCAGCGGAAATTAAAGCATGCAACTTGCAAGAATGTAAAGGGAAGGGTTTGGAGGATTCAAACGCAATTGGAGACACGGATGTTTTTGGCGTGGTTCCGATAGGTGGTGCTATCGTACATCCACGTTGATGGAGACTTGAACCCACGAAGGGTGACGTCTGCGTGAGTCCACGGAGGGCTCCACCCACGAAGGGTCCATGAAGAAGCAACCTTGTCTATCCCACCATGGCCGTCGCCCACGAAGGACTTGCCTCACTAGCGGTAGATCTTCACGAAGTAGGCGATCTCCTTGCCCTTACAAACTCCTTGGTTCAACTCCACAATCTTGTCGGAGGCTCCCAAGTGACACCTAGCCAATCTAGGAGAAACCACTCTCCAAGAAGTAACAAATGGTGCGTTGAGGATGAACTCCTTGCTCTTGTGCTTCAAATGATAGTCTCCCCAACACTCAAATCTCTCTCTCATAGGTTTTGGATCTGGTGGAAAGAGGGTTTGAGTGGAAAGCAACTTGGGGAAGGCTAGAGATCAAGATTCATATGGTAGGAATGGAATATCTTGGCCTCAACACATGAGTAGGTGGTTCTCTCTCAGAAATGGTAAGTTGGAAGTGTAGGTTCGTTCTGATGGCTCTCTACACGAATGAAGAGGAGGTGGAGGGGTATGTATAGCCTCCACACAAAATCTAACCGTTACACACAATTTACCAAACTCGGTGGGACCGAATCGTTAAACTCGGTCGGACCGATTTAGTAAACCTAGTGACCGTTAGTGATTTTCGTGGGGTGACATGCATCTCGGTGAGGTCGATTCGGTTAGGGTTAGGGCATAACGTAATCTCGGTGAGATCGATTACACAAACTTCGGTGAGACCGATTTGGTAATAAGCTTTCGGAGAGTTGGCGAGTAAACTCGGTGGGATCGATTTGCTCTTTTCGGTGAGACCAAATGTTACAAAAGGAAATAGAGAGTTTACATTGCAATCTCGGTGGGACCGATCGCTCACTTCGGTTAGACCGAAACGTTACTGAAGGGAAAGAGAGATTGCAACCCCATCTCGGTGAGACCGAGATCCCTATCGGTAAGACCGATTTGCTTAGGGTTTGTGGCGATGGCTATGACTTTTGGAATCGGTGGCGCGGATAGAAAGAATCAGTGTGGCCGATTTTGGCTTTAGGTTTAGGTCATTTGTGGATGTGGGAAAGTAGTTGAGGGTTTTGGAGCATATCACTAAGCACATGAAGCAAGAGGCTCATTAAGCAACACCTCACCCCTTCTTGATAGTATTGGCTTTTCCTATAGACTCAATGTGATCTTGGATCACTAAAATGTAAAATGAAGAGTCTTGAGCTTTTGAGCTTGAGCCAATCCTTTGTCCTTAGTATTTTGAGGGATCCACTTTCATCATCCATGCCATGCCATTCATTGAGCTTTCCTGAAACAATAGTCTTGGAATAGCATTAGCTCAATGAGCTATATGTTGTTATGAATTACCAAAACCACCTAGGGATAGTTGCACTTTCACCCACCACATCTATGATGATACCGGGTTTTGTCACAATTATCGTCATAGAAGTGTCATATGTATGACAGGAAAAAAATTCGTTCGGCCCAAAATGTCACGGATGTGTCTTTTTTTGTAGTGGTTGCTATTGCTTTCTTCATGACTTATACATGTTCCTATGACTATGAGATTATGCAACTCCCGAATACCGGAGGAACACTTAGTGTGCTACCGAATGTCACAACGTAACTGGGTGATTATAAAGGTGCTCTACAGGTGTCTCCGATGGTGTTTGTTGAGGTGGCATAGATCGAGATTAGGATTTGTCACTTCGATTGTCAGAGAGGTATCTCTGGGCCCTCTCGGTAATGCAAATCACTATAAGCCTTGCAAGCAATGTAACTAATGAGTTAGTTGTGGGATGATGCATTACAGAACGAGTAAAGATACTTGCCGGTAACGAGATTGAACTAGGTATTGAGATACCGACGATCGAATCTCGGTCAAGTAACATACCGATGACAAAGGGAACAACGTACTTTGTTATGCGGTTTGACCGATAAAGATCTTCGTAGAGTATGTGGGAGCCAATATGAACATCCAGGTTCCGCTATTGGTTATTGACCGGAGACTTGTCTTGGTCATGTCTACATAGTTCTCGAACCCGTAGGGTCCGCACGCTTAAAGTTCTGTGACAATCGGTATTATGAGTTTATATGTTTTGATGTACCGAAGGTAGTTTGGAGTCCCGGATATGATCACGGACATGACGAGGAGTCTCGAAATGGTCGAGACATAAAGATCGATATATTGGACGACTATGTTTGGACTCCGGGATGGTTTCGGGCAAGTTCGGGCAATTACCGGAGTACAGGGGGGTTACCAGAACCCCCCAGGGAGTATATGGGCCCTAATGGGCTTTAGTGGAGAGAGAGGGGCGGCGAGGGTAGGCCGCATGCCCCCTCCCCCTTGGGTCCGAATTGGACTAGGGAAGGGGGGGCGGCGCCCCCCTTTCCTTCTCCGTCTCCCCTCCTTCCTTCTCTCCTACTCCAACTAGGGAAAGGGGGGAATCCTACTCCCGGTGGGAGTAGGACTCCTCCTAGGGTGCGCCATGAGAGGGCCGGCCCTCCCCCTCCTCCACTCCTTTATATACGGGGGAGGGGGCACCCCATAGACACACAAGTTGATCATTGTCTTAGCCGTGTGCGGTGCCCCCCTCCACATATTCCACCTCGGTCATATCGTCGTAGTTCTTAGGCGAAGCCCAGCACCGGTAGCTTCATCATCACCGTCATCACGCCATTGTGCTAACGAAGCTCTCCCTCGACACTCAGCTGGATCGAGAGTTCGTGGGACGTCACCGAGCTGAACGTGTGAAGATCGTGGAGGTGCCGTACTTTCGGTACTAGGATCGGTCGGATCGTGAAGACGTACGACTACATCAACCGCGTTGTAATAACGCTTCCGCTTTCGGTCTACGAGGGTACGTAGACAACACTCTCCCGTCTCGTTGATATGCATCACCATGATAGATCTTGCGTGTGCGTAGGATTTTTTTTGAAATTACTGCGCAACACTGAAACAAGGGAAAAACAGAAACTGGCACTGGGCTCTGGGTTAATAGGTTAGTCCCAAAAATAATATAAAAGTGCATAATAAAGCTCATTAAACATCCAAAAGAGATAATATAATAGCATGGAACAATCAAAAATTATAGATATGTTGGAGACGTATCAGCGGTCCCCGCCGCCACCCCGAGGCCGTCCCCGCGATTGCACCGACTCGCGAACCACCATTGTGTCGACCCTTCGGGCCGCAGCGTCGCGGCCCGCGGTCCCCGCCGCCGTCCAGAGGTCTTCCCGCCGTCGCCCCGACCCGCCTGCCGCCATTGCGTCGCCCCTTCGGGCCGTAGCGCCGCAACCAGTGGTCCGCTCCGCCGTCACCGCGCGTCGACCTCCCGTGGTCTGCGCCGCACCGTCTTCCTTGGCGCGGGAACGCCAGCGTCCACGCCGGTCTTCGTCATGCTGTCAGGGTTCTTCGCCTACTTCGAGCATCGCCGCCGCACTCCTAACCTAGCCGCTGCCGCCGCCGTCAGGCCGCCACCACCGCTCTTCTTTGGCCGCCGTCAGGCGTGCCTTCATCCACGACCTGTCCCCAGGACTGGCAAGCCTGGTCGGCGCTTCATCAACATCATCTTCGTCCGTCTACGCATGCCCGGTGCTGGCAACACCAGTGCGTGCCTTCGTCCACGATGTGTCCTCGGGCTTGGCAAACCCGCCGCGATGCATCATCAACAACATTTTCTTCCCGGCGCACCCCTACTTCGACACCACTGCGCCCATGCTAACTCGGCGCCCTCTTGCGCCCGCGGCTCCACGGCGACTTCCTCGACACCGGCCACCCCGACTCGACATCGACCATGGCATTCTTCGCACAGCTACCTCGACCACGGCTCCACCACCCACGCTCTTGGCTACATCGACAAACGACACAAAGGGCTACCGCCTGCTTGAGAAACCTCGTTGGTTTCCACTCCAGCCACGACTCCGCGATGCGTCGATCGTTACGATTGTGTGTGTGGGGGGGGGTGTCCGTCGGCTTGCCTTTGGATTCTTCTCCAATCTCACCGTCTACGTCGCTACCATTGTGAGTGCGGGGGGATGTTGAGTAACGTGATTGCCTTAGGAAACATAGGTTAGACTAGGAAATATTCTGGCTTGCCTTGTACTCCAAGTAGATCATGTACTCCTATATATATGCCCACGAGGCTCAAGCAATACAACGAACTATTCCACATAACCCCTCTCTCCCTTCTAACACCTAAGACTGAGTGCTTCTACTACAAAGGGACTGGTCACTGGAAGCGGAACTGCCCCAAGTATTTGGCGGATAAAAAGGATGGCAAGGTGAACAAAGGTATATGTGATATACATGTTATTGATGTGTATCTTACTAATGCTCGCAGTAGTGCCTGGGTATTTGATATTGGTTCTGTTGCTAATATTTGCAACTCGAAACAGGGACTACAGATTAAGTGAAGATTGGCTAAGGACGAGGTGAAGATGCGCGTGGGAAATGGTTCCAAAGTCGATGTGATCGCAGTTGGCACGCTACCTCTACATCTACCTTCAGGATTAGTTTTAGACCTGAATAATTGTTATTTGCTGCCAGCGTTAAGCATGAACATTATATCTGGATCTTGTTTGATGCGAGACGGTTATTCATTTAAATCAGAGAATAATGGTTCTTCTATTTATATGAGTAATATCTTTTATGGTCATGCACCCTTGAAGAGTGGTCTATTTTTGTTCAATCTCGATAGTAGTGACACACATATTCATAATATTGAAGCCAAAAGATGCAGAGTTGATAATGGTAGTGCAACTTATTTGTGGCACTGCCGTTTGGGTCATATTGGTGTAAAGCGCATGAAGAAACTCCATTCTGATGGACTTTATCACTTGATTACGAATCACTTGGTACTTGCGAACCATGCCTCATGGGCAAGATGACTAAAACGCCGTTCTCTGGAACATTGGAGCGAGCAACAGATTTGTTGGAAATATACATACCGATGTATGTGGTCCGATGAATATTGAGGCTCGCGGCGGGTATCGTTATTTTCTCACCTTCACAGATGATTTGAGCAGATATGGGTATATTTACTTGATGAAGCATAAGTCTGAAACATTTGAAAAGTTCAAAGAATTTCAGAGTGAAGTGGAAAATCATCGTAACAAGAAAATAAAGTTTCTACGATCTGATCATGGAGGAGAATATTTGAGTTACGATTTTGGTCTTCATTTGAAACAATGCGGAATAGTTTCGCAACTCACGCCACCCGGAACACCACAGCGTAATGGTGTGTCCGAACGTCGTAATCGTACTTTACTAGATATGGTGCGATCTATGATGTCTCTTACTGATTAACGCTATCATTTTGGGTTATGCTGTAGAGACGGCTGCATTCACGTTAAATAAGGCACCATCTAAATCCTTTGAGACGACACCTTATGAATTGTGGTTTGGCAAGAAACCCAAGTTGTCGTTCCTGAAAGTTTGGGGCTGCGATGCTTATGTGAAAAAGCTTCAACCTGATAAGCTCGAACCCAAATCGGAGAAATGTGTCTTCATAGGATACACAAAGGAAACTGTTGGGTACACCTTCTATCACAGATCCGATGGCAAGACATTCGTTGCTAAGAATGGATCCTTTCTAGAGAAGGAGTTTCTCTCGAAAGAAGTGAGTGGGAGGAAAGTAGAACTTGATGAGGTAACTGTACCTGCTCCCTTATTGGAAAGTAGTTAATCACAAAAATCTGTTCCTGTGACTCCTACACCAATTAGTGAGGAAGCTAATGATGATGATCATGTAACTTCAGATCAAGTTACTACCGAACCTCGTAGGTCAACCAGAGTAAGGTCCGCACCAGAGTGGTACGGTAATCCAGTTCTGGAGGTCATGTTACTTGAGCATGATGAACCTACGAACTATGAGGAAGCAATGATGAGCCCAGATTCCGCGAAATGGCTTGAGGCCATGAAATCTGAGATGGGATCCATGTATGAGAACAAAGTGTGGACTTTGGTTGACTTGCCCGATGATCGGCAAGCCATCGAGAATAAATGGATCTTCAAGAGGAAGACTGACGTTGATGGTAATGTTACTGTCTACAAAAGCTCGACTTGTTGCGAAAGGTTTTCGACAAGTTCAAGGAGTTGACTACGATGAGACCTTCTCACCCATAGCGATGCTTAAATCCGTCCGAATCATGTTAGCAATTGCTGCATTTTATGATTATGAAATTTGGCATATGTATGTAAAGATTGCATTCCTGAATCGATTTCTGGAAGAAGAGTTGTATATGATGCAACCTGAAGGTTTTATCGATCCAAAGGATGCTAACAAAGTGTGCAAGCTCCAGTGATCCATCTATGGACTCGTGCAAGCATCTCGGAGTTGGAATAAACGTTTTGATAGTGTGATCAAAGAATATGGTTTTATACAGACTTTTGGAGAAGCCTGTATTTACAAGAAAGTGAGTGGGAGCTCTGTAGCATTTCTAATATTATATGTGGATGACATATTGCAGATTGGAAATGATATAGAACTAGAACAGAAAGGCGCGCGTTGCTGCGCCCGTTCATTTAAATAAAAAAACATTAGTTAAAAATGATTGAACAGAAGCATGGGCAATTTGTATTTAAATGATAAAATAACATTAGTTAAAGAACTTGAACAGAAGCGTCGGACAATTAAACATACAAAAAAATGATACTCCGGGTACATGATACCTAAACCACAACATGTAAAGTATATAAGTTGGATGGTTGGTTGGACAATGAAGTCGATAAAACTATGTGGTTCCTAAATCATAGCTAGAAAATATGGTATTTAGGTTTTTTTTGCGGTGGAATATGGTATTTAGGTTAACATGATAAGGACAAAAATATCAAATGCCGAGGTTTTCCTGCCTACGGGCCTTCAGCAATTGTAGGGCTGACAGGCAGTGGTGATGGAAGCTGAGGTGGCGGGAAGCACATCACAGATGGGAGAGAATAAGCAAAGCGGAGGAGAAGCTAACACTACATGAAAAATAAATTTAGTTGAGTACAAAAATACACAGCTAAGTCCAATTTAACCTCGACGAACAATACACCAAGTGTTACACTCGGCTTAGAGTACCCGGCGATATTTCGGACGGCTTATGTTACTGTTTGGCGACACACTGACACCTATGGATAAAATGAAAATATGGGTAAAGCATTTCCTATGGGAAAATACAATGCAACTCATCGGAGCAGAGGCGAGGAAACTGTTCCGGTTTTAGGATAATCAGCACACAGATCATTAACTACTTTCGCATCAAGGTAACAAGAAAAATCTGTGCATCACACTGTCCAAAATCGTGAGTTCTGTACAATCAGGCGATCAAGCTTTTGTGAATTTTGTACTGAAGCATGCCAATGTCAACATGGGCGTAGCAATTGGGAACCTGCACTCTTAAGCAGTGTATTTGAAAAGAAAAACTTACTTGATTTTCGTTGATGAGATTGGATGTCTCCATGCTTCATCACCAACACCAAATTTAGAATTATGCTTCTGAAATGTAAGGACACTGAAATGCGTCGGACACTGGAAATGCAGCAATAAAATTGGTATAACTCAAGAAGTCAAGAATCTACTACCGATCATGTTATTGGCTAGTAAGTTTGCAACTTTGCATAGGTATATGGTATATCTTGCAGAGCAAGCTCTGGGAATTGGGAGGGATTATATCACAACTTGAACCAGGCTGGTTCTTGGACTCCACAAAATTCATGAAGCTGTGCAAACTGGAGGAAACCCACGACAAAGATAAGCAGTTCATCCATGGCTTGTTGCCAACAAGTATTCAGCCTCCCCTGGAGACCATCCTTGTCAGAATGACAACTGGTGTGGCTGTGGCGCGGAGAATGCTTAGTTGATGCCATCCGTCGCTTTGGATCGACTCCACGACTGCACTACAAGAGAGCCCGGACAGCAGAAGGGCCAACCGTCGACAGCGATAGCCGTCGACGTGGCCATGACCATGACCAGTCGATCGCACCAATTCTTCCATAATAGTCATCGCGAGCCTTCCCGCCTCCACCAGTCTCCTCCTCCCGAGCCCTCCCTTTCCAGCGACAGGGGGAATGACACTACATCATGTTGATGCGGTTGTAGTTGTACATAGAGGAGGAGTTGCTGCTAGGGTTCACGCGTGAGGTCTCGTGCGAAAAAGGATCGAATGACAGGAGAGAAAACGGTAAAGGAGCCCGAGGAGGAAGAGGACATGGCCAGTGGAAGGCACCGATGCGGAGGCAGATGCGCAGCACGGCAGAAGATCTGGCCGACGAGATGGAGGATGGCGGCGGCTCATCGCATGCGGAGGAGCAGTTCCTGGGCCGGGGCGTTTGACGGCCCGATTACTGATATGAACGGGAGCTCGTTGTGCGGAGCAGCGGCCCGCGAGACGTGCGTGCAACGCCTGAAAAGACCTAGGAAGGATCTACGTCGTCCGTTAGAGCGATCCGACGGCTGTGAAGCTCAAAGCGCTACTGAGGCTCGTAGGTAGCCTCGTTATACTGTTTCTCAATTTCTGGATAGCATTAAAGGATACTTGAATAAGAGTTTTTCAATGAAAGACCTTGGTGAAGCTGCTTATATATTGGGCATTAAGATCTATAGACATAGATCAAGACGCTTAATTGGACTTTCACAAAGCACATACCTTGACAAAGTTTTGAAGAAGTTCAAAATGGATCGAGCAAAGAAAGGGTTCTTGCCTGTGTTACAAGGTGTGAAGTTGAGTCAGACTCAATGCCCGACCATTGCAGAAGATAGAGAGAAAATGAAAGTCATTCCCTATGCTTCAGCCATAGGTTCTATCGTGTATGCAATGCTGTGTACCAGACCTGATGTGTGCCTTGCTATTAGTTTAGCAGGGAGGTACCAAAGTAATCCAGGAGTGGATCACTGGACAGCGGTCAAGAACATCCTGAAATACCTGAAAAGGACTAAGGATATGTTTCTCATTTATGGAGATGACAAAGAGCTCATCGTAAGTGGTTACGTCGATGCAAGCTTTGACACTGATCCGGATGACTCAAAGTCACAAACCGGATATGTGTTTATATTGAACGGTGGAGCTGTCAGTTGGTGCAGTTCTGCAAAGCATCATGGCGGGATCTGCATGTGAAGCGGAGTACTAGCTGCTTCGGAAGTAGCAAATGAAGGAGTTCATATCCGATCTAGGTGTCGTACCTATTGCATCGGGTCCAATGAAAATCTTTTGTGACAATACTGGTGCAATTGCCTAGGCAAAGGAATCCATATTTCACAAGAGAACCAAGCACATCAAGAGACGCTTCAATTCCATCCGCGATCAAGTCAAGGAGGGAGAGATAGAGATTTGCAAGATAAATACGGATCTGAATGTTGCAGACCCGTTGACTAAGCCTCTCTCACGAGCAAAACATGATCAGCACCAAGACTCCATGGGTGTTAGAATCATTACTGTGTAATCTAGATTATTGACTCTAGTGCAAGTGGGAGACTGAAGGAAATATGCCCTAGAGGCAACAATAAAGTTGTTTATTTATATTTCCTTATATCATGATAAATGTTTATTATTCATGCTAGAATTATATTAACCGGAAACTTAGTACATGTCTAAATACATAGACAAACAGAGTGTCACTAGTATGCCTCTACTTGACTAGCTCGTTGAATCAACGATGGTTAAGTTCCCTAGCCATAGACATGTGTTTTCACTTGATTAACGGGATCACATCATTAGAGAATGATGTGATTGACTTGACCCATTCCGTTAGCTTAGCACTTGATCGTTTAATATGTTGCTATTGCTTTCTTCATGACTTATACATGTTCCTATGACTATGAGATTATGCAACTCCCGGATACTGGAGGAACACTTAGTGTGCTACCAAAAGTCACAACATAAGTGAGTGATTATAAAGGTGCTCTACAGGTGTCTCCGATGGTGTTTGTTGAGTTGGCATAGATCGAGATTAGGATTTGTCACTCCGATTGTCGGAGAGGTATCTCTGGGCCCTCGCGGTAATGCACATCAATATAAGCCTTGCAAGCAATGTAACTAATGAGTTAGTTGCGGGATGATGCATTGCGGAACGAGTAAAGAGACTTGCCGGTAACGAGATTGAACTAGGTATTGAGATACCGACGATCGAATCTCGGGCAAGTAACATACCGATGACAAAGGGAACAACGTATTTTGTTATGCGGTTTGACCGATAAAGATCTTCGTAGAGTATGTGGCAGCCAATATGAACATCCAAGTTCCGCTATTGGTTATTGACCGGAGACGTGTCTCGGTCATGTCTACATAGTTCTCGAACCCGTAGGGTCCGCACGTTAAAGTTCTGTGACGATCGGTATTAAGAGTTTATGTGTTTTGATGTATCGAAGGTAGTTCGGAGTCCTGGATATGATCACGGACATGACGAGGAGTCTCGAAATGGTCGAGGCATAAAGATCGATATATTGGACGACTATGTTTGGACTCCGGAATGGTTCCGGGCAAGTTCGGGCAATTACCGAAGTACCGGGGGGTTACCGGAACCCCCCGGGGAGTATATGGGCCCTAATGGGCTTTAGTGGAGAGAGAGAGAGGGGCGGCCAGGGCAGGCCACTCGCCCCCTCCCCCTTGGGTCCAAATTGGACTAGGGAAGGGGGGCAGCGCCCCCCCTTCCTTCTCCCTCTCTCCTTCTTCCTTCTCTCCAACTCCAACTAGGTAAAGGGGGGAATCCTACTCCCGGTGGGAGTAGGACTCCTCCCAGGGCGCGCCATGAGAGGGTCGGCCCTCCCCCTCCTCCACTCCTTTATATACAGGGGAGGGGGCACCCCATAGACACACAAGTTGATCATTGTCTTAGCCGTGTGCGGTGCCCCCCTCCACATATTCCACCTCGGTCATATCATCGTAGTGCTTAGGCGAAGCCCTGTACCGGTAGCTTCATCATCACCATCATTATGCTGTCGTGCTGACGAAGCTCTCCCTCAACACTCAGCTGGATCGAGAGTTCGTGGGACGCCATCGAGCTGAACGTGTGCAGATCGCGGAGGTGCCGTACTTTCGGTACTAGGATCGGTCGTATCGTGAAGACGTACGACTACATCAACCGCGTTGTCATAACGCTTCCGCTTTCGGTCTACGACGGTACGTAGACAACACTCTCCCCTCTCGTTGCTATGCATCACCATGATAGATCTTGCATGCGCTTAGGAATTTTTTTTGAAATTACTGTGTTCCCCAACAGGGACCCTCAACCGGAGATATGTCGGATTTATCTCCGACACAAACCAGAAAGGCTGACTAGGTCTATGGGACTCAGCCACACCAAGAAAGGCAAAAAAACATACCTGGCGTCTTATGTAGAATGGACTTGTAGTGGGGGCGGAATTGTTGCGAAGAAGGATTAAATAAAGAGTTTTCTGCCCAGCTTGTGGAAGAGAGGAGATGATGTACCAACGTTTCTGGGAGTGCCCACACTCAGCAAGGTTCTGGAAAATGTTGTGCTTGAAGTTGGGGGCTTTGGTGGCAATCCCTCCATGCTCAGTTAGTCCCTAGAGCATGCTTAGGAGCTGGATGCTTGCATGGTTTAGCATGCGATTGAGAGGGGAAATCTGCTATGGTTTAGGGACTCTATGCTCTATGGATGGCAAGGAACGATGCAAGAGAGGGAAAGAAGATAAAAGACCCGCAGGTGATTATCAAATCTGTGGCGCACTATATGGAGGAATGGTCAGGTGTGTGTGGACGTAAGCATGTGCAAATGAAGCATGGGATAAAGGAAATGTGGAAGCCGCTGGAGCATGGGTCGATGACGGAAAACATCGACGGAGCAACGACTAAAATGGGCGACGACGGAGCTGGTGGCGTGGTCTACAGAGACTATGATAGTGCGTTCAGAGGGGCTGCCTGCACATTCTTTACATCCCTTGAGCGGCTGAGCATGTGGAGTTGCTTTCATGCAAGCATACGGTTCAGACTGCCATGGCTCTAAACTTCCAAAGACTTCACATAGACATGGACTGTCAAGCGGCTGTGAGGATGCTTCAGAACTCCGCGAGTAATGTTTCAGCTACCAGACAGGTGATTGAAGAGGTCAAGGCAATGCTGCAGACATGGCAGGAAATAAAATTTTCTTGAGTTAGGAGAAATGCTAATAGGGCTGCTCATGTATTAGCAAGAGAAGGGATCACTAATAAATTGTGTATGATCTGGAACCAAGCTCCTCCGGAATGCATTCTGGGAGTTATATCGGATGAGATTCAAGTACTATTTTAATTAAGTAAAAAGTTTACATACCCGGGGGGAGGCACACTCAGTCGGTAACTAGCAACCTATGCGCCAAATAGGATTCCCATGTGTTGCGGTTTTGTCAGGACCCTGATTCTAAGTCACACCGATCTAGCCTGTAACACCTCATATCACTTTGCGGCCTCACGCACGGTATTCCCACGGGTGTCGCCTTACCATGGCCCAGGACTGTTTGCGCCTTTTGGCTCACGTATATGATAGTGTCGCTAGCATCCATATGACAGAGAACCCGGGCCGACATTACTAGTCGTGAACCCAAAGTGGCACTAACTTACGGGGACAGGCAAACATGAATCGACATCGAGCATGTCGGTCGGCAGCGTCTTGAATCCGGCTGTAGCACTGGCTAACAGGACTCGGGAACCCGGCTGTAGCAGGCTAGGCAGACTCCGATGTCACCGCGTGACATTTCCCGAAGGGATGATACAGAACGAAGTGAATCACATGTCGGTTAATCAAGTGTTCGAGAGAGCAGTAGTCTGGGCTAGCAGGACTCCGTGAACCGGGCTGTAGCGGACTACTATGGCTCATGGAAGCACAAGACTAAATTTCCCCATAAGAGAGGCTACCAAGGATAAACAACTAGGTTGTCGGATCCCACACATACCAAGCATTTCAATCATACACACAATATGCTCGATATGTGTAAATACAACATAGCATCACAACATAACTCTACGACTCAAGTATTTATTCAATAGGCTCCGAGGAGCGAGATATTACAAACATGGGTCTCATGACCCAACATTCAGAGCATACAAGTCAAAGCACATGCGGAAGCTTAACATGTCTGAGTACAGACAACTATAAATGAAAAAGGCTGAGAAGTCTAACTATCTACACGACCCTCCCAAGGGTACAAGATCGTAGCTGAGGTAACAAGCTAAACGTCGAAGTCCACGCAGAACTACTAGCGAGACTGACGTCTCTCTGCAAAAACATAAAATAGGCAAACGTGAGTACAAATGTACCCAGCAAGACTTACATCAGAACTAACTACATATGCATCATTATCAACAAAGGGGGTGGTGGAGTTTAACTGCAGCAAGCCAGCTCTGACTCGGTGGCTATCCTGAACTACGACTTCAGGTAACTCTTTTGGGGTGGCGCACACGAGTCCACATATTCACCATATCAATACACCACTATGGATCCGCTCCCGTCTCCCTACGAGAACGCCATCCATAGCACTCACGCTTATCTTGCGAGTTTTAGAGTATCCACTTTCACTTGTCTATGAACTGTACAGGCAACCCAGAAGTCCTTTACCGCGGACACGGCTATTCGAATAGATCATATTAACCCTGCAGGGGTGTACTTCTTCACACACGCTCTCGCCACTTACCACCATGCACACGACGTGTATCTCGACAACCTTCAAGCGGAAGCTTTGGCGAGGAGTCGGCCACGACCGACTAACCACACAAGTCTCTCGTCCAGGTTTATCGCCTATTCGGGTTCCATCCGCAAGGAGATCCGGTCGGGGTGTCGCTCACGGCCCCAAACGATGTGAGCAGGGTTCCCAAGCCCACCTCGACGGGTGGTTCTATGCTTGGTACATCGTGCCATGGTGCCTAGTCTGTCCCAAGCCCACCTGTACCGGGTGCCACTTGGTAGACTACTAACACTACCTACAAACACCAGAAACTAGTTGCAACTCCTGGACAGAGATCATGTTGATTAATAAGTCGAGAGGGGTCGAGTTACCGGAACCCAATGTGTGGTAGTAACTGTTCATGGATCACAAACACGAACTCAGTTCACGAGGACGGCTGCAATGAGACAACCCACCATGTACTCCTACATGGCCTCTCACCGTTACCTTTACCAAATCGTGTTCACACACTTAGCTCACACACAGTAGGACATGTTCACACACCTCCAATTCATCCCTGATGAATCAGACCTGACACAACTCTAAGCAATAGCAGGCATGACAAACAAGCATGAATGAGTAGGCACATCAGGGCTCAAATAACTCCTACTCATGCTAGTGGGTTTCATCTATTTACTGTGGCAATGACAGGTCATGCAGAGGAAAGGGTTCAACTACCGCAACATGTAACAGTTGAAACGGTGTTGTCCTAATGCAGTAAAAGAGAGCAGGAGCGAGAGAGTGGGATTGTATCGGAATGAACAAGGGGGTTTTGCTTGCCTGGCACTTCTGAAGATAATATATCTCTTCATCGATGTCATCGATCTCATCGTCAGAACCACGTCTATCGAGAGGGGACAAACACCGGCAAACAAGGAAGAACACAATCAATGCAATGCACAATATGATGCATGATCATGACATGGCAATATGCTGTGATTTGAATACAACAGTGAATGTAACTAGCAACAGATTAAATGAAGTTGGTTTGAATACAAGATTCAAATTCAAACTCCATATGTGATTATTCAAATGCCATTTACTTGATTTGACCTAAACAGTGAACTAAAGTTGTTCTAACATGCATGAAAACAGTACATATGGATAGATTGGATTTTTCTGATCATTTTTCATATATAATTTATTTTATTTGGAGTTACGGTTGATTTTCTATGAATTCTAGAAGTTTTAAACATTTTCTGGAATTTCCTAATTTATTTCTAAATAAGAATATCCCAGTAAATGTATTTATGACATCAGCAGTGTATCATGCTTGCGTCAGCTGGTCAAAGGGCGGGTCCAGGTCAAACCTAACGTGTGGGGTCCACACGTCAGTGACATAGTTATAACAGGATTAATTAAATTTAACTAATCAAATTAGCACGCACTAGGCCCACTGTTAGTGTCAGCAGGGGGGTAATTAGTCCTAAACTAAACTAGTCAGGGGCTGGCCTGGGGTGGTCAAACCCCTGGTCAAAAGGGTCAACGCCACCGGCGGCTTGACGCCGGCGACGGCAAACGCGGCGAAGCGCGGCGGGGTTGCTCCTCCGGTGGCTAAAAGCGCGGCGGAGGGCACCAGGGGGGAGCCCTTGCTCACCCGCATCCAGGGGAGCACGCGGCTGGGCGTGGGGTGGCCGGAGCTCACCGGAATGGAGCTCGCGGCGGCGCCGGAGTTCGGGCGGTGGTGGTTACGGCGATGCAGCATGCGGCAGGAGAAGCGGATGGGTGTGTTAGGATCCTGGGGGCATATTGAGCAAAATTACGTGCTCAGACATGAGCTTCAGTGGCTGCAACGACGGCGGTGGCATGGCCGACGGCGATGAGCTCTCGGGCTCGGTGACATACGCGGCTAAGGAGCGCTATCGGGTGCGGTAATAGGGGAAACAGATCATGAGCTCACAGTGGTCACGTAGAGATGGTCAACGAGCTCGGGGAAGCAACGACGGTGATGAATCGACGATGACGGCCTTCGGTGCCCGAGGAAGAAGAAGAAGATGGCACCGGCTTTGTAGGGCGTCCGATGATGCTTGGCTCGGTGAGGATGAAGCTGGCGAAGATACGGATCTCGGGAACGCATAGAGGGAGCGAGGGAGTGGCTGGCCGCGGTGTTTCTCAGTGGAGTGGCCATGGCGGCTTCGGCCATGAGGGGAAAAGAGCAGGGGAGTGAGAGGGAGAGAGCAGGGAGGCAAGGGAGCGGCCGAGGGGGGTGTGCTGACCATTTCCCAGGCACGAGAACAGGGCGATGGGGAAGCAGGAGGTGGAGCTCGGGCGCGCGCGTGTCGACACGCCTTTGCCTACTGGCAGAGGTTGAAGACGGTGGGGAGTTGGGCTGGGCCTCAGCCACAGTGCTGGGCCAGGTGGGCTGCAGGTAAGTCCAGGTAAACCTTTCTCTCTCTCTCTCTCTCTCTCTCTCTCTCTCTCTCTCTTTTATTAATGTTTTCTATTTTCTGTCTTTGTTTTTTTGGATTTAGTAAAATACTAAATCACTTTATAAAATCCTGAAATAAATTGTGGGCACATATTGGATTATTCCCAACAGCCCTCAACCATTTTCAGAATTATTAGAGCATTTAAAATATTTATAGAATTTAAATGCCCCAATTCAAGTACAATATGAGTTAATTCAAAAAAAATCCATAAATGGCCAAGAAATATGCTCATCATTTTTGGCAGAGGTTTTCACCTTCATCAAAAATCGTGAACATTTTCAAAGGCATTTTGGGTTCATTGAAGATTATTTTAGGTTGAACCTGTTTGATTTGATCTGTTGCTAGGGTTTGAACAATCCCCATTTCAAGTTCATTTGAAAATTTAAACATGATGCACACATAAAGGGCTAGCCTAGTGCATACCAGGACTCGGGATGTGACAACTCGCCCCCACTAACAAGAATCTCATCCCGAGATTCAAGACGTGAGGTAAAAGGAAAGGGGGTCACAAAACTATCACGATCTTCAGGATTCAACTGCCCTTCTCGAAGATGTTGATTCATTGCATCATCTTGATCTTGACATCTTTGCTTTGAGAACTCCATTCAACATGACCACGAGAAGGAAGGGTAACTCTAGAGGAATTGATTTCCTCAAAGATCGAGCAATTGACGATCAACTCACGGAATGAGATGTAGGAACATCTCTTGAGCTGAGACACAACACATATCGAGAGGGATGGAAATAAACGGATGACGAAGGTTCAATTTGGTAGGCAACAACTCCACGCTTGAGTAAGATGGTGCATTGTTCAAAGTAGCGAGGAGATAATTGCCGTGATTCCATAACGGGGCACCTTAGCAGAGGTGACTTGTTGGATTGTTCCCTTAAGTGGCAAAAAGAATTACTTTTGATCCATAGATCATTGAAATTCTTCATACCAGGCTAAGGCAATTTACAAATGATCGTTTGAAAGAATTCAAAAGAATGGCACACTCAACTTGAAAAGGAAACTATGGTTATAGAACAACTCGGCAAATGGAAGGCACATTCCAGTTCATACCAAGGATATAACCTAGTGACTGAGCGTGCTTTCAAGAACTTGAGCATGTCCATATTCATCAAGGTTTTACCAACATCCATGCCAAGGATCCTGGCAACACATCATACTACCATGATGAATAGTGATGGACGATGCAGATGCAAAAGAAGACATCACTTTCTCAGAATTTTCCTTAGCAATGCCAAAGAAGCAAATCTGGATGATCGACCGAGAGACATTTAGCACTCCGCTTCTAATGTTCTCCTTAATGTGCTAGCGTAACCCATTCATAGATATGGTTTGATATCTAGAACATCAAGTAAAAGGTCGGACTTCGGGAGCACAAGGATCCATAAGGAGTAACTACTGGAGTAAATCCTTATGGGGAGGTGGCCAACTTTCTCAATCAAGATACTACAATAATAAGTCTTCCGGCTGAGTGTGTTGGCCACAACATCCACTTTACCGGGTTACAGAGAGACCCATATAATAGTACTTGGGAAACATTCCAACCATCATATCTGCCTGAGATTCAGATCTGGTTGGTGTCAGGGTATTCCAAACTCATGTAGTCTAGAAAGAAAAAAAATGAAGGTTTGCAACACAAATCGACGAGACGACGTTGCGAGATTCTCAGGAAAATGAACTACGATAGCATGTTCCAATACATGAGCTGGTTTTGCTACAAACCTGTGAACACGCTGTCCAAGACAAGCATGACCACGTAGTAGTCTTATAAATAAAACACTACCGAGTTCAGGTGGGGAACCATCATCGAGGATAACGAAGTCCTAACATAAGTCATGATTAGATCTTATGAAGGAACTTCTTGTCCTTGAACAAATCAGTTAGTGGCTTGGTGTGCTAGGGATACATATGGAATGAGGGTTGCGAGCCTGTCAAACCATAGCATACTTCGCACATGCATGACTGACTTGGGATGGTACCAGAGGAAGCAAAACAAACTTTCTCGAATTCACGGCGGCAACTTGCTTCAAATGCACATGAACTAGAGGAAGTCACCTCTTTCATCCAACATATTCTTCATGAACAGGCACGGAGATAATGCTTACAAATGTTTCCAACACTTGCTTAATGTTCAACATGAATCATCAAGAAGATAAAATGTTGCTGATGGGCTCAATAGCAACTCATCGGAATTTCCATATCACTGGACTTCCACCATCATGTGAACACGGTGATAGCATTGGTCAGACCAAAAGATGTAATGGTGGCTTGAGGGATCAACCACGAGTAAGACAACATTACGAACATTGATGGTACTGATTTGATTTGGTGATAGCCCATACTCAAATCAAAGTTTTTATAAGACAATAGGTCCAACAACTGATCACAGGGACCAATCGATGAAGATATCATGTTTCTTCAACGAACACACCAACACCAGGATATCCCTTTGAAACGAACTAAGTTAGGTAAGCTTTTATCTTCCAACTCTCCAAGTTGTCGTTTAGCTTAACCAACTAGCTCAGGGGTATCCAACACGGATTCTTGGAGAAGGGGTGGTTTAAAGGAAAACCAACTTGATCACGAGCTCAACATAACAGTCAGGGGACAACCTGGTAATACTTCCGAGAAGATATTCGGAAAATCACGGACCACAGATATGTTACTAAGCTCGAGAACAACCTTGCTTTTCAGGGCAAGATGATATGATCAAGGGAGCGAGGGATTGACACAATCCTAACTCGTTGATCGAAGAGTGCACCAGAAATAAGGACTAGGTAGCACAATCTATCTTAGAATGATGATTCAAGAACCAACACGCTAAGAATGAAATTATTGTCCTTTAACTACTAAGCAACGAAGTTGCTAGGAGTATTGATTTTGCACATCACGGTACACTTGTCGGCATTCCGGTTACAATAACACGGGAATCGAGGAATGAACAATGATGGCAAGAAGTATTACTGCGTCAAGAATTCATAAGAGGTGGTGCAATTCTCATGACACACTTGACATAAAGATGGTAACACTCCAAGGTACAGCAGAGCAAAAGCTGGTTTGGCATTTTGATCCGCGAATACAATTGCTTTGACCCAATCCTAGATATGGATGAGGTACTAGAGTTTGTTTCTCCTAGTCATTCCCGAATAGAATGGCTTGACGGCCACAAGAGTAGTGGCATCGATGAACACGAATGCATAACTACTCCTGACTATCAATCGATAGACAAGGCCCAGAAAACAACTAAAGAGGGACAACTCAAAGGAACACATGTTTTTCTGAGTTGTGGATGCATGGATTAGTATGCCGAACAAATTCAGCATATTTCTTCCGGATAACCCATGCAGAAAGGTTGAACTGGCAGAGTCGCAAAATAGAATGGAGAACCCATCACGAGCACTCTGGTTGTGATCTTTTGGTTCAACGAGGAACTTCTGCCATAAGTAGTTCATGGTATTTGGAAGAAGGATATACCACAGACCTCGAGGACTAACGCAAAGGTTACTAATAACCTAAGGGAACTAGCAATTACTATCAACATGAAGTAAGTAGGGTGAATCTCGGGTTCAAAACCCAGAAGTGGAATACCTACTAACTAAATGGCATCACGGGATGCTTTTGAGAACGATGGCCAGAATCATCACACTGAGAACACAAAACATGGCTGGATTATATTACTAGGTGACTCCCTAAGACACCTAGGGTCATAAAAATAACTCCAAAATATATGTCGAGGCAATGGAGTACCTCAACACACTGTTTAGTGTGATTAATCCGGCCCAATAGGACATCGAGAACTGGGAGGAAGGATTTGCAAATGCATCAGACTATTTAGAAACCTGGGATGACTCGGACATCATAATGGCTGTAAATGCTCAAAAGAGATTCTGAGACATCACGCAAAATGGTGGCATAACCACTCAACATCACAATATCAAGGTTTCAAGACCAACTATGAACACACGAAAGTAGTAGAAACTGAACTGGGGCTTAAAACCAACAATCTTAAAAGTCTATGGATTAGAAACACGTCGTCCTGATAGATAGATGAGAAGGCCTAGTTCTTAATCCCCATAGAAGAGAAGAGGATGACTCAGATCAGAAGGCCATGAGGTATAAGGAGTAAAAAGAGCCTTCCACAATCAATTCCCTTACATAACTAAAGCATTTCTAGACACAACTTCGACCAGTTTGGCTCGGTAATCCTACAGGCAGTCAGGCTCTGGTACCAAAGCTGTCAGGACCCCGATTCTAAGTCACACCGATCTAGCCTGTAACACCTCATATCACTTTACGGCCTCACGCACGGTATTCCCACGGGTGTCGCCTTACCATGGCCCGGGACCGTTTGCGCCTTTTGGCTCACGTATATGATAGTGTCGCTAGCATCCAAATGACAGAGAACCCGGGCCGACATGACTAGTCATGAACCCAAAGTGGCACTAACTTACGGGGACAGACATACATGAATCAACATCGAGCATGTCGGTCAAGAGCGTCTGAATCGGGCTATAGCACTGGCTAACAGGACTCGGGAACCCGGCTGTAGCAGCTAGGCAGGACTCCGATGTCACCGCGTGACATTTCCCGAAGGGACGGAACACGAGGCGAAGTGAATCACATGCCGCCAATCAAGTGTTCCAAGCGGTAGTCTTTGGGCTAGCAGGACTCGTGAACCGGGCAGAAGGGACTACTATGGCTCATGGAAGCACAAGACTACATTTCCCCATAAGAGAGGCTACCAAGGATAAACAACTAGGTTGTCGGATCCCACACATACCAAGCATTTCAATCATACACACAATATGCTCGATATGTGTAAATACAACATGGCATCACAACATAACTCTCGACTCAAGTATTTATTCAATAGGCTCAGGAGCGAGATATTACAAACATGGGTCTCATGACCCAACATTGAAACATACAAGTCAAAGCACATGCGGAAGCTTAACATGTCCGAGTACGACAACTATAAATGAAAAAGGCTAAGAAGTCGACTATCTACACGACCCTCCCAAGGGTACAAGATCGTAGCTGAGGTAACAAGCTAAGCGTCAAGTCCACGCTGAACTACTAGCGAGACCGACGTCTCTCGCAAAAACATAAAATAGGCAAACGTGAGTACAAATGTACCCAAAGAAGACTTACATCGAACTAACTACATATGCATCATTATCAACAAAGGGGTGGTGGAGTTTAACTGCAGCAAGCCAGCTCGACTTCGGTGGCTATCCTGAACTACGACTTGTGTAACTCTTTTGGGGTGGCGCACACGAGTCCACATATTCACCATATCAATACACCACTATGGATCCGCTCCCGTCTCCCTACGAGAACGCCATCCATAGCACTCACGCTTATCTTGCGAGTTTTAGAGTATCCACTTTCACTTGTCTATGAACTGTACAGGCAACCCAGAAGTCCTTTACCGCGGACACGACTATTCGAATAGATCATATTAACCTGCGAGGGTGCTTCTTCACACACGCCTCGCCACTTACCACCATGTACACGACGTGTATCTCGGCAACCTTCAAGCGGAAGCTTTGGCGAGGAGTCGGCCATGACCGACTAACCACACAAGTCTCTCGTCCGGGTTTATCGCCTATTCGGGTTCCATCCACAAGGAGATCCGGCCGGGTGTCGCCACGGCCCCAAACGATGTGAGCAAGGTTCCCAAGCCCACCTCGATGGGTGGTTCTACGCTGGTACACCGTGCCACGGTGCCTAGTCTGTCCCAAGCCCACCTGCACGGGTGCCACTTGGTAGACTACTAACACTACCTACAAACACCGTAAACTAGTTGCAACTCTGGATAGAGATCATGTTGATTAATAAGTCGAGAGGGTCGAGTTACCGAACCCAATGTGTGGTAGTAACTGTTCATGGATCACAAACACGAACTCAGTTCGAGGACGGCTGCAATGAGACAACCCACCATGTACTCATACATGGCCTCTCACCGCTTACCTTTACCAAATCGTGTTCACACACTTAGCTCACACACAAGGGACATGTTCACACACCTCCAATTCATCCTTGATGGATCAGACCTGACACAACTCTAAGCAATAGCAGGCATGACAAACAAGCATGAATGAGTAGGCACATCAGGGCTCAAACAACTCCTACTCATGCTAGTGGGTTTCATCTATTCTTGTGGCAATGACAAGTCATGCGAGAGGAAAGGGGTTCAGCTACCGCAGCATGTAACAGTTGAAACGGCGTTGTCCTAATGCAGTAAAAGAGAGCAGGAGCGAGAGAGTGGGATTGTATCGGAATGAACAAGGGGGTTTTGCTTGCCTGGCACTTCTGAAGATAATATATCTCTTCATCGATGTCATCGATCTCATCGTCAGAACCACGTCTATCGAGAGGGGACAAACACCGGCAAACAAGGAAGAACACAATCAATGCAATGCACAATATGATGCATGATCATGACATGGCAATATGCTGTGATTTGAATACAACAGTGAATGTAACTAGCAACAGATTAAATGAAGTTGGTTTGAATACAAGATTCAAATTCAAACTCCATATGTGATTATTCAAATGCCATTTACTTGATTTGACCTAAACAGTGAACAAAAGTTGTTCTAACATGCATGAAAACAGTACAGATGGATAGATTGGATTTTTCTGATCATTTTTCATATATAATTTATTTTATTTGGAGTTACGGTTGATTTTCTATGAATTTTAGAAGTTTTAAACATTTTCTGAAATTTCCTAATTTATTTCTAAATAAGAATATCCCATTAAATGTATTTATGACATCAGCAGTGTATCATGCTTGCATCAGCTGGTCAAAGGGCGGGTCCAGGTCAAACCTGACGTGTGGGGTCCACACGTCAGTGACACAGTTATAACAGGATTAATTAAATTTAACTAATCAAATTAGCAGGCACTGGGCCCACTGTTAGTGTCAGCAGGGGGGTAATTAGTCCTAAACTAAACTAGTCATGGGCGGGGCCCACATGTTAGTGACTTGGGGTGGTCAAACCCCTGGTCAAAAGGGTCAACGCCACTGGCGGCTTGACGCCGGCGACGGCAAACGCGGCGAAGCGCTGCGGGGTTGCTCCTCCGGTGGCTAAAAGCGCGGCGGAGGGCACCACGGGGGAGCCCTTGCTCACCCGCATCCAGGGGAGCACGCGGGTGGGCGTGGGGTGGCCGTAGCTCACCGGAATGGAGCTCGCGGCGACGCCGGAGTTCGGGCGGTGATGGTTACGGCGATGCAGCATGCGGCAGGAGCAGCGGATGGGTGTGTTAGGATCCTGGGGGGCATACTGAGCACATTTACGCGCTCAGACTCGAGCTTCAGTGGCTGCAACAACGGCGGCGGCATGGCCGGCGGCGATGAGCTCTCGGGCTCGGTGACATACGCGGCTAGGGAGCGCTATCGGGTGCGGTAATAGGGGAAACGGATCATGAGCTCACAGTGGTCACGTAGAGATGGTCAACGAGCTCGGGGAAGCGATGACGGTGATGAATCGACGATGACGGCCTTCGGTGCCCGAAGAAGAATAAGATGATGGCGTCGGCATTGCAGGGCGTCCGGTGATGCTTGGCTCGTTGAGGATGAAGCTGGCGAAGATACGGATCTCGGGAACGCGTAGAGGGAGCGAGGGAGTGGCGGCATGGTGTTTCTCGATGGAGTGGCCATGGCGGCTTGGCCATGAGGGAAAAAGAGCAGGGAGTGAGAGGAGAGCGGGGAGGCAAGGGAGCGGCCGAGGGGGGTGTCTGGCGTTTCGAGCACGAGAACAGGGCGATGGGGAAGCAGGAGGTGGAAGCAGGAGGTGGAGCTCGGGCGCACGCGCGTCGACACGCCTCTGCCTACTGGCAGAGTTTGAAGACAGTGGGGAGTTGGGTTGGGCCTCAGCCACAGTGCTGGGCCAGGTGGGGCGCTAGGTGGGCTGCAGGTAAGTCCAGGTAAACCTCTCTCTCTCTCTCTCTCTCTCTCTCTCTCTCTCTCTCTCTCTCTCTTTATTAATGTTTTCTATTTTCTGTCTTTGTTTTTTTGGATTTAGTAAAATACTAAATCACTTTATAAAATCCTGAAATAAATTGTGGGCACATACTGGATTATTCCCAACAGCCCTCAACCATTTTCAGAATTATTAGAGCATTTAAAATATTTATAGAATTTAAATGCCCCAATTCAAGTACAATATGAGTTAATTCAAAAAACCCATAAATGGCCAAGAAATATGCTCATCATTTTTGGCAGAGGTTTTCACCTTCATAAAAAATCATGAACATTTTCAAAGGCATTTTGGGTTCATTGAAGATTATTTTAGGTTGAACCTATTTGATTTGATCTGGTGCTAAGGTTTGAACAATCCCCATTTCAAGTTCATTTGAAAATTTAAACAGGATGCACACATAAAGGGCTAGCCTAGTGCATACCAGGACTGGGGATGTGACAGGTTTCAGAGTTTGGGATAATGTGACAAGCCCAAGAGGGCCGAGAGGGGAGCTTCAGGCGATATGTTGTTTAAGTCAATACATGAATTTTGCGTCAAATAGAGGGTTATCCATAGCGGGAGCACACACCCCTCGCTTTGCTTGTTCTAATGGGATGCCGACCAATTCTTCCCCAACCGGTAGAAGGTTCCCACTTGTTTTGTGGGCTGGGCTTCGTCGGTTTTTTTTCACTCGGTTTTGGTTTTTTCTTTCTTCTTTTCTCTTTCTATTCACTTTCCCTATTTTTTTATTTCTATTTCTTTGTTCGATTTTTTCCGTTTTCTCATTTTTTTTCCTTCTTTTTTCTCTTTTTTCTTTCTTTTTCCATTTTCTTATTTAAAATTGTACGAATTTGGTTCTGGAAATGACGGATAATTTTTTTAAAATTTGCTAACTTGTAAAATTTTAGAACTTCTTTTAAATTAGTGAACTATCTCAAATTTGTGGTCCTTTCTCTGAATTTTGTGATTTTTAAAAGAATCATGATTATATTCATTTATGTGAAATTCTTCAACTTTTGAACAAATCCGTGAACTTTTTTTGAAAATTGATGATTTGTTTTTCGAATCCATGATTTGTTTTTTGAATCCATGATTTGTTCTCAAGATCAATGAACTTTTTTGAAATCCGTAATTTTTTCCCCAAAATCTATGAACATTTTTTGAATTATTGAATCTTTTCTTAAAATCGGTGAACTTTTTTCAAATCCGCACACTTTATTCCAAATTCGTTAACTTTTTTTAAAATTGTGATTTTTTTTACATTTGTGAACTTTTTTATTTTTGCGAAATTCTTCCAAATCGCTGAACTTTTTTGAATTCGTGGATTTTTTTATTTTTGTCTTTTCTTGCATTTGTTTCCAAAAGTTAATGGTTGACTCGTCAACCATCGACCGACAAAGTGACCTCGTCGCGCGTTGTGATATGGGCCAGCCCATTGCTGTGGCGCCAGGACCTCTAATCTGCGCAGAAGGTGCCGATTAGGAGGGTCTCTAGATTTTTGGGGCCCAGTGTGAGTTGTGTGCTCACATGGCCCCATCAACATCCCTGGCAATGCTGATATTTTTTGTCTCAAACAACGAACAACAAAATTTATATGATGTTTCCGTGTTCCTAATGTGTGTTTAAAGTAGCAAGTGAACCTACTTAAGATACAATGGTGGACATGGGTGCCCTCCACCCTCATATTCGACATGTCATAATTAGGCGGTTTAGTTTCCTATTTTGTATTTGAGATTATCTATTTACATTAGGTAAACATATAATTTTTATTTTGATTATTTAATTAAAATTTGCAAAAGACTATTTATAATGATAGTTAAACTAAACCTGATCATACCCCGAGTCCGGTCCGGCCCGACCCGATACAGATGAACAATGGCATTTTTTAATTAAAATAACTATCTCTGGGGTATAAAAATAATATATTATACCTATATATCAAATAAAATATGTAATTAAGGTTGTTTAGGGCCTTTGGGCCGGGCTTCGGGTGGAAAGTTGAGCCCTTGCCTAGCCTCGATGTCGGGCTTTTGGGCCGGTCTGGCCGGGCCGGTTGTCCATGAACAGGTCTAAGTTAAACTACGTGAAGAACCTTTTTTTTCTAGTTACACACCTATGGGAATTAGTCCTAGCAAATTTAATATTAATATCCACAAATTGTGCTTAGAATTATAGCTTTTATGAAATGTCCAAAATTTTGTGGATTGAACTTGTTGGGGTTCATATACAAAACTTAAATTTGATTTCATTGTAATTTATTAATTTATGGCACAAAATAAAAATAGCATTTTTCAACTTTTGATTACCTCAACTTTTTGTAAATTCAAATACCTAAGTTCCAGAATTCTGTTAGTATTAAATGGCTTTGTATGATTCTAAAGAGTGGTCTTTATCATACAATCACTAAATTTGTTCTCTTTTCAAAATAACCATCCTTGCATCGTATTGTTTTCACTAATTTGCCTTTTCACTGATTGTCTTTGGTATTAGTTGGTGTAGGGAACAAAACTAAGAGCTCGTGCATAAAAAAATTGTATCAAATGGTGTTCATAAGATGAATTGAATCACACGAACAAAATTCGTAGTAGGATAGTCATAAGCATATCAACATGAACGTGATGGAATTATATGCATGTGGGTCGGACCATCACTATCACTTTACTTAAGCAACTGTTCCGACCCTGCTTTTCCGTCTTGAGAGATTACTACTTCCTCCATTTAATAATGTAGTGCATATAAATTTGTTGATAAGTCAAACTTTGCAAACTAGAACCAAATTTATAGATAAAACTATATGTATCTACAATACCAAATATATAAAATAGGAAACTACGTCTTATGTTGAATCTATGATATATGTTTGGCATTTTAGATATAAATATTTTTCTCCACAAACTTGGTCAAAACTTGTGATGTTTTCTTTAAAAAATAATCTATATACACTACATTATAGAATGGAGGGAGTACTGAATATCCTTTTTATTAGTTAATTTGTACCGAATATTCAACAATTCACTAGCAATGTGCCCATGCGTTATAACGGATCCAAAGTAGAATAATACTTGTTCACAAACTTAAAAGAAAAACTCTAGTTTTGATATACATATATCACTAAAAATATACCATGTTTCACTCAAAATATACTCCTCGGTCTGTTTTGATGAGGTGAGGGAGGGATGTGGTTGGTTTCAAGATACTAAGGGGTTTTCTGTAAATTAGAGCAGAGAAGTGGGCTATTATTGCAAAAAAGGCAAAAATTACCTCACAGTCGTTAGATGCAGATCTAATGGTTAAAAATGATAGATGGCAGACACACCATCGTCACGAACTGAGTCTTTTATAGGAGTAGAGATACAAGCCCCCGCAAAAAAAAACATTTCATACAGGAGTTCCTCATAAGCATTATAAGCAACCCATTTAGATTTCTACAGGAAATATGGGTTGGTAAATTTCTGCTAGTAAGCACAACCATACCATACGTGATATATAAACCAGAAGGGAAATGAATAAATCCCTTCAACTCCCCGCAATAAAAGAGAATAAATTCCTTCAAGAAATTCCAAGAACTGCGATATCTTAGTGGACTCCGGCAAAGTTACCCACCCTGGAGGCCCAGCTTTGCAACTGCCGATGACCCATGCTTCTTTCATTCGTTGTTTTATAGGGGAAACAGGCTCTGGGGGCATTTCCTAATGGGCGCCTTAAGCGCCCGTTTCTTCAGTAACCGCAAACGGGCGCATACCCCTCGCGCCGCGCTGGGCCGGCCCGTATCTGTTTTTTTTGGTTCAAAACTGCAGCAAAAATCGAATTTCCTAAGCGGGGTATCGAACTCGCGGTCTCTCAGTTGGTAAAAGCAGCACACTGACCAGCAGGACATCCTACTACATGTGTCTATTGACTTCTTTCAGCTGTTTTTATTACCTAGGCCGTGGGAGCCCCCCAAACCAGTTTTCCACGGCTTTCGTGATTTCTAGGCGTTTTTTTTTCTGGTTCCTTTTTTCCTTTTCTTTTTATTTTCTTAAATGCGCGAACGTTTTTCAAGTTGAATTAATTTTTGTTAAAATCGGTGAACTTTTTTGAATTTGATGAAAGTTTTTCAAAATCGATGAACTCTTTTTCAAAATTGAATTTGAAAAAAAATCTTTTTTTTCGAATTGGATGAACTATTTTCAATATCCAAAATATGTTCAGATTTTCTAAATTCTTTTGACTTTTCAGAAATTGCTTTCAAAATCAAATTTTGTTCATGTTTTCGAATTTTGTTCACGTTCCAAAAATAGTTCTGAATTCCAATTTTTTGTTCACCGTATTGAAGAAAAATGTTCACCATACATTGAAAAAATGTTCAGTGTGTATAAAAAAAGTTCATTATGTATAGAAATTTTGTTCAGCATGCATTCAAAAGGAGTTCGTCGTATTTAAAAAAAGTTCTATGTGTATTTGAGTATTGTTCACCATACATTGAAAAAATGTTCAGTGTGTATAAAATATGTTCATCATGTAGAGAAATTTTGTTCAGCATGTATTCAAAAAAAGTTCAGCATATTTTAAAAAAATGTTCAGTGTTTCTTTGAATAATGTTCACCCTGTACTAAGAAAATTTTCAATGTGTATTATAAATCCACTTTCTAAAAATTGTTCACAGTACAAAAAAAGTATTCAAATTTCGAAATTTGTTCAGTTTTTGAAAAACATAGTTCACGTTTAAAAGAAAAGGAATATTCGAAATTTGCGTACGATTTTTGAAACATTTGTTCGCATATTTAAGATTTTCATTTTTTTCAAAATCGATTTTTCTTTATTGATGAACTTTTTTTCAAATTCGTAAACTTTTTTATAAGTTCCTGGACTTTCTTTAAAATTTTATGAAAATTCTTGAATTTACGAAAGTTTTCAAAATTTTCGATTTTTTGTTTTTGTTTTCGTCAAAAGTCAATACTTGACCGATCCAGGGAAGCGAACTAGGCGATCGAGGGAGAATGAACGAGGGAGCGAGGGAAACGTACGAGCAGAAGTGGAACAAGCGAACGAGGAAAGCTGGGCCGGCCCAATTCGCGGGCGTGTGGGCGCCAGAACGGGAACCGGCGCTGAAGGCGCCCGTTAGGAGCTCCCGGCTCTGAGGGCTTAATTCACTCAGTTCACCTTGGCACAGTTTAGCCTAACCTGCCCCTGCGCGCTCGTGAGCACGCCTATGTTGCCCATGTTCACCATGGCCGAGGAGAAGTCGGCGCTGAACTGCGCGGCGCTGGACGCGTAGGTGCGAACGAGAGCGTCGGTGGAGCCGCCGTTGAGGAGCTGCTGGTCGGAGTGGAGGAGGCCGCGCTGCGAGACCAGGTTGCCGTAGTAGGCGTTGTTCAAGGCGTTTGGGGTGGACACGTCGAGCGGTGCGAGGTTACCGTCGCTGCCGGACTGCGGGCGGTTACCCTGTAGCGACGCCGCGTACGCCGCGTTGATGTTGGTCTCGCCGTAGACCCGGCTCCTGAAGTTGGTGCATGCCGCCTGCCCGATCGTGTGGGCTCCTGCATGCATGCGTGCACAAGTGTAGTACAATGTACATATGTACTCCCTTCATTCCAAAATAAATGATTCAACTTTATACTAATTTTAGTATAAAGTTGGATCATTTATTTTGAAACGGAGGGAGTATGTAAGTAGAGTGGCGTCAAGTGTACAGCACACGTACTGCCGTACAACATTACAAGTACGATGGAATGGTAAACTAGGGCCAACTCTAGCTGGCAAACGGTTGTGCAAAAGAACAAAATGTCAGCAAAGGATCAGATCACTTCTTTTTGAGAAAAGGCCACATCCCGACATTAAATCAAGTCGCCCAAAATACCAAACGATACATAGTGTCAAACCAGCTCACGAACAACAAATCGCCCGCATGTGATAATAGATTAGGACAACGGCATCTCCAACATCGACCGGCAAACCTTCCGCAACGATCCGAACCGTGCTGCCCGATTACGAAAGCCATCCAACACAGGTTTGTATCTGTTTACAGGGTGGTCCAGACACGATTTCTTTCGTAAATCGGAGACAAAAGTTGCGGGAGTCCGGATCGATCCCAAGCCCGTTTCTAATCGCCCTGACCCACTGAAAACCCCTCAACCCTCCGGCATGTTTTTAGCCAGCGTCGCTCAGAGCGTCAGCGCCCGCATTCATGCCCGCCCAGAGCGAACGCGACCGCTCACTGGCGTCGGCAATGAAGCGGTGCGCCGGCTGAGAGAGCGCCGCCCGCGCCGCTTCCCGCTGTAGGCGAATGCCGCGCATTCGAATGACACAACAGCCGCCCGTCCGTCCGTCTGCCGCCCGCATTGATGGCACATGGTTGTCGAGGCGTCTCCTCCGGCGCCACCCATCTGTCCATCTGCTGCCCACCGGTGCTATATAAACCGCTGCCTTGGCGCCCCGGCCACGGCCACAACCATCCCTCTCCGCACCACTCCCCGCCATGGATCCCTCTACGGCCAAAGCTCTCTAGGACGGGCTGACGCCGGAGTAGAAGAAGGCCATGGCCGCCATTGCTGCCGACTGCAGGCCGACAGGCAGGCAGAGGACGTGCAAATGGAGGATGCCTCCTCTAACGAGCCAGCGACACCCTCCTCCTCTGCTCCACCCTTGCCGATGCATTGCACCCTGACCATCGGCGAGGCCCGTGCCCAATAAATGGACATGGTGCCGGAGGATTGGGAGGAGCAGTTCCGGGAGGCGCGGGCGACGCCAACTACGACCACAACCTTCTCCAAGAGCATCTGCAGGCGGGGGAGAGGTCTCCGCCAGCAGGGCGGTCGCACCGGACGCGGACCTGACGGAGCAGGAGGCGCTGCTCGAGTCCTACCGCTTCGCCCGCAAGATCTGCCTCGCCCGCTGGCGGTACCAACAGCGGGTGGCAGAGGTAGCGGCCGCCGACAAGGAGCGCGACGATGACGCGGGCGAGGCATTGTTCTGCGACACTGACGAGGAGGAGGCTGCGCCCCGGCGTCGCTAGCACGAAGAAGCTGGCATGTCCATGGGCGCCGCCGGCAGCAAGGAAGAGTAGTGCACGGTAGGTCGCCACCGCTCGGGTCCTAGGAAGGCTACCGCTCCTCCCCTCCGTCGACGCCAAGCTTGGTGGGCTCAACATCTTCGGTTGATTAGTCGCTTGGTGGCGACGTCGAGGCGGACAACTTCAGTTCCCGTGGCTCCGGAGGCGGAGGTCGTGGCGGCGGAGCTGGAAAGGGCGAAGCTTCCATTCTCTTGGTTCATGGCCAGACGGGGACCGGAAGCCGGCGATTATTTAGATTAGGTATTAATTACACTCCAGAGCCAGCCTAGGACTGTTTTGATGTATTTGTAATGAAATCCATCATGTTTATATGAAATCCAATATATTTATATGAATCCAGATCGTGTTTATATGAAATCCGGACTTGTTTGAACGAATTTTGTCCGGTTGGTTTGAGTTGTTGTGAAAATGTATACGGCTAGCATTGGATGGCTGCCTCCCGCATCCGTGTCCGCCGACTGATCCCCCCTGTCCGCGGACGAATGCAGGAGGGTTTTTGCGGGTTGCCGTTGGAGATGCCCTAATAAAATAACTCATGGAACATGCCTAAACAAGAAATCTAATGAATGTAGATCTAAAATCAAGACAAATGGAAGGAAACATGGAGGAGAAGCATCACGATACGAAGAACCTGAGCTGTCAAAAAAGGAGTGGAACAAACTGTGAACAAACCTCTGCACCATCAGTTGTCACTAGAGGGGACCCCTATTTTTCGTCGACATGAGACTCCATCCTGATAGGTTGGGGCTCCCCAAGAGATTGAGTTGGCAAGTCCACATATGCCCCTTAGCTAGAAGAGCGCACATCACAACAACGGATCCTACCATTAGCAAACTATGCCCCCTCCTGCCCCGCCCAATCACATAATGTATGGATGTGTGGAGAATAATGGAATTCAAAATGATGCCTTCATGAAGGAAATGGCATAGAGGCACCGCCGTTCAAGATCCCGAAGGATCTAGGGTTTCATTCCGAGATCAAAGAGGACAAAGAAAAGCCACAACGGTCCCTTCACAATAGATATGTCATCCATGGATATCGTCACTACTAGCTCCTACATGAACTCTCTAGTATCCACCTCACATCTTGACACAACCAGATCACTAAGATGACCCCCTCACACCACCGTCGTTCTTAACTACTCGCCAGGCACCATAACGCCCTCTTGCTCGTGCACACTGTCTAGCATCTAGCCAGTAGTCCTACCCACAAAACGTTCTGCCTTCCACGATCCAAAGATGAACTCGCACGCAAACTTTACTCATCGCCACACCACAACAGAGGAGTGGCCTTCATAGCCACCATTAGGGAACCTGAAGACTGACTAGGAGAAGCCTTGACTGGTCGACCATGCGTTGGAGTTCCACTATAGATCTAGACCCGATATCATATCCCAACTACTTCGTGCAAGTAGGAGTGGCGAGGGCCTCCCTTGGATATAGATACAGTGTTGTAGTATCGGTAGAGGCGGCCCGAAGGGGCTCAGGGCTCCAACCCTGTCCCGCAGCTTTGCGGCAGCCAAGAAACCATCCTCCACGCGTTGCCCGGCCAGCCTCTAAAAGACACGTCGTTATTGACGGATATGAACACGCCACTGAGGGAGAACATCGTACTCGCGCCAATTTGGTGCACCGACATGCCCACACTGGACCTTCGATACTTGATGAGAAGGCCCAGAGCCACCCTAGGTTGGAAGACACGAGGAGGAATGCCCCAACGCTTCCATCTACAATGTGGGATTTGTTCCACGGTGATCATTAGTAAAAGTTAGGGAGCGCGATTACTTGGTGGTGGCAGGGTTCTCAACGTGAGTCACCATGAGTACACAGGGGCAGGAGTAATTAGATCACAATATTATATCAGGTTGTGACCGGGTGGTTAGCGCGTTGCACCTCAATACAGGAAGTCACCGGGCCGACTCATCCTGCATGTAATTCTTTTGCGTTTTTGGAAACAAAAGAAAAGGAAACCTACAAATAAATGGGCCAGCCCAGTTAACGCGGCTGCAGGCGCCGGTTAGGAAAATCGGCCTTAACCAGGGCCTGCAGCGCCGAATAGGTTTGCCAAGGAAAAGAGAATTACTTATTTGCCGCATTCTGCGACAAATAGTGTGCGCTTCCCACAAGTGACTGCGATATGGGCCGGCCTATTTAACAGCAACGTGTGAATTCTAATTTTTGGGTTTTGATTTTATATTTTATTTTGCTCACATTTTCTGGTTTTTTCTTTTATTTCATTTGGTTTTTTCTTTTATTTCATTTGGTTTTTTGTTTTCCCTATTCTTATTTCATTTTTCTGTTTATTTTTTAAAAAATTGTAAACTTAAAAGTTGTTAAGCATATTTAAAATTGTTCGAATTTTAAAATTGTTTGAAATTATAAAAACTGTTCACACTTTGAAATTTTTATGACATTTTTGAAAAATGGTTCACAACTTCGAAAAGTTTTTAAAAATAACAAGATTTCAAAAATGTTCATGTTTTCAAAAAACAATGTACGGACTTTCCTAAAAAATCAAAATTTATAAAAAATGTTCATAAAATTTTAAAAATATGAGAAATTTCAAATTTTATTTTCTGAAAATTTGAAATTTTACAAAAGTGCACAAACTTAAAAAATATTCACTGTGTTAATAAAAGGATTTGCAAAATTTTGGATTCACGTGCTACACTAAAATCGTGTTGATACAGTACATGAGACTACTAGATTACATACTATTGGGCTGACTGAATTGGGCTGCCCTGTGCTCACGACTCCTGTTGGACATAATGAGCCTCCAATAGGAGCTCGCATGTAAATGGTCTAATTTTGTTCCTCGTGAATTTGTTCATGGGTCAAAATGGCTCTATCTCGAACTCGCAGGGTTGAACCGTTTAACCGCCCTCTATGCCAAAACCCATGAATCCTAGGAAAACATGTGCTTTTGGGTTGCAATAAGGTCCACGAGGACCAACCGCTCATGTGCTATTGGGTTACAATAATAAGATCCATCCAGACCAATCTCTCAAGTATCAAACCAAACACTAAAAACGCCATCCAAGGTCCTTGCTTGAGGCCTAGGATGGTCACAGACGTGTTTAAGTTGCGCGTGGATGGGGAAGATAACTCAGTAATCATGTGGGGGATCTCCTTGTTGGCATCTTCAACAACACAACTCTAGTAATGGGTCATGGTATTACACTCAACCCCTTCCTCCTTTTAGGGTTGAGGTCCTCATGGGAGCAACGCTAATTGCCAAATGTACAAGATAACACCTCAATTTATGTCTAATGTCGGCTGCTCTCCAGAGGCACACGAGTACATGCGTCCCCTACTCCCATACAATCGGCTTTCCTCTGATACAACATGTAACGCCCTGGCCCAAATTCGGGCAAATGCACTTCCTACACGTGGGAAATGCCCACGTATACATAACAGCCCTCATACACTTTGGTCATCGCTTTCTATAAAAGTTTTAACTCGCATGCGCTACGTTTCGACTAAAGGGCCTATATGCTGGCCCAACTCAATGTAAACTCTGGTTGGGGAACTAACCCAACCACACGACTCCACTCCGGCCCGCATGGGCCTCCGCTAACGTAAGGGGGTATTACACCTCCATCGCATTGCCTTCTTCAATTTTTGTTACACTCTTAGTTCTCTCCTTAGCACCTCCCCACCTCGTTCCTATCGCTACTCCATCCACCATATTCTTCTCATTAATGTATTTCCTTAATTGTTCCTCTGGCGTGCATGCTTCACCCCGTGACCGATGATCCAACCATGACATCTCTCTAGGACCCCAGTTTTACACGCTAGGCCATGAGTAAGCCCTATTTCAAGCCCCTCCCCCTCCCCCAATGTATTTGTTGCCCTCACGTGCAGTCGCCGGAATTCACGAGTGAGCTTTCACCTTCGGTGTGTCCTCTTTCTCTTTTTTATCTTTTCTTACTCCTCTACTTCGTTGCGCTTGCCCAACATGAGAGGCCCGGGAATATTCGCTCCATATAGCATAAGATAGGAAGGTGAATGTTCATCCTTCACTTTCCCATATTCATCTGATGTAGATGCCCCTCGGCTAGTCCCTCGTCACTTGTCGCCTTGTCGGTGTAACCATCAAGCTACTTCTTGACCTTTGTAGGGTTTTTTCCTTCTATTTTCTGAAATGATCTTTGTAGGGTTGTTACGGCATACATGCTAGTTTTCTACTGAACAATGAGGCTACGTGCCAAATATTGACTAGACTAAGACTAGACATGTTTGGGAGTATCTAATGGAGCATGTGGCATGTATTTCCATCTCGAGTACACATCCTTTTCTCCCGCAAGAAAATAAAAAACCAACGTTTCTATTTATCCCGAAAATAATACTCCCTTCATTTTTATATACAAGGCCACAAACTCAAATTACAGGTACCAATGTAAAATTTAATGTCTGCTTTGAAAGTCAGTTTTTTTTGTTTACTGGGATCATTAATACCCCACATGCATGCAATAAAACTGAGTGGAGGAAGTAGCTGACTGTCATTATGACTGCATGCATGCAACTATTAAACAGATTGCTAGTACGAGAAAATATCATTAGTTTTGCCTCGATTACTGTTTGTGATGCCCTTGTATAGATACAAAACGTATATTCCATAGTGACCTTGTATATAAAAATAGAGGGAGTACTCCTGTACTCCCTCCGTCTAGGTGTGTAAGTCATCTTACGTTGTGCACTGCAACCAAGGTGGAGAGGAAAACGAAAAAACTTAATGTCTTTTTGCTAATTAATAGTATTGCATGCAATGAACTAACCACTGCATGTCATGTTTGGTAGTCTCAAGTCATTGAAAGCATGCACGACCCACATCTCTTATTGGTTGATATGTCACAAAACAAGAAACGAGGAGGGAGTTCATGTACCGTGCCTAAGTGGTTTGGGATTATTTGGTTTTCGTAAGGTGACTTACACACCTAGACGGAGGGAGTACTAATAATAAACTCAGTGTCTTCATGCAAGAAACTGAAACGTGAAGCATATCAGTACAGCTCATGAATTATTTGGCGTAATGATTGCAGCGATTAATTACCTGACAGTGCAACCATGTCGGTTACGCTGAGCCCTTTCCTGGAGAAGTTGCCGACGAGATCAGCGAGGTCGGAGGTTGGCGGAGGGAGGTCCCTGTTTGCCTCTGAGAGGCTCGTGCTGGTGGAGTCCCTTCTCCCTAACGGAACTGTATACGACGCCCCTCCTAGCTGCGAAATGAAATCAATCCATAGAATTCGGGCATCCGTCTAAAGTTTAATCAGGAGTTTCTCGACCGGCCGGCTAAGCTAGCTTGTAGGAGTATTTCGTATGGCGACGATGGAGTCTCGGGCGGCGACGGCGAGGATGTCGGCACAGGAGACGGTCTGTGCGCAGATGGCCTCGACCTGTGCCTTGATCCCGTCGATGACGTCGAGTCCCCTGATGGAGTTGACGTTGGGGAACGCGGTCTGCTCACCAATGAAGTTGGCGGTGTCGGCAAGCAACACCTACGCATGGCATCCCTATAATCAACATGATACTATCAGTATGGATGCTACAAAACAGATGCACGTCACATTCGCACCAGTACGGTTCCCATCCAGCTGCTAGCTAGACGGTGCTACAAGTCATGTACTGGTTTGAACATGTTCGTATGCAGAAGTAATTACTACTACTAGTATACATGCAAGTGTGCAACTCACGTAACATCTGTTGGAGTTAAACCCGACGTAGTCGCCGTATCCGGATCGTATACGAAACAATCGCCTAGATGTACACGTGCATGTATGTGAGCCCGAGTAGGACTATTGTTAGATACCGATTCGGTTTGCTAGTACTAGCTAGGCTGATATATATATGTACGTATACCCCCTGTAAACTTGTACCGAACCGTGGAGTTGATTCAATAAAGAAAACAAGGCTCGAGACGAGCCTTTGGCGATTTGTTTCGGCGTGTGCGTACATGAGCTATTAGCTGGAATCGATCTACTAGTACGTCTCTGACAAAGGAATCGATCGGAGACTGGTGCTAGCTATGTACGTGCACATCTAGCCGCTTGGGGCAGAAACCAAGCCAGTCAGCATCGCTTCGCTTCATCGTCATTCGTCGTCGGTCGTATCGCCATCGCCGGAAGTACTCGACGTCGGGACAGGGCCAACAATTGGTATCAGAGCAAGGTTGATCTTCTAGTAACGGAGGATCATGGCGGACGACGAGAAGAACAAGCAGCTGACGGAGTACTCCGGTGCAGCTAAAGTATTTGCTGCTGCGGCGAGTTCGTCGTACCCACGATTTGATCGCAAGAACTTCGGGGTTTGGAAGGCCCTCATGGAGTGTGGTCTCCGCGCCAACGAGCTATGGAACACAGTTGACCCAGGAGGCGACGCGTTCAAGAAGGACGGAGCCGAGCACCGGAAGGATCGGCAGGCAGCGTCGGCGATTTACTTGGTGATGTCGATGGATTTCCTCCAACACCTGATCGCCAAAGAAACGGCGAAGGAAGCGTGGGATACCTTGAAGCTCATGTTCGAGGGTCACACCCGCGTCAAGCAAGCCAATATCCAAACTCTCCTAAGGAACTATGAGACTTTGGTCATGGGCGACAATGAGTCTGTGGATGCGTTCGCTTCACGGGTGGCTACTCTCGTCAATCGGATCCGCGCGCTTGGAGAAAACCTCACGGAGACCTCGGTTGTCCGGCGGTTCTTGCGCGCAGCCCCTCCCCGGTACCTGCAAATTGTCACGGCGATCGAGCAGTGCGTCGATCTCGCGACTCTCTTCATCGACGATCTTGTCGGACGGTACAAGGCTCACGATGAGCGGATGCGGTACAGTCTTGGGGGCGGGAGGAACAACGAGCTTGTGATGCACACAAGGCGCAGTGGGTCGCTTTGTCAAAGGAAAAGCAAGGCGGATCCACGAGCAGCAGCAAGAAGGGGAAGCAGCGTTCGGTGAGAAAGGACTTCGCCGACTCGGATGTCGACTCAGACGATGAGGCTGCACCACCACCGAGGAGAAAGTTTGACATCAGGAAAGTGAGGTGTTATAACGGTGGCCTCCTCGGTCACTTCAAGGCTGATTGCGAGGAAACACCGAAGCAGAAGGCACTCATGGCCCAACAAGGAGATGATAGTGACATGATGTTGATGTGTGAACTTATGGACAAGCAGGATCCAGTTCTTCAAGCGCCGGCTAAAGAAATTGTCGTGCTCGTGAAAGAAAAAGTTCACCTTCATAATCATGGTTCGGAAACTCGTGTCGATGCTACTGATGCAGGAGGTGACTCTGAAACTTACGTCGATGCTACAGACGTAAGTGCTAACTTTGCTGGATCGGATGCATCGAAAGCAGCATGTGCTCGACCATGGAGAATCAGTCTTTGTGTTGGTCAACTGGAGGAGAGGCCCGTCGGCGGCCGCAAAAGCGACACAAAAGACAATGACGTAATGGCGTACGTGGCTCCAGATGTCCACGAAAACAACTCGGCAAAGAGCGTTGCAGGCGGTCGCCAAGTAGCGAGTCGAGGTGAGCAAGGCGCACGCGTTCTGTTGCAAAGCCCAGCCATGGGCATCGGAGGGCGTAGCCTAGCAAAGGACGGGTACTCAGAAGAAGTCGGTCACTCCAGCGAGTTGGGCGGTGGTGGCCACTGCAAGCTAGCAGCTCAAGCATCACCACATGGAGGCATGGTGCATGGGCCAAAACGTGGGCAACATCCAGAGGAAGGAAAAGACCCACTTGGGGAAGTGTCTCATGGTTCATACGTGGTGGCACCTCGAACTTTACTATGTGTAAATGATGCAGCACCAATCTCATGCACAGGGGGTGCAGTAGCATCACTTGGTGGTGGCCAGTCAGCAAGTATGTCCAGTACCCTATTTGTCAGCCTAGAAGCGAGCATCAGTGGTGGCTCGCAGTTGCTAGCAGAATTGTACGCAGAAGATGATGTCACTTCGGCACCTATGTCACCTCCGAAAGTACTGAAGAAAACGACACGTCCATCTACAACCAATCATCTACATCCGGAGTTACACCCATATCCGGAGAAATTTCTTCAGACGATTAACCCGGTAATGGTGAACGGGAGTGGGCGACGGTGTCTAGCAAGCGCCGAGGAACCGGCGGAATTTTTGGACGCAAATACGAAGGAGTGTTGGCGTCATGCTATGAAAGAAGAGTTGGGGTCGATCCATGACAATAATACATGGGAGCTTGTGGATCTTTCCAACAATGAAAAGGCGATAGAGCTCAAGTGGCAATTTAAGGTCAGGAAAGATGTTAAAGGGTGCATGAAGCACAAAGTGAGGTTTGTGGCCAAAGAGTATGTGCAAGAGGAAAATATGTACTTCGAAGAAGTGTTCATTCTCATTGCAAAGATGGAGTCGGTGCGATTACTCATCGCTCTCGCGGCTCAGGAATCATGGAAGATACATCACATGGATGTAAACTCTGCGTTTTCGAATGGCGAGATAGAAGGAGATGTGTATGTGAATCAACCGCCGGGTTTCATCAAAGAGGGATAAGAGCACAAGGTACTGACGTTACACAAAATCTTGTATGGGCTATGGCAAAGACCTCGGGAGTGGAACATCAAACTTGATCGGACATTGATTTCTCTTGGATTTGAGAAAGCCCCACTAGAGCATGCAGTGTACAAGAGAGGTCAAGGAAGGGATCGTCTACTAGTTGTCATCTACAGGGACGACCTATTAATTACTGGAGCAGATGAAGATTTGATTGCAAAGTTCAAGCTACAGATGAAAGAGCTTTTCAAGATGGATGATCTCGGACTTTTGAGCTACTACCCCGGGATAGAGGTACATCAAAAGATGGAGGAGGTCACACTATGCCAGGAGGCATACGCAAGGAAGATACTTGAAAGCTATGTCATGAAAGATTGCAATCCAAATGACGCTCCAATGAAACCTCGTCTTGAGCTAAGCAAGAAGAGCAAAGTACCCGCAATTGATGTAATAGAGTATATTGTATCGGTCGCTGCGGCTTGTCAAGGTGTGTGGCTAGGGAAGCTACACGGTGATCTCATGGATCGAGATCCGGAACCAGCGGTGCTCAATGTTGACGGCGAGTCTATAACTTTTCTACGCGAGGATCCAGTGCGGCATGAAAGGAGCAAGCACATTGATACGGTGTATCACTACATAAAGGACTGCATGGAAGAAGAGAAGATGAAGATCAACTATGTTTGCACTGATGATCAACTGGTGGATATGCTAACCAAGACTTTGGACCGAGAGAAGTTCTTGGAGATGCGAAGAAGGATCGGCGTCGGAGCTGTGACGTGACGACGTCGTGTTTAGGGGGTGATTGTTGGAGTTAAACCCGACGTAATCGCTGTATCCGGATCGTATACGGAACAATCACCTAGATGTACACGTGCATGTATGTGAGCCCGAGTAGGGCTAGTGTTAGATACCGATTCGGTTTGCTAGTACTAGCTAGGCTGATATATATATATATATATATATATATATATATATATATATATATATATATATATATATATATATATACGTATACCCCCTGTAAACTTGTACCGAACCGTGGAGTTGATTCAATAAAGAAAACAAGGCTCGAGACGAGCCTTTGGCGATTTGTTTCGGCGTGTGCGTACATGAGCTATTAGCTGGAATCGATCTAGTTTCAGCAGTAGTGCAATTAGTACGTCTTTGACAAAGGAATCGATCGGAGACTAGTGCTAGCTATGTACGTGCACATCTAGCCGCTTGGGGCAGAAACCAAGCCAGTCAGCATCGCTTCACTTCATCGTCGTTCGTCGTTGGTCGCATCGCCATCACCGAAAGTACTCGGCGTCGGGACTGGGCCAACAATATGAGTATATTGTATTGGTCACTGTGGCGTGTCAAGGTGTGTGGCTAGGGAAGCTACACGGTGATCTCATGGATCAAGATCCGGAACCAGCGGTGCTCAATGTTGACGGCGAGTCTATAACTTTTCTACGCGAGGATCCAGTGCGGCATGAAAGGAGCAAGCACACTGATACGATGTATCACTACATAAAGGACTGCGTGGAAGAAGAGAAGATGAAGGTCAACTACGTTTGCACTGGTGATCAACCGGCGGATATGCTAACCAAGACTTTGGACCGAGAAAAGTTCTTGGAGATGCGAAGAAGGATCGGCGTCGGAGCTGTGACGTGACGACGTCGTATTTAGGGGGTGATTGTTGGAGCCCGAAGTAGTCCCTGTATCCGGATCGTATACGGAACAATCGCCTAGATGTACACGTGCATGTATGTGAGTCCGAGTAGGACTAGTGTTAGATACCAATTCGGTTTGCTAGTACTAGCTCTATATATATATATATATATATATATATATATATATATATATATATATATATATATATATATATATATATATATATATATATATATATATATATATGTATGTATATATATATATATGTACGTATACCCCTGTAAACTTGTACCAAACCGTGGAGTTGATTCAATAAAGAAAACAAGGCTCGAGACGAGCCTTTGGCGATTTGTTTCGGCGTGTGCGTACATGAGCTATTAGCTGGAATCGATCTAGTTTCAGCAGTAACAAAGGAATCGATCGGAGACTGGTGCTAGCTATGTACGTGCACATCTAGCCGCTTGGGGCAGAAACCAAGCCAGTCAGCATCGCTTCGCTTCATCATCGTTCGTCGTCGGTCATATCGCCATCACCGGAAGTACTCGGCGTCGAGACTGGGCCAACAACATCTGCAAGAGATAAGATTCTGAATCACTAAATAGCTAGGGTACGGGCAGAAGGTGCAATATCAGGTGCACGCAGTGACGCATCATGAGCGAGGGAGAGGTGACTTGCTTGGACGAAGCAGTCGTGGAAGTGAAGCCTCAACAGGGAGGCCCCCATGCGGGGCTCCTTGCTCACCGCCGCCGTCACGCCGCTCTTGATCGTCGCGAGCGCGCTGGGGCAGGATGCGTCGTAGAACGTTGCCGACAGCTGTGCCGACGCCGCCGCGGCCAGGCCAAGAAGCAGGACCGCCACGACAGGAACGCCGAAAAAAGCTGAAGCAGGACCGCCACGACAGGAACGCCGAAAAAAGCCATGATCATCCGATATACACAAGAGGGGGTGGTAGGGAGGGGTCAAACGCAGGAGCCTTGCATGCGTATATATGGGCAGCTCCGCTTTGCTCTTGTTTGTGTGTGTGTGTGTGTGACGATTTTAGTGGCCTTAGAGCGTCTTCAAACCTACCTCGTATCCGCCTCAAATATCCAAATGGCCTTCCCGGTCAAAAAAATGACGCTCAATCGGATTTCGCAAACTCGGCCTAGACATTCGGGCTGACTAGCACCCTCATATTCAACCCATATGTGAGACGGACATGGGACGTCCGAACGCGTCTAGATGCATCCGTCACGTCGGAGTGACACAAGAGGCACACGCCAAATCTCATGAAGACGTCCTTCTCCTTGACCGACCTCCCTCCAAGGCCGCTCGCATGGGCGGCTCCAGAGGAGAAACCCTAGAGCCCCGGGTGCCCCCTTCCCCGTGACTCTCTAGCCACCGCCTCCGGCGGTGGTAGCGCCCGGCCGTCAAAGACGGCGGGCGAGATCTGCGAGCCCCGACGGGCCTCCCTAGCGCGGCGGAGCGCCTTCTAGCAGGCGACACGACGTTGGTTTCTAGTGCGTAAGCGCACGGCAGAGAGCACTGTGGAGGAAGAGCGCAGTCGAGAGAAGATGTGGTGTTGTGGTCTTCTTCGCGCGCCGACGCGGGAGTTGGAGGTTGCGGCGTGGAGGTCTTGGATGCAATGGATCTTTACCAAGAGCGGTGGTCAAGAGCGGCGGCCGGGACCCTCTGCAGTGGCCAGGGCGACGGCGTGAGAGTTGGAGGTCATGGCGCTGAGGACTTGGAGGCAGAGGATCTCGACCAGGAGTGGCGGCCAAAAGCGATGGTCGGGATCCTCTGTGATGGCCAGGGCATGCGACGCGCTTCTTGCTGCTGCCGACATGGGTTTGACGAAGATGACACCTTGCGGAGCTGGTGGAGGTCGCAAGCAGGTTCAGAGCTGTTGCTGCGGCGTTGTTCTTGGGTTGTTTCTCTCGTGCGGGTGTGTTGGTTCTCCCGTGCGGTTTCCTACTATGGCTATGGCGTGGTTGGCTGCCAGTAGGTTATTCTCCCTTCACGGAAGCAAACCTGTGCGGGTTCCTGGGCTATGGCTATGGCGTGGTTGGCTGCCAGTAGGTTATTCTCCCTTCACGGAAGCAAATATGTGCCTTCACGATAAACAAATTTGTGTCTCCACAAGAAACAAATTTGTCTCTCCCATGGAAGAAGAAAAATCCATGTTTTTTTTCTTTTTCGAGCGGATCCGTGCCTCCACGAGAAGCACATTTGTGCCTCCCGTGGAAGAAAAAAAATATTATTTTTCAAAGAGACACAACCGTGCCTCTCGCGGAAACAAATATGTACTTCCACGAGAAACAAATCTATCTCCTATGAAAAAATATGTGTTCTTCTTTTTTCCGAGTGCCTCTCGCGGAGGCAAATCTGTGCCTCCCGTGGAAGCCAAAAAAAAGAAGAGTTTTTTCGTGCAATTTTTTTTCAAACCTTTTTTGTCCAAAATCTAAAAAAACCCGACAAAAACCAAATAGTCGAAAAAACAGGAAAACATCCAGTCTAAAATCTGAAAACCTGTACAGAAAATAAAAAACAAAGTACTGAAAAAGCGCCCAACATACTACACGTGGCGGTGGCCGAGAGCGTGTCACTTGATGCGTTCTCAACCCACAAAAATGATCCTTACGAGGCCCCGGCAAGAGGTACACCTAAATTAGTTGCTCTCACTTTTCGATGCTACACCCCTCTCACTCGTATGGAACTACTACCGGATCATGCATAACAATTATGGAGCACAGCACAGATTAGCCATCAAGTGGTTGCTTGTCACGGAATCAACGAGGTGGTTCTATTTGTTCATTGAGAATCATGCAGTGCTAGGTAGCTAGTACTCAAAGTAGTACGTACATACAGTTAACCTGTGCATGTGTTTGCTTGAAAATTTGTATACAAACGGAATCCTATTTAACACAAACAGTGATCAGCTGACCACTGTGTCTCTCAAAATAACTCATATATAACCACACATGTGTCATGTGTGTGTCTGGCTGAGGGCCTGCTGGCTTGTTGGACTGATATTAACGTCTGAACATATGCAATAAAACGTCGATGCGTACACAAAATAATTCAGCTTTGATCGATAGCTCAGCAAACATGGATAATTAATTGTTATTAGAACTACAACTAATGTACGATGTGACAACAATACATCCTTTTTAGCTTCAAACTTTTAAAAATACCGTCTTCGAGTCTTCATTGTTTGCTTTATCTCCGAGGGCACAGATCTCTTTTTTTTTTATTGACAAGTATCATTGCGGTGATGTGATTAACACTATAGGATGAGACCTCCGTCTGGATTTATCGGTCCTCTATTTATTTTGTGTCTAATTTCCACCATAGGTTTGAATAACAAAATATAAGTTGTATGTCACAAAACTTATATTGTTGAATTCATATTCAAAAGACGTTTTCAGTTATATATTTTGCGGTATATAAATGTAGCGTCGATGTATTAATATACCCTTTGGTCAAACTCATGAAGTGATGTACTCCCTCCGTCCAAAATAAGTGTCTCAATCTTAGTACAATTTTGTACTAAACTTATTACAAAGTTAAGACACTTATTCTGGGATGGAGTAGTAATCACCAAATTGGTTATATATTTACAAGTTTGTGTGGTACATGATCATGGCGATGTAATTACCAGATTCACAGGTGAAAGCTACCACCGTAGTGGTAAGATTGCGTGGCAAGTTGTTGCAAATAGGTTGGTGCATAGTGTATTACTGCATAGTAACCAAAGAGTGAGAGATTTTTTTTTCTTTTGAGAAGTATTTAAGTGGATTTTGTTTTGAAAGCCTCGTCGGCACAAATCCAAGGTGAAAATCAATTGTGTATCAGACAAACGTTTAAGCTACACAACATTTTTTATCCTAACAATCGCATTCAAATGTGATGATTTTATGAAGTCCTCTTTGTGTGTTTTCCTAACAATTTTACATTGCCTTCTTAGACAATGGCCAATAATATTGCCAACAACTCCCAGATAAGACTGTCATGTCATCAAGAGTCAACATCAACAAGTGGTGTACATAACATACACAAGTATGGTGGAACCTTTACAAGATATGAGTTTACACCTATGACTTAGTCTACTCTTTTCGCAGCAATGCCTTCCAAAAAGGATAACAACCCTCATGTCGCCATCGCCATGTTTAGCTGAAGATGGCTAGGACAAGGGTTTTCATCCTAGTTGCCGTGACCGACTAATGAAAGCCAACACATAAGCTCGGAGAAAACACCTTCAACAAGGTAAGAATGAAGTTTGTTGATGTTGAGCCTGACCAATGAAGGCCAGGCTAACTTTTTTCACCCTGATATAGAGTAGTGGTCCAGTCATCACCTTTGATGGATCTTCCGATACTCGCTTCAGCTAGTACTTTAGGCCAGGCTGAAGTAGTGATAGTCGAATGGTCGAGAACTGTGTAGAAGATGTTAAAGGGAAGATGAGAAGTGTGAGTATAATGTCAGGTGCGAGTAGTACAAATGATGCATGACATTGACAACATTACATTTGGTTGTTCGCTATTATGTTTCCACTACGCATCGCCTTTTGGTGGCTACATCTAATGAACAAAAATGTGAGTGTTTTGACATGCAAAGCATGTACCTTTTACTAGACTATAAAAGTTGGTTATCAGGTTAGTCATATATTCCTTTTTTGCCTTGCTCTTATTTACTCTTTTTGTTGAAAATTTAGGAAATTTTGTGATTAATTTCATAATATAAATCATGATTAAATAAAAAATATGTATATATCGAACATATTGGATGCACCGAATAGCAATAGTATCACACATGCAAAACCAACCATCATCGAATACTGGATAAGATCGTGGTGCACGTACTGAACCGTTGTAAGCGAAGTAGTTGTGGCTGATGTGGATGCGATGTTGTTGACACAATGTTGGTGACGCCAATTTGATGGTGGTGAGGATGATAGTGAGTGATGCCACCTGACTTAGAAGAAAGAAGACCTATGGTAACAGATGTGAGCAGTCGCGTGTAGCGCTTCCCAAAAACCTAGTTTGCCCTCTCCCGGTACAAGCTCACAAGAGTGAGAGGTTCTAGAAACCCGCTCTCCCTCTCACTGGTGAACGCTGGCGTTTGGGATATAGGATATACTATACTATGATGGATGCACAAATAGCAAGAGGAGGAAAAAACCCTAACTCAATTTCGATGTGTCTTTGGTGGTGGAGGCACTACTGCAGGAATGCCTAGCAGTGGCGGGCACCTAAAGCCCAACAGTGGCGAGCGGGCCTCTTTGGGAAGCCTGCCACTACTAAAAGGACACCAGTGGCGGGCGCCAGCCCACCACTTGTAGGGCCCTAACAGTGACGAGCGGCGTAACTTGCTCGCTGATAACCCAGAAGTATAGGGGATCAATTGTATCCTCTTTCGATAAGTAAGAGTGTTGAACCCAACACTACTAGGGAAAACCCTAGCGATGGCTGGTATTTTGCCTATCGATGAGCGAGACGACGCTGCGATAAGCGCTTCAACTAACATGTACCAGTAGTGCCTATCGACCCACGCTACTGCTATACATGGTTAGCAATAGCGCGCTTTGGTGCAGAGCGCTGCTGCTAATATCTGCATCGCTTTTTAGCAAGAAGCGCTACTGGTAAGGGAGCGCTACTGCTAACTTTGTTCCCCTTGCTACTTCTACTTTTGTTAGTTTCTGTTTTTTTCTGCATATTTGTTTTGTATTTGAATAGGCTTTATACAATAATCTTTAGCATATCATACACATACAAATGTAACCATAGCATATACATTCAAATAGTCTCATCAAATCATGGCATCATCATAATCATCATCCAACACAAAGTGGTCTCTCGTCATCATCTTGAAAATAGTGATACAAGTCTCGATTACTTGCACCTACATCGTCATCCATCTAAACAATGATATACGCGAGAAGAGCTATCACTTTGAGTGAGAGCGGAACTATGCAGTACATAAGTTCATATCCCTCTCTCGCATTAGCGTGAACCTAAACTAACTACCGCCTGTCGCTCGGAAACCGGAAACCGGTACACCTGGGCCTGACACTCCGGCCACTCGTCGTATATATACTCCTGGTGTAGCACTTCTTCGCCATCGATGATCTATGCACCTGCATAGTCACATGAGTCGATGATATGCAACATATATAGTTGAGAAAGAGACAGACTTGGCAAAAATAGAAGCAACATATCATAAGCATAAATAACAAAGTTGATCGTAACCAAAATGCCCTATTAGAGTGATCGTATCTAGTCGAGGAGGACGGTTTAATTACATCACAAATAAAGTTTCGTCGTGCATAACTCAAAGTTTCGTCATACAGAAAGTATGGACTAAACGGACACATTGTCATATATCGACAATCACTCCAACATGTAGTGCCATCCATCCAAGTCAGGGAGATAGTCCCCGAGCCTAGTGAAAGGCTTCAGGTCGAGACGTTGAGCGGCTACCCGTGTTCGGACGTCTTCCCGCGACATTTGTCCTTCTTTGTAGAACATCCCTGTTTTTCCGACGACCTCCTTCATGATGATTTGGGAAAGTTCGCGCTGGATGTGATAGAACTCAGCTCGAAGTCGATGATCCTCTATATCTCCTAAGGTCTTTGCCCATTGCATAATATGGGCATCGCCTGATCTAGCTGACATGCGAAGGTTCTGGTGATCCCGTCTGTACTCCAGCATGTGGTGTAGGACATAGAATCCATCATTAAGAGAATCACTCGGTTGCTGGATGCAGCAGAAGTGGGTCTTATGGTTGAAGGCGAGCCTGCCGTCCCTTCTCTTCTTGTCCTTGACCTCTCCACCCCATGCGTCATAGTAAAACATAGCACTGTCAAGAACAGACTTGATATGGGTGTAATCCTTTTTGTTAATGTTCTTCGACGAGTCCAAGTAAAGAGCGTGGGAGTATCGGGGGTAGAGGATGATGAGGACGACGCTCTCGCAGTTGCGCAAAATAAGTACACCTCAAATTAATTAGCCTCCACCATGCAAATGAATGATTGAAATCGAAGGAAGGATATCAGCGCGGATGACTTACAGGGGATGATAAGGCACGAGAATCGCCTCCTTGTCCTTATTGGTGAGCATGAATTTGACGATGTATTCCCTCGCGTATTCACGGTGCTTTGCGCAGAATCCCAAGAAGCCCTCGCGCATGGAGTACGGGTTAGCGACACAGATATGAGGTATCTGCTCAACCCCGATGAGGTAGTTCATGTGCAAGGCATAAAGGCGGACAAACGTAAAATCCAGCTTCTTCAAGTGAAACATGTCGAAGATGTAATCGAATCGAAGGAAGAACTTCTCCGCAGGGAATGTGTCGACGTACGACAATTGCTGCGGCACGTTAACCATGTAGAGTGGGTATCCTGGATTTTTTGAGGCGATGAGGCCTTTCTCTATCCGCAGCACATCGTCATGAAGTCTCCTTAAATCGCCGAATCTGGCCCCTAACGCTGCTTCAGGTAGGATTGGTTGACCGGGGATATGCAATTTTGCCGCAACGGGGATATCTATACGGTCTTGAACCCGAGGCTGCTGAGGAGGCTGGATCATAGAATTAGCTTTTTTGCCTTTCATCGATCTCTTCCTAGACTTCTTTACTACCGGAAGGTTGTCCATAATACGTTCAGACTCCGGAGACGGCCGGAACCAAGGTAGTAGACATATCAACAACCACCTGTTTTGTGGCAGCTACCGCTGTCGCGACTGTCTCAGATGATTTCTTCTCAACCACAATCTTAACCTTCTTGTCGATGTTTTGTTCAGTTAACCTCCGTCTTTCCTTTCTCTCCTCCGTGGTTTCACGGTAGTACTTCTTCCACGTGGCGCCGTCTCCGACACCGTGCACACGTCCATACGACGGTCTAGTCTCCACCGGGAGTCGTTTCAATATGTTCAACGCCCGGTTGAATGGAGTGTCCCACTTGGGCCTCGCCAACGCCTCAGACGGCGAGTCGCTTTCGGCCGCAATCCTGTGCTGCTCTCTCTGCAAAAGGCACAAGGATCGTTTACAAATATGACTAACGTGCAGTCGAATTGATCAGAAACTAAAATTACCAGCAGTCTCATGAACTCCATCGTGACCGCGTTCGTCTCGAAAACCTTCTTCACTGGATCCCAACCGTGCCGGGCCCTGAGGACGTCACGCTCCTGCGGGACGGTAAACTCCGCCATGGGGTCTGGGATGCCCAGACTCGCGGCTTCCACGTCCTCCTTGGCTATGGACCTCTTACCGCCGTAACCACGGCTTCCGAGGTGGTGGCATCCAATGTTCCTCTGTTGAAGCCCCTTCATGTACTTCGACTTTTTTTGGCAGCTTCGGCCTCGCAAGCCGCCTTGAATATTTCAAAATGCTCTGCCGTGATTGTCGGATTATCCTTTATAATCTCGGAGTAGGGTTCCTTTTTGTCGATGATCCTTGCTTTCACCCTTTTTTTTCAGGCGGCCAACGCGTCGCTAAACTTGGTCATGGCGTGTTTGTTTATCTTCTTCATTGCCGGGTCCTTATCTGGATCTTTATAATCCTTTTCATTCCGGCCCGGGAACAAGAATATCTGGTGCAGCTTCTTTAGGAGGGAGGGCCTCATATTATCTATCTTCTGTAGTTTCTCATCGTTGATGGTGGCGGTTGTCCGTACGATTGTCGGTGTACAAAACTAGGGGCACATTTTGTACCCTTTACGTACCGCACGGCAATCGAGCCGCGCCACGACCACCCAAGCAGAGCGAGGGAGGTGAGCCAAGGTAAGACCAAAGCCCAAGATGGCCAGAGAAACGCCAAGGCCAAGGCCACAAAGAGCAAAGGGACGAAGCAGGTTCCCCCGGCAGGAGACCCTTGCCGGGGGCAGCCTCAGTAGCCCCGGCAAGACCCTTGCCGGGGCAGCTCGCCCTACACCAACGGAGTGAGCCACCCTTGAGCCCACGATCCCCAACGCCATCATCCACGTGGAGCCAGGGCTCGGGAAGGTACCTCCAAGGTGGCATGCAGATCTTTGTGAAGACATATCCAAGAATAGACGAGGATTAGAAGACGACGACCCCCGGCAAGACCCTTGCCGGGGACGACGGCGTGCCATGACAAGACCCTTGTCGGGCCACCTGCCAAGGCCATTACCAAGGGTGCTAGCAGGGCCACCACTAGGCCCGCCGGCGACCAAGTTTGCACCGCCGTTCGCATACAGCTGCTAGCCCAACCAGCTGGGTAGGCACCTGCGTGGCGACATGCAACTACCAGGCCAACCCATCAAGTGCCTGCGTGGCGGCATGCAGATCCTCGCGATGGCTCCACCACCACGCCACCTCAGCTGCCGGCCTGCCTACATGGCACCGCACGCATCACTGGCCAGGGCGCATGTCGAAGCAAGGAAGAGCGGCGACGGATGGGACGGGCCTCGCCCCGTCCTCGATAAAGCAAAGGGACACCTGCGCGATGCATTAAATGCGCCTTGTCCTGTAATGCGAAGGATAACCTCGCAACACTGTTGCCTTACCACCTCCTGTGTGCCAGTGTGGCAACCCCTTTTTCTATAAAAGGAGGCCCAAGGCGACGAGGAGGAGGATTCGGCTTTTTGGAGCTCGTTACACTCCGTAGCTAGTTCAAGAACTCATAATACATCCACCAAAACAGGACTAGGGTTTTACGCATCCTCGCGGCCCGAACCTGGATAAACGAACCGCGTGCTCTTTGTTAGATCCGCTCTTCTCTCAACCCCGCGCCCCGCAACCGCAGTAGGGATTCTTGTGATCCCATAGGTGTCGTTTTCCACCGACATCTTTGGCGCACCAGGTAGGGGGCGCGCAATTGTGAGAAATGATTTTAGCAGTTAAGTGAGTGTTTCTTCATTGCGATGGCTCTAAGAGAAGCAAGAGAGGGGGTCGAAAGATCGACGCCGGCGCGACTACAAACAGAAGCTAAGTCACACCGAACCGTGACTACTTTCTTTCCTTTTTATATGAGGTTATTTCCCCCAGAGATGTCATGCCTTTGTATGGAAAACCTGCACGCCAGGGGGCTCTCCCGCTGTCGGCAACGCTCTTGCCCTGTTTCGAGTCCACTCAACAGCTCAAGCGGCTGCGTCGAGAGCGGCAGGGGAGCCTTCCGCGATTAACAACGCTCTCGATTCTGACTCGAGTCAAGCTTGACAGTTCGAGCGGCCGCGTTAAGAACGGTAAGGTGGCTCGCCCGGCATCACGCATACCTGGCAGGCCAATGGGGATCCGTCCCCAAGAGGCCGCCTTGGGCTTCCGTGCCGGCGAGCCTGCCCAATTGGCGTAGGGTGCGTATACAAAGGGAAATTGAACAGGGAAATAACATGCATAGTACTGAAAGTGTTGTAGAGTTATGTTACATCAAATTGTTGCCGCGGTTCTAACTAGAGGTAGCAATTTTCTTGGTTGTGAACCCACAGCGGCAATAAGGAACGAGATGCCTAATCCCGGCGCTGGCCCTCCACCCTCAGAATTCCACCGACACGGCTGATGATGGGCTTGATGCGTTCCCTGAGCGGCGCGAGGTCGACACCCTCCGGTAATCTCTCCAGTGCGGCGTCGAAGTCGAGGTCGGGGTACCAGTGTGCCACCTTGGTGATAACCTTGGTCATGGCGCCCTGACAAAGCATCCGGGACTCCTCGGCCAGTGAGGCCGCCCGGTTGGTATGGAGCCGCTCCAGAGCACGGACGACCTTCTCAAAGAACAAGGTCAGGCTGCAATTAGCGCTCACGCTCCGCTCCGGGACATACCTCACGTCCGGCATCCCCATGGTGGCAAGCTGTGCGGCGGCCTGGTTGGCGACGACGGCAAGGCGTTCAAGCCAACGGTTCTCTCCTGCCACATGATCGGCGAAGTTGAGGCCTTCATTCTCCCGCAACTGCTTCTCGCCCTCCAGCGCCTTGGCCAGGGTTTCCTCTCGAGTCTTGGCCTCCTCCAGCGCCTCCTCGAGACCCTTCAGCTTCAGCTTGAGATCCCCGATGGAGTTGTTGGCCTCGGCAAGCTCCCCAGCCTTGCTGATGACTGCGCCCTGTGCCTCCGTCAGAGCACCGTTAAGCATGTCCTTCTCCTGGGACAACTTTAACGCCTGCTCCTTCAGCCTGTCGCGCTCCTCCTCCAGCTCCTTCACCTTGCCGGCGTGAACCTGGGCCTGGGCATTGAATGCCTCCTTGTGCCTCTACTCCAGCTCACTGGTCTGCTGCAGGACAAGCTTCTCCACCTCGGCATCTTTGCCATGAAGTGTGGCGGCGAGCTTCTCCTCGCGTGCGGCAAGGTCCTCCTCCTGGGAGTTCAGCGCGGCCTCGCGCTGGGTCCGAACGGCCTCGGCGGCCTCGGCCGAGTTCTTCGCCGCTTCCTGAGCTTTCTCGATGTCGGCAAGCTTCATGGTAAGCTCCACGTCGCGCTTGGCCTGCTCATCCTGGGCCGCCTTGAGCTCCTTGTGGGCCTCGCGGAACCAATCCCGCGCTTCGCCGGCCTGCTCCTGGAGGTCCGCCTCCGCCTTCTCCACCACCGCCGTCCTGGACTTAACCTTGTCCAGGCGGGCGCGGTGGAACGCCTGGAGCTTCCGGAAGCTGGTGCCCACGGTGTGGAGGAGCCGCTCTTCCTGTGAACCGCCGCCGCCAACGATTGGCTCGCCAACGACTTCGAGCCCGGCGGCGGCAAGCACCTCGTCGTCGAACACCTCTCCTTCAACAGGCGTCCTGGTGCTCGACGCGCCTGGAAGGTGGACGAACAAGTTGTCGTTCACCCTCAGGTACTTGCCGGAGCCGGAAGCAGCAGAGGAGGAAGGCTGGTCACCAGCCTCCTCCTCCGTCTCCCCAGCAAGCCCCTTGACGGCCTCCTCAGTGGCAGCCTTGTCGGCATCCCTGGTAGGCCCCTCGGCGGCCTCCTCGATAGCGTCCTTGGTGGCCTCCTTGGCGGCGACCTTCTCGGCGTCCGCCTCGGCAGCCTTGGCGACGCCCTCGATGACGGCGTCCACATCCTCTGGGTCCACCAAGGAGGAATCTAGGCGCCGAAGACAGGGGTGAGGCAAAGCCAAGACCAAGAATCGGAAAGAAGAAGAAGCAGGGACGAACGGCGAACGACTTATCGGTGCCGGCACCCGGTTGGGAAACGGAAGTCCCCTCCCCGCCAACATTTGGCGTCGAGGCAAAGCCACCATCGCCCAAGTTCTCTTCCTCCTCCTCCATGTGTGCGGGCTCGGTGCTTGGCGCCCTTGCCGGGGACATCCCTCAGGGCGGCGTGGTCAATGGGGGCGGCGTGTTGGGAGTAGACCCCTATGGCTCCTCCTGCTGCTGCTCCCCTCCTGCACACCTGGCAAGGTCAGCACCAAAGTGTCGCGCCCCTGACACATGTCGAAGAGAGAAGAATGATGAACTTACGCTGGGAGCTTTGCCGGGGTTTGCTGTCCGGGCTGCTCAATACCACCAAGGGCGCCCTCGAAGTACCAGCCAGGGGCTGGCCACCCGCCGAGACCTTGGTCCTTTTTGCTCTCTGGGCCAGCGTCTCCGCGTCCCCGCAAAGATGAAAACAAGTCAAGATCAGTAACGCAGGTTGGGGAGGCAGAGATAACGGAGAGGAACCGGATGCTTACTCATCATCCTCCTCATCCTCTGCGGTCTTCCTCTTCCTCCTCGGACTGAGGAATCCATAATCAAAGGTGATCCCCGCGTCGACGTTCACCGGAGGAGGGGATGGAGGCGGCGTCTGGGCACGCTTGGATGGAGAAGGAGCAGCTGTCTTCTTCTTCACCGCGACCTTCGTCGGCTTCTTCACCGCCGCGGCCCTCGTGTGGGGCCGGGACCCCTCCAAGGTCAGCTGCGGCTGCGCAGCCCTGCGGGGACGAACCGGCTCACCGGAACTGGCCCGCCGCATGACTCGCCCCCTCTCCGCAGGCTGCGTCGGGTCTGCGGTCTCGTCCCCCTCCTTCGACGACTCGCCGGTCACATCCTCAACTAGTGGAGCCTCGGTGCTGGCACTGCTGGCTCCCCCGGCGGCCGCCACCCACCGGGCAAGCTCCTCCTCCTCCGCGGCCGTCGCGGCCTTGTCCTCCACGCCGCCATCGCTGCCGGCCTCCCCGGCGAGCTGTGCCTCCCTCGCCCTGGTGGCGATGTAGTCCAGCTCCGCCTGGGTGGTGTCCATGACAAGCAGTCGCTCGGTGTCGGCGTTGACGTACCCCTCGTGCAGGTAGTCAAAGAACTGCTGCACTTCGACGTCCTTCGGCTCCTCCCAGCTCGGGTCGAGGCCATGCGCATTGCAGTCCGGCATCATAGCAATGATATCGGACCGATGCGAGTTATTACACAACGGGACCACCCCCGTTGGCAGCTTGAACAACGGCCCCTTGAGGACCTTGCCAGCCTTCGCGGCGGCCCTCGCAACCTTGCCGGTCCGCTCGACCTCGCCGTCATGGCCCACGTCAAGCTGGAAGAGCCGCTGGCAGAAATGGGCGTGCGCCATCACCGTAAAGTTGTGGTCAAGGCCTGGGCGGAGTCGCATGATGTCAATGGGGTTCATGAAGAGCCAGGATGGCCTCCCCTCGTTATGCAACAGAGCAATCCGGCGGCGGATGAAGTCTGCCCCGATCATTTCAAGGGTGAGCCCGGCCTGGGTAAGCCGAAGAATCCTTGTGGTGGAAACCGTGAGCTTTCCGTCGGCGGCATCAACATCGCTCCAATCGCTGCCGCGAACCAGCGGCGGCCGGCGAACTTTGCAGAATGTCGGTGGGTCCTTCTGTTCAATCCAGCACCACCGGCCCCGCCACTCCTCCCAGCTCTCCTTCATGGCGCCGTCCGGGTACGCCTCCTTGGATCTTGGGATCCAGGTGACGCAACCAGAGATGGCACCCCCGTCTGGATCCGAGGGAAGAAATAGTGGCAGACGAGCACCATGCTGGGGTGCACCCCGGCAAAGCCTTCGCAAAGGTGCGCGAAAAGGGCCATGCACGCCACCGCATTCGGAGTAAAATCCAAGAGACAGAAGCCGAAGGTGTGCATGATGTCGCTGAAGAAATCAGAGAAGGGAGGGCAGAGCCCGCAAGAAAAGTAATCAACAAAGAAGGGGTACCGATTTGGGGCAGGCTCGACGCAGACGGCGGGGATGACGCGCGTGGCCGGGTGCCCCGATTCCCCCCCCCCCCCGTCTTCACTCCCCACAGGGGCTTGAAGGAGTCTCGAATCTCGAACACGTCGACCGTCAAGGGGAAGAAGAAGGCGGACTGCGTCCGCTGCCCCGACAGTGCGCTCTCTGGCGGCTCCACAGCCCCGGCATCCTTGGCCACCCCCTTGCCCTTGGTGGATTTTGGCGCCATGGTGGCTGAAGGAGGAGGGAGGAGCGGAGGACGGCAGAAGCACAACGGCGGCAAGCAGAGACGAAGCTTGGAGAAGAGGAGCGAGACAGGCGGAGGTCTCTGAGATTGGGGTTGCGCGAAGGGTAAAAGGAACAGTGCGCCCGCGGTTATCCCTTTTTATGGGGAAGCCGCTGGTCGCGCCGCCCATTTACTGCGATGTGACGCATGCGTGTGAAAACCGCCCCATGCATGCCGCCCACATCACGCACGCCCCTCCACGCTGCACCACGCGCGCGGGTCGTGGGAAGCACAAATGAAAAAATCTTACAGGTAAAACCGTCCCGCCTGCCCGCGCACCGTTTTGGGCCTGACCCAACAACGTGTCGCGCTTATATGTGGCCCAGGCCCGGGGGCTCCTGTCGGTGTACAAAACTAGGGGCACATTTTTGTACACCTTTACCTATGCACGGGCAGTCAGAGCTGCGCCCGCGACCACACCAAGCAGAGCGAGGGAGGTGAACCAAGGTAAGACCGAAGCCCAAGATGGCCAGAGCAACGCCAAGGCCAAGGCCACAAAGAGCAAAGGGACGAAGCAGGTTCCCCCGGCAGGAGACCCTTGCCGGGGGCAGCCTCGGCAGCCCAGGCAAGACCCTTGCCGGGGCAGCTCGCCCCACACCAACAGAGTGAGCCACCCTTGAGCCCACGATCCCCAACGCCATCATCCGCGTGGAGCCAGGGCTCGGTAAGGCACCTCCAAGGTGGCATGCAGAACTTTGTGAAGACATATCCAAGAATAGACGAGGATTAGAAGACGACGACCCCCGGCAAGACCCTTGCCGGGGACGATGGCGTCATTTACAAGACCCTTGTCGAGCCACCCGCAAGGCCATTACCAAGGGTGCTAGCAGGGCCACCACTAGGCCCGCCGGCGACCAAGTTTCCACCGCCGTTCGCATACAGCTGCCAGCCCAACCAGCTGGGTAGGCACCTGCGTGGCGACATGCAACTCCCAGGCCAACCCATCAAGCGCATGCGTGGCGGCATGCAGATCCTCGTGATGGCTCCACCACCACGCCACCTCAGCTGCCGGCCTGCCTACATGGCGCCGCATGCATCACTGGCCAGTGCGCGTGTCAAAGCAAGGAAGAGCGGCGACGGACGGGACGGGCCTCACCCCCGTCCCCGATAAAGCAAAGGGATACCTGCGCAATGCATTAAATGCGTCTTGTCCTGTAATGCGAAGGATAACCTCGCAACACTGTTGCCTTTCTACCTCCTGTGTGCCACTGTGGCAACCCCTTTTTCTATAAAAGGAGGCCCAAGGCGACGAGGAGGAGGATTCGGCTTTTTGGAGCTTGTTACACTCCAGAAAAAGCTAGTTCAAGAACTCAAAATACATCCACCAAAGCAGGACTAGGGTTTTACGCATCCTCACGGCCCGAAACTGGATAAACGAACCGCGTGCTCTCTGTTAGATCCGCTCTTCTCTCAACCCCGCGCCCCGCAACCGCAGTAGGGATTCTTGTGATCCCATAGGTGTCGTTTTCCACCGACATCGATGCAACCTATTTGATTGTCGTAGCACGCGCGAGCTTCCTCGGGTACGTTTGGCTCAAAATTGCCGTCGTCCACCGCCGTGACCACCAGTCTAATAGTCCTGAGCTTGTTAGGAAGCCGTTGCCTCTTTGCTTTTGGTTCTACACCGGCTCCGCTAGTCTCGGCGCCGGTCTCAGTCTCAGTGCCGGTCTCAGTCTCAGCGCCGGTCTCAGTCTTAGCACCGGTCTGCGTGTCGGTCTCAGTCCCCGATGCGACTGGTGAGCCCAGCAACAACAGCGGTTGATCGTCGGTAAGGCTCAAAAATTCGTCTGCCGCCAGGTAGACGTCGTCACCAGAACCTTGTCCTTCATCGTTGCTAGCCATGTTTCCTACGATTAAATCTAGTCAATTAATTCTAGACCTAATAAAATGAATAATGACATAAAAAGGCCTATGTTTTGCAGGAACTTTGACTCCTTCCCGGTGCGGCAAATCCCGGGCTCTAGATATGTCCTAGTATGTACCACAAGTCATGCCGAAATTCACGGAAAATTTCGACATGACCTTTGCTAAAAAGTGGACAAATCGAGAACCTGAAATTTGTCGGAACGTAAATGAATCAACATTCTGGCAAAACATAGGCCACTCAGCTTCATTCCCTGGAAACAACAAAAGGCCACTTGGGCACAATCGAACCACTTCAATGAAAAGATATAACATGACCACTTCAATGAAAAGATATAATCAACAATAAAAGTCTAGGAAGGGATCATCTTTAAAATAAAACTTGCCTAAATTCTTTTCCTAAAAAAATAGTGGTCGAAAATAAATTTTTCCTCTAACCTAGCGAACCTAGTTAACCTAGCTTGTTAACCTAATGAACCAAATTAACCTAGATAGTTAGTTAACCTAGCTTGTTAACCTAGTTTACCTAGATAATTAACCTAATTAAACTAGTTAACCTAGCTAGTTCTCTGTCAAAGCCCTAAATAATTTTTTATTAACCTAGATAATTAACCTAATTAAACTAGTTAACCTAGCTAGTTCTCTATGGAAGCCCTAACTACATTTTTGCACTAACCTAGAAAATTAACCTAATTAAACTAGTTAACCTAGCTAGTTAGTATGTCCAATGTTTGTGCTATGCATCAGAGAGAGAGAGAGAGAGAGAGAGAGAGAGAGAGAGAGAGAGAGAGAGGAGTGCTTACAGACGATGGCTCCGGTGGTGGCGAGGGAGGTAGGGGCGTCTCCGATGATGGCGAGGGAGGCAGTTGTGGCGAGGGAGGCAGGGGCGTTGAGGGTGGCTCCGGTGGCGTTGATGAGGCCGCGCGGCTCTGGTGGCGTTGGGGGCGGCTCTGGTGGCGTCGACGGCGCGTGGCTCTGGTGGCTCCGGGGGCGTCGACGTCGGCAGGGGACGGCGGCGAAGTGGGGCGACGGCGAATTGGGGTCACGGCGGCGAAGTGGGGGCGAGGGATTTGGGGGAGAAGTGGTGGCCGGGTGGAGGGAGGTAAAACCGCTGGTTAAGTGAAACATAGTGGTAACGCGTTAAGGGAAATGCGCTATAGCTATGTTAGCTATAACGCGTTTCACAAAATGCGCTACTGCTAAGCCTGTCTTTTTTTCCCTTTCTCATCTATTTTTCTTTACATTTTATTTTTTTCCTTTCTCCTTTTTCTATTTCTTTCATTTTCATTTACTTTTCTATTTTTTGTTCGATATATTTTATTTTCGTTAGCAGTAGTGCCTTTCTACGTAAACGCGCTGCTACAATAGACATAGCGCTAGCGCAGTTTAAATAAGAACGCTACTACTATGTGTAGCTTATCGGCTTAGTCGTGAGAATTTTAGTTGTAGCGCGTTTATAGTTAGGCGCTCTCGCTACATTTGTATCTGTGGCGCCTTTATCCTGCAGCGCTATCGCTATTTAGCACTAGCGCCCTTTTTTAACAAGCGCTACTGCTAAAGTTCTGTGTATAAAGTTTTCCCTAGTAGTGCAACGATGAGCTAAATGTAGAATTAATATTCCCTTCAAGTTCTATCGACCACCGATACAACTCCACGCACACTTAACGTTTGCTTTACCCAGAACAAGATAAAACTACTTTGTAGGTGTAATAGGATAAGTTTGCAACAATAAAACTACAAGTACTTAGCGAGAATAAAACTAGGAGTAATTTGCAAGATAATAAAAGTTAGTTGTTTAGTAGAAAGCTATTCGTAACACAAGAGAAGGATTTGCCCCTAGGCAATCGATAACTAGATCGATAATCATTATCGCAATTTTATATGTGGGAGAGGCATGAACTAACATACTTTCCGCATTTGGATCATATGCACTTCTGATTGGAACTCTACAAGCATCCGCAACTACTAAAGATTATTATGGTAAACCCAACCATAGCACTTAGTAACAAGTCCTCTTTACTCCCATACGCAACAAACCCCTTACTCGGCTATAAGCATCTGTCACTCTCACCACCCACTATAAGCGAACCATGAACGTATTGCAACACCCTACAACGGTAATCCGACACACTCGCAGCACATGGAGGGCACCATAAGACACCACCAAATAAAACATACAACTTAAACCAATCGTGATCATCAGTCAACCCATAGGACAAACCGAATCTACTCAAACATCATAGGATAGCCATACATCGTTGGATAATAACATATAGCATTAAGCACCATGTTTAAGTAGATATTACAGAGGGAAAATAGGTGTTACACCGCTGCATAGAGGGGGAGAGAGTTGGTGATGACGGCGGCGAAGTAGTTGGTGTAGACCGACGTCATGATGGTTGCCCCGGTAGCATTTCGATGCCACCAGGAGAGAGGGGGAGAATGCCCCCTCCTTCTTCCTCTTGCTTGGTCTCACCACTAGAGGGAGGACAGTTTCCCCTCGGGTCCATGGTCTCCATGGATCCCGGAGGGCTGGAGTCCCTCAGAGATTGGATCTCTCTCACTGTTCTCTTCCACCGCATTCCTATTTTTTTGCCCTTCACCATTTCTTAAATTCCCGGAGATCTGTAACTCCGATTGGGCTCAAATTTTGAGGGGATTTTATCCATAAATTATCTTTCTTGCGGCGAAAGAAGGGTTGCAACCACCTTACCAATATTCCTACTAAACCACAATCATTCACTAGTACCTCCCACATATTACCATCTCTATATCACAAAACTATTGCAAGGAATCAAACATATCATATTCAGTGATCAACAAGTTTTATGTGGGATTTTATGACTAACCATGTGAATGACCAATTCCTATTTAACTCTCTAAATAGATACAAGTGAAGCATGAGAGTTTAATTCTTTCTACAAAATACCATGCTCTAATAAATATAAGTGAAGCAAAAGAGCATTATACAAATAGTGGTTTTCTATATGTAGAGAAACAGGCATCCAAACTTCAAATGATATAAGTGAAGCAGATGAAGCATTCTATAAAGCCATACTCAAAATATATAAGTAAAGTGCAAAGAGAATTCTATAAATTAACCAAGTACTATCTCATACCAGCATGGTGCATAAAACAAAAGTGAAAACTGATAACAAAATATGCTCCAAGAATTTATGCATATCATGTGAACAAAACAAAAACTAAAACATACCGATAATTGTCGAAGAAAGATGGGATGCCTTCTTGGGCATCCCCAAGCTTTGCGCTTGAGTCTCCTTTAATATTTACTTGGGGTGCCTTGGGCATCCCCAAACTTAACCTCTTGTCTCTCCTTATTCTCCTCATGTCGATACCTCCTCGATCTTCGAACACTTCATCCACACAAAACTTAACCAAACTTTTTATTAGAGGGGTTAGTACATATAAAATCAAATCCCATCATGTTCTACTGTAACATTATTGTATAATTATAATAAAGAATTACCCATTGTATGATATCACAATTCTATGGCTCCCAAGTCAACGGCGCTCAACAGGATTTCAAACATAAGCAAATAACAAAACTATAACAACAATAAGTGAAAATAGGACAGTCTGTAAAGACGCACATGGTAAAATATAATTATATAACTAAAAAAATTCTGAAACATTTAGGAAAAAATAGAAAATTTGAATAGCAGTACTGTGTAAAAACTTCAGAACATTTCGACATTCCAATAAAATATCAAAATTCACGCACTAGAACCACAGTTTCTACATTATTTTTATTATACAATAGATTTGTACAAAGGGATAATTATTTTTGTGAGAAACTTCCATGAAAAATTCTACATTGCTTCCATGAGCATGAACACAAGTGTTCAAAGTCGAACCTCAGTTCTCCAATGCATAACCTTCCAATCGCTCTCTTTATGAAAAAGTTTTTAGGTTCCCCTATATAATATTTTGTTTTTAAACATTTTAAAAGCACAAAACGTAAGAAAATGACTCTTTAAAACTTCCAGGTTGTCTCCCAGGCAGCACTTTCTTTAAGGCCATTAAGCTAGGCATAAAGTGCTCATGTAATTGATCCACCCGGATCCCAAGGTATATCAAAGCCAAATTTAATTAACAATTATTTGTAATTTAGTAGTGAGCACAAAGTAACATATATCACATAACAACAGAGTCTAACTCTATTCCTATGCATCGACATGTCATAAAATAAGAATTCATGCATACATAATAAAGGCCAATGCATAGTATAACCAGATTCTTGCAATTTTATCGTAAAGAGGTGAAGATGTGGTTACTCTCTCATAATAATTGCAATAAGAGCAGTATGCACATGCATATTATATCCATCAAAATCATCATGTGTAGTATTAAAATGCAACCCATTAATATAATCCTTAATAAGCGCAAACTTCTCCGATATAGTGTAGTTGGGAAAAACTCAAAAAGATAATAGGATTATCATGTGTGGGTGCAATAGCAATAATTTCATTCTTAATATAAGGAACTATAGCAGATTCATCTACATAAGCATAATTCAAATTGACATCTTGGTCACAAGCATAGAAAACATCAAGTTCATCAAAAAATGATATTTTAAACGAATCCAAGGGATCGTAGCAATTAGCATAGCGTTCATCCTTCCTTAAGCACGAAGGGAAATTAAAAAATGTATGAGTTGAAGAGTTACTCTCATTAGAAGGTGGGCATGGGTAGCTAGTCCACTCTTCCTCCTTTCCTCAGCAATTTATTCTTCCATAGACTCCTGCAAAATATTAATCTCATCTTGGACAGCAGAGGATTCCTCAATATATTCTTTAACATAAGCATTAGAAGCATAGTTTTCATAGCTATATTTAAGTATGGCAAATTTTTTAGATTTGTAAAGAGCAGCTTCATACTTATCAACCATAGAAGCAATTTCATAGGCACCCTTAAAAGAAACAAATTCTTCAATTTGTTCAATAGCATAGTAATTACAAACACCCTTGGCATAAGAAGATAAGATCCCATTATCCTTAAACTCACATTGGAAGGAAAGGTATTTTTAGGGTCTTCGGAACAACAAGTAAAATCATGTATTTCACATAAATTTCAAGCATAGCAATGTAAACCATTAATATGATGCCATAAGAGTTCCCCTTTTTGAGATAAGCGGTGTCGCATAAAATAAGCATGCTCATCTAATGATTTCCCCCCCAAATAAGCTAGTTGGGTTTCTAGCACGAGCACAAAGGGATCAAAGATGATCCAAGTAGAAAGCCTCAGCAGTATGATAGATTTTGGGTGGTTCTTCAACCATTGGGTTAGTAAGTACAACTATTTTTTATATTTTACGTTTCCTACCATACCTAAAGATAGAAAACAAGAGTACAAAATAAAATCTACTCGGTGATAAAACAAACAAGCACCCACGAGAATATTCGCCCCACACTATTGCTCCCCGGCAACGGCGCCAGAAAAAGGTCTTGATAACCCCCAAGTATAGGTGATCAATTGTAACCTCTTTCGATAAGTAAGAGTGTCGAACCCAATGAGGGGCTAAAGGTAGAATTAAAATTCCCTTTCAAGTTCTATCGGCCGTCAATACAACTCTACGCACACTTAACTTTGCTTTACCTAGAGCAAGAATAAAACTACTTTGTAGGTGTAATGGGATAAGTTTGCAAGAATAAAACAAGAAGTACTTAGCGAGAATAAACCTAGGAGTAATTTGGAAGATAATAGAAGTTAGTTGTTTAGTAGAAAGCTTTTTGTAACACAAGAGAAGGATTTATCCCTAGGCAATTGATAACTAGACCAGTAATCATTATTGCTTTATATGAGGGAGAGGCATGAGCTAACATACTTTCCGTACTGGGATCATATGCACTTATGATTGGAACTCTAGCAAGCATCCACAACTACTAAAGATCATTAAGGTAAAACCCAACCATAGCATTAAATAATAGTTCCTCTTTACTCCCATACAAAACAACCCCCTTACTCGGGTATAAGCTCCTGGCACTCCCCACCCACTATAAGTGAATCATGAACATATTGCAACACCCTACAGTGGCAATCCCACACACACTTGCACGACACGGAGGGCACCATAGGGCAGCACCAAAATAAAACATACAACTCAAAACAATTACGATCATCAATCAACCCATAGGACAAAATGAATCTACTCAAACATCATAGGATAGCCATACACTACTAGGGAAAAGCCTAGCAGTAGCGCGGGTATTAAGTATATCGAGCGCGGGCTCCTGCCATCGATACTACGCTACTGCTAACATCAGAGCGAGCGGCGGCGTGTTGGCCAGCGCTCGACATCTTGGCTATAGTTAACTTGTAGCGATGGCGCGTGTTGGCCCGCGCTACTGCTATACATGTGTAGCAGTAGCGAGCTTTACAGCAAAGCACTACTGCTAATAGCTATAGTGCTTTGTATTAAGCCGCGCTACTGGTAAGGGCGCGCTGCTACTAACTTTACTCCCCTCGCTACAGCTAATTTTAATAGTTTCCGTTTTTCTGCATATTTGTTTTGTATTTGAACAGGCATTATACAATAATCTTTAGCACATACAAATGTCATCATCGTACACATCCAAATTTAATCATAGCATATACATACAAATAGTCTCATCAAATCATGTCATCATCATCCAACACAAAGTGGTCTCTCGTCATCATCTTGAAAATAGTGATACAAGTCTTGAATACTTGCAACTACATCGTCATCTATCTAAACAATGATACACACGAGAAGAGCTATCACTATGAGTGAGAGCGGAACAATGCAGTACATGAGGCGGCGGTTATGAGTCCTCTCACGCGCTAGCGTGAACCTCAAGTAACTAGCTTCTGCTTTTGAAGCCTTTATGGCTGGCGCCCAAGATCCCCTCCACTTGCGTCTGACTCTCAGGCCACTCGTCGTACACTCCCGGAACCTTCCCTTTGTACACGACATAGCACTGCTTCTTCGCCATCAAGGATCTAGGTACCTATTAGAGATGCATCTTCATCAAGAGAATGTACAATCATATGCAACAAAATATACTTGAGCAACATGAAAAAGAAAGGGTTAGCAACTAGATGCAACATGTAGTAAAAATACAAATAATCAACGTAGTTTCATCATACGCAAACTAATTAACTAGAGGTACGTGGGTCATCGTACCCAAACAAACAAAAAGTAGCGTTACGCAAGTTCGGCAGGGACCGTGGACATCTCAAAGTTTCATCGCTATAGAAACTATACAAGTTCAACCGACACATATCATCATCATCGGCATCGTAAATCACTAGAAGTTCCATCCTTCTATATCATCGAGGATGGACCCTAGCTTCTTGAACGGCGTGAGGTCCTGACATTGCATGCCTATGCGAGTTCAGACGTCGGCCCGCGATATAGGGCCGTAGTGGAACATCCCCTTCTCTTCGGCGACTTATTTCATGATGATCGTCGCAATGTCCCTCTAGATGTGAAAGAAGTCATCTCTAAGTTTATAACCCACTTCTCCATGAGATTCTACCCACTTATGGATATGATCACCTTTTCTTCTTGTCATGCGAAGCTTTTGGTGATCCGTTCTGAACTCCATCATGAGATGGAGGAGGTAGAATCCATCGTTCTTGCTTGGTTTTGGGACATGGATGCAACAGAAGTTAGTTTTATGCGAGAAACCCGTCTTCTTGTTCCTTTGTTTCCTGATCTGCAGGTGGCCACCCCTCAAGCTGAAGCCATGGAGAGCATCATCTAGAATATTCATTACGTGGGTGTAGTCCTTCTTCTTGTAGTTTCTGGTAGGGTCGAAATACACGGCGTGGGAGACTCGCAGGTAAAGAACGATAAGGACGGCGCGCCCGTTGCTGCAGGAAAAAAACACACCTCAAATTATTCTCCATATGAGCGAGAAGGAATGATTGAAATGTATGAAAGGGTTGTCCGGCACTGACTTACTTTGGATGATAAGGCAGGAGGACAATTTCCTGGTCCTTATTCTGTACCATGAAGTTTTCGAGGTACTCCCTAGCAGTTTTACGCTCAAGTCGCCGAGACTCAAGAAGGACTCATGCATGTAGTATGGATCCGCCACACAAATTTGCGAGACTTCTTCTCTCTTCACGAAGGAGCTCATATGTAGCGCAAAAAGGTGGACGATTGTACAATCGAGCTGCCTTGCAGAAACATCTCGAAGATATGCTCAAACCACAAGAAGAACACCTCTGTGGGCCGTGTGTCGACATAGCACTTCCCCTGAGGCACACGAGCCGCGTATGTCAGATATCCTGGATCCTTTGAGGCGAGCAGGCTTTTCTCAGTCGACAGCACATGGTCATGCAGTCTCCTGAGATCCCCTGATATTGCCTCCAGCGGTTTCGGCGATAGCATCCGCTCGCCCATGACATGGAACATGGACGCACCTTTGACAGGTACACGCTCTTCAAAATCCGCTCTGGCTGCTATGTGCTCTAGCTTGTTTGTAGGCCAGAGCCTCTCTTCCCCTGTCTCTTCCTCTCCTTTTTTTTGGGCTGACCTTCCACACCCTTAACCCCTGCCCCAGTGTTGTCGGGCTAAGCACTGTACGACCCTCGGCTAGTTGAGCCTGTGTTGAGGCGGCATCTGTCGGTGTCAAAATCGACGGATCTCGGGTAGGGGGTCCCGAACTGTGCGTCTGAGGTCGATGGTAACAGGAGACGGGGGACACGATGTTTACCCAGGTTCGGGCCCTCTTGATGGAGGTAATATCCTACTTCCTGCTTGATTGATCTTGATGAATATGAAGATTACAAGAGTTGATCTACCACGAGATCGTAATGGCTAAACCCTAGATGTCTAGCCTGTATGATTGTGATTGCCTCTACGGACTAAACCCTCTGGTTTATATAGATATTGGAGGGGCCTAGGGTTGTATAGAGTCGGTTTACAGAGGAAGGAATCTTCATATCCGGACGCCAAGCTTTCCATCCACGCAAAGGAGAGTCCCATCCGGACACAGGAGGAAGTCCTCTGTCTTGCATCTTCACGGCCCATGAATCCGGCCCACATCACATAGCCCGGAAGCCCGAGGACCCCTTAATCCAGGACTCCCTCAGTAGCCCCGAACCAGGCTTCAATGACAATGTGTCCGGCGCACTGATTGTCTTCGGCATTGCAAGGCGGGTTCGTCCTCCGATTACTTCAAAGCACCCGGCCCGAAGAGCTATACCGGGCTTGTAATTTAGTGTCATACCCTTTGGCTTCTGCGCCTCCATTGCTTCTGCCTCCACATGTTGAGCGAATACAAAAGGTCAGGGTATTTTTTACACATAACACCCTAGCCATGTAAAAAAGGCGTCTATTTAAAGGGATTGGATCTCAGATCCCATTCCACACCAAGCGGAAAATCCTTAGAGCTTGCCAAGGAAAACCATTCAACACATGGCTAGCGCCCCCAGTTCTTCCTCCCGTCCTCATTGCTCTGAAAAAGGCGATTGGGAGAGATGTTCTGTATCCCACGACCTGCTGGTTAAGCTTCAAACACAGGGATTCCTTCCTCCCGTGGATCTCATCCCTGTTCTGGCAGGATTGGCCTCCTTTACTGGCGAGGCCCTGGCGGAAAATTTCCCCAATCCAACCAGGGGGGAACGGGTGTGCTTCGTTTCCTACTTGTTAATAGGCGTCGGATTTCCAATCCACCCTTTCCTCCGAGGACTCCTGGAGTATTACGGCCTCCAACTGCACAACCTCCGAAGAGTGGCCCTCAGAGTGGTTCTATATTGAGGACGTCGTTGTCCCTGACCCAGTCCGAATGGGTCTTCCGAATTTTCCAGTGCTCCATTGAAGAAACGCCACAGCTGGCGCCCTCGAAGCCACGAGGAGGAAGATAGCGCGGAGGTCCAACAATTAATGGGCCAGATTAGGACACTCGCCCAGTCCGGATTGTCAATAATTGAGGTGATGGCGACTTCCATAGTGTGAGGTGTTCAGCCACTCCAATTCAGAGGGCTCGCTATGTGGCACTACAATGGGGAAGATGACGCCTCACGCTGCGGACGGAAGGGTCCGGACACCCCCGCCGCCTTGGCCACAGTATTGGCCGTTCTGTACAAAGGGGAGAAAGAGGAGTTCACTCGTCTTAAGCGCCGAGAGGATTTTCCATGTACAATCCTCTGATTTGGGTGAGTTTTAATCCCACCACTTTATTCAATCCTCTTCCAGAGTCACATTTAATTGACACTTAACCTGTCCATTTGTAACAGGAATGGCGGAAGGTTACCGCGGGGATCTATAGCCCTGCTCCACAGCCGGAGGACCATAACCGGGATCTTGACCCCGGATTCGAAGAGGATCCAGACATATTTGTAGAGCTTAAGGAGGGAGTATTCTACCAGGCGAGCTATGATGGCACATAAGTTGCCATCATGGCCAACTATCCCGGCCTCCTTCCTGCCTCACACGTAAGTAATCAGGAGACATCTCCTCTGAAAGAGCTTCCCCATTATGCCTCACCCACCACACTGTCTCGTGCTTCAAATGGGAGGCGCTCGGCGCGCCGTGCTGCACCAGAGGCATCTCATAAGAGAGCGGTGCCCACGTCGAGAAAGTCTTCGAAGAGGAAGGCAAGTGATAATACGGCCGAGCCTTCATAAAAGAGGTATGACTTTTTAAATATGACTCCTGGAGGTCACATCGAACTGTGACATTGCCCGGTGTGTCGTATCAGGAAGAGCGTTCGCCGGACTATGTCCGGGGATCCTGCCGGTCTCGCCTCCACTGGCCAGGTTCCAGACACTTTTTCTGCGTGGAGAGTGAGGCCAGACACTTCAGGTTCCAGACACTTTTTCAGGTGGAACCTGAAGTGTCTGGCCTCACTCTCCACTTCAGGTTCCAGACACTTTTTCAGGTGGAGCCAGGTTACCGCCGAGAAAAAGATGATGAGTCCGTCACGAAATCTGAAGTGGAGAGTGCCATGAATCGTCGGGCCGGAGGGCTGCTCTCTGCGACCCCGACTTTAGAAAAGAGGCATTCAATTCCTTCAGCTCGACTGATGCATACATCCGAGCTGCTCGAGATGGGCTTGCCAGAGCCACGGACCAACATTTAAAAGATATGTGGGTAAGTACACATTGTACGGATTTGGTAATCATATACCAGTAGCCCCCGAGACTTGAAGCAGTTGATACAACTGATTTAAGGATCATTGTATAATCACGCACTCACGGAGAAGAATAGCTTGCTATCTCAAGAGCTGAAAAAGTGTCAGACCCAGCTAGCCGCGGTTACCGTCGAACTGGAGAAATCCAAGGAGGCACTGTCATGGTTCTAAGACTGACAGTAGAATGGGGGGTAAGTATGAGGAGGCAAGATCCTAGCTACGGTGAAGTTGTGCACGCAAGATTTACGAGTTCAGGCCCTTCTCAGTGGAAGTAACAACCCTACGTCTCGGTGCCCGGAGGCTGGTCGATTGGATTATGCGTGAAGTTACAGGAGGTGCGAACCCTTGTCCTAGAGGAGGGGTGGCTTATATAGAGTGCGTCAGGACCCCAGCCATCCCCCATTACATAGGATTAAATGTACATAAAGAGGGGACGTTACTGGTAACGTTAGCATTAAAGACATATAAATGATCATTAAGACTATGGAGTGAACGCCTGACCGTTGTCATCTAGAGTGACCTTAGGTCTTCTGTACTCCGAGTGGTTCTGATATGGTCGAATGATTATATCCTGGTCGAATGGAATTGGGCTATCCGAGTGAACCCACGGTCGAGTGAGTTGTATCCTGTGGTGATTTCAGTCGGTAGAATCTCCTGTCCTTGACTGTAGGGCAGTGTCTTTGGGTAGGGTGCTTAGATTAGGTCTATTTCCCTACCCTAGGTACATATCATCGTCATTAGCCCCCGAATGGTTCTGGGTCCGAGTGGAGATGGAGTTGAAGGTGGTTCCAACCCAATTTTCATGCTTCAGAAGCATTTTACTTGGATTGGTGAACCATGTAAAAACTTCGACCTCATTTTCAGTCGCCTTGAGCCATTTAGAGGTTGTCGAGTGAACTTTGTTGATAAGCTTCGAGTGTTTGATACGGTACAAAATCTCTGGCATGATTGACTGCTCTGTCGTTACCGGATCTCGCGGGATTCAAAATTTGGGGAAGCGTGCGAGGCGGAGAGGGCCGCGGTAATCGGAGTGGATTAGGCAGGGGTGCCTCGATCCCCGTGCCACCTTTTTCGCCATGTACCTCACGCGCGACTGTTGCGGGATTTGACAGGATTGCCTGAGCCCACAAGTTAGTCACTCGGGGAACAAACCCATATAAGGCGTCTGGGCCGGTGTCTTTGCACTATGCGCCCCATTTACTTTCTTCCTCCTCTGCTTCTCCACTGCGTCCGCCTCTTCCCTCGACACCGCCGCCCAGCCCGAGCGCAACCCGCAGCGATGGCAAAGGAAAATACAGCGGCCCTGGAGCGTGCGAAGAAGGTGACGGCGAAGGCGAAGGGCAAGAAGACGAGCCAGGGAGGGTCGTCGTCGAGATCCGGCCTGCCGCCCGGCTGGATTCAGGGCGACTGGATTCGCTCCACGATCCAGCAGGAGGATCTGGAGGATCTGGAGGAGGGGGATTGATTCCCCATGGCTCCTGGCGGCTTCCGGAGGACGAGACCGAGCCGCGGCCGCAAGAGGGTGAGTGTGTCCTTCTTGCCACTCACGTCGACCGCAGTTTCTCTTTGCCCCCACATCCTTTTTCCGGGGTTTTCTGAATTTCTTCGGAGCCCAACTTCATCACTTTTCTCCCAACACCATCACATACCTTGCTGCATTCGTGTCCATGTACGAAAACTTTCTGGGGTGTCAACCGCACTGGGGTCTCTTCAAGCACATTTTCACTTGTCATTCTCAGTCTGTAAAAAAAGGCTAATCCGAGTGATGAGAGGACACATGTGATCCAGATGTGTGGAGGTTTAGGGATCCAGATGAGGGGTAAAAGCACTTTCCCAGCTATGATTCTTCCCGAGTCAGTCAGAGGTTGGCAGTCGACCTGGTTCTATTGCTAGGATCAACCGACTCCTGGACAGTCGACTGGCCTTCCCCCGTTTTCCATGGATCGAGTTGAGAAACCCGCCCCCTTGAAAGTGACTCCAGCTGAGAAAGTGGAGGTGAATATGTTGGTTGATCGAGTAGTCCAAGTTGTCCGCGTTGGTGTGACTGGCATGAACTTGCTAGATATATTTCTCAGTCGATGTATCCAGCCACTCCAAGCCCGCGATCATCCAATGTGGATGTACTCGGGTATCGAAGATAGCACTCGGATCCACCTGGAAGAAGTCGATGAGGAGACGGTGGCGCAGTGGTTGCAGGGCATCACTGGCAACAAGGACAACCCCAGGGGGTCTAGGAGGGTTCCTCCATTCAACAACACCAATGAACCAGACAAGGTCCGACTGTTTCCTTCTGAGTGTCTTTTTGTTCTGACATGTAATTGCTTTTGAAACCGACTGATACCCGGTCGACTCTGTATCTTGCAGATTTATACTAAGATGTATTCGATGCCCAACGTGGAGCAGGAGCAGGAGCAAGAGGGAGAGGCGAGCGGGGGTGACAGCGGCGACTGGCATTCTAATGGAGAGGAACACGATGAGAGTGATGACTCAAGCAATGGCGAGGAAGTCGAGTCTCCTCCTTGCTCGGAAAGACGCTCCAAGCAGAGGCAAGACCCAGCGAGTGTCAGTGGCAAGGCGACTGCACGGAATGGACAAACTTCAAAGTGCACTCGAACATCTTCTCCTGTGCCGATTGAGAAAGCTCTGAAGCATCCCAAAGTTGCGCCGTCAAAGCCCCGGAAGGCCTTGCCCAAGATCAAAGTGGCTGTCCCTATCACTTCTGGGTAATCATCGTGCTCGACGGAACCGGTGATTCAGCAGTACGGAGACCTCAACCGGGCCACTGTTACTTTTGCCGTTCCATTGTCGAGTGCACAGCCTTCAGCATCGACTGCACATGCTCCTGCTTCGTCCGTGCAACCTCATGTCTCAGATTCTTGAGTTGTTGCGGCTGATCCGCCGTCTTCACTTTTCACCGCCCATCACGTCCCAGAGGACCAAGTGAGTGCTGCCAAGGAAGCCATACGCTAGGCAGGCATTATGATGGAGCAGATGAAAGTGGTTCGTGAGGCCGGTCAAGCTGCTTATGACGCCAGCTCAGCACTCCAGGCCAACGTCCAGGTGATCTTATTTCCGACTGATCTTCTAGCTTGACACTTGTTCTATTAGGATATGGTACCTGAAAACTTTTACTGTGCATCTACTTGTCAGTCTGCACTTTGCATCTGTACACCCACTGGGTGTTTCAATTTATGCTGAATAGTTTTTCCTCTTGAGTCGACTAGGTTGTGTCAATTGAATCTTTAAAACAGTGGGGGAACGCTGAGTGCACCCACTGGGTGTAGTCCTCAAGATCACCGTCGAATGTATGATTCGGCGGGGGTCTTTGAACAGAACTTTTCCACTCAGTCTGAGCAGATCATGTCGAGTGGAACCTGGACCAGTGGGGGCACGCTGAGTGCACCCACTGGGTGTAGTCCCCGAGGCCGTAGTCGACTGCGGGCAGTCGGCTATGGTCTGAGAACAAGTAATATCTTTCGCTTTGTCTGTTTTTTTACTAGACGGACCAAGTCAATTGGAAAGTCGAACCAGTGGGGGCACGCAGAGTGCACCCACTGGGTGTAGTCCCCGAGACTACTATTGAATGTTTGATTCGGCAATAGTCTTATAATTCTTTGAACTTGTTACTTTATTGCTCGGAAGCAACCAATCCTTGTGTCTGTCGACTGACTATCCTCTTGACCACAGAAATCTTGTGAACTTGGAGCTTGGTTTGCTGACTTTGAGCAGAAGCAGATCCAGCTCAATCTTGATCTGGAGTTGGCCAAGACGAATTTGCAGAAGGCTAAGGATGATGCTGCTGGCATGGATAACTTGTCGACTGATTCTCCTGCCATCTTTTCCTTCCTTTTTCTAACTCGAATGTTATTCTTTGTAGAAACAATGAGACAGGCTTTGGAGAAGAAGGACTCTGACCTTGCAGTCGTATAGAAAACAGCAGAAGAAAAGATGGCACTTGCCGACCAGAAGCTGGCCTCAGTCGGAAAGCTGGAGGAAGAGAATTCCAAGCTGAAGGCTGCTCTTGATGAAGCCAACAAAGAGGTAACTCGTCTGAAGAAGGATAAAGGGACCCTGACCGACAAGGTGGAAGATATCAGCCGCAAGAGAGACGAGCTCGAGACTTATCTGGGAGGATTCGCCAAGAAGTTATTCCTCATGCTTGAAGGTACTTTTCTGATTGATTTGCTTTCGTCGACTCGACATGTAACTGTCGACTCATTATTTCTCTATGAGTGCAGAATTCTGTCAAAACTTTGAGGAAGAAACTGGGCGAATCGAGACAAGCTTGGATCCCATCAATTCCCCTGTTAGAAATGAAGCTGCCATGAACGTGCTTCGACTGGAATCTCGCCTTGCTAGCGTCGTTGACTACCTCGCTCGACTGAAGGTTGCAATGTCGCGGATCGACTCGGCGCTCTGGCCAAGGGAGACGCTCCAGAATGACCTCGAGTCTTTGATGACTCGAATCAATGAGATCCCTGGTCGAGTGCAGGAACGGAAGAAATCGTCTGCTCGGTGCGGTGCTGATGTAGCTCTGTCCCTTGTCCGCGTCCATTGCACGGAGGCCAAAGAAGAGAAGTTAGCAGCGATCAAGGTTGCCAACACCAAGAGACTTGACTTCCAGTCTTTCATGGAGACCTTCATTGCTGCTGCTACTCATATTGCAGATGGAATCGACCTGGATGAGTTCATCGAGCCTGCCAGTCCTCCTCCCGCGGAGTGAACAAACTTTTATGATCCGATTAAATTTGCCTCGGTATGCCGAATGGTTTTGCAACCGTTAAACTCCTTCGGGCTGGATGCCCGAGTACTTTAATCTGCGGTCCGAAACCTCGTGGGATTTTTCTTGAACTTAGCTTTTCTTTGAATATGCTTGTGTTTGCCTTCGAGTGGAATTTGCTTCTTCGCTCGAAACAGTCTTTTGTGTTTGTGATGCAGCTCTGAGGAGAAGGTCACGGACGACCTGCACCTCGTCGTCCTTGCGGATCGGGATGGAGCACACATTGTATTTGTGGCGCAGCTCTGAGGAAAAGGTCGCAGTCGACCTGTATCTCGTCACCCTTGCGAATTAGGATGGAGCGTACGTTATACTTGTGGCGCAGCTCTGAGGAGAAGGTCGCAGTCGACCTGCCCCTCGTCATCCTTGCGGATTAGGATGGAGCACACATTGTATTTGTGGCGCAACTCTGAGGAGAAAGTTGTAGTCGACCTGCACCTCGTCATCCTTGCGGATCAGGATGGGGCGCATGTTATACTTGTGGCACAGCTCTGAAGAGAAGGTCGCAGTCGACCCGCACCTCGTCATCGTTGCGGATTAGGATGTAGCTCACATTGTATTTGAGGCGCAACTCTGAGGAGAAAGTCCTAGTCGATCTGCACCTCGTCATCCTTGCGGATCAGGATGGGGCGCACATTATACTTGTGGCGCAGCTTTGAGGAGAAGGTCGCAGTCGACCTGCACCTCATCATCCTTGCGGATTAGGATGGAGCGTGTGGCCCAGTCCTCGAGCGAGAGAATAGTTCTTCACTCGGAACGTGTTTCAAACTTAGGCGAGTGTGGAACTGCAGCTAAGCCTCCGAGTGAGAGGGTTGCTCTCCACGTGGTGGGATTTTTTCAAACTTAGGAGAGTACATGACTGCAGCTAAGCCCCCGAGTGAGAGGCTTGCTCTTCACTCGGTGGGATTTTTTCAAACTTAGGCGAGTACGGGACTGCAGCTAAGCCCTCGAGTGAGAGGCTTGCTCTTCACTCGGTGGGATTTTTTCAAACTTAGGCAAGTTCAGGACTGCAGCTAAGCCCCCGATTGAGAGGCTTGCTCTTCACTCGGTGGGATTTTTTCAAACTTAGGCGAGTGCAGGACTTCAGCTAAGCCCCCGAGTGAGAGGCTTGCTCTTCACTCGGTGGGATTTTTTCAAACTTAGGCGAGTACGGGAATGCAGCTAGGTCTCCAAGTGAGAGGCTTGCTCTTCACTCGAAGTCTGTTTTTGAAACTTAGGCGAAACAGATTTGCAGCTAAGCCACCCAGTCGGGGATTTTAAACACATGTATAAGCAACAACAATCATTTGGGAGACTATAAAACTGTGTCTTTGATAAACAAACTAAAAGGTACTTCTTATTACATCTCGATAGTCTGAATGACTTAAGTATCTGAATGACTTAAGTATAAAAACGGTGGAGCAACACTGAGTTCCAAGTGCGTGGCTCATCTTTATTGTGCTCCACATTGTAGAGGTGATATGCTCCGTTGTGGAGCACCTTGGTGATGATGAAGGGGCCTTCCCAAGCGGGAGCAAGCTTGTGTGGCCGTTGCTGTTCCATTCTAAGCACTAGGTCACCTTCCTGAAATGCTCGACCTCTCACATTTCTGACATATAATCGACGAAGGTCTTGCTGATAGATAGTCAACCGGATCAAGGCCATCTCTCTCTCTTCCTCTAGAAGATCAACAGCGTCGTGTCGAGCTTGTTCTGCTTTAGTTTCTGAGAAAAGTTCCACTCGAGGTGCATTGTGAAGCAAGTCGCTCAGAAGCACAACCTTAGCCCCATACGCCAAGAAGAAGGGAGTCCGACCAGTCGACCGATTGGGAGTTGTTCTCAATCCCCAAAGTACTGATGGTAGCTCGTCGACCCAAGTGCCTGCTGGATAGTTGAGGTCACACATCAATCGAGGTTTCATCCCTTTGAGGATCAAACTGTTTGCTCTCTCCGCTTGCCCATTCGACTATGGGTGGGCGACTGAAGCATAGTCGACCCGAGTGCCTTGGGAAGCGCAAAAATCTCTGAACTCATCTGAATCAAAGTTTGACCCATTATCTGTGATGATGTTGTGTGGAACTCCATATCTGAACGTTAACTCTCTGATGAAGCTGACAGCAGTACTTGATTCGAGGTTTTTGATAGGTTTAGCTTCAATCCATTTGGTGAACTTGTCGACTGCTATGAGCAAATGGGTGAAGCCACTCCTGCCAGTCCTCAGAGGTCCAACCATATCCAATTCCCCAACAGCAAATGGCCAGACGAGTGGAATGGTCTTCAAGGCTGATGCAGGCTTGCGGGACATGTTGGAGTAGAACTGACAGCCCTCACACTTGTCGACTATTTCCTTTGCCATCTCATTAGCACATGGCCAGTAAAACCCTGCTCGATATGCTTTGGCCACGATGGTCCGAGAGGACGCATGGTGATCACAAGTCCCCGAGTGGATATCATTGAGGATCATTCGGCCTTCTTCTGGCTTGATGCATCTCTGAGCGACTCCAGTAACACTCTCTCGGTAAAGCTGTCCACCCATCACAGTAAAGGCTTTGGATCGACTGACAATCTGACGAGGCTCTTCTTCATCCTCGGGAAATTCTTTCCTAAGAATATATGCAATGTACGGCACTGTCCAATCAGGAATGACGACCAAAACTTCCATGATCAAGTCGACCACGGCTGGGATCTCAACTTCAGTCGGATCAGTGGAGCTCTTAGGCTGTTGGGGCTCTTCAGTGAAGGGATCCTCTGAACTGCTGGTGTGTGAATATGCTCCAAAAACACATTGCTGGGAATGGGCTCCCATTTGGAACCTATCTTTGCCAGGTCATCAGCTGCTTGGTTCTTCAGTCGGGGTATATGGTGAAGCTCTAACCCCTCAAACTTATTTTCCAACTTTCTCACTGCATTGCAATAACCAGTCATAGCTGGACTCCTAACATCCCATTCCTTCATCACTTGATTGACCACCAAATCTGAGTCGCCGTAAACCATTAGGCGTCGGACGCCGAGTGAAATGGCTGTACGCAACCCGTACAGAAGTGCCTTATATTCAGCTTCATTATTGGAGGAGTCAAAGTGAATCTGGAGAACATGACCGAGTTTATTGCCTCGCGGAGATTGTAGGACTACCCCAGCACCTGAGCCATTCAACATCTTGGACCCATCAAAGAACATAGTCCAATGTTCTGACTAAATTTGAGTAGGCAGCTGCTGTTCAATCCACTCGATGAGAAAATCTGCTATTGCTTGGGATTTGATTGCTTTCTTTGCCTCGAACTTGATATCCAACGGAAGGAGTTCAATCGCCCACTTATCCACTCGACCAGTTGCATCTCTGTTGTTCAAAATTTCTGCCAATGGAGCGTCACTGACGACTGTAATTGAATGATCTGAGAAGTAATGAGCAACCTTCTTTGTGGTTGCTACGTCTTGAGCTTGCGTTGGTTTTCCTCGAAGAGGAGAGGGTGATGCAGCAAGTGTAGCGTAAGTATTTCCCTCAGTGTTTGAGAACCAAGGTATCAATCCAGTGAGATCTAATAAAGATAGTATGATAAGATAAATATATTTTTGGTATTTTATAATATAGATGTAAAAAGTAAAGATGCAAATAAAAGTAGATTGAAAGCAAATATGATAAGAGATAGACCCGGGGGCCATAGGTTTCACTAGTGGCTTCTCTCAAGATAGCATAAGTATTACGGTGGGTGAACAAATTACTGTCGAGCAATTGATAGAAAAGCGCATATTTATGAGATTATCTAGGCATGATCATGTATATAGGCATCACGTCCATAACAAGTAGACCGACTCCTGCCTGCATCTACTACTATTACTCCACACATCGACCGCTATCCAGCATGCATCTAGAGTATTAAGTTGATAAGAATAGAGTAACTCATTAAGCAAGATGACATGATGTAGAGGGATAAACTCATGCAATATGATATAAACCCCATCTTGTTATCCTCGACGGCAACAATACAATACGTACCATGCAACCCTTTCTGTCACTGGGTAAGGACACCGCAAGATTGAACCCAAAGATAAGTGAGGGAGTCCCGGATTAGGGGGTGTCCGGATAGCCGGACTACCATCATCGGCTGGACTATCATCGGCCGGACTATCATCATCAACCGGACTCCAAGACAATGAAGATACAAGATTGAAGACTTTGCCCCATGTCCGGACGGGACTTTCCTTGGCGTGGAAGGCAAGCTTGGCGATACGGATATGTAGATCTCCTACCATTATAACCGACTCTATGTAACCCTAGCCCCCTCTGGTGTCTATATAAACCGGATGGCTCTAGTCCGTAGGACCAGAACAACAACCCTTACAATCATACCATAGGCTAGCTTCTAGGGTTTAGCCTCCTTGATCTCGTGGTAGATCCACTCTTGTAAACATCCACAATATCAATATCAATCAAGCAGGGCGTGGGTTTTACCTCCATCAAGAGGGCCCAACACAGGTAAAACATCGTGTCCCTTGTCTCCTATTACCATCCGCCTAGGCGCACGCCGGGACCCCTACCCGAGATCCCCAGTTTGACACCGACATTGGTGCCTTCATTGAGAGTTCCTCGTATCGTCACCGATAGGCTTGATGGCCTCTTCAATCGACAACGACGCCGTCTGGGTGAGACTTTTCTCCCGGACAGATCTTCAGATTCGGCGGCCGCTGCGGGCCAACTCACTTGGCCATCTGGAGCAGATCGAAAGCTACACCCCTGGCCGTCAGGTCAGGTTTGGAAGCCTAAACTTCACGGCCGATATCCGCGGGGACTTGATCTTCGATGGATCTGAGCCACAGCCGGCGTGCAGCGCTGTCACGATGGGCATGACCTAACTCGCCGCGGACAGCACCTTGGAGGTCGCTGCGAATCCGCTCCGACCCATAGTCCGGAGCCGATCGCTCGGATCGTGGAAGGATGGCTGGACACCGCCTCGGGAGCTGCAACTTCTACGGCGATGGAGCCGAACACTTACCTTGTCCCGCATAAAAGCTCATGACTCCGAGGTGCCGGACTCTCTGCCGGACTCCGAACCTCATGCGCCCCTGCCAGTCGAGTCCGATTGGGCGCCGATCATGGAATTCACCGTTAGGGACATCTTTCAGCACTCGCCTTTCGGCGATATCGTAAATTCACTGAAGCATCTCTCGCTATCCGGAGAGCCCTGGCCGAACTACGGCCAGGATGGTTGGGACGCGGACGACGAAGAAATTCAGAGCCCACCCACCACCCACTTCAGTAGCCACCGTCGACGAATTTAACCGGCGTGCTCGACTACGACTCAAGACATCGGCGGTATGGGCGGCGATGCGGAGACTACCAAGAACCAGTGCCTACAGGACACCTTTGAAGACCACCTCGTCCTCGACATATACATGGTGGACACCCCAAAGGGAAGCGATAACGAGGAACAACGGGGCGCGGCGGAGGATAATCCCGCCGATAAACAACCAAAACGGCGGCGTGAGCGCGCCCTAAGTCTCGCCTCGATCAAAGCAGCATTCCTAACGACCCAGCGATAGAGCAGGGCAAACCAGCGGATGACGAACAGGACGAGCCGGATAATCAACCCCTTCACGGAGCAATCAACAGTCCGGATACAACACCGGAGCATAAGAACATACACAAAAGACTCGTCGCCACTGCAAGAAGTTTGAAGAAGGAAAACGGAAGCTCAAAACAGCGAAGACACGCTTCGAGAATGAAGTGGAGCAAAGTATTCAAGACTGCGAGACAAATATGGCAATGGCCATCAAACAAAAACTACCGAAGCGCAAGTTGCTGCCAGAATTTGACGAGGAAGCCATAGAGCCTTCACAAAAAAATAAAGAGGCCGCTGGCGGATAGGCGGCCGATGATGAGGCCAAAAGCGGCAAGCGGGCCGCACACAAGCCGAGTTATAATCACAGGAAAGCGGACGGCCCAGCTAGGTCCATCTACGGGCCAAAAAGAGGGCCCCAGAAGTAACACAACACGACAAGTGTTGAAGACAGCGGCACACCCAAATCTGAGGCGCCGCACCCGCTATGTTTTACCGATGAGGTGCTGGATCATGAATTTCTAGCGGGGTTCAAACCCATAAACATAGAGGCATCTGACGACACAACAGACCCAGAGTCTGGATAGAAGATTACATACTACACATACACATGGCTAGAGGAGATGATCTCCACGCCATAAAATACCTACCCTCAAGCTCAAAGGGCCAGCTCGGCATTGGCTCAAAGCCTCCCGAGAAAACACTATTGGAAGTTGGGAAGAGCTTGAGGGCGCGTTTAGAAACAAATTTTCAAGGGACTTATGTCCGCCCTCCGGATCTGAGACGATCTGAGTCATATAACCCAACAGCCCGGAGAGTCGGTAGCGTAAATTCGGAACAGGTTCCTTACCAAAAAGAACCAAATAGTCATTGTCCGGACGCGAAGCCTTAGCAGCTTTTAAACACAACGTCAGACGAATGGCTCGCCGGACACCTCGGCCAAGAGAAGCCAAGAACAATGGCCGCGCTAACAAGCCTCATGACGCGCTTTTGCGCGAGAGAAGACAGTGGCTAGCAAGATGCAGCACCAGCGACCAGTACATCCGAGAACAGAGATGGAAGCGGAAAGTCACGGCGCGAAGATCAGCGCGGAATAAAGAAAAAAGCCCAAAGACACGGCGGTCAACGCCGGATTCAAAAGCTTCATGCGCCAAACAATAAAACACGGCCTCTTAAGGACAACAGAGCGAGCTATCAAATTTAAACAAAATTTTAGATCGGATATGTCAAATCCTGATACCTCAGGAAGGCACGCAAACCATACCAACGAAATTGTTGGGTTTTAAACAGTCCGCAGACTCAACGCCGGACACAAGGCCTCGATCATGGCGAGGCGATGTGAACCCCACCAGCAGAGCCCCGGAAGTCAAAAGACCTTCCCACAAGAAGTCAAAACAGTAAACTCGCTTCACGTGATAGTCCGGAAAACCAACACGACACTCGCTAAGACAAGTGTCGCACGGTCCACCCAAGTGGAACACCGAGATTGGATGTCAAAACCAATCACTTTCGACCATCTGGATTAGTCCAGAAGTATCCGGAACACAGGATAGACTGCCCTGATATTGGATCCCATAATAGGCGGACTGCATTTCACGCAGGTTTTGATGGACGGCGGCAGTGACTTAAACCTGCTATATCCGCAAGTTGGGATAGACCCTACTACAATTCGGCATAGCCGCACTTCCTTCAAAGGAGTGGCGCCAGGCCCTTACGCCAGGTGCACAGTTTCATTATTACTAGAAGTTGTGTTAGGGTCACCCGACAACTTCCGACGAGAAAAGCTAACCATTCATGTCGCCCCATTTAAAAGTAGCTATCAAGCATCACTGGGACGGGAAGCTTTCGTCCGCTTCAATGCAATACCACATTACGCGTCTCTTACGCTTAAAATGCCCGGTCCACGTGGCATCATTTCATTAAAAGGTCGTTTGAGACCCCGGACACGGCTGGACGAGTCCGGAATAAATAAGCTAGGGGCTACCTAGCCGCACACCCCTTCACATGGGTTTGTACATATAAGCCATAATGAGCTAGCATAGGCTCAGCCTTATTAATCTATATTTCAATTTTTTATGAACTTTCTCGCACGATTTCTTTTCCAACTAAGTTCCTCTCTTTTTCGAGATGAACAGCATGCACACCCATCGAGGATACGGCTGCGGAGACACAAAGCAGGCGTGCGGTAGGGACCGTTGCAAGGACTCTTTTCAGACTAAGACCCTCGTAAACCTTTCTTCTTGTCTCTTGTTGCTATAATCCCTTGGTTTATCATTATAACCAGAGTGGAGACTGGCGTTTTGGCATCGGCGCGCGCGAAAGAACCTGCCGATGCACGGACACAAGGGGCTTAGGGCTTTGTTTTGCCGCTATTGTAAAGACCGAACACCTTCGGAGTGTTCGGCGTCTCGAGTTAGGCCTTATATGCATCAGCTCGAATCATGTCTTTGGTCAAATGTTGGGTTTGCCGGCTCACGTGTTTTGCTGCCTTCGTTCCGTATCATCGGCTAACGCGGCACCGGAGAACTCTGCGATTGTGCCCCAGTTCGGCTGGCGAGCACCTCGATGAAAGCGAAAGCCAAAACTGTCATGATACAGCGAGACTGGTCAACCACTCGATCGACCATGGGAATGTTTAGGATTCCTCCGCTTAGACGAAGGGCCGTTTCGGCCAGCACATCTGGCGCCCAAATTCGAGAGCGCGGTGCCCCGAGGGCTATGTCGTAGCCCCACCTCGAACTCCATGGCTAAGTGAAAGTGATAAAGCATTATAGTCCGGTTGCCTCGTTTGCTGCACTACCACCTCCTTTACAGGACCGAGGCGTCGTATTAAGTGTGAAAGCGCTATTTTTACGAACACCCCGCACCTTGTGCGTGGGGGCTGAAGCCGACGATCGCCATCTTTCGGGTTATACACACGATACATGAGCGGCCGCATAGGAGATATTCTATTACTTGAGCGCACAAGTATAAAAGGCGCTTACATCATAAATATTGTTTTACATCATACAAGCGTTCATTCAAGCGTAACATTTTTTAGCATCGCGACTCTATTACACGAGCACCACGCAACACTTCGCCAAAATAGTGCTCGGCGGGTAACGGTTATCATCCGAACCGGGGTCGCAACAGCGGTGGCATCCATTTCTGTCCAATGTGTCTTCACACGGCGAGTGCCATCCGCGCACCCTCTATGCAGAGCCGATCGCTTCATCGCCTTGATATGCGGCACCGCCCCAAGAAATTGCTGCAATAAGCCAAAGTAACTCTTGGCTCGGGCCTATCCGGCGGATATGGGTCACTATATCCGTCATAGCAAGCCGGACAACCTATTTAGCTCAGCCCACTTTCGGCCAAGCGGTCGGTCGATGGAAGTGAGCGCTCGGACTATGGAATTGAGACCAAAACAGCTCTTCCGTCTTGTGATCCTTCGGCGAAAATGCACTGCGGCATCCGCCGCACTCGCTGCTAAGTCCATATAAGGGTCCTCTGGACCCCACAGTTAACCCAATTGAGCATACTTTGGATCCGTAAACCTTGGCGCAGCAAAAAGGCTTGCCGGCTACAATATCTCGGCTGGCGCAGCTCCTCCTTTATAGCCCGCATTGCGAGCTGGCATCCTTAACCTTCGATGGCCTTCCCAGGTCTTCTTGCCCGCTAAGCGCTCCTTCCCGAGCCTCATTGCGGTCGGTAGCATCTTTTAACTTCAAGGCCATTTCGGCCATCTCTTCCCTACTCGGCGAGTCGACCCTTCGGCCGCTAACTCCTCGGCCGCCCTCGAGGCCGCCGCATTACTCCTTCTGGCCTGCTCCTTGGCTTGAGCAAGTTCGGCCCAAAGGCTCTCCACAGCAGCGGCACTATCTGCATTTCACGAACATGTTGTAAGGAGCTGGCTTCGGCTCCCTTACCAAGTGACCGCACAGTAACAATTACCTTGCAACTCATCAAGTCGCCTGTTGACCAGCGTGATGTCCGCATCCACAACGGCGAGTTGCCGCTTTAGTTCAGCAACTCCGTCAGTCCGGCTGGCCCCCGGACAACCCGCCACCTGCATCGGCACGGCGGAAATTTAAACCTGCGATTTTGATCCTCGGCACGCTGTCGATTTCGACAACTTACTGAGTCTCAGGGGCTACTATCCATACAGGGCGCATTCTATATGCAAAACTGTTAAACAGTGTGTCATTTTTACGTACCTCAAACCCCGCCAGCAAACTCCTGACGGCATTGTGCAACCCACCTTCGGCGGACGAAATCCTTTCAATCACCATGCTCATCAATGCGTCGTGATCTTACGAGATAGACGCCTTCTCAAGCAGATCCTTCACCGTACACCAGTTGGCGCCGAACTATCGGCTTTGCCAAACCGGGGCTCCCTCGTGGCGACACTTCAGGCTCGTCCGCCCTATCCGACGTGCCCGGACGGGGCGTCTCGCTCTCCATCATCTCCGGACGAAGGTCCCCGAAGACGAGCTCATTTGCGAAGGGCGGAGATCCGAACTACAAGGTAAAACTTTAGTTATCCTCGGAAGCACAAATAGGGATGTCCCTTATACAAAACTCCTTTCTTTCTACTTACAGCTCGTTGGAGGCTGACTCTTTAAGGAGATTGTGCGGCGGGGCCTCCCGACGCAGGACCCTCTGGCGAATTTCTTCCCCGTTTAGGGGCTTTTGCCCCCGGGTCCTCGGAGGCTGTCCTCTTCTCCCCTTGGAGGGAGGGATTCTCGATCCCCCCTCTTTCAAGAGCCTCCTTAGGCGAGGCATTAGCTTTCCTGTTTTCCCCTTCGTCTTCCTCTGAAGGCGCAACCTCAACATCCGGACCAGCCACGGGATCCGGTAGCGGTCTCGGGGAGGGGCGGACACCATATCAATTTTGCTTCCGCTATCCACTCCTGTGTAGAAGGAAGTTGGTCATAAGGCGAATCATCGAAAGGCAAACAAATGGTGTGTCCGGACTCGGAACTACTTACTTGAGTATCCGGGCGATTGCAGCTTAGGCCAACATCCTCGGTCAATTCCGGACGCACCTCTTGCGATCCGAAGAATAATTTGTACATCTCCAGAGGTGTCATGCCCATGAAGTGTTGAAGAATCCGTGGGCCCTCCGGATTGAACTCCCATAGCCGGAGAGGCGGCGTTTGCGAGGCGGAGGCGCCTAATTAGCATAACCTGCATCACCCCCACCATATCGACCTCCCTCGTTTGGAGATCTCGAATCCGGCCCTGCGGTGAGGCACGTCCTTTGTGGCCCCTAGTTGAGCCTTGGTTGACCCACGACATCAACCATCGTGGAGGTCCCGGCGGAATAAGGCGGCGGCTTTTGTCTGCGGCCCGTCGGAGCGGTAATATAGAACCACTCTTGCTGCCACGGGCGAGCTCCTCTTGGAAGGAGCCAGCGGGCCCGCGGGCATCGGCCCTCCTACTTATGGCCGCCCGCCACACTCCGCTTGACACCCCGATCATCTTGGCGCCACATTGAAGGTCTTTAGCCACAGGCGAAGTGAGGGTGACGCGGAGGAAGGCTTCATGAGCGACAATAAATGCGGAAATATGGAGGATGGACTCGGAGCCAAATCGTGGAATTCCAACCCATAGTAAAACATGAGCCCTCTCACAAAAGGATCCATCGGAAGCCTAAACCACAGCGGAGGTGGGATACAAAAGCGACATACTCGTCGGGCTCGGGGTGGGGATGGCCTGCCCTTGGCAGCAACCTGTCTGAAATCTCATAAGCGGTACTTGGCCTCCGCAGCTTTAGCACGTCCTCCTCCGTGACGGAGGAGGGCATCCACCGCCCACAGGTCGGAACCGGACATCGTTGGAAGTCCGAAGCGCTCGAATCTGGAGCTCTAGGTGCCGGAACTTGGGCGGGGAGAGGATTCGATGAAGGATTGAAGAAAAGAAACGAGCCTTGGTCCCGTTATAAAGAGGAGAATACCAAGAGCCATCTCCGTGACCGTTTGGGACTCGCCTTGATAGAGGCGTGGCGGCGGCGCGGTTGGATTACCCACGTCCGTATTAATGAGAATCCCGGATTAAGGGGAACACGATCTCTGCTTCGACAAGACATGCCAAGGAAACCGCTTAGCTAAATCTTGCCGAGGTGGTAGAGTAAAAACGATTTAAATAATGGCTTGGTAGTGGCGTGGCGTCATGCCGCAGAAAACGTCGCCAGATTGAACTTGTGTATATATTATTCTCTCTCACGGTGGAATGTGGAATTTATTTTGCGAGCGGGCACTATCTGGTGTTCACAATCTTCTATCATTCGGAGGAGGAACCCGCCTTGCAATGCCAAGCAATATCTGCGCGGACTTATCGTCATTGAAGCCTGGTTCGAGGGCTCTTGAGGAGTCCCGGATTAGGGTGTGTCCGGATAGCGGACTACCATCATCGGCGGACTATCATCGGCGGACTATCATCATCAACCGGACTCCAAGACAATGAAGATACAAGATTGAAGACTTAGCCCGTGTCCGGATGGGACTTTCCTTGGCGTGGAAGGCAAGCTTGGCGTCTGGATATGTAGATCTCCTACCATTGTAACCGACTCTATGTAACCCTAGCCCTCTCCGTGTCTATATAAACCGGATGGCTCTAGTCCGTAGGACCGAACAACAACCCTTACAATCATACCATAGGCTAGCTTCTAGGGTTTAGCCTCCTTGATCTCGTGGTAGATCCACTCTTGTAAACATCCACAATATCAATATCAATCAAGCAGGACGTAGGGTTTTACCTCCATCAAGAGGGCCCGAACCTGGGTAAAACATCGTGTCCCTTGTCTCCTGTTACCATCCGCCTAGAAGCACAGTTCGGGACCCCCTACCCGAGATCCGCCGGTTTTGACACCGACAATAAGCACTTCTCCCATGGCAAGAAAAACCAATCTAGTAGGCCAAACTAAACTGATAATTCGAAGAGACTTGCAAAGATAACTTAATCATACATAAAAGAATTCAGAGAAGGTTCAAATATTATTCATAGATAAACTTGATCATAAACCCACAATTCATCGGATCTCGACAAACACACCGCAAAAAGAGTTTACATCGAATAGATCTCCACAAGAGAGGGGGAGAACATTCTATTGAGATCCAAAAAGAGAGAAGAAGCCATCTAGCTAATTACTATGGACCCGTAGGTCTGTGGTAAACTACTCACGACTCATCGGAGGGGCTATGGTGTTGATGTAGAAGCCCTCCGTGGTTGATTCCCCCTCCGGCAGAGTGCCGACAAAGGCTCCAAGATGGGATCTCGCGGATACAGAAGGTTACAGCGGTGGAAATTGTGTTTCATGGTGCCCCAGGATGTGTTCGGGGTACGTAGGTATATATAGGAGGAAGAAATGCGTCGGTGGCATGAGGGGCCACGAGACAGGGCGCCCTATGGGGGCGCCTCCTATCTCGTGGCTTCCTCGGAAGCTTCTTGACTTGCACTCCAAGTCCTCTCGGATCACGTTAGTTCCAAAATCACGCTCCCGAAGGTTTCATTCCGTTTGGACTCCGTTTGGTATTCCTTTTCTTGAAATCTGAAATAGGCAAAAAACAGCAATATGGGTTGGGCCTCCGGTTAGTAGGTTAGTCCCAAAATGATATAAATGTGTAAAATAAAGCCCATAAACATCCAAAGGGTAATATAATAGCATGGAACAATAAAAATTATAGATACGTTGGAGCGTATCAAGCATCCCTAAGCTTAATTCCTACTCATCCTCGAGTAGGTAAATGATAAAAGAGAATTTTGATGTGGAATGCTACCTAGCATAATTCATAATGTAATTTTCTTTATTGTGGCATGAATGTTAAGATCCAAATGAATACAGTATAAAAGTTCATATTGATAAAAGAAATAGTAATACTTCAAGCATACTAATCAAAGCAATCATGTCTTCTCAAAATAGCATGGCAAAAGAAAGTTCATCCCTACAAAGTCATATAGTTAGGCTATGCTTCATTTTCGTCACACAAAGATGTTCCCAACTTCTATACCCCTGATGACAAGCCAAGCAATTGTTTCATACTTAAATAATCTTAAACTTTTTCAACCTTCACGCAATACATGAGCGTGAGCCATGGATATAGCACTATGGGTGGAATAGAATATGATGATGGGGATTGTGTGGAGAAGACAAAAAAAGGAGAAAGTCTCACATTGACGAGGATAATCAACGGGCTATGGAGATGCCCATCAATTGATGTCAACATGAGGAGTAGTGATTGCCATGCAACGGATGCACTAGAGCTATGAATGAATACTCAACAAAAGAAAACTAGTGGGCGTGCATCCAACTTGCTTGCTCATGAAGACCTAGGGCATTTGAGGAAGCCCATCGTAGGAATATACAAGCCAAGTTCTATAATGAAAAATTCCCACTAGTATGAAAAAGACAACTTAAGAGACTCACTATATGAAAAACATGGTGCTACTTTGAAGCACAATATATGAGACTCACTACATGAAGAACAAGGTGCTACTTTGAAGCACAAGTGTGGAAAAAGAGATAGTAACATTGCCCTTTTATTTATTTTTCTTTTTGGGCCTTTTTTGCCTTTCTTTTTTTTTTTTGATTGGGCAATGCTCTAATAATGATGATCATCACACTTCTATTGATTACAACATAAGGATTACAACTCGAAACTAGAACAAGATATGACTCTATATGAATGCCTCCGTGATGTATGCAGGATGGTGCAATGAATCAAGAGTGACATGTATGAAAAATAATGCATGGTGGCTTTGCCACAAATACGATGTCAACTACATGATCATGCAATGGCAATATGACAAAAGTAAAGTATGTCATGATGATGATGATGAACGGAACGGTGGAAAGTTGCATGGTAATATATCTCGGAATGGCTATGGAAATGCCATAATAGGTAGGTATGGTGGCTGTTTTGAGGAAGATATAGGGAGGGTTATGTGTGATAGAGCGTATCGTATCACGGGGTTTGGATGCACCGGCAAAGTTTGCACCAACTCTCAAGGTGAGAAAGGGCAATGCACGGTACAGAAGAGGCTAGCAAAGGCGGAAAGGTAAAAGTGTGTATAATCCAGGGACTCAACATTAGTAAAAAAGAACTCATATACTTATTGCAAAAATTTAGAAGTCATCAAAAATCAAGTACCACGCGCATGCTCCTAGGGGGATATATTGGTAGGAAAAGACCATCGCTCGTCCCCGACCGCCACTCATAAGGATGCACAAGCCAGGTACACTTCATGTTTCAAATTTGTTACACAACTTTAACCATACGTGCATACTACGGGACTTGCTAGCTTCAACACAAGCATTCTTTAAATTCATAATCACCCAACTAGCATGACTTTAATATCTCTACCTCCATATCTCAAAACAATTATCAAGTATCAAGTTGATCATAGCATCCAATTCACTTCCTATGATAGTTTTTATTATACCCAACTTGGATGCCTACCATTCTAGGACCAATTTTATGACCATAGGAAATACCATGCTGTTCTAAAAGACTCTCAAAATAATATAAGTGAAGCATGAGAGACTAGCAATTTCTTCAAAATTAAGATACCACCGTGCTCTAAGAGATATAAGTGAAGCACTAGAGCAAAAACTATCAAGCTCAAAAGATATAAGTGAAGCACATAGAGTATTCTAGAAAATTCTAATCAAATAGGCTTCTCCCAAAAGGTGTGTACAGCAAGGATGATTGTGGTAAACTAAAAAGCAAAGACTAATATAATACACGACGCTCCAAGCAAAACACTTATCATGTGGTGAATAAAAATATAGCTCCAAGTAAAGTTACCAATGAACGAAGACGAAAGAGGGGATGCCTTCCGGGGGCATCCCCAAGCTTAGGCTTTTGGCTATTCTTGAATGTCTTTGGGTGCCTTGGGCATCCCCAAGCTTAGGCTCTTGCCACCCTTTATTCCATAGTCCATAAAAGCTTTACCCAAAACTTGAAAACTTCACAACACAGAACTCAACAGAATATCTTATAAGCTCCGTTAGTGAAAGTAAACAAAACCACCACATAAGCTACTGCAATGAACTCATTCTTTATTTAATTTGGTGTTAAACCTACTGTATTCCAACTTCTCTATGGATTATAAACTATTTTATTGGCCATAGATTCATCAAAATAAGCACTTCTCCCATGGCAAGAAAAACCAATCTAGTAGGCCAAACTAAACTGATAATTCGAAGAGACTTGCAAAGTTAACTTAATCATACATAAAAGAATTCAGAGAAGATTCAAATATTATTCATAGATAAACTTGATCATAAACCCACAATTCATGGGATCTCGACAAACACACCGCAAAAAGAGTTTACATCGAATAGATCTCCACAAGAGAGGGGGAGAACATTGTATTGAGATTGAAAAAGAGAGAAGAAGCCATCTAGCTAATAACTATGGACCCGTAGGTCTATGGTAAACTACTCACGACTCATCGGAGGGGCTATGGTGTTGATGTAGAAGCCCTCCGTGGTTGATTCCCCCTCCGTGAGTGCGTGAAGGCTCAAGATGGGATCTCGCGGATCTGAGAAGATTCTGGCGGTGGAAATTGTGTTTGGTGGTGCCCAGGATGTTTTTGGAATGCGTAGGTATATATAGGAGGAAGAAGTACGTCGGTGGACGCCCGAGGGGCCGACGAGATAGGGGGGCGCGCCCTCCTATCTTGTGGCTTCCTCGGAAGCTTCTTGACTTGCACTCCAAGTCCTCTGGATCACGTTCATTCCAAAAATCACGCTCCCGAAGGTTTCATTCCGTTTGGACTCCGTTTGATATTCCTTTTCTTCGAAATACTGAAATAGGCAAAAAACAACAATATGGGATGGGCCTCCGGTTAGTAGGTTAGTCCCAAAAATGATATAAATGTGTAAAATAAAGCCCATAAACATCCAAAAGGGGTAATATAATAGCATGGAACAATAAAAAATTATAGATACGCTGGAGACGTATCCGTGGTTAAGTAAATTCCATAGACAAGCTTCTGATAATGTGGATATCGCTGCTTGGATGGTGTTAAGAATTCAGAGATATAGTACACTGGGCGCTGAACCCTGTAGGCTTTACCTTCTTCTTCCTGCTCGACCATGAGTACTGTACTGATGACTTGTCCAGTGGCTGCAATATAAAGCAATAAAGGCTCTTTGCTGATTGGAGCAGCGAGCACCGGCTGGGTGGAAAGCAGGGTTTTGAGCTCTGCAAACGCTGCGTCAACTTCAGGAGTCCACTCGAACTTGTCAGATTTCTTCATCAGTCGGTAAAGAGGCAATACCTTTTCACTGAGACGAGAGATGAATTGACTCAAAGCGTCTAAACAACCAGTAAGCTTCGGAACGTCATGTATGCGCATAGGCGCTTCATTCAGAGTATTGCACCAACTTTCTCTGGGTTTGCATCGATCCCACGTTCGAAAACAAGGAAACCGAGTAAATTTCCACCTGGAACTCCGAATGTACACTTCGATGGATTAAGCTTGATATCATATCTTCTCAGATTGGCAAAGGTTTCAGCGAGGTCAGTCAGCAGGTCCGAACCTTTACGTGACTTAACAACGATGTCATGCATGTATGCTTCCACATTCCAACTGATTTGAGTGAGCAGGCACTTCTGAATCATGCGCATGAATGTGGCACCAGCATTCTTGAGACCAAAGGGCATAGTAACATAGCAAAAGCACCCGAATGGGGTGATAAGAGCTGTTTTTATTTCATCGGGTCCATACAGTCGGATATGATGGTACCCGGAATATGCATCCAGAAAGGATAATCGCTCACATCCCGCAGTCAAGTCGACTATCTGATCGATGCGGGGAAGAGGGAAGTGATCTTTCGGGCAGGCCCGATTGATATGCTTGAAGTCGATACACATACAAAGTGAATCATCTTTCTTGGGAACCATGACGACATTGGCAAGCCACTCGGAGTGGTAAATCTCTCGGATGAACTCAGCTGCCAGAAGCTGAGCCACTTCCTCGCCAATTGCTTTTCTTTTCTATACGGCAGACCGTCGGAGATGCTCTTTGACTGGTTTTACCTTTGGGTCTACTCGCAAACGGTGCTCAGCCAGTCCCCTGGGCACACCTGACATGTCAGAAGGTGTCCATGCGAAGATGTCCCAGTTCTCACGAAGGAACTGGATGAGCGCTTCTTCCTATTTGCTGTCGAGTGTTGTTGAGATATGAGTCGGAGCAGCATTGGGATCAGTCTGGTGAATGTGAACTGCTTTTGTTTCACCAGAGGACTTAAATGCAGAGTCTGAAGCAGGCTTCTTTGCCCTCAACAAATCACTCGGATCTGCCGTCTTCTTGTATTCTTCCATTTCTACTGCTGCCATTTGTTCATCGGCAATCTTCGAGCCCTTCTGGAGGCACTCTTCTGCTTGTTGACTATTACTAGTGACTGTGATCACGCCCCTAGGTCCAGGCATCTTCAGCTTGAGGTACACGTAACACGGTCAAGCCATGAAACGAGCATATGCAACTCCGCCCAGGATGGCGTGATAGGCACTGTGAAAATCCACAACTTCAAATGTCAACTTTTCCTTGCGGTAATTCTTTGAATCACCGAAAACCACGTCAAGAGTGATCTGGCCGAGTGAATCGGCTTTCTTCCCAGGGATGACTCCGTGGAATCGCATGTTGCTCTCGCTGAGTTTGGACATCGGAATGCCCATCCCTCAGAGAGTTTCAGCGTACAAAATATTCAAACCACTGCCTCCATCCATCAAGACCTTGGTCAGTCAGGTGCTCCCAATGACTGGGTCGACCACCAATGCTTGCCTGCCGGGGGTGGCAACACGCGGGGGGTGGTCGGACTGGTTGAATGTGATGGGAGTCTTGGACCTTCAAATATGTCGGTGTTGCCGGAGCTACCATGTTTACTTCTCTGTTGATGACCTTCAATCGACTTTTGCTTTCAACGCCAGCAAAAATCAACAAAATGGAATTTACGTTGGGAAAACATCATCTTCTTCTTCCTTGTCCTCATCCTTGTCAGACTCCGTCTCCTTCTCACTGGGTTGTTTCTCTCGGAACTGTTGGATTAGGAGCCGACATTGCCGAGTGGTATGTTTGGGGTAGATCAGATTACCCTCTTCATCCTTCTTGGTGTGAACATGACATGACAAATCCAACACATCATTTCCTGCTTGATCTTTTACCTTCTTGGGGATCCAGTGCCCTTTGGGCTTCCCCTTGAATTTTCCTTGAGCCACAACCAAAGCTTCACCAGGACCTGCTGGCTTGGCTTTGAGTTTCTGCTTCCAACCTCCTCCGGTGTCTTGGGCAACTGGTTTGCCCTTTCCACAGTGGAGTCGATCCTCTTCTTCTCCATTATCATACCGAGTGGCTATTTCCATCATCCGAGTCAGAGTCATATCTCCCGTCTGACCGAATTTCAGGTTAAGCTCCCGATACCGGATGCCCTCCTTGAAGGCGCAAACTGCTTGATGCTGAGATACATTTTCCATTGTGTGATGCAAAGTGGTCCACCTCTGAATGTAATCTCTCAAAGTCTCATTCGGCTTTTGTACACAATGTTGCAATTCTGCCAACCCTGCTGGTCGTTTGCAAGTACCCTCAAAAGTTCTGACAAACACTCGGGCTAGCTCTTCCCGGTGAATATCTTGCTGAGGGCCGATTCAGCCATGCTCTGGCCGAACCTTCTAACATCAGAGGAAGATGCTTCATAGCTACCTCATCATTTCCACCACCGATCTATACAACTACTCGGCAATCTTCCAGCCAAGTGTCAGGCTTCGACTCACCGGTAAACTTACTAACCCTAGTCGCCAACCTAAAGTTGGGAGGGATCTCAACAGCTCTGATGGCTCTACCAAAACACTCGGGACCTAAAACTGTACTCTGCTTCCACTCAGGCGATCTCTGTCTTGCCCTTATCTGTTTGCTCAGTTCCTATCGACCAGACCCTGCACCAGAATTGACCTTGCATCAAATCCTGGCTCTCTTGGGTCGATTGGCAACCTCTTCTCATCGCTGTACGGGCGCCTGTCATCATAATGCTGGGGCACGTATGATCCGCCCCTTGGAGGGGGCGTAGGCACTCGACGGTGGTCATCACGGCCGAGTCGATTATCATACTGCTCATGGTTCCGACTCAAATATTGCTCTTGATGATGCCCTCGTCCTTCACGCATCTGAGGTGATCTAGGGCTGTGAGCCGACTGGACTATATCAGCCACCACAGATCTGCTATGGATTCTGTTCCGTGACTGAGACACTGCTGTGTTCTGCTCTCCTGCTACCCGGAGCAAAGCCCGGATCTGCATCAAACCTCTTCCAGCCTCCGACTGGGACGGCTGAATAGACTCTGCTATACGGGCCGCAGCTGTAAGATTCTGAATCGGAGTGCGGTATACCTGAGGTTGAGGCGGGAACAGTTGTTGCTGCCGTCGACTGGACTCAGGAATCTGCCGCCGAGCACGCTCATCGAGTGCATGCTGAAGGTTCTCCAGGCGCGCCTCCTCCAAGGCTCGAGCCTCAGAGGTCTCTCCAACGATGGGCGTGTGAAGCGCCTCCATGTTGCGGCGGTGAAGTACCTCCCGCTACTGCGAAGACAGGGTTTCGGGGTGGTACTCTTCATCAACGCGCGACGGATCGCCGCCGTCATCGCTGCCACCATTGCGACGCATGCCAGGGGGCTGCGCGGTGTGTCGACCATCAGGACCTCTGCGCGCGGTCGCTCTTTGTCGCTTTTCGGACGAGGTCTCGGCGAGCGGTCGGCAGATTGAACATGCCGTAGAGAAATTCATCGGGCTCGATTGCCGTGACTTGAGGGGTGGCCGACTGGCGTGCCACCGCATGTTTCGCCCACTGCTGAAGCCGCGACGGACCGGATCGCTTGCGACGGTGAACAGCGGGAAGCGAAGACACCGCGGGAGCCGACCGATACTGGGTCGACGGCTGCCGCAGAAGGACGCCACGAACGCACGCGTGAAAGTGCGCCGCCCCGCGGATGGGGAGTGTATCAACGTCGAGAGGGGCCTCCTGGAGCCAGGCGGAGTCGTCGGCGACAAAGACGAGCGCGTTGAGACGGATCTCACGGCCCTCAGTCAATCCACCACCGGAAACCATGACGATGGGAATCGGAAAAACTGCAACCTCACCGGAAAGTTGCTAAGACACCTGCCCCATAGTGGGTGCCAACTGTCGTGGTTCTAAGACTGACAGTAGAATGGGGGGTAAGTATGAGGAGGCAAGATCCTAGCTACGGCGAAGTTGTGCACGCAAGATTTACGAGTTCAGGCCCTTCTCAGAGGAAGTAACAGCCCTACGTCTCGGTGTCCGGAGGCTGGTCGATTGGATTATGTGTGAAGTTACAAGAAGTGCGAACCCTTGTCCCAGAGGAGGGGGTGGCTTATATAGAGTGCGCCAGGACCTCAGCCATCCCCCATTAAATAGGGTTCAATGTACATAAAGAGGGGACGTTACTGGTAACGTCAACATTAAAGACATATAAATGATCATTAAGACTACAGAGTGAACACCTAACCTTTGTCATCTAGAGTGACCTTAGGTCTTCTATACTCCGAGTGGTTTCTGATATGGTTTAACGATTATATCCTGGCCGAATGGAATTGGGCTATCCAAGTGAACCCACAGTCGAGTGGGTTGTATCTTGTGGTGATTTCAGTCGGTAGAATCTGCTGCCCTTTGAATGTCCTTGACTGTAGGACAGTGTCTTTGGTTAGGGTGATTAGATTAGGTCTACTGCCCTACCCTAGGTACATATCATCGTCAGGCACCGCCTGGTAATGTTCCCCTCCATCCAAAAAAATATAATCAGATACGAGTGATGTTAATACTGTTGTATTTCTTATGGCAGGATCATCAGATCAACTGAGAGAAGAACTGGAGGCCGTGCAGGTGGGTAAACAACGGGCCAAAAAGCAGCTGGTCGCTGGTAAACGTGTGTTGACACGAACCAGGGATGATAACAACAAGTTGCAGGATTCCAACACCCTGCTAGGCGAAGAATTAAAAGACGTACGAGCCCAGCTAGCTGACGCTGTAAAGGAAAATAAGAGGCTACAAGGCGGTATATTCAGTATGCTTTTGAACTTATCTCCGTGTGATTCAGCAAAGAAGTGAGCTAACAGATTTATGTCTGCAGGTATGCTAACTAGCCGTCCTAAAGAGGAAATGTTCGGATCTCAAGGCGATCTACTGCAAGAGCTGTGCCAAGTGCACGAGTGAGCTCGGCAAGCAATACGAAGCGTTGCGAAGGCCTTATGGCCACTCGTCTCCCTCCAGGAAGTATGGAGGAGCTTGTGAAGCTATTCAAAGGAGCTCGACAGCGTTTTTGATTGTGGAAGATATCGGCCTACCGAGAAGGTGAGCGAGAGGCCTGGGCCATGGTGAAAACACAGTACACCAAGCTTGATCCGAATCACATGGCCCGGGTCGGACCTCGGCTGTCAGATGGACAAGAGATTCCAGTTAGTTTGGTATATGACCAAGTAAAGATAGCCGCCAAGTATTCCCAACAGGATTGTAAGCTAGACAGCCTATTAGACGGCATAGCGGAAGAAGTTTTTGAGTCCAAGTGACTATGTACTTCTATTGACAAATTTTTCCCTAGCCGGGTTGTAAAACGATTGTCATGGCAGACCTTTTCGTTTCGACCTCTGGACCCGAAGGTGCGGAGTGTTTCCGAATACCAGAGCGGTAATATAGACCGGGGTATGCATGGAAACCAGGCGTAGGGGTCATAGTTGCTTGAACAGACAAGTTGTATCCGGCTAGCTATGTTATATTATGTGTTGATTGTAAGAAACATCTTCCAAGGAGAATAGTTCCGTTAAGGGTTCCTTTCCCTGGGTGAACATGTGTTAGTATGCATGCCCGAACCGTGATTGAAAAATCGTGTATACGTAACATCTGGGGTTCACAGTTTAATTTAGGGTATAATGTCTTCAATCCGCCAACCGAATATTCCCTTAAGAACGCTAGCTTTCGGCTTCACCCAGTCTAAGGTACACGTCCGGATGACCCGGCTGTAACAATCGTAGAGGTGCTCCCTTTATGCCCTAGCCGAACAAACATGAATGTAGGGCATAAGCACAGGAGCCAGGCAACCCAGCTTGGCAAAAACTTAAGTCATAATGGTACATATAATTGCGAATAAAAGGTAAATATGAGGAAAGGACACATATGTGGTGAGCTTGATGCTCAGAAAATAATAATAAGCTTCTGCAAAAGAAGCCCCCAGGCATTGTGGGCGTATAATTTAATGATGTGTACGTCATTGGTGTGCGGTTTGGCCGCACAACAGCTATAGAGCTATAGAAAAAGTTGAAGAGAGATAAACTGGAAATAAAGGGAGAAGAAGACGAACAAAGATTATGGCTCTAGCCGTAGAATCTTTGGAGTCTGGCGGCATTCCATGGGTTTAGCTCTAAGCGATTATCCGATGCATCACGCAGGCGGTATGCTCCTCCAGTGAGAACTTCATCTATGATGAAGGGACCTTCCCACTTGGGCTTGAGCTTGTCCTTTTTCTTTTCTGGCGAGCGTAGAACGAGTTCACCAACATTGTAAGTCTTGCCCCGCACTTTTCTGCTTTGGTATCTGCGAACCTTTTGTTGATAGAATGCAGAACAAGCTTTTGCAACGTCGCCCTCCTCTTCTAGGGCATCTAGACTGTCCTGCCGATCAAGCTCGGCCTCTCTCTCTTCATACATGCGCACTCGAGGTGAGTCATGAATGATTTCGCAGGGCAAAACGGCCTCTACGCCATACACCATAAAGAATGGTGTGTATCCGGTAGTGCGATTGGGCGTGGTCCACAACCCCCAGAGTATGGAGTCGAGCTCCTCAACCCAGTGTTTCTCTGATTCTTTCAAAGACTGCACTAGTCTAGGTTTAATGCCGCTCATGATAAGATCATTAGCTCGTTCGACTTGACCATTTGTTTGTGAGTGATAGACGGAGGCGTAATCGAGCTTAATGCCCAGGTTAGCACACCAGGTTTTCACTTCATCGGCTGTAAAATTGGAGCCGTTATCGGTGATGATGCTATGTGGGACACCGTAATGGTGCATGACACCGGATATAAAGTCTATCACTGGTCCGGCCTCGGCCGTTTTAACTGGTTTGACCTCTATCCACTTGGTGAATTTATCTACCATGACCAGCAAATATTTTTTTCTTGTGGCTTCCTCCTTTAAGGGGTCCGACCGTATCAAGCCCCCAGACCGCAAAAGCCAAGTAACAGGGATTGTTTGTAGAGCGGTAGGCGGCATATGGCTTTGATTGGTGAAAAGCTGGCATCCGACACAATGTGGGACAAGGTCTTGTGCATCTACTCGAGCCGTCGGCCAAAAGAAACCTATACGGAAGGCTTTACTTACAAGGGCCTGAGCCGCGGCGTGGTGACCGCCGAGACCAGCATGGATTTCGGCAAGAAGCTGCCGTCCCTCTTCTTCGGAGATACATCTTTGAAGGACTCCGGTAGCGCTTTTCTTGTATAGCTCTCCGTCATGGACCTTGTAGGCTTTCGAGCGCCGGACAATGCAGCAAGCCTCATTCTTATCCTTAGGGAGCTCTCACCTATTAAGGTAGCTAAGAAGGGTTCGGTCCAAGGGGCAATTACTGCCATTATTAGATGGGCTGATGGTGTTATTTTGGTGGTTGAGCCCCTGATGATATCAGTATTGTGTTCGGAATCTGGGGGTATAATCGGATCCGGACTGGTGTTGCTGCTCCCCCCTGCCACACCACGGATGGCTTGAAGAGACTTTCTAGAAAGATGTTAGGTGGGACGGGGTCACGCTTGGCACCAATGCAAGAAAGGGCATCCGCCGCTTGATTACTTTCTCACCACATGATGAAACTCGAGTCCCCCGAACCGAGCTGATATTTTGAGTATGGTGTTACGATAGGCCGCCATCTTCGCATCTTTGGCGTCAAAGCCTCCATTTATTTGGGATATTGCAAGATTTGAATCCCCGCGCACCTCCAGGCGTTGTATGCCCATGGAGGCAGCCATCCGAAGACCATGCAGTAAGGCCTCGTATTCGGCTGCATTGTTGGAGTCTGTGTATAATATTTGGAGTACGTACTGGACTGTGTCTCCAGTGAGGGACGTTAAGACAACGCCCGCTCCTAAGCCGGCCAACATTTTAGAGCCATCAAAGTGCATGACCCAGTTGGAATATGTGCCATACTCTTTAGGGAGTTCGGCCTCTGTCCATTCGGCAACAAAGTGGGCCAATACTTAGGATTTAATGGCTCGGCGCGGTTTGTATGTTATGTCGAATGGAAGGAGCTCAATGGCCCATTTGGTAATCCGGCCCGTAGCGTCGCGGTTGTTATTTTGTCATTGAGTGGTACTTCAGAAGCCACAGTGATCGAGCATTCTTGGAAGTAGTGTCATAGCTTCTGGGATGCCATGAAGAGCGCATACGCTATCTTTTGGTAATGAGGGTACCGGGATTTGCATGGTGTGAGGACAGTGGATATGTAGTATACCGGTTTCTGAAGCGGGTATTTGTATTCATTCTCCTTTCGTTCAACTACGAGCACCGCGCTCACCACCTGGTGTGTTGCAGAGATGTATAATAACATCGGTTCGCCAATGTTTGGCACGGCCAGGATTGGGTTGCTTGCTAAAAGAGCCTTTATTTCTTCTAGTCCGGCCGTTGCCGCATCCGTCCACTCGAAGTGATCGGTGCGTCGGAGAAGGCGACAAAGTGGCAATGCTTTTTCTCCTAGTCTGGAGATAAAGCGTCTTAAAGCTGCCACACATCCGGCTAGTTTTTGGACCTGTTTAAGGTCCGTTGGTGTAGCCAATTGTGGCAAAGCTCGGATTTTGGCTGGATTTGCCTCAATTCCTCTATTGGAAACAATGAAGGCCAGCAGTTTTCCAGCGGGAACGCCGAAAACACATTTTTCCAGATTGAGCTTGATGTCATATGTATGGAGGTTTTCGAATGTGTGACAGAGGTCGTCTATTAATGACTTGATGTGCCTAGTCTTGATGACGACGTCATCCACATATGCTTCAACTGTCTTGCCGATTTATTTCTCCAGGCATGTTTGAATCATGTGTTGGTAGGTGGCGCCGGCGTTTTTAAGCCCAAAGGGCGTAGTGTTGAAGCAGAAAGGCCTGTATGGGGTAATGAATGTCGTTGCGGCTTGATCGGACTCCTTCATTTTGATTTGGTGTTATCCGGAGTATGCGTCGAGGAAACACAGTGAGTCGTGTCCTGCAGTAGCATCAATAATCTGATCGATGCGGGGAAGGGGGAAGGGATCCTTAGGGCAGGCCTTGTTGAGGTCTTTGAAATCGACGCACAGGCGCCATGATTTATCCTTCTTTGGTACCATCACTAGGTTTGCTAGCCAGTCCGGGTGTTTTATTTCTCTGATGAATCCGGCCTCGATTAACTTGGCTAGCTCCTCCCCCATAGCTTGTCGTTTGTGTTCAGAAAAGCGCCGCAGTGTTTGCTTGACCGACTTATATCCCTGCAGTATATTGACGCTGTGTTCGGCCAACCTGCGTGGGATTCCTGGCATATCAGAAGGGTGCCAGCGAATATATCGATTCTCGCGAGAGCGGCTCGTAGTCTGGCGTCAACCACTTGGGTCGATTGTGCCCGATGGAAGCTGTCTTCTTGGTGTCCGTCGGGTGGACTTGAAATTTGAATATTTCGTATGCTGGTTTGAAGGAGGTGGATTTGGGCCGTTTATCAAGGATTACGTCGTCCCTATCCACCGTTGAGCATAGTGCAGTTAACTCTTCGGCCGTGAGGGCCTCGGACAGTGCCTCGAGGGCCAGGGATCCGGTTTTGTTTTCGGCGCGGAGTGCTATGTTCGGATCACTGGCGAGAGTGATAATACCGTTGGGACCGGGCATCTTGAGCTTCATATACCCGTAATTAGGTATAGCTTGAAAGCGTGTGAATGCATCTCGCCCCAACAGGGCGTGATATCCACTGTTGAAAGGGGCCACTTGGAAGGTTATCTCTTCGGACCGATAGTTCTCCGGCGTCCCGAATACCACATCGAGTGTAATTTTTCCCACGCATCACGCCTCCCGGCTGGGAATGATCCCCTAGAAGGTCGTTTTACTTTGCTCGATGCGGCTCCTGTCTATTTCCATTTTGTTGAGTGTATCCTCGTAGATGAGGTTTAGTCCGCTGCCGCCGTCCATGAGCACTTCAGTGAGCCGAAAGCCGTCCAAAATTGGATTGAGGACCAAGGCGGCTGGTGCCCGGAATGACCGGAATTTTGGTTCGTCGCTAGCATTGAAGGTTATGGCCGTGTCGTTCCAGGGGTTTATTGTTGCGAGTTGGCAGACTTCGGCGAGGTCGCGGAGTGCCCTCTTGCACCGATTGTTTGAAGCGAAAATCTCGGTATCAATACTACGAGGTTGTGCGTCTTCGAAGCGTTAACTCGATGTGTTTTTGGTGAGGATATCCTCGCCGCTCTTGGCCACTTGCCGGAGTATCCATCATGCTCTAAGGCTATGGGTTGGTACGGTATCCAGTGTTGTGTGTATTTTGCATGGCCTATCGAGCCATCCCTCCAGAACGGTTCCTTGTCCCGTAGTGGGCTTAGTTTTCTTCAATATGGGGCCAGGTGCCCCACGAGGGTGCATCCTTTTTGCCCGCCATATGGGTTGAGTGGAAACTGGTGGTTCCCAGCGAGCTGTCTAGGTTTTCCAGCCGCTTTCCATTGCGCAGTACTTCTGTACTATGGTTGCCAAGTCAACGAAGTGTAGTACGCGACGGCGGTTGATGGCATTGAGGATTCCTTCCTCCGAGCAATTTTTGCAAAATACTAAAATCGCATCCTCGTCGCGGCAATCTTTAATCTTGTCTTTGACAAGGAGGAATCTGGCCCAAAAGTGATGGGTGTCTCCACGAGGCTAGCATAAATGCGTACATGAGGTCGCATATATCCGGAGGGCCGGAATTGCTTGGCGAATATTGCTTGTGGTGCGTGGGTGGCTTTAAATCTGAACCCTGACCCAATTTGGAGTCCGGAGTTTGAGAAACTTCCGAGCTTATTAGTTCGGGCTCCGGGATGTCAGATGATTTTTCGGGCCCCACGCCCAATTTCAGGTCCGGAGGACTGGGAGCGTCGTTCTGCAGACAGGTATCCGGCTCTTCGAGCTCGGAAATCCGAACATAGCTCGTATTCAACATAGAGTAAGAGTTGTTGTTTTGCTGCTCTACGACCGCTATCTGATGGGTGATCGGCGGAGATTTGATTTCTCTCTGATCGGGTTTAAGCCCAATCCGATCATAGTCTGTAGCGACCCCCGAGGCGGCGATGTGATCCAGGAGTTTGTTTAAAGACGACAACTCCGCCGGATCCATCCGTTCGGAGTATTCAGAGTTAATACGGAGGCGATTTGTGATGATCTGAGAAGTCATTATTGGCTTGACGGCCGCATGGGCGGTCATGGTAAAGCCGCCCAGCCAGAGGGTTTGGCCTGAGGCCAGGGCTCCTCCGGAGGTGATACTGTCCTTAATAACAAGGCGGGCCATCAATCCTGTCTTCGACGTCACAACGGAACTCTCAATGAAAGCACCAATGTCGGTGCCAAAACCGGCGGATCTCGGGTAGGGGGTCCCGAACTGTGCGTCTGAGGTTGATGGTAACAGGAGACGGGGGACACGATGTTTACCCAGGTTCGGACCCTCTTGATGGAGGTAATACCCTACTTCCTGCTTGATTGATCTTGATGAATATGAAGATTACAAGAGTTGATCTACCACGAGATCGTAATGGCTAAACCCTAGATGTCTAGCCTGTATGATTGTGATTTCCTCTATGGAGTAAACCCGCCGGTTTATATAGACACCGGAGGGGCCTAGGGTTGTACAAAGTTGGTTTACAGAGGAAGGAATCTTCATATTCGAACGCCAAGCTTGCCATCCACGCAAAGGAGAGTCCCATCCGGACATGGAAGGAAGTCTTCTGTCTTGTATCTTCACGGCCCATGAGTCCGGCCCACGTCACATAGCCCGGACGCTCGAGGAACTCTTAATCCAGGACTCCCTTAGCATCTTCATGCGTGTCCTGTGAGGATTGCATGAAGAGAGACTTCTTGCAATGCCTTCTAGGACGTTCCTGCCCAGGCAGATCATTCATATCCTCATCATATAGCCCGAGTCATCATATGGCAGACTCATCATATCTAAGTCACCGTCATAGGCGCCTGTATTGAGGAACCGAAGAGGGTCCTCCTCTATCTCATCATCCATTATTTGTTCTACGGGGGCGATTGCATCAGCCAGTATTGGACCCCCTTCATCACATCGTCCGCCGCTCTCACCCGACACTACAGGCGCTGGTAATTTCGTAGGCGAGGTGGTGGTGTCCATACCTGCTTGTTGATGTGTGGTTATTGGTGTGCTCTCGGCCGGCTCCAGACGAAGAAGATTCTTCGGCCATAGCAGTATCCAACTCTTGCAGTTTCCAATCCGTGGCGGGGTCTCGTCGTCCTCTCCCCGTAGCCGTACTAGAGGAGGCAAATTCTCGTGCCCCGATTTCACACTCGAAAAGGTAACCCTGAAGTGCCCACTGGGCATTGGCTGGCCGTGGAACGTGAGTTCCAAGGGCTTCATTATCACCCTTTCCCGTCCATCGTCGGCGTTGATCAAGTAAATACGGTTACGAGGGTTTGATCGACCTGCAAATACTGCGCTGCGGCGTAAAACATTCGAAAGGCAACGAAAATGGAATATTCTAGATATATGTTGGTGCGACATGTAATTACCATGAGGGCGTCTAGCTCAGCCAAAGACAAAGGCCCGCCTAGCGCGCCAGAGAATGAGGACGAGCTGCTATGAGTGGGTGCAGGTGCGCGTGTAGGTGCGGGAGAAGGCACGGTTGCATGAGCAGGTGATGGTGCGGTGGTGTTGTTCACCGAGTTGCTCCCGACGAAACTGGACATGGGGAAATCATCTACCGTCTTGTCTGGATTTTGCTTCATCCAGTTGATGATAGCCGGGATCAAGTTAGTAGAAAAATCATTTCTACAAGCATGTATAGCTGCATCGACTGCCTGCTGTAGCAACTCATTTTTCTCCTCGGCTGCTTTTTCCGCGTCCTCATCTACTTTTTTCCTCGAACGCAAGCTTCACCTTCTCTTTGATGTCCGCCTGACTAACCTTCTTTTTCTGCTTCTTGGCCTCCGGGCCCTCATTGTAAAAGACCTTCCACGTGGCGCCATGTCCGACGCCGTGCACATGTCCATATTGTGGACATTGGTCCAAAGGGAGTCCCTTAAGTTTGTTCAAGACCCGGTTGAGAGGGGTGTCCCACTTGGGCCTCATCGACGAAGACTGGCTTTTGGCTGCAAGCTGGTGTTGCTTATCCTGCGAAAGGAATGTGAACCATTTATGAATGTGTAGTAGACTTGATCAGAAGCTAAATGTAAGGTGGTAAAAGAATAATTATCAGTATTCTAATCAATTTCCTCGTGATCTGGTCCATGTAAAAAACCTTCCTTTCCATGTCCCACTTGTAGCGGGCCCTGATGAAGTCATGCTCCAAGGGGTTGGTGAACTTCGCGAAGGGGTATGGGAGACCCGTGGCTTCACGTTCCGCGTCCTCCTTATCCCATATGGGCCTTTTTCCAAGGTAGCCACGACTTCCGAGGCGATGCTTCCCCGTGTTCCTTTGCTGAAGGCTCTTGAATTTCGCAGCCTTAGCCTTGGCTGCCTCGGTAGCGCAAGTGTCCTTGAACTTTTGGAACTCCTCTTTCGTAAGTGTCGGATTTTCCTCCAGAATCTTGGACAGGGGTTCCTCAAACTCAATAGCTCATTTCACCCTACCTTTCCAGGAGGCCAAATCATTGTTGAACATGCCCATGGCGTGATTGTTAATCTTTTTCATCTTCGGATCATCCCACAGTTGTTCTATGCTATCATCCCAGTCGGGGAACCTGAATCTCTTGTGCAACTTGGTCAGGAGCAACAGCCTCAAATGTTCTTTACTCCTTAAGTCTTCGTTGTTGATGCTCGTGCATTCCCGTAGGATGCATCCTACTTGATTCCCATAGCACTTGCAAGGTTCTTCCGGCTCTAATGGATCAAACTTTCCAGGGGCCATATTTGTGATCACCAGTCGTCCGATGCCGAGTTTGTTAGGTTTTCGTATCCTCCGCTTCTTCTACTTCTTCTTTTTGGTAGCGGATTTAGCGCCGGTACCTTCCCCGCCGGTATCTTCCCCGCCGGTACCTTCCCGCGGGTCTCGGCGCCGCCATCTTTTGTCGGCGCCGTCGCTGTCGATGTCAGAGTCATTACCATCATTGAGGCCGCCCTGCAAACCTTGACTGTGCTTAGCAGACAAAAAGTCGAGGTACTGTTGTTCACCCTCATAATCCATCTCGTTTGCATCTTGGTCAGAAGGCCCAGTTTCTTCGTTGTTCGACATATTTCCTAGGATTAAGTCTCCTCGTTTAATTCTTAAACTATAATAAAATGATAAAGGACATAAAAAAGGTCTATGGTTTGCCGGAATGCCGTTTCCCAGCAAATCCCGGCACTCGATATGCCTACTTTCTAGCACAAGTCATGCCAAAATTCACAGGAAATTTCGGCATGACCTTTGCTAAAAATTGGACATATCGAGCGCCTGAAATTAACCGGAACGGAAATGAATCAACATTATGGGGAAACATAGGCCACTCGGATCATTTACCCTGCACATAATCATCATTTTCCAAATATGACATATACAAAACATCACATGTCCAAATATGACATGTCCAAATTCCAAATATGACATGTCCAAATCACATGTCCACATATCACATGTCCACTTAAAATTTGCATATAAAAGGAAGAAAAATATAAAACTTAAAGAAAAATGCAAGAAGTCATTTTTCTTCAATATTTGAAACTAAATTCAGCCTACCTAAATTTGAAACTAAATGTTTTTGCTTTAACTATGGTTCATACTAATTCTATTTTTTTAAATAGCAACAATTTCTTAAACTAAGAAATTTAAATAGAAACAACTGCTTAACTAGTTTGTCCTAGTTTTCATACTAATTCTAATTAACTAACTAGCACTATAAAATTTAAATAGAAACAATTGCTTAAACTGAAAAATGCAAGAAGCCTATATACTCAATTCTGTTTTTTCTTTTAACTACACCTAAAACACCTAACCCTAAATTTTTGTCCTAATTTGAAACCTATATAAACTTATGTCTGAATTTCAAAACCTATCTAAATTTATGTCCTAATTTGAAACCTAGGGTTCATACTAACTAGGGGTAATCCTAACTAGGGTTCATACTAACTAGGGATCAAATTACACCTAGGGATTCATAATATAGCCAGAAACCTACTAGTTTGATACCTAGCTAAATTCATAACTAAATTCATCACCGCAAAAAAAACTACCTATTGCCCTAACTAAATAGATAACCTAATTAACCTACTCCCTAACTAAATAGATAACCTAATTAACCTACTGCCTAACTAAAACCTAAGTAAATTAACCAAATAACCCTAGCTAGAACTCTAATGGCAGAGAGAGGAGGAGCGGTGGGGGCTTACAGAGGGTGCAGGCCGAGGAGGCAGGCCCGACGACGGCTGAGGTTGGGAGGGGAGGAAGCAGAGGAGGGAGGCGTGGCGCGTCGAGGTCGGGGCTGGGGCCGGGCGACGAAGACGGAGGTGTGTGGCGTCGTGGTCGGGGCCGGGGACGAGGGAGGAGGCGCGCGGCGTCGTGGTCGGGGCCGAGGGAGGAGGTGCGCGGCGTTGGGGTCGGCGCTCGGGCTCCGGTGAGGTTGAGGGAGGCATGCGACATCGGGGTCGGTGCTCGGGCTCCGGCGAGGGCGAGGGCAGGGGCGACGAGGGGGAGAAGAGAGTGGGGGAATTGGGGGAGGAAGGAGAGGAGGGAATCCCATGCGGGGGGTTATGTGAAAATAGCAATAGCGCTTTTCTTGAAAACACGATGTAGCTAACTTAGCTATAGCGCATTTTCAAGAAAAGCTCTACTGCTAGCTATAGCGTGTTTTCAAGAAAAGCGCTACTGCTATATGAAGTAGCTATAGCATTTTTCTGGAACAACGCTTCTGCTACATAACGTAGCTATAGCGCTTTTAGTCAACCAGCGCTCCTGCTATTATATTCATTTTTTATTTTCCTTTTATTTTCCAGTTTGTCAATTCTATTTTCTTTTCTTCTTTTTCTTTTCTTTTTCTTTTTTCTTCTTTTTTTCCTTTTCTTTTCTTCTTTTTCTTTTCTTTTCTTTTCCCTTTTTTCCCGAGAGCTGGAACGAAGGGAAGGTGATACATTGTATATAACTAAGGCGATATATATTGCATCATTTGACCCATAATGGTTAAGTGTGCTATAAAATATAGGAACATATATATTACATCATTTGACCCATAACAGTTAAGTGTGCATGCAAAATAGGAACATATATATTACATCATTTGACCAACAACGGTTCCTCAACGTCGACGTTTTCGTTTTTAAGTGAGCTTCTTTCCTTCTTGTTCGTTGACGAATAATTGAGCCCCTGATTGTGACTTTTCCTTTTTCCATGGAGAACGATCTTTCTTAGGTAATGTAGTATTGATTCTTCTTTTGACGTATCCTTCATCGTCATCGTCATCTTCCCTCATCGGGTTTCCGTACTGGTCGTAGTCTTCCTTGTTGGCGACTCCATCCATTCCAATGATGTTCCTTTTGTCTCTCCTCATGACAACACCGCTAGGATTGCACATGTCAGTTATGAAGAAGCATTGTGTCACGTGCTTAGCGTGTACCCATTGCTCATTTTTTGCGATGGCGTTCACTTTAGTGCTCTTAGCGTCGGGTATAGTCATGGTAGTGAAATAACGGTTTTCTCTTTCGACATTGTTAGCCCATCTGACACGGAACATCGTCGCGTTGTGCAGTCCAGAGTAGTCAAGCTCCTAGATCTCCTCGATCCTTCTGTAAAATCTGTCAGTTGCGCCATTTTCGCTGTTGGTCATGCATTGCATCGTCACCCCCGAGTTCTGATCATCACTATCCATATCTTTGGCCTCCGTGTAGAACGTGTATCCGTTGATATCGTATGCCTGATAGGTGACGAGGTTGGGCGTGGGGCCATGTCCTAAGGCGTATATGAGCAACCTGTCCTTAGAGCCCTCTTCTAGAGATTAGCAAGAATATGCTCTTTCAACCAATGCAGGAAAGTGGAGTTGTGCTCTCTAGTAACTTCGGCGTCCGTCCTGCATACCCCCCCCCCCCCCGTCATGATACTTCTTTGCGATAGTTTCTTTGTGCAGTGCCACGAATGGATCTACCTGGTCTAGGTGTTGTAGCACCACCAAGTTTGCTCTGTCAAAGTCGTTGCGTTGATCTGAGTAGGCCACATGCAGTTCCCTGCGACCGTTGGAGTGACCAGGCGGCCGGTCTTTGTCATATAGAAAATTCTCACAGAAAGAGATGCACTCTTGTGTTTGATAGCCCTGGACGATGCTTCCATCCAGACGGGACATGTTACGAACGAATCCTTTAATGATCCCATTCATCCTCTCAAACGGTGTCGGGGGTTGGGTACGACATATGCCAATGGATGGCTTATCATGGTGGGAGCGAGTAGAACGTCGCCGGTGCCCGTAAGCGGGATGAGGCGTAGACACGAACGCCGGCGTACTTTACCCAGGTTCGGGGCTCTCCTAGGAGATAACACCCCTAGTCCTGCTCTGCGGGGTCTCTGCATGATCACTAAGGCACAAGTGACTACAATGGTGCTCTTCGAGCTGTTTGGTAGAGGTAGGAGAAGGCAAGGCTAGCTCTTCTCCTCTCTAGGTATGTATCTAGTACTAAGGGATTGGGAACCCTTTGCATGGGTGCCCTGGGGGTTTATATAGGCCTACCCCCCAGGGGTACAATGGTAATCCAGCCGGGTGTAGGTCCCGGCTGTAATTGTCTCTAGGCGCCGGCTTCTCCGCCGGCTGCTGGGGCCCGCCACCTGGTGGGCCCCGTCGACTGGTCTGGTTCGAAGCCGACAGGCCGTACCCGCCAATCGCGGGCCTTGCCGGCTGCTGGTTACTGTAGCTACTATTCTAATGATGCAGGCTTGGTCGTGGGGGCGTGGCTACAGTCCCGCCGCCTGGTGGGAGATCACTATAGCCACCCCCCGTCTCATCTGGTTAATGACTTGCGAGCCCCGAGGAGAGAACGGGCCACCTGCTGGAAGCCGGCTTCTCTCGGGTCCGACTGGTCTATCTCCCTCCGTCTTGTATGCTGCCCCTGCCAGGTAGGGCTCGCCGCCTGCGGGCCATCCCGACAGGCCATCGTGGGGCAAAGCTCCGCCGGACTGGCGTGACGTCAAGGGAGGAGAACACAGCAGCGCCCGAGCGGCGACCTCCGCTTTGTCTGGAGACGGGCACTGCCCTCGCTCAGCCCTGATCGTGGGGGTGAGGGGCTACACTATAGCCATATTTGGTCTTGTCCCTTTAATGAGGGTGCAGACTTTGAGGGCGCCTGGGAGCCGACTGCCAGGAGCCGGCCTCTCTAGAGGCCGCCTGCCGGGAGTCGGCTTGTATTGGCGCCGCCTTCTGGAGCTTGGCCGCCTTCCGACAGCCGGCCACCTGACCAGCCGGCCAGAGGAAGGCGACACGCCATCTTGGTGTCTTGAGGGGTGCAGTCGGCCCGATGTTTTTAGAATATTCAGGGACTCAGGTTGGGCTACCAGTGGCCCATTACTCCGACAGTAGTCCCCGAAGCTGGTGAGGCGCCGCGGTCGAGGAGCCAAGGGGCCTCAACAGTTTCTTCTCCTGATGCCTGAGATAGTAGCATCATCCGTCTTCCGGCGAGCCGCCTGGAGGAAGCCGGCCTCTGCCAGTCGGACTTGTCTGAGAATTTCGAATGCCTCAACGGGAAACAAGTGGTGTACCAGCCAAGCTTTCCAGCCCACCGCTCGTCATGAGCACGCCACGTGGCGCCTGCTTGCCGGGCCAGCCTGCCAGCCCACATGCGTGATGGGACACGACAGCAGACTGGGCCCGCCACCACCGGGCCTCGGCACGCGGGCTGATCCGCTGCGGTCGAGGCAGGCGGTTGGGTTTCTTCGCAGAGTTACTGCTCGCAGTAACTCGCGTAGTAAATGGGGAGAAGCAGGGTCGTGGCCACGATCGTGGGCGCAGCCGATCCCACGTTCCCACACCCCGCCCCCTCGACTCCGTTGCCCCTGGGCTATAAGTAGGGGGAGGGGGGAGAGCGCCAGAGCACGCGCGTATTCTCCCGCTTCATGTTTGCCTTCTTCTTCTTCCTCCTGCTGCCGCACTCCCGCGTCGGTCCTTCGCTCCCCAGCCGCGCCATTTGCTCCCTCAAGCCGCCCATGGCGCACGAGCGGGGAGGAGACTGGGACAAGTCCAATGTCGACGATGATCACATCTCCTTCCTCCGCAACACGCGGTGCCTTCCTGGCCTGGAGTTGGTGAAGACGCGCCTGGCCCCGGTGAAGGAGATTTCGCCGGCGCCGAGGGAGGGCGAGTGGGTGGTGTTCCGCTCACATTTCATCCGCGGATTCGGCCTCCCGGTGAGCGAATTCTTTCGCTCATTCCTCGACTTTTACCACCTCCAGCCTCATCACATCACGCCCAACACCGTGATGCTCCTTGCCGCCTTTGTCACGATCTGTGAGGGCTACCTCGGCATCCCCCACCATCGAGTTGTGGGGGGCTTTCTTCTACACCAAACTGGTCATGCCCGCAAAGGAGGTGGCTGCACAGTGCGGTTCCTTCGTCGGGGTGCGCCGGCCTTCTCCGGCAAACGCTTTCCCCTCCATCAAGCTGCCACAGTCGGTCAAGATGTGGCAGTAGTATTACTTCTACGTGGAGAACACCGACCCGGCCGCCGACTTCCTAAACCTGCCGGCTTACGAAGCCGGCCCCCCGGTATGGCCTCGGGCCAACTGGGGCTACAAGCCGAAACCGGTGTCGGCGGACGGCGCCGCGGCAATCAGCCGGCTCCGGGTGCTGACCGACGCCGAGGGCCTCAAGGTGTCCGACCTGTTGGTCGCCTTCATCGCGCGCCGGGTGCTCCGGCTCCAATGCCGGCCTCACTTGATTAGTCGGTTGAGTGGGCGCCGCGACCCGTGCCGACTGTGCACCAAGGAGATGCCGGCCGCGGAGGTGGCGAACTTGGTGAACGAGTTCTCCAATCTCCTACTGGAGGTGCCTTGGGAGTTTGGCAAGGAGCCGTACTCCCGAGTTATCCGATCTCTTCTTTCTTCAACTCTACTTTGCCTGATCTCATCTTGTAGTTTGATCAGTCCATTTTCTTTCCCTTGAACAGGTCCTTGAGTCGGACGCAGCCGACACCGCAGTGGGGGCGGACAATCCCTACGCGCCGGACCGGGCTGTAAGCGACGTGGACGACCCCGACTTGGGGGCGACCACCCTGGAAGATGACGCCACCGACGGCTTCCATGGAGCAGATGGCTCTGAAGAGGGTGGCGGCGTCGGTTCCTGGCCAGACGACGACGATGAGGAGGACGTGCCGTGGCCGGCGCGAAGAGCCGGCAAAGCGGATGCAGGCCCCTCCGCCGAGCCGACTGCCCGAGGCGGCACGCGTAAGCGTAAGCAGGGTGCTACCCTGTTCGGCAGCCAGCCGAAAAAGCCCAAGAACCCGGCCGCCGCGACCAAGCGGCAGGAAGCCGCCGCGAAGGTGGCCAAGTTCCAGAAGCTCCGAAGGCGCCTCCCCTGGTGTCAGCGTACGAATCCCCTTTCACGCTTTTTCCTTGTCTTGCTGCTTCCATATGAGCTCTTAAGTTTACTCTTGAATTTTTTAGGGCTCCACTTTATCTCAAGAAATCGGCCGCCGGCTCCGTTGTTGGGTCGGCGCAGACTTCCTCCTCCTCCCGACGGATCGACCCGGCCACCGATCTCCGAGAGGCGAAGGAGCAGAACTTGCGGGAGGTGCGCGCGGAGCAGGAAGCCACCCGTCGGGGGAAAGAGGAGGCGGACAAGGCTGAAGCCGCTGCGCTGAAGAAGCTGAAGGAGGCCGAGGCGGACATTGCCGTGAAGAAGCGCCTCAAAGAAGCGTCGCGCCGCCAGGAGCCGCTGCTTGTTGCCCCCTTGAGCTCCGCGCCTCCACCGCCGAACTTCGTGGCGTCGACCGGAGGAGCCGGAGACGAGCAACCGACCACGGAGAGGGAGGGCGGCGACGTCACAATGCCGGACATGGTCGTGCCCCCGCCGTCGCCATCCAGGGAGTCGCGGGACAAGCAGCCGGCAGATCCATCGGTGCTGCCAGCCGGAAGCGAGGTGGTGAAGGGCTCGACTCTTGAGGCCCGCACGCCAACGCGTTGCCGGCTCACGAAGGCGGTCTCGGCGCCACGTCCGCAGGAAGCCAGCACAGCGAGCTCCTCGAACCTGGACGCCGAAGCGACCAGCGCCGCGCCAGCTGACTGGATACCGAACCGGGCCATCCTGGATGTTCAGACCAAACTCCAAGCCGAGGCCGATGCCCTCAAGAGGTGCAACAACGCGTTCCTGGAAACACGAGCAGCCGTTCAGGTGATCCTCCTACTTCTTTGATTTTTGATTTGTACTTCTCGTGAGGCGCAGCAACAGCCTCCACTGGTGTAGTCCCGAGTTCGGGTCGGTCACTTTGAGGCGGCCCGAACTTATCTATAAGTGATCGTCTCCAACGTATCTATGATTTTGATTGCTCCATGCTATATTATCTACTGTTTTGGACATTATTGGGCTTTATTTTCCACTTTTATATTATTTTTGGGACTAACCTATTAACCAGGAGGCCCAGCCCAGAATTGTTGTTTTTTGCCTATTTCAGAGTTTCGAAGAAATGGAATATCAAACGGAGTCCAAACGGAATGAAACCTTCGGGAACGTGATTTTCTCACCGAATATGATCCAGGAGACTTGGACCCTACGTCAAGAAAGATAGGAGGTGGGCACGAGGTAGGGGCGCGCCCTCCACCCTCGTGGGCCCCACCTTGCTCCACCGACGTACTTCTTCCTCTTTTGAGCTATATAGTTTTGCTCTAGTGCTTCACTTATATCTTTTAGAGCAAAGTGGTGGATTTGTTTTATAGAAACTATTGATCTCTCATGCTTCACTTAGATTATTTTGAGAGTCTTAAATAGCATGGTAATTTTCTTAAAAATCTTAAAATGCTTGGTATTCAAGATCTGTAAAACTTTCTTTTGAGTGCGTTGAATACTAAGAAAAGTTTGATGCTTGATAATTGTTTTGCGATATGAAGATGGTGATATTAGAGTCATGCTATTTGATTAGTTGTGAATTTGAGAAATACTTGTGTTAAATTTTGTGATTCCCGTGGCATGCGCGTATGGTGAACCGTTCTGTGATGAAGTCGGAGCATGATTTATTTATTGATTGTCTTCCTTATGAGTGGCGGTCGGGGACGAGCGATGGTCTTTTCCTACCAATCTATCCCCCTAGGAGCATGCGCATAATACTTTGCTTTGATAACTTGTAGATTTTTGCAATAAGTATATGAGTTCTTCATGACTAATGTTGAGTCCATGGATTATACGCACTTTTCTTCCTTCCACCATTGCTAGCCTCTCTAATACTGCGCACCTTTCGCCGGTATCATACACCCACCATATACCTTCCTCAAAACAGCCACCACACCTACCTATCATGGCATTTCCATAGCCATTCCGAGATATATTGCCATGCAACTTTCCACCGTTCCATTTATTATGACACGCTCCATCATTTTCATATTGCTAGCATGATCATGTAGTTGACATCGTATTTGTGGCAAAGACACCGTTCATAATTCTTTCATACATGTCACTCTAGATTCATTGCATATCCCGGTACACCGCCGGAGGCATTCATATAGAGTCATATTTTGTTCTAAGTATCGAGTTGTAATTGTTGAGTTGTAAGAAAATAAAAGTGTGATGATCATCATTTTTAGAGCATTGTCCCAAGTGAGGAAAAGGATGATGGAGACTATGATTCCCCCACAAGTCGGGATGAGACTCCGGACGAAAAAAAGAGGCCATAAAAAAGAGAGAAAAGGCCCAAATAAAAAATGAGAGAAAAAGAGAGAAGGGACAATGTTACTATCCTTTTACCACACTTGTGCTTCAAAGTAGCACCATGATCTTCATGATAGAGAGAGTCTCTCATTTTGTCACTTTCATATACTAGTGGGAATTTTTCATTATAGAACTTGGCTTGTATATTCCAATGATGGGCTTCCTCAAAATGCCCTAGTTCTTCGTGAGCAAGCGAGTTGGATGCACACCCACTTAGTTTCTTTTGTTGAGCTTTCACATACTTATAGCTCTAGTGCATCTGTTGCATGGCAATCCCTACTCACTCACATTGATATCTATTGATGGGCATCTCCATAGCCCGTTAATACGCCTAGTTGATGTGGGACTGTCTTCCCCTCTTTTTGTCTTCTCCACAACCACCATTCTATTCCACATATAGTGCTATATCCATAGCTCACGCTCATGTATTGCGTGAAGATTGAAAAAGTTTTGAGAATGTCAAAAGTATGAAACAATTGCTTGGCTTGTCATCGGGGTTGTGCATGATTGAAGTACTTTGTGTGGTGAAGATAGAGCATAGCCAGACTATATGATTTTGCTGGGATAACTTTCTTTGGCCATGTTATTTTGAGAAGACATGATTGCTTTGTTAGTATGCTTGAAGTATTATTATTTTTATGTCAATATGAACTTTTGTCTTGAATCTTTCGGATCTGAATATTCATACCACAATTAAGAAGAATTACATTGAAATTATGCCAAGTAGTACTCCGCATCAAAAATTCTATTTTTATCATTTACCTACTCGAGGACGAGCAGGAATTAAGCTTGGGGATGCCTGATACGTCTCCAACGTATCTATAATTTTTTATTGCTCCATGCTATATTATCTACTGTTTTGGACATTATTGGGATTTATTTTCCACTTTTATATTATTTTTGGGACTAACCTATTAACCGGAGGCCCAACCTAGAATTGCAGTTTTTTTGCCTATTTCAGAGTTTCGAAGAAGCGAAATATCAAACGGAGTCCAAACGGAATGAAACCTTCTGGAACGTGATTTTCTCACCGAATATGATCCAGGAGACTTGGACCCTACATCAAGAAATAAAGGAGGTGGGCACGAGGTAGGGGCACGCCTGTAACATCCCCAACATCACACTATAGTAATCCCTTATGATCAGTGCCAAGTCATCTTGTTTTACAAAGCTTAATCATGTTGGGGTAATATCTCAGCTCAAATCCCTTCTCTGAATTCTATTCTAATTCAAAGTGAAATTTGAAGTTGCAAAAACTTGCTGGAAAAATGTTCATTATTTAGCAAATATTCCAAAACAATTGATGTTAAGAAAAAGAACATCACTATGTTGCTAAAATGAGCAGTAGCAATTAATCCAGTGCAAATCTAGCATTTTAAAATGCTACTCCATTTATGAAAATTCCAAATGAACTCAAATAAATCCCAAGCTTATGGTGGCAGCGCACCACTGCCCTAGTATTTGTTTTCACCAGTGGCACATTTTTGCAAAAGATAATTACTGCAAAAGAAAATGCAAAAGGCTACTGTTAAATGAAAACAGAAAAGTTTTAAAAGAAAACGAAAAGAGGAAAGGAAGCCCGTGCCTCCCTGGGCCTTGGCCCATCCGGACCAGCTGGCCCAACCTAGACGCCCCACCTCCCTGGTCGCTCTCCCCTCCCCCTGTTCAACCGACCGAGGGCGCGCGTCCGCGCGTCGCCGCTGGACCACCTCGCCGTCGACGAGGGGATAAGGATCCCCTCGACGCCTCGGGCTCCCCATCCACTTGCTCTGCCACCCCACTCGCCCGCTCACTTCCCTCGTCCACTCCTGCTCTCTCTCCCCTCCAGATCCGCCTCGGCCGCGTCTCTCCGTCGCCGCTCACCGCACTCCACCGCGGCCACCGGCCGGACTTCGCCTCGCCGACGTGCCCCCAGGCTCTGCCTCGACGTCCTCATCCTCCCCGCCGAGCCACGCGGACCGGGACCGCCCCGCAGCACCGCCACGACCTCGCCTTCACCCTTGGCTCCGACGAGCGCCGCCGCCCTGAATCCGCACCACTGCTGCTCCTAATCACCCAACGGGCCACCGTGTGCCCCCCAAGGTGAGCTCCAGCCCCTCTCCCCTCTCTTCCCCGCGCGTTTCCGCCGCCGTAGCTCCTCCTCCCCGTTGAGCCCGAACGCGGCTCCGCTTGAACTCGTCGCCGGCGATGCTCCGGCGACCCAATGGCCTCGGCCCCGTGCCCAACTCGCTCGCCACTTCGCCTAGATCCCAACGCGCGCATGCACGCGACTCGCTGTGCCCCACAGCGTCCTGTTCGTCGCTCACTGGAAACCCACCACCACCTGACTCGCCGCCGGCGACGTTCCCGGCCGTCCCCGGCCACGCCACCACCTCCATTCGGCGCGGTGTGGACTGGCCGTTCGAACGGACCATACCACAGCCCCGGAGATGCCCTGTGGGCGAAACCCAAAGCTCACCCGCACCTCGCCGCCGTGTTGGGGCTCACCATAGCAACTCCGACGAGGCCAGTCGACGTGGCTGTCTTGGGGCCACCCCCCTGGGTCGCTGACCCGTGGGCCCGTGGGGCCCGACCGACCTGTTGACCCGGTCCACCATGCTGACTGGATCGGCCAATGAAACTGACAGATGGGGCCCACCGCCCCCTAATTAATGAAATTAACTAAGCTAATTTAGTTAACATAATTAGACACTGACATGTGGGCCTAGTAATTTAACTAACTATGTTTAGATTAGTTTTAACTCTGTTTAACCCACTGCCTATGACTGGTGGGACCCAGCCGTCAGGTTTGACCTAGTCATGGCGACTGTTGACTGCTGACGTCATCTCCATGTCATGCTGACGTCATATTCCTATTCTGTTAATTTTGTTAATTTAAATAATTTCAGAAAACCTTTAAAACTTTAGAAAATCATAGATAATAAACCGTAGCTCGGATGGAAAAACTTTATACATGAAAGTTGCTTAGAACGATGAGACGAATCCAAATATGCGGTCCGTTTACCTGTCAAAAGCCTCTAACTATCTGAACATGGAACATTCCCCCTCCGGTCATCTGTTTGACACAGGCCCGGAACTGGGAATACATTCCCGGTTGAATTCCCCCTTCACCTATATCATGTAGCCATACGTTAGGTCACACCCGGCACAACATATTGCCACGTTATGCTTTGTGATGCTATGTTTGCTTTATATTTACTGTTTCTTCCCCCTTTTCTCTCCGGTAGACCCCAAGACCGATGCCGATGCCCCTGTGATCGACTACGTCGACGACAATCCTCCTTGCCAGAGCAACCAGGCAAGCCCCCCCTTTGATCATCCCGATATCGCCCATTCCATTCTCTCATGCTTGCATTAGATTTTGCTACTGTTATTGATTGCTCCTATTCTGATGCATAGCCTATTTTTGTATCTGTTGTTGTACCTTACCTGCTTATCCTAAACTGCTTAGTATAGGTTGGTTAGAGATCCATCAGTGACCCCCACATTGTCCCGACTGCCCTGCTGGATTATCAGAAGACCCGATCAATGGGATCGAAGACCAGACCCCGACACCTCACGTCACATCACGCCCCTTCGTTGCTCGACTCTGCAGAGTTACCATCGAGTGCCGAGGGTGGAACCTCATACATCACACCTGATGAGATCTCTGTAGAGTAGTTATTAGGTCGTGGTCATCGAGGGTGATTTCCTCCTTAACCACTTCTGATATGACTTTGTCGTGCAACCCCTCAAGTGTGAACCTCGAGGGTGATTCCTCTTACGTTCACCTCGATGATTACATCTAGTGGAATTCATCGGGGGTGATTCCTCGGGTTTTCCCCTTGATGTTTGGACACACGGATACTTGGACTTTACCACTGTTACTTGGAAAGACGGGTCGACCCTGAGGGGTACCCGCGCGAGCTTAATTGCGAGTGATGTGGAGACGGGTTGACCTGGAGGGTGCCCGCGAGATAATTACGAGGCGTGGCCGGGCATTCCTAGCCCTTGCCGCAAGTCCTCGAGACGGGGCAACAGGGTCACATCTTTCGCTAGTCTCTGCTTGTTACCGCGCGTTCCTAATCCACTACGATTTGGATATTTGATCCGAGGGGCCTCTGGCCTGATAGCACTAACCATCACGTGGGCATAGTATGGGCGTTCTGCGTCGTATGCATCACCAAGCTTAATAGACGTCGGATCGAGCGGCGCTACCGGGTTGGACTGGTAAGCTCCTGCCTTTTTAGGGAGGTAGCTAGGTCTGCTCACCGGCTGCGTACGCAACGTGCAGGAGTTCCTGGGGAGATGGCCCATGACCCCTGGGGGCATAGGTTTAGTCCGGCGTGCTGGCCTCTCTATTAAGCCTAGGTCGGGTTGCGGCGTATTGTTTGGCCGAGGCCGGGCATGACCCAGGAAAGTGTGTCCGGCTGGAGTTAATCGAGCGTGGTGGGTAAGTTGGTGCACCCTTGCAGGGAAGAAAACATCTATCGATAGCCTGTCCTACGGTAACGGACACTTGGAGTTGTATCCCGATCGATACAACTAGAACTGGATACTTGAGATAAGACATGGATATGAGCAATGGATTGCGATGAGAATTGGATTATGATGATAACTGGATAGTATGGCTCTGGGATGCCTTTCTCGCAGGGAGTCGAGAAAGGATCTCTGGCCGAGGTTGATAACACTACTACTACTACTTTACTTTATGCTACTGTACTCCTTCCGGTTGCTGCAAGATGGTCGTTTCCAGAAGATGCTAGTCTTCAATAGGACTGGGCCTTCTCTCTATTCTGGCATTTCTGCATCCCAGTCCACATATACAGCCTTCCTTTGATAATGTTGCATATGTAGTGTAGATCCTTGCTTGCGAGTACTTTGGATGAGTACTCACGGTTGCTTTGCTCCCCTTTTCCCCCTTTCTTCTTCTTTCCGGTTGATGCAACCAGATGACGGAGCCCAGGAGCCAGATGCCACCGCCGATGCTTACTTCTATGTGGAGGCCGCCGATGACCAGGAGTAGTTAGGAGGCTCCAGGCAGGAGGCCTTGCCTTTTCGATCGATGTTGCTTTTGAGCTAGCCTTCTTAAGGCAAACTTGTCTAAATCATGTCTCAGACTCAGATATTGTTGCTTCCGCGACTCTTGTGTTTTCGAGCTTATGTATTCGAGCCCTCAAGGCCCCTGCTTGTAACATAAAGCTTGTATTATTTCATTTTGTGTCTAGAGTTGTGTTGTGATATCTTCCGTGAGTCCTTGATCTTGATCGTACACATTTGCGTGTATGATTAGTGTATGATTGAATCGAGGCGTCACAAGTTGTTATCGAGCCATTCGCTGTAGGTAGCCCCTTTCCAACTCCTTGGCGAAGTTGAGTCTAGTCACCAAAAACTTTTACTAACATTGGTTGTGTGTCTTACGGGCCCACGCCGCCATTGGGTGGTATTAGGATCTTTTATTCCTCGCTATACTCGGGATTCTGATCTCTCTTCTATTCGGGTTAAATGATTTTGCTAAAATCTAACTTTAGGTTCTCGAAAATACTTTCTCTGGAGAGCCCTTCATCTAGATGATCGCTTGTCGCACCAGAAGATTTCGAAGATACTCTCTGATGTTTCCCTGAAACCCTTGTGCCCTTCGCCGTTTCAACTCCATATCACCGATAAATCCCTATGGATAGCTGCACACACTTGTCGTCCATACCTTCTTTTACCATTTTTCTTGTTGTTACAAGATACCCTGAAATACTTTGGGATATTACGAGAATCCTTTGTTCCTGGTACCTTGCAGCTCTTTTCCGCCTGAATAACCCTACGAATAATTCCTCACAATTATCGGGATTCGTTCATTCGATTGATCATATGTCCCACAAAATTCTTGAATGCAATTCGATCTCCCAAAGATCCTCTGCAGCCAATAGCTTCTGAAAGTCTTGTCTACCTGCATTATGGTTAAATCCATATGTCCGGCAATATTCATTAACATCCTTTGTGATTGTCATTCTGTTCCTATGGATTCAGCGTGTTTGCGAATACTGCAATCATCTATTAATCCTTGAAATTATCTTTCCGCTCAAACATCCTTCCGATATGAGCTGGTTCTTGCCCAATCAAGACTTGATCGGGTGCACCTCTAAGTCTATTCAACTTACTCATCTTTTGATCAGAGCCTCTACTTCTGATCCTTCGTCTTGAAATCATAACTCCTTTGTACTAAAGCATCAAATTATTCAGACGTTTCTATAAGCCGATGCCTTTGCATCCCCTTTTTCGTCTGATTGATTACCGATACTCACATCAGCTCCGTTATGGACCGCCAAATCCTTTGTTGGGATAATATCCGACAATGTCCTTCATATTCAAAGAACCTCGTGGAGTTCTTTCCCAGATACATAATACCTTCGGTAATTGTATCCTCTCCTTTTGTCAACCATGCTCTGCTTCCGAGCTTGAGTTAATTACCTCTAAAGTTTTTGCAAATATTCCTAAGATGCCCCGAAGGGTTGAACTAATGCTTTCCCTAATTTGTGTGAACCCGGAATTTTTTATGGGTCATACTCTACTGGCGTTACGCCGGATAAAAATTTCTGCACTACAACTTTTTCAAAAGCGAGAAGTATATGAGAGGTTACGCATTGAAGAAGTGGGAGTCGACCTTGAACTTTGTGTTCATGCCCATATACACGATGTAGATCTTATCATGGAAGCTTCTCTTATAATCAAATGTTCCCTTGGTATAAGCTCATCTTGCATCTTTAAATTGATTCTTTGCAATCATGGTTCCGACCATATTTTTCTCCTTGATTCCATTTCCCGGACAAGTTAAAATACTTGTCTGCTGCAGATCATTTCATCTGTCCAACCTCTATTTTGATCTACCTTGAGTATTGCCCCCTGTTATCTCGAGGATATTGTGTCATTGCACTACCTCTTGTGAATTCTTATTGGAATGATACTCCATCACATCATTCCTTTCCTGATCGGTTATATCATTATCGAGCTAATTTTAACTGTGCTACCCGGTCCTTTTTCTCGGAGCAACTTCCGACGACGAGCTAAGCTTACGTCGATCTCCTTTATCTTGTCATTTCACCTCAAACAACAAGCTTGATTTCGAGCTTGTGTCGCATCCGTGGTTCCAATAACCTTTCGATTCATCATTCCTTTTGCTTGATGTCGTCGTTGTTCGATGGCCTCTTCATAGTACCTCGACAAAATCTGTCGTGATCCCCATCAATATACTGACCTGTTTCAGGATATCAACCGAATTCATGATGAGAAATGCCATCCTCGCCCCTCGATGATTGGGTTATCATCGACAACGCCCTTGACTTCCTGCCAACACGCACTGATCGTGTTTGGTTATACCTTACGTTCCGAGATAATCTTGGATTTGAATCTCTTATGATCTACATACCCATTCCTTAATTGAAACACCATATCAGTGCTATCTCAAAGCATGACTGTGGTATTCCGAATATCAACACGAACATTTGAATTGAAATGCTAAATGCTTCTTGTTCAATTATCCAAACACCGTGGTATGGGTAAACCTCATAAATTCCTTGCCCCTTTGTCTAAGTGGTTTCATACTTGGAGCCCTGTCATGTATATCATGCTCCGCCTTTCCTTGGGAAAGTTACACTCCTAAATCTTGTGTTTAAACACACTTTCCTTTCCATTGGTTTGTTTAACCTTTCTGGTGATCTATATATGTTATAAGCAGAAATTATCCCCTGCTTATGGAAACACCTCGAGGTACAAATCAGTCGGTACGACCCTGTTATTAATGTTGGTGACATTCCGGTAAACCCCGATGGACGAGAACTTTGCCTATTGGTCCGCCTTGTTTTAACGAGCAGGAAAATGGTTCTCTTCATCCCACGCCCTTGGTACCAAACTTTGTCGCCAACATAACTGACAGGCTATCCTCTGACCTGCCTTGCTATCATGACCGTTCAAGATGTTAGCGCCTTCCTGCTTTTAACCCACATGGTGGGCCCATAACCCACAGTTCCACAGGATCGAAACCTGACTCTCCTGTACACCCTTGTTCTAAGGCTATTTCTCACGCTTGGCTTCTTATGAAAATCATGAGCCGCCTTCCGAGAGGCGATCTATTCTGGTATCAGACGCGATACTTATTACCATTGCTCTGAACCCCTTTCACCCCCTTGTTTCAGGCAACAAACGATTGCCTACCCGGTTGAAGCTTCTTATTGCATCTCATTACCTTGTTCTTGACGACTTTCTTGAATTTCGTCCCTAGAGGTGCCTCTATGACATGTTTACTGAGATAGCCCCTAGGTACCTATCTTGTGCTCAGCTTCGTCCTTCCCGAGTCTCCCCCCCTTACTCCACCCCTTAAATCTTGGGACGAGATTTCTTGTAGTGGAGGAGATTTGTAACATCCCCAGCATCACACTACAGTAATCCCTTATGATCAGTGCCAAGTCATCTTGTTTTACAAAACTTAATCATGTTGGGGTAATATCTCAGCTCAAATCCCTTCTCTGAATTCTATTCTAATTCAAAGTGAAATTTGAAGTTGCAAAAACTTGCTGAAAAAATGTTCATTATTTAGCAAATATTCCAAAACAATTGATGTTAAGAAAAAGAACATCATTATGTTGCTAAAATGAGCAGAGCAATTAATCCAAAGGTAATTCTAGCATTTTAAAATGCTACTCCATTTATGAAAATTCCAAATGAACTCAAATAAATCCCAAGCTTATGGTGGCAGTGCACCATTGCCCCTAGTATTTGTTTTCACCAGTGGCACATTTTTGCAAAAGATAATTACTGCAAAAGAAAATGCAAAAGGCTACTGTTAAATGGAAACAGAAAAGTTTTAAAAGAAAACGAAAAGAGGAAAGGAAGCCCCTGCCTCCCTGGGCCTTGGCCCATCCGGACCAGCCGGCCCAACCTAGACGGCCCACCTCCCTGGTCGCTCTCCCCTCCACCTGTTCAACCGACCGAGGGCGCGAGTCCGCGCGTCGCCGCTGGACCACCTCGCCGTCGACGAGGGGATAAGGATCCCCTCGACGCCTCGGGCTCCCCATCCACTTGCTCTGCCACCCCACTCGCCCGCTCACTTCCCTCGTCCACTCCTGCTCTATCTCCCCTCCAGATCTGCCTCGGCCGCATCTCTCCGTCGCCGCTCACCGCACTCCACCGCGGCCGCCTCGCCGACGTGCCCCCAGGCTCTGCCTCGACGTCCTCATCCTCCCCACCGAGCCACGCGGACCGGGACGGCCCCGCAGCACCGCCACGACCTCGCCTTCGCCCTCGGCTCCGACGAGCGCCGCCGCCCTGAATCCGCACCACTGCTGCTCCTAGTCACCCAACGGGCCACCGTGTGCCCCCCAAGATGAGCTCCAGCCTCTCTCCCCTCTCTTCCCCACGCGTTTTCGCCGCCGTAGCTCCTCCTCCCCGTCGAGCCCGAACGCGGCTCCGCTTGAACTCGTCGCCGGCGATGCTCCGACGACCCAATGGCCTCGGCCCCGTGTGCAACTCGCTCGCCACTTCGCCTAGATCCCATCACGCGCATGCACGTGACTCGCTGTGCCCCGCAGCGTCCTATTCGTCGCTCACCGGAAACCCACCACCACCTGACTCGCCGCCGGCGACGTTCCCGGCCGTCCCCGGCCACGCCACCACCTCCATTCGGCGCGGTGTGGATTGGCCGTTCGAACGGACCATACCACAGCCCCGGAGATGCCCTGTGGGCGAAACCCGAAGCTCACCCGCACCTCGCCGCCGCGTTGGGGCTCGCCGGAGCAACTCCGACGAGGCCAGTCGACGTGGCTGTCTTGGGGCCACCCCCCCTGGGTCGCTGACCCGTGGGCCCGTGGGGCCGGACCGACCTGTTGACCCGGTCCACCATGCTGACTGGATCGGCCCATGAAACTGACAGATGGGGCCCACCGCCCCCTAATTAATGAAATTAACTAAGCTAATTTAGTTAATATAAATAGACATTGACATGTGGGCCTAGTAATTTAACTAACTATGTTTAGATTAGTTTTAACTCTGTTTAACCCACTGCCTATGACTGGTGGGACCCAGCCGGCAGGTTTGACCTGGTCATGGCGACTGTTGACTGCTGACATCATCTCCATGTCATGCTGACGTCATATTCCTATTATGTTAATTTTGTTAATTTAAATAATTTCAGAAAACCTTTAAAACTTTAGAAAATCATAGATAATAAACCGTAGCTCGGATGGAAAAACTTTATACATGAAAGTTGCTTAGAATGACGAGACGAATCCAAATATGCGGTCCGTTTACCTGTTAGAAGCCTCTAACTATCTGAACATGGAACATTCCCCCTCCGGTCATCTGTTTGACACAGGCCCGGAACCGGGAATACATTCCCGGTTGAATTCCCCCTTCACCTATATCATGTAGCCATACGTTAGGTCACACCCAACACAACATATTGCCACGTTATGCTTTGTGATGCTATGTTTGCTTTATATTTACTGTTTCTTCCCCCTCTTCTCTCTGGTAGACCCCAAGACCAATGCCGATGCCCCTGTGATCGACTACGTCGACGACAACCCTCCTTGCCAGAGCAACCAGGCAAGCCCCCCCTTTGATCATCCCGATATCGCCCATTCCATTCTCTCATGCTTGCATTAGATTTTGCTACTGTTATTGATTGCTCCTATTCTGATGCATAGCCTATTTTTGTATCTGTTGTTGTACCTTACCTGCTTATCCTAAACTGCTTAGTATAGGTTGGTTAGAGATCCATCATGAACCCCCCTTTGTCCCGATCGCCTGCTGGATTATCGAAGACCCGATCAACGGATCAAGACCGACCCGACACCTCCGTCACATCACGCCCCTTCGTTGCTCGACTCTGCAGAGTTACCATCGAGTGCCGAGGGTGGAACCTCATACATCACTCCTGATGAGATCTCTGTAGTGTAGTTATTCGGTCATGGTCATCGAGGGTGATTTCCTCCTTAACCACTTCCGATACGACTCTGTCGTGCAACCCCTCAAGTGTGAACCTCGAGGGTGATTCCTCTTACGTTCACCTTGATGATTACATCTAGTGGAATTCATCGGGGATGATTCCTCGGGTTTTCCCCTTGATGTTTGGACACACAGATACTTGGACTTTACCACTGTTACTTGGAAAGACGGGTCGACCCTGAGGGGTACCCGCGCGAGCTCAATTGCGAGTGATGTGGAGACGGGTTGACCTGGAGGGTGCCCGCGAGATAATTACGAGGCGTGGCGGGCATTCCTAGCCCTTGCCGCAAGTCCTCGAGACGGGCAACGGGTCACATCTTCGTGAGTCTCTGCTTGTTACCGCGCTCCTAATCCACTACGATTTGGATATTTGATCCGAGGGCCTCTGTCCCGATAGCACTAACCATCACGTGGACATAGTATGGGCGTTCTGCGTCGTATGCATCACCGAAGCTTAATAGACGTCGGCGACCGAAAGCGCGCCCGGGTTGGACTGGTAAGCTCCGCCTTTTTAGGGAGGTAGCTAGGTCTGCTCACCGGCGCGTTCAAGCGTGTAGGTGTTCCCGGGAGATGGCCCATGACCCTGGGGGCATAGGTTTAGTCCGCGTGCTGGCCTCTCTATTAAGCCTCGGTCGGTTTGCGGCGTATTGTTTGGCCGAGGCCGGCATGACCCAGAAAGTGTGTCCTACCGAGTTAATCGAGCGTGGTGGGTAAGTTGGTGCACCCTGCGGTGAAGAAAACATCTATCGATAGCCTGTCCTCGGTAACAGACACTTGGAGTTGTATCCCGATCGATACAACTAGAACTGGATACTTGAGATGAGACATGGATATGAGCAATGGATTGCGAAGAGAATTGGATTGTGATGATAACTGGATAGTATGGCTCTGGGATGCCTTTCTCGCAGGGAGTCGAAAAAGGATCTCTGGCCGAGGTTGATAACACTACTACTACTTTACTTTATGCTACTCTACTCCTTTCGGTTGCTGCAAGATGGTGGTTTCAGAAGATGCTAGTCTTCGATAGGACTAGGCCTTCTCTCTATTCTGGCATTTCTGCAGCCCAGTCCACATATACAGCCTTCCTTTGATAATGTTGCATATGTAGTGTAGATCCTTGCTTGCGAGTACTTTGGATGAGTACTCACGGTTGCTTTGCTCCCCTTTTCCCCTTTCTTCTTCTTTCCGGTTGATGCAACCAGATGACGGAGCCAGGGCGGATGCCACCGCCGATGCTTACTACTACGTGGAGGCCGCCGATGACCAGGAGTAGTTAGGAGGCTCCAGCAGGAGGCCTTGCCTTTTCGATCGATGTTGCTTTTGTGCTAGCCTTCTTAAGGCAAACTTGTCTAACTCATGTCTGTACTCAGATATTGTTGCTTCCGCTGACTCTTGTGTTTTCGAGCTTATGTATTCGAACCCTCGAGGCCCCTGGCTTATAACATAAAGCTTGTATTATTTTATTTTGTGTCTAGAGTTGTGTTGTGATATCTTCCCGTGAGTCCTTGATCTTGATCATACACATTTGCGTGTATGATTAGTGTATGATTGAATCTAGGGCGTCACAATGCCCTCCAACCTCGTGGGCCCCACCTTGCTCCATCGGCGTACTTCTTCCTCCTATATATACCTACGTACCCCCAAATGATCAGATACGGAGCAAAAAACCTAACTCCACCGCCGCAACCTTCTGTACCCACGAGATCCCATCTTGGGGCCTGTTCCGGAGCTCCGCCGGAGGGGGCATCCATCACGGAGGGCTTCAACATCATCACCATAGCCTCTCCGATGAAGTGTGAGTAGTTTACCTCAGACCTTCGGGTCCATAGTTAGTAGCTAGATGGCTTCTTCTCTCTTTTTGGATCTCAAGACAATGTTCCCCCCCTCTCTCATGTAGATGCATGCTGGATAGCGTCGATCAGTGGAGTAATAGTAGTAGATGCAGGCAGGAGTCGGTCTACTTGTCTCGGATGTGATGCCTATATACATGATCATACCTAGATACTCTCATAACTATGCTCAATTCTATCAATTGCTCAACAGTAATTCGTTCACCCACCGTAAAATACTTATGTTCTTGAGAGAAGCCTCTAGTGAAGTCTATGGCCCCCGGGTCTATCTTCATCATATTAATCTTCCATCACTTTATTATTGCCTGTGCTTTTTTACTTTGCTTTTATTTTACTTTGCATCTTTATCACAAAAATACCAAAAATATTATCTATCATCTCTATCAGATCTCACTCTCGTTAGTGGCCGTGAAGGGATTGACAACCCCTATTCGCGTTGGTTGCGAGGAGTTATTTGCTTTGTGTAGGTACGAGGGACTCGCGCGTAGCCTCCTACTGGATTGATACCTTGGTTCTCAAAAACTTAGGGAAATACTTACGCTACTTTGCTGCATCATCCTTTCCTCTTCAAGGAAATCCAACGCAGTGCTCAAGAGGTAGCAAGAAGAATTTCTGGCGCCGTTGCCGGGAAATCTGCGCAAAAGTCAACATACCAAGTACCCATCACAATCCCTTATCGCTCGCATTACATTATTTGCCATTTGCCTCTCGTTTTCCTCTCCCCCACTTCACCCTTGCCGTTTTATTCGCCCTCTCTTTTCCGTTTGGCTTTTTCTCGCTTGCTTTTTGTTTGCTCGTGTGTTGGATTGCTTGTTTGTCACGATGGCTCAAGATAATACCAAATTATGTGACTTTACCAATACCAACAATAATGATTTCCTTAGCACTCCGATTGCTCCTCTTACCAACACTGAATCTTGTGAAATCAATACTGCTTTGTTGAATCTTGTTATGAAAGATCAATTCACCGGCCTTCCTAGTGAAGATGTCGCTACTCATCTAAATAGCTTTGTGGATTTGTGTGATATGCAAAAGAAGAAAGATGTCGATAATGATATTGTTAAAATGAAGCTATTTCCTTTTTCGCTTAGAGATCGTGCTAAATCTTGGTTTTCGTCTTTGCCTAAAAATAGTATTGATTCTTGGAACAAGTGCAAAGATGCTTTTATCTCTAAGTATTTTCCTCCCGCTAAGATCATCTCTCTTAGAAACGATATTATGAATTTTAAACAACTTGATCATGAACATGTTTCACAAGCTTGGGAGAGAATGAAATTAATGATACGTAATTGCCCTACTCATGGTTTGAATTTGTGGATGATTATACAAAAAATTTATGCCGGATTGAATTTTGCTTCTAGAAATCTTTTAGATTCGGCCGCGGGAGGCACTTTTATGGAAATCACTTTAGGAGATGCTACTAAAATCCTAGATAATATTATGGTTAATTATTCTCAATGGCACACTGAAAGATCTACTAATAAAAAAGTGCATGCGATAGAAGAAATTAATGTTTTGAGTGGAAAGATGGATGGACTTATGAAATTATTTGCTACTAAGAGTGTTTCTTCTAATCCTAATGATATGTCTTTGTCTAGTTTGATTGAGAATAATAATGAATCTATGGATGTGAATTTTGTTGGTAGGAATAATTTTGGTAACAACGCGTATAGAGGGAACTTTAATCCTAGGCCTTATCCTAGTAATCCTTCTAATAATTATGGAAATTCCTACAACAACTCTTATGGAAATTTTAATAAGATGCCCTCTTAACTTGAGACTAGTGTTAAAGAGTTTATGAATTCAAAAAAGAATTTCAATGCTTTGCTTGAAGATAAATTACTTAAGGTTGATGAATTGGCTAGGAACGTTGATAGAATTTCTCTTGATGTTGATTCTTTAAAGCTTAGATCTATTCCTCCTAACCATGATATCAATGAGTCTCTCAAAGCCATGAGAATTTCCATTGATGAGTGCAAGGAAAGAACCGCTAGGATGCGTGCTATGAAAGATGCCTTTATTAAAGCGTGTTCTTCCAATTTCAATGAAAATAAAGATGGAGATTTAAAAGTTACTGATGTGTCCCCTATTAAATCTTTGTTTTGTAATATGAATCTTGATAATGATGGGACTTAATATGATCCACCTTTACCTAGAAGGTGTTCCAAAAATTCGGAGTTTTTAGATCTTGATGATGAAATTGATAGAAGTGGGATTGAAGAAAGCAAAACCCTAGATGTTGCTAAACCCACTATTTTGGATTTCAAGGAATTTAATTATGAAAGTTGCCCTTTAATTGATTGTATTTCCTTGTTGCAATCCGTGCTAAATTCTCCTCATACTTATAGTCAAAATAAAGCCTTTACTAAACATATCATTGATGCCTTGATGCAATCTTATGAAGAAAAAATTGAGTTGGAAGTTTCTATCCCTAGAAAAATTTATGATGAGTGGGAACCAACTATTAAAATTAAGATTAAGGATCATGAATTTTATGCTTTATGTGATTTGGGTGCTAGTGTTTCCACTATTCCCAAAACTTTGTGTGATTTGCTAGATTTCCGTGATTTTGATGATTGCTCTCTAAACTTGCACCTTGCGGATTCCACTATTAAGAAACCTATGGGAATAATTAATGATGTTCTTATTGTTGCAAATAGGAATTATGTGCCCGTAGATTTTATCTTCCTTGATATAGATTGCAATCCTTCATGTCCTATTATTCTTGGTAGACCTTTCCTTAGAACGATTGGTGCAATTATTGATATGAAGGAAGGGAATATTAGATTCCAATTTCCATTAAATAAAAGCATGGAACACTTCCCTAGGAAGAAAATAAAATTACCATATGAATCTATCATGAGAGCCACTTATGGATTGCCTACAAAAGATGGCAATACCTAGCTAGATCTATCCTTGCTTTTATGCCTAGCTAGGGGCGTTAAACGATAGCGCTTGTTGGGAGGCAACCCAATTTTATGTTTAGTTTTTTTTGTTTTGCTTCTGTTTATGAATAAATATTTGATCTAGCCTCTGGTTAGATGTGCTTTTATGTTTTATTTAGTGTTTGTGCCAAGTTAAACCTATAGGATCTTCTTGGATGATAGTTATTTGATCTTGCTGTAATTTCCAGAAACTTTCTGTTCATGAAAACAATTGTTAAAAATCACCAGAACGTGATAAAATAGTGATTCCAATTTATTCTGATCAATAAACAAATTGCCTAGGTCGTCCTATGTTTGCAGAATTTTTGGAGTTCCAGAAGTTTGCGTAAGTTACAGATTACTACAGACTGTTCTGTTTTTGACAGATTCTGTTTTTCGTGTGTTGTTTGCTTATTTTGATGAATCTATGGCTAGTAAAGTAGTTTATAAACCATATAGAAGTTGGAATACAGTAGGTTTAACACCAATATAAATAAAGAATGAGTTCATTACAGTACCTTGAAGTGGTCTTTAGTTTTCTTTCGCTAACGATGCTCACGAGATTTCTGTTGAGTTTTGTGTTGTGAAGTTTTCATGTTTTGGGTGAAATCTTTTGATGGATTACGGAACAAGGAGTGGCAAGAGCCTAATATTGGGGATGCCCATGGCACCCCCAAGATAATCTAAGGACACCAAAAAGTCAAAGCTTGGGGATGCCCCAGAAGGCATCCCCTCTTTCGTCTACTTCCATCGGTAACTTTACTTGGAGCTATATTTTTATTCACCACATGATATGTGTTTTGCTTGGAGCGTCTTGTATGATTTGAGTCTTTGATTTTTAGTTTACGACAATCATCCTTGCTGTACACAACTTTTGTGAGAGCCACAAATGATTTGGAATTTGATAGAATAGTCTATGTGCTTCACTTATATCTTTTGAGCTATATAGTTTTGCTCTAGTGCTTCACTTATATCTTTTAGAGCACAGTGGTGGATTTGTTTTATAGAAACTATTGATCTCTCATGCTTCACTTAGATTATTTTGAGAGTCTTAAATAGCATGGTAATTTGCTTAAAAATCTTAAAATGCTTGGTATTCAAGATCTGTAAAACTTTCTTTTGAGTGCGTTGAATACTAAGAAAAGTTTGATGCTTGATAATTGTTTTGAGATATGAAGATGGTGATATTAGAGTCATGATATTTGAGTAGTTGTGAATTTGATAAATACTTGTGTTAAAGTTTGTGATTCCCGTAGCATGCACGTATGGTGAACCGTTATGTGATGAAGTCGGAGCATGATTTATTTATTGATTGTCTTCCTTATGAGTGGCGGTCGGGGACGAGAGATGGTCTTTTCCTACCAATCTATCCCCCTAGGAGCATGCGCGTAATACTTTGCTTTGATAACTTGTAGATTTTTGCAATAAGTATATGAGTTCTTCATGACTAATGTTGAGTCCATGGATTATACGCACTTTTCTTCCTTCCACCATTGCTAGCCTCTCTAATACTGCGCACCTTTCGCCGGTATCATACACCCACCATATACCTTCCTCAAAACAGCCACCACACCTACCTATCATGGCATTTCCATAGCCATTCCGAGATATATTGCCATGCAACTTTCCACCGTTCCATTTATTATGACACGCTCCATCATTGTCATATTGCTAGCTTGATCATGTAGTTTACATCGTATTTGTGGCAAAGACACCGTTCATAGTTCTTTCATACATGTCACTCTAGATTCATTGCATATCCCGGTACACCGCCGGAGGCATTCATATAGAGTCATATTTTGTTCTAAGTATCGAATTGTAATTGTTGAGTTGTAAGAAAATAAAAGTGTGATGATCATCATTTTTAGAGCATTGTCCCAAGTGAGGAAAAGGATGATGGAGACTATGATTCCCCCACAAGTCGGGATGAGACTCCGACGAAAAAAAGAGGCCATAAAAAAGAGAGAAAAGGCCCAAATAAAAAAAAGAGAAAAAGAGATAAGGGACAATGTTACTATCCTTTTACCACACTTGTGCTTCAAAGTAGCACCATGATCTTCATGATAGAGAGAGTCTCTCATTTTGTCAGTTTCATATACTAGTGGGAATTTTTCATTATAGAACTTGGCTTGTATATTCCAATGATGGGCTTCCTCAAAATGCCCTAGGTCTTCGTGAGCAAGCGAGTTGGATGCACACCCACTTAGTTTCTTTTGTTGAGCTTTCACATACTTATAGCTCTAGTGCATCTGTTGCATGGCAATCCCTACTCACTCACATTGATATCTATTGATGGGCATCTCCATAGTGCTATATCCATAGCTCACGCTCATGTATTGCGTGAAGATTGAAAAAGTTTTGAGAATGTCAAAAGTATGAAACAATTTCTTGGCTTGTCATCGGGGTTGTGCATGATTTAAGTACTTTGTGTGGTGAAGATAGAGCATAGCCAGACTATATAATTTTGCAGGGATAACTTTCTTTGGCCATGTTATTTTGAGAAGACATGATTGCTTTGTTAGTATGCTTGAAGTATTATTATTTTTATGTCAATATGAACTTTTGTCTTGAATCTTTCGGATCTGAATATTCATACCACAATTTAGAAGAATTACATTGAAATTATGCCAAGTAGCATTCCGCATCAAAAATTCTATTTTTATCATTTACCTACTCGAGGACGAGCAGGAATTAAGCTTGGGGATGCCTGATACGTCTCCAACGTATCTATAATTTTTTATTGCTCCATGCTATATTATCTACTGTTTTGGACATTATTGGGCTTCATTTTCCACTTTTATATTATTTTTGGGACTAACCTATTAACCGGAGGCCCAACCCAGAATTGCTGTTTTTTGCCTATTTCAGAGTTTCGAAGAAGCGAAATATCAAATGGAGTCCAAACGGAATGAAACCTTCGGGAACGTGATTTTCTCACCGAATATGATCCAGGAGACTTGGACCCTACGTCAAGAAAGAATTGAGGTGGGCACGAGGTAGGGGCACGCCCTACACCCTCGTGGGCCCCACCTTGCTCCACCGGCGTACTTCTTCCTCCTATATATACCTACGTACCCCCAAACGATCAGATACGGAGCAAAAAACCTAATTCCACCACCGCAACCTTCTGTACCCACGAGATCCCATCTTGGGGCCTGTTCCGGAGCTCCGCCGGAGGGGGCATCCATCATGGAGGGCTTCTACATCATCACCATAGCCTCTCCGATGAAGTGTGAGTAGTTTACCTCAGACCTTCGGGTCCATAGTTAGTAGCTAGATGGCTTCTTCTCTCTTTTTGGATCTCAATACAATGTCCCCACCCCTCTCTCATGTAGATGCATGCTGGATAGCGTCGATCAGTGGAGTAATAGTAGTAGATGCAGGCAGGAGTCGGTCTACTTGTCTCGGACGTGATGCCTATATACATGATCATACCTAGATACTCTCATAACTATGCTCAATTCTATCAATTGCTCAACAGTAATTCGTTCACCCACCATAAAATACTTATGTTCTTGAGAGAAGCCTCTAGTGAAATCTGTGGCCCCCGGGTCTATCTTCATCATATTAATCTTCCATCACTTTATTATTGCCTGTGCTTTTTTACTTTGCTTTTATTTTACTTTGCATCTTTATCACAAAAATACCAAAAATATTATCTATCATCTCTATCAGATCTCACTCTCGTAAGTGACCATGAAGGGATTGACAACCCCTATTCGCGTTGGTTGCGAGGAGTTATTTGCTTTGTGTAGGTACGAGGGACTCGCGTGTAGCCTCCTACTGGATTTATACATTGGTTCTCAAAAACTAAGGGAAATACTTATGCTACTTTGTTGCATCATCCTTTCCTCTTCAAGGAAATCCAACGCAGTGCTCAAGAGGTAGCAAGAAGAATTTCTGGCGCCGTTGCCGGGAAATCTGCGCAAAAGTCAACATACCAAGTACCCATCACAATCCCTTATCTCTCGCATTACATTATTTGCCATTTGCCTCTCGTTTTCCTCTCCCCCACTTCACCCTTGTCGTTTTATTCGCCCTCTCTTTTCCGTTTGGCTTTCTCTCGCTTGCTTTTTGTTTGCTTGTGTGTTGGATTGCTTGTTTGTCACGATGGCTCAAGATAATACCAAATTATGTGACTTCACCAATACCAACAATAATTATTTCCTTAGCACTCCGATTGCTCCTCTTACCAACACTGAATCTTGTGAAATCAATACTGCTTTGTTGAATCTTGTTATGAAAGATCAATTCACCGGCCTTCCTAGTGAAGATGTCGCTACTCATCTAAATAGCTTTGTGGATTTGTGTGATATGCAAAATAAGAAAGATGTTGATACTTATATTGTTAAAATGAAGCCATTTCCTTTTTCACTTAGAGATCGTGCTAAATCTTGGTTTTCGTCTTTGCCTAAAAATAGTATTGATTCTTGGAACAAGTGCAAAGATGCTTTTATCTCTAAGTATTTTCCTCCCGCTAAGATCATCTCTCTTAGAAACGATATTATGAATTTTAAACAACTTGATCATGAACATGTTGCACAAGCTTGGGAGAGAATGAAATTAATGATACGTAATTGCCCTACTCATGGTTTGAATTTGTGGATGATTATACAAAACTTTTATGCCGGATTGAATTTTGCTTCTAGAAATCTTTTAGATCGGCCGCGGGAGGCACTTTTATGGAAATCACTTTAGGAGATGCTAATAAACTCCTAGATAATATTATGGTTAATTATTCTCAATGGCACACTGAAAGATCTACTAATAAAAAAGTGCATGCGATAGAAGAAATTAATGTTTTGAGTGGAAAGATGGATGGACTTATGAAATTATTTGCTACTAAGAGTGTTTCTTCTGATCCTAATGATATGGCTTTGTCTACTTTGATTGAGAATAATAATGAATCTATGGATGTGAATTTTGTTGGTAGGAATAATTTTGGTAACAACGCGTATAGAGGGAACTTTAATCCTAGGCCTTATCCTAGTAATCCTTCTAATAATTATGGAAATTCCTACAACAACTCTTATGGAAATTTTAATAAGATTCCCTCTGAACTTGAGACTAGTGTTAAAGAGTTTATGAATTCAAAAAAGAATTTCAATGCTTTGCTTGAAGATAAATTACTTAAGGTTGATGAATTGGCTAGGAACGTTGATAGAATTTCTCTTGATGTTGATTCTTTAAAGCTTAGATCTATTCCTCCTAACCATGATATCAATGAGTCTCTCAAAGCCATGAGAATTTCCATTGATGAGTGCAAGGAAAGAACCGCTAGGATGCGTGCTACGAAAGATGCCTTTGTTAAAGCGTGTTCTTCCAATTTCCATGAAAATAAAGATGAAGATTTAAAAGTTATTGATGTGTCCCCTATTAAATCTTTGTTTTGCAATATGAATCTTGATAATGATGGGACTGAATATGATCCACCTTTACCTACAAGGTGTTCCAAAAATTCGGAGTTTTTAGATCTTGATGAGGAAATTGATAAAAGTGGGATTGAAGAAAGCAAAACCCTAGATGTTGCTAAACCCACTATTTTGGATTTCAAGGAATTTAATTATTAAAGTTGCTATTTAATTGATTGTATTTCCTTGTTGCAATCCGTGCTAAATTCTCCTCATACTTATAGTCAAAATAAATCCTTTACTAAACATATCGTTGATGCCTTGATGCAATCTTATGAAGAAAAACTTGAGTTGGAAGTTTCTATCCCTAGAAAAAATTATGATGAGTGGGAACCAACTATTAAAATTAAGATTAAGGATCATGAATTTTATGCTTTATGTGATTTGGGTGCTAGTGTTTCCACTATTCCCAAAACTTTGTGCGATTTGCTAGATTTCCGTGATTTTGATGATTGCTCTCTAAACTTGCACCTTGCGGATTCCACTATTAAGAAACCTATGGGAAGAATTAATGATGTTCTTATTGTTGCAAATAGGAATTATGTGCCCGTAGATTTTATCGTCCTTGATATAGATTGCAATCCTTCATGTCCTATTATTCTTGGTAGACCTTTCCTTAGAACGATTGGTGCAATTATTGATATGAAGGAAGGGAATATTAGATTCCAATTTCCATTAAATAAAGGCATGGAATACTTCCCTAGGAAGAAAATAAAATTACCATATGAATCTATCATGAGAGCCACTTATGGATTGCCTACCAAAGATGGCAATACCTAGCTAGATCTATCCTTGCTTTTATGCCTAGCTAGGGGCGTTAAACGATAGCGCTTGTTGGGAGGCAACCCAATTTTATGCTTAGTTTTTTTGCTTTTGCTTCTGTTTAGGAATAAATATTTTATCTAGCCTCTGGTTAGATGTGCTTTTATGTTTTATTTAGTGTTTGTGCCAAGTTAAACCTATAGGATCTTCTTGGATGATAGTTATTTGATCTTGCTGTAATTTCCAGAAACTTTCTGTTCATGAAAACAATTGTTAAAAATAACCAGAACGTGATAAAATAGTGATTCCAATTTATGCTGATCAATAAACAAATTGCCTAGGTCGTCCTATTTTGGCAGAATTGTTGGAGTTCCAGAAGTTTGCGTTAGTTACAGATTACTACAGACTGTTCTGTTTTTGACAGATTCTGTTTTTCGTGTGTTGTTTGCTTATTTTGATGAATCTATGGCTAGTAAATTAGTTTATAAACCATATAGAAGTTGGAATACAGTAGGTTTAACACCAATATAAATAAAGAATGAGTTCATTACAGTACCTTGAAGTGGTCTTTTCTTTTCTTTCGCTAACGGTGCTCATGAGATTTCTGTTGAGTTTTGTGTTGTGAAGTTTTCATGTTTTGGGTGAAATCTTTTGATGGATTACGGAACAAGGAGTGGCAAGAGCCTAATTCTGGGGATGCCCATGTCACCCCCAAGATAATCTAAGGACACCAAAAATTCAAAGCTTGGGGATGCCCAAGAAGGCATCCCCTCTTTCGTCTACTTCCATCGGTAACTTTACTTGGAGCTATATTTTTATTCACCACATGATATGTGTTTTGCTTGGAGCGTCTTGTATGATTTGAGTCTTTGCTTTTTAGTTTACCACAATCATCCTTGCTGTACACACCTTTTGAGAGAGCCACACATGATTTGGAATTTGATAGAATAGTCTATGTGCTTCACTTATATCTTTTGAGCTATATAGTTTTGCTCTAGTGCTTCACTTATATCTTTTAGAGCACAGTGGTGGATTTGTTTTATAGAAACTATTGATCTCTCATGCTTCACTTAGATTATTTTGAGAGTCTTAAATAGCATGGTAATTTGCTTAAAAATCTTAAAATGCTTGGTATTTAAGATCTGTAAAACTTTCTTTTGAGTGCGTTGAATGCTAAGAAAAGTTTGATTCTTGATAATTGTTTTGAGATATGAATATGGTGATATTAGAGTCATGCTATTTGAGTAGTTGTGAATTTGATAAATACTTGTGTTAAAGTTTGTGATTCCCGTAGCATGCAGGTATGGTGAACCGTTATGTGATGAAGTCGGAGCATGATTTATTTATTGATTGTCTTCCTTATGAGTGGCGGTCGGGGACGAGCGATGGTCTTTTCCTACCAATCTATCCCCCTAGGAGCATGCGCGTAATACTTTGCTTTGATAACTTGTAGATTTTTGCAATAAGTATATGAGTTCTTCATGACTAATGTTGAGTCCATGGATTATACGCACTTTTCTTCCTTCCACCATTGCTAGCCTCTCTAATACCGCGCACCTTTTGCCGGTATCATACACCCACCATACCTTCCTCAAAACAGCCACCACACCTACCTATCATGGCATTTCGATAGCCATTCCGAGATATATTGCCATGCAACTTTCCACCGTTCCATTTATTATGACACGCTCCATCATTGTCATATTGCTAGCATGATCATGTAGTTGACATCGTATTTGTGGCAAAGACACCGTTCATAATTCTTTCATACATGTCACTCTCGATTCATTGCATATCCCGGTACACCGCCGGAGGCATTCATATAGAGTCATATTTTGTTCTAAGTATCAAGTTGTAATTGTGTAGTTGTAAGAAAATAAAAGTGTGATGATCATCATTTTTAGAGCATTGTCCCAAGTGAGGAAAAGGATGATGGAGACTATGATTCCCCCACAAGTCGGGATGAGACTCCGGACGAAAAAAAGAGACCATAAAAAAGAGAGAAAAGGCCCAAATAAAAAAAATGAGAGAAAAAGAGAGAAGGGACAATGTTACTATCCTTTTACCACACTTGTGCTTCAAAGTAGCACCATGATCTTCATGATAGAGAGAGTCTCTCATTTTGTCACTTTCATGGGAATGTTTCATTATAGAACTTGGCTTGTATATTCCAATGATGGGCTTCCTCAAAATGCCCTAGGTCTTCGTGAGCAAGCGAGTTGGATGCACACCCACTTACTTTCTTTTGTCGAGCTTTCACATACTTATAGCTCTGGTGCATCTGTTGCATGGCAATCCCTACTCACTCACATTGATATCTATTGATGGGCATCTCCATAGCCCGTTAATACGCGTAGTTGATGTGAGACTATCTTCCCCTCTTTTTGTCTTCTCCACAACCACCATTCTATTGCACATATAGTGCTATATCCATAGCTCACGCTCATGTATTGCGTGAAGATTGAAAAAGTTTTGAGAATGTCAAAAGTATGAAACAATTGCTTGGCTTGTCATCGGGGTTGTGCATGATTTAAGTACTTTGTGTGGTGAAGATAGAGCATAGCCAGACTATATGATTTTGCAGGGATAACTTTCTTGGCCATGTTATTTTGAGAAGACATGATTGCTTTGTTAGTATGCTTGAAGTATTATTATTTTTATGTCAATATGAACTTTTGTCTTGAATCTTTCGGATCTGAATATTCATACCACAATTCAGAAGAATTACATTGAAATTATGCCAGTAGCACTCGCATCAAAATTCTGTTTTATCATTTACCTACTCGAGGACGAGCAGGAATTAAGCTTGGGGATGCCTGATACGTCTCCAACGTATCTATAATTTTTGATTGCTCCATGCTATATTATCTACTGTTTTGGACATTATTGGGCTTTATTTTCCACTTTTATGTTATTTTTAGGACTGACCTATTAACCGGAGGCCCAGCCCAGAATTGCTGTTTTTTGCCTATTTCAGAGTTTCGAAGAAACGGAATATCAAACGGAGTCCAAACGGAATGAAACCTTCGGGAACGTGATTTTCTCACCGAATATGATCCAGGAGACTTGGACCCTACGTCAAGAAAGAAAGGAGGTGGGCACGAGGTAGGGGGCGCGCCCTCCACCCTCGTGGGCCCCACCTTGCTCCACCGACGTACTTCTTCCTCCTATATATACCTACGTACCGCCAAACGATCAGATACGGAGCAAAAAAACCTAATTCAACCGCCGCAACCTTCTGTACCCACGAGATCCCATCTTGGGGCCTGTTCCGGAGCTCCGTCGGAGGGGGCATCCATCACGGAGGGCTTCTACATCATCACCATAGCCTCTCCGATGAAGTGTGAGTAGTTTGCCTCAGACCTTCGGCTCCATAGTTAGCAGCTAGATGGCTTCTTCTCTCTTTTTGGATCTCAATACAATGTTCTCCCCCCCCTCTCGTGCAGATGCATGCTGGATAGCGGTCGATGAGTGGAGTAATAGTAGTAGATGCAGGCAGGAGTCGGTCTACTTGTCTCGGACGTGATGCCTATATACATGATCATACCTAGATACTGTCATAACTATGCTCAATTCTATCAATTGCTCAACAGTAATTCGTTCACCCACCGTCAAATACTTATGCTCTTGAGAGAGGCCACTAGTGAAATCTATGGCCCCCGGGTCTATCTTCATCATATTAATCTTCCATCACTTTATTATTTCCTTTGCTTTTATTTTACTTTGCATCTTTATCACAAAAATACCAAAAATATTATCTGTCATCTCTATCAGATCTCACTCTCGTAAGTGACCGTGAAGGGATTGACAACCCCTATTCGCGTTAGTTGCGAGGAGTTATTTGCTTTGTGTAGGTACGAGGGACTCGCGCGTAGCCTCCTACTGGTTTGATACCTTGGTTCTCAAAAACTGAGGGAAATACTTATGCTACTTTGCTGCATCATCCTTTCCTCTTCAAGGAAATCCAACGCAGTGCTCAAGAGGTAGCAGTAAGCTTCGAGCGCTGGCTTTATCTGAACTCTTTTTTTTGTAGACTTATCACAATATTCGTGTTGCCGTCTTCAACTCCAAGATCCAGGAGCTGGAAAAGCGGACCGCTGACTTGTCAGAAAGCCGGAGTAAGTTTCTTCCGTTTTTGCGGGGGCACGCTGGCGTACCCATGGGTTGTAGTCCCCGTGATTCAGGTCGACTGCTGAGTAGTCGGGTCAGATCTCCCCGGCGAATGTTTTTCTTTCTTGTTGTCTTGACGACTCCTCTCTCCTCATGGGGCGCACTGGCGCGCTTGGGTGGTTGTAGTCCCGAGATTCGGCCGATCGCGAGCAGTCGGGCCGGATCTCCCTGGCAACCATTCTTCTTCTTTGCTGGCGACTGATGCCTTTTCTTTCTTCTATCTTTCGCAGGGGCCAACACTACCTTGCAGCAGCAGCTGGGCGAAGCCAAAACCGCGTTGCGCGCCAATGAGGTGGAGTGCGGTAGGCTGACTGAAGAGCGTGACCGGATGGTCACGCAACTGGCGCAGCAGGCGGAGTTTCTCAAAAAGGCTCATAAGGAGGCAGAGGACAAGGAGGCCGGCCTCCTTGCTGAGTTTACGACTGAACGGTCCGCCTGGACAGACAGGGAGGCGATGCTGACTTCTGGCTTCCATGAGATAGAGGACATGGTTGACGGTGAGTTTTCCTCGTTTTCTTTCTTTGAGCTGCCGGTTGCTGGCCGGGCCCGTCTCCTCATCTCTTACTTTAGCTTTTTGCTTTCTGTTTTCGGCAGACTTCTTCCCTGGGCAATCTGTCGCCGCCAATCAGGCCATCGAGGCTGATCACGAGCGACGGAGGGCGGAAGGCTCGCTGATCGCGGCCAACGCCCCCCGAACCCTTGGCGAGCAGTTCATCAGCATCCAGGCCCGCCTCCAGCCGGCTCACCGAATTCTGCACCGTCTTCAACGTGTCGGGGCACAGGTCATCTCCGCTCTATGGCCAGGCGTGCCGGCTCCGCGCACTCCCAGTCGGACTGCCGACTGGCTAGAGGTGGCGGCCGGTCGCCTGGAGGCCTGGAAAGGCTCTTCGGCTCGGGCTGGTGCTCGTCGGGCCTTGGAGTTTGCCAAGGCGTGGTATCCTGAGCTGGATCTGGACCGGCTAGCCACATTTCGTCATGAGGCCCTAGGGGAGCTGTCGGCACTGGCGGTGGAGCGCGATCTTGTCGCCCGGGCGGCTGCGATCGCCGAATATGCTGACACCAGCATCTTTGTCCCGGAGCTAACAGAGGAGGGCGTCCCAGCACAGGCTGAGTGGTTCGGGCTGAACCCGGAAGATGCCGAAGACTCAGCCGAGGTGATTGACTCCAGCGACGAGGGAGAAGGCGAGGGGGAGGAGGAAGGCGAGGAGGAGTCGCCAGAGGTCGGAGCGGACGACCATCCACAGCTCGACCGTGCCTCCAGCAACGAGTCAGGCCTGATCAAGCCGGCTGCTGCTGAGGGCGATCAAGCGGGGACTGACCAGCCAGCCGCTCCACCAGCCGGCGCCGCCGACTCCAGCATTCTGCCAACCTTGTCTGCTGCTCCCTAGGCTATCAACTTTCTTTTACTTTTATCTGCTTATCAGTCTCGATAAACTTTGTTAGTTTCGCACAATTCCACCCGTGGGGTGTATTTCGAACCTCTGTTGAATGTCGGCCAAGGGCCTTTGGTATGTAAATATTCTTTTGCCGGGTTCTATCTTTTCTAGCTTGCTGCCCCTTGGCGTTTTTCCTTTGCCGCCTTCCCTTAGATGTCGTCTTGCCAACCCAACAGCCACTCTATGGACCGTGGCTTGGATCAAGTAATTTAGCCACTTTGGGAAGGCAAGTACTTGGCCGACTGGGGCTTGTAGCTAGTTTTTTTAAAAACAAAAAATAGAAGCCGGCCGGCCAGCTGCTCAGTAGCCGGTTGGCAAAGCGGGGAGCCGTCTTGAGCTATGCGTATGCTTTGAGTCCTTAGCCTTTTTCATGTGGGCACCCTTTCTTCTCTTGGCCCCTGCCTGCAGGTCAGTCGCTCTGCAAGCTGCGGCTTCTGGCAGGAGCTAGTTTAGATGCCATGCACTACTTGTCTGGTTGTAGGAAGCATTCTCATAGGACAAGGCGGCAAGCCTCCGGGCCGACTGGTCAGACCCGGTGCCAGGCAATAAATAATGGAATGCGCATTCATGAACATAAAACTTATCATATATAAAAGAGGGCAGTCCCCGAGCTTTCCTCGGGGGTCCCGGAGTCTTCGTAATTAATACAAAAGTTGGCGTGGTACATACTGTATCAACTATAAAACCTTCGAAGGAGGTTTGCATTCCATGGCCTCTCCGTCTCCTTGCCGGAGTCGTCTCTCTTGCATGCTCGAGGCTACTGAGCATCGATCAGGTAGTAAGAATCATTGCCCAACACCTTGCTGATGATGAAGGGGCCTTCCCAAGGTGCCGAGAGCTTGTGCTGGCCGGCTGTTCGCTGGATCAGCTGGAGCACAAGGTCTCCCTCTTGGAAGGATCTTGGCTTGACCTTCCGGTTGTAGTATCGACGCAAGCTCTGCTGGTAGATGGCGGATCTGCTTAGTGCCAGCAGCCGGCCCTCTTCCAGCGGATCGACGCCATCTTGTCGCGCTTCTTCTGCTTCCTCTTCGGTGTACATGGTGACTCGAGGGGAGTCAAATTCTATGTCCGTCAGGATGACGGCTTCGGCACCGTAGACGAGGAAGAAAGGCGTGAAGCCGGTTGACTTGTTCGAGTTGTGCGCGGAGCTCGGAGGGCGGCGGCAGCTCATCAAGCCAACAGCCGGCCGAACGCTCCAGTGGTTCGACCAGTCGGGGCTTGATGCCGGACAAAATGAGGCCGTTTGTTTGCTCCACTTGGCCGTTTGACTGTGGATGGGCAACGAACGCTAAGTCTAGTCGGATGCCCTGCGTCGCGCAAAAACGGGCCAAGGCGCCTTTGGCAAAGTTTGTGCCATTGTCGGTGATGATGCTGTGTGGTATGCCATACCGGATGGTGATGTCGGAGATGAAAGTCACAGCAGTCGGACCATTCAATTTCTTAATTGGCTTTGCTTCTATCCATTTGGTGAATTTGTCCACCGCGACAAGCAGATGAGTCATGCCGCCTCGCGCCGTCTTGAATGGTCCCACCATGTCTAGGCCCCAGACGGCAAAGGGCCAGGCAATGGGGATAGTCTTGAGTGCAGAAGCCGGATGATGTGGTTTGGAGCGGAACTTCTGGCACCCTTTGCATTTCTTGACCAAGTCTTTGGCGTCTTCTAGAGCAGTCGGCCAGAAGAAACCGTGGCGGAAAGCTTTGGCCACAAGTTCTCTTGAAGCCGCGTGGTGACCACACTCGCCTTGATGGATATCTTTGACGATTGCTTGGCCTTGCTCTGGCTCTACGCAGCGCTGGTAAACACCAGTGACACTGCGCCTCACAAGTTCTCTGTTGACTATGGTGTATGCTGCTGCCCGACGCTGTACTTGTCATGCCGAGATCTCATCAGTCGGCAGCTCTTTGTTCACCAAAAACTTCAGGATCGGCTGGGCCCATGAGGGTGCTGCTATCTCTTCAGCTATCAGGACTGCTACTTGCACAAGGGTGGCTGGGCCGGGAGGTGGTGGGTTGGAGTTGGCTGCCGCTTGCTGTGTCGTTGAAGTCCCCGGGCCGACTGCTGCAGTCCCAGTCGTCTCTCAAGTCCCGGGCAGGTGCGACTCGTCAGATCCCGAGCCACCTACCAGAGTCCCGGTGCCGGCTGCTGAAGTCCCCAAGTCGGATCCGACTGCTTTGGGGTCAGCAGGCACAAAAATGGAATCTGATTCTGGAGGCGGCTTGACAGACGGCTTGAGGAGGCACTGCAGGGCAACGCCGGCTGGTATTGCTTGCCGGGTGGAGCCGATCCATGCCAGAGCATCTGCCGCCTCGTTGTCCTTTCTTGGCACATGGAGGAACTCGCACCCTTCAAAGTATCCGCTGAGCTGCTGAACGAGGAAGCACTAGCTTGCCATGTTTGCGTCCTTGGCGTCCTAGTCGCCTAACGATTGCTGGACCACCAAGTCAGAGTCACCATAGCACAGGATCCGCGAATGCCGAGTTCCTTGGGAAGCCGGAGCCCGTGTATGAGTGCCTCATATTCTGCCACATTGTTGGAGGCGGCGAAGTGCATTTGCAGCACATATTTGAGCTTGTCGCCTTTGGGAGAGGTGAGGACGATGCCGGCTCCCAGACCGGTGCGCATCTTGGAGCCATCAAAGTGCATCCGCCAATGGGTGGAGTCCGGCGCTGGCGGCAAGTACTGGGTCTCGGCCCAGTCAACGAGGAAGTCGGCCAGTGCTTGGGACTTGATGGCGGTGCGGGGTTGGTAGTAGATGGTGTAGGGGGTTAGATCTATAGCCCATTTGGCCACTCGGCCAAAGGCGTCTCTGCTTCCAATGATCTCGGCGAGAGGTGCAGTGCAAACAACAGTGATGGGATGCTCTTGAAAGTATGGCTTCAACTTCTTGGCGGCAAAGTGCATGCCATAGTACATCTTCTGGTAGTGAGGGTAGTGTTGCTTGGAGGTGGACATCACTTCACTTAAGTAATAGACCGGCCTCTGGATTGGCAGTGCTTTGCCGTATTCCTTGCGCTCGACAACAATGACGGTGCTGACCACCCGACTGGTGGCGGCGATGTAGAGGAGCATGGGCTCCTTATCAGTTGGAGCCGCCAGGACAGGCGGAGTGGTCGACATCTTCTTGAGCTGGAGGAAAGCTTCATCCGCCTTGTCATTCCACTCGAAAAAAGTGGTCTTCTTCATGAGCTGGTACAGGGGAAGAGCCTTCTCGCCCAGCCGACTGACGAAGCAACTGATGGATGCCAAACAGCCGGTGAACTTCTGCACATCCAGCAATCGGGTGGGTACCTCCATCCTCTCGATGGCTTTGATCTTCACAGGGTTGCACTCGATGCCGCGTTCTGAGACCAGAAAGCCGAGGAGCTGGCCGGCTGGTACTCCAAAGAGACATTTCTCCGGGTTGAGCTTGATCTGAAGTCGGCGCAAGTTATCAAAGGTTTCCTTGAGGTCCTCCAGCAGAGTGCCACGCTTCTCCGTCTTCACCACAATATCGTCCACGTAAACATGGGCATTCCTCCCCAGTTGCTTGAGGAGGCATTTCTACATGCAACGCTGAAACGTGGCACCGACATTCCTCAGGCCGAACATCATGGTTAGGTAGCAGAAGGCTTCGAATGGCGTGATGAAGGCGGTCTTCAGTCTGTCTGCCGGGTTCAGCTTGATCTGATGGTACCCTGAGTACGCATCAAGAAAGCTCAGCAGCTCGCATCCGGCTGTGGAGTCTATCACTTGGTCAATTCTTGGCAAGGCAGAGGGATCCTTGGGGCAAGCTTTGTTGAGGCTGGTATAATCAATACACATGCGCCACTGCTTGTTCTTCTTCAACACTAGCACTGGGTTGGCCAGCCATTCTGGAAAGAAAACCTCCATAATGAAGACCGCTGCTAGAAGCCGGGCTATCTCTTCTCCCACAACTCTTATCTTTTCTTCTGACAGGCGGCGCAAGGGCTGCCTGACTGGCTTGGCGTCAGATCGGACGTGTAGGTTGTGCTTGGCGAATTCCGTCGGAACACCCGGCATGTCCCTGGGGGACCATGCAAAGATGTCCCGATTCTCATGGAGGAAATCGATGAGCTCGCCTTCCTATTTGTTGTCCAGGTTTGCACCTATGACAGCGTGCCTCTCCTGGTGTTCCGGGTCCAAGGGTATCTTCTTTGTCTCTTTGGCCGACTTGAACGACCCCTCGGCTTCCGACTCCTTGGGGTTGGGTGACATCTCCGGCTGCTTGCCTGCCATTGCCACAACTCGGTCAAGGAGCCGCTTCTCGGCTGCGATCACAAGGGACTCGGCCAGTCGACTGCTATCTGCCGCACAAGCGGAGGACTTCTTGTAATCTCCTGCAACGGTCAGGATTCCCTTGGAACTTGGCATCTTCATCTTGAGGTAAGCATAGTGGGGGACCGCCATGAACTTGGCCAGAGCAGGCCGGCCAAGTGAGGCATGGTATGGGCTCTCGAGGTCCACAACCTCAAACCAAACTGGCTCTCGGCGGAAGTGATCCTTGTCTCCAAAGAGGACATCTATCTGGATCTTGCCGATTGGTGAGCAGGAAAGGCCAAGAACTATACCATGGAATACGGTCCGGCTGGACTGAAGCTGCCTTTGTTTGATTCCTAACTTCTCCATGGTATCCTTGTACAGGATGTTGATGCTGCTGCCGCCATCTATCAAAACTCGGGAAAACCGAGCAGCTCGCCTATCAGTGGCAAAGGTGGCATCCAGAACCAGGGCGTAGAAGCCGGGATTGGGCATCACTTCCGGGTGGTCAGCTCTGCTCCACTTGATGGGCTTCTCGGACCAATGCATGAACTCGGGCGTCTCTGATGCCACTACATTTACTTCTTGCTGTCGTTGCCGTCTGCTGTGCTTATCGTCGGCCATGCTGGTGTACACGACGTAAGCTCCATGCTCTTCAGGGTACTCGTCTTGAATGGCTCCGACTGGTCGGGCCGCTGGCTGCTGGGGAGGAGGCGACGGCGGACCAGCCGGTGGGGGAGGCTGGAGTCTGTTGCCCTTGGCGATTCTAGTGAGCCAGTGACACTTTCGAGTGGTGTGATTCGACGGCTTCGCGCCGCTGTGAAATTTGCAGGGGGCATCGAGAGTCTGCTCGTACGAGAAGGCGGGCCACCAGTTGGGCTTGCCGCCCTTCTGGAGCTTGAGAGGAGGCTGCCCTTCCGGCTGCTGGCCTTCAACTGTTGCCTGCCGGCTGGTGGAAGCCGGCTGCGTGGCCTTGCGCTTGTGATCATTCTGCTGCTGACGCCGACTGGTTTCGCCAGCCGGAGTCCGAGGAGCTTGGGGGGCCGCCTTGCCAGAGGCATCAACTTGGATCTCTGCCTTCATGGAGGAGTCGGCCATGGCGTATTTATCTGCTATGATCAGTAGCTCATCGAGGGTCGCCGGCTCGTCGCAGAGGAGTCGGTGCTTGAGGAGGGTGCCCTCTCGGCACCCAGCGGTGAAGTACTCGATGGCCTGCACCTCATGCACGCCTTCGCAAGAGTTGCAGAGCTCAGCCCAGCGTGTGAGGTAGTCGCGAGTCGACTCATTGGGGCCTTGCACACACAAGGAGAGCTGGCGAGGTTTGGGCGGACGCTTGTATGTGCTGGTGAAGTTACGGATGAAGGCTTCGGTGAAGTCGACCCAGCTGTTGATGCTGCGGGGCTTCAAGCTGTTCAGCCATGTCCGGGCTGTGCCTTGGAGCATGAGCGGAACGTACTTCACAGCGACGCGCTTGTTGCCGTTTGCTATGCTGACGGCTGTGGAGTAGTCGACCAGCCAGTCCTCCGGCTTCATGGAGTCGGTGTATTTGGGTGTGTCTCTTGGGAGCGTGAACCCTTTGGGGAAAGGCTCATCTCGAATGTGGGGGCCGAAACACAGCGGACCCAACTCATCTTCCTCTTCTAGCGCCAGGGACCGATGGAGACAGTCGATCAGGTGGCGGGCATCGTTCTCTCCGACTCCCTCTCGGCGGCCAAGGCGGTCGCCGAGTATCGGGTGATCAACAGGCAGCGGGGAGACGCGCCTTTCCCTACGAGGGGGAGGAGGCGGACAGTCATCCCGTCGTTCCACTGCTCTTGGGCGGCTGTCTTGGTCGCGCTCTATGGTGATGGGAGTCCGACTGCGGCTGGCAGCCGGCTCCTTGTCTCTTCTTCCGCGGACGCCACCAGTCGGCGTCCAAGATGTCGCGCCTTGATCTCGGCGGGGAGGCAGATCATCATTTTGCCGGTGTGGCGCCTCAGTGCGGCAGCCGGCCTCGTGCTGCTCGGCAGCCGCGTCAAGGAGCCGCTGGACGCGCTCCGCCATCTGACGACGTTCTTCGCCCTCGAACTTGTCCAGCTCTTCTGCTGCCGCCTGGGCAGCCCGGATATTTTCCGCAGGCGTGGCATAGACGGGGCGATCTGCCCCGAACAGGTTGGCGATGGCCACGCCGCGCTGTTGGACCATGCCAAGGCGGCTGGGCCTAGCGGGAGCCGGCGTGCCGCCCACAGCGCGGTCCATCTCGCGCTGGTAGGCTTCCGATAGGCGTCTCATGCTGGCCAGCTTCTTGGCGCCCCCGACGAGCTGGACGCGGCGTGCTTCCAGCATCTCGGCGTCGGCGTCTTCTGGGATGGGCGCCGTCAAGTCTTGCAGTGTCGCGTGGAGCTGGTCATGAGCGCCTCCGCTGGAGTGCTCGCTGTGGCCGATGACAAGCACCTCCGTGACGACGCTTTCACCGCTCTCCGCGCGAGGAGGCGGCTCGTCGTAGACCACCACGTTGGTGGGGAACGCGTCAAGTGACACAGTGTCGGAGTCGACAAGCATTGGGTCGGTGGAGCCAACAGACTCCAAGTCCGCAGCAGGCTCGCTGGTGACGTGGAGCTGATCGAGGAGGCCGACGAGGCGGCCCTCATGGCCATCCGTGCCCGCATCAGACGCTGGCTCATCAGAGAGGCGAACCTCGCTAATAAGGTCGGTGAGGCAGCTCATCGCGCAGGCAACCTCTGCACCGTGCAGCGCGTCGGCGCAGACTCCGTCTGGCGTGCCGGGCTGGCTGCGTTCGCCGGGGAGGAAAAGGGTTCCTGTCCAGAACAGGTCTCCGGACGACAGTGCACCTCGCCCCATGGTGGGCGCCAAATGTCGGGGGTTGGGTGCGACATATGCCAATGGATGGCTTATCATGGTGGGAGCGAGTAGAACGTCGCCGGTGCCCGGAAGCGGGATGAGGCGTAGACACGAACGCCGGCGTACTTTACCCAGGTTCGGGGCTCTCCTAGGAGATAACACCCCTAGTCCTGCTCTGCGGGGTCTCCGCATGATCACTAAGGCACAAGTGACTACAATGGTGCTCTTCGAGCTGTTTGGTAGAGGTAGGAGAAGGCAAGGCTAGCTCTTCTCCTCTCTAGGTATGTATCTAGTTCTAAGGGATTGGGAACCCTTTGCATGGGTGCCCTGGGGGGTTTATATAGGCCTACCCCCCAGGGGTACAATGGTAATCCAGCCGGGTGTAGGTCCTGACTGTCAGTGTCTCTGGGCGCCGGTTTCTCCGCCGGCTGCTGGGGCCCGCCTCCTGGTGGGCCCCGCTGACTGGTCTAGTTCGAAGCCGACAGGCCGTACCAGCCGATCGCGGGCCTTGCCGGCTGCTGGTTACTGTAGCCGCTATGCTAATGACGCAGGCTTGGTCGTGGGAGCGTGGCTACAGTCCCGCCGCGTGGTGGGAGATCACTGTAGCCACCCCCCGTCTCATCTGGTTAATGACTTGCGAGCCCCGAGGAGAGAACGGGCCGCCTGCTAGAAGCCGGCTTCTCTCGGGTCCGACTGGTCTATCTCCCTCCGTCTTGTATGCTGCCCGCTGCCAGGTAGGGCCCGCTGCCTGCGGGCCGTCCCGACAGGCCATCGTGGGGCAAAGCTCCGCCGGACTGGCGTGACGTCAAGGGAGGAGGGGCAACAGTGCCGCGCCGGACAGCGACATCCGCCTGTACGGGGCACTGTTCCCTCGCTCAGTCCCGATCGTGGGGGTGAGGGGCTACACTGTAGCCATATTCGGTCTTGTGCCCTTAATGAGGGAGCAGACTTTGAGGGCGCCTGGGAGCAGACTGCCAGGAGCCGGCCTCTCTAGAGGCCGCCTGCTGGGAGTCGGCTTGTATTGGAGCCGCCTTCTGGAGCTTGGCCGCCTTTCGACAGCCGGCCACCTGACCAGCCGGCCAGAGGAAGGCGGCGCTCCATCTTGGTGTCTTGAGGGGCGCAGTCAGCCCGATGTTGTTAGAATATTCAGGGACTCGGGTTGGGCTACCTGTGGCCCATTACTCTGACAAACGGCATCATGTTGTGCAGGAATGACGACCCCAGGTATATTATGTCGTCCAAAATATGGACACACAGATGCACCATGACATCAAAGAACGCGGGCTGGAAGTACATCTCAAGCTCATTTAGTATCACAACGATTGCTTCCTGTAGCCTTCGGAGGTACTTCACACTGATCGACTTTCGAGAGATGATGTTGAAAAAGTTTAGAGACCAATAAGTGTGTCACAAACGTGCTTGTCCATTATCCCTCTAAGGGCAACAGGTAGTATTTGCGTCATCATCACATGACAGTCATGGAACTTCATAACGCTGAACCTTTTCTTCTTCGTGTCTAGAAATCTACTTATCTTCCCATAGTAAGCGAAACTAACTTTGATTCCGGTAAGGCACTTGAAGGATTGATCGATCTCAGCTGGACTTAAGGTGAAGCAAGAAGGGGGGCAATAATCCTCTTCCTTTAGTTTTTTGCCCTTCTTCTCCCGTGCCTCTGTCTCCGTCTCTGTCTCCTCTGAATTTTTACGGGGCAGCATGTGCAGATCTTCCCTGATTTTCAAATCTTGCAAGTCCTTTATTGCCTTCGGCCCATCCTTGGTCTTATCCGACATGTTCATCAGTGTCGCAAGCAAGTTCTCAAGGACATTCTTACAGATATGCATTTGATAAAGGCAATGAGGCGTGTCAAGTTTCTGCCAGTACTCCAAGGCCCAGAAAATAGACCTCGTCTTCCATACCTTCCGCAGCGGCCTCGGCACCTTTTTCATCGTCTTTCCCGCCGTGGGGCACTGTTCCCAGGTTTTCAACAGCTCATCGATTTTGGTGCCGCTCTGCTTACGTGGAGGTCCTTGATGCTCAGCCTCACCATTGAATAGATCTCCACAATTTCTCCACTGGTCATCCTTCTTGAGCCATCTTTGATGCCCCATGTACACGATTTCCCCTGACCCGCCATCTTTCATCGATGTTAGCTGCTGTGACGTCGTATCACCCATGCACCGCGTGCATCCGCAATATCCATGGCACACCTGGCCTGCGACATATCCATAACCGAGATAGTCGTGCACCGTCGTGATCAGCACGACTCTCATATAGAAATACTTGCCTTTGCTGGCGTCCCATGTCTTGGTCTGTGTTTTCCATAACGTGTCTAACTCCTCTTGAAGTAGCCCCAGATACAGATTAATATTATTTCCCGGTTGTTTCTTCCCTTGAATCAACATGCTCATGTGTATGTACTTCGACTTCATGCACAACCAGGGGGAGGTTGTACATCCATACAAACATGGGCCATGTACTATGGTTGGTGTTCTGGTTGCCAAACAAATTCATGCCATCGGTACACGCGCCGAGCATGATGTTCCTTGCATCACATGCGAAGTACCGATATTCGCCCTTGAACGCTCTCCACTGGCTTCCATCCATGAGGTGTCTCAGCTTCGGATCATCTCCATCGTCAGGCTTTGTCCTCTCTGCGTGCCAACGCATGAGCTTTGCTTCCTTGGGATCTACAAAATAACGTTACAGACGGGGAGTGATCGGTAAGTACCATACAACTTTCTAGGGAGATTTCTTCCCGGCCTTCTTATATTGAGAAGCATTGCACACCAGACAACTGGTTTTTTTCCGCGTGCTCCTTCCGATAAATTATGCAATCATTGATGCATGCATGGTATCTAATGTGCGAAAGATCAAGAGGGCACACGATCTTTTTGGCCTCATCCACACTAGTAGGACATAGATTCCCCACGGGAAGGACATCCTTTAGGTACTTGAGAAGCTCATCGAGGCTAGTGTCGGTCCATTTTTTTAGCCTTCGTCTTCAGGAGTTCAAGCATGAAACTCAAGTGGGTCACCTCAGGATTACAACCACGATACAATGGAGTGTTCGAGTCTACCACCAGTTGCCGCAGCTTGGCCTCCTCTCTAGAAGCAGCTCTGTCATTACTCGTCTGCTTGCGAAGCAGTGCTTGAACATGAGGGTCCCGCATGATTGAACTTAGTACCGACAAATTCTGCAGCGTGGAGTCCATGTTTTCTTTGCTGCCATGCCCGACCCCTTCTCCACCGCCATGTCCGGCCTCTTCCCGGCCGCCATGTTTGGCCCCTTCTCCGCCGCCATTATCGATCATCTCTTCTTCTTGCCCCATGTCGTCATTGCCTGCCCCATCGACGTCCTCAACATCATCATCCTCATCTTCAATTATCCACCAAGTATAGCCATCCATGAAACCAGTCATGAGCAGGTGCGCCATCACACGACCATCGTCATAGGGGTCGAGCCAAACTTGTCCTTTGCATCTTTGACACGGACATAAAATCTCTGTCAGGTTATTTTCTTTCATGTCCTGCATTGCCGACCGCAACCACCTGTCCACCATCGTTCCACTAACCATCATGAACGCCTGCATGGTAATAATAAACAAATTGATTATAAAAATGCATGCATGCATCAAAGTCATACAAAAATTCGGCATGACCTTCCCTAAAAATAGGACATATAGAGTTTGCCAAGAATTCGCCGAAACGGAAATAAATCGACATTTCGGCAAAACATAGGCAACTCACAAGCACAATTTGGCGGCAACTCATGCCACACACACAATTTCCATCATATCACCCTATTCTGCATATCGCACACATACAGATATTTCCATTCTTGCAAAAGCATAATTTTTTAATCACCTATCTCGAGATCGAGCACGGTGATGATGATGTCGATAGGTGTTGCCACACACACCTATGGAATGATCAAAAGTGGACAAAGCTCTTCTTGACAAGGCTAGATCTAGTTAGGGAGGTACATAGGTCACTTCACTAAATGCAAGATCTACCTAGCTAGCTAGTTTGCGAGGAGACACGTTCAACTAGTGGAGAGGGAAGGAAAAATAGAAAGGAGATGCATTAATGGAGGTGGTGTAGTTAGCTAGGAGTAATAAATAGAGAGAAAGATAGGTAGAAGAAGGAGAGTAATGGGGGGGAGAAGTAGTGAGGAAGAAGCAAACTGAGGGAGAGAGGAGGTGGGAGCTAGGGGAAAGTGAAGGAAGAGAGGATGGGGGAGTGGGAGGGGGAGGAAAAAGGTGGTATGGCTGCGGTTTAGCAGTAGCGCTGGGCGTAAACCGCGCTACTGCTAATAAGACAGCAGTAGCGCGTTTCTGGTAGAGGCGCTACTGCTAAGCGGGGCCCGCCATGTGGCTAGGTTCAAAATTAGCAGTAGCGACCTGCAAAAAAAGCGTGCTACTACTATTACATTAGCAGTTGCGCGATTAGTGTGGGAGCGCTACTGCTAAACCAAGCGTGGCGGGAACTGTCTGTCAATTTTAGTAGTAGTGTGGTTCTCTGAGCCGCTCTTGCTAAGTTAATAGCGATGGCGCGCTGTTTATGGCCAGCTCTTGCTAATTAGCAGTAGCGCCCCTTCTTGTCCAGCGCTACTACTAAGATTCTATGTATAAGGTTTTCCCTAGTAGTGATACATAATTGGATAATAATATATAGCATTAAGCACCATGTTTAAGTAGAGATTACAGCGGGAGAAGAGGTGTTACACCGCTGCATAGAGGGGGAGAGAGTTGGTGATGACGGCGGCGAATTAATTGGTGTAGATCGCAATCGCACCACAAAGAGAGGGGGAGAGCCCCCCTCCTTATTCTTCTTGCTTAGTCTCCCCCTAGATGGGAGGAGAGTTTCCCCTTTGGTCCATTGTCTCCATGGCTCCCGAAGGGTAGGAGCCCCTCCGATATTGGATCTCTCTCTCTCTCTCTCTCTCTCTCTCTCTCTCTCTCTCTCTCTCTCTCTCTCTCTCTCTCTCTCTCTCTTTGTGTGTGTGTGTGTGTGTGTGTGTGTTCTCTTGTGTACCACGTTCCTGTTTTCTGGCCCTTCACTATTTCTTAAATTCCCAGAGATCCATAATTCTGATTGGGCCAAAATTTTGAGGGGATATTTATCCATAAATTGTACTTCTTGCAGCGAAAGAAGGGCTGCAACCGCCTTACGGGATAGTCACAAGCCAGCACGGCGTGGCCACCCCCTGGCCGCTCCCTCGTGCCTTATGACCACGTCGCACCTCGGCACCGTCTTGCGTTGATTCTTCTTCCCAAAAATCACATATATTCCAAAATAAATCTCCGTAAATTTTTATCATGTTTGGACTCCGTTTTATTTGGATATTCATGCAACAAACAGGAACTGGCACTAGGCACTGGATCAATATGTTAGTCCCAAAAATAATATAAAATATTGACAAAAGTATGTGGAAGTTGTAGAATATTGGTATGAAACAATCTAAAATTATAGATACGACGGAGACGTATCAGCATCCCAAGCTTAATTTCCGCTCGTTCTCGAGTAGGTAAATGATAAAAAAGATAATTTTTGATGTGAAATGCTACCTAGCATAATCTTGATCATATAATCTAATCATGGAATGAATTTTAAGACGTCAATACTCAAGCATACCAACAAACGGTCATGCCTTTTAGAATAAAAATGCTAAAGAATGCTATCCCTACAAAATCATATAGCTTATCATGCTCCATCTTCTTAACACAAAATATAAATCATGTACAACCCCGATGTCAACTAAGCAATATGTTCATATTTTTTAAGGCGCTTTAGCTTTTTCAACCCCCACGCAATACATGAGGGATACATATCCAACGTATCTATAATTTATGAAGTATTCATGCCATGTTTATAATACTTTTATATGGTTTTGGTATGATTTGATTAGAACTAACCTGGACTGACGCTGTTTTCAGCAGAACTACCATGGTGCCCTTTTTGTGCAGAAATAGAAGTTCTCGGAATGGGCTAAAAATTTATGGTGATTTGGATGGACCAAAACAGACCCCCGGAGCACTGGAGCTGGACCAGGAGATGACCGAGGAGGCCACAAGCATGGGGGCTCCCACCCCCTAGGGCGGGCCCCCCAATCTTGTGGGCCCCTCGGGCACCCCCTTGACGTGAGACCGACGCCAAAAATTCCTATAAATACCAAAACCCCTGAAAAGAACCCTATATGAGAACTTCCGCCGCCACAAGCCTCTATAGCCACGAAAAACCAATTGGAACCCCGTTCCGGCACTTTGTCGGAGGGGGAAATCATCACCGGAGGCCATCTTCATCATCCTGGGGGCCACTATGATGAGGACGGAGTAATTCACCCTCGGGGCTGAGGGTATGTACTAGTAGCTATGTATTTGATCTATCTCTCTTTCCCGTGTTCTTGATTTGGCACGATCTTGATGTACTGCGAGCTTTGTTAACAGATTTGGATCTTATGGTGTTGTTCCCTCGCTACCTTCTTGTGATGAATTGAGTCTTGCTCTTTGAGGTTTCGTTATGTCGGATTGAATATTGGATTTGAGAACACTTGACGTATGTCTTGCATATGGATACCCGTGGTGACAATGGGGTATTATATTGATTCATTTGATGTATGTTTTGGCACTCAACTCACAGATTCCCGAGGTGACATTGGGGTAATCTATACATAGGGGTTGATGCATGTTTTTGACCTACGTTCTCCGATAGAAACTTCCGAGTGATTCTTTGTTGCACGTCAAGGGATTGTTATATGATCCGAATATGTTATCATTGTAGAGAGATTTGTGCTAGTGAAAGTATGAACCCTAGGCCTTGTTTTGGAGCATTGAAATACCAATTTTGCTCACTTTTGTTACTAGTTACCTTGCTGTTTTCATATTTCCAGATTACAAAAACCTATATCTACAATCCATAATACACTTGTATCACCATCTCTCTCCCGAACTAGTGCACCTATACAATTTACCATTGTATTGGGTGTGTTGGGGACACAAGAGACTCTTTGTTATTTGGTTGCAGGGTTGTTTGAGACAGACCATCTTCATCCTACGCCTCCCATGGATTGATAAACCTTAGGCATCCACTTGAGGGAAAATTGCTACTGTCCTACAAAACTCTGTGTTTGGAGGCCCAACACGAGTCTACAAGAAGATAGGTTGCATAGTAGACATCGAGCTCTTTTCTGGCGCCGTTGCCGGGGAGGTGAGTGCTTGAAGGTATATCTTTAGATCTTGCAATTGAATCTTTAGTTTCTTGTTTTATCACTAGTTTGGTTTATAAAATAAAACTACAAAAAAATATGGAATTGAGGTTGCCACATATGCTTCATCTTTTTAATGTCTTCCATGAAATGATGGAAAGAAAATTGTGCTCAAGTGTTAGAAGAAGAATTCAATAAAATGTTTGGCTTAAAATCTTTGAATGATGAGCATGATTGCAATGTTGTTAGTATGAATTCTTTGAATATCGATGATGCTAATGATATGCATAGCCATAATCTTGGGTATGCTATGTTTTATGAAGATGATATTTTTAGCCCCCCAAGCTTTGATGAGAAAATTTATTATGATGATAGCATGCCTCCTATTTTTTATGATTACAATGATGAAAGTGGGTTTGGAAGAGTGTCAACTCTAGGTAATGATCACACTATTTTGGAGGGTGTTGAATCATATTCTAATAATTATGAAAGTGGATTTGGAGAGTTCATGACTTTATTTAGTGATGAATCCTCTATTTTGGAAGAGGTTTCAATTGATTATGATAACAAAGTTGCTATGTAATATGATTACTATGATGCATGTATGCTATAAAAATAATGATAACCATGAAATTTTTCATCATGATTTTAGTGCTCAAATTGATTATGTAAATCAACTATCTCATGATAGTTATGTCATTGAATTTGCTCCCACTATTATGAATGAGAAGAAATTTGCTTATGTGGAGAGTAATAAAATTCCTATGCTTGTGGATCATGAAAATAATGCTTTATATGATAGTTATATTGTTGACTTCATTCATGATGCTACTGAAAATTACTATGAGATAGGAACATATGCTTTTACATATTGCAATAATATCAAGTTTCCTCTCTATGTGTTGAAAGTTTTGAAGTCATGCTTGTTTAGCCTTCATATGCTAGTTCATTCTTGTTCCCATAAATTCTTTGCTCACAAAATACCTATGCAGAGGAAGTGGGTTAGGATTAAGTGTGCTAGTCATATGTTTCATGATGCTTCCATTATGTTTCAATTCTTATCTTTTATGTGAGGATCATTGAAATCATCATGCCTAGCTAAAAAGGCGTTAAAGAAAAGCGCTTGTTGGGAGACAACCCAAAACATATACCTATTGTTTTTGTGTGTTCACTTGATTAAGATAGTTTAGTAATCATGTTTTATGGCTTTTACTTCAATAAAGTACCAAGTAAAGCCTTTGGATAGTGTGGATGATAGCTGACTTGATTCTGTGCAAAAACAAAAACTTTTGCGACCAGTAACATAATTGTTTAAAATCACTAGAGCATCAAAAAGTTCGGAATTTTTTACATATTATTCATATACTAATTTATTATGTTTTCCTATTTTCAGAATTTTCCAAGTGAAATAAGTATGGTCATTGTTCAGATCATTACAGACTGTTCTGTTTTTGAAAAATTCTGTTTTCAATGCATAGTTTGCTTGTTTTATAGTTTCTATGGCTTATATTGGTCAATATAAATTGTAGAAATTGCAAGGTACAGTAGGAATTGTGTGACAACAATTATGAATCTTGTATTTGACAGTACCAATGTGAATGATTTGTCTTTATCATACTAATCTATCTCACAAAGTTCCGTTAAGTTTTGTGTGATTGAAGGTTTCAAAGTTTTGGGTGAGAAATCGACGTAAGGAGAACAAGGAGTGGCAAGATCCTAAGCTTGGGGATTCCCAAGGCACCCCAAGGTAATATTCAAGGAACACCCAAGCTTCTAAGCTTGGGGATGCCCCGGAAGACATCCCCTCTTTTGTCTCCAATATTATCGGTAACCTCACTTGGAGCTATATTTTTATTCATTACATGGTATGAGTTTGGCTTGGAGTGTCATTTTATTTTAGTTGGGTTTTCTTGCTATTATTTAGAATAATGTTTTCCATCTTTTAGTTCAATAAAAACGTCAAGTATAGCCTTTACCGTGCTTATTTTGCAAGTCTATATGTTGTTGTTTTGAAAACAGAAAGTTTTCTATCATTGTCTGAATTCTTATGGAATGTCAGAACATGATAAAATCTTGAAATTTTTAAGCAATGAGATACAACAAATGTTCTACAATGTGGTAATTTTTCAGAACGGAGTTAGAGAAGTATGAATCTTCTTGCATTCTTTATAGGCTGTTCTATTCAGACAGATTGTTGTTATGTTTGCATTGTTTGCATATGTTTGCTTGTCTAATTATTCTATTTGAGGGTAGGAGTATTAAGTATGCAGAGGCGTCTAGTATGCAATATCAAATAATAATTTTAGTGATTTTCTAAAGTTGAGAATGATAAGGTTATTGCATCGATTTATACTAACTTATCTCACGAGTTCTTGTCGAGTTTTGTGTGGATGAAGTTTTTAAGATTTAGGGAAACCTTGATATAAAAGGAATTAAGGAGACACAAGAGCTCAAGATTGGGGATGACCAAGGCATCCCTATTTAATATTTCATTAAGTCTGAAGCATCTAGGCTTGGGGATGCCCCGGTTGGCATCCCACCTTTGTTCTTCAACAATGATCGGTCAGTTTTGGTTGAGCCTAAGCTTTTGCTTCTTCACATGATATGTGCTATCCTTGGAATGCCATTTTATTTTGTTTTGCTTGCTGTTTGAACAAAATACTTAAGATATAATTTTTTTAATTATAGAGAGTCTTCACGTCGCTACTTAATTATTTGAATACTCATTGATCTTCACTTATATCTTTTTGCAGTAGTTTGTCATTTACTCTTATGCTTCACTTATATCCTATGAGTAAATGGTTGAATGAATTGAATATCATAAATCTGAAATTATATATGTTTCATATGCTTATCCCATGGGGAGTAATGACTTCACATATAAGAAGTATAGGTGGTAAAAATTTACTGAAAGTTAGCAAGCACATCATTGGTCACTTGTACAATTCGTGAAAGAATATTGAAGGAAGAGAGATTTCACATACAAATATACTATCTTGGACATCTTCTATGATTGTGAGCCCCATTAATTACTTTCAAACTTGAGCAAATTAGTTGAAGTTGGACAAGGAAGACAACGTAATGAGCTATGTTTGGGTATATTTGTATAGAAGTTATATTATTATGGATCCTCCAACATGTGGTGCTTGCTTAGAATCTTTTGCTAGCCTTAACCTATACTAAGAGGGAATACTGCTTGTGCATCCACTTCCATAAACCCAAAGTTATTCCATATGAGTCCATCATACCTACTTATATGAGGTATTTACCTGCCGTTCCAAGTAAATTTGCATCTACCAAACTCTAAATTTTCAAATAATAATCTGTTTTGTATGCCCAAATCGCTCATGAAGAGAAAGGGGGCGGTCAATATATTCCATGCTAGGTGGGTTATTATCACGATGAGTGTTTATTCGCTTGTCATTCATGAGGAAGTGGCTTGTAATAATAATGAAATAAAACTCCCCCGGATCATTGTTGGTATGGAGGGCACCCGAGGATTCGGCTAGCCATGGCTTGTGTTTGTTGGTGGAGGTGGAGTAAAAACTTTACCTTTCTGTTTGAGAACCGCCTATAATGTGTCTAGCATGGAAGATATTGGGAACTCTCGGTCATTACGTTGACAATCAAAGCATAACTCTCAAAATTATATTCATCTCTGTTTTAAAAGCTTCGAGCTCTAGCACCTCTGCAAATCCCTGCTTCCCTTTGCGAAGGGCCTATCTTTTACTTTTATGCAAGAGTCAGTAGTATTCCTTCTCATTTCAACCTCAATTATTCTCTAGTTGTCAAGTATCATGTGGTGGGGATAGATCCAAGCATATATGGCCATTCAAATATATTTGATCATGAATTATTGTTGTTGAAAATTATCTATATGATAAATAAGTTGGGAGGTGAAACACTAAGCCTCTATCTTTCTCTGTGTTCGATGGATCCTATTTGTTCTAAAAATATGCTTTGAGTGTCAGCAATCATGGAAGACTATATGATAGTTGAGTATGTGGGATTTGCTAAATCAAAGCTCTTACATAGACCCTTCCTGAAAGTAAGATGAATTGCAATTGTTTGATGACTGAGAACATAGTTCGTTAGTTTTTCAAGAAATTTTATGGTCTATGCTTTAACATGTGAATAGCTTGTTACTTGATCATGAGAAGTTTTATGAGATGAGCTGTTGTTTATGATATATAATCACTACTGCAGGATGCTGCTAACGCAACACTACGATCACAGACCCTCTGACGAAAATGTGTGTGATGCATTAATCGCAAATGGTGATGTAAAAAACCCGTCAAAAAAGATGCACAACTTTTGCGATGGCGGAGCCATAAAACATGGTTCCGATTTTAGTTGCATGTGCAATGCAGGGCATATGGTTCAGTTCAATTAACTGTTTGCGATGAGGAAGAAGAACAGAAACGGGCAGCCAAATGAAGGCGTGTGCGATATACGGCATACAGTTCACTCGGATTAACTGTTTGTGATGAGGCGGAACAACAGAAATGAGCAGCCAGATGAAGGTGTATGGGATTGAGGGCATACGCTTCAGAAGGATTAACTATTTGCGATTAGGCAACAGAACATAAATGGTCGGCCAGATCAAAGTGTCTGCAATTGACGGCATACACTTCACACAGATGAACTGTTTGCGATTAGCCCCAACAAACAGAAATAGTTAGACAGATCAACGTGTGTGCCCTAGACGGGCATAGATTCTAATTAAAAGGAGCTTGCGCGAAGGTAATAACGAGCGCGCACAGTTGTTGGAACAGGATGTCTGCTGACATTGTCTATTGCGGTGCACCCTAGGGTACTAACGCCACGTACGCGGCCGAGAAAGCGTGCCCATGTTACGCCATCCAGGAATAGTGCCACACTTAGAAATTATAGAACCGTCGATAAATTTTGAGCCTGTGTCCCGTCACATTCCAAATTACTACCACACTATATTTAATTGCAAACTTTTTCACACCGATCAAAACCTAAAGGGTTTCCCACTTAGGAGCGTATTAGTACTCGGTTATAAATACTACTACTCCAGGATGACTGCACATTCCTCCTCAACGCCTCAGCCCCAAAAACAAACAAGTCATTCATCATCGTTCCCTTGCATCTGCCATGGCCAGCGTGAGTTCTGGGTCGAGAGAATACCACCTGGGAGAGGCGAGCATGGAAGCGGAAGCATGAGAGATGTCCCGCCTCTCCGCGAAAGCAGCCGACATGTTCCGCCGCACGACCGTAGAAGCACAGAGGTCCCGCCGCGCCACAGAAGCAGCACAGAGGTCCTGCCACGCCGTCGATGCAGTAGATTGGTCCGGCCGCGCCGCAAAAGCAGTAGAGATGTCCCGCCGTGCCGCGAATGCAGCAGAGATGCCCTCCCGCGCCACGGCGGCCTGGGAAAATGTCTCGCGGGCAGGCGATGAGTCTTACACGTGCATGAATGCGATCGTCCATAGGTAGATGGATCAGATCTCCGGTTCGGTGAGGTTGCAGGATGACATGAAAGCCTCGTTTGAATATGCTACCGGCGTCATCCGGCAATGTGAAGCTCCGGGCCAAGCGCGAGCAGCTGAGGACGAAGATCGTCAGAAGTGCGGAGCAGCAGGAGGAGACCACTGCCTTGTTGAAGAGGACCGGCGTCATCGTCAAGAAACTTATGGACGAGAATGACATCCTCCGAATCAAGCACCAAAGGCTGGTGGAGGAATCCGTGGATTCTCTCAAGCAGCGTCTTGAGGACACGAAAGAGCTCATCGTCGCTCACCACGGAGACTAGTTCCCGCAGCCTGGAGCAACGCATCAAGAAAGTACAGATGAGTGAGCCAGATCGTTGTCTTCCTTCTTATTTTGCCCTTGTGTATTTCAGGCATTGCCGCATGTCGCTTTTTAATTTATCTTCCTAAATATGTAAGCCAATTATTATCGATTGTCACCGTCCTTATATTCATTAGTCTTGCTATAAGTCGCATTCGATGCTATATAGGTCCATCTGATCTTACATCAAGATCCATGCAAAACTTTCTTTTTAGATTTTCCTTTTTCTCTCTTAAATCTCAGTCGAGCCAGACATAGCCACACCATGAAACAGGGGCTCGAGTGCCATTAATGGAGACGTTGGGAGGGAGGTGGGCGGCGGATAGAGGTCAAAGGGCTCTCCTCCCGATGAGCATGCGCAGGGGTCTGATCGCATGCCTCTCGTACTCAAATAGCTACCTCGCACGTGACCTCCTAGCCAATAGAAAAAAGGGGACGCGTGGCGACACGTAAATGGTAAGTAGAGTGCCCACAGTTTCAATAATACTTGTGTTTCTGATTTGTAATGTGACAACACTTTTTCCAAAATGACTTTGTTGATTGTTAATGTGTGCGCCTTCGCAAATCGGACAAAAAAAATTACCACAGCATGTTGGTGCCTTGTCATGACACCATGCCAAGTTTCATGATTTTCAGGCGAGTTTTGGATTTACGGGAATTTTAAAACCAAGTTTCTCGATGTTTCTGGCCAAGCCAAGATGCCCAGATGTTTGAATTCCATTCCCACTTCTTCCATGGGACCTAGAAGTTCGCCCAAGTACACATAAATGATTTTCCAACTAACTTTTGCGCATTGGAGCATGCGCTTGTACTTCAAATTTGAATTATGTGCATTAAATGCCTGGAAAATCAATTAATGTATAAAAGGCAAAACGAACCCGGGATAATTCCAAAATTTAGCACGAAACTCCTATTTGGTCTAAGTTGCCTGTGTAAAAAATCAAGGCGGGAGAAGGCAGTGTGTGTCGTTTCGCACACGGAGGTGACACACGTTCCCTCTCGGAACCACGAGCCTTGTTGAGAGAAGCTCTGTTTTGCAAGAAGCTTATACCGAATCTTGTCCCAATTCGGCCAAAAAAATTACCGTAGCATGTTGGTGCCATGTCATGACATCATGCCAAGTTTCATGATTTCAGGCGTGTTTTGGATTTACAAGATTTAAAAAACCAAGTTTCTCAATATTTCCTACTGAGCCACGATGCCCAGATGTTTGAATTCCATTCCCATTTCTTGCATGGGACCTACAAATTCACCCAAGGACACATATGTGATTTTTCAACCAACTTTGGTGCACTGGAGCATGTGCTTATAGTTCAAATTTGAATTATGCACGTTAAATGCCCAGAAATTTAGTTAATATATAAAAAAAGGCCAAACGAACCCGGAATAATTCCAAAATTTAGCACGATAGTCCTATTTGGTCTAAGCTGCCTGTGTAAAAAAATTAAGGAGGGAGAAGGAGTGTATGTCGTTTCACACACGGAGGTGACACGTTCCCTCTTGGAACCACGAGCCTTCTTGAGGGAAGCTCCGGTTGCAAGAAGCTTGTACCAAAGCTTGTCCAAATTCGGCCACAAAATTTACCACAACATGTTGGTGCCATGTCATGACACCATGCCAAGTTTCATGATTTTCAGGCGTGTTTTGGATTTACATGAATTAAAAACCAAGTTTCTCAATCTTCCCGGTCGAGCCATGACGCCCAGATGTTTGAATTTCATTCCCATTTCTTGTATGTGACCTAGAAATTCACCCAAGGACACACATGTGATTTTTCAACCAACTTTGGTGCGCTGGAGCATGCGCTTGTAGTTCAAATTGGAATTATGCACATTAAATGACCAGAAATTCAATTAATGTGTAAAAAAGGCCAAACGAACCTGGAATAATTCCAAATTTTAACACGTAACTTATATAGTTCTATGTTGCCTCTGCAAAAAATCAAGGGGGGGAGGCAGCGTATATCGTTTCGCACACAAAGGTGACACGTCCCCCCTTGGGAACCACGAGTCTTCTCGAGAGAAGCTCCAGTTTGCAAGAAGCTTATACCAAAACTTGTCCAAATGCGGCCAATTTTTTTACCACAGCATGTTGGTGCCACGAAATGACACCATGCCAAGTTTCATGATTTTCAGGTGAGTTTTGAATTTCCAGGAATTTGAAAACCAAGTTTCTCAATGTTCCGACCGAGCCACGATGCCCAGATGTTTGAATTTCATTCCCTTTATTTGCATGGGACCTATAAATTCACTCAAAGACACACAGGTGATTTTTCAACAAACTTTGGTGCACTGGAGAATGTACTTGTAGTTCAAATTTAAATTATGCACATTAAATGCCTAGAAACTCAATTAATGCATAAAAATGCCAAGCGAACCTAGAATAATTCCAAATTTAAACACGACACTCATGTAGTTGCACGTTCACTGTACATAAATGTTCTAGCAATTCAAACACCATCCTTTCCCTCCGTAACACCATTTTGTCTTTCAAAACATAATAAAAAAATCAAGTATACCACAAACATTTTTACTAGAAAGAATCGTGTGGGATGCGATATAAAATATCTTGGCGCACCGTCTTGTAAAACTTACGAGAAGCTTAAATCGTCTACAATCTACATGCGCTTGAACCACATTTGTGCGCCCGTTCTCGCGGCACCGAACGAAATTTTTCTACCACCGCGGAAATATCTATCTCCCCGCCCCCTCCCTCCCACCAAAAGCCACATTTCCACTGTTCCTCCTTTCTTTCGAAGTTAAAACCTTCACTGCTGCTTACTGGCAGCTCAACCTCCTTGCCGGCGACCCTTCTTCTTGCAGCGCCGCCTCCTCGCTGGTGACCCTTCTTGCTGCGCGACCTCGTCGATATGGTCAGGCAATCTACACCCCACCCACACCATCCTCCTCCTTCCTCGTCCACATGCCCCGACTGACGGTGCAACACCTTCCGCCGAAATCACTGTCCCCGTCCTCCAATTTAGCGCCGCCCACAACCATTTTTCATGTAGTATAACATGGAGCTCAATAGCATCTGGTAGCAGAGAAGCAAATCGTGGTCGCATGCGTGCACGAGGTCGCCGGATCTTGGAGGATCACCTCGTCTTCGAGGCCACCGTCGACACCGCCACGCGGTTGTTTACATTAAAATACAGTTCGTGATGTTTTCTCGAGGCCACCGCCAGTGCCTTCTAGTGATTTGTCCTCTGTAATGTTAATATACAATATGATGTTCAGTTAACAGTTTGGTCCTCTGAAATGTAATGTTCAGTTAACAGTTTGGTCCAACAATTGCTACATTTCGTAGTACTGTTCTCAGGCATTCTTTGTTTTGTTAACTGTCTTATCTTCTAGTACATGTTTCTATTCTGCAATGTTGTGCTCAGGTAACTGGTTTGGTTCATTTGGTCTGTTGTCCATTTAACTGTTTGATTCAATTCTGCAATTTGATTTTCATTTACTTTGGGTACAATTTTGTATTGTTATGCATGTGAGAAATAAATTGAATTTGGATGTACTCAATACATATTCTACTGATAGTATGGCAACTCTCAGTTAACCTGATCAAGATCTTCCTTATGTGTGTTGAAGGGAAACAATGGGAGACACTGCGGTTTACCATCGAGGTTTGCTCATGCATGGTCCTTTCGCTAAAAGCACATTATTGTGTAGTTGCAGGAATCATTCTAATATTTAGGTTTCTTACAATTTGGTCTTGCACATGTAGGTCTTGCTGTCAGAGGCTTAGACCCACTGTTCGACCCATTTTGCATATGGGAAAATGAGATGTCCATGAATATCAGTCAAGTCAAGAAAGTCAGAAAGATTGTTAGGATGAAGAAACTTGCAAGGAATAACAACAAGATCTTTGTTTGCACAATGAAGAATACAATAGTCAACTATAGGATGGTACTAACTCTTTTACCTTGTTTTTACCCCTTGTGCCATTTCAAAATTTATAACAGCAATTTATGCATATCTTTGTTTTCAGTACTTTTCAAAGCAGTTCAACAATGATTACCTCTCCAACCACCTGCATGGTCAGGAGGCGAGGAAGGTATTCATTCAACACCCACGGTACAATATTGAAGTCTTCCTGAAGAGGAGGAAAGTTGGGCGGGCAATTATCCATAGCCACTGGCCTAAAGTTGCAAGGACATACAACATCACTGAAGGCTCAATATTTACCTTTCGCTTCTGCAGTTTCCCATATGAGATCATCTGTCTATTCATTGCGTATGATGCTACTTTCCAAAGGTTTTTGATGTTGCATGTGAAACTTGGTGCTGTTGTGTAATGGCATAACTGAGTGCTGAAGCTATCTGATGTAATTCGATTATGAAATCCTAGTTGCCATTATACGGATATGAAATATCTGGTGTGTTTTATAAGAAATGTCAATTTGATTACTACATGGATTATCAATAATAGGCTAATTACCCTCCTTATTGGGGTTTTCTATTGCAGACGGTTACTTAGACAACACCATGGGCGATGAACTCAAACAACCCACATAGTTTCTAGAAAGTAGGCGTGTTCGATCAACTAACAATCACACACGGCTTCCGTCAGAGAACTGTTAGCGTTAGGCCACCTTGCACAAACGTTTCCACACAAAAAACTGTGTGTGATATACATACGAACATAAATGTTTTTCTAGGATTCACCGTGTGGGATGTACATACGAATATAAAATATTGGGTTTCTATGCCTCAGCCGATCGCACACGAGCTCATTTTGCCCCAGCCTTTGTCCCAGGAGGGCCTATCCCCGACAGTTTCTGGGTCGTGTGGGAAGGACCCCCCCTATCGCAGTCACTCACTTGGCGACGGTTCAAAACATCGTCGCGGAAAAAGGTTAAAAACCGTTTGTATAACACGTCTCTACACCAGTGAATGATGCTTTCATACTTCATAAATTATTTTGCTTTTATCATTTACCTAGTCGAGGACGAGCAGGAATTAAGCTTGGGGATGCTGATACATCTCCAACATATCTACCATTTATGAAGTATTCATGCCATGTTTACAACACTTTTATATGGTTTTGGTATGATTTGATTAGAACTAACCTAGACTGACGCTGTTTTCAGCAGAATTACCATGGTGCCCTTTTTTGTGCAGAAATAGAAGTTCTCGGAATGGGCTGAAAATTTACGGTGATTTTGATGGACCAAAAGAGATCCCCGAAGCACTGGAGCTGGACTAGGAGGTGACCGAGGAGACCACAAGCCTGGGGGCACGCCCACCCCCCTAGGGCGTGCCCCCTGAGCTTGTGGGCCCCTCGGGCACCCGCTTTACTTGAGACCGACGCCAAAAATTCCTATAAATACCAAAATCGCTGAAAAGAACCCTAGATGAGAACTTCCGCCGCCGCAAGCCTCTGTAGCCATGAAAAACCAATCGGAACCCCGTTCCGGCACCCTGCCGGAGGGGGAAATCATCAACGGAGGTCATCTTCATCATCCCGGCGGCCACTATGATGAGGAAGGGGTAATTCACCCTCAGGGCTAAGGGTATGTACTACTAGCTATGTGTTTGATCTCTCTCTCTCTCTCTCTCTCTCTCTCTCTCTCGTGTTCTTGATTTGGCACGATCTTGATGTACCGCGAACTTTGTTAATATATTTAGATCTTATGGTGCTCTTCCCTCTCTACCTTCTTGTGATGAATTGAGTCTTGCTCTTTGATGTTTCGTTATGTTCGATTGAATATTGGATTTGAGAACACTTGATGTATGTCCTGCATATGGATATATACCTGTGGTGACAATGGGGTATTATATTAATTCACTTGATGTATGTTTTGGCACTGAACTTGCGGATTCTGAGGTGACATTGGGGTAATCTATGCATAGTGGTTGATGCACATTTTCATCCTACGTTCTCCGATAGGAACTTTGGAGTGATTCTTTGTTGCACGTCGAGGAATTGTTATATGATCTGATTATGTTATCATTGTTGAGAGATTTTGCGCTAGTGAAAGTATGAACCATAGGCCTTGTTTTCAAGCATTGCAACACCATTTTTGCTCACTTTTGTTACTAGTTACCTTGTTGTTTTTATATTTTCAGATTACAAAAACCTATATCTACTATCAATATTACACTTGTATCACCATCTCTTCGCCGAACTAGTGCACCTATACAATTTACCATTGTATTGGGTGTGTTGGGGACACAAGAGACTCTTTGTTATTTGGTTGCAGGATTGTTTGAGAGAGACCATCTTCATCCTAGACCTCCCACAGCTTGATAAACCTTAGGTCATCCACTTGAGGGAAAATAGCTACTGTCCTACAAAACTGTGCTTGGAGGCCCAACACGAGTCTACAAGAAGATAGGTTGCGTAGTAGACATCAATGAGCGTGATCTATGGACATAGCACTATGGGTGGAATAGAATGCTGTGGTTGGGATTAATAAGGAGAAGACAAAAAGTAAGATAGTCTCACATTGACGCGGCTAATCAATGGGCTATGGAGATGCCCATCAATTGATCTCAACGCAAGGAGTAGGGATTGCAATGCAACAGATGCACTAAGAGTTATAAGTGTATGAAAGCTCAAACTGAAAACTAAGTGGGTGTGCATCCAACTTGCTTGCTCATGAAGACCTCAGGCATTTGAGGAAGCCCATCATGTGAATATACAAGCCAAGTTCTATAATAAAAAATTCCCAGTAGTATATGAAAGTGACAACATATGAGACTCTATATGAAAAACAAGGTGCTACTTTGAAGCACAAGTGTGGAAAAGGATAGTAACATTGCCCCTTCTCTCTTTTTCTCTAATTTTTTTCTCTTTATTTATTTATTTGTTGGGCTCTTTTTGACCCTATTTCCTTTTTTTCTTTTTCATACGGAGTCTCATCCCGACTTGTGGGGGAATCATAGTCTCCATCATTGTTTCCTCACTGGGACGATGCTCTATAATGATGATCATCGCACTTTTATTTACTTATAGCTCGATACTAGAACGATATGATTCTGTATGAAGGCCCCTGGAACTGTACCATGATGTGCAATGATGCTAGCGTAACATGTATAATAATGATGAATGGTGGCTGAGCCACAAACACTATGTCAGCTATATTATCATGCAAAGCAATATGACAATGAATGCTCCAGTTATGTATATGATGGTGATGGAAGTTGCATGGCAATATAAGGAGGCTTATGTGTGATAGAGCGTATCATATCATGGGGTTTGGATGCACTGGCGAAGTTTGCACCAACTCTCGAGGTGAGAAAGGGCAATGCATAGAACCGAAGAGGCTAAAACATTGCGGGAAGGTGGGAGTGTGTATAATCCATGGGCTCACATTAGTCATAAAGAACTCACATACTTATTGTGAAAGTATATTAGCCCTCGAAGCAAAGTACTACTGCGCATGCCCCTGATACGTCTCCAACCTATCTATAAATTTTGATTGTTCCATGCTATTATATAATCTGTTTTGGATGTTTTATATGCATTAATATGCTATTTTATATTATTTTTGGTACTAACCTATTAACCTAGAGCTCACAGCCAGTTTCTGTTCTTTCCTTGTTTTTGAGTTTTACAGAAAAGGAATATCAAACGGAGTCCAAACGGAATAAAACTTTACGATGATTTTTCATGGACCAGAAGACACCCACGTAACTTGGAGAGAGGGTCAGAAGATCCTCGAGAAGGCCACAAGCCTCAGGGGCGCGCCCTGAGGGCTTGTGAGCCCCTAGGGAGTCCTCCAACCCTAAAACCACTTCTATAAACTCCCAAATATTACCCAAACATCAGAAGTGTCCACCAAAGTACTTTTCCTCCGCCGCAAGCCTCTGTTCTCGTGAGATCCCATCTTGGGGCCTTTTCTGGCGATCTGCCGGAGGGGGATTCGATCACGAAGGGCCTCTACATCAACCTTGCTACCCTTCCGATAAAGCGTGAGTAGTTTACCACTATAATAAATAGATAGATTTGATTGTTGGTTGATTGTGATAAGTGAATTTGAGTGGAATTCGAAACTTTTTGAAAGTTAAATGAGAGGGAATAAAAGGACTTTCCCAAACTTTCATTTTTGCATTTATGGTCTCCGTGAATTCAAATTCTTTTCATCACAAAACCCTGGAGTGAAGATAATATGACTTCTTCCATTTAAATAAATGATAAAGGGTTTTGAAAAGATTTGAATTTCATTTGAAAATAATTCAAATTCCGAACTTTAAGCAACTCAATGATTTTCATGAGAGAAGATAAAATGACTTCTTCAAAACATATGAAATATGAATTGGAAGTTTAAAAGGATCAAATTCAAAGTCCTTTTGGAAATTATTTTCAATTTGGAGTTATTTGGGTTTTATTCAAATTATTTTTCTCCAAAAATAAAATATATGGAAAATAGGGTAACATGATTCCCTACATCAGAAAATTGGAGATAAATAAATTTGAAATCATTTTGGTGTTTTTAAAATTACTTTTTTGGATTTTAGTAGGGCAGTAGCACTCTTTGAATTATTTGAATTTTTCTCGATTTTATTTGACTTGAACAAAATGTTCAAGTTGTAGAAAATAGTTTTCTAAATTTTTTGATATATAATATGCCTATATATATTTTTATTTTTGCTTTTCCTTTGTTTGTCAATGTTTAGAAAAAAATCTTCGCCGACCGGCGGCCCGGCCCAACCAGCCAGCAGCCCGCGCCAGCCCAAATTTCTGCGGCGTCCCGACACAGAGACGGAGACCGCCGCCCGCATGCCTCGCCGGCCGCTGCCGTGGCCAACCCGGTCTCCTGCCGCCTTGCCCCCTTGCGCAAGCCGCGCCTCCTCTCTCCCCTTTTTAAGATGCGCCGCCCCCCGGCCTCTCTCTCCTCCTCGCATCACGCTGCCATCGCCGCCACCACCGCCGGAAGCCGCAGCCGCCGCCCTCGTCGCCGTCGACCGCAGCCGACGCCACCACCGCAACCGCCGCTCCACGCCGCCCCTCCCCGTGCTCTTCGCCGCCTCCTCTGACGCCCCAGCCGAGACCGAAGCCGCCGCCGTCGTCCTCCCCGACTCCGGCGATCACCGCGGTAACCGCCGCCTCCCGTCCGTTGGATCTGGATCCAACGATCCAGATCGTGTCTTTGTTTTTTTCCAAAACGTTTTTTGTGAGCGTTCACTAGTTCGATCTTTATAGTGAACATATTCATTAGATTAGGTACTTTGGCGAACGTTCATCCATTAGGGTTTTTCTTTTTCTTTTTATTTTTTCTGCCAGGGACCTAGTTGTAGTAGTTTTATTCACAGTTTAGCCCCTGAACTTCAAACGATCACTACTTTTCACTCGTTTGTCCAAATTCAACGAAACCAACGCCCACTTCTTCGTTACAATCCCGTCTTTCCAGTAATCCAACTCAAACATGTTTTTGAAATTTAAAATTTTGAATTCAAACAGTTTTGTATTTGAACTTCGTTTGATCGTACTTGAGTTTTATAACTCCGATTTAGTTGATTCTTTTTGCAAATTAAAGCACTTGACCTAAACTTTCTGATAAGGACAAATTCACTTAATTTTGGCACTGTTAGAAATTTATTTATGTTGCGAAGAGTTATTTGCTTAGTTTTGATGTTTTCCAAATTGTCTTCTTCGTTCTTCCCGATCTTTTGAGTGATTGCTTATGTGCGGTTACTATTGTTTGCTTACGATAGATTGACCGGAGTGTGACGAGTAGAACTATCAGGAGTTATGAGTGCGAATCATCTTCATCAACAGTACAAGGAAAGTTCACACTTTGATCATATCCCTTCTCATACCCAGTTTTTTGTGCATTAGTTTCAACCCTCAAACATTGCATGAGTAGGATTGATAACATGTGGGTATTGGGAAGTAATTGATGAGGTAGGAACCTATTGACTTGCATTCAACCCCTGCGAGTTACTACGTTATGCTTACACTGCTATGCTATGCTCGTAGACGTGGATTGGGTTTGAGTGTGTCGGTGTACAAAAAGAGGGGTACACTTTTGTACCCCTATAATCGCACACGGCAGTCGAGCCATGGGCACCACCAAGACCGAGCAAGGAAAGGGAGGTGAGCCAAGGTAAGGCGAAGCTCGAAAGGAGCAGAACGACGCCAAGACCAAGACCACAAAGAGCAAAGGGGACGAAGCGGACTCCCGGCAAGATCCTTGCCGGAGGCGGTTCTAACAAACCCGCAAGACCCTTGCCGTGGCAGCTCGCCCACACCTACGGGCGAATCACCCTTGAGTCCACTGCCCCCATGGGGCAAGGATTCGGGAGACATCCCCATGGTGGCATGCAGATCTTTATGAAGACATTGAAGATCAGATACACACTATAGAAGATGACAACCCTTGGAGGGATCCCAGCCAAGGAGGACCACAACGCCCCCGGCAAGAGCCTTGCCGGGGATGACAACAGGTGCCACGGCAAGACCCTTGCCGGGGCTACGGCGAGGCCCCTTCCAAGAACACCCGTAGGGCCACCATCAGGCCCACGCCAATCAAACCTCCACCACCGTTCGCAATCAGCTGCCGACCCAACCAGTTGGGCAGGCACCTGCGTGGCGGCAAGCGGATCTTCGTGGAGACCCACCACTGCACCACCTCAGCTGCCTGCCTGCCTACATGGCACCGCAGGCACCGCTGGCCAGGGCGTGTGTCGACACGAAAGGGAGCGGCAACGGACAAGACAGGGCTCTCCCCCGTCCCCTATAAAGCAAGGACACCTAAGCAAGACGCATTAAAAGCGCCTTGTCATGTAATGCGAGGGATAAACTCGCATCACTGTACCCTTTGCACCTCCTGTGTGCCACTGTGGCAACCCCTTTCCCTATAAAAGGAGGCCCAATGCGACCAGGAGGAGGATTCGCTTTTGGAGCTCCTCCGCCCCATTGCTAGTTCAAGAACACGATAAACAAACCACCAAAGCAGGAGTAGGGTTTTACGCATCCTCGCGGCCCGAACCTGGATAAGGAAACCGTGTGCTATCTGTTTGATCCACTCTTCTCACGACCCCGCACCCCGCGACCGTAGTAGGGATTCTTCTGATCCCATAGGTGTCGTTCCCACCGACATCTTTGGTGCGCCAGGTAGGGGGCGCAGTTGTGAGAATCGGCTCTAGCAGTTAGTTCGACGCTTCTTCATCATCATGGCGCCCAAGAAGAAGATGACGGTGGCCGTTGGCCCGTCGGAAGCTGGACATCTCGTCCCGACGCGGGCGAGTAGCGGACCGGTCGCAAAAAGGACCCGGGGCGCCGTTCGCGAACACCAAGACCGTCCCAGCAGCGGAAGTTTGGGAGGCGGCGATGTTCGTGCGCCTGGTAACGGGCCGCACGCCGCCAAATCCAAAGATGGAGTCAGGCCCTCCGGGTGGCGCGGGCCTTCAAGATCGCTGCCACCCGCCCGAAGGCGACACGAGGGCTTCAAGACTCCCACGCCGGCCCGACGGCGCGCTCCTCAAGCGGCGCGCGATGAAAGCGTAATCTCGCCGAGGACCCCGGCGTCGCCATGAAAGAGCCCCGGCGCCACTTCCGGGATTTAGAAGACCTGCCCGCTCGCCGGCGCTGGTGAAGATGGCATGCGACCGCGGGGTCGTGATAGAGCTCCTTCTGACATGGTCAGAAGTCGAAGCGCGTCGCGATCCATGCAGGTTTCGCTGCCACCAATGCCAGCGAAGCCACGGTGCGCGCGCGATTGCTCTCGATTTTCCTCCCACCACGGGAAACTTCGGCGAATGGAAACCACTATCAAAGCCTTGTTGCGGTGGCCAACAAAGATGAACCGAGTCCGGTGGAGCCCCCGGGTCTACTCTCCGACGGAGTCCCATGCACCAGTGGCAGGATAGCCGGCGGTGCCGCGACCACGGTGCACTCACCTCCTCCTCGCCCGGTACCGCGGACGCCAGCCCGTCGCGATGTTACGGGCGACGAAATTTCCATATCATTGTCCGACCCGTGGGCCCACTGTGACCAGCGCCAAGTTCTTCGGGAACGAGAACATGAAGACGCTCGAACCACTATCGAGCGCCGGCGCGGAGCGCGCCACCAATCAGACAGGCGAGCAGATTCTGCTGTGAGCCACCCGGCACCGGGGAGCCCTGGAGGCCTACCTTACGAGGTAGGCTGTCCGGCTTTTACCGATGAGCTGCGGCAGTTTCAGTGGCCCACTCACCGCACCTTCAAACCCGACGTGGGCGAAAAGTACAGCGGCAAGACCCACCCATCCGAGTTCCTCAGCATCTACACCATCGCGATGCAAGCTGCCGGAGCCCGCGACGATAAGGTGCTTGCGAATTACTTTCCGTTGGCTCTTAAACCCAACGCCATGTCATGGTTGATGCACTTGCGGTAGACTCTATTTCCTCCTGGTCGGTTTGTGCCATGAGTTCGTGGGCGCCTTCTTTGGAGGCCACCAAGCCCATGGCCAAGCGAGCGACCTGCACGTCATTCCCGTAAGGGGCGAGAGTCTCCGCAAGTATATACTGAGGTTCAGCGGATCGACAAGACAATATCCCTGATGTTCACCCTGCCGCCATCATCGGTGCGTTCCATCGAGCGTGCGTAACATAAGATCTTGCCAAGAGCGGCAATGAACTAGGTGAAAGATGTAGCATAACTCTATGTTCTTGCTGACAGATGTGCCCGAGCTGAAGAGGGAAGGAAGTACCCCGGCGAAGATGCCGGCGTGGAAACCGACTCCTCAGATGAGGATATTGCCGCCCCGGCGAAGAAAGGCCGGCGCTGCAACAGGAAGCGCAAAGGTAAAGCCGTGCTTGCCGTCGAGGGATCTGATGACGCCAGCTCCACCAAGAAAACCAAGGGATATGACCCCGGCAAGGAAGTTGCCGGATGTGTCACCTGCCGGGCCTTGGCGGCTGCCGAGAAGCCAGGAAACTCCGACAAGCGATACTGCAAGATCCATCGCACCAAAGGCCATGCTCTCCAAGACTGCCGACAGGTTGAGCTCCTCTCTGAGAAGCAGAGGGCTGAGTATGAGAGGCGGGACAAGGAGAAGGGCCCAGACGGTGTTGTGGGGCCCGGCAAGAAGCGTGACGGCCAGGCGGGCCGTCGCGGCAAGGATAAACAACAGGAGAGGCCCGCCCGGGGCCGTGACAGAAAGCCAGAAGACGACGATCACGAAGAGGACAAGGAATCCGGCGACCAAGAGTTTCAGAAAGCTACAGAGGCCATGTGCGTCGACGGCGGCGCCTCGCTGCATACTTCTCACCGCCGGCTTAAACGAAAGGCGCGAGAGATTACAGCCGGCGAGCCGTCGTTTGATGCCCAAAGGCGGCTGAAGTGGTCCAGACACCTATCATTTTTGACATCGAGGATCACCACGATCGCACTATCTGCGGTCGGTGCTTGCCGTGTTGGTTTCACCAACAATATGCAACCTCAAGGTGACGAAGATGCTAGTCGATGGCGGGCCGGTCTGAACTTGATCTCGCTGCCGTGATCGGCTGCAGATTCTGATGGAGACCTCGAAGAGACGGGCACGTTTGAAGGTCAACCGGGAAGAAGCCAACCCAAGGGAAAGGTCACGCCGCTGTGACTTTTGGAAGCGACCTGAACTACAGGACGGAGAGGATCGTGTTTGATGTTGCCAAGATCCCATTGCCCTACAACGGGATCCTTGGCGCCAAATACAGCCAAGTTCATGGCGGTGTCACACTCGCCTACAACACCACGAAGATGCCAGACTGTGTGACGATCATCACCATCCCCTCCGATAAGAAAGATCGCTGATTTGCACTGACCAACTATACCAGCAAGCAGTTGCAGCAGCTGCCGCCACTAGGGCGCTTGCTCCTGCCGCTGGGACCCCGGGAGGGAAGAAGAAGAAGAAGACCGGTGAGACCTCGGACACCCACTCTGGCAAGCGCACCTCTTCGGAGTGTAGCTCTGCCGTCGAGGACATGCCAGAGAGCTCCACAGGAGGAAACAAGAAGCCCAGTGCCATACCGCCGGGAACCAAGAAGGTTTCTGTCAATGAGGACGACACGGGAGGAGCTTTTACCATAAGCTCCACCCTTGATGACAAATAGGAAGACGCGCTCGTCACCTTCCTGCGGGCGAATGTCGATGTGTTTGCATGGCAAGCTTCCGACATCCCCGGTGTTCCTAGGGAGGTGATTGAGCACCACCTTGCTGTCTGCCCTCATGCCGCGCCCGTCAAGCAGAAGGTCAGAAAGCAAGCTTTGGAACGACAAGAGTTCATCACAGAAGAGATCCGGAAACTGGAAGCAACGGGTTTGGTAAGAGGAGTGCTCCATCCAACGTGGTTGGCCAATCCGGTCATAGTGCGCAAGGCAAATGGGAAGTGGAGACTGTGTATTGATTACACATATATCAATAAGGCTTGCCCTAAAGACCCCTTCCCGTTGCCGCGCATCGACAAGATTGTTGACTCCACGGCTGGGTGTGATCTGTTGTCATTCCTTGACGCCTACTCCGGCTACCACCAGATCTTCATGACAAGAGAACACGAAGAGAAAACAACATTCATCACCCCATGCGGTACGTATTGTTTCATGCGGATGCCTTTCGGGTTGAAGAGTGCTGGTTCGACGTTTGCAAGGGCGGTCCAGATTGGTTTTGAACCCCAGCTCCATAGAAATATGGAAGCTTATATGGATGACATAGTGGTCAAAACCAAGGACAGGGCAACCCTCATACCAGATTTGCAAGAATTATTTGCAAACCTGCACAAGATCAATCTCAAGCTGAACCCTGAGAAGTGCGTCTTTGGCGTCTCGTCCGGCAAGCTTCTCGGGTTCTTGGTGTCACAGCGTGGGATAGAGGCCAATCCGGACAAAATCAAAGCTATAGAGCAGATTGAAGCACCCAAGCGAATCAAGGATGTGCGTCGGCTTGCTGGTTGCGTCGCCGCCATGGGCAGGTTCATTTCCAGGTCTGCCGAGCGCGCCCTTCCCTTTTTCAAGATCCTGAAAAAGTCGGGACGATGGAGTGGACGCCAGAAGCCGAAGCAGCATTGCAAGGTTTGAATAAGTACCTCTCCTCCGCGCCAATAGTAGTTGCGCCTAGGCCACAGGAGCCGTTGCTGCTATACCTGGCGGCAACGGACCAGGTGGTCAGCGCTGCACTAGTGGCGCAGAGAGAGGTTGACGACGAGGTAATGGCAGCGGCAGAGCCCGACACCACCAATGCAGAGACGACACAGCCAGTTGAAGTGCCGCCGAAGAAGAAAATGATGCAGCACCGGTCTACTTTGTTAGTTCCCTCCTGCGGGGGCTAGATCAAGGTACTCGGCGTGCGAAACTGCTCTTGACCTTCTTATGGCCTCGAGGAAGCTGCATCACTACTTCGAGCACATGAGATCACTGTCGTCACTCGCCTCCCTCTCAGAACGGATATTGCACAATCCGGATGCAACGGGAAGAATTGTGGAATGGGCCTTTGGAGCTGTCCAGCTTTGGCCTCAAGTTTGAAAGTACTTGACGATTGAGCCGAGTCCTAGCGGAGTTCATTGCAGAATGGACTGCAACGCTGACGAAGAATCCCAAGAGACCGCTCTCCCGGCAAGGAGGCAAGTTGTGATTGGACCATGTACTTTGATGGAGCTTTCTCCTTACAAGGCGCCGGGCTGGCGTACTACTTGTCGCGCCCACGGAGAGCACCTCAAGTCGTGATCCGGATGCACTTCCCGTGGAGGTGTCAACAAACAATCTGGCAGAGTCTGAAGGGCTGCTTGCGGTCTCGTGGATCGCGGCGGACCTCGGAATCAAGAAACTCATTGTCGGGGAGACTCGCAGCTTGTCGTCAAGCAAGTCAACAAGGATTACGAGCCCGTTGATGAAGGCCTCGTCGATGAAGTGAGAAAGCTGGAAGAGCGTTTGATGGTATCTGAGCTGAACACGTTCCCGGCGGAGAACGATATCGCCGATTACTGTCAAAAGCAGCTGCCCTCAAGCTACCCGTGGAACCAGGTACCTTTGTGCTTCAGCTAACTCAACCATCCGTTGATCCATCAGCAGAGCAGAATAAGAGGAGGAAATCAGGGCCCGTCAAGTACTTTCCCGCCGAGCTCCCGGAGCCGCCCGGCAAGGATGTTGCGGGGATCTTGAGCCCGCCACGGACGACGGCGGCTCGGTGGGCGTCAAGCTCTTGCCGTCGAGACAGCCGCTCCTATAGCGGAGGAAATTCCTTTAGTCCTCGCCGTCGAGCCCGGTGCTCCGGTGTGGGCACAACATACCGCCGGAGTTCCTCCAAGCAGGGAACTTCACGAGGAGCAGGAAGAAGCGGAAAAAAGTAGCCCGTCGCTCTACCATGTACCAGTTCATCGATGATGTCCTGCATGTAAAGAGGCGAACAGATGTGAAATTGAAGTGTATCCCTCGAGAGGAAGGATTGGAGCTGTTGGCGGAGATACACGGAGGCATATGTGGATCCCACATTGGGTCAAGGGCCCTTGCCGGCAAGGCATTTCGGCAAGGCTTCTTCTGGACCACCGCCCTCCAGGATGCGACGACACTAGTCACCAGGTGTGAAGCGTGTCAGTTCCATTCAAGGAAGCTTCATCAGCCAACTCAAGCCCTTCAAACCATTCCTCTCTCCTGGCCCTTCTCGGTTTGGGGGCTCGACATACTAGGCCCTTTCCCCCGCACTATCGGGGGCTTTGAGTACTTGTACATTGCAATCGACAAGTTCACAAAGTGGCCGGAGGTGGAGGCAGTGAGGAAGGTCACAGCTCAGTCAGCCGTCAAAGTTCTTCAAGGGACTAGTGTGCAATCGACAAGTTCACAAAGTGGCCGGAGGTGGAGGCAGTGAGGAAGGTCACAGCTCAGTCAGCCATCAAGTTCTTCAAGGGACTAGTGTGCCGTTTTGGCGTACGCAACAGGGTATCACCGACAACGGCACACAGTTCACAAGCCGCACCTTCATGCAATATACCCAAGACCTCGGTAGCAAAGTCTGTTTCGCTTCCGTTGCTCACCCGCGAAGCAATGGTCAAGCCGAGAGGACAAATGCTGAAGTACTGCAAGGCTTAAGGACCAAGACCTTTGACAGGCTGCACAAGAGTGGAAGGCACTGGATTGATGAGTTGCCGGCGGTTCTTTGGTCGATCAGGACGACGCAAAATCGAGCCACCGGCGGACACCTTTGCCCTAGTATAAGGGGCGAAGCAGTTCTCCCATCGAACTCATATCGGGTCACCTCGAGTGCTCGCTTATGACGAGCTTGAGCAAGAGCAATCTGCGGCAAGATGGCGCAATGCTCCTTGAGGAAGATCGTCTTGAGCGGCTGTGAGAGCAACACGCTACCGACAAACCTTGCGCCGCTACCATAGCCGCAAGGTTCATGCCCGAAGCCTTGAGGAAGGCGACCTTGTCCTTCGGCACGTTCAATCGGCCAAGAATTCTAATAAGTTGACGCCAAAGTGGGAAGGCCCTTATCGGGTAATCTGAGTCACCAGGGCCGGCGCGAGTCCTACGGAGACCAAAGATGTCGTTCGGTGAGTAACTCACGGAACATTGAGCATCTTCGCAAGTTTTACCCGTGAGCCGCTTACCGCCCCCGGCAAGCCACCTTTTGTACAAGCATTGCCGATGATGCATGTAACCCTTTGTAAAAAGCCAGCGAGACCACGAGCATAAATAAATGAAGCGGCACACCTAAGTTATAGCATGCATGCTAGGTCGAGTCTAGATCCTTGGTTAGGGTTGATAGTGCTTAGCGCGACTAACCCCTAGCTTAGAGGTCGAGTATCGCTTCTTTGCCGTTCTTTTGTCTTCTTTGGTTCGTAGGACTCACAGATATCCTTGCTGGATCACTTGAGGACGAAAAAGAGAAGAGGGACAGACCGACATCTAGTCCCCGGCAAGCCAGTATTGCCGGGGGCTGCAAGAGGTGACATTCACCCACGGCAAACCAGAGTTGCCGGGGGCTACAGCTTCAGATAAGTTCTTCATCCCTTATCATGCATTCCCTTATGGACTGAGGTATGTGAAACCTCGCTTTTCCCAAAGCTACCGTGCTCCCCTAAAACTCTAGGCCCTAGGGCTCGTTCACGGGCCAGGTTTGAGTCGAGTCGTCGCAGCAAAAGGATGAAACGAGGAGCTGAACCCACCTCATCCCTGCCTCCGCCAAAAGCGTGAGAAAGGTCGGCGAAGTGGGAAGGCGGCAGGGCTCTGTTGTCGGGCAAGGAAATGTTTATCTTAGGGATATCAAGGATTTACTCCTTGTCGTGGGTTCTACCGCAAACAAATGACACAGCAAGCATCCTTTTTCACTAAAACATTCCACTCGGTACAACCCATGGGGAATGAAAAACATGAATGATGGGATTACAAGTTTTAAATTCAGCCAAGGCCCAAAGGCTTAAAAGCTAAAAGAGATAAGGTGCCGTAACCCCTTTCTTGTCCCTCTCCTCGGGAGGCAGGTCAAGGGGCGAAAAGGGCGTAAGGGCGCCTAGGCGAGCTACGGGTGGCAGGAGACACCAAGAGAACATCTCGGTGGCCGTCCAGAAGGCTGGATGGTGATGGCGGCGCCGAAGCAGAGCTCAAAGACGAGGCGGGGCGTCGGCCGACGCTGTCGAAGGCGTGGGTGCCACGTACTCGATTTGACGGCCTTGCCGCCCGCCCTCTTCCTCTTCCGCAGCCTCCCAACGCCAGCCGCCCAAGGAGACGACCCCGAGAAGTTCAGGGAGCCGGCGACACGGATGATGGGGTCGCCGGTGCCGCACGGAGCGGCGCCCGACACCTAGTCGGACCCGTCATCCTGCCGCCTTCTACCCTCGTCGTCGCTGCCGCTGTCCTCCTCGCCACTCCCCCCCGAGGAGGGGTCTTCGCTATCAGAAGAGCTCTCCACGCAGCACCTTGCCCGGGTCCCGAAGAGCCCGAAGACCTTGACGGAGAGGAGGCCGCCCTCCATCAGCTTGAAATGGAGAGTGAGCCCCTCCGTCAAGCGGTGGATATGAGCAAACGTCTTCCATCCCCGACGAAGATACATCACATGAGGGGCTGGGAAGTCGACGCGAACTCGCGTACCGCTGATCCCACAGCCCCTCATGTGCAGCCGCATTGACTCCGGCGGATCCAGCTCCATCTCTCGCGCGAATGGAGTCGGGAGACGAAGGCGACGGCGAGGCGGCCGGCGCAGCCTGACGAAGAACTCGCAAGGGTCATCCCCAACATGGCCCTCCATGGGGGGAGGAACTACTGGCGGAGGCGAGACCGGCGCGCCGCCCCGTCCTCCTCTTCCCCGAGCGCCTCGGCCTCGCCCACGGCCTCGCCCCCTCCCCCTTCCCCTCGCGGCTGGCTCTGCCACCGCAGGTGCAGGAGAAGGAAGGACGCGTTGTCGAGCGGCGACCCTCGCCGCCACCGTTGAAGGGCCAGGATTCCCTCTCTCCATGGCGGATGGAGGGGGGAGCAGAAGCTGAAGGAAGGAGGAGATGGAAGAATGCGGGACGCCATCCCCCCTCCCGCTCTTTATAAAGGAACAAGGTGGGGGCTCGGCCGCCCCGCTCAGCCAATCAAGACGCGGAAGGCACAGGGAACTAGGACCAACCCGCTGCCCCAGCCCGCGACAGCCCGGTTTCCCGCCTCCACCGTTCGCCATCCCAAGCGCATGAGAACCACGTGGCAGGCATGCGGGACCAAGGTGACGGGTGAGGCGACCTCTCCCCACCCTGTGATCGTGGGGAGTGGACGCCTTGAAGACCACGCCTCGGCCCCGTTCAGTAAATGGGCCGCGCCTCCACGCCTCCCTCCGTTTATGGGGAAGGCGCGAACCGCCCCCTTTACTACGACGTGATGCATGCGCGCAGAGCTCAGCCCCACGCATGCCGCCCACGTCATGCACGCCTCCCCACGCCGAGCCACGCGCGGGAGGCATGGGAAGCGCAGTGCACGAAGAGACTTACCGCGGTAAAAACCATCCCGCCTAGCCCAACAACGCGATTGCGCTTACGTGTGGCCCAGGCCGGGGCTCTGTCGGTGTACAAAAAGAGGGGTACACTTTTGTACCCCTATAACTGCACACGCAGGCAGTCTGAGCCATGGGCACCACCGCCCGAGCAAGGCAAGGGAGGTGAGCCAAGGTAAGGCGAAGCTCGAAAGGAGCAGCGACGACGCCAAGACCAAGACCACAAAGAGCAAAGGGGACGAAGCGGACTCCCCCGGCAAGATCCTTGCCGGGAGGCGGTTTTAGCAAACCCGGCAATACCCTTGCCGTGGAAGCTCGCCCCACACCTACGGAGCGAATCTCCCTTGAGTTCACTGCCCCCATGTGGCAAGGATTCAGGAGACATCCCCGTGGTGGCATGTAGATCTTTGTGAAGACATTGAAGATCAGATACACACTATAGAAGATGACGATCCTTGGAGGGATCCCAGCCAAGGAGGACCACAAGGCCCCCGGCAAGAGCCTTGCCGGGGATGACAGCAGGCGCCACGGCAAGACCCTTGCCGGGCTCTGGCGAGCCCTTGCCAAGAACACCCGTAGGGCCACCATCAGGCCCACACCAATCAAACCTCCACCACCGTTCGCATGCAGCTGCCGACCCAACCAGTTGGGCAGGCACCTGCGTGGCGGCAAGCGGATCTTCGTGGAGACCCACCACTGCGCCACCTCAGCTGCCTGCCTGCCTACATGGCACCGCAGGCCCCGCTGGCCAGGGTGCGTGTCAACACGAAAGGGAGCGGCGACGAACGAGATAGGGCTCTCCCCCGTCCCCGATAAAGCAAGGACACCTAAGCAAGACGCATTAAAAGCGCCTTGTCATGTAATGCGAGGGATAAACTCGCATCACTGTACCCTTTCCACCTCCTGCGTGCCACTGTGGCAACCCCTTTCCCTATAAAAGGAGGCCCAAGGCGACCAGCAGGAGGATTCGGCTTTTTGGAGCTCCTCACGCCCCATTGCTAGTTCAAGAACACAGATAAACAAACCACCAAAGCAGGAGTAGGGTTTTACGCATCCTCGCGACCCGAACCTGGATAAGGAAACCGTGTGCTATCTGTTTGATCTGCTCTTCTCATGACCCCGCGCCCCGCGACCGTAGTAGGGATTCTTGTGATCCCATAGATGTCATTCCCACCGACAGAGTGTATCCATGACAGATGTGAGATTATTATTTAATGGTTAACTTAAGGTGGATACTTTAATACACATCTGGGTGGATTGGTTGGGGCACCCTGGAGCACCCAGTGGTTTGCCGGGCACAGAGAACCAGTGCTTACAAGGGGATCCGGAGGACCGTGTGATCACCCTATGGAATGCCACCCAGGCTCAAAGGGATCATAAGATTATTCATGCTAGAAACTTCCGTGTGCAGCCACAAGCCATTATGGGCTCTGACATAGTTGAGTAAGTTGCGTGAGCTCTTAAACAGGTGGACTAGCAGATGTAGGGGGATTGTAGGTGTAATGGTCTTCCCGGAGTAGAGAGTAAATGCTTCTGAAAGATTGTGTCTCGGTCATCTGTTTCTCAAACACCATGTAGTGCGAGAAATCCAACGGAGGAGATCGAGTCTTATGGGGAAAAGTGCGCAAACCTCTGCAGAGTGTACAAACTAATCATGGTTAGCCGTGTCCCCGGTTATGGACAATCTTGAGTCTCTGGTACTTGGATTAACATATTGATCTCATCATGTTACTTTAATTGATTTGTTGGGTTGTTTATGATTATTATTTTGGGATTGAGTTGGAGGAACCTTCTCAATATTTATCAACCAACTTTGTAGTTAAATAAAATATATTCCTTTGCAGTAGGGAAAAATTGGCTTTTCACAAAAACATTATAACCATAGAGCTTTTCCACCAGCCATATATGCATGTAGTGATAGTTATGATTCATCATTATCCTATGGTTTGAATTTGCCAGTACATTCAATGTACTGACCCTTTGTGGCTACAACGTCTCATGTTGCAGGATTATCTTACGACGAGTAAGTGATACGTTAGGGTTATGATTTCTACACTCAACTTTGCCATTGGTGTTGATGGGAATCCACAACCTTGTTTTTTCTTCCGCTATTTGGATTGAGGTAATAGTATTTACGTTACTTTATACATGTGATTTACCTCTGTTATAAATCCTCGAGTACTGTGTGTGTCAGCATACCGATCCAGGGATGACACTTAAGCACAGAGACTTGACCATCTGAGGTTGGGTCGTTACAACCACAGACCTATGGGACAATGCTAGTAGCTAGATGGCTTCTTCTCTCTCTCTTTGATCTTCAATACAATGTTATCCTTGATGTTCTTGGAGTTCTATCCAATGTAATACTCTTTTGTGGTGCATTTGTTGAGATCCGATGAATTGTCGATTTATGATCAGATTATATATGAATATTATTTGAGTCTTCTCTAAACTCTTATGCATGTTTAAGATATCTTTGTTTTTCTCTTCGAACTATCGGTTTGGTTTGGCCAACTAGATAGGTTTTTCTTGCAATGGGAGTGGTGCTTAGTTTTCGGTTCAATCCTACGGTGTCCTCACCCAGTGACAGAAGGGGCAGCGAGGCACGTATTGCATTGTTGCCATCAAGGATAAATAGATGGGGGTTTCATCATATTACTTGAGTTTATCCCTCTACATCATGTTATCTTACTTAAGGCGTTACTCCGTTCTTATGAACTTAATACTCTAGATGCATGCTGGATAGCGGTCGATGTGTGGAGTAATAGTAGTAGATGCAGGCATGAGTCGGTCTACTTGTCACGGACGTGATGCCTATATTCATGATCATCGCCTTAGATATCATCATAACTTTGCGCTTTTCTATCAATTGCTCACCAGTAATTTGTTTAGCCACCGTATGCTATCTTCAAGAGAGAAGCCTCTAGTGAAACCTATGGCCCCCGGGTCTATTTTTCATCATATATTTTCAGATCTATAAACAAAAAAAACAAAATACCTTGTTGCACTTTATTCATACTTACTTTAGTTTGCTCTTCTATTTATCTTTTATACTTATATCTATTAGATCTCACTCTTGTTCGTGACCGTGAAGGGATTGACAGCCCCTTTTTGCGTTGTGTGCATATGATTTTTAGTTTTTGCAGGTGCATAGATTGGAGACTTTCTTGTGCTCCTACTGGAATTATACCTTGGTTTAACTGAGGGAAATATTTATCTCTACTTTGCTGCATCACCCTTTCCTCTTCAAGGGAAAAATCAACACAAGCTCAAGAAGTAGTTGCCCCAAGGGGGGACGTTGGTAGGAGTTAACCACCGCGTGCACCTGACCTCCACGCAAAGGATGACACTCAATAATAAATCATGCTCCAACTTCTTAGCATAACTGAAGACTATACATGCATGCTTCGGCAATCACAAACCTTAACACCAATATTCTTACTAAACCACAATCATTCACTAGTACCTCCAACATATTACCGTTTCTATATCGCAAAAGTATTGCAAGGAATCAAACATACCATATTCAGCAATCTACATGTTTTATGTAGGATTTCATGACTAACCATGTGAATGACCAATTCCTGTTTAACTCTCTAAATAGATATAAATGACGCATGAGAGTTTAATTCTTTCTATATAAGACCACACTCTAATAAATATAAGTGAAGCAAAAGAGCATTCTACAAATGACAGTTTTATATATGTAGAGAAACATGCATCCAAACTTCAAATGATATAAGTGAACCACATGAAGCATTCTATAAAGTCATACTCAAAAGATATAAGTGAAGTGCAAAGAGCATTCTATAAATAAACCAAGGACTATCTCATACCAGCATGGTGCATAAAAAAAAGGTGAAAAATAAATACAAAAAACACTCAAAGAATTTACGCATATCATGTGACCAAAACAAAAACTGAAACACACCAACAATTGTCGAACAAAGATGGGATGCCTTCCGGGGCGTCCCCAAGCTGAGACACTTGAGTCTCCCTGAATATTTACTTGGGGTGCCTTGGGCATCCCCAAGCTTGAACTCTTGTCTTTCCTTGTCCTCCCCATATCGATACCTCCTCGATCTTCGAACACTTCATCCACACAAAACTTAACCGAACTTTTTATTAGAGGGGTTAGTACATGTAACAACAAATCCCATCTTGTCCTGCAATAACATTATTCTATAATTATCATAAAACATTAACCATTTTATGCAATCACAATTCTATGGCTCCCAAGTGAACGGGGCTCAACAAGATTTCAAACATAAGCAAATAAAGAAACTATAACATCAATCAGTGAAAACAGTACAGTCTGTAAAGATTCATATGGTACATATACTTATGTAAAACAAACAATTCTGAAAAATTAGGAAAAAATGGAAAATCTGCATAGCAGTATTGTGTACAAATTTGAAAAACTTTCGACATTCCAATAAAATATGAAGATCCATGCACTGTAGGCAAAGTTTCTGTTTTTGCATTGCACATACCAAACAAGCAATCTAAACATCATAAAGGAAAATCTTGGCACATTATGTTTATAATAAAATGGATTTGTACAAAGGGATAATTATTTTTGTGAGAAACTTCCATTCAAAATTCTACATTGTTTCCATCTGCATGAACACAAGTGTTCAAGGTCGACCCTCACTTCTCCAATGCATAACCTTCCAATCGCTTCTCCTTTTAAAAAAGTTTTTAGGTTCCTCTCTATATTTTTTGTTTTTAAACATTTTAAAAGCACACAACAGAATAAAATGACTCTCTAAAACTTCGGAGTTGTCTCCCGGGCAGTGTTTTCTTTAAAGCCATTAAGCTAGGCATAAAGTGCTCAAGTAATTGATCCACACGGATCCCAAGGTATATCAAAGTCAATTTTAATTAACAATGATTTTTAATTTAGTAGTGAGCACAAAGTAACATATATCACATAGCAACAGAGTCTAACTCTATTCCTATGCATCGGCATGTCATAATAGAACAATTCATGCACACATAATAAAAGCCAATGCATAGTATAAACAGGTTCTTGCAATTTTATCGTATTAGAAATATAAAGAGGTGAATATGTGGTTACTCTCTCATAATAATTGCAACAAGAGCAGCATGCACATGCATATTATAACCATCAAAATCATCATGTGTAGTAGTAAAACGCAACCCATCAATATAATCCTTAATAAGTGCAAACTTCTCTGATATAGTGTAGTTGGGAAAAAATCAAAAAGATAATAGGATTATCTTGTGTGGGTGCAACAAAAAAAATCCATTCTTAACGTAAGGAACTATAGCAAATTCATCTCCATAAGCATAATTTGAATTGGCACCTTGGCCACAAGCATACCAAACATCGAGTGCATCAAAAAGGCATATTTCAAACGAATCCAAGGGATCATAGTAATTGTCATAGCGTTCATCCTTCGGTAATAATGAAAGGAAATTAAACAATGTATGAGTTGAAGAGTTAATCTCATTAGAAGGTGGGCACGGGTAGCTAATCCACTCTTCCTCCTTTTGTTCTTCGCTCTCTTCGTCATTTTTTCCATTTAATAAGCTCATAGTTTTAGCAATTTCTTATTCCATAGACTCCTGCAAAATATTAGTCTCTTCTTGGACGGCGGAGGAATCCTCGATATATTCTTTAACATAAGCATTAGAAGCATAGTTCTCATAGCAATATTTAGTTATGGCAAAACTTTCAGATTTGTAAAGAGCGGCATCATACTTTTCAATCAAAGAAGGAATTTCATAGGCACCCTTAAAAGAAACAAATTCTTCAATTCGTTCAATATCATAGTAATTATAAAAACCTTTGGCATAAGAAGATAAGACTCCATTATCCTTAAACTCACATTGGAAGGGAAGGTGTTTTTAGGGTCTTTGGAACAACAAGTAAAATCATGTATTTCGCATAAATTCCAAGCATAGCAACGCAAACTATTAATATGATGCCATAAGAGTTTCCATTTTTGAGATAAGCGGTGTCACACAAAATAAGCATGCTCATCTAATGATTTTCCCACAACTAAGCTAGTTGGGTTTTCAGCGCGAGCACAAAGTGATCAAAGATAATCCAAGTAGAAAAGCTTCAGTGGTATGATAGATTTTGGGTGGTTCTTCAACCATTGGGTTAGCAAGTACAACTAATGTTTTTGGTATTTTAAGTTTCCTACCTGAGGGAGTCCTGGATTAGGGGGTATCCGGATAGCCGGACTATATCCTTTGGCCGGACTGTTCGACTATGAAGATACAAGATTGAAGACTTCGTCTCATGCCCGGATGGGATTCTCTTGCCGTGGAAGGCAAGCTTGGCGATACGGATATGTAGATATCCTTCCGTTGTAACCGACTCTGTGTAAGCCTAACCCCCTCTGGTGTCTATATAAACCGGAGGGTTTAGTCCGTAGTACAAGGACAATCATACCATAGGCTAGCTTCTAGGGTTTAGCCTCTACGATCTCGTGGTAGATCAACTCTTGTAATACTCATATTCATCAAGATCAATCAAGCAGGAAGTAGGGTATTACCTCCATAGAGAGGGCCCAAACCTGGGTAAACATCGTGTCCCTTGCCTACTGTTACCATCCACCTTAGACACACAGTTCGGGACCCCCTACCGGAGATCCGCCGGTTTTGACACCGACATTGGTGCTTTCATTGAGAGTTCCACTGTGCCGTCACCATAAGGAAGGATGTCTCATCTCGTTGTCAAGGACAGAGTCACCTCTGGGGGAGCCCTGGCTATCGGCCAGACTCTCCGGCTAGGCGAGTTCGTCATGACCGCCCGTTCGGCTGCTGCACCGATGATGACTTCTCGGGTCATCGAAAACAGCCTCCACATCGGCTCGGAACTTGCCGAGCAGATGGATCCGATGGAGCTCTCTTCCCTAAACGAGCTCTTGGATCGCATCGCCGCTTTGGGAGTCACTACGGACTATGATCGGATCGGACTTAAACCCGACCAAAGGGAGATTAACTCTCCGCTGGTCACCCATCAGATAGCGGTGGTGGAGGAACAATGCGGTAATTTTCCCTCAATCTTGAGGACAAACTATGTCCGGATTCCAGAGCTCTCCGAGCCAGATACTTGTATACGGAAGGACATCCCCCAAGCCTTGAACGTAGAATCGAGCGAAAGGCCGACCTATCAGGCAACATCCCGGAGCCCGAACCTCCAAGACCGGAAACTCCCATGCCCCCGGGTCTCAGATCGGGTCAGGGTTCGGACTTAAATCCGCCCACCCACCTAGATACAAGCGATCTCTCCCACATTAGACAAGAGCCCCAGGAAACAGTACATCACTATTGGGCCAGATTCCTCCTTGTAATGAACAAGGTCAAGGACTGTCGAGAGGAAGACGCAATTTCATTCTTCTGCAATAATTGCACGGACAAGGGAATCCTTAACGCCATAAGCCGCCGCAACATAGCACACTTCGCTGACTTGGCGGCCATAGTACGGAAGTACTGTGCGATGGAGAGCGTCTGGAAAACCGAAACAAAATTTTGGGATAATCCAGCTTTGGCTAAATACCCAGTCCGAATCAAAAGGGTGCACCCCCGTAAGTCACCCGATTCAATCACAAAAAAGCAAAATCCCACTCCAGGGCACGGAACCATATTGGAGGGATGGCTTAACGGACCCTGCAAAATTCACAGTACGGTGGGTACCACACCAACACACAGCCTTAGAGCATGTTGGGTACTCTGGCAGGTTGCTAAGAGTAGTGTGGATCTCCTCATTCAAAATACCGCAGGGCAACATCCCATGAATTACAATACGGTCTTAACAGTCTTCGAGACATTCGCCTCAAATAATAGGCGCAAGCGAGCACTCCGCAGCCTTGCCGAGATCTGCCAGGTGGCAGTAATAAATCCATGGAGCGACACGGCTATCACCTTCAGTTTCAGTGACGAACCTAAATGCCGAACAACCCGAGCACCAGCCGCATTAGTCCTTAGTCCAATCATGGACGGCTTTCGGCTCACTAAAGTGCTCATGGACGGCGGCAGCGGATTAAACCTCATTTACGAGGAAACTCTTCACAAAATGGAAATAGATGGAACCGCATTGAGCAAAGCAGCACAACCTTTAGAGGAATCATCCCGGTCGGGAGGCACGCTATGCTGGGAAAATCACACTAGATGTGGTATTCGGCACACCGGAAAATTACAGGTCCGAAGAAACAACATTCCAAGTGGCCCCGTTCAGTAGCGGATACCACGCCCTTCTAGGGCGGGAGGCATTCACGATCTTCCAAGTTATACCCCATTACGGGTACATGAAGCTCAAAATGCCTGGGCCCAATGGAATTATCACTCTAGCTAGTGATCTGGACATAGCGCTCGGCGCCGAAAACAAAACAGCCACACTAGCCCTCGAGGCACTATCCGAAGCCCTAGCGGTAGAGGAGTTAACTGCGCTACGCTCGACCGTGGATAGGGACGACGTGATACTCGACAAGAGATCCAAGTCCACCTCTTTCAAACAAGCGGACGAAATAGTCAAATTCCAAGTCCACACAACGGACCCTACCAAAACAGCCTCAATTGGGGCACAGCTAAACCCCGATGTGGACGCCGCACTACGGGAGTTCCTGCGCGAGAACTGGGATATATTTGCTTGGCACCCATCACATATGCCAGGAATCCCACGCAAGTTGGCCGAGCATAGCCTTAACATTCTAAAAGGGTTCAAGCCGGTCAAGCGGACTCTTCGGCACTTCTTCGAACCTAAGCGACAAGCTATGGGCGAGGAGCTAGCCAAGTTATTGGAGGCCGGATTCATCAGAGAAATAAAACACCCGGACTGGCTAGCAAACTTGGTGATGGTACCAAAGAAGGACAAATCCTGGCGCTTATGTGTCGACTTCAAAGACCTCAATAAAGCTTGCCCAAAGGATCCCTTCCCCCTCCCCCGCATTGATCAAATTATCGACGCCACCACGGGACACGGTTCATTGTGCTTCCTTAATGCATACTCCGGCTACCACCAAATCAAGATGGCCGAGTCCGACCAAGCCGCAACGGCGTTTATCACACCATACGGCCCTTCTGTTTCAACACAATGCCTTTCGGGCTTAAGAACGCCCGTGCAACGTATCAATGCATGATTCAGACATGCCTGGAAAAGAAAATCGGCAAAACAGTGGAAGCATACGTAGACGATGTGGTCATCAAAACCAGACACGTCGACTCTTTAATAGATGACTTGAGGCTTACGTTCAACAACCTCCAAACATACGACATCAAGCTCAATCCGGAAAAATGCATTTTTGGCGTGCCCGCCGGAAAGCTCCTGGGTTTCATCATCTGCAGTGGAGGGATTGAAGCAAATCCGGCTAAAATCCGAGCCCTGTCACAATTGGCCATCCCAACAGACCTCAAGCAAATCCAGAAATTAACTGGATGGATTGTGGCTTTAAGTCGCTTTATCTCCCGATTAGGAGAAAAGGCACTACCCCTTTATCGCCTTCTTCGGCTCACCAAACACTTCGAGTGGACGGATGCTACCACGGCCGGACTGGAAGAAATAAAAGCCATACTGGCCACCAACCCAATCCTGGCCGCGCAAAACATCGGCGAACCGATGCTGCTATATATAGCGGCGACTCATCAAGTGGTAAGCGCAACACTCGTCGTCGAGGAAGAAACGGATGGACATAAATTCCCCCTTCAAAGGCGGGTATATTATGTATCCACTGTCCTCACCCCATGCGAATCACGGTACCCGCATTATCAAAATATAGCGTATGCGGTATTCATGGCATCCCGAAAACTACGACACTACTTTCAAGAGTGTTCAATTACAGTGGCCTCTGAAGTGCCACTGAACGACATAATAAAAAACTGCGACGCCATAGGCCGGATTGCCAAATGGGCCATAGAGCTCCTCCCGTTCGACATAACATATAAACCCCGGCGAGCTATTAAGTCACAGGTATTGGCCGATTTTGTGGCGAATGGATGAAGTTTAACTCCCTAAGGAATACGGCGATACTCCAATTGGATTATGCACTTCGACGACTCTAAAATGTTGGCGGTCAGGGGCTGGCGTCGTCTTGACGCCCTTTACGGAGATACAGTCAATATGTACTCCAAATACTGTATCTGAGACTCCAACAATGCCGCCAATATGAGGCCCTGTTACATGGTCTCCGGATGGCAGTCTCCATGGGCATTCAACGCCTGGAGGTGCGCGGGGACTCGAACCTCGCAATATCCCAAATAAATGGAGACTTCGATGCTAAAGATCCGAAAATGGCGGCTTATTGCAATGCCGTACTCAAGATGTCAGCTCGGTTCGAGGGGCTCGAATTCCACCATGTAGCTCGAGAAAACAATCAGGCGGCGGACGTCCTTGCCCATATCGGCGCTAAGCGCGATCCGGTCCCACCCAACATATTCTTGGAAAGGATGTTTAAGCCATCCGTGGCATGGGAAGGGGAAACAAGCAACAACAGTCCGGACCCGGCTACAACGCCAGATACCGAACACTCTGACGTAATCGGCGGCTCCGCCACCGAAATAACACCTTCAGCCCACGTAATAATGGTCGTCATCGCCCCATGGACTGAACCATTCCTGGCCTACCTAACTAGGCAGGAACTTCCCAAGGACCAAAATGAGGCACACTGCATTGTGCGACGATCTAAAGCCTACAAGGTCCACGAGGGAGAGCTCTATAGGAAAAGCACCACCGGAGTCCTTCAAAGGTGCATCTCCGAAGAGGAAGGGCGGAAGCTTCTGGCAGAAATTCACGCCGGACTCGGTGGCCACCACGCCGCAGCCCGGACCCTCGTAAGTAAGGCCTTCCGTATAGGATTTTATTGGCCGACGGCCCAAGAATATGCACAGGACTTGGTCCAACGCTGCGTCGGTTGCCAGCTCTTTGCAAACCAAAGCCATATGCCACCCGTCGCCCTACAAACAATTCGCATTACCTGGCCTTTTGCGGTCTAGGGGCTTGACATGGTTGGACCCCTTAAAGGGGGAACCCATAAGAAAAAATACTTACTGGTAATGGTGGATAAATTCACCAAATGGATAGAAGCCAAACCTGTTAAAACGGCCGAATCCGGACCAGTGATAGACTTTATATCCGGGGTTGTACACCGTTATGGTGTCCCCCATAGCATCATCACTGACAACGGCACGAACTTCACTGCCGATGAGGTGAAAGTATGGTGCAGCAACATGGGCATCAAGCTCGATTACGCTTCTGTCTATCATCCACAAACTAACGGTCAAGTCGAACGAGCAAATGGTCTTATCATGAGCGGCATCAAACCCAGATTAGTGCGGTCCTTAAAGGAATCTAACACGCACAGGGTAGAGGAGCTCGACTCCGTACTCTGGGGGCTGCGGACCACGCCGAATCGCACTACCGGATACACACCGTTCTTTATGGTGTACGGCGCAGAGGTGGTTCTGCCCTGTGACATAATTTATGACTCACCTCGAGTGCGCATGTATGAAGAGAGAAAGGCCGAGCTTGATCGGCAGGACAGTTTGGACGCCCTCGAGGAGGAGCGTGACGTGGCAAAGGCTCGTTCCGCATTCTACCAGCAACAGGCTAGAAGATACCAAAGCAGAGAAGTACGGGCCAAAACCTATAACGTTGGCGAACTCGTTCTACGCCTACCGGATAAGAAAAAGGACAAGGTCAAGCCCAAATGGGAGGGTCGCTTCATTATTGACCAGGTCTTAACCGGTGGAGCGTACCGTCTGCGGGATGCATCGGACAACCGCCTCGAGCCAAATCCATGGAACGCAGCTAGACTCTGAAGAATCTATGCCTAGTGCCGGACTCCGTGTTTGTCTCCTTACCTCTGTCAAATTTTTATACATTCGTTATCTGTCTTTTCTTTCTTTCTTTCTTTCTTCCCCTTTTCTTTCGAGGCCTTGAAGGGCTAAAATGTGTTTTGACCACACAATCTTGATGCGCCAGCCGCGCTCATTATACCTAGGGGCTTCCTATACAGAAGCTTAAATATTTTATGGGCTTCATGCCCCGCGCATGTGTTATTCTTCCGCATGTACCTTTTTTTTGCCATTATATGCATCGATATGACTTAAGTTTTGGCCAAGCTGGGTTTCCTGGCTTTTGTATTTATGCCCTACGTTCCCGTTAATTTGGCTAGGGCATAAGGGGAGCACCTCTGCGATTGTTACTGCCAGGTCAGCAGGATGTGTACCTCAGACTGGGTGAAGCCGAAAGCTTGCGTTCTTAAGGGAATATTCGGTCGGTGAATAAAAGATGACTTTTTATTTTTTCCACTTGCCCCCAGATGTTTTTGCCTGCGTCTCTTCTCGCAGTTCGGACATGCACATTAGGGCATGCGTACCCAGGGAAAGGAACCCTTAACGGAACTATTCTCCTTGGAAGATGTTTCTTACTACCCATGTAATATAACATAACTAGTTGGGTACTTGTCTGTTCAAGCACTTATGACCCTTACGCCTGGTTTCCATGCATACCCCGGTTTTTACATAACTGAGCTGGTATTCGGATACACTCCGGACTATCGGGTCCAGAGGTTAAAGTGAAAAGGTCCGCCATGACAAATGATTTACAATCCGGCTAGAGACATTCTACATGTCATTCAAATTACATAGTCACTTAGACTGACTAAATTCTTCTTCTATGCCATCCAACAGGCTGTCTAGCCTACAATCCTATTGGGAATACTTGGCGGCTAACTCTACTTGGTGATACACCAAACTGACAGGGATTTCTTTCCCATCGAGCCCCACAGGTCCAACCTCGGCCATGTGGTTTGGGTCAGCCTTGGTATAGCGCGTCTTCACCATGGCCCAGGCTTCCCTGGCACCTTGACGGCAGGCCGATACCTTCCATAATCAGAAGCATCGCCGTGCTCCCTTGAGCTTCTCCGCAAGTCCTCCAAGGCCTTCGGGCAGGGAGACAGATGGCCACAAGGCCTGGGCAATACCTTGCATCACCTGCCGAACTTGTTCGTGTAGTTGTGAGAGCTCTGGTAGAAGATCACCCGCAGACCCGGGCATCTCGTTCGCGGGACGACCTATCAGTATACCTGCAGACATAACTCTGTTAGCTGGCTTCTTCGCCGAACTCTTTTTGAAGTTCGTTCAAGCACTTACTGAAAATGCCGCATCGAAGCCGCTTGTTCTCCTTCACGGAGTCTGACAGCTGGGCGTGAACATCCTTTAGTTCCATGCTCAGCTGGGTATTGGCATCTTGGAGATCGTTTTTCTCCTGCCTGACCTTTGTAAGCACGCGCTCGCCAGCCTTTAGCCGCCGTATGACATGTTGCTCATCCGGATTCACTCCGGCGTCATCTGCAATATTTATTGTCAGAATTGCATGCATGTTGCATCCTATATGGTACCTGTCATTCTTTAAAGCAGGTGTTACCAGAGGGGGCCTTCTCGGACTCCTTCAATGCGGCCACTGCGGCTCGTAGCTAGGCCTTGCACTCTTCCAGCTCTTGAGACAATTGGGTATTCTTCTCTGTAAGAACCTGCACATATAATGATCCTTAAATCAGTTGTGCCAATTGTTCCAAGTCTGAGGGGCTACTGATATATATAATCATCAATTTTTCTTACCCGTATATCCTTTACATACTGGTCCGTGGCTTTGGCAAGATCATTTTGAGCAGCACGGATGTACACGTCTCCCGAATTGAAGGCATCAAATGCCTCTTGGGAGAAACAAGCGTCACGGAGTACGGCCCGGCGGCGCCTGTGATTCATGGCGCTCTCCACTTTGGAAATTGTAGGGGAGATTTTATCCGCATCCTCTGTAGGAGGAACGTCCGACGCGTGCCCCGCCTCCGTGTCCGGCCCTGGAGCCCGACTAGTGGAGGCGTGATCAGCAACTTCTCCGGATATAGTCCGGCGAGTATTTTTCCTTCTGGGAAACATGGGTGTTATTATGTTTTCAAAGACAAACCCACGGAGCGAGGTTTTATATCATACCTCTGCGCCGGCATCTCAGTCCGAAACGCTTTTCTTTTCAGCCTGCCTGGCCTCGGTACCCCTTGCTGGCAACTCGCCACGGGCTCGGCATGGCGTCCGAGGGACCTTCACTGTAAGACACCGTGCAGATACGGAAGGTAAGGTGCGTGGAAAGGGATACTTCTGAAAGGTTGGGCCTCTGGTCTCACTTACCTGTGAGGCAGGGAGTAGCCTCGGATAGTCGGCTGTAATAGCCACCATGGCCCCATCACGGCTTAATTGATAAAATATCCTATCGATTAGCTCCACGAATAAGTACAGATCCTCTTGAAGGCCGGGGTCGAGAGGAGGTGGGCTATTCATCTCACCATGTTCAGGTTCCTCTAGTTGTGGAGGTGGGCTATTTATCTCCCTTACTTCCTTACGCAGTTCCTGCGGTGAACGGGCAAAATAAGACATTTATTGTGGAAATGCGGAAGGGAAGGGCATGAAAAGTGGCAGCTTACCCAGCTCGAAAGATTGTACATGGAGAATCCGTCCCGCGGTTTGATGCGTAGGAACTCCTCTTCCTCTCCCTTGTACAGACCGGACAGAATTTTTGCCAGAGCGGCAACGGAGTCCGGCCCCTTACGGTCACAGCGGGTGGCATCGTTTCCCCCGTTGAAGTCCCACATTGGTCGGCCTCGGTATTGAAGGGGCTGCACCCCTCGCATAATGCATATTGACATAACTTCGGTTGTAGTCAGTCCTGATAGAGCCAGCACCTTTATCCGGCTCATCAGGTAAGAAACGTCCCTATCATCTTCCTCCTGAGGGCTCCTTGGTCGCCAGCTTAGGCGTTTCTTCAGAGGAACATTATTAAACTCAGGAAGGCCTATCCGAATAGGATCCGAAAGAGGGACATCCTCTATATAGAACCACTCTGAAGGCCAGTCTTCGGACGCCTTCTTCGGGGTGCCGGACAGGTATCCGGTCCCGGCGATGCGCCATATTTCGGCTCCGCCCACTTGAAACAGTGACCCCTCCTATGTACGGGGTACGAGGCAGAATAGCCTCTTCCATAGCTCGAAGTGAACTTCACAACCCAGAAACAGTTCGCAAAGAGCGACATAGCCAGCAATGTGCAATATGGAGGCAGGAGTGAAATTATGCAGCTGGAGGCCGTAGAACTCCAGGAGCCCGCGGAGGAACAGGTGAATTGGAAATCCTAGTCCCCTTGATAAATAAGGGACAAGGCATACCCGTTCCCCTTTGGAGGGATTGGGGAAGCTCTCTGCTTGTTCTCCGCCATTATAGGTGGCAAGCCCGGCTCGAACAGGGACCATATAGCTGGGGGGAGAAATCCCTGGGTCTGTAGCCTCACTAGTTGGCTATGCGGGACGGAACACTTCTTCAAATCACCGGGCTTAGGGCTACGAGGGCGAGAGGAGGAGCTGCGGCGACTGGCCATGTTGGAATGGATTTTTTCCAGGCGTGCTCTGATGGATACTCGCTGTGGGAGGATGGTATGATATGGATCTGTGAATCCCCGTCTCTTTAATAGGCGATTTGCCTACATGGCTAGGGTGGCAATTGTAAACATGCCCCGGCTTCTCGCATTCGCTCGACGCATGGAGGATCTCCATTATTAGGCGCAGAAGCCAAGGGGTGCAACATTTTTGGGAAGCCGGACACTATTCAAACAAGTATTCAGAATTTGGAGAAGAACCCACCTTGCAATGCCGAAGACAATCTGCGCGCCGGACTCATCGTCATTGAAGCCTGGTTCGGGGGCTACTGAGGAAGTCCTGGATTAGGGGGTATCCGGACAGCCGGACTATATCCTTTGGCCGGACTATTGGACTATGAAGATACAAGATTGAAGACTTCGTCTCGTGTCCGTATGGGACTCTCTTCGCGTGGAAGGCAAGCTTGGCGATACGGATATGTAGATCTCCTTCCGTTGTAACCAACTCTATGTAACCCTAACCCCCTCTGGTGTCTATATAAACCGGAGGGTTTAGTCCGTAGGACAAGGATAATCGTACCATAGGCTAGCTTCTAGGGTTTAGCCTCTACGATCTCGTGGTAGATCAACTCTTGTAATACTCATATTCATCAAGATCAATCAAGCAGGAAGTAGGGTATTACCTCCATAGAGAGGGCCCGAACCTGGGTAGACATCATGTCCCTTGCCTCCTGTTACCATCCGCCTTAGACGCACAGTTCAGGACCCCCTACCCGAGATCCGCCGGTTTTGACACCGACACTACCCATAAATAAATATAGAAAACAAGAGTACAAAATAAAATCTACTCAGTGATAAAGCAAACAAGAACACACGGGAATATTCACCCCATGATATTGCTCCCCGGCAACGGCGCCAGAAAAAGGTCTTGATAACCCACAAGTATAGGGGATCAACTTTAGCCTCTTTCGATAAGTAAGTGTGTTAAACCCAGTGAGGATCTAAAGGTAGAATTAATATTCCCTTCAAGTTATATCGGCCACCGATACAACCCTACGCACACTTAATGTTCGCTTTACCTAGAACAAGAATAAAACTACTTTGTAGGTGTAATAGGATAAGTTTGCAAGAAGAAAACAAGAAGTACTTAGCGAGAATAAAACTAGGAGTAATTTGCAAGATAATAAAAGTTAGTTTTTTAGTAGAAAGCTTTTTGTAACACGAGAGAAGGATTTATCCCTAGGCAATCGATAACTAGAGCGGTAATCATTATTGCAATTTTATATGAGGGAGAGGAATGAGCTGACATACTTTACATAGTTGGATCATATGCACTTATGATTGGAAATCTAGCAAGCATCCGCATATATTAAAGATCATTAAGGTAAACCCAACCATAGCATTAAGTAACAAGTCCTCTTTACTCCCATGCGCAACAACCCCATTACGCGGGTATAAGCTTCTGTCACTCTCGCCACCCACTGTAAGCGAATCATGAGCATATTGTAACACCCTACAGCGGTAATCCCACACACTTGCGTGACACGAGGGCACCATAGGACAACACCAAAATAAAACATACAACTCAAACCAATCACGATCATCAATCAACCCATAGGACAAAATGAATATACTCAAACATCATAGGATGGCCATACATCATTGGGTAATAATATATAGCATTAAGCACCATGTTTAAATAGGTATTACAATGGGGAGAAGAGGTGTTACACTGCTGCATAGATGGGGAGAGAGTTGGTGATGACGGGGCGAAGTTTTTTGTGTAGATTATCGTCATGATGGTTGCCCCGGCGGTGTTCCGGCTCCACTAGGAGAGAGGGGAGGGAGCCCACTCCTTCTTGCTTGGTCTCCTCCCCTAGATGGGAGGAGAGTTTCACCTCTGGTCCATGGTCTCCATGGCTCCCAGAGGGCAAGAGCCCCTCGGAGTTTGGATCTCCCTCTCTCTCTGTTCTCTTCTGTTTCGCGTTCCTCTTTCCTGGCCCTTCACCATTTCTTATATTTCCGGAGATTCGTAACTCCGATTGGGCTGAATTTTTTCAGGAGATTTTTATCTACTAATTATCTTTCTGGCGACGAAAGAAGGGCTGCAACTACCTTACGAGGGAGTCACGAGGCAACATGGCACGACCACCCTCCTGTCCACGCACTGGTGCCTTGTGACCACCTCGGGCACCGTCTTGTGTTGATTCTTCCTCCCAAAAATCACATATATTCCAATATAGATCTCCGTAGATTGTTATCGTGTTTGGACTTTGTTTGATATGGATATTTTGCGAAACAAAAAACATGCAACAAACAGGAATTGGCACTGGGCACTGATCAATGTGTTAGTCCCAAAAATAATATAAATTGTTGCCAAAAGTATGTGAAAGTTGTTCAATATTGGTATGAAACAATCAAAAATTATAGATACGACGGAGACGTATCACCCGCCTGTGTAGTCCATCTCGTAGCAGTGGTGGGCAGCCCTACCAATGGCGAGCAAGGTGCATCGCTCGCCAGTACTGTGTGAAGTACGCGCGGCCACAGGCTACAACAAAAACGTTGTCATGGCAGCATATATTATGCTGCCACAGCAGCGTTAGCTAATGAAAATAAGGGACAACTATCAATTAATGTGAGAAAATCAGGAATAAAACTAGTGGTAATAACTGAAAATTAAGAATGAGAGGTACATTAAGAATAAACGAGATACACAAAATACATGGTCATCAAATATAGTGTGCTGATCAAGTTGAACAACATATTGCATGACACCAAATATGTTTAGTCATGGTTTCAGTTTTGCCTACTGCAATAAGCTAAGTTAGGCTCTTTTGTTGGTTGCACTCATCTTCTTCGGAGTTATTAAAGAATAGGCTGGACGACAAGTAGACCACGTTAGTTAGGATAGTCGAGAACTTGACTTGTAGTTCTTCGAGCACTAAGCTAGCTTCGGCCGAATTGTTTTGTACTTCTTGATCCCATTTGAGGATTTTATCGTGTTGATTTAACATTTTCGCGGACCGTATGAATTCTTTCATGTGAATGCAGGCGCACAAGCCACAAGTTAAACTAGTCAATGGTTGTTGCATACAAGATAGAGTGTTCCATCAGAAGGTAATCATTTTCTTTCGACTTGCTTTGTAGTATTTTTCAACCATGTGGCCTCATATAGTATTCCAATCAAAAAGACAATCATTGAGAAGGTCCTTCAGGCGGGACCAGTGTATTCCCAGGCTCTTCGTGGAATCCAACAAGTAACAGTTGCACCTTTGCAGTCTTAGCACTAGGAGAACCCAATGGTTGCTACGCAAAATATACTAAACATACCACGATCATGACAAAGTTACAAATTTTTTGAGACGTGAAAACATATATGAAGGAAAAAAGGTACAAAAAGTGAAAGCGTAAAGCTAGAGAAGGACGTACATGGGTCGGTATGGCACAAGGAGGAAATTTTAAGCTTGTTCTGTTGCATGAAATCTAGAAGGTAACTCTTCATGCACCGCCTCCCTTCCTCATTTTTTAGGTTTTCCTTGTTCATGAGATAAGGGTCGGCTATGGCGACATCATAAATATACTTGCTTCTTACCTCAGTGGCTTGAAAAAGTGCCCATAGCCTCATTAGGCAAGTTTCAAGACTACAGAATCTGAACATATAGAAGATCTCTTTGAATCTACATATATTTTGTCCCTGCTGATTTTTTCAAAGAAAAGTATATCCCTTTGGCACCTTCGTGTGATGTGTTGGGTTAACGATGGATCCTTGCTTATTATTGTCTAGCTCTGATTCCACAATTTTTTTCATGTAGAATCTTCATCTCAAGCCTCAGGTGCTTGTACTCTTTGTCTGGTAGCATTCTCTGACCCGGGACATAGACATGTGTTTTTGGGTTGTCAGCACATTGTTCATATGCCAAGGACTTCTTTGGTGCCTTCTTCTTTACAGGTGGTCTACCATTTGCACGTGTGGTGGCAGAAGTGTTTTCCTTAGTATTCATTTTTCGCACCCTTTACATGCATGTTTCTTTTTTTCACCGATTGGACGGAAACGGGCGGAGAAGACAAGACATCGCTTCTTGGGCCACCACATTCTTCAGTGTTGTTGGAGCAAACTTTGGTTTTTTGCAAGGTTGCATCTTGGGATGGGCTGGCGGTGTCTCCTCATCTGCAGCATAATTAGGATTTTGTGATTCTTCAACCATGTGCTCTTCCTGCACATCCTTAGCCGATACGAGGTTGCAAAGACCTAGAGGAGATAATCTAGGTGGCGGTCAGCACCGTGGATGTTGGGAGATAGTGATGGTGCTGTAATGCCGGGGATGGTCGGAGACAGTGTTCCGTTTGGGGATGGATTTTCCATTATGATATGTATTGCAGGCCACTTGAGGTAACCAGCAAAGCATTCCGAAAGGGGCTGTGGCTCATCGCCCTCTTCTATAATGTTCTGCGGTAGAATCAAACTGTGGTATTATGGGAACACCGTAAGCAAAAAAAACTTTGCATGTTCTCATCTAATTTGCTGTTGTGCATGACATTTCCTGTAAAGACCCTAGCTTTTGCAACCTCCAACAAGTCGCCACTAGTACTCACTCTATATAGGAGTGTGCAAGGAATTTCTTCCTCCAACGAATATAGCGACCCACCATGACCATGCATGACATTAATGACCGAGGGGCTTCTGATCATGGTGGGAGAAAGGGCCGGTGGCATATCCACCATTTCTGGCATATTTGTCGACCCTTTGGACTGAATATGCTCCTAAACCCCTGCTAGAAAATCAGGTAAGACTTCCTTTAACATTTCATTGACTAACTGATCTATTTTGTCTCTGAACCTTCTTTCTTTTTCTGACTTAGTCATCCTTTTCTTGGGGGGATAGTAGGTATCCCAGATAGTACTGCTGATGCCGAGCTTACGACCTCGTGTGGGCTCTCTCTTCCTTTAGAGGGCATAATAATTGGGTCGGATGGCCACCTTGGGACATCTGGCGACTCTTAAGAGCTTGGTGTGTTTTGGGTAAAATTTGCCATCATGAACAAACTAATATCATTTAGAAACTGCTCCTAAACATACATACATACATACATATATATATATATATATATATATATATATATATATATATATATATATATATATATATATATATATATATATGATGGAAAGTGTGGTTGTATAAGCTAATTATGTACCGCTCTTTTGGCCGCCTTCGCCACCAAAGGGTCCTCGAAGTAGTAGAGTCTGGTTTCTTTATGAAGCATTCCTAGGGATCGAAAATATTTCTTGGCACACGGATCCAGGATATTACTGAAGGGTATCGGTTGACCTTGTGGAGAAAAAATAACATCATGCATATCCCAGATTGGTTGCTTCCCTTCATAACCACGGGTGCCTAGATTGTGGTTCCCTACCAATTGGCTTTGGAGTTGTGCAAATTCTCTTCACTGGTGCAGATATGTGCTATACAAATGGTTTTAACCCTCTTTCCGCGATGGCATTTTAAACCGTCGCCTTGCCAGTGTGTGCAATAGGGGGGGTCCTTCCCACACAACCCAGAAACTGTCAGGGACACACACGCGCGGCAAAATGAGCTCGTGTGTGATCGAACGAGGCATCGGAGACAATTATACAAGCCTAATCATTTTTGTTTGTATGTACATCCCACACAGTGAATCCTAGAAAAATGTTTCTGTGCATATGTATATCATACATGATTTTTTATGTGGAAACATTTGTGCAAAGTGACCTAACGCAAACAGTTCTCTGGCTGAAGACGTGTGTGATTCTTCATTGATCCAACACACCTACTTTCTATAAACCGTGTGGGTTGTTTGAGTTCATTGCCCATGGTGTTGTCTAAGAAACAGTGTGCAATAGAAAACCCCAATAAGCAGGCTAATTGGTCTATTATTGATAATCCATTTAGTAATCAAATTGACATTTCTTATAAAACACACCATATATTTCATATATGTATTACGGCAACCAGGATTTCATAATTGAATTAGATTAGATAGCTTCAGCACTCAGTTACACCATATAGGCATATAGCTAGCTACGCCATTACACAACAGCACCAAGTTTGACATGCAACATTGGAAACCTTTGGAAAGTAGCATCATACATGGTAAATAGACAAATGAATCTCATCTGGGAAACTGCAGAAGCGGGAGGCAAATATTGAGCCTTTAGTGATGTCGAATGTCCTTGCAACTTTAGGCCAGTGGCTATGGATAATTGCTGGCCCAACCTTCGTCCTCTTGAGGAAGACTTCAATATTGCACCGTGGGTATTGAATGAATACCTTCCTCGCCTCTTGACCATGCCGATGGTTTGAGAGGTAATCATTGGTGAACTGCTTTCGAAAGGACTGAAAAGAAAGATATGCATAAATAATTGTTCTAAATTTTGAAATGGCACAAGGGGAAAAACAAGGTAAAGAGTTAGTACCATCCTATAGTTGACTGATGTCTTCTTCATTGTGCAAACAAAGATCTTCCTGTTATTCGTCACAAGTTTCTTTATCCTAACAATCCTTTTGTGTTTATTGACTTGACTGATATTCATGGACATCTCATTTCCCCATATGCAAAATGGGTCGAACAGTGGGTCTAAACCTCTGACAGCAGGACCTACATGTGCAAGACCAAATTGTTAAAAACCTAAATATTAGAATGATTCATGCAACTGCACAATAATGTGCTATTAGCCAAAGGACCATGCATGTGCAAACCTCGATGGTAAACCTCATTGCCTCCCATTGTTTCCCTACAACACATATAAGGCAGATCTCGACCAGGTTATCTGAGAGTTGGCATATTATTAGTAGAATATGTTAATGAAAATAGATAAATTACAGATCCAACAGATTAACTCGACCTAGACCAACCTCATGCCATTGGCGATGAGGCAAAACGCAGAGCAACCAAGCCGCTACACACCAACGCCGAAGATCTCTACAACACTACGAGACCCAAGGATAACACAGACCTTGCTAAACAACCTGGAAATAGAGAAAATGTATATGTTTCTCGTGTATTTAGTACAACCAAACTTGATTTATTTCTCACATGCATAACAATACAAAATTGTACCCACAAAAAATGAACATCAGATTGCAGAATTGAACTAAACAGTTGACTGGACAATGGAACAAATGAACCAAATAGTTAACTGAGCACCACATTGCAGAATAGAACATATACTAGAAGATAAGACAGTTAACCAAACTAATAATGCTTGATAACAACTATGAAATGTAGCAATTGTTGGAACAAACTATTAACTGAATATTACATTTTAGAAGATCAGATTGCATATTAACCCAGAGGACAATTCATTAGAAGGCAATGGTGGTGGCCTCGAGAAAATACCAAGAACTGTATTTCAAAGTATCCAACCGCGTGGCGGCGTCGACGGTGGCCTCAAAGGCTAGGTGCTCCTCCAAGATCTGGCGGTCAGCACGCATAGCAACCATCGTGATCTCATCCACGCGTGCGGCCGCGATTTGCTTCTCCGCTGTTAGATCCTCCTGAGCTCCTCGCTATACTGCGTGCAAAATGGCTGTGGGCGGCACTTATTTGGAGGACGGGGCAGTGATTTGGGCAGAAGGTTTCACGTCATCGGTTGGGGCATGTTGGGATGGAGAAGGAGGAGGGGGATGGGGATGGGGATGGGGTGTGGATTCCCTGACTATATTGACGAGGCCGCGCAACAAGAAGAAGGGTCACCGGTGAGGAGGCGGCGTTGCAAGTAAGTAGTGAAGGTTTGATCTTGGAAAGGAAGGAGGAATAGTGGAAATGTGGCTTTTGGTCAGGGGGAGGGGGCGGGGAGCTAGATATTGTCGTGGTAGCCGAATTTTTTTGCTTGGTGCCGCGAGAAACTGGCGCGAAGTGTGGTTGAAGTGCGGGTGGTGGACTGTAGACGACGAAGCTTCCTACATAAGCCATGCAAGAGGGTGCGTCAAGATATTTTATATCGCATCACAAATGATTCTTGCTAGTAAATTGTTTGTGGTGTACCTGATTTTTTCATTTTCATTTGAAAGACAAAATTGTGTTACGGAGGGAAAGGACATTGTTTGAATTGCTAGAACATTTATCTGCAGTGAACATGTACCTATATGAGTGTCTGATAACCCACAAGTATAGGGGATCGCAATAGTTTTCGAGGGTAGAGTATTCAACCCAAATTTACAGATTCGGCACAAGGGGAGCCAAAGAATATTCATAAGTATTAGAAGTTGAGTTGTCAATTCAACCACACATGGTGATTAAATATCTGCAGCAAAGTGATCAGTAGCATAGTAATATGATAGTCTGATAGCAGTGGTAACGGTAGCAATAGTAATGGTAACAACAGTAACGGTTTTGTAGCAATAGTAACTTAGCAAGAACAATATGTGGAAAAATCGTAGGCATTGGATCGGTGAATTCGTTGGATGGTATGCATCATGTATCGGTGAATTCGTTGGATGGTATGCATCATGTATCCAGTTCATAAATATAATGTAGGCATGTCTTTCGTAAATAGTCATATGTGCTTATGGAAAAAAACTTGCATGACATCTTTTGTCCTACCCTCCCGTGGCAGCGGGGTCCATAAGGAAACTAAGGGATATTAAAGCCTCCTCTTAATACAGAACGGGAACAAAGCATTAACACATAGTGAATACATGAACTCCTCAAATTACGGGCATCACCGGAAAGTGTCCCAATTACTGTCACCCTGGGTTTTACGGATCATAACACGTAATAGGTGCATATGACTTGCAAGATCGGATCTAGAACATAGATATAATGGTGAAAACATAAACGGTTTAGATCTGAAATCATGGCACTCGGGCCCTAGTGACAAGCATTAAGCATAGGAAAGTCATAGCAACATCAATCTAAGAACATAGTGGACACTAGGGATCAAGTCCTAACAAAACTAACTCGATTACATGATGAATCTCATCGAACTCCTCACCGACTGATACATCTCCAACGTATCTATAATTTTTTATTGTTCCATGCTATTATATTATCTATTTTGGATGTTTTATATGCATTAATATGCTATTTTATATTATTTTTGGGACTAATCTATTAACCTAGAGCCGAGTGCCAGTTCCTGTTTTTTTTCCCTATTTTTGAGTTTTGTAGAAAATGAATTCCAAACGGAGTCCAAACGGAATAAAACCTTCGCGATGATTTTTCTTGGACCAGAAGACAACCAGGAGACTTGGAGATGAAGTCGGCGGATCCACGAGGCGGCCACCAGGACGGAGGGCGCGCCCCCACCCTTGTGGGCCCCTCGTGCACCTCCTGACCTAATACTTTCGCCTATATATTCTCAAATATCCCCAAACCACCAGAGTCATCCACGAAAACACTTTCCCACCACCGCAACCTTCTGTACCCGTGAGATCCCATCTAGGGACCTTTTTCGGCAGCCTGCTGGAGGGGGATTCGATCACGGAAGGCTTCTACATCAACTCTATTGCCCTTCCGATGAAGCGTGAGTAGTTTACCACAGACCTACGGGTCATAGCTAGTAGCCAGAGGGCTTCTTCTCTCTCTTTGATTCTCAATACCATGTTCTCCTCGATGTTCTTGGAGATCTATTTGATGTAATACTTTTATGCGGTGTGTTTGCCGAGACCCGACAAATTGTGGATTTATGATCAGCTTATCTATGAATATTATTTGAATCTTCTCTGAATTCTTTCACGCATTATTTGATATCTTTGTAATTCTCTTCGAACTATCGGTTTGGTTTGGCCAACTAGATTGGTTTTTCTTGCAATGGGAGAAGTGCTTAGCTTTCGGTTCAATCTTGTGGTGTCCTTTCCCAGTGACAGTATGGGAAGCGAGGCACATATTGTATTGTTGCCATCGAGGATAAAAAGATCAGCTTATCTATGAATATAATTGTAGATTTATGAATATAATTGTGGAGGGTTGGTGTTTGCCGAGACCCGACAAATTGTGGATTTATGATCAGCTTATCTATGAATATTATTTGAATCTTCTCTGAATTCTTTCACGCATTATTTGATATCTTTGTAATTCTCTTCGAACTATCGGTTTGGTTTGGCCAACTAGATTGGTTTTTCTTGCAATGGGAGAAGTGCTTAGCTTTCGGTTCAATCTTGCGGTGTCCTTTCCCAGTGACAGTATGGGAAGCGAGGCACATATTGTATTGTTGCCATCGAGGATAAAAAGATGGGGGTTTCCTCATATTGCTTGAGTTAATTCCTCTACATCATGTCATCTTAGTTAATGCATTACCCCGTTCTTTATGAACTTAATACTCTAGATGCATGCTGGATAGCAGTCGATGTGTGGAGTAATAGTAGTAGATGTAGAATCGTTTTGGTCTACTTGACATGGACGTGATACCTATATTAATGATCATTGCCTTAGATATCGTCATAACTTTGCGCTTTTCTATCAATTGCTCGGCAGTAATTTGTTCACCCACAGTATTATTTGCTATCTTGAGAGAAGCCTCTAGTGAAACCTATGGCCCCCGGGTCTATTTTCTATCCTATAAGTTCTATTTTCCATCATATAGGTTTCCGATCTACTATTTTGCAATCTTTTACTTTCCGATCTATAAACCAAAAATATTTACTTTATCGTTTATCTATCTCTATCAGATCTCACTTTTGCAAGTAACCACAAAGGGATTGACAGCCCCTTAATCGCGTTGGGTGCAAGTTGTATGATTGTTTGTGCAGGTATTCGGTGATTTGTACGTTATCTCCTACTGGATTGATACCTTGGTTCTCAAACTAAGGTAAATACTTATCTCTACTTTGCTGCATTACCCTTTCCTCTTCAAGGGAAAAACCAACGCAAGCTCAAGAAGTAGCACTGACCAGCGAGCCTATGAAGGAATTACTAACTCCCAGTGGAGAGCATCATGGAATTGGTGATGAAGGAGGGTTGGTGATGACGAAGACCGAAGATCCCCCTCTCCGGAGTACCAAACGGGCTCAAGATCTAGCCTCCCAATGAAGAACAGGAGGTGGCGGCGGCTCCGTGTCGTAAAACACGATGAAACTTCCTCTCCTATTTTTTCTAGAAAAAATAGGATTTATAGCATCGGAGTTAGGGTCAGTGGAGCCCCGAGGGCCCCACCACCCACTAGGGCATGCTAGAGGGGGGATGAGCACCCTGTCATCTTGTGGGCCAGGGCACCCCCTCCAGTGGGTCTTGGTTCAAGAAATTATTATATATTCCAAAATAATTCTCCAAAAAGTTTCGTCCAAATCTGAGAACTTTTATTTCTGCACAAAAACAACACCATGGTAGTTATAATGAAAACATCGTCAGTCCGGGTTAGTTTCATTCAATTCATGCAAAATAGAGTCCAAAACAAGAGCAAAAGCATTAGTAAAAGTAGATATGATGGAGATGTATCAACTCCCCCTAGCTTAACCCATTGGTTGTCCTCAACCAATTCAGTTGACAAACTGAAAGTGATAAAGAAAAACTTCTACGAACTCTTTTGTTCTTGTTTACATATATATGCTTAAATAGCACCCAGGTTTTCACCAAAGATCATGACTAACCATATCAACAATAACTCTTAAAAATTATATTAACTCATAACATTGGCATAATCAACTAGCGAGCAATAATAAAATATCTCAAATGCCAACATTTTGTCGAAACAATCATGATATAATATGATATAGTGGTATCTCGCTAGCCCTTTCTGAGACCGCAAAACATAAATGCAGAGCACCCCCAAAGTTGAAGCAATGACTAAATATTGCAATTCATGGTAGAAGAGTTCCAGTCATGATGCATTCAACATTAACTATACACAATGCATGAGGATGAAAATAGTGCTCTTAGGACTAGCGCTTGTTTGAGAAGGCGATGACTCAACATAAAAGTAAATAGATAGTCCCTTCGCAGAGGGGAGCATTGATTAGCAGAGGTGCCAGAGCCCGAGTTTTAAATCAGAGATAAATATAATTTTGGGAGGTGCACCCTTCCTGTCAACGTTTTTTTACTATCTACTGCAAGACAACAGCCTCACAGTCCTTTATTAATAAAATAAGTGGAAAAGGTTACAAGTTTACAAATGTACAGGAGAAAGAAAAGATACTTACAAGAAAAGTGGCTAAGAAAGGTTAGCTTTCCAAGACAGAAAACTATCTTTATATTTACATCTAATCCTGTGAGACAGAAGAGAGTTGTCATGAATAAAGTTTCTTCTCCAAGCTCTAAATGAGGGTTGCTCATTTCTGAAGATCTTCCCATCCGTTGTATCCAAATATTCCAAGTAGCAGTGAAGACAACCTCAGAGAAAAAAGGGTGACCAAAATCCTTCCTAACTGCTTGAGCCATATCATAGGTGGTTTGGTTCGGTTGAACAGTCCAAGAAATCCCAAGATGGTTCCAGACCCTTTGGCTAAAATTGCAAGCAAAGAAAAGATGAGCCCGATCCTCATGTTGTGCAAGGTTGCATAGCACACAAGTGTTAGCCTGGATGATCCACTGTCGACGTTGCATCATATCCCTAGTGTTCAAGCGATCCATTAATAGAAGTCAACCAAAAACTTTCAGCTTTAGCGTGCATGCACACTTCCAAATCCACTTGAATATGGGATCAATCACTAGGTGTGAGAAGCAAGAGTCATAATATATCTTTGACATAAAGACTCCAGACTTTGAAGGCCACTTCCAAAGTCCTTGCTCTCACCATCCAGATTGATCAAAGGCAGGAGGGCCTCTAATTGTGTGAATTCTGAGAAGGCCTCCTGCGATAGAGGCAAATGGAAATGATCCAAGATATCAGGCTGCTCCATAAAGTCCTTGACTGTGATTGCATCATCCACAACAAATGAATGTAGCCTCGGAAAACAGTCGGGCAAAAGGACAGCACGATTTCCCAGCTGCCAATGGTCAAGCCAAAAAAGCACCGTGTCACCAGCATTAACTTGTGGAACAGCTAACTTGCAGAATTTGGGATATAGGCGCATGATATCACGCCACCAAAATGAACCACAGATCTGGGTGCTTTGGGGTGGTGACGAAGCATAATAAGTGTCCCAAATTAAAGATACCCAAGGCACGTCCACTTTATTGAAGAACTTGAAGAGATGCTTTAGTAGCAAAGCCTTATTTTGGATGGCCAAGTTAAGAACACCCAAACCACCAAAACTCTTAGGGCGATAGACTAAATCCCAAGCAGCCAGTGATTGAAGTGGATTATCCGTGTTGCCTCTCCACATACACTGTCTCATGATTCACTCTAACTGTTGTAAAATGCCCTTCGGGAGAGACAATGTGCACAAAAAGTATATTGGCATGGAGCACAACACCAATTGAAGAAGTTGCAGTCGGCTCCCTTGGTTTAGTAAGCATGAGGAGGCAGATAAGCGGCGCTCGACTCGATCAACCAGAGGCAGTAGATCATAGATTGTAGGCCTAGAAGTTCCCATAGGCAAACCTAGATACATGAAAGGCATCGTCCCAACATCGCATCCAAGCAGAGAGGCCACTCTAGCACCTTCCTCATCAGACATGTTTATAGGAATGAGAGAGGACTTACTAAAGTTAACACGCAAACCAGTTGACTCAGCAAAAGTGACCAACATCTCCTTGAAAGCAATGAGCTGATCATCGATCGCAGGCAGAACAATTAAAGTGTCGTCGGCATATTGTATGATCGGGTAATCATTGGAGTTGGTTGGGATTGGCAGAGATAGAATATTCCTGGAGCACATCTCGTTGACTATAGATTGCAATAATCCACCGCAATCACAAAGAGCAACGGTGAGAGAGGATCCCCTGACGCACGCCCGTTCTGCAGACAAAGTGATTACCTGGCACACCGTTGAGAAGCACAGAAGAAGATCCCGTAGAAAAAATACTATTGATCCATCCAGTCCACCGGGAGTCAAAACCCTTGCATTGCAAAATTCTGAGAATTAGGTCATGCTCAGTTGTGTCAAAGGCCTTCATGAAATCCAACTTTAGGAGGACAATGGGGCGCTTTGAGGCTTTGCATTGGTGTATATACTCAAAAGACCAGGCTAGGCAATCTTGAATAGAACGACAGCGAAGAAAACCATATTGATTGCGGTGGATTCATCTTAGGATCACTTTCTGAAGGCGGTTAGCAAGCAGCTTGGTCAAAAATTTCAAGCACGTGTTGGTCAATGAGATGGGTCGAAAATCTCCAACAACTTCAGGGCTCAGTTTTTTAGGTATAAGGGTAATTAATGAAGTATTAAGACATTCCAGGTTGCACCTCCCCTCATAAAACTCCTTCACAAGTTGCATGAAATCCTCCTTTAGGATTGGCCAGCACCTCTTTAAGAACATACCAGAAAAACCATTGGGACCAGGGGCACGGTCCGGTGGCATGTTCTTAATGACAGCATCAACCTCGGAATCAGTGAAAGGCTGGGAAAGATCCTCAAGACCATCAACTCTCGCAATTAATGTGTCCAAATCAAAACCCATGCGAATTCCTTTTGCACTGCCCATTCTTTGATTAAAATCAGACCAAAACATGCCCGCAAGTTGTTGGTGATCCGAGACCACATCACCATCAGCATTCTTAATTGAAGAAATAGTGTTTCTCCTATACCTTTCCATGGCCATGGCATGGAAAAACTTTGAGTTTTCCTCACCAACTTTAATGCTGCGTATAGTACAACGTTGCTTCCAATATACATATTGCCAATGTAAAGTATCCTCGAGATGCAATTTGACAATTCACCTGAAATTAAACTCTGGCCTAGACAAAGGCCTAATCTCCTCCAGACCATCAAAGAAAAGAATCACTTTGTTGCAATCAGAAATGAGCGCCTTAATTGTGGACAAATTCATGTGCCATTTCTTGAGTCCGTACCGTAGCACTTTGAACTTAGAGGAAATAGTTAGGGCAGCCGAGGGTCTGGCCACTGATTTGTTCCAAACTTGGGTCACATAGTCATAAAAGCCAGGCAAGTCAATCCAATAATTTTCAAAACAAAATATTTTAGCCTTAGGGATAGCAGTAGAAATCGAGACCATACACGGAACATGATCGGAGGCCGTGCGTGCAAGGGGCAAAACAAGCGTGTTTGGATGATCTGTGGTCCATGCAACTGAAGTAAAAAACCAATCGATCTGTTCAAGTAAAGGTTCAGTTTGCATATTGGACCAAGTGAATTGCCGTCCCTTAATTGGTAGCTCAACAAGACCCAGATGGCCAATCACTTCATTAAACATAAAGATATTGCTGACATTACCCCCAGGTAGGTTTCGATTTTCCAACGACCGCATAAAATTGAAGTCACCCAAAAGTAGCCAGTTATCATCATAGTTGATATCAAGGTTATATAACCATTGAACAAAATCATCTCGGGCCGGACCCTGGCACGGACCATAGATTGACACTAGAGTCCAAACTTCAGAAGTATGCTTAGAGCAGAATTCCATAATAATACCAAAATGTCTTGCCTCAATTAGTTTTCCTTCAAAGAAAGAAGAATTCCAAATAATGATCATACCAGCCGAGGCACCCACCGAAGGCACATAGGAAAAATTATCAAAACGCAGTGGGCAGAATTTCCTAATAAACCTATGATCAATATGCATGCACTTCGTTTCTTGCAGACAGACAACCGAACAACCACTTTCATCAATCTTTTGCTTAACCACTAACTGTCGTGCTTCAGAATTAAGACCACACACGTTCCAACATAAAACCTTCCAATCTCTAAACCCGGACTGATTCATTACAAACCATAATAGAAAGCAACAAAAGTAGATCATGTAATGACCTACACTGACCAACTAAATAGAGGAGATAGAACCCAAACAGAAAACATAAGAACAGATAGATGGCGTTTGAATCGGTACGCCATGAACCATAAAGCCGTGCGGTGCAACTAATCATGAGAACCCTTGCTGCTGGTGGAGGTAGAAGGATCAGCCTCAAGCTTTTCCTTGGAGATCATCTCGGGAGCAATGCACAGACGTGCCCTGATACGCTGAAGATCAGAAACAGGCGTTGGTGGAGGCACTGACTGATTCTCCTCAGGCTGAGATGAGCTGGTTCAACGCCTCTTGAAAGAAAGCTGGGTCTTGACCTGCTGGGGGCCTCTGCTTGGAGATCTATGATAGTCATCGCGTAGAGCACTTAGACGTGCACTGCGGCGCACCTCAGTGTCAACCAAAATCTTAGCAGCTCTTGGTTTCCGGCCACACTTGGTAGTAACCTCAGGTACAACAGAGAACTCAAAAGACTCACTGGCAGGTTCAGAGAGATCATCAAAGCAGAGCGCCCTTGCAACTGGTCTCCTAACTGGAGAAACCTGGCGAGGAAGGCAGAGTCAGGGTTCTAGCGCAGGCTACAAAGAGAAGCTGACATCTGGCCCTTCCTGTCAAAGTTATGACCAAGAGTTATCAATATCTTCCATGCTAAACACATTAGCGGCGGTTCCCAAGTGGTGAAAGTAAAGGTTTACTCCCCCTCCACCAACAAACACAAGCCATGGCTAGCCAAATCAACAGGTGCCGTAAATACCAACAACAGTCCTGGGGGAGTTTTGTTTAATTATTTGCAATTTTTTATTTCAGGACTGGGCATACCTATTACCAGCCCCTCTCGTGCAAGGATGAGTGAATAAACACTCATCATGAGAATAACGCGCTTAGCATGGAAGATACTGACCGCCCCCTGTCGCTCCATGAGCGGTCCAGGCACACAAAACAATTATTCATTTGAAATTTTAGAGGTGGCACATGCAAATTTACTTGGAACGGCAGGGTAATACCGCATATACACTACTAGGAAAAGTGCTATAGATAGGACTGATTCTAATGGCGCACCAGGTAAGTAGTGCGCCACTACTATATACTAATGGCGCACCGGTTGCTCGTGCGCCATTAGTGTGGAAGACACTAATGGCGCACCGTGCTCACGGTGCGCCACTACTATTGATTTTTTTCCCATTTTTCCATACAAATTAATGGCGCATGGATGGCAAAGTGCGCCATTACTAGTTAGAACTAGTAATGGCGCACGACCAAGACAGTGCGCCATTAGTATATAATTTTTTTTTACTTTTTTGCAAACCTACTAATGGCGCACTGTGCCACGGTGCGCCATTATCATAAAAATTATTATTTTTACTTTTTTGCAAAACTACTAATGGCGCATGTCTCTGTGGTGCGCCATTAGTATGTTGGGTTACTAATGGCGCATGGCTTAGTGGTGCGCCATTAGTAACTTGGGACCAGCTAGATATTTTTGGACAGCCACACCTACACACTCACTTTCCCCACTTCATTCCCCCCACCTCCTTCTCTAAGCTTGTCGGCTGCCTCCTCCTCCTCACCTCATTTGCACCATAGATTCATCAAAATTAAGTGGTGAAATTACCTTTTTTTGATAGGTAAGTAAGGGGAAAGCTATCTTCATGTTGTAGATCTACTTTTTTTCTCCCTAGCTCTCTCCAACAACGTGCACATGCACTTTTTGTGGCCTAGCTAGATCTATGTATGTTTGTGGTGTTGCTTGTGTTTGTGGTGTTGCATATATGTTTGTGTTTGTAGGTACCGGTATTTGAAATGCGATAGTTGCCAATATTTTGCCGGAATGTTGATTCATTTCCGTTTCGGCGAGAATTTTGGCACTATGCATTCTTTTGGATCCTATTTTTAGGGAAGGTCATGCCAAATTTTTTCTTGGTTCTAAAATATCATTTTGCTCTACCCCGCAGGCGACCATGGTCCGCACGATGACCGAAGGCATCGTGATTAGGTTTTTGAGCTCTGTGAAGGCCGAGATGCTTCAAAAGAACGAGACGGAGATAAGATGTCCGTGTCGAAGATGCAAGCTGAAGATCCTTATTGCGAACCCGGATTCCGGGCAGGTGCGGGACCACCTGCTCTTGCGTGGTTTCATGGATGGCTATCGGTGGCAAGGTGATGAAGATGACTATGAAGTCGTCCATGGGGGCCGGGCAAGAAATGAGGAAGGGCAACAAGACAACCACCGCGGCGAGGGCGGGCGAGAAGACGAAGAATCTCCGTGACATGATCACGACGGTGATGATGTACACAATCATCATGTAGAAGATGTCGTACATGATGATGAGGAAGATCAATCGAAGGGCATGATCATGAAGATGAAGATGCCGGAGCGACGACGATGGAGGCTGGGTGCAGGACCCTCATATTCAAGAGCTGCTTCGCAAGCGCACGGATAACGCAAGAGCTGCCGCCCGAGAGAAAGCCAAGCTGGATCAACGGAGATAGACGCGGTTACTCCATCGTATGAAGGATGCAGGCCCGAGGATACCCGCCGAAAGTAACACTCATGGCTCGAGATGAAGGTAAAACACAAAATGACCGACGATGCTTCGACGAGAACATGTCATTCGCACGAACGCCTTCCCAAGGGGAACAAGTGCCCGACCAGTTTCGAGGAGGCGAAGAAAATCGTGTGTCCTTTGGATTTACCGCACGTGAAATACCATGTGTGCATGAACAATTGCATCATTTATCGGGACGAGCACGCGAGTCTACCATATGTCCGGTGTCGGCGTCACTCGATACAAGAAGAGGAAGAAAGCTCCTCGAAAATCGGTGTGGTACTTTCCGATCACCTCGCCTGCAGCGGTATTTCGCGGACCCTAAGGTAGCAAAGCTCCTGCGTTGGCACGCGGATAGGAAGGAGAAGAAGCGGGAAGATGACGGAAATGATCCGGAGATAAATAAAAAAGACAAGATGCTGAGTCACCCTAAGGATGCGAGCTGGTGGCAAGCGTTGAACTTCGAATACCCAGAATTTGGGAAGGATCCAAGGAACATCGTGCTGGGCGCGAGCACCGATGGAGTCAATCCGTTTGGCAGCCAGAGAAGCACACATAGCACCTGGCCTGTGTTTGTGTGGATGTACAACCTTCCCCCCTGGTTGTGCATGAAGAGGAAGTACATTCACATGAGTATGCTAATTGAAGGGCCGAAACAACCAGGGAACGACATCAATCAGTATCCGGGGCTGCTTAAGGAGGAGCTAGACATGATGTGGAAAACGCCACCAATACGTGGGGCGCCGCAGAAAGAATATTTCCCTATGAGAGCCGCACCGCTCACGACGGTGCACGACTATCTCGATTACGGATATCTCATGGGCAGGTGGTCCACGGATTTTCGGATGCGTAAGGTGCATGGATGACACAACGACGCCAGCTAGATAGAGATCCGGGTCTTGAAAACCGTGTTCATGGGACATCGAAGGTGGCTTCCCGATGATGAGCCGTGGAGGAAACGCAAGGATCTGTTCAATGGTGAAACCGAACCCCAAAAACGCCCGTGTATGAGGAGCGGCGAGGAAATAGGCGAGCTGTTGAAAAATTGGAAAGACTGCCCACTGCCGGGAAAAAAGGCGCCAGAGCCGGGAAAAAAGCGAAAGGCGCCAGAGCCGCTGCTGAAGGTATGGAAAACGAGGTCTGTTTTTCCGGGACTTGTCGTCTTCGAAGATCCACCGTGTGCCTCACAGCCTTGATGTCATGCATATCACGAAGAACGTGTGCGAGAGTCTGCTTGGTACCCTGCTCAACATGCCAGAGAGGACCAAAGATGGGCCGAAAGCAAGGGCAGACTTGAAATCAATGGGCATCAGGCAGGAGCTTCACGCTAATGATGATGATGATGATGATGATGATGAGGCGAAGCAGGACACAGAAAGTCGTCGCAAAGGCAAAAAGGCCAAGAAGACCGGAAATGACTACCCTCCCGCGTGCTTCACTCTAAGTCGAGGAGATCGAGCAGTTTTTCACCTACCTCCTAGGAGTAAAACTTCCTTCGGTTACGCTGGGGAAGATAAGCAGATACCTAGACCCAGTGACGAAGTTCAGCGGGATGAAGTCTCACGACTGTCACGTGCTAATGACGCAGATACTTCCAGTTGCAATCCGTGGGATCATGGACGCGCACATCCGTGAAACGCTATTTGGCCTATGCAACTTTTTCGACGTCATCTCTCAGAAGTCGATTGGCATGAGGCAACTCAGAAGGCTACAAGAAGAGATCGTGGTGATACTATGCGAGCTTGAGATGTACTTCCCGCCCGCATTCTTCGACGTTATGGTGCATATGCTGGTCCATATCGTGGAGGATATCATCCAACTCGGGCCGACGTTCCTGCACAACATGATGCCGTTCGAAAGGATGAATGGTGTCATCAAAGGATACGTTTGGAACATGTCACGTCCAGAGGGAAGTATAGCCAGGGGCTTTCTGATCGAAGAGTGCATCTCCTACTGCACGAATTATCTAGGCATCGAGAACCCCGTTGGTCTGACCATCAACAGGCACCTCAGCAGGCTCGCTGGATGGGGTCACCGTGAGGTTCGCCGCGAAATGCATGTCGACTACGAGGGTCGACTCGCCGACTTTGAAAGAGCAAACCTAGTCGCGCTACAACACATAGACGTGGTCGATCCTTGGGTGGTAGAGCACAAAACCTTTATTGAGAAGACGTACAATGACCGAGGCCAACAGAGGACGGACGGAGATATACTCAAAGAGCACAACTCATGTTTCACGCGTTGGTTCAAGCATAAGCTTCTGTCGTACCCTTTACATGAGGATTCTTCCGCGGAAGAACAACTCATACTCGCCTTGTCACAGGGCGCCGAGCACAACCTGATGACCTATGAGGCGTACGATATCAACGGCTACACATTCTACACCGAGGACAAGGACATGAAGAGCGATGGTTATCAGAACTCTGGGGTAACGATGGAATCCTACACCAGCAACGACAAGGACAGATACTACGGAAGGATCGAGGAGATCTGGGAGCTGAGCTACGCTGGAGAGAAGGAGATCCGGGGTAACGATGGAATCCTCCCCCCACTCCACCTACTGCCCTCGCACTGTGTCCTCCCTCCCTCCCTCGCCAGATTCCCCTCGAACGACCCCAACCATACGCCGCCGCCTCCGTCCACCGCAGCCGCCCACGCGCCCCCGCCGCCTCCCTCTCCCCTTCCTCCCCCTCGAGCACCGCCTCCCCCCGAGGCCCGCCTCCCCCGCGAGCGCCGCCCCCTCCGTCCCCTTCGTCCCCTCCGTCTGCCGCGCCTGCACGCCCTAGGGTTCCGGCTCCAAGGTGGGTGGCAAGCTCGACACGCCGCCTCCTCCTCGACGCACCGCCTCCTCCTCGATGCACCTCCTCCTCGACGCGCCACCTCCTCCTCGACGTGCCGCCTCCTCCTCGACGCGCCGCCACCCGCCGCCTCCTCGACGCCAGCGCCCTCCTACGGTAGCCTGCCGTTATCCCACAGGTGATTCCTCACCTCTCCCCCCTTCCCCTCCTCCCCCCTAGGCTACCTCCCGCAAGTACCACATCCCTCTTCCCCCGTGTTCTAGGGTTAGCAAATTTGAGTGTCCTCTCGTGAGCCTCTCTTCAACTGTTTTTGCTGCTGTTTGGTTCTGAAGATGAGTAGCAAGTATAGTAGGAAGATGATGCATAGTAGGAAGATGATGCATAGTATTGATGAATTTTTTCTTATGAAACTGAAATTATTAACTCCTCTGTAATTTGTAAGACATCCAGTAATTTTCCTAAGTAATTGAGAAGAATTTATGTACCGTAACATAATAAGAACCCTAATTAGTACAGTTTCCGTTAGCACACTCGGTAAGATATAACTTACAACTTTACAAGTATCTCTAGTCAAGTCTGATATTGCTTTTGCTTATATGCGGTCAATTTATCAACTTGATAACTAGTAGATCAATAGTTTATATATTGTCACATTGACTAGGTTTCATACAAAAAATCCAGGTTACATAAATTTGTAATTTTATATGGCAATATTATATAGTGGTGAAAGGCTCAGCTCATGTCGACTAATGCTATGCAATGTTATAAAATGGCTAACAGCCACACATGTGAATCTGTTCTTGATACACCTTTTCCCTTTTCTTAGAATCATCATATACATCTGCATATTTCAGGTTTCCAAGGAGGTAAAGGAATTGAAGTTCGATAAAGGCAGCAGCAAGAACACCTCCAAGGTGAGAAATATGTTCGATTAGGTACAGTTAGCATCATGTAAGAAAATGGCCATAATGTGCCCCGATAATGATGTATTTTGTCATAAAATATATAGTGGACTGCCATGATAATGACATGGTCATGTGTTTGCAAGCTGTCATAATCTTCAGTTTACTTGACTTTTGAGCCTGCTAGTAGTTTACTTCCATGAGTTGTTTTATTGACATGGCACATTTGCAATGGAGTTTTATATATCTTTAGCCACTGTTCATTAACAGCAAGTCAATTTTGTTTATAGTTGAAAGTAAGTGTGTGGTTTGAAATTTTGACTGTTGGGGCGTAGTATTGTAACTAGAAGACCATGTATTTTCAGAATTGAGCTAAAGATTTGGGGTAGTATTTCTGATTTTAGAGCACCTTTCTTTGGATGTATTTTACAGCAGCTGTTGGAATCAAAACAATGCTTGTGGGCTGTCCTGTTAAGTTGAGTGAGTCATTAGAGGGCAGATAGAGTGACCCACACCAATTAATGTTTATGAAGAAGAAGAATAAACCTGTTGTTGCTGCCGTTATGCAACCCAGGAGGTTTTGGTTTGTCAGATCTCCACCAGTTTGGGTTGGTGAATGTGGATGATTTTTTTATCCTGTGAACTCATTGTACTGCTACAAGAATTTGGTATCATCATGGTGTAATTTTGTTAACATTCTGGTTTTGTTAGATAGTGGCTACACTAATCTAGAGTGATACAATTTTCCTTCCCATTTGGTATCATCATGTTCAGGTGTATACAGCTATAACATCATGTGGGTTTTTAAGTCTGCTTACAGCTCATGTGGGTTTTAACATCATGTGGGTTGGTGAATGTGGATGATTTTTTTATCCTGTGAACTTGAATGTTGCAATGCTGTTTTCTTCAGAGGCTACTGTCAAAAACTTGAGCAAAGATAGGCCCTTGAGTTTGCCGGAATGTCGATTAACTTCCGTTCCGGCAAATTCGGGTACTCCATATGTCCTATATTCAGCAAAGGTCATGCTAAAATTTTCCGTGAATTTTAGCATGACTTTGCTAAAATAGGACATATGGGGTACTTATGACTAATGCATGGGCCGGGTATCTTAGTACTTAGTTAAGTAGGATCAACGCCCTGCCATTCTTGCTGCATTAAACCATAGGTGGCAATAGAGCCAAGTGATTAGGCCCAACTTAGAATTCTCCTTAGCATCGATAAACCCTAGATGATAAACCCAACATAGGTGGCAATAGAGCCAAGTGATTAGGCCCAACCTAGGGTGCCTCGGCATCGATAAACCCTAAATGATGAAAACTTAACTTGGCTGCCCCGGATGCCTCAGTGTCGATGAGAACCTAAATGATGTACGCTTAGGCTTTTAGGGTGCCTCGGCGTCGACAAACCCTAAATGATGAAAGCTTAGGCTTTTAGGCTGCCTCGGTGTCGACAAACCCTAAATGATGAGACCATGATCTTGTTCCTTGACAATAACCAACTTTTGACCAAACTTTTTTCCTATTTAGAGTGAAACATGGCCCACAACGATGAGGCCGGTGGTTGAAGCGGCAAGCAATTCGGAGCTGTCCCAGAGATGGAGGAACAACCTCACGCTATGAGGACGCCGCGGAAGACAGCGATCCTGATTACACAACCCCTAGTGGCGTCGGGGATGACACCACTAATGGTGCCGCCGAGGATGCCACCACTGATGATGGCGGTGCACACACAGATGGCAGCCAATCGAAGAAGCAAAGGATGGACCGGCGTCTGAATGCGCTCCGCACCATCAAGGAGGAATTCACTCAAGTGGACTCCGACGGGAATCCAACGGAGCCCAAACATATAGTCAAGGGGTACTCGGTTCAGCTCGGGTGCATTCTCCGGAGCACCGTCTCGATCAACACCGAGAACCTTAGGCATAAGGACCGAGGGAATTTGCGCAACCTCCTCTTCATGAAGCTGCACGAACGATACAAGTTCCCCGCCGAATTTGAAAACACACGCCTCTCAGGGAATAAAGTGAATAGTGCCGCCCTCACGAAGATGAGCACGGCCCTGTCTACTTGGAGAAGCGCGGTGAAGAAAATGATTGATAAAGGTGATAGTAATGAGAAGATCAAGGCGAAATATCCTTTGATGAGCGAAGATGAGTACAAGGAGTTCAAGATCAAGTGCTCGACCAGTGCAACCTCCGAATCAAGTCAGTGGGGGAAAGAAATGCGGGAGTTGAACTTAGGGGAACACAAACTCGGTCCCGGCGGTTACAGAGTGGCGGAGCCTATATGGGACAAGGAGGACGCGGAGCGTGCCGAGCAAGGCCTACCGCCCCGCTTCGAGAAATACAGCGGTAACAAGCGCACCAGAACTATGTCGGGGCCCGGTACAAGGAGGACCCGATAACAAAGGAGCTTACCACGGATCCGAAGACCAGGGCGCTTGAGCTTGTTCTGGTAAGGAATACACCCGCGCGTAATTAGCTCCATATGGTTGCACTCTAACTAATCCCCAATATTTCTAAATGGTTCACGCCCTTTGCAGAAACCCAAAGCAGAGCGCTGGGTCGCCTCGAGCTCCCTTTCGACAGCCCTTTAAATAGGGCATTGAACATAATGAAAAACAAGGATAAGCTCACTAAGCCGACGTCATCTGGGCGTGTGGCCGGCAAAGGCTTGTCCACAAAATGGGGGTCATACTATACCACTGGTGTGCGGAAGGAGAAAAAGGCCAGCTCGGAAAGCCGACGCGAGGTTGAAGCACTCAAGGCACAAGTGGCGCGGATTCGGAGCTTGTCCAAGAGCAGGTGGAACAACAATCGGGAACGAAGCTCAACGCCATGGTGCCTACGTTGATTCATGGGCTGACGACGTGGATTGCGGGCGCCAACAGGGCCTCCCGGTTCCCAGCTTCATGGCCAAGAATCTTCGACAGCAGGCAGCGGCGCCATTGGTGTCTCCAGCGGCGCCATTGGTGTCTCCGGCGGAGGCGGTATTCGTGTCTCCGGCGCCGCACGGCATTGAGCTTAATGCACCGGGTGTACGCCGCCGACACCTCGCCAAAGAAGCTCCCCTCCGTCGGTTGCATCGCCCGCCGTTGGCGGTGCTCGACATTAGCCGAGCTCGACGGCATCACGGTAACTAAGCCTCTCGGCCGATGACTTCATCTCCTTGCCTTTGACTAGGCATCCACGACGCCTGACATGTTTTCGCAGGCACCGCCGACGCCCTTGTACTCTTCGCACTTCGTGGGCGCCGAGTTGGTCGATGTCGCCAAGGGCGAATCGTTCAACCGAAACCGCATGTTCCACGGTAATCCGATGCCACCCACAGTGTATAGGGTTGAAGTGGTTCGGTGCTGCCAGAGCTGCGACGAGCTGTTACCTCCGGTTCGACCGGCCGGGGCCGACGAAGAAGATGCGATGACCCTCAGCGCCTGCGTAAACTGGCCGCTGCTTTAGCCGAAGAGCCAGATTCGTTTGGGGGCGGGGGACACCACCCCACAGACAAGACCGCCAGTCGTGCCGGCGCCAAGCCATGGCAAGAACGCCGCAACGCAATCGGACCTGCCGGACATCCCTATGTCGGACATCCCTATGGCACAGGATCCGGACAGCCCTATGGCACAGGATCCGGACGACGACGACAACGACGACGGTACATTTACCAAAGTCGATAAGTACTTTGCCGAACATGGGTACGCTGACGAGTTCTGCGGGCCTCTTTCTCAAGAACCCAACCAATACGACCGCAATCTAGCTGGTACGGCGGAGAAATCCAATTGCAATAGGCGCTGCCGGCGTTCAGTTCTCGGAGACGCCTCAGCTCCGCTTTCACCGAGCCTCGATATAGCTGAGGTGCGAATATTATCAGCCCCAACACGCCAAGAAAGCGGTCTGTGAGCGTAACTCGGTCCCATTACAGGAGATCAAGAAGAAGGGACGAAACGAAGACTAACAAGGGCGCCGGTGCGAGCCAGCCGCACCGAAGTTCGATCCGTGCTCGTGATGGGCCACATTCACCTAAGGATATCTCGAGGAGGGTGCATGTGGCGGTAGGGCGATGCTACCGCCAAATATGCTGAATGCTGCAACCGTGCTATGGGGAGTCTGCACGGCGGTGTTCTTTCTTTGGAGAAGCGGCGTCTCGCATGTAATGATGTGGCATACCCGGTTTCGTGGCCAAGGTGCCGAGGGCAAGGGCTTTGCGGATGGCGACATCGGGGTACGATCGTCCTGCGGTTTGATGACATCTTTGCTATGTTTAACCTTCATCCGCTGCACTACACCTTCGCTTTGGCTGTTTTCACGAGTATGGAGATGCGGATCATTAGAGACAAGACCCGGACATCGTGATAGTCGACCCTTCTACATGCGTGCAAGCACTTGAACAACGCTGGGGACCGCCAAGTTGCGAGTTCACACCTCGAAGGCGCCATTCTCGCAAACCCGGATAAGGATAACTTCCTTGTGGCTTACTTTCCGAGTAAGTCATCCCTTAACCGCCTGTAACATATGATTTCTTAGATTTTGATCGTTCTTTTTTCTAACATTCCGTGTTACGTGCAAAGGACACGCATTGCACACTCATCCTCTTAAGCCCGAAATATTCCATGGCCACGATTTCAACCCGAACCGTAACTCCAAGATAGACTACACAAATGTCAAGAAAGTTCTTGATGATGTTCTCCCGCCACGCCAAATCTGGAGGCACCTTCACCAGGGCAGTTCGTAGCACGACAAGCACATGTTCTCACACAATCTGAAGTTCTGCTGTGTCAAGCAGCCACCGTGTCGGTCGGAAGGATGCCTACTACGCCTCCATCACATGCGGCGATCGTAAGGACCATCATCAACTTCGCTACCGTGATAATCTCAAAGATTGGGCCGCGAGCTTGTCGGCAGTCCAGACGCGGACCTCGGACAAGAATTCTTTCGCATCCAGTCGGAGTTTGCGGACATCATCCATCAAGATGTCCTTCATACCTCGGGCAGTTCTTCATCGATATCAACCGTCCAACAAAGAGATAGATGAAACGCTACAAATGCAGGGTGACAACGATCGCGATTTCATGACCATCACGACGATGGCGGCTTCATCCACGCCTGTCCGATGAGTCGAGTCGAAAGTAGTGATGTGTAGTTCTGAAATATTGATTAGCTCATGTTGTAATTAAACTTTAATGAATTCAGATGTCTCTTTGGTTTGGACAGTCGTTCAACTTAGATGTAATCGATGCTATTTATTAGTAGGACCATGAATCGTGCTATTAATGTCTTGCTTTTCTCTTCGATCCTTTTGTTGCATACTTACATATTGCTTATGTATTGTCTCATTGTTTGGCTTGTGCATAGAGATGCCGTCGTATGTCGTGGTACAAGGGTAAGGTTCCCGAGTCTACGACGATCGGGAGGAGTGTCGGAGACAGGTTCACCGTTTCAGCGGTAACAGTTACAAAGGGTACACCACTAGGGCGGAGGCCGAATCTAGATATGCCCGCTATCTAGCGGGAGAGAGGAGGGAGCGTTGGAGGAACCGGATGAGGACCAGTTTGATCGCGATGATGCTCATCATGATGACCACAACTCTCTTTTATGTGATGGTAGTTTAGATGATCGATATCGACTTGTAATGTGAAGACAAACTCGATACTCGCGGTCTTGAGACTTGTAATGTTTTATCTTTGTTCGGTCTTTTGAATTCGGAGACTAATATGATGAATTGTATTCAGAGACTAATCTTCTATTGTATTCGATGAATCTGATGTTGTTGTGTGCTGCTGTCTATATTCTGTCCAATAATATATTTTGTAACCTGTGCAAAAATCAGAAAAGCAAAAAAAACCAAATATTCATACTAATGGCGATCATAGAGTGCGCCATTAGTATGCCAAAGGATACTAATGGCGATCAAGGCAGAGTGCGCCATTAGTGTGACAAAGCACATGGTTACATATGGCCCCGGGAGGCATACTAATGGCGATGGAGTTACATACTAATGGCGATCGCCAGTGCGCCATTAGTATACAAGATACTAATGGCGCCAAGCAGCGCCATTAGTAAAAAATTCTAATGGCGTGCTACTAATGGCGCACCGGTAGTGCGCCATTAGTAGGCAAAACCGATGCGCCATTAGTAGGCCTTTTCATAGGTAGACATAGTGGACATAATATATTGACACTATGTTGACACTACAACATGTTTGATCATAATATGTTGAATCATGGATACGGAGTTAAACATATTTACAAAAACAAAAACAAGTTGACACTACAAAAAATACACTTCTGTGATGATACGTGTTTGTCATAGTAGGTCACGTTTTTTGTCATGCATGTACATCCATGACAATTTTATGACAGAATCAAGATAGTCATACATGTGATGTCGTAGAAGTGTTCCATGACATTACCAGAATTTTCATCACAGAAGTGTCCACTTCCCTGATGATAAATCGCGCGTCATAGAAGTGCTTTCGTCAAGGGTGACCGACACGTGGCATCCACCATAACGGGTCACCCTTAAGCTATCGGGTTCCGATTTGGATCCGATAACCTGTTAATAGCCTGGACCAATGGCGAATTTCCACGTGTAAAATTCTCAATGGCCAGAGGAACCACGTGTCGGCTCACCGTTGGGACAAATGCCATCCACTCATTGGACCCAAGGCACCTATGATACGTCGACACGTGGCTGGCCCAACAGCGGCCTAGTTAGGTTAAAAAGGTTGGCCTAGTCAAAATTAGCAGGCTGGCCCACTAACAGCCTGCTTGCAGACGGCCCATTCGCAGTTAAGGCTCGTACGGCTATTGTCAAATCAGCCCGTCAACGGCCCGTTCTAAACTTTTCATCATCGCGGCCCATGGTCACATCTGGCCCGTTAACAGACCGCTAAGTATTTGGGCCGAATTACGGCCCGGTGTGTTTGCGGCCTGTTAAAGGTCCTGCTTAATTTGGGCCCATTTATTGGCCATTGAAACTTTCGGCCCATAAACGGCCATGAAGGATTTGGGTCATATTCAACCATGTCTGACATTCGGCCTATTAGAGGCCCATTATAGATTTGGGCCACTTCTAGCCTGTTGTGATTTTCGGCCTGTTAACGTCGGGCAAAATCCATGGGCCATATGTGGCCCAACGTCACATCGGGCCTATTAACGGCCCATATAAAACTGATACTAATCAAGCCCGACCGAACTTCCGGCCTGTTAAAGGCCCATGTAGTAGGTTGGCGCATTTACGGCCCGTCTGAATTTCGGCCTGTGAACGATCCACATTGTAAATGGGCCACCACGAGCTGAGATACATTTCAGCCTGCTAATGACCAATGGGTTATTTGGCACAATCACGGCCCAATCTCACTTTTGGCCTACTAAAGGCCCATGTTATTTATGGGCTCGAGATATTTACACATGTTAACGGCCTATTGTTATTGAGGGCCCAAATTATGTTTAGGCCTGTTAAAGGCCCACTAGGGGCACAAGCCTACCAAAAATATGAAAGCTTATGCTAATTTAGTCCCAGATATTCTTAGTGGGCTACATGCAAATTACAGCCCATAATCTTTTTAGCCCAATTGGAATGGGCCTAACGAATGTTGGCATATTGGGCTCCTACGAAGCTTACAGCCGAATACATTACTAAAATAAACCTGCACTATACAAAAATAGCATCGTAATTTCTAAATCCTTTGGCAGCACGCTAAATGATGTATCACAACAAAATAAATTCCAGCCATACAACAAAAGGCCTGTTGGCATAAAGTTTATAGTCCTTGCAGATAAAAGCACCATCAGATGTATAGAAGCACCGATCATTCGACTTGAGTGCTAATTTTTCAGGCTATAGAATCTGATGGAGCAGCATGATCATCCCCTTTTTCCGCCATTGCTCTTGAACAACGAAGCAAATGTCTGATAGTCTGGTTTCAAAACCATTCATATCTTGATGACATTTGTCAACCACTATTCTTGTTTCCGAAACGACATCCATTAGGGATTGGACTTGCGTCTCGAGCACAGATATATCACTCTGTCTAGCCGAAAGATTTTGTTCAGTAGGCGATTTAGTTGAGGTTACCTTGACAACCAACCCAGAATTACGCAGGAAGGTGCTTTTTGCACTGTTAGTGGAGAGATACTAATGCACTGCAGCAAGCGGTGACATTGTGCATGTGGTAGCCCCGTCACCTTCAAGTGGTTGTGGTTGTTCAATCAAATTATCCATAGCTTGCTGAAAGTTTGAACTTGTAGATCAATGTCCCAGATAAGTTACTAATGAGACAAAAACAAACAAAGTAGGTTTCACGTTTATACATAACTTATTTTGGTGAACTACTGTAATACACTAGCATGTATCAGTAGTGCCAACTACATAATAAAAATCATTTTCGGAACGTATGTCCATGTAGCATGCCTACTGTATTGTCTGTTTCCTCACATTCGTTGACATGTAAGGATACAGAGACATGGTTTAAAGTAGGATGATCATAGTATGACATCAGTCATACCATGGGCAAACAGATATAAAACAAACAGACTATTGTATCATTGTGTGGACACGTGAACATCACAACTAGATTACAGATCAAGACCAAAAGAATATCCTTCATCTCTTTTAAACCGTGTAAGGTGAAATGATATGTTAAGACAACTGTGTACAAAAGTGAACAGAGTAACTGACATTGGCTGCAAACCAAGCAGTTAAATGAACACGTCAAAGTAACAAGAAGTTCAAAGGCAGGAGGAGTAAGGACTTACAACAGCGGCTTGACCTGGTGTGCTCATGCCCTTCATCTTGCTGGTGTGGAAATCCTTAAAGATTTGCACTGCATTCGGTTCAGGTTCTTTTCAGTCCGCACGGGCTTTCCTTTGTATTTGGAACAAGTCAATATAGATACGATACTATGGCACAGAAAAAGAAGGAAGTAGCAGCTATTTACAAGAGCCTTGCAGTGTGCAATATAGCTACGAGATCTTGTTGTCTGTTGGAATTTCACTTTAGAACGATTGGTCTTATTCTTCAAACAGTTAGCCTAGAAAAAGATACACTTGTAAGACACATACGTAAATACAAGTTCAATATGTGATCTGATCAAATACATATACCCTACCTGATACTTTGGATCAGACCAGTGTTTAACAAGGGTTGTCCACTCTTCATCTGTAATATATTCCACTGGAGATGTTTGGGCGATTTCATTGTTAGCCTTGCCTTCAAAGTTAGTTTTTCTAAGGTGATACCGATACTGTCGCAGAGCATACTGAAAAACATGAGTGCATGCTTGTTTAGTTGCATCATCTTTCAGATCCAACTTGAACCTCATCTATTGAAAAAAGAACGTGAATCTTATTAGGAGGAAGCTAGAAAGTATGGGACAGAGCAAGACAATATTACAAATTGCGATGAATAACATTACTTACAGATAAATGGTCAAGGAAGGTGAGGGAGTCCTGGATTAGGGGGTGTCCGGATAGCCGAACTATCACCGTTGGCCGGACACCTAGACTATGAAGATACAAGATTGAAGACTTCGTCCCGTGTACGGATGTGACTTTCCTTGGCGTGGAAGGCAAGCTTGGCGATATGGATATGTAGATCTCCTACCATTGTAACCGACTCTGTGTAACCCTAACCCTATCCGGTGTCTATATAAACCGGAGGGTTTTAGTCCGTAGGACGGACAACAATCATACCATAGGCTAGCTTCTAGGGTTTAGCATCTCTGATCTCGTGGTAGATCCACTCTTGTACTACCCATATCATCAATATTAATCAATAAGGAGTAGGGTATTACCTCCATCGAGAGGGCCCGAACCTGGGTAAAAACATAGTGTTCCTTGTCTCCTGTTACCATCCGCCTAGACACACAGTTCGAGACCCCCTACCCGAGATCCGCCGGTTTTGACACCGACATTGGTGCTTTCATTGAGAGTTCCTCTGTGTCGTCGCTGTCAGGAAGGATGCGTCATCCCGTCTTTAAAGACGGCACCGTTGCTAAAGGAGCTTTGGCCACTGGCCAAACTCTCCGGCTAAGGCGGTTTTCTTATGACCGCTGTCGTCAGCCGCTACCGACGATGACTTCTCGGGTCATCGAAAGCAATCTTCACGTTAACTCGAACTCGCCGAGCGCTTAGATCCGATGGAGTTCTCTTCCTTAAACGAGCTCTTGGATCGCGCGCATGCATCGAGTCGCTCATGACTACGATCAGATTGGGCCTAAAACCGATCCGAGAGATATCAACTCTCCCGTGCTACCCACCACGTTGTTGTGGTAGAGGAAAATACGCTAATCTTCTCCTACCTTAAGGACTAGCTATGTCCGATTCCTGACCCTCCATGCCGGATTCTGCGGAGGGAGGACACCACTCAAGCCCTGAACTTAAAGTCGCAGCGGCTAGATTCATTGGACAACCTCCAAGAACCCAAGCTTCCAAGTTCGAAACTTCGCCCCTGAATCTTAGATCGGACGGGTTCGAATTTAATTCCACCCGCCCACCCAAACATAAGCGATCTATCCCAAATCCGCAAGAGCCCGTGAAACAAGACATCATTATCGGGCCAGATTCCTCCTGGTTATGGACAGGGTAAAGGAGTGCCGCGAGGAGGAGCAATCTCATTCTTCTGCAATAATTGCACGGACAAGGGAATCCTAAACGCCATAAGTCATCGTGAAATTACACGCTTCGCTGACTTGGCGTCCATAGTATGAAAGTATCACTGCGACGGAGAGCGCTGAAAACCAAATCAAATTTTGGGATAATCCGCCCCGAATCGACCCTAGTCTGAAATAAAAGGGTGCATCATCACCAGCACCGGGTTACATACCAAAAGCAAAAACCCTAAAGGGCATGGAACCGTCTTGAGGGATGGCTCAATGGACCCTGCAAAATTCATAGCACAGAGGGCGCCACTCCAACTCATAGCCTTAGAGCATGTTGGATACTACGGCAGGTGGCCAAAAGTGGCGAAGAGCTCTTAGCTCCAAAGCACCAGCCCAACAATACCAGTACGGTAGTTACAGTCTTCGAGACTTTCGCATCAAATAATATGCGGGAACGAACACTCCGCAGCCTTGCCGAAGTCTACCAGATAGCAACAATAAATCCATGGAGTGACACGGATATTACCTTTAACGCCAGTGACAAACCTAAATTCCGAACAGCCCGAGCACTAGCCGCATTGGTCCTCAGTCCAATAGTGGACGGCTTTCGCCTTACCAAGGTACTCATGGACAGCGGCAGCGGATTAAACCTCATCTACGAGGAAACCCTTCAAAATGGAATAGATCGGAGCCGCATTGAGCAATGCAGCACAACCTTTAGAGGAATAATCCCGGCCGGGAAGCATGTCAGACAAAGACTTGCCCTTGAGGCACTATCCAAAGCCCTAGCAGCAGAGGAACTCACTGCGCTGTGCTCCACGGTGAACAGGGACGATGTGATACTCGATAAGAGATCCAAGTCCACCTCTTTAAACCGCGATTTAAATAGTCAAATTCCAAGTCCATCCAACGGACCCTACAAAACGGCCTCCATCGGGCACAATTAAACCCTAATGTGGACGCCAGACACGAGAATTCCTACGCGAAAACTGGGACATTTTTGCCTGGCACCCTTTAGACATGCCAGGAATCCCATGCCGGCTGGCAGAGCACGGCCTAAATATCCTAAAAGGATTCAAGCCAGTCAAACAAGCTCTTCGGCGTTTCTCCGAACCCAAGAGACAGGCCATGGGAGAGGAGCTAGCTAAACTATTGGAGGCCGGATTCATCAGAGATATTAAACATCGGAACTGGCTAGCAAACCTGGTAATGGTACCAAAGAAGGACAAATCCTGGCGCCTATGTGTCGATTTTAAGGACCTTAACAAGGCTTGCCCAAAGGATCCCTTCCCCCTCCCCCGCATCGATCAAATTATCGACGCTACCGCAGGACACGATTCATTGTGTTTCCTCGATGCATACTCCGGCGACCACCAAATTAAGATGGCAGAGCCAGACCAAGCCGCAACGGCATTTATCACTCCATACGGCCCATTCTGCTTCAACACAAGGCCCTTTGGGCTCAAAAACGCGCGCAACATATCAGCGCATGATTCGTATATGTCCGCAAACCAGATCGGCAAAACAAAGGAGGCATACGAGACGATGTGGTCGCCAAATCCAAGCATGTAGAAACCCTAGTTGACGACTTGAGGCTCGCATTCGATAATCTCCAACATATGACATCAAGCTCAACCCGAAAAATGCGTTTTGCGCATCACCGGAAAGCTCTTAGGCTTCATTGTATCCGGTAGAGGAATTGAAGCAAACCCAGCCAAGATCCGAGCTCTGTCACAATTGGATATCCCCAAAGACCTGAAACAAATACAAAAATTGACTGGACGCGTGGCGGCTCTAAGCCGCTTTATCTCCCGCTTAGGAGAAAAGGCATTACCCCTTTATCGCCTCCTCCGGTGCACCGAACACTTCAAGTGGACGGATGCTGCCACGACCGAACTCAAAGAAATCAAAGCCATATTGGCAACAAATCCGGTCCTGGCCGCGCCCAACATGGGCGAACCAATGCTATTATATATCGCAGCAACCCATCAAGTTGTAAGCGCGATGCTCGTTGTCGAACGAGAAATGGACGGACACAAGTTTCCTCTCCAAAAACCAGTTTACTACGTGTCCACTGTCCTAACTCCATGCAAGTCACGGTACCCGCATTATCAAAAGATAGCATATGTGGTGTTCATGGCATCCTGGAAGCCGCGACACTACTTCCAAGAGTGTTCGATAACAGTAGCCTCCGAAGTACCTCTTAATGACATTATAAACAACCGTGACGCAACGGGCCGGATTGCTAAATGGGCCATTGAGCTCCTCCCGTTCGACATAACCTACAAGCCACGACGAGCTATTAAGTCGCAAGTTTTGGCTAACTTCATCGCCGAATGGATCAAGTCAACTCCCTAAAGAGTACGGCGATATTCCAACCGGATCATGCACTTCGACGGCTCCAAAATGTTGGCCGCCTAGGGGCTGGCGCTGCTCGATGTCCCCAACCGGAGATACAGTCCAATACGTACTTCAAATAATGTACACGGACTCCAACAATGCAGCCGAATACGAGGCCCTTCTACATGGTCTCCGGATGGCACTCTCCATGGGCATTCAATGCCTAGAGGTGCGCGGGGATTCGAACCTCGCGATATCCCAAATAAACGGGGACTTTGATGCCAAGGATCCGAAAATGGCAGCTTATCGCAATGCCGTCCTAAAAATGTCAGCTCGGTTTGAGGGGCTCGAATTTCACCATATAGCCCGGGATAACAACCAGGCAGCATACGTGTTGGCACGCATTGGCGCAAAGCGTGATGCCGTCCCCCCAACATCTTCCTAGAGAGGCTTTTCAAGCCATCCGTACTATGGGAGGGAGAGTCCGAAAATAACAACCCGGACCCAACCCCACTGCCCCACACCGAACATTCTGACATAGTTGGTGGTCTCGCCAACGAAATAACACCGTCAGCCCACGAAATAATGGCAGTCATCGCCCCGTGGACAGAACCATTCCTAGCCTACCTAACTAGGCAGGAACTTCCCGAGGACCAAAACGAGGCCCGCTGCATAGTGCGGCGGTCTAAAGCCTACAAGGTCCATGAGGGAGAGCTTTATAAGAAAAGCACAACCGGAGTCCTTCAAAGGCGATTCCGAAGAGGAAGGGCGGAATCTCCCGCTGAAATTCATGCCGCACTCGGTGGGCACCATGACGTAGCCCGGCCCTTGTAGGCAAGGCCTTCCAGACAGATTTTATTGGCCGACGGCCCGGCAGATGCTCAGACTTAGTCCAAAGATGCGCCGGTTGCCGCCTCTTTGCTAATCAAAGCCACATGCCACCCACCGCCTCAAAACTATACCCATCACCGGCCCTTCATGTCCAGGGGCTTGACATGGTTGGACCCCTTAAAGGAGGAACCCACAAGCAAAAATACCTATTGGTCATGGTGGATAAATTCACCAAATGGATAGAGGCCAAGCTCAGAAGACGGCCAATCCGGACCGGTGATAGACTTTATATCGGGGTAGTACACCGCTACGGGCGTCCCCATAGCATCATCACCGATAACGGCATGAACTTCATGGCCGACGAGGTCAAACTCTGGTGCAAAAACATGGGCATCAAGCTCGACTACTCTTCAGTCTATCACCCCCGAACTAACAGTCAAGTCGAGCGAGCAAACGGTCTAATCATGAGCGGCATTAAACCCAGACTAGTGAGGTCCCTCAAGGAATCTAACATGCACTGGGTTGAGGAGCTCGACTCCGTACTCTGGGGGCTACGGACCACGCCGAATCGCACTACCGGATTCACACCATTTTTTATGCTATACGTCGCAGAGGCAGTTTTGCCCTGCGACATAATTCATGACTCACCTCGTGTGCGCATGTACGAAGAAAGAGAAGCCGAGCTCGATCGGCAGGACAGCTTGGACGCCTTGGAGGAGGAGCGTGACGTGGAAAAAGCTCGTTCCGCATTCTATCAACAGCAGGCTCAAAGATATCAAAGCAGGGAAGTATGGGCCATAGCTTACAATGTTGGCGAACTAGTTCTACGCCTGCCGGACAAGAAAAAGGACAAACTCAAGCCCAAATGGGAGGGTCCCTTCATCATCGACCAAGTCCTGACCGGCGGAGCATACCGTCTGCGAAATGCATTGGATAACCGACTCGAGCCGAACCCATGGAATGCAGCCCGTCTCCGAAGATTCTACGCCTAGCGCCGGATTCTGAGTTCGTCTCCTTCCTCCGTCTATATTTTATACTTTAAGCTGTCTTTTATTTCTCTCCTTCTCCCTCCTTTTTTTCGAAGCCGTTAAAGGCTCGTTTGCGCATTGTTCACACACACTTGACGCGCTATCTGCGCTCATTATACCTGGGGCTTCTTTAACAGAAGCTTATTTATACGGGCTTTATGCACAACACATGTGTCACACTTCCGCATGTACCTTTTATTCACCATTATATGCATCGATATGACTTAAGTTTTGGCCTAGCTGGGTTGCCTGGCTCCTGTGCTTACCCCTCGCTCCCGATTGTTCGCTAGGTGGTAAAGGAGCACCTCTGCGATTGTTACCGCTGGTCACCGGACGTGTACCTCGACTGGGTGAAGCCGAAAGCTAGCGTTCTTAAGGGAATATTCGGTCGGTGAACTAAAAGACGATTTTTTATTTTTTATTTATCTGCCCCTAGATGCTTTTCTGCTTTTTTCGCAGTCCGGACATGCACTTTAGGGCATGCCTCCCAGGGAAAGGAACCCCTAACGGAACTATTCTCCCTGGAAGATGTTTCTTTCTAACCATGTAATATAACATAACTAGTTGGGCACTTGTATGATAAAGCACTTATCACCCCTACGCCTGGTCTCCACGCATGCCCCGATTTTACATAACCGCGAGGGTATTCAGACACACTACAGACTATTGGGTCCCGAGGTTGAAGCGAAAAGGTCCGCTACGACAAACGATCTATAATCCGGCTGGATGGCATTTTATATGTCATTTTAAATTACGTAGTCAAATTGACTGATTGTATTCCTCTTCAATGCCATCTAATAGGCTGTCTAGTTTACAGTCCTGCTGGGAATACTTTGCGGCCAACTCTACTTGGCCGTACACTAAGCTCATAGGGATCTCCTTCCCATCGGGCCCCACAGGTCCGACCTCGGCCATGTGGTTTGGGTCCGCCTTCGGGTACCGCGTCTTCACCATGGCCCACGCCTCCCTGGCGCCTTGACGATAGGCCGATATCTTCCATAGTCGGAAGCGCCGCCGTGTTCCCTGAAGCTTCTCTGCAAGCTCTCCAAGGCCTTCAGGCAGGGAGATAGATGGCCACAAGGCCTAGGCAACGCCTTTCATCACCTGCCGAACTCGTTCGTGCAGTTGCAATAGCTCGGGAAGAAGGTCACCCGTAGAACCGGGCATTTCCTCTGCAGGACGACCCGTGAGCATACCTACAACATAACTCTGTTAATTGACTTCCTCGCCAAACTCTTTTTCAAAGTTCGCTCAAGTACTTACTATAAATGCTGCGACGAAGTCGCTGATTCTCCTTCACGGAATCAGACAGCTGGGCACGAACATCCTTTAGTTCCTCACCCAGCTGGGTGTTGGCATATTGGAGATTGTTTTTCTCTTGCCTCACCCTTGTAAGCACATTCTCGCCGGCCTTCAACCGGCGCAAGAGCTGTTGCTTGTCCGGATCTAGTCCGGCGCCATCTGCAATATAATTGTCGATTTACACACGCCGCACTTCACAAACTACTTATCTTTTGAAGCATATATTACCGGAGGGGTCTCTGTGGCTCCCCTCAGAGCGGCTAGTGCGGCCTCAAGTTGGGCCTTGCATTCTTCAAGCTCCTAGGACAGTCGGGTATTCTTTTTGTAAGATCCTCAGATAACAAATGATCCTTAAATCAGTTATTCTAACTATTTTAAGTCTCGGGGCTACCGCATATATAACCGCCAAATTTGCTCACCAGATGTCCTTTACATAGTGCTCCGTGGCTCTGGCTAGACCATCTTGAGCGGCACGGAGGTGCGATCTCCCGAATTGAAGGCATTCAACGCCTCTGGGAGAAACATGCGTCACGAAGAACTGTCCGGCGGCGCCAGTGATTCATGGCGCTCTCCACCTCGGAGTTGGTGGCGGACAATCTGTCGGCATCCTCTCGTCGGAGGAGCATCCGACGACGCCGTGCTCGCCTCCGCTTCGACCCGGCTTTGGAGCTGGCCGGCGGAGGCTCGATTATAACCTCTCCGGACACAGTCCGCGAGCTTTTTTCTGAAAAGAGCACCAACGTTAGTACGCCTTCCAGGAATCAATCCTGGAATATGGTGACGCGCCATACCGCTGCGGGCGGCGTTTGATCCGACCTCACTTTTTTTAGCTCGGGGCCGTGCCGCCTTGTTGGCTAGCCGCTGGCTCGGCCTCTTGCCTCAAGGCACCCCTACGAAACACCATTGGTATACGGTGATCAAAAATAAGCACGGATGGGTCATTATCGAGTATTGGGACCTCGGTCTCGCCACTGTGAGGCTGGAAGTATTCCGGTAATCGGTCGTAATGGCAACCATGGCATTATTGATGCTCAGTTGGTGAAATACCCCATCAATCAGCTCCACCAATATGTCCGGATCCTCTTGGGAGGCCGGATCGAGGAGCCGTTCCGGATCCTCGGGTTGTGGAGGTGGGCTGTTTATGTCTTTTACGGCCTGGCGCAGTTCCTGCGTCAAAATCACAAAATGAGATACCTAACCATGGGAATATGGATCGGATGTGCAGAAAAGAAATGTCCGCTTACCCAGCTTCGAGGGTTGTTCATAGAAAATCCGTTCAATGGACTGACGCGGAGAAAATCTTCCTCTTCTCCCTTGTACAACGCGGACAAGGTCTTCACCAGATCGGTGACCGATCCCGGCCCCTTACGACCATGACGGGTGGCATCGTCCTCCCTGTTGAAATCCCACATGGGGTGGCCCCTATACTGGAGCGGCTGCACCCCCCGCATAATGCATGTGGCCATGACACCGATCATGGTCAGTCCGGAATGAGCTAACAATCTTATTCGGCTCATCAGGTAAAGGACGTCCTTGTCGTCTTCCCTCGGGGCTCATGGCGCCAACTCAGCGTTTCTTCAAAGGAGCATTGCTGAACTCCGGAGACCGATCCGAACAGGATCCGCAACGGACGCCTTCTATATAAAACCATTCGAAGGCCAGTCTTGGACGCCTTCTCCGGGTTCCGGATAGATATCCGTCCCGCGATGCGCCACAGCTCGGCTCCGCCCACTTGATATATTGACCCCTCATGGGAACGGGGTACAAGGCAGAATAATCTCTTCCACAGCCCAAAATGAGCCTCGACGCCCACGAACAGTTTGCAAAGGGCCACAAAGCCCGCGATGTGCAAAATGGAGGCAGGCGTAAGGTGGTGCAACTAGAGGCCGTAGAACTCCAAGAGCCCCCGGAGAAACGGATGAATTGGAAATCCGAGTCCTCTTACTAGATAAGAGATAAAGCATACCCGCTCTCCTTTGGAGGGATCGGGGACACTCTCCGCTTGCTTTCCGCCCTTATATGTGGCGAGTCCGGCTCGAACCGGAACCATGAAGGCCGGGGGAAGAAATCCCTTGGTTTGGAGCGTCACTAGCTCGCTATGCGGGACTGAGCATCTCTCCCAATTTCCGGGCTGAGGGCTGGGAGCACGAGAGGAGGAGCCGCGTCGACTTTCCATGATGGAATGGATTTTTGTCAGAGGCGCTCCGATGAAAGCTCGCGGAGGGAGGATGGTGTGACTCAGATCTAGATCCTCGTCCCTTTTATAGGCGGCTCATTTGTGCAGCTAGGGGGATAAGTGTAAAAATACCCTGGCTTTTCGCATTCATTCGGGGCGTAGAAGCCAAGGAGCGCAACATTTATCAGAAGTCGGACACTATTCGACAAGTATATGGAATTTGGAGAAGAACCCGCCGCAATGCCAAGACAATCACGCGCGGACTCATCGCCATTGAAGCCTGGTTCGGGGCTCTTGAGGAGTCCTGGATTAGGGGGTGTCCGGATAGCCGAACTATCACCGTTGGCCGGACTCCTAGACTATGAAGATACAAGATTGAAGACTTCGTCCCGTGTCCGGATGGGACTTTCCTTGGTGTGGAAGGCAAGCTTGGCGATACGGATATGTAGATCTCCTACCATTGTAACCGACTCTGTAACCCTAACCCTTTCCGTGTCTATATAAACCGGAGGGTTTTAGTCCGTGGGACGGACAACAATCATACCATAGGCTAGCTTCTAGGGTTTAGCCTCTCGATCTCGTGGTAGATCCACTCTTGTACTACCCATATCATCAATATTAATCAAGCAGGAGTAGGGTATTACCTCCATCGAGAGGGCCCGAACCTGGGTAAAAACATCGTGTCCCTTGTCTCCTGTTACCATCCTCCTAGACGCACAGTTCGGGACCCCCTACCCGAGATCCGCCGGTTTTGACACCGACAGAAGGTGTTAAACTCGGTATCGTCTTTCTCATTCCTGTACTAGATCCACGTTGGGAGCTTATGTGCATGACACCTAACGACAACGGCTGCCTCTGATACTAACTTGGCTGACTCTGTAGCATCACGTGGCCTTTTTAAACCTGCCTCAAAATGGATCTCCATTCTTCCTCCTTTAGATTTTGTTAATCTGTCAAGCATTATCCCTACTGTCTGTTTCCGCTTGCACCGTGGTGCTACTTCAACAACGAATATGGAAAGTGTTAGTGCACATCAAACTGTGAGAGTATATGCAACTTCAACTTAACTCGGTCAGGTACCGTCTTGGTGTTGATGCTCATGAGGTTCATCTGATCTTGCCAAGTCATGTTGTGTCAGCAGTGCTTCAGAAGTAGTGCTTGGGAATTGGCCAGTTGCGGAGCAAATGAATGAGTAACTCGTTGAGATGCTGATACAGTTGAAGCAGATGCTGCAGCTGGTGGAGCAGGTGATACTGTGTTTGTAGATTTAGCCGGTGGACATGGACCTTCTACTGCACTATAAGTACCAGCGGAATCTCGAGGGAAGATCCTTTTCCATCGCACCCGACAAGTAACACCATTCCCTACTATATTATTTTCCTTGCTCTTTTTTGACTTTGCCATGTCAAGCCGTACCCACAACACAAAAGAATTAAATCGCTCTTCATAACTCATTGATGCATGATATAGACAAGCAATAATTTGATGTAAGACAACCGTATGAGGATGGAATATGTAAGAAAAATAGGACGGCATGACATATTCACAACTACAATGTGTAAACTAAGCAGCATGATTTTCAAGAAAATAGAAGTAATGCAAGCTAGACACCATATGAAAGATGCAACCAATATCACTCTGGCAAGTTAAAAGTGTCTTGTCATAAGTGGCATTTCAAAAAATTAGAAGCAGTACAACTTAGAAATGAATACAAGATGCAACCACTATCAAACTGCCTTGTTAAAAGCGTCCAATCATGAGTGACTAATGCGGGATACACAACAGCAGTACTTTGATGTAAGAACATGATATGGTAGATAGATGCATGGTATTCTAGACACAGAAAGGCATGTAATATGCACATGTATAACATATATACTCAGCAGGTGCAATTTAATCAAAATATAAGAAATACAGGCTAGACAACATATGCAACATGAAACCAATTATCACACTGTCAACTTAGAGCAAGCACCTGCGATGGTGGAGTACGGGAGATGAACTCATCATGTAGACTTGGGACTTCAACTTCATTGGCAGTAGCAGTGGCAAATCTAGAGAGTCTCTGTTTGCGTCGGTCCAGAGGGCCACCAACATCCCTAAATTACTCCTTTCCTTCCTATTTTATGATATTGTCCTATGAAGTCAAAACCACAAGAAGATGAATAAAATTAGCTCTGCATAACTGGTTGATGCATGATACAGATGAACACTACTTTGATGTAAGGCAAGCGCAAGATAGGCGGGTGGAATATATACAAAAAAGATAGCATTGCATATTCACACTTACGATAGGAGGATGGAATATATATGTATGAAAAAAAGTAAGCTGGAGGCATTTCAACAAAATTAGAAGAAATGAAAGCTAGGCACCATATGAACATGCAACCAATATCACTCTATAAGGTAAAAAGTGTCTCGTCGTAGGTGCCATTTCTAGAAATTAGAAGCAGTACAAGCTAGAAGACAATGCAAGATAAAACCTACATCACACTCCCAAGTTAAATGTGTCTTATGGGTAAGTGATTGTTGCAGGTATAAGTTGTAAGCTACGCATATGCAATTCAACAAAATCAGAAACAATACAAACTAGACATCATACGGAACACTAAACCACATATAATAGTTCCAAGTTAGAGCAAGCACCTATGATGGTGGAGTAGGGGAGATGTGCTCATCATCTACACAACTACGTTGACTGTCCAGCCTAGTGTTGTCTTGCGAATCTTGTTGGGAGGATGGCGGAGTAGAATCTGTAGAGACCCTCTGTTTGAGCTGCTCCAAAGGACCACCATCATGCACTGCCGTACTAATTTCCTTCAGCTGTATTGATTTTGCATTGTGAAGTCAAACCGATAAGAAAAAGGAATAAAATTTGCTCTTCAGAACTCATTCATGCATGATACTAACGAACACTACGTGATGAAAGGCAAACACATGATACGAGGATGGAATATGTACGAAAAATAGGACGGCGTGACATATTCACACCTACGATGTGGTAACTAAGCAGATGGCATTTCAACAAATTAGAATCACTGCAAGCTAGACACCATATGAAAGATGAACCAATATCACTCTACCAAGTTCAAACTGCCTGGCGTTTCAACAAATTAGAGCAGTACATGCTAGAAATCATATGCAAGACACAACCAATATCATAGTGGCGACTTAAAGGTGCCTTATCATAAGTGATTGATGCTAGATATGCAAGAACAGTAGTCTGATGTAAGAACATGGTGTGATCAGATATAGTATGTTCTAGAAACAGGAACACGTGTCATATTCACAGGCATTATGTGTAAAGTAAGCAGACGATATTCAAAAAAGTTAGAACCAATACAAGCTAGACATCATACGCAACATGCAACCACATATAATAGTGGCAAGTTAGAGCAAGCACCTGTGATGGTGGAGTAGGGGAGATGTGCTCATCATCTACACAGCTATGTTGACTGTCTAGCCTTGTGATGTCTTGCAAATCTTGTTGGGAGGATGGCGGAGTATAATCTGTAGAGACCCTCCATTTCAGTTGCTCAGAAGGACCACCATCATCCAATGCCTTACCAATTTCCTTCCGCTTTATTGATTTTGCATTGTGAGGTCAAACCGACAAGAAAAAGGTATAAATTCGCTCTTCAGAACTCATTCATGCATGATACTGAAGAACACTACTCTGATGAAAGGCAAACACATGATACGAGGATGGAATATGTACTAAAAACAGGATGGCATGACATATACACACCTATGATGCGGTAACTAAGCAGACGACATTTCAACAAATTTGAAGCACTGCAAGCTAGACACCAGATGGAAGGTGCAATCCATATCACTCTGCCAAGATAAAACTGTCTCGTCATGCATGGCGTTCATCAAACTAGAAGCACTACATGTTAGAAATCATATTCAAGATGCAAACCAATATCACACTGCCAACTTAAAGGTGTCCCATCATAAGTGAGTGATGCAGGATACACAAGAAGAGTAGTTTCATGTAAGAACATGGTGTGATAGACAGATATAGTATGTACCAAAAACAGGAAAGCGTGTCATATTCAGACGCATCATGTGTAAGCTAAGCAGATGCAGTTTACACTAATTAGGAGAAATATAGGCTATACACCATATGCAACATGCAACCAGATATCACACTGCCAAGTTAGAGCAAGCACCTTGGATGGTGGAGTAGGGGAGCGAAGACTTGGAACTTGTAATGCACTAGCAGTACAAGGAGAATCCGTACAGATGCTCCGTTTACATTGCTGCAGAGGACCACCATCATCGCCTTCCTTACTCTTTTCCTTCCTCTTTTTTTGATTTTGCCTTGTCAAGTCACACCCACAAGAAAAAGGAATAAAATTTGCTCTTCAGAACTCATTGATGCATGATACTAACGAACACTAATTTCATGTAAGGCAGCCACATGATAGGAGGATGGAATATGTATGAAAGATAGGACGGCATGGCATATTGACATGTATGACGTATAAAGTGTAAACTAAGCACAAGGTGTTTGAACTAGTTAGAAGCAATTCAAGCTAGAAACCATATGAAAGATGAAACTAATATCACTCTGCCAAATTAAAAGGGTGGCCTAATAAATGTATTTGACCAAATTAGAAGCAATACATGGCAATAGGCTAGAAATAATATGCAATGTGCAACGAATAGAGGTGTATCATCGTAAGTGATTGATGCAGCATATAGAAGAGAGGTAGTTTCATGTAAGAACATGGTTAAAAGATAGATGTAGCATCTACCAAAAATAGGAAGGCATGTCATATTCACAGGTATAATATGTAAACTAAGCAGATGCAATTTACCCTAATTAGAAGCATTACAAGCTAGACACCATTTGCAACATGCAACCACATATCACACTCTGAAGTTAGAGCAAACACCTGTGATGGTGGTGTAGGGGGAGTGTGGTCTTCAAGTACAGAGCTACATTCAATATCTTCATTTAGGCTTGTTGTTTCTTGAGAATCATGTGGAGAGGATGAAACTGCACTCTTTATAAGAATAGCGCGTCTCATACTAACCCACGGGCGTGACTGTCTCATCATAAGCGATAGATGCAGGATACACAAGAACGGTAGTTTGATGTAAGAACATGGTGTGATAGGCAGATGTATTATGTACCAAAAACTGGAAGGCATGTCATATTCACATGTATAATATGTAAGCTAAGGAGATGCAATTTAAAAAATTAGGAGTAATACAAGCTAGACACCATATGTAACATGCAACAAGATATCACACTGCCATGCTAGAGCAAGCACCTGGGCTTGTGGAGTAGAGGAGATGAGATTTGGAACTTGCACTGCAGTAGGAGTAGCGGGAGAATCTGCAGAGATCATCTGTTTCGGTTGCTCCAGAGGACCACCATCATTCTGTGCCTTTGTCCTTTTAGATTTTTCCTTGTGAAGTAAACACACAAGAAAAAGGAATGAAATTCGCACTTCCAAATTCGTTGATGCATGATACTGACGAACACAACTTTTATTTACGACAACCACATTGTAGGAGGATGGAATATGTACGCAAAACGCTAAGCAGAAGGCATTTCAACAAATTGGAAGCAATGCAACCTAGACACCATATGAAAGATCCAACCAAAATCACTCTACCAAGTTAGATGTGTCTCATTATAAGTGGCACTTCAACAAATTAGAGGCAATACATGTTTGAAATGATATGCAAGATGCAACCAATATTACACTATCAACTTGAAGGTGTCTCGTCAGAAGTGATTGATGAGGGATACACAAGAAAAGTAGCTTGATGTAAGAATATGGTCAATAGAAAGACGTAGTATGTACCAAAAACAGGAAGGCATGTCATATTCACAAGTATAATGTGTTAACTAAGCAGATGCAATTTACCCTAATTAGAAGCATTACAAGGTAGACACCATATGCAACATGCAACCACATATCACATTGCCAAGTAAGAGCAAGCACCTACGATGGTGGTGTAGGGGAATTGCGATCATCAACTAGAGAGCTACGTTGACTATCTTCATTTAGCCTTGCTGCTTCTTGAGAATCATGTGGGAAGGATGACACTGCACTCTTTAAACGAGTAGCGCGTCTCACAGTAACCCATTGGGGTGACTATCTCATCAAAAGTGATTGATGAGGGATACGAAAGAGCATTAGTTTGATGTATGAACATGGTTAATAGACATATGTAGTATTTATAAAACATAGGAAGGCGCATGTCATTATCAAAGGTATAATGTGTAAAGTAAGCAGATGCAATTTAACCAAATTGGAAGCAATACAAGCTAGACACCATATGCAACATGCAACCACATTTGACAGCGCGAAGTTAAAGCAAGCACCTGGGATGGTTGTGTGTGGCAGTTGAGATCATCAACTACAAAGCTACGCTTATTGTCTTCATCTTCTGACACTACACCCTTTAGAGCACTGAAAGGCTTAGTGCTTATCTTCGAATTACACTGGAGCGACTTCTGTCTTTTCTTTTTTGTATTCATCAACACTGCGTCAGAGTCTGAAATACCCATGCATAAAAAAACAATAGTGTGAGTATGGGTGAAGTGTTTGCACAAGTAGTATAGTGTAATAGTAGCAGATAGCAGGTCGATGAGAAATAAATGACCGGAGACATATGATAGCTCCACAACATGCATGGCACATGAAATTACTAGATTCTAGGATTTTGAAATATGAGCACAGGGATGGCTGGGAAATGCAGATGCTCCTCCAGCACACCACAAGGTGTGGTCCTGTGAAAATAACAGTCGACTGAAGAAAATAGGTCAGTCCATTTTTTCTGCATCGTTCGATGTACAAAGAACGGGCAGATCGCTTTCATCTACCTCTAGCCAGTCGGTGTTGACGATCTTCCTTGAAACGCCAGCGACCACCGGCCCAGTCCCCTGCCTCCGCCCTCCCTCGACCGCACTGCACCGCCGTGCTTGCCACCCCCCCCCCCCCCCCCCCGCCGCCATCCCTTCAAGCCCCACCGACCTCCAGATCAGGCGCAAGCAGCTCCAGCACCCCACACCCCTATGATAGACACCGATGCGCCGCTTCCTTGGTGAACAGGCAGACTAGGTGCTCCGCGCGCCTAAGCGGGTGCTGCTTCTTTTAATTGCGAATCAACTGACCCTGTATTGAAATCCAGGTGGGCTACTATCCTCTATCCAAGGAGAAATAGTAAATGGGAGTAAACCTTGTGCATTTAGTATCACGAAGAAGATGCAGTAAGAAGCGCTCAACTAGTTTCTTTCGTTGGATGAATACGGTGTGAGCAGAGACGTAAGATTTGCACGAATAAGGGAAGAGGAGTACCTCTTTCTGCTAATAGTGTTGTGTCCTCCTTTTGTTTTTCCAATGATCTTCTTGTGGTTCACTAGAAACGAGAAGTTGTGGAGGACGGTGGAGCCTTTGATGAACCCATGGCCAAGTTGTTGAGTGTGGTGCGGTGGCCGCCTGTCGGCAGCGGGGAACAAGATCCGAGGTGGCGAATGACAGCGTAGCGGGAACAACTTCAGTGCGGTGGACGGTTGCGACAGTGGAGCAGCAGCGGTGAGGCGCAGGACGGTGTCGTCGAAGTGGTTGTAATATGGTGCATGTTGGCATCGGCGTCATGGAGGCAACTATGCCTCGGCTTCAGCTGCTAAGTCCTTGAGGGCGTTGCGGTTGCGGTTGCGTTGGACAATGACGTTGGGGTACCGGCTCCAGCGTGATGGAGGAGGGCGGCAGTGGATTGGGCGTGATGGGGTGGAGGACGGAGGAGGCTGGGGTTTCGCGGCTGGTGGAGAGGGTGTTTTGGCGCCCACGAAGTATGAATGGGGAAACGGTGGGAGGGGGAACTAAGGGGGAACAATGTTTCGGTTTGGGATGAGCTTTTTAAAATTTGAGGAAAGTTACAAACTTTGCCCCCATCTAAAATTTTGGACATATTGAGGGTTGGGGGTAGGACAGTAATCTCAGGTGTCCCAAATGGTGGGCGGGATAGATTTCGGTCGAACGCATGAGTGTTTAGGCGCCCACGGCATATGAATGCTTCTCGGAGGCGGTTGAGACTGGTGTCTTGGTGAAGTTACAAACCTACCCCGGTTTAGACCTTTGGACATTGGGCCGATATGCTACATGGGCCAGAGTCAGGACTGTAATTCCCTACCACCAAACATTGGTCTCCGCAGTTTTGGGTGACCAGAGGCTTATTTGGCGCTTCATTCAATATTTGGTAGCAGAAGCATTAACATTTTCGGTTCTCTTGAATTAAACTTTCAGGATTTGTCAAATTTCACAAATCTTGACTCTTGAAAATCCTAAAACTACGATTATTTTGGAATGGAGGGGGTACATTTGAATATACATTGTACACGAGTATATATTAAAAAATATGCAACTTACCTCAGTTCATGCATGGTTTCAGATATAATCTGGTTGGTTGCAAAAAAATAGTTAGACATGCGTATGAATATATAGCATGTTCAAACGCACAACAAAGGTTGATGCCCCCTTTTAGATTCGATTTACAAATGCCATTATCTCGGATTCAAATAGATGAATGCAATTCCTATGAATTCGAATCTTCAAAACCCCCTTTATGTTGAATTCAACATGTATTCTATTTCATAGCTAGCAATTTGGAATGTATCCATGTAAGTGACAAATGTATAAAGTGCTTCACAGTAACAACATGGCGTTGTAACGCCCTCGATGCGGCTATATCTCCCACGTGTCGAAGCACGACTTAGAGGCATAACCGCATTGAAAGCAATGTCGCAAGTGAGGTAATCTTCACACAACCCATGTAATACATAAGGGAAAAGAGATACATAGTTGGCTTACAATCGCCACTTCACACAATACATGAGTAAAACATTACATCATACAGATACAATCAAGGTCCGACTACGGAACCAAAATAAAAGAAGACTACCCCAAATGCTACACAGATCCCCGATCGTCCCAACTGGCTCCACTATCGATCAACTCAAACGAAACAACACAAAGAACAAGATCTTCATCGAGCTCCTCCTTGAGCTCGGGTCCATCACCGCACGGTTTCATCGGCACCGCAAACTGGTTTTGAAGTATCTGTGAGTCACGGGGACTCAGCAATCTCACACCCGCGAGATCAAGACTATTTAAGCTTAAAGGTAGGACAGGGTAGTGAGGTGGAGCTGCAGCAAGCGTCTAGCATATATGGTGGCTAACATACGCAAAAGAGAGCGAGAAGAGGAGCAAAGCACGGTCGAACAACTATGATCAAGAAGTGATCCTAGAACAACCTACGCCAAACATAACTCCAACACCGTGTTCACTTCCCGGACTCCGCCGAGAAGAGACCATCACGGTTACACACGCGGTTGGTGTATTTTAATTAAGATCAACTTCGGGTTTTCTACAACCGGACATTAACAAATTCCCATCTGCCACATAACCGCGGGCACGGCTTTCGAAAGTTCAAACCCTGCAGGGGTGTCCCAACTTAGCCCATGATAAGCTCTCGCGATCAACGGCGAATAGACCTTCTCCCGGAAGCCCGATCAGTCTCGAATCCCGCAACAAGACATTTCACAGCAATAAAACAAGACCAGAAGACCTCCGGCGTGCCGACACCTCGATAGTAGCCGCACAGATCTTGTCTCGTGCCACGACCGGATGAACACTACGTCTGACGCAACCGACGATACCCCAAGTTGCCTCGGGCGGCACCGCAAGTGGTTTAGTTTGGACCAACACTTAGACAAGCATTGGCCCGGGGTAATAAAGATGACCCTCGGGATGCGCGACTCCCAAGGGAAAAAGGCTAGGTGAGGCAAATGTAAAACCAATGTTGGGCCTTGCTGGAAAAGTCTTATTCAAAGCGAACTGTCAAGGGGTCCCATAAATCACCCGACCGCGTTAGGGACGCAAAAATCCGGGAACATAACACCGATATGACGGAAACTAGGGCGGCAAGAGTGGAACAAAACACTGGCATAAGGCCAAGCCTTCCACCCTTTACCAAGTATATAGATGCATTAATTAAATAAGATATATTGTGATATCCCAACAAGTAAACATGTTCCAACAAGGAACAACATCTCCATGTTCCAACAAGGAACAAACTTCATCTTCACCGCAACTAACAACGCTATAAGAGGGCTGAGCAAAGCGGTAACATAGCCAAACAACGGTTTGCTAGGAAATGATGGTTAGAGGTTTGACATGGCAATGTGGGTGGCATGATATAGCAAGTGGTAGGCATCGTAGCATAGGCAGAGCAAAAGAGCGAGTATCTAGCAAGCAAAGATAGAAGTGATTTCGAGGGTATGGTCATCTTGCCTGAAATCCCGCAAGGAAGAAGATCAAGTCCATGAAGAGGACAAACGGGCGTAGTCGAACGAATCCTCACAACTCCGAACGAACCCGGCTAACGAGAGAAGCAAACCGAAAGAAGCAAACAACATAGTAAACACACAATCATAAACATGGCATGATGCACAAACAAATATGATGCATGTCCGGTTTAATGAGGCATGGCATAGCAATATGCAACAAACAATACTACCAATTAAGTGGAGCTCAATATGCAACGAGTTGCATATTGACGAAACACCACATCAAATATTTAGTTTGATCTCGTTTAGGTACACAACAATATTAAATGTTGTTAAACATGGCAAGAGGTGGAGCATGATGAAACTACCTATCTAGGCAAGTTTAAATGAGGCCGGAAATAAGAAACAACAATTCCGGAAAATCCCCATATGCAAATAATGAATTTGGCACTGTTCTGCCCTAAACACAATTTTAGAGTTGTTGAACAGCAACATAAAGTGGACCATGTTAATCTATGCATTTTTCTACCCCATTTACATATAGAGTTTATTTAAAACCGAGCTACGGTTATTTAGTTATGAATTAAAGCATTTTAGCATGGCATATTAGCAAATTTAAACAAACATCAAGTTAAACATTTTAAACATGGATGAAAATGGCATATAATTAATCTACACGAAATTCTAAGCAATTTACATGTTTAAACCATTTTAATCCGATGCACGGTTGATGAGTTATTAAATGCATGAACTCTAGGGACTTTTCAGAATCTGTAATTCCTCGGATAATGTTAAAATCGCAGGACGAAAAAAAAAGCAACGGGCGAATCTAGTCAGCCCACAAGTGCACAGGAGAGGGGCGGGGCTGCTCACCCCGGCCAAGGCCCGGTCGGTCGGAGCCGGGCCGCGGCAGCCGGAAGGGGCGCGGGCTGGCCGGGCAGGCCGGGCTCGGCGCTGGCTGGCCGCGGGCGCTAGGGAGGCCCACGCTGGTGCGGTCAACGACGGCGCTGGTCGCTGTCTGGTCGGGGACGGGTCGAGGAGGACCTCGACGGTAGCGCGACGGCGGATCTCCGATGGGCGGCGACGGAAGACGACTCCGCGGGCGAGGCAGCGGATCCGGGCGCTGGCTCGCGGATCCGATGGTTGGCACCAGATCGGGCACGACGGGGCTCGGGCGGGCGACGAGGCTGGAGGAGGGGCGAGGTCGCCGCGGCAGGGAGATGCGGAGCGCGCCATGGCAACGGAGGCGCGCTAGAGGGGGGTGCGACGGGAGCCCGGGCGGGCGAGCAAGCGAGAGGAGCTCTGGCGCAAGAAGGGGCTCGTGGTCCGGCGAACGAGCACGGCGGCGGCGGAGGAGGCTGGCGGCAGCGGCTCCGCGGGCGCGGGCACCAGAGGCGCTAGGGTTGCGGGGCACGGCGACGGGCTCCTTCGGCCCGGTTCGGCCGGGCGGGCAGATCCGGCCTCACTGGCTGCGCGGGGCGAGGCTGAGGGGGAGGTGACGTGGAGGCTTGGGAGTGGTCAGGGGCGCCGGATGGTGGTGGCGAGGCCAATCGGGGTGCGCCAAGTGGCGGCGGCGGGCTGGCAGCACCAGATCCGAGGGAGGGAGGCGCTGATTTCGAGGAGGGAGGCGGCTGGTAGGTAGGGGAAGGCTAGGGATGCCCAAAATGGACTAGGGGTGCCCTTATATAGCAATTTTGCTAGGGTTTGGGCGTTAGGAGGGGTTTCGGGACCCTCGGATCGCGATCCGACGGTTTCGGACAGAGGGGGAACTAGGTGGGCTGCGGTGGGCTGTGAAGAGGAGGCTTGGGCTGATAGGAGAGAGAGGAGAAATGCAGCCCGGCACGATTTCGGAGACCGAAACATCCGACGAATATACCAACTATATCCCGGTTATATATTTAACGGTTGGGCAGTCAAACGAACTCCGAATGCGATGAAACTTGGCAGGTGCTCTGTCTACACTATAATAAGACCGCATGACAAGTTGCAACCCATTCCGAGAACATTATTATGCCACTTATACAATAATATTTCGGAGGTGCCGCGGGCGCGTGCGAGTGTATCCGGACTCGGAACGGACAACGGAGAGAACCGGCGGAACCCGAACGGATGCAAGTTTTGAAAAACATGCGGATGAAATGCAGATGATGACATGAGATGAGATGCATAACAAGAAGAAAATGCAAAACAACAGATAAAACCCAACCACAAAGGAAATATCATATCGCATCTCCGAAAAAGGCAAGAGTTGGAGTTACGAATATGGAAAGTTGTATCCGGGGCGTTACAACACTCCACCACTACGAGAGGATCTCGTCCCGAGATCTAGGATGGCACCGGAGGGAAAAGGAAGAGGAAGATGAGAGGTAAACCAAGTTGCTTCTTTGACAAACGAGTGAAACCATGAACCTTGCGAGGTTGAGCAAAATGAAAGAAAGAAAACAACGAAGATGAACGAGATTGCAAACAATCAGTTAGAAAAGAGGAACAAGGAACATTACGATAACTTGAAGGTTGAAAAGGCATGAATCAAGAGTTTAATGGACAAGATAGAATTCGAAACCACTCCGTTTAAAACAATATGAGAGAGGAAGAATTCGGGCAGCACTCGATTGAACATGGAAGGAATATAACATGAACTTGAGAAGATGGGATGATACTTGATGAAATCAACAACATACGCCTCCTAACTATTGAAAAAAAGGCACAAGGGTAAGAAAGATTTCAGACAGCTCTCCGGTTGAGGAAGCAGGCAAAACTTGATAAGATGAGAGAACTCGAATGAAAACATGATACTCCGTTAAATGGATAAGCAAGAAAAGAACATGATCTTGACAAAAGAAGATGATGGGTCAAGAGTGCAACATCACAATGCCTCCGGAAGAAAAATTGAAGATAGGTCATTGGAATAAAGGAATGGAGAAGAAAATGACAACTTCTACCACAAATGCGTTTGGAAAGCACCCTTAAAAAAGGATAGAACGGAGTTGTTGGATTATCAACAACGAAAAGAATAACCTTTAGTGGACTTATGGAAACATCTCCACATTATGAGGTGAGCTTCTGCCACCAACGGAAACAAACGATTGGATTGATATCAACAAGGAGACGAGAAACTTATTTCACCGGGAGGACAAATGAAGAACTTGGGTCATTAATAAGCACCATAAATAGCAACAATCCTTAGGGAAAGCTTTAGGTGAAATATAGCCCAAGATAAGTCCAATGAAGAGATTGATGGATTTAAAATACCTCATTCTTGACAACATGTGAATCATGAAACACGAACTCAAATTGTCGAGAATGACATAACACCACCTCAAAAGATAATGATAGAAAGAATTGCACTTCGTAATGCAAGAAGAAGAATACTTGAACTCCTCAAAACAAAACATGTGTTGAGCACCATGTTCAATTTTTGAGTATAGCTTGGCGGATCATAACTCCGAGAGAAATCTTGAAGACCAATTAATAATTAAAAGAATCCTTGACGAACCATCATGTAGAGCCTCCATGAAGAACTCCGGTAAACAAAAGGATGATAAAAGAAAGAGAAGTTGACAACACAAGGTGAAGCCTTGCAGTGCTAAGATGAAGCTTTGAAATGATATAACCGAGAAAACTTTGAACTCCGGAAAGAAAGATGAACAAATGAAATAAAGAATTTTGATGAACCTCCGAAATAAGGAATTGAACTTACTCGATGAAACAAGAATAAGAATTACATTATGCTGATCCTTCACCAATTTAGATTGATGACAAGCAACAGATTTGGCATACTACTTATTCCCGTAGAAAAGATTAAGATAGATATGGCACAAACTTGGGAAGGTCTTCAACGAACCACCGGTAGGATTGGAAAGAACGAATGAGTCTATATGATAACGAAGGAAGAGAACTCTTGAACAAACCACCATAATAATTGAGAATGAACGTAGCAAAGGCACAATTCACCGGGAAGAATTGTAAAACGAATAAAGATGCTTGACAAAATTTAGATACATTAGAACGAAGAGATCATGAACTGATTAGAGGATATTTCGACGATGCACCGTGAGATTTGGAAAACCAGAGTTGAACGCTTGAATGAATAATTCTGAGATGATGGGCTCAAGAATCAAACTGAAAAGACTCTGAAATGCTCCGGTGGGTTAAAAGAATTCTCACAATCAAAACAATTATGAGGATGGCACGAAGCTAGAACCATGAATCTTGAAGAGAAAGAAGCGAGATTTAAGAGAAACTCTTCTTGGTCTTCAAAATTCGAGAATGACGACGAGAACATCACCATGAATTATTGAAGCACTCCGAATGAAAATTAGGAAGGTTGAACCAACAATGAAAATAATTTGGAAGATCTTGGAGAAACCAAGACTGATGATAATTCATTCTTACGCCAAACTTTGCAAAGAATTTGGGAATAGCTCCAGAAAATAAAAGAGTCGTAAGATCCTCGAAAAGACTTGTGGGTTAGGGCCCACTCAAAAGAACCACCGTTGAACAATTGTTTGAAATAGATATTGCACCGTAGAGTTAAATGGCTTGAATGAGATAGCATCCTCAAAAGAACTTGAGTGAATTGAGAATGGAAACTAGAATCTTCCGAGATATCTTCAACACTCCTAACAATTGAATAGCGAGAAGTGGATGATTAAGAGATGCACCGACATGAGAAAGCATTTGAAATGATGAAAAGAATACGATCAACACTGAAAACTTGACTTGAGTCCTCCGGAGAAGAAAATTAGAATGGAACAATGATAAGGTTAAAGCTTCCTTAGCGTCTTCATGAGAAATCACCGGATAAAACATTAAAGGAAAAGAATGAAGAAACTTCACTCAATAAAATGGATACTTGATTAAGAAATCTGAGTCCTTGAAGAAAAAGGGTGGGAGGGCGGGAAATCAAAACAACTTGGGTTGGATGAAACGAACACCGTTGAGAAAAAGCTTAGAATTGATCTTGCGAATGTTGGAATGATCGGATTCACTTGAAGAGAAGCACGCCGGTTGGAAAAGAATTAACATGACAAGCTCAGTGATCAAGAAGGATTAGTATTCACATAGCAATATGAGAACACCAATTAGGAAAGGTATGGAATCAACACTTGGCATTGAAGCAACTTGAATAACACAAAACTGAACAAAAACAAAGGATTTGGCTTGCAGAATAAGCCGGAACAAACACATGATAGAGATTTCGCCCAAAGTGTTCGTGGTGGGGCCCACATGGACACGACGTATAGCGGACGTCACGAATGACAAACAAGACGTCCCCGAATCAGCATAGCCAAGGATTCTTTAAGACGCCTCTCGACCATCGTAATCGACCGTGAATGGGCGGACCACTAAACTTTGAACCCCAATCTCCAATCATACATCCGCGGAAAGATATCCCGTAAGCTACTAGAATTCCCACCTATAAACTCCCAAACTTTCTGGTTATGCAATCTGGTGTTGGGGATACAGGGACACAAAATATATCACCCAAACTAACAATACCTAGATCCAATTGTATCCATCCGTCAACACATAACCAAGAAATCCTCGAAATCGTGTACCTCGACCTTCAAAAACATCCGTTATACAAGTCATGGCAATACTCCCTTTTCGCCACAAGATCGGGCTATCGGGGTTATCTCACCAACAACTGCACAAAAGAGATTTCGATGTCGGCAAAACTCGGTATTCCGAATCGCAACGATAAAATTGTGACGACAACACCTCGGAGCTCAACTCCCGGGACACCGCCACAACCCCTAAATGTCGAGGCACCAAGAACAATGTTCTCGCCACAAAACCATCGGAACGATTCCAAGATACCCACGTGATCCTAAAATTTTTTAGTGAAATTTGAGGAGAGAAGAGTCAAAACTCTCGTCAGATACCTCACCGAGAGCGACGAAGGGACCGGGAGTAAAAGAATCCTACTCTCGATATATATAATCCTAAGACTCAAAACATTTTCCATTCTAGACTCAACAACGCCAGCAAACAATCAAGTAGGGGGCTCCTAAGTCGGGGAAGGCTCTGATTACCAACTTGTAACGCCCTCGATGCGGCTATATCTCCCACGTGTCGAAGCACGACTTAGAGGCATAACCGCATTGAAAGCAATGTCGCAAGTGAGGTAATCTTCACACAACCCATGTAATACATAAGGAAAAGAGATACATAGTTGGCTTACAATCGCCACTTCACACAATACATGAGTAAAACATTACATCATACAGATACAATCAAGGTCCGACTACGGAACCAAAATAAAAGAAGACTACCCCAAATGCTACACAGATCCCCGATCGTCCCAACTGGCTCCACTATTGATCAACTCAAACGAAACAACACAAAGAACAAGATCTTCATCGAGCTCCTCCTTGAGCTCGGGTCCATCACCGCACGGTTTCATCGGCACCGCAAACTGGTTTTGAAGTATCTGTGAGTCACGGGACTCAGCAATCTCACACCTGCGAGATCAAGACTATTTAAGCTTAAAGGTAGGACAGGGTAGTGAGGTGGAGCTGCAGCAAGTGTCTAGCATATATGGTGGCGAACATACGCAAAAGAGAGCGAGAAGAGGAGCAAAGCACGGTCGAACAACTATGATCAAGAAGTGATCCTAGAACAACCTACGCCAAACATAACTCCAACACGTGTTCACTTCCCGGACTCACCGAGAAGAGACCATCACGGTTACACACGCCGTTGGTGTATTTTAATTAAGATCAACTTCGGTTTTCTACAACCGGACATTAACAAATTCCCATCTGCCACATAACCGCGGGCACGGCTTTGAAAGTTCAAACCCTGCAGGGTGTCCCAACTTAGCCCATGATAAGCTCTCGCGATCAACGAAGAATAGACCTTCTCCCGGAAGCCCGATCAGTCTCGGAATCCGGCTACAAGACATTTCACAGCAATAAAACAAGACCAGAAGACCTCCCGCGTGCCGACACCTCGATAGTAGCAGCAGATCTCGCCTCGAGCCACGACCGGATGAACACTACGACGGCAACCGACGATACCCCAAGTTGCCTCGGGCGGCACCGCAAGTGGTTTAGTTTGGACCAACACTTAGACAAGCATTGGCCCGGGGTAATAAAGATGACCCTCGGGATGCGCGACTCCCAAGGGAAAAAGGCTAGGTGAGGCAAATGTAAAACCAATGTTGGGCCTTGCTGGAAAAGTCTTATTCAAAGCGAACTGTCAAGGGGTCCCATAAATCACCCGACCGCGTTAGGGACGCAAAAATCCGGGAACATAACACCGATATGACGGAAACTAGGCGGCAAGAGGGAACAAAACACTGCATAAGGCCGAGCCTTCCACCCTTTACCAAGTATATAGATGCATTAATTAAATAAGATATATTGTGATATCCCAACAAGTAAACATGTTCCAACAAGGAACAACATCTCCATGTTCCAACAAGGAACAAACTTCATCTTCACCGCAACTAACAACGCTATAAGAGGGGCTGAGCAAAGCGGTAACATAGCCAAACAACGGTTTGCTAGGAAATGATGGTTAGAGGTTTGACATGGCAATGTGGGTGGCATGATATAGCAAGTGGTAGGCATCGTAGCATAGGCATAGCAAAAGAGCGAGCATCTAGCAAGCAAAGATAGAAGTGATTTCGAGGGTATGGTCATCTTGCCTGAAATCCCGCAAGGAAGAAGATCAAGTCCATGAAGAGGACAAACGGGCGTAGTCGAACGAATCCTCACAACTCCGAACGAACCCGGCTAACGAGAGAAGCAAACCGAAAGAAGCAAACAACATGGTAAACACACAATCATAAACATGGCATGATGCACAAACAAATATGATGCATGTCCGGTTTAATGAGGCATGGCATAGCAATATGCAACAAACAATACTACCAATTAAGTGGAGCTCAATATGCAACGAGTTGCATATTGACGAAACACCACATCAAATATTTAGTTTGATCTCGTTTAGGAACACAACAATATTAAATGTTGTTAAACATGGCAAGAGGTGGAGCATAATTAAACTACCTATCTAGGCAAGTTTAAATGAGGCCGAAATAAGAAACAACAATTCGGAAAATCCCCATATGCAAATAATGAATTTGGCACTGTTCTGCCCTAAACACAATTTTAGAGTTGTTGAACAGCAACATAAAGTGGACCATGTTAATCTATGCATTTTTCTACCCCATTTACATATAGAGTTTATTTAAAACCGAGCTACGGTTATTTAGTTATGAATTAAAGCATTTTAGCATGGCATATTAGCAAATTTAAACAAACATCAAGTTAAACATTTTAAACATGGATGAAAATGGCATATAATTAATCTACACGAAATTCTAAGCAATTTACATGTTTAAACCATTTTAATCCGATGCACGGTTGATGAGTTATTAAATGCATGAACTCTAGGGACTTTTCAGAATCAGAATTCCTCGGATAATGTTAAAATCGCAGGACGGAAAAAAAATAGCAACGGGCCGAATCTAGTCAGCCCACAAGTGCACAGGAGAGGGGCCGGGGGCTGCTCACCCTGGGCCAAGGCCCGGTCGGTCGGAGCCGGGCCGCGGCAGGCCGGAAGGGGCGTTGGCCTGGCCGGCCAGTTTGGGCTGGCTGGCCGCTGGCTGCGGTCATGGCGCTGGGAGGCCCACGCTGGTGCGGTCAACGATCAGCGCTGGTCGCTGTCTGGTCGGGGACGGGTCGAGGAGGACCACAGACGGTAGCGCGACGGCGGATCTCCGGTGGGCGGCGACGAAGACGACTCCGGCGGGCGAGGCAAAGCGGATCCGGCGCGGCTCGCCGGATCCGATGGTTGGCACCAGATCGGGCACGACGGGGCTCGGGCGGGCGACGAGGCTGGAGGAGGGGCGAGGTCGCCGCGGCAGGGGAGATGCGAGCTGCGCCATGGCAACGGAGGCGCGTTAGGGTGCGCCGGGAGCCCGGCGGCGAAGCAGCGCAGAGGAGCTCTGGGCGCGCAGAAGGGGCTCGTGCTCGGCGAACGAGCACGGCGGGCGGCGGAGGAGGCTGGCGGCAGCGGCTCCGGGCGCTGGGCACCAGAGGCGCTAGGGGTTGCGGGGCACGGCGACGGGCTCCTCGGGCCGGTTCGGCCGGGCGGGCTGGATCCGGCCCTGGCTGGCTGCGGCGGCGGAGGCTGAGGGGGAGGTGACGTGGAGGCTTGGGAGTGGTCAGGGGCGCCGGATGGTGGTGGCGAGGCCAATCGGGGTGCGCCAAGTGGCGGCGGCGGGCTGGCAGCACCAGATCCGAGGGAGGGAGGCGCTGATTTCGAGGAGGGAGGCGGCTGGGAGGTAGGGGAAGGCTAGGGATGCCCAAAATGGACTAGGGGTGCCCTTATATAGCAATTTTGCTAGGGTTTGGGCGTTAGGAGGGGTTTCGGGACCCTCGGATCGCGATCCGACGGTTTCGGACAGAGGGGGAACTAGGTGGGCTGCGGTGGGCTGTGAAGAGGAGGCTTGGGCTGATAGGAGAGAGAGGAGAAATGCAGCCCGGCACGATTTCGGAGACCGAAACATCCGACGAATATACCGACTATATCCCGGTTATATATTTAACGGTTGGGCAGTCAAACGAACTCCGAATGCGATGAAACTTGGCAGGTGCTCTGTCTACACTATAATAAGACCGCACGACAAGTTGCAACCCATTCCGAGAACATTATTATGCCACTTATACAATAATATTTCGGAGGTGCCGCGGGCGCGTGCGAGTGTATCCGGACTCGGAACGGACAACGGAGAGAACCGGCGGAACCCGAACGGATGCAAGTTTTGAAAAACATGCGGATGAAATGCAGATGATGACATGAGATGAGATGCATAACAAGAACAAAATGCAAAACAACAGATAAAACCCAACCACAAAGGAAATATCATATCGCATCTCCGAAAAAGGCAAGAGTTGGAGTTACGAATATGGAAAGTTGTATCCGGGGCGTTACAGGCGTGCACTAATTAATGTTTATATATGAATTGCAAAAGCAATGCATTGTATAGATTTCAAACCACTCTCACTCTATGGATCGAGAATATGAAATAAACACATGCACATGCTAGAATTCATTAGAGTATGGGTATCTGATAGACCGATGTTCGTTCATATGCAAATTGCAAAATTCATGATCTCATCCAAAAATAATAATGCCATTTATATTTTAGTTTAATGCGTAGAACCGCCTTTTACACGTAGATGCACTATGCCTCAGCCCGTTCTCCCACACGCGCTATATATCTCTCTATCTAACGCATAAGTGCACACACTTTATATACATCGGCATTTCTCGCTCACACATGCTCACATTCTCTCCCGGGGTGACGGGGTGTCTCACGCACACACTCTCTATATATCTCCCTCTCTCTTTCTGACTACTATGTACCACTCTTTTCACTAATCTCAATTGGAAAACACTATTTCTCTCACATGCATATATACACACGCACGGTCTCTACTAGTCCTTTACAGGCACATATATGTGCCTACGTGTCTCCTGCACGCACATTATCTTTAGGCCTCTCTCGCACACATTGCCCCCCCCACACACCTCTCTCTTAGTAGTTGGCAGATATGATTCCATCAGATCATTCGGTAGGATATCCCTGACTATTAGGCTGGATGGTAATACGAGGCAAAGTTTTACCCAAGTCCCGGCCCTTGCAGTTGAGGAAAAAGCGTACTCCTGGTACTGTATATTCGTGATAGTGGTGTGTACAAAGTACACGTGAATACCATGCATTGTGCGTGTGTGTATACTATCGACGAACTAGCCCTTGGGCTTCAATAACATACTCGGGGCCTAGGGTTACAAATCATATATAGTCGGCTTATCATCAGTGGGAATTGAGTCCTCCAAGACTCTGGTAGCTTCGTCTTGTACGCCGACTCCTCCACATGGGTCTTCGTATAATGCGTCTTGGTCCAACCTATGTGGCGCAGGATGGAACCGACCCATGAGTCTTCATGTTGACCCACCACAACTAGAAATGATATGCCCACCACACCCCACACGCAAATCGGCCACTAAGAAAATAAGCATATACAATAGTACAATGTTATACATGAAAGTTAATTGCATGGTGCATCCAATAATATATGTTATGCATTGTGAATGTTTGTATTTTCTCCTAAAATATTATTCATGGGGAAGAGAAACGAAGGGCATATCTCTCCTTGTCGCCACCGGACACCCCCTCTTTGTACACCACTTTCACGTACGCACACAAACTATCTCTCGGCCCTCTAAAAGTATGCATGCCCCTGACACATTCACGCATGACGGTCACTGTATTTCAAGCGAAAGCACTATACGTTCACTGTACTTCAAAATATGCTCAGTACGGTCACCATATACATTCTCGTGGTGATCATACGGTATCTAGCTCACGATATGTCTCCTTATTTCGTTGATGACACTGACGGACATTGTATTTGATGCGTGCTCCATATTTTGTTGATGACACTTACGGTCATTGTATTTGAAGCGAAAGCACGATATGGTCACTAGACTTCAGAATAAGCTCATCACGGTCACCATATACATTTTTTGGTGCTAACCAACCTGTGGTTGGATGGTTAGGAGGACAGTGGTTTCCCCAGCCCACCAGGGTTAAAGTCCTGGTGCTCGCATTTATCCTGGATTAAATTCAGTATTTGCTGGCGATGTGCGTTCAGTGGGAGGAGACGTTCCCCTCGACTACGAGGCACTAATGGTGACTTCGTAAAATCTCAAGATCATATGCTGGCTCACTCTCTCGAAGGTGCTCATAGGGGTAGGGTATGCGTGTGTGCGCTTATAGCGGTGGGTGTTTGCGCGTATATATGAGCGCTTGCATCTGTACCATTTAAAAAAAATACATGTCGTGATTATACGGTCACTGGCTCACCCGTACAACTCCATATTTTGTTGATGACACGATCAATTGGCCAGTCAAACGTTCCACGTGGCGCAACTAGTGCTGCACCATCAGCGCGCGTAACCGTGGGGCCCACTTGTCAGCGCGTATATGAAATAAAGAAATGGTAGTTTGAGTCTATATTGTGTTAATAAAATACATTTAGGTGATCATACAGTCACTGGCTCGCCATACAGCTCCGTACTTTGTTGATGACACGATCAATTGACTAGTCAAATGGTCCACATTTAGCATCGCACATTACCACAGGGCCCTCCCGTCAGAGAGTATATGAAAGACATAAATGGTAATAAATTAGTGGTCGGTGGGGATTCGAAGTCGTGAGACCTTTGGTTGGCAGCCCGCGCCCACTAACCACAGCAGACAAGGATCGCATTGTGATGATATTCATTAAACTAAAATATAAATATAAATGGCGGCATGGGGGGGGGCTAGAGGATGGCCGGGCGCGGTCGACCGGCGGTGGGGAGTGGTTTCGGGCGGGGGCGGCGAGGTGGCGAGGCGCCACCGCCGGGCGGCGGGCTCTGGCGGTTCGGCCGGTGGTGGCTGGCGGCTCAGGGGGTGGAGGTTGATGATGAACTGCAGGCCCTTGATTTCGTATCCAACGGCTGGAAAATCGACCGACCAGAGATGAAAAAGGCAGTCGACTGACGTGTAGCCTCAACCCGCACGTACACATGCACGCACACAACACTCGCATGGACACACGCACGCATGCAGGCGTGCAACACTGACATATACACATGCACACACGAACACACGCATGCACACATGCATGCAACACTGAAACGTACACATGCACACATGCAACACTCGCACGCCGGCATGCACACAGCACACGACGCAAGACACACGCTCAACCTATATGTGCATGCACCCTTTGTTAAGGACAAGGATTGTTATGGGTATTAATCAATCTTATCTGTGATAAGCAGAACCGTTGATGTTTGCAGCAGTCTTTATGAATCACAACATATTGAACGGGCTATCAACATATATATGAAAATATTAAAATTCTCTTACAATATATAGTAGGCTTATCTACATGAAATAGATGATGTCACACTCAATGAACAATTATCGGTTTATGAAATGCCCGCTTCTGACCGCCCTGGCCCACCAAAAGCTCCTCTGCCATGCGTAGCTTGCGTTGGGTTGCTGACATGCAGGCCAGGTACCCAACGAGCCCACACGTCAGTGGAAGAACAGCGCGGTGTCGTACGTCAGTGTCGAGGGCGCCGTTCGCTGCACGCCCAGCTGAACACGCCTCCTAGCCGCATTCAAACGCCTCCATGAAACCCGTGTGGAAGCCGAGAAACCCACTCTGGACACACGTAGGTTCATGACCGGCCGGCATTAAATGCAACGCCGGCCGAGCTCCTCCCGTCCGCCGTCTATTTAGTCTCCTAATTAAACGAGGCCAAACGCCGGCCAAGAATCGCACACCTTTGCTGCTCCCCTATCTCCTCCTTCGCCATTTTGTCCACTCTTACAATGGCTTATGAAGAGTAGTTATCCTTCATCCAAGCCGGCTGGGTGGCCCGCCGAGCCCGCCGGATACGAGCTATGAAGCTCGCTGATCCACCTCCCTCCCCTCGCCCGACAGAGCCAGTTGCGGCCTGAGGGAGTCCTGGATTAGGGGGTGTCCGGATAGCCGGACTACCATCATGAGCCGAACTATCATTTGCCGGACTATCATCATCGACCGGACTCCAAGACTATGAAGATACAAGATTGAAGACTTCACCCCGTGTCCGGATGGGACTTTCCTTGGCGTGGAAGGCAAGCTTGGTGATACGGATATGTGGATCTCCTACCATTGTAACCGACTCTATGTAACCCTAGCCCTCTCCGGTGTCTATATAAACCGGATGGCTTTAGTCCGTAGGACAACAATCACAACAACCCTTACAATCATACCATAGGCTAGCTTCTAGGGTTTAGCCTCCTTGATCTCGTGGTAGATCCACTCTTGTAAACATCCACAATATCAATATCAATCAAGCAGGGCGTGGGTTTTACCTCCATCAAGAGGGCCCAACACAGGTAAACATCGTGTCCCTTGTCTCCTGTTACCATCCGCCTAGACGCACAGTTCGGGACCCCCTACCCAAGATCCGCCGGTTTTGACACCGACATTGGTGCTTTCATTGAGAGCTCCTCTGTGTCGTCACCGATAGGCTTGATGGCCTCTTCAATCAACAACGACGCAGTCCTGGGTGAGACCTTTCTCCCGGACAGATCTTCAGATTCGGGCGGCCAAGATCGCGGGCCAACTCCCTTGGCCATCCGGAGCAGATCTAAAGCTACGCCCTGGCCGTCAGGTCAGGTTTGGAAGCCTAAACTTCACGGTCGATATCCGCGGGGACTTGATCCTCAATGGATCTGAGCCACAGCCGAGCGTGTCGCGCTGTCACGATGGGCATGACCTAACTCTGCCGCCGGACAGCACCTTGGAGGCCGCACCCGGATCTGCTCCGACTCATAGTCCGGAGCCGATCGCTCGAAACGAGGGCGGATGGCTGGACACTGCCTCGGGAGACGCAATTCCTACGGCGATGGAGCCGATACCTTGTCCCATGTGAAGCCCATGACTCCGAGGTGCCGGACTCCCTGCCGGACTCCGAACGTCCTGCGCCCCTGCCAGTCGAATCCGATTGGGCGCCGATCATGGAATTCACCGCTGCGGACATCTTTCAGCACTCTCCCTTCGGCGATATCATAAATTCATTGAAGCATCTCTCGCTATCCGGAGAGCCCTGGCCGAACTACGGCCAGGACGGTTGGGACGCAGATGACGAAGAAATTCAGATCCCACCCACCACCCACTTCGTAGCCACCGTCGACAATTTAACCGACATACTCGACTACGACTCCGAAGACATCGACGGTATGGACGACGATGCCGGAGACTACCAAGAACCAGTGCCTACAGGACACTGGAAGACCACCTCGCCATACGACATATACATGGTGGACACCCCAAAAGATGGGGACGGCGAAGAAGCAGCGGAGGCCGATTCCTTAAAGAAACAGCCCAAGCGCCGACGTCAGCGGCGCCGCTCTAAATCCCGCCACGGCAAGAATGGAGATTCCGCACAGAGATAATAACACCCCGTAAAGTGCCGAAGACAACTCCCTCCAAAGACGATCCAGCGCGGGAGGAGGCGAAGCAAGCCCTCGTGAGAGGCGGCATTTAAGAGGTCGAGGATGACAATTACTTACCTCCTCCGGAGACGAGGCAAGCCTCGGCGACGACGAATTCGTCGTGCTCGAGGATCCCGTCGAACAAGAGCGTTTTAGACGCAGTTAATGGCCACGGCAAACAGCCTAAAGAAAAGCAACAACAGCTTCAAGCTGATCAAGACCTACTGGCCGACAGATGGACCGAGGTCCTCGCGGCCGAAGAGTATGAACTCGAACGCCCCTCCAAAAGTTACCCAAAACGCAAGTTGCTTCCCTGATTAGAGGAGGCAGCATCACCAGCGCACAATATGGTAGACCGACCACCTCGTGGCCACGATAGAGAGGCGTGCAAGCCCTCCACCAAAACCGTACCCCGGCATCGCTCTAAAAGCAGGAAGCCACGGGGGAACGCGCCAGGCTTGCGAGATATATTGGAGGACAAGGCAAGACAATCCAGATCTATCTATGGATCACGTGGACGCCCCACGACCCACGACGAATACCGTCGCACCGGATACAACTACTCCGGCCGGGCCGAACACAGCAGACAACGCTCTCTCGAGCTACGTCGCGATATTGCTCAATAAAGAGGGGCCGCACACCCACTATGCTTCACAGACGAAGTAATGGATCATCAAATCCCTGAAGGGTTCAAACCCGTTAATATCGAATCCTACGATGGCACAACAGACCCTGCGGTCTGGATTGAGGATTATCTCCTCCATATACACATGGCCCGCGGCGACGATCTTCACGCCATCAAATATCTTCCGCTCAAGCTTAAAGGACCAGCTCGGCATTGGCTTAACAGCCTGCCCGCAGAGTCAATTGATGTTTGGGAAGACACGAAGCCGCATTCCTCGACAACTTCTGAGAACACGTATATGCGACCACCGGACGCAGATGACCTAAGCCACATAATCCAGCAGCCGCATTTAATCGCCGAGCAATTCGACACGGTTCTTAACAAAGAAAAATCAAATCGCCGACCGTCCGGATGCAGGGGCACTCGCTGCCTTCAAACATAACATCCGCGACGAGTGGCTGGCCCGGCACCTAGGACAGAGAAGCGAAATCCATGGCAACCCTCACATCCTCATGACCCGCTTACATGCGGGAGAGGATAGCTGGCTCGTCAGCGAGAACAACCTCAAAAAAATGCCGGCAGTCCGGATACCAAGGACCGCAATGGCAGGTTGCGTCGAAACAAAAACAAATGCCGCATTAATGGCGACAAAGAATGAGGATACGGCAGTCAATGCCGGATTCGAGGCTCCAAACCCGTCAATGGAAGAAGCCATTCAAAAGAACCACTCCGGCCCGTCCAATTTGGACCGAATACTCGACCGCTCTTGTCAAATACATGGAACCCCGAAAAAGCCAGCTAACCATACCAACAGAGATTGTTGGGTATTCAAGCAGCAGCAAATTAATCGCCAAAACAGTGACAAGGGCTACACAGCGATGACGAGGAAGAGACCCACCGCCGAACAACGAGAGGACAAAAGGATTCCCCCTCAAGTTCGGACGGTAAACATGATATACGCAACGATATTCCCAAGAGGGAGCGGAAGTGCACTAAGGGACGATACGCGATGGAGCCAGCCGCCCCAAAATTCAACCCATGGTCCTCTTGCCCGATCACTTTCGATCGAAGAGACCATCCGACCAAGATCCGCCATGGCGGATTCTCCGCATTGGTTTTAGACCCAATCGTTGATGGATTTCACCTCACGAGTCCTGATGGACGGCGGCGTAGCTGAACCTGCTTTATCGGGATACGGTCGCAAGATGGGCATAAACCCTTCAAGGATTAAACCTACAACGACGACCTTCAAAGGCGCCACACCAGGTGTCAAGGCCAATTGTACAGGCTCGCCACACTCGAAGTGGTCTTCGGATCCCGGATAATTTCGAGCGAGGAGTTAATCTTCAACATAGTCCCGCTCATGGCGGCTATCACGCTCTGCTTTCGGACGAACGCGCTTACAAAATTCAACGCGTGCCGCATTATGCATACCTTAAGCTCAAGATGCCAGCCCTCATGGAGTCATCACGGTCAATGGAAACACGGAACGCTCCCTCCGAACGGAGGAACATACAGCGCTCGCAGCGAAGTCAGAGCAGCCTTTTAAGGCAATTCTCGAGTCCGGCCGTTAAACGGTCGGACACGACCAAACGTGCCCGGAGCAACACCAACCAAGACCACCTGCACGCCCGCACGCAGAGCAATGCGGCCCCAACCCCAGCCCTTGCAAAATTGCAAGACAAACTCTCCACAGACATAATTACGCCTGGAGATACCATGGGCATAGGGGAAGGGCACAACTACAACAGACCAGAGTGCGGTTCGACCACACCAGGGCTCCCAAGTGTGTCGCTCTTTTTGTTTTATTTTCTCTTTTTATACAGAACTCAGTCCGCGGCGAACCTGCCAACTCATGATGCAACAGCCGAGGAAGGACAAAGGCAGCGATTTAACACTCGTGTGGTCTCCATCACGAGCATTAAATTTGTTAAAATACAACATTCATGACCTACCCTCGAGGGAGACGCCTTTAATTCGCCCAACCCTTGCTTTCCGCACTATTTGTATCATTCCGCACCGATAGCATATCTTCTCGAATACAATGCAGCACTTTTTGCCTATAATTGATTACTTTATATATATATATATATATATATATATATATATATATATATATATATATATATGTTCATTTACGACATGTTGCACCCGTGCATCTTGGTACGGCCAAACACACCAGGGGCTTATGTCCTCTGCTTTGTGGTGTGATAAAGTCCGCACACTCTCACAAGTGCGGCACCCCGAACTTATAGCATTATATGAATCAGCTCCGAATCATGCCTTGGGTCAATAGTTGGGTTTGCCTGGCTCCCATGTTCGCACCTTATGTTCCGTTCTATCGGCTAAGGTAGCACTGGGAGAACCACTGCGATTGCGCCCCGGTTGAGCTGGGTTAACGCCTCAGTGGAGAAAGCTAAAACTGACCGGCATGATAAGGCGAGAGACTGGTCGCTGTTCGAGAGGTCCTTTCGGGTCCTTAAAGACCTCGCCGCTTGAGCGAAGTTCCGATTATGTCCGATGAAGGCGTGATAGCGCCCCAATTCGGTCTTCCAATACTAGGGCTTTGCGAAATTTAAAATTATAGAATTCTATGGCTAAGTGATAGTGTTCAAGCACTATAAGTCCGGTTGCCTTGTTCGTTGTGTTGAGCGCCTCCTAGATGGACCCAAAATGGGAACAAGAGTGCTCAAGTTTATCCCTAACACCCCAGCACTGTGGCATGGGGGCTGAAGCCGACGACTTGCCATCTCTCGATTTAATAAACGGCCGCATGTAAGGTAATATTTTAAATTAAACAAGCGTTGCTTAGCGATATGAACAACATTTTCAGCGCACAGGATAACACATTGCGAATTCACTCAATAATTACATCCAGGGCACTCATCCGCAATCTTGCGGGCACCCTTCAGACAGCCTTATAGTAAATTTCGGCGACGATGCTCCTTGCCGCTGGTGGCGCGCCGCTGATTAGCTTCTCGCATCCAGCTTGCCCCAATGCACCTTTGCGCGGGCAAGAGCCCGACGAGCACCTTCAATACAAAGCGGAGCGCTTGATAACCTCCACTCAGGGCACGATCCACCAGCCGCCGCCAGACGAGGCCGAAGTAGCTCCTGTGCATGGCCTCTCCAGCCACAACCGGACTATGAGGCCCTTCATGGCCTGCTCGGCCACCTTATGAAGTTCGACCAGCTGCTTCAGCTGGTCGCTAGGGGGCACCGGATGGCCGGCCTCAGCATACTGAGACCAGAAGACCTTCTCCGTTGAGCTCCCCTCCTCGGCTCGGTAGAATGCGGCGGCATCAGACACGCTGCAAGGCAGATCTGCAAACGCCCCTGGAGAGCTCCGAATTCGGGTAAGTAACACGTAATTTACATTCACATGCTTGCTTTGCATGAAAAATGCCTTACCCGCCGCTATCTTCCTCATCAACTCAACCTCCTGAAGGGACTTATGGGCCTCGGCCTTGGCGGTTTTGGCACTTTCGAGAGCCGAGGCAAGCTCGGACTCTTGAGTCTTTGAGTCACGCTCCAAACTCTCATGCTTTTCCATGAGAGCCTGGAGCTCTTGCTGGACCACCGCCACCCGCGCTTCCTGCTTTTCTCGCTCTGCCCGTTCCTGTGGCGCATTATGCTCGTCATGATACGGCCTCCTTCGAGGCCGCCACCTCGTTCGTGGCCCCCGCAGTACCCATGTTATCCTTGTTATTTTTTGTCGCAACCTAAATCCTTTTCATAAGGTACAAATTCAAAGTGGTGTTACTCACCTTCCTTGTCTTGAGCTGCTTCTGGCGCGGCCGAGCTCTTGCCCGACCGCCGAGCTCTCGCTTCAACGCACCGACCTCCATGATCGGTCTGGCGAGAGATCAGCAGCGCCTGCAACCCATATTGACATATTTTTTAGCAACCTGCGTATATCTTTTTAAGATCCTCATCCGCTTTTCTTTCCAACACCGAACCGAGCATCGGGGCTACTGTCTATGCGGTATTACATTGCACATTTTAACTTCTTACCTCAAAGCCCGATAGAAGGCTATTGCAGGCTTCGGTCAGCCCACCTTTGGCGAGCTGCACCTTTTCAATCACCGCACTCATAATAGTGCGGTGTTCTTCCTCGATGGAAGCGCTGCAGCGCCTCAACAAATTACCCGCGCCCGTTGGGCGGAAGCCACCGGTGTCACGGTCTTGCCCTTCGCTCGAAGGGCGCGCGGCGGACTCCGGAACCACCGCGGGTTCTGTTGTGGAGTCCGCGCAAAGTCCGGAGGACGCCTTGTGGCGCCCGAGCCTCCCCGATGGGTCCCTTCAGGGATCCCACTCGGCGTCCTCGGCGTCGCGAGGGGTGGAGGCGGTCGGGATGGAGTCTACATCCGACGAAGCCAACGACCCGCCGATGAAGCGGGAGATCATCACTGGCCGGACTACAGCGTGATGCGGCATTAGAATGACACTATGTGACGCAAAAAGAAATTATAAATCATTCAGAATCCGGATACTTACGATCTCGCCGAGGCCTAGCCCTCGAAGGCCATTCTTCCTCGCCAACGTTGATGTTGGCAGAGCTGTCCGTTGGAATAGTCCTTCCCTCTTGACCCTCCGGCCTCCCGGTTGGGGAAGCCTTCCTCTTCTCTCTCCTCCTCTCGAGAGAGTCCTCTTCCTCCTCCTCATTTTCGGGAGGAGTCAGCCCAGTCGTCGGACACTGAAAACAGGCACTCTTTCGAGCACCCGTGGCCTCCTTCTTGGCCTTCTTCTCCAAGCACCACGTGCGGTGCGGAACCAGCAGCCTCGCTAGACGAGCATCTACTGGATTTTCGGCATAGGGCCGGACAGTAATCTGCCCGCCTTCTTCATCCAGTCTGTCAAAGGAAAAGGGAAATTAAAACCGCATAGAGTCAAACTATGGAAAACGAGTGTCCCGTAAAGGGTAGAATCACTTACCTCGTCACCTGGTGTCTGCGAAAGCGAAATCCGCGATCTTGATCCGGGATGCGGGGCTTCGGCGCCTTTGAGCAGCACCTTCCAGCGCCTTAGTGCGTTGTGTCGAAGAGCTTGTTCAGCGCTGGTGCTGTTCCGGATCGAACTCCCATAGATTGAATGCCCGCTCTTGGCATGGGAGAATCCGCGGACGAGCATGACTTGGACCACGTTAACCAGCCCGAGCTTCTTCACCACTTCTTGATACAGAGCTTGGAGTCCGTCGCTCCTTCAAACTGCCCCACAGCAAGCCCTTCTCTTTCCGTGGAGGTGAGCTGCGTGGGGATACCAGATCTAAACTCGGGGCCGCCGCCCATTTAGGGTCACGCTGCTCGGTGATGTAGAACCACCCGATTGCCACCCTTGACGGATTCCACGAAGGCCCTTCGAACCAAAGGACGTTGGGCATCTTGCCCAACATGGCGCCTCCGCACTCCGCTTGAATGCTGTCAGGACCCCGATTCCAAGTCACATCGACCTAGCTGGTAACACCTCATATCACTTTGTGGCCTCACGCACGGTATTCCCACGGGTGTCGCCTTACCATGGCCCGGGACCGCTTATGATTTTGGCTCACGATATGATAGTGTCGCTAGCATCCACATGACAAAGAACCGGGCCGACATGGCTAGTCGTGAACCCAAAGCGGCACTAACCTATGGGGACAGCATACATGAAACACCTCGAGCATGTCGGTCATCAACGTATGAACTTGGGCTGTAGCACTGGCTAACAGGACTCCGGTATCCCGGCTGTAGCAGGCTAGGCAGGACTCAAGTATCACCGCGTGACATTTCCCGAAGGACGACATAGGAACGAAATGAATCACATGCCGCCGACCAAGTGTCCAAGCAGTAGTCTTGGGCTAGCAGGACTCCGGTGATCCGGGCAGAAGCGGACTACTATCGCCGTAATCACGAGACTACATTTCCCCATATGAGAGGCTGCCAAGGATAAACAACTAGTTTGTCGGATCCCACACATACCAAGCATTTCAAACATACACATTATGCTCAATATGCGTAGATACAACATGGCATCACAACATAACTCTCGACTCAAATATTATTCATTAGGCTCCGAAGAGCGAGATATTACAAACATGGGTCTCATGACCCAACACTCGAGCATACAAGTCAAAGCACAAGCGGAAGCTAAACATGTCCGAGTACGCATAACTATAAATGAAAAAGGCCGAGAAGCGACTATCTACCGAGATCTGCCAAGGCACAAGATCGTAGGCTGAGGTAACAAGCTAAGCGTCAAGTCCAAGCGGAACTACTAGCGAGACCGACGTCTCTCGCAAAACATAAAATGAGCAAACGTGAGTACAATTGTACTCAGCAAGACTTACATCGAACTAACTACATATGCATCATTATCAAAAGGGGTGGTGGAGTTTGACCGCAGCAAGCCAGCTTTGACTCGGTGGCTATCCTGAACTACGATTGCAAGTAACTCTTTTGAGGTGGCGCTACGAGTCCACACATTCACCACATCAATACACCACTATGGACCCGCTCCGTTTACCTACGAGAAGCGCCATCCATAGCACTCACGCTTATCTTGCGTATTTTAGAGTATCCACTTTCACTTGTCTATGAACCGATATAGGCAACCCGAAGTCCTTCTCCGTGGACACGGCTATTCAATAGATCATATTAAACCCTGCAGGGTGTACTTCTTCACACACGCTCTCGCCACTTATCGCCTCAGACATCGTCATGTACCTCGGCAACCTTCAAGCGGAAGCCGGGCGAGGAGTCGGCCACGACCGACTAACCACACAAGTCTCTCGTCCGGTTTATCGCCTATTCGGGTTCCATCCGCAAGGAGATCCGGCCGGGTGTCGCCACGGCCCCAAACGATGTGAGCAGGGTTCCCAAGCCCACCAACCGGTGCCACTTGGTACACCGTGCATCAGGCCTAGTCTGTCCCAAGCCCACATGCAGGGTGCCACTTGGTAGACTACTAACACTACCTACAAACACCGAAACTAGTTGCAACTCCCGGACAGAGATCAAGTTGATTAATAAGTCGAGAGGGTCGAGTTACACGAACCCAATGTGTGGTAGTAACTGTTCATGGATCACAAACACGTAACTCAGTTCACGAGGACGGTTTCAATGAGACAACCCACCATGTACTCCTACATGGCCTCTCACCGCTACCTTTACCAAATCGTGTTCACATACTTAGCTCACACACATGAGGACATGTTCACCACTTTCCAATTCATTCCCGATGAATCAGACCCGACTCAACTCTAAGCAGTAGCAGGCATGACAATCAAGCATAAATGAGTAGGCACAACATGGGCTCAAACAACTCCTACTCATGCTAGTGGGTTTCATCTAATTCTTGTGGAATGACAGTCATGCAAAGGATCAAGGGGTTCAGCTACCGCAGCAAGTAACACATGAGTCGTTGTTGTCCTAATGCAATAAAATAGAGCAGGAGCGAGAGAGTGGGATTGTATCGGAATGAACAAGGGGGTTTTGCTTGCCTGGCACTTCTGAAGATAATAGTTCTTCATCGGTGTCATCGAATAATCATCGCTCGGTACATCGCTCACCGGAGGAACAAACACCGCAAACAAGAGAGAGCACAATCAATGCAATGCGCATATATGATGCATGATCATGTTAAGGTACTGAATTCACCTAATGCAATAATAATCCAAGTTAGTTGAGGTGGAATTCAAACAAGGTTGAATTCAACTCGTAATGCTATTTCCTAAATTACCCTAATCATGATTCATCCTATCAGTGATGCTAACTTGTTCAAACATGCATGATCATGGCATAAACAGATTCTTCATATTTTTCTGATCATTTTCATATATAAATTATTTCCATCCGAGTTACGGTTGAATTTATATGATTTTTAGAAGTTTAGAGTATTTTCAAATTACTGAATTAAATTAAATCCAAAAGGGATTATCGTCGACCGACGTCGTGGTGACGTCGACAAGTCAAAGCGCCGACCAGGTCAAATCGGCGTGTGGGGCCACACGTCGATGACTAACTAACTAACCTAGTTAATTAATACTAACAAGGGTTAGTTAAGTTAGTTTTAAACCTAACTAGAGTGGTTGGCGGGCGGGGCCCGATGTCGCTGACCGGGTGGTCAAACCCCGGTCAAAAGGGTCATGGGTCAGCGGGCGCGGCGTTTAGCCAGCCGGCCGACCCACGCCAGCGGCGTGAGTGCAAATGGCCATTCCGCCACCAAAAGGGCAGGGAGAGTACCTCTGGAGAGCCGGGATCTGTTGGGGTTCTTGGTGGGGTAGCTGGGTCAGGCGGCGGTGTTCGCGGAGTAGAGCCGGCGGCGCCGGAGTTCGGCTAAGGCGGCCGCGGTGTTGTGGCTCGTGGGGAGTGAACGGAGGTGCTAGGCAGCACCTAGAGGGCAGCGGGAGTCGTCGGAGCTGCTAGGCGAGGCGGAGGCGCCGGGCACGGAGCTCGCCCGGCCATGGCGGACGGCGGCCAGGTGCCGTGGGCGGTGGCTACTGGTAGCGTGAGACGAGGGGATGAGGGAAAAGAAGAGGGCTCACCGCGGGGTCGGAGAGGGAATCAGTGAGCTCGGGGAGGTCCTGGCGGCGCCGAATCGACCGGAGGCGGCTCGGGTGCCCGAGGTTGAAGACGAGGGCGGGGTCGGCGCTCGAGGGCGTTTGGGGACGCGTGGGTCAGCGGAGAGGTCCGGGGCGACGAGGCGGAGCTCTTGGGCACGCCGGCGAGGCAAGGGAAGGGCGGTGGCCGCGGCGGCGAGCAGCGGCGCTCTCGGTGGCGTTCGGTGCAGAGAGGGAGAGAGAGCTCGAGGAGGGGGGCGAGAGAGTGGGGAAGGACCGGGCGCGCGTGGCGTCGTTCCAGGCGTCCAGAGCGGCGAGGGGAGGGCAGGCAGGCAGGTGGCGTGGCGCGGCGGAGCGCGCGCGCGTCGGGCACGCGCCCATCCCCCTGTCGGGGAGGAAGACGACAGGGGAGGGAGGTGGGCTGGGCCGGGGCTGGCCAGCTGGGCCGGCCAGGCCGCAGGAGCTGGGCCGCACAGGAGCTAGGCGCCAGGTAAGCATCCCTTTTTATTTCTGTTTTCTAATTTTCTGACATCTGTTTTGGTTTATTTAAAATACTAAACCAATTTAATTAATTATGCCAATTTTTGCAGGAGCTTACTATATTACTCCGGAGCTCCTCAACAAAAGGGCACAATTTTGGACAATATTTTATATACATAGTAATATATATCCAAGGCAAATATTTACCGTATTAATCCCAAATGCCCAAAATAAATACTTATGAGATCCTAAAAATATTGGTTAGATTGTTAACTCTGTCCAATATTTCCAGAGGGCCACATGAGCATTTTCTTGGACCTTTTTGGAGCGATTTTTATTTAGGTCATTTCCAAAAGTGATTCTGAGGGTTTCACAAATCCCCATTTCAATTTTCATGGAAATTAGCATGATGACATGAATGCCTTAATGCAACTAATGTCAAGCAATTCTAGGGATGTGACAACTCACCCCCACTAAACAAGAATCTCGCCCGAGATTCAAGGCGTGAGTAAGAGGAAAAGGAGGTCACAAACTATTACAATTCCCATGATCCAATTGCCTTCCTCGAAGATGTTGGTTCACTCCATCTTCTTGGTCTTGGCGTCTTGAGATCTTCACCCGACTCGACAATGTAAAGAAGGGGAAACCCTACATGATTCGATCTTAATGAAGATCAGGTAAACATGATCAACTCACGGACTGAGACGGTGTCACATCTCGAGTTGAGACACAAAATGCATCGAGGGGGATGGAAGAATAACAACGAAGTTTGATTAGTGGCAACAATTCCACGCTTTAGGAAGATGGTGGATGGTATCATGGTGGCGAGGAAATATTCACCATGATCCCGTAACGGGACACCTCGAGAAAGGTGGCGCAAGGAACTATTCCTTAAGTGGCAAAAGAATTACTTTTGATCCATAGATCATTGGAACTCTTTATACCAGCCTAAGGCAATCACGAGCGATCATTGACGGAGTGCAAAGGAATAGTACACCGGACTAGAATGGATGATGTGGACTACCTTGTTGAAGACAACGCAATGGATGATTTTGCTTATCATCGAAGGTGGGGGGAACCCATGGTAAGTCCACTTTAAAGATAAACCTGGACAAGAATTGCTAAGAAGACCGTCTATAGCGAGATAGCACAAGGACGGTGCAAGCTGGGAACGAAATGCAACTGTTGGAATGTTCCAACCATCATATCTGCTGAGATTCAGATCCGATTGGAAATAGGATACTTGACTCAAAGATGTCCGAACAGGAAAGATTGCAACACAAATTGGCGAGAAGACATTGCGAGATTCTCGGGACATGAACTACGATAGCAAGCTCCAAAACATGAGCTGGTTCTGCTACAAACCTGTGAACACACCGTCACGGACAAGCATGACCACATGGTAGTCTTATAATAAAACACTACCGAGTTCGGGTGGGAACCATCATCGAGGATAACGAAGTCCGATCATAAGTCATGACTAGTTGTTATGAAGGAACTCCTTTTCCTTGAACAATTCAATCAGTGGCTTGGTGTGCTATGGAATTCATATGAAATGAAGATGATCAGTCTATCATGCCATAGAATACTTCGCACGTGCATGACTGACTTGGGATGATTCCAAAGGAACAAAACAAACCTTTCTCAAATTCATGGCGGCAACTTACATCAAATGCACATGAATTAGAGGAAGTCACTACTTTCATCCAAACATATGCTTCATGAACGAAACACGAAGAAATGCTTACACAAGTTTCCAATACTACGTTGGTGTTCCTCATGACTCATGGGGGAGACAAATTACCGCTGATGGGCTCAACAATAGCTCATCGGAATTTCCATATCACTGGACTTCCACCATCATGTGAACACGTGATAGTATTGGTCAGACCAAAAGAGGTAATGGTGTATGCTCGAAGGATCAACCACGAGTAAGACAACATTACGAATATCGTTGGTTCTGATTTGACTTGACAATGGCCCATACTCAAGTCAAAGAAGTGGTAGGACGATAGGTCCAACAACTGATCACAGGGACCAATCGATGAAGATATCATCTTTCTTCAACACACGCTACACAAGAATATCCCTTTGGAGCGAACTAAGTTGGACAAGCTTTTATCTTCCAACTCTCCAAGTTATTGTCTAGCTTAACCAACTAGCTCAGGGATAACCAACACAGATTTTTGGAGAAGGGTGGTTCACAAGAAACCAACGTGATCACGAGCCCAACATAACAGTCAGGAAACAACCCGGGAACACTTCCAAGAAGATATTTGGAAAGTCACGAACCACCGGTATGTTACTAAGCTCGAGAGTAATCTTGCTTTTGAGGGCAAGACGATATGATCAAATGAGTGAGGACTTGACACAATCCTAACTCATCAATCGAAGTGTGCACCAGAAATAAGGACTAGGTAGCACGATCAATCTTAGGATGATGGTTTAATAACCAACACGCTAAGAATGAGAATATTGTCCATTCACTGCCAAGCAACAAGTTGCTCGGAGTATTGATTTCACACATCACAATTCACTTGCCGGCATTCCGGTTACAACAACACGGAACCGAGGAATGAATAATGATAGCGAGAGTATCATCAGGTCAAGAATTCCTAGGAGGTTGTGCAATTCCCATGACACTCTTGACATAAAGATGGCAACACTCCAAGGTAGAAACGTAACAAAAGCTGAATTGGCGTTTTGATCTGCGGGATGCAACTACTTTGACCCAATCCTAGAAATGGATGAGGTATCGAGTTTGTTTCTCCTAGTCATTCCGAATAGAATGGCTTGACGGACCATAAGGATAAAATGCATTGATGAACACAAATGCACACATGCCCTTGGCTATCAATTGATGGATGAAGGTCAGAAGGCATCTAAGAGAACAACTCAAGGGAACATATAATTTTCTGAGTTGCGGATGCACAGATTAGTATGTCGAGCAAGTTCAACATTTCTTCCAGATAATCCATGCGAAAAAGTAGAACCGGCGAGTCACAATATGGATGGAGTACTCCTCAAGAGCACTCTTACGGTGATGTGTTGGTTCAACAAGGAACTTCTGCCATAAGCGGTTCGTAGTATTTGGAAGAAGGAAATACCACGGGCCTCGAGAACTATCGCAAGGTGACTAATATCCTAAAGGCACTAGCAAACACTAACAACATGAAGTAGGATGAATCTCGGGTCCAGCAACCCAGGAGTAGAATACCTACTACTAGATGGCATCACGGGATGCTTTCGAAAGCGATGGCCAGAATCATCACACTGGGGATACAAAGCATAGCTAAATTGCTAGGTGACTTCCTAGACACCTAGAGTCATAATAACAGTTCCAACATATATGTCGAGGCAACAGAGTACCTCAACCGACTGGTTAGTGTGCTTTTTCTGACCAAAAGGACATCGGAACGGAAGAAAGGATTTGCAAATGCATCAGACTATTTAGAGACCTGGGATGACTCGGACAGCATAACGGCTGTAAATGCTCAAAATGATTTGAGAAATCCTGTAGAAAACGGTGGCATAACCACTCAACAACATCATAACAAGATTCTGAGATCAACAGTTATCATTCAGAAGTAGTAGGAACTGAACTGGGGATTAAAGCCAACAATCTTACAAGTCTATGGATTAGTAACACGTCATCCTAATAGATAGATGAGAAGCCTAGTTCTTAAATCCCGTAGAAGAGAAGAGGATGACTCAGATCAGAAGGCCATGAGGTATAAGGAGTAAAAAGAGCCTTACGTTCCCTTCCACAATCAATTCCCTTACATAACTAAAGCATTTCTAGACACAACTTCGACCAGTTTGGCTTGGTAATCCTCTGAGCAACAAAGCTCGATACCAACGCTGTCGGGACCCGATTCCAAGTCACATCGACCTAGCTGGTAACACCTCATATCACTTTGTGGCCTCACGCACGGTATTCCCACGGGTGTCGCCTTACCATGGCCCGGGACCGTTTGCGTCTTTTGGCTCACGTATATGATAGTGTCGCTAGCATCCACATGACAAAGAACCCGGGCCGACATGGCTAGTCGTGAACCCAAAGCGGCACTAACCTATGGGGACAGGCATACATGAAACACCTCGAGCATGTCGGTCATCAACGTATGAACTTGGGCTGTAGCACTGGCTAACAGGACTCCGGTATCCCGGCTGTAGCAGGCTAGGCAGGACTCAAGTATCACCGCGTGACATTTCCCGAAGGGACGTACATAGGAACGAAATGAATCACATGCCGCCACCAAGTGTCCAAGCAGTAGTCTTTGGGCTAGCAGGACTCCGGTGATCCGGGCAGAAGCGGACTACTATCGCTCGTAATCACGAGACTACATTTCCCCATATGAGAGGCTGCCAAGGATAAACAACTAGTTTGTCGGATCCCACACATACCAAGCATTTCAAACATACACACATTATGCTCAATATGCGTAGATACAACATGGCATCACAACATAACTCTCGACTCAAATATTATTCATTAGGCTCAAGAGCGAGATATTACAAACATGGGTCTCATGACCCAACACTCGAAACATACAAGTCAAAGCACAAGCGGAAGCTAAACATGTCCGAGTACGCATAACTATAAATGAAAAAGGCTGAGAAGTCGACTATCTACGAGATCCCGCCAAGGCACAAGATCGTAGCTGAGGTAACAAGCTAAGCGTCAAGTCCAAGCGGAACTACTAGCGAGGCCGACGCCTCTCGCAAAACATAAAATGAGCAAGCGTGAGTACAATTGTACTCAGCAAGACTTACATCGAACTAACTACATATGCATCATTATCAAAAGGGGTGGTGGAGTTTGATTGCAGCAAGCCAGCTTTGACTCGGTGGCTATCCTGAACTACATTGCAAGTAACTCTTTTGAGGTGGCGCTGCGAGTCCACACATTCACCACATCAATACACCACTATGGACCCGCTCCGTTTACCTACGAGAAGCGCCATCCATAGCACTCACGCTTATCTTGCGTATTTTAGAGTATCCACTTTCACTTGTCTATGAACTGATATAGGCAACCCAGAAGTCCTTCTCCGTGGACACGGCTATTCAATAGATCATATTAAACCCTGCAGGGTGTACTTCTTCACACACGCTCTCGCCACTTATCGCCTCAGACACGTCATGTACCTCGGCAACCTTCAAGCGGAAGCCGGGCGAGGGAGTCGGCCACGACCGACTAACCACACAAGTCTCTCGTCCAGGTTTATCGCCTATTCGGTTCCATCCGCAAGGAGATCCGGCCGGGTGTCGCTCACGGCCCCAAGCGATGTGAGCAGGGTTCCCAAGCCCACCAACCGGTGCCACTTGGTACACCGTGCCCTTCAGGCCTAGTCTGTCCCAAGCCCACATGCATCGGGTGCCACTTGGTAGACTACTAACACTACCTACAAACACCGAAACTAGTTGCAACTCCCGGACAGAGATCAAGTTGATTAATAAGTCGAGAGGGTCGAGTTACGGAACCCAATGTGTGGTAGTAACTGTTCATGGATCACAAACACAGAACTCAGTTCACGAGGGCGGTTTCAATGAGACAACCCACCATGTACTCCTACATGGCCTCTCACCGCTACCTTTACCAAATCGTGTTCACATACTTAGCTCACACACAAGAGGACATGTTCACCACTTTCCAATTCATTCCCGATGAATCAGACCCGACTCAACTCTAAGCAGTAGCAGGCATGACAATCAAGCATAAATGAGTAGGCACAACATGGGCTCAAACAACTCCTACTCATGCTAGTGGGTTTCATCTAATTCTTGTGGAATGACAGGTCATGCAAAGGATCAAGGGTTCAGCTACCGCAGCAAGTAACACATGAGTCGTTGTTGTCCTAATGCAATAAAATAGAGCAGGAGCGAGAGAGTGGGATTGTATCGGAATGAACAAGGGGTTTTGCTTGCACAGCACTTCAAGATAATAGTTCTTCATCGGTGTCATCGAATAATCATCGTCGGTACATCGCTCACCGGAGGGAACAAACACCGCAAACAAGAGAGAGCACAATCAATGCAATGCGCATATATGATGCATGATCATGTTAAGGTACTGAATTCACCTAATGCAATAATAATCCAAGTTAGTTGAGGTGGAATTCAAACAAGGTTGAATTCAACTCAGAATGCTATTTCTAAATTACCCTAATCATGATTCATCCTATCAGTGATGCTAACTTGTTCAAACATGCATGATCATGGCATAAACAGATTCTTCATATTTTTCTGATCATTTTCATATATAAATTATTTCCATCCGAAGTTACGGTTGAATTTATATGATTTTTAGAAGTTTAGAGTATTTTCTGAAATTACTGAATTAAATTAAATCCAAAAAGGGGATTATGCGTCGACTGACGTCGAGGTGACGTCGAGAAGTCAAAGGCGCCGACCAGGTCAAATCGGCGTGTGGGGCCACACGTCGATGACTAACTAACTAACCTAGTTAATTAATACTAACAGGGTTAGTTAAGTTAGTTTAAACCTAACTAGAGTGGTTAGCCAGGCGGGGCCCGCATGTCGATGACCCGGTGGTCAAACCCCGGTCAAAAGGTCGGTCAAGTCACGGCGCGCGGCGTTTAGCAGGCGAACCAGCCGCGGCGTGCGAGTGCAAATGGCCATTCCGCCACCAAAAGGGCCGGGAGAGTACCTCGAGAGCCGGGGATCTTGCGCTGGGGTTCTTGGTGGGGTAGCCAAGGTCAGGCGGCGGTGTTCGCGGAGTAGAGCCAGGCGGCGCGGAGTTCGGCTAAGGCGGCAGCGGTGTTGTGGCTCGTGGGGAGTGAACGGAGGTGCTAGGCAGCACCTAGAGGGCAGCGGAGTCGTCGGAGCTGCTAGGCGAGGCGGAGGCGCCGGGGCCTGAGCTCGCCGGCCATGGCGGACGGCGGCTTGGTGCCCATGGGCGGTGGCTACTGGTAGCGTGAGACGAGGGGATGAGGGAAAAGAAGAGGGCTCACCTGGGGTCGGAGAGGGAATCAGTGAGCTCGGGGAGGTCTGGCGGCGCCGAATCGGCCGGAGGCGGCTCGGGTGCCCGAGGTTGAAGACGAGGGCGGGTCGGCGCTTCGAGGCGTTTGGGGCCGTGTGGGTCAGCGGAGAGGTCCGGGCGACGAGGCGGAGCTCTTGGGCACGCCAGGCGAGGCAAGGGAAGGGCGGTGGCATGGGCGGCAGCAGCGCGCTCGGTGGCGTTCGGTGCGAGAGGGAGAGAGAGCTCGAGGGAGGGGGGAGGCGAGAGAGTGGGGAAGGACCCGGGCGCGTGGCGTCGTTCCAGCGTCCAGAGCGGCGAGGGAGGCAGGCAGGCAGGTGGCGTGGCGTGGCGGGCCTTGCTGCCGGGCACGCTGCCCATCTCTGTCGGGGAGGAAGACGACAGGGAGGGAGGTGGGCTGGGCAGGGCTGGCCAGTGGGCCGGCCAAAGCCACAGGAGCTGGGCCGCACAGAGCTAGGCGCCGAGTAAGCATCCTTTTATTTCTGTTTTCTAATTTTCGACATCTGTTTTGGTTTATTTAAAATACTAAACCAATTTAATTAATTATGCCAATTTTGCAGGAGCTTACTATATTACTCCGAGCTCCTCAACAAAAGGGCACAATTTTGGACAATATTTTATATACATAGTAATATATATCCAAGGCAAATATTTATCAGTATAATCCCAAATGCCCAAAATAAATACTTATGAGATCCTAAAATATTGGTTAGATTGTTAACTCTGTCCAATATTTCCAGAGAACCACATGAGCATTTTCTTGGACCTTTTGGAGCGATTTTATTTAGGTCATTTCAAAAGTGATTACGAGGGTTTCACAAATCCCCATTTCAATTTTCATGGAAATTAGCATGATGACATGAATGCCTTAATGCAACTAATGTCAAGCAATTCTAGGGATGTGACAACTCACCCCACTAAACAAGAATCTCGCCCGAGATTCAAGGCGTGAGTAAGAGGAAAAGGGAGGTCACAAACTATTACAATTCCATGATCCAATTGCCTTCCTCGAAGATGTTGGTTCACTCCATCTTCTTGGTCTTGGCGTCTTGAGATCTTCACCCGACTCGACAACGAGAAAGAAGGGGAAACCCTACATGATTCGATCTTAATGAAGATCGGTAAACATGATCAACTCACGGACCGAGGCGGTGTCACATCTCGAGTTGAGACACAAAATGCATCGAGGGGGATGGAAGAATAACAACGAAGTTTGATTAGTGGCAACAATTCCACGCTTTAGGAAGATGGTGGATGGTATCATGGTGGCGAGGAAATATTCACCATGATCCCGTAACGGGACACCTCGAGAAAGGTGGCGCAAGGAACTATTCCCTTAAGTGGCAAAAAGAATTACTTTTGATCCATAGATCATTGGAACTCTTTATACCAGCCTAAGGCAATCACGAGCGATCATTGACGGAGTGCAAAGGAATAGTACACCCGGACTAGAATGGATGATGTGGACTACCTTGTTGAAGACGACGCAATGGATGATTTTGCTTATCATCGAAGGTGGGGGGGGGGAACCCATGGTAAGTCCACTTTAAAGATAAACCTGGACAAGAATTGCTAAGAAGACCGTCTATAGCGAGATAGCACAAGGACGGTGCAAGCTGGGAACGAAATGCAACTGTTGGAATGTTCCAACCATCATATCTGCCTGAGATTCAGATCCGATTGGAAATAGGATACTTCAGACTCAGCATGTCTGAACAGGAAAGATTGCAACACAAATTGACGAGAAGACATTGCGAGATTCTCGGGACATGAACTACGATAGCAAGCTCCAAAACATGAGCTGGTTCTGCTACAAACCTGTGAACACACTGTCCTGGACAAGCATGACCACATGGTAGTCTTATAATAAAACACTACCGAGTTCGGTGGGAACCATCATCGAGGATAACGAAGTCCGATCATAAGTCATGACTAGTTGTTATGAAGGAACTCCTTTTCCTTGAACAATTCAATCGGTGGCTTGGTGTGCTATGGAATTCATATGAAATGAAGATGATCGATCTATCATGCCATAGAATACTTATGCGTGCATGACTGACTTGGGATGATTCCAAAGGAACAAAACAAACCTTTCTCAAATTCATGGCGGCAACTTACATCAAATGCACATGAATTAGAGGAAGTCACTACTTTCATCCAAACATATGCTTCATGAGCGAAACACGAAGAAATGCTTACACAAGTTTCCAATACTACGTTGGTGTTCCTCATGACTCATGGGGAGACAAATTACGTGATGGGCTCAACAATAGCTCATCGAATTTCCATATCATTTGGACTTCCACCATCATGTGAACACGTGATAGTATTGGTCGACCAAAAGAGGTAATGGTGTATGCTCGAAGGATCAACCACGAGTAAGACAACATTACGAATATCGTTATTCTGATTTGACTTGACAATGGCCCATACTCAAGTCAAAGAAGTGGTAGGACGATAGGTCCAACAACTGATCACGAGGACCAATCGATGAAGATATCATCTTTCTTCAACACACGCTACACAAGAATATCCCTTTGGAGCGAACTAAGTTGGACAAGCTTTTATCTTCCAACTCTCCAAGTTATTGTCTAGCTTAACCAACTAGCTCAGGGATAACCAACACAGATTTTTGGAGAAGGGTGGTTCACAAGAAACCAACGTGATCACGAGCCCAACATAACAGTCAGGAAACAACCCGGGAACACTTCCAAGAAGATATTTGGAAAGTCACGAACCACCGGTATGTTACTAAGCTCGAGAGTAATCTTGCTTTTGAGGGCAAGACGATATGATCAAATGAGTGAGGACTTGACACAATCCTAACTCATCAATCGAAGTGTGCACCAGAAATAAGGACTAGGTAGCACGATCAATCTTAGGATGATGGTTTAATAACCAACACGCTAAGAATGAGAATATTGTCCATTCACTGCCAAGCAACAAGTTGCTCGGAGTATTGATTTCACACATCACAATTCACTTGCGGCATTCGGTTACAACAACACGGAACCGAGGAATGAATAATGATAGCGAGTATCATCTGCGTCAAGAATTCCTAGGAGGTTGTGCAATTCCCATGACACTCTTGACATAAAGATGGCAACACTCCAAGGTAGAACAGAACAAAAGCTGAATTGGCGTTTTGATCTGCGGGATGCAACTACTTTGACCCAATCCTAGAAATGGATGAGGTACTGGAGTTTGTTTCTCCTAGTCATTCCGGAATAGAATGGCTTGACGGACCATAAGGATAAAATGCATTGATGAACACAAATGCACACATGCCCTTGGCTATCAATTGATGGATGAAGGTCAGAAGGCATCTAAGAGAACAACTCAAGGGAACATATAATTTTCTGAGTTGCGGATGCACAGATTAGTATGTCGAGCAAGTTCAACATTTCTTCCAGATAATCCATGCAGAAAAGTAGAACTGGCAGAGTCACAATATGGATGGAGTACTCCTCAAGAGCACTCTTACGGTGATGTGTTGGTTCAACAAGGAACTTCTGCCATAAGCGGTTCGTAGTATTTGGAAGAAGGAAATACCACGGGCCTCGAGAACTATCGCAAGGTGACTAATATCCTAAAGGCACTAGCAAACACTAACAACATGAAGTAGGATGAATCTCGGGTCCAGCAACCCAGGAGTAGAATACCTACTACTAGATGGCATCACGGGATGCTTTCAAAGCGATGGCGTAATCATCACCTTTGGGATACAAAGCATAGCTAAATTGCTAGGTGACTTCCTAGACACCTAGAGTCATAATAACAGTTCAACATATATGTCGAGGCAACAGAGTACCTCAACCGACCGGTTAGTGTGCTTTTTCGACCAAAAGGACATCGGAACGGAAGAAAGGATTTGCAAATGCATCGACTATTTAGAGACACAGGATGACTCGGACAGATAACGGCTGTAAATGCTCAAAATGATTTGAGAAATCCTGTGAAAGCGGTGGCATAACCACTCAACAACATCATAACAAGATTACGAGATCAACAGTTATCATTCAGAAGTAGTAGGAACTGAACTGGGGATTAAAGCCAACAATCTTACAAGTCTATGGATTAGTAACACGTCATCCTAATAGATAGATGAGAAGCCTAGTTCTTAAATCCCGTAGAAGAGAAGAGGATGACTCAGATCAGAAGGCCATGAGGTATAAGGAGTAAAAAGAGCCTTCGTTCCTTCCACAATCAATTCCCTTACATAACTAAAGCATTTCTAGACACAACTTCACCAGTTTGGCTTGGTAATCCTCTGAGCGATCAGGCTCGATACCAACGCTGTCGGGACCCGATTCCAAGTCACATCGACCTAGCTGGTAACACCTCATATCACTTTGTGGCCTCACGCACGGTATTCCCACGGTGTCGCCTTACCATGGCCGGGACCGTTTATGTCTTTTGGCTCACGTATATGATAGTGTCGCTAGCATCCACATGACAAAGAACCGGGCCGACATGGCTAGTCGTGAACCCAAAGCGGCACTAACCTATGGGGACAGGCATACATGAAACACCTCGAGCATGTCGGTCATCAGCGTATGAACTTGGGCTGTAGCACTGGCTAACAGACTCCGGTATCCCGGCTGTAGCAGAGCTAGGCAGGACTCCAAGTATCACCGCGTGACATTTCCCGAAGGACGGACATAAGAACGAAATGAATCACATGCCGGCCACCAAGTGTCCAAGCGGTAGTCTTTGGGCTAGCAGGACTCGTGATCCGGGCAGAAGCGGACTACTATCGCTCGTAATCACGAGACTACATTTCCCCATATGAGAGGCTGCCAAGGATAAACAACTAGTTTGTCGGATCCCACACATACCAAGCATTTCAAACATACACACATTATGCTCAATATGCGTAGATACAACATGGCATCACAACATAACTCTCGACTCAAATATTATTCATTAGGCTCAAGAGCGAGATATTACAAACATGGGTCTCATGACCCAACACTCGAAACATACAAGTCAAAGCACAAGCGGAAGCTAAACATGTCTCGAGTACGAGACAACTATAAATGAAAAAGGCTGAGAAGCGACTATCTACCGAGATCCTGCCAAGGCACAAGATCGTGGCTGAGGTAACAAGCTAAGCGTCAAGTCCAAGCGGAACTACTAGCGAGGCCGACGTCTCTCGCAAAACATAAAATGAGCAAGCGTGAGTACAATTGTACTCAGCAAGACTTACATCGAACTAACTACATATGCATCATTATCAAAAGGGGGTGGTGGAGTCATTGCAGCAAGCCAGCTTTGACTCGGTGGCTATCTGAACTACATTTGCAAGTAACTCTTTTGAGGTGGCGCTGCGAGTCCACACATTCACCACATCAATACACCACTATGGACCCGCTCCGTTTACCTCACGAGAAGCGCCATCCATAGCACTCACGCTTATCTTGCGTATTTTAGAGTATCCACTTTCACTTGTCTATGAACTGATATAGGCAACCCAAGTCCTTCTCCGTGGACACGGCTATTGAATAGATCATATTAAACCCTGCAGGGTGTACTTCTTCACACGCTCTCGCCACTTATCGCCTCAGACACGTCATGTACCTCGGCAACCTTCAAGCGGAAGCCGGGCGAGGGAGTCGGCCACGACCGACTAACCACACAAGTCTCTCGTCCGGGTTTATCGCCTATTCGGGTTCCATCCGCAAGGAGATCCGGCGGGGTGTCGCCACGGCCCCAAACGATGTGAGCAGGGTTCCCAAGCCCACCAACCGGTGCCACTTGGTACACCGTGCCACAGGCCTAGTCTGTCCCAAGCCCACATGCAGGGTGCCACTTGGTAGACTACTAACACTACCTACAAACACGAAACTAGTTGCAACTCACGGGCAGAGATCAAGTTGATTAATAAGTCGAGAGGGTCGAGTTACGAACCCAATGTGTGGTAGTAACTGTTCATGGATCACAAACACGAACTCAGTTCACGAGGGCGGTTTCAATGAGACAACCCACCATGTACTCCTACATGGCCTCTCACCGCTACCTTTACCAAATCGTGTTCACATACTTAGCTCACACACGTAGGACATGTTCACCACTTTCCAATTCATTCCCGATGAATCAGACCCGACTCAACTCTAAGCAGTAGCAGGCATGACAATCAAGCATAAATGAGTAGGCACAACATGGGCTCAAACAACTCCTACTCATGCTAGTGGGTTTCATCTAATTCTTGTGGAATGACAGTCATGCAAAGGATCAAGGGGTTCAGCTACATGCAAGTAACACATGAGTCGTTGTTGTCCTAATGCAATAAAATAGAGCAGGAGCGAGAGAGTGGGATTATGTCGGAATGAACAAGGGGTTTTGCTTGCACAGCACTTCAAGATAATAGTTCTTCATCGGTGTCATCGAATAATCATCGTCGGTACATCGTCTCACCGGAGGAACAAACACCGCAAACAAGAGAGCACAATCAATGCAATGCGCATATATGATGCATGATCATGTTAAGGTACTGAATTCACCTAATGCAATAATAATCCAAGTTAGTTGAGGTGGAATTCAAACAAGGTTGAATTCAACTCAGAATGCTATTCCTAAATTACCTAATCATGATTCATCCTATCAGTGATGCTAACTTGTTCAAACATGCATGATCATGGCATAAACAGATTCTTCATATTTTTCTGATCATTTTTCATATATAAATTATTTCCATCCGAGTTACGGTTGAATTTATATGATTTTTAGAAGTTTAGAGTATTTTCAAAATTACTGAATTAAATTAAATCCAAAAGGGATTCTTGCGTCGACTGACGTCGAGGTGGCGTCGACAAGTCAAAGCGCCGACCAGGTCAAATCGGCGTGTGGGGCCACACGTCGATGACTAACTAACTAACCTAGTTAATTAATACTAACAGGGGTTAGTTAAGTTAGTTTAAACCTAACTAGAGTGGTTGGCAGGCGGGGCCCGCATGTCGATGACCGGGGTGGTCAAACCCCGGTCAAAAGGGTCGATGGGTCAGGCGCGGCGTTTAGCCGGCGAACCGAACCGGCCAGCGGCGCGAGTGCAAATAGCCATTCCGGCCACCAAAAGGGCAGGGAGAGTACCTCTGAGAGCCGGGATCTGTTGGGGTTCTTGGTGGGGTGGCCGAGGTCAGGCGGCGGTGTTCGCGGAGTAGAGCCGAGGCGGCGCGGAGTTCGCTAAGGGCGGCAGCGTGTTGTGGCTCGTAGGGGAGTGAGCGGAGGTGCTAGGCAGCACCTAGAGGGCAGCGGGAGTCTTGTCGGAGCTGCTAGGCGAGGCGGAGGCGCCGGGGCCTGAGCTCGCCCGGCCATGGCGGACAGCGGCCAGGTGCCATGGGCGGTGGCTCTGGTAGCGTGAGACAGAGGGGGATGAGGGGAAAGAAGAGGGCTCACCGCGGGGTCGGAGAGGGAATCAGTGAGCTCGGGGAGGTCCTGGCGGCGCCGAATCGACCGGAGGCGGCTCAGGTGCCCGAGGTTGAAGACGAGGGCGGGTCGGCGCTTCGAGGCGTTTGGGGCGCGTGGGTCAGTGGAGAGGTCCGGGCGACGAGGCGGAGCTCTTGGGCACGCCGGCGAGGCAAGGGAAGGGCGGTGGCCGCGGCGGCGAGCAGCAGCGCTCTCGGTGGCGTTCGGTGCAGAGAGGGAGAGAGAGCTCCAGGGGAGGGGGAGGCGAGAGAGAGTGGGGGAAGGACCGGGCGCGTGGCGTCGTTCTGAGCGTCGAGGCGGCGAGGGAGGCAGGCAGGCAGGTGGCGTGGCGGCGGCGCCTTGCGGGCGTCGCCTGCCCATCCCCTGTCGGGGAGGAAGACGACAGGGGAGGGAGGTGGGCTGGGCCGGGGCTGGCCAGCTGGGCCGGCCAGGCCGCAGGAGCTGGGCCGCACAGGAGCTAGGCGCCAGGTAAGCATCCCTTTTTATTTCTGTTTTCTAATTTTCTGACATCTGTTTTGGTTTATTTAAAATACTAAACCAATTTAATTAATTATGCCAATTTTTGCAGGAGCTTACTATATTACTCCGGAGCTCCTCAACAAAAGGGCACAATTTTGGACAATATTTTATATACATAGTAATATATATCCAAGGCAAATATTTACCGTATTAATCCCAAATGCCCAAAATAAATACTTATGAGATCCTAAAAATATTGGTTAGATTGTTAACTCTGTCCAATATTTCCGAGAACCACATGAGCATTTTCTTGGACCTTTTTGGAGCGATTTTTATTTAGGTCATTTCCAAAAGTGATTCTGAGGGTTTCACAAATCCCCATTTCAATTTTCATGGAAATTAGCATGATGACATGAATGCCTTAATGCAACTAATGTCAAGCAATTCTAGGGATGTGACAAATGCCCTTCACTACCTTCGGCTTGACAAGGTCTTGAGCCACAAGCCGAAGTGGGGCTGGATGCAGAGGAAGGCCTCGCACACGACGATAAACGCCGAGATGTTGAGGATGAAGTTGGCGCGGATCATGGAAATCAGGCCGTAGTAGAACATGAGCCCCGGACAAAGGGGTGAAGTGGAAAGCCCAGATCCACGAAGGAAGTGGGAAAGAAAGACAACCCTCTCATGGGGCTGGGGGTGGGGATGAGCTGCCCTCGTCGGGCAGCCGGTGCGATGTCGCCGGAGAGGTATCCGGCGCCCGCGCAGTTTAGCGATTGCTCCTCCTTAGCGGTGGAGGCCAACCATTTACCTCCGCTCCGGACATGGTGGGAGAAGGTTGAGACGAGATCGTGAACTTGGGCGCTGGAGCTCGAGTCGCGGAGATGGATAAGCAAAGGAGGAAGAAGGCGTGGGTGAGAAGGTGAATCCTTATCCCTTATATGGGCGGCGAAGTCTTCGCGTCCCCACCGCCTGGTAAAACTCGCTTATCTCCCAAGCGTCACCATCAATGGCGCGTTGGGTTACCCACGCCCGTATTGATGAGAATCCGGATTAAGGGAAACACGATCTCTGCTTCAACAAGGCGTGCCAAGAAACCGCTTAAGCTAAATGCGCTAAGGTGGTAAAGTAAAAACAATTTGAGTAATGGCTTGGTAGTGGTATGACGTCATGCCACGGAAAACGTCAGCAGATTGAACTTGTGTATATTGTATTATTCTCTCTACGGTGGAATGTGGAATTTATTTTGCGAGCGAACACTATCTGGTGTTCCCAATCTTCTATCATTTGGAGGAGGAACCCGCCTTGCAATGCCAAGCAATATACACGCCGGACTTATCGTCATTGAAGCCTGGTTCGAGGGCTCTTGAGGAGTCTGGATTAGGGGTGTCGGATAGCGGACTACCATCATCACCGAACTATCATTTGCGGACTATCATCATCGACCGGACTCCAAGACTATGAAGATACAAGATTGAAGACTTCACCCGTGTCCGGATGGGACTTTCCTTGGCGTGGAAGGCAAGCTTGGCGATCTGGATATGTAGATCTCCTACCATTGTAACCGACTCTATGTAACCCTAGCCCTCTCCGTGTCTATATAAACCGGATGGCTTTAGTCCGTGGACAACAATCACAACAACCCTTACAATCATACCATAGGCTAGCTTCTAGGGTTTAGCCTCCTTGATCTCGTGGTAGATCCACTCTTGTAAACATCCACAATATCAATATCAATCAAGCGGGGCGTGGGTTTTACCTCCATCAAGAGGGCCCGAACCTGGGTAAACATCGTGTCCCTTGTCTCCTATTACCATCCGCCTAGACGCACAGTTCGGGACCCCCTACCCGAGATCCGCCGGTTTTGACACCGACACCGCCCCAAGCCGACGCGCGGTTCTGCAACTCGCCGCTCCAGGCCAGCTCGACGAGGAGCGGCGAGCTGCTCCACGCCGGCACGATAGGGAGCACGGGCATCGCTGCTGCCGTCCACGCCACCGCCTCGTACCGCACCTCCCGTGTTTGCGACCGCGTCTCCCGTTTCTATGGCTGAGACTCCCATGCCTGTGGCCACGCCATGCAAGTAGAGACAGAAGCCGGGCGCACTGAGAGCGATGAGTCGGTGGCCAGCGCCTCCGCGTCCGTTGCCATCATCAGGAGAAGTAGAACAGGGAGGCCGCTGCCGCTTGGGTCCCATGAAGGCCACCGCGGAGGCAACGTTAGCGTACACAGCAGGTGTCTTTCCGGATCCTTTTGTTGCGAGGACCTTCATCGACCCCGCATGGGCTCCACGGAAGCGGAGAAACCCCTTCCACCTCCATCTTGGGCATCAGCCAATGATGTCAGTTAGGCAGTGGGGAAGCGAGCCATCCTTTACGCTGAAGCATATACCTCCGAGGCTCCCGGCAGTCCGGTGATCGTGTTGTCTTACATGAGGAAGACAAATGGATCGGCGGGCGATCATTTAGGCTAGGTATTATTATACCTGTGCTGTTCAGGACTAGCACCGCTTAGTTGATTTGAATGTAATGTAACCCATCATGTTTCTATGAAAATCCGGTATTTTATATGAATTCCGTCATTGTTTATATGAAATATCGCCGTGTTTGCACGAATTTCATCGGCTTGGTTGAGTTGCTGTCAGAATGTGTGCGGCTATGGTTGGATGGCATAATTTGCGGGTCAGCGGTCGGTTTACGGCCGGCTCGGGTGGCGTGGTGGGACAAAAAAAGCACAGATCGTGCGAGCTCGTCTCCAATGCGCACGCTGGAGTATGCATGAGCACCAGAGCTCTTCCTCGTTCATCAGTGGCAAAGACACAGGTGGACCAAAGGGTCGCCAATATTTTGGCTACCCCGGGCAAGATCCAAACAACCACTCCCAGCCCCACCCCTCCCAGCACATTCAAATCCCTCATTCACCGTGAAAGTTTTCCATGTGTTGTTTTCACGGACTAGCAAGATGCCCGTGCATTGCACGGAACATCAAGATGCATTTTTTTTACAAAACACCTGTTGTGATTGACCCATGTAGGAGTAATCCCATGTGTAAAAACTAATGATTTCTCGAGAATTTTATCGGAAAAATGGTATCTCGAGAATTTCATCAAAAAATGATATCTCGAGAAATATGAGAGATAAGGTGAGGAGGAGTGGGGCGTAGTGGTGACTGGTGGTCGTACTGGGCGGAGGCATGGGGATGGACGGCACTGACAGCGGCCACCATGCCAGATTTTTCCAGAGACTTTCTTTTTTAATTGCTCAGCAATGAGGTTATGGGAGATAAGTATGAACGAGGCAAGGCCTTATATGTGTATGTGGAGAGAGGTGCGGGTATCTTTGTAAAATTGTCATAGTTTGCTTTCTATCCGTTAGATATAGATCGGACGGTCTATATTACAAGATGGCAGGCACACCATCATCACCAACACGTTTTTATAAGAGTAGAGAAGTAGAAATAGAGATAGAGATATTTTGCTGTGTGAAAACAAATTTAAATATGAATGAATAATCGGTATCTGCGGTCTTCTGCCGGGAGCCCGGGACATAGTTGGATGGTGATACGTCTCCAACGTATCTATAATTTATGAAGTATTCATGCTATTATACTATCCTTCTAGGATGTTTTATATGCATTTATATGATATTTTATATGATTTTGGGACTAACCTATTAACCTAGAGCCCAGTGCAGGTTTACATTTTCTCCTTGTTTTTGAGTTTTGCGAAAAAGGAATACCAAATGGAGTCCAATTGACAGGCCAATTTTTGATGATTTTTTATGGACCAAAAGAAGACCACGGAGTATCGGAGTTGGGCCAGAAGAGTCCCAAGCTGCCCACGAGAGTGGGGGGTGCGCCCACCCCCCAGGGCGCGTGGGCCTGCCTCGTGGACAGCTCGAGCACCTCCTTGACGTGAGACCGGCGCCAAAAATTCCTATAAATACAGAAACCTCGGAAAATTAACCTAGATTGGAAGTTCCGCCGCCGCAAGCCTCTGTAGCCACGAGAAGTCAATCTAGGCCCTCTCCGGCACCCTGCCGGAGGGGGCCATCATCACCGGTGGCCATGGAGGAGTATCCCGGAGGGGCCATCATCACCATGAAGGCCAAGGACCAGAGGTTGGAGGCCATGGAGGAGGAATCACAAGGGAGAACCTCCTCCTCTCTTCCGTGGTCTTGGAGTGCCTTCGGAGGAATCATCGCCACGGTGATCGTCTTCATCAACATCACCATCATCATCACCATCCTCATCTCTTTTACGCGGTCCACTCTCCCGCACCCCGCTGTAATACCTACTTGAACATGGTGCTTTATGCCGCATATTATGATCCAATGATGTGTTGCCATCCTATGATGTTTTGAGTAGATATCTTTTTCCTTTGGGTTGATTGATGATCTAGATTGGTATGAGTTGTATGTTTTATTTTGGTTCTGTCCTACGGTGCCCTCCGTGTCGCGCAAGCGTGAGGATTCCCGCTGTAGGGTGTTGCAATACGTTCATGATTCGCTTATAGTGGGTTGGTGAGTGACTGAAACACAAACCTGCCTAAGAGGGATTGTTGCGTATGGGGATAAAGTTGACTTGATACTTTAATGCTATTGTTGGGTTTTACCTTAATGATCTTTAGTGGTTGCGGATGCTTGCTAGAGTTCCAATCATAAGTGCACATGATCCAAGTAGAGAAAGTATGTTAGCTTATGCCTCTCCCTCATATGAAACTTCAATAGTGATTATCGGTCTTGTTAACAATTGCCTAGGACAATTCCGCACACCGATCCACCATTATTCCAAACTCGCTATTTATATTATTTAGTAATATATTCTAACTTTATGATAACAACACCTACTTTTATGTTTTAGCTCTCCGTTATCATGCAAAGTTATCCTCTTCATACCCACAACGTAGTTTTATTTCTCGTTTCTAGTTGGAAGTAAGCGTTGATTGCCGTGAGAGTCGTGTCGATGGCGAGATAGGGCTGGAGAGAATATTGATCTTACCTTTAGCTCCTTGTGGGTTCGACACTCCATACTTATCACTTCCACCTTTGGAAAGTGCTACGATGATTCCTTGCACTTGGGGATTATCAGATGGCCTCATAGTAGTAATAGTGTAGAGTAATACTAGTACTACTAGATAGTGAGTGTTTACTGCTGTATCTACGTACTAATTGCAACACATGTGGGGCCTACCTTAGAGGCAAGGCTTTATACACAGGAGATGCTCTGTACGTAGTATTACTTTTGATGTGCCCCGTCAACTCGCAGAACAAGGAGAAGCTTGCTTAGTACGCCGTCTCCCCCGCCCACGCGTGCGGTGTCTCGCAGGACGAGGTGAAAATTTTACTACTCCCTCTGTTTACTCCTCGTCCCTACCTTGGTTAGAGAGATTATCATATTGTTTGAAATATATGTCTTTTCATACTAGTAGTAGTAGTACAGTGGTACATAGGAGTAGTACTATAGCCTTTATTTGCTTGTTTCCCTCCCTGCCTCGTTGCCTCGAACAGACTATGCCAAATTCCCCTGCCTGCCGCGCGGGAAAAGACCCGCCTTCGCCTTTTTTAGTTCGGGTTTGTATCGATGGATCGTGCAAAGCAGCAAAAACCCAGCCATGTCTTGTACTCCTCCGTCATACTGAAAGAGTGGAGACGCTCGCTTTCATGAATTCTGTACTTCCTCTTGCCGACATGTGGGACATATAGCAACCGGGTCGACGTGTCATGCACGAAATAATAGTGCAGAACAGCAGGGGGGACGTACCCCAGTAGTAGTAATGAGCAATGAGATGTCAAATCACAATGCCGCACCTTCCCAGACGGACGAAGCAACCATTATTTCACACTTTGCTGAATCCACTTCGCCAACATCTCCTTCAAGAAAACCACGTATTGCTTCTGCCATTGTTCTGCCTCAAGAGGGATGCGCATCGCCTTGGTACATCATGACACGTGGGACCGCACTACAGGCCATGCTCCACCGCTCACCGCTTGTTAAAATCACCTCATTTTTACTACTTCCTCAGTATCGGTTTATAGGGCATGCACGTCGTTCTAGGTTGAGAATTTAAGTGGCTATATATGTGATGAATAATATATGTTTAGAAACTACATCCGCTTAAGAATCCAATGATATACTTTTTGTGACATAGTAACTCATATTTAGTTAGTCAAATGGATGACCTAGAACTACGTGCACACCCTATAAACCGAGACGGAGGGAGTAGTATCTTTTTAGATCAATATAGTCAGGATTCACCAAGGAGCAAAACCAAGTGGCAGGCTGCTCCTGTTGTGTTGGTGTAGCAACTCAAGCAGGGTCAGTCCGCACACGAAATGGCAACACACTTAACACGACCCCTTTGGCCGACATGTGGCTCATCCACCGTCTTGTTCCACGTGCGATGCACCAAATTACAGTTCGGAGCAGCGGTTAGACTTGGAGGCACCCTGGTCATAGCGCCGCAGTAGTAGTAAATGAGCGATGAGGGGTCAAATCACAAAGCCCCACCTTTCCCACATTAAGCTGGACGGATGAAGCAACCATCATTTCACTCTAGGGCGCAAGAGCATAAAGAAAAGAGAAAACCAATGATGTGTGCGGCAGCTACTGATACGTCCATTTTGCATCATGTTTTCTTACTGTTATTTATAATGTTTTTATCCATAATAATGCTTTTTGGAGTAATTCTAATGCCTTTTCTCTCATAATATGCAAGATACACACCAAGAGGGAGAATTCCGGCACCTGGAAATCTGGACCTGGAAAAGCTACGTCAGGCTACCTATTCTGCACAACTCCAAACAAGTTGAAACTTACGGAGATTTTTTATGGAATATTTGAGGAATATTGGAGCAAATAACTACCAGAGGGGGCGCACCAAGTGGGCACAACCCACTTGGGCGCAGTAGCGAGCCCAGACGCCCCCTGGTGGGTTGTGCTCACCCAGGCCCACCTCCGGTGCCCATCTTCTGGTATATAGGTCATTTTTACCTAGAAAAATAAGGAGAGGACCTTCGGGACGGAGCGCCGCCGTCTCGAGGTGGAACTTGGGCAGGAGCACTTTTGCCCTTCGGCGGAGCGATTCCGCCGGGGGAACTTCCCTCACGGTAGAGGAAATCATCGTCATCATCATCACCAACAACTCTCCCATCTTGGAGAGGGCAATCTCCATCAACATCTTCAACATCACCATCTCATATCAAACTGTAGTTCATCTCTTGTGTTCAATCTTATTACCGGAACTATAGGTTGGTGCTTGTGGGTGACTAGTAGTGTTGATTACATCTTGTAGTTGATTACTATATGGTTTATTTGGTGGAAGATTATATGTCTAGATCCATTATGATATTTAATACTCCTCTAATCATGAGCATGATTATTATTTGTGAGTAGTTACTTTTGTTCTTGAGGTCACGGGACAAATCATGTTGCAAGTAATCTTGTGAATTTGATATGTGTTCGATATTTTGGTACTATGTATGTTGTGATTCCCTTAGTGGTGTCATGTGAATGTCGACTACATGACACTTCACCATATTTGGGCCTAACGAAATGCATTGCGGAGTACCAATTAGATGATGGGTTGCGAGAGTGACAGAAGCTTAAACCCCATTTTATGTGCTTGTAACATCCCAAATTTTCAATTTGGAATGTTATACATAGGTTATCCATGCATATCATATTTTATTGCATCTTCGTTCCGCAATCCTCGAAATCCTAAGCAACTCAAGGACCCTCGGAGAGAGTTGGGGATTTTCCGTTTTCATATTTTGATTTCTATCAAATACTGAGAACGAGGATTTTTGATTTTAATCATTTTCTCTCCAGAAAATATTTCATATTAAAATATATGAGAGGAGATAATATGAATTCTCCAAAATAATTGAAATATTGGAGGAAAAATGTTAAAATCATTATTTGGATTTTAATTGAGTTTATTTTGAATTTTATTTGCATTAGAAAAATTTGCACGTTTTGAAAATTACATTTTAGGGCCAAGAAAATGTTCAACTCGTTCTAAATATTTCATTTAGGCGGTGAAAATTTGTTTTGGCATTTTAGATTTTATTTTATTTTAAAGGAATTTTTCATCGTGAACTATTTAAAAAAACTCATGCCATGACCAGTGGGCGGGCCCAGCCAGGCAGCCAGCCCAAGCCGCCGCCGCCGCCGCAGAGTCCGGCTCGGACTCCGCCGTCGCCTGCCCCTTCCCAAGGCACCGCCTCCTTTAAATACCACCCCCTCTAGCCACCACCGCCGCCACCGCCTCCCACCGCCTCGAGTCGAGCCCGAGCCCCGCCGAGCAGCCGCCGTCGCCGTAAGCCGCCGCCTTCCGCCGCCTCCCGCCGCCACCCCGCCATCGAGCCCGAGCCCCTCCGGAGCCCCGCCGGAGCCGAACGAGGTAGCTGCCCTGCCGCCCGGTTTTCTGAAGAAAAACCGTTTCCGTTTTTTTTGAAACCCTAGATTTTGTTTTTTCTCTAGATCGGTTTATTTCTTTGGTTTATTTATTTAGCGCGTTCGCTCGCCTGTTCGTTTTAACGAATGTGTTCTTCGTTTAGGTTCAGATAAAAAACGTTCGTTCATTTTTCGGATTTATTCGCTGTTCGTCGCTGTTCTTTTCTCGGATTTATTCCGTGATTTTTCCGATCGCGATTTCTGATCCGATGTTCGATTTAGTATAACTTTTCGCTCGTTTATCGGAATCAGGCGATTCAAGCGCCTAGAGTTTCGTCTCGAAACCCTCTTTCCGAATAATCAACTGAAACAAGTTTTTGTCTCAGTAAAATTTGACCCTAGTTCATATTAGTAAACGGATTTTATTTCTTTCGCCGTTTGAGTTTTGTTGCTTCGTTTGGTTTGATTCTGTTTGCAAACCGGAGTTCTTAAGTTGAACTTTCTGTTCAACCCCTTTTAGTGGAGTTTTACATGTGCATCTTTGCTTGTTGCTTATGTATGTTATTATTTGCTTGCGATAGAATTCCCGGAGTGCGAAGCGTGTTACTACGAGTCTCTAGGATTCACGGATCGTTAGCAAGGCAAGTAACACATTGATCATACTCTTTTCATACCCAGTTTTTAGGCATTAGCTCAATCCTCAAACATTGCATGATTAGGATATCATTAATTTGTGGGTTGGGAAGTAGTAGTTGAGGTAGAAGTTATTGCCCTGTTACTATCAAACCCTTGGGAGTTACTTCTACGTTTGCTTATTATGCCATGCTATGCTAGTAAACGTGGATTGGGTGAGTGTATCCATGATAGATGGAGATTATTAATTAATGGTTTACTTTAATATGGCAACTTTAATAAACATCTGGGTGGACTGAGGCACCTGGGGAACCCAGTGTTGTCTGTTTTTTTGGAAATCCCGGGGTACCCGTGCGATCTTCCTATGGACCGCCACCCAGGCTCAAAGGGCACTGAGATTATTCATGCTAGAAACTTCCGTGTGCGCCCACAAGCTACTATGGGCTCTAGCATAGTCGAGTAAGTTACGTGAAGCTCTTGAAGAGGTAGATCAGCAGGTAGTGGGTTTTGTAGGTTTGTTATGGTCTACCCGGAGTTGAGAGTTAATGTTTACGAAGATCGTGTCTCGGTCATCCGTTTCTCAAACACCATGTAGTCGAGAAATCAGCGGAGGCGATCGAGTCTTGTGGGGAAAAGTCGCAAACCTCTGCAGAGTGTACAATCTAATCATGGTTAGCCGTGTCCCCGGTTATGGACAATTTTGAGTATCTAGTACTTGAGTATTCACATGTATCTCATCACTCTTAAATTAATATTGTTGGGATGTTAACTACTTTAATTGGGATTGAGAATGCTGTCAACCATTCTCAATGATGTTTCAACCACCATGATAGTTAAATTAAAATTTATTCCTTTGTTGTAGGAAAAAATTGGCTTTTCACAAAATTATAACCATAGAGCTTTCCACCAGCCAAACATTCATGTAGTGATAGCATTATTCTATTCCTGCTCTACTGTGTTATATTGCCAGCATATTCCATGTGCTGACCCGTTCTCAGGCTGCAACATATTATGTTTCAGACTTTTCAGACGAGGAGTAAGGTTCGATAGGTCGTTGCCGTGCAGCTCAGCCATGCCGTTGGAGTTGATGGACTCACTTTATCTTCCATGCCTTCCGCTGTTATCGCATTAGATGGCCTTAAGCCATATTATTGTAATAAGTTCTCTTTTGAGACATTCGATGTAATAAGTGTGTGATTGCTACTCTGTTATAAATCCTTCGAGTACTGTGTGTGTCAGCATTACCGATCCAGGGATGACACTGAAACACAGAGACTTGACCATCTGAGGTCGGGTCGCTACAGTGCTATTCCGTAAGGGACCGATTAGATCCAAAAGTTTAAATCTATGGTTAGAATTTATTCTTAGTACTTTTCTCGTAGTTGCGGATGCTTACAGGAGGGTTAATCATAAGTAGGAGGTTTGTTCAAGTAAGAACAACACCTAAGCACCGGTCCACCTACATATCAAATTATCAGAGTAGCAAACATGAATTAAACCAACATGATGAAAGTGACCAGATGAAATTCCCGTGTACCCTCAAGAACGATTTGCTTATCATAAGAGACCGTTTTGGCATGTCCTTTGCCTCAAAAGGATTGGTTTACCTTGCTACATTCTTGTTACTACTATCGTTACTTGCTCGTTACAAATTATCTTGCTATCAAACTGCTCCGCTACTTACAATTTCACCACTTGCAGACATTACCTTGCTGAAAACCACTTGTCATTTCCTTCTGCTCCTCGTTGGGTTCAACACTCTTACTTATCGAAAAGAGCTACAATTGATCCCCTATACTTGTGGGTCATCAAGGCTATTTTCTAGCGCCGTTGCCGGGGAGTGAAGCGCCTTTGGTAAGTGGAATTTGGTAAGGAAACATTTATATAGTGTGCTGAAATTTATTGTCACTTGTTACTGTGGAAAACCTTTGAGGGGTTTGTTCGGAGTATCTTCACCTCGACCGGAACCACAATTAGCTACCCCTCAACCTACTGCACCTACTGAAAATATAGAATATGAAATTCCTTCAGGTAGGATAGAACAACTGCTAGCTAATACTTATGCAGGAGATGGAACCGAACATCCTGATATGCACTTGATATATGTAGAAAAAATTTGTGGATTGTTTAAGCTTGCAGGTTTACCCAGAGATGAAGTTATGAAAAAGGTTTTCCCTTTATATTTCAAGGGAAAAGCATTGGCATGGTATACGCTATGCGATGATACTGGATCATGGAATGGGAATCGTTTGAAACTGGAGTTCCATCAAAAAAATTATCCTATGCATCTAGTTCATCGTGATCATAATTATATATATATATAATTTTTGGCCTCTTGAAGGAGAAAGTATCGCTCTAGCTTGGGGGAGGCTAAAGTCAATGTTATATTCATGCCCCAATCATGAGCTCTCAAGAGAAATTATTATCCAGAATTTTTATGATCAAACCATACTTGATACTTCTTGTGCTGGTTCTTTTATCAAGAAGACTATTGAATTCCGGTGGGATCTTTTGGAGATAATTAAACGCAACTCTAAATATTGGGAAGCGACGAAGGTAAAGAGTCAGGTATTGAACTTAAGTATGATTGTGTTAAATCTATTATGGATACCGATGCTTTTCAAAAGTTTAGCACTAAATATGGACTTGACTCTGAGATAGTAGCCTCCTTTTGTGAATTATTTGCTACTCATGTTGAACTACCTAAAGAGAAGTGGTTTAAATATCACCCATCTATTAAATAAGAAATTAAAGAACCGGTGCCAGTTAAAGAAGAAACTATACTTTATAATGTTGATCCAGTTGTCCCTTCTGCTTATATTGAGAAACCACCTTTCCCTATTACGATAAACGAACATGCTAAAGTTTCAAATGTGGTTAACAAAAGCTATATTAGAACACCAAAACCTGATGAACAAATTAAAGTAGAACCTAGCATTGCTATGGTTAAAGATCTCTTGGGAGAAGATATGGATGGGCATGTTATTTACTTCTGTGAAGAAGCTGCTAGAATTGCCAAACCTGATAAAAATGATAAACATAGACCTGTTGTTGGCATGCCTGTCATCTTAGTTAAAATAGGAGATCATTGTTATCATGGTTTATGTGACATAGCTGCTAGTGTGAGTGCTATTCCTTATTCCTTATATCAAGAAATTATGAATGACATAGCACGCGCAGAGATATAAGACATAGATGTTACTATCAAACTTGATAATGGAGACACTTTATCACAAGTTGGGATTGTTAGAGATGTTGAAGTCTTGTGTGGGAAAATAAAATACCCTACTGATTTCCTTGTTATTGGTTCCCCATGAGATGACTTCTGTCCCATTATTTTTGGTAGACCTTTCTTGAACACCGTTAATGCTAGAATAGACTGTGAGAAACAAACTGTCGGTGTTAGTTTTGGTGATGAGTATCATGAGTTTAATTTTTCCAAGTTTAGTAGAAATCTTCATGAAAAAGAATTGCCTAGTAAGGATGAATTAATTGGTTTTGCTACTATTGTTGTACCACCTACTGATCGTTTAGAACAATATTTGCTAGACCATGAAAATGATTGACATATGCATGAAAGGAATGAAATAGATAAGATTTTCTTTGAACAACGTTCTCTACTTAAACACAATTTGCCTATTGAAACTCTAGGATGTCCTCCTCCTCCTAAAGGCGATCTTGTGTTTGAATTAAAACAATTGCCAGACACTTTCAAATATGCTTATCTTGATGAAAAGAAGACATATCCTGTTATTATTAGTACTAAACTTTCAGAACATGAAGAAGAAAGATTATTTAAAGTTCTAAGGAAGCACTGAGCTGCTATTGGATATACTCTTGATGATTTAAAGGGCATTAGTACCACTCTATGTCAGCACAAAATTAATATGGAACCTGATGCTAAACCTGTTGTTGATCACCAACGTCGGTTAAATCCAAAGATGAAAGAAGTGCTAAGAACGGAAAAACTAAAACTTCTGGAAGCAGGGATAATCTATCCTGTAGCTGATAGTAGATGGGTAAGTCATGTTCATTGTGTCCCTAAGAAAGGAGGTAACTGTTGTTCCTAATGATTTTAGAAAATTAAACAAAGAAACTAGAGAAGATCATCACCCTTTGACTTTTATTGTTCAAATGCTTAAAAGATTATCTAAGCACACACACTTTTGCTTCCATGGATATTCTGGTTTCTCACAAATACCTGTTTCTCAACCTGATCAAGAAAATACCACTTTTACTTTTCCTTTTGGAACCTATGCTTATAGACGTATGCCTTTTGGTTTATGTAATGCACCTGCTACCTTTCAAAGATGTATGACTGCTATATTCTCTAACTTTTGTGAAAAGATTGTTGAGGTTTTCATGGACGATTTCTCTGTTTATGGGAAGTCTTTTGATGAGTGTTTAAGCAATCTTGATCAAGTTTTGTAGAGTTTTGAACAAACAAATATTGTCTTGAATTGGGAGAAGTGGCACTTTATGGTTAATGAAGGCATTGTCTTGGGTCAGAAATTTTCTGAAAGAGGTATTGAAGTAGACAAAGCTAAGGTTGATGCAATTGAGAAAATGCCATGTCCTAAAGATATAAAAGGTATTCGTAGTTTCCTAGGTCATGTTGGTTTCTATAGGAGATTTATCAAAGACTTTTCTAAAATTTCTAGGCCTCTCACTAGTCTTTTGCAAAAGGATATTCCTTTTGTTTTTGATGATGACTGTTTAGAAGCCTTTGAAACACTCAAGAAAGCCTTAATTTATGCACCTATTGTTCAACCACCTGATCAGAACTTGCTTATTGAATTATGTGTGATGCTAGTGATTATGCTGTTGGTGTTATTCTAGGACAAAGAGTTGATAAGAAACTCAATGTAATTCATTATGCTAGTAAAACTCTAGACAACGCTCAAAGAAATTATGCTACTACTGAAAAAGAATTCTTAGCAGTGGTGTTTGCTTGTGATAAATTTAGACATTATATTGTTGATTCCAAAGTAACTGTTCACACAGACCATGCTGCTACTAAATATCTCATGGAAAAGAAAGATGCTAAACCTAGACTTATTCGATGGGTTCTCCTGTTACAAGAATTTGATTTACATATCATTGATAGAAAAGGAGCTGAGAACCCCGTAGCTGATAATTTATCTAGGCTTGAAAATGTGCCTGATTACCCACTAACTATCGATGATAGTTTTCCTGGTGAGCAGTTAGCTCTAATGCATGTTTCTCATAGTACTCCTTGATATGTTGACTATGCTAATTACATTGTTGCTAAATATTTACCACCTAGCTTTACTTACCAACAAAAGAAAAAATTCTTCTATGATTTAAGACATTACTTTTGGGATGACCCACATCTTTATAAAGAAGGAGTAGATGGTATATTAGACGTTGTGTACCTGAGCATGAACAGGGACAAATCCTACGGAAATGTCACTCCGAAGCTTATGGAGGGCATCATGCTAGAGATAGAACTGCTCATAAGGTATTGCAGTCTAGATTTTATTGGCCTACTCTCTTCAAGGATGTTCGTAAGTGCGTCTCATCTTGTGATGAATGTCAAAGAATAGGTAATATCGGTAAGCGTCAAGAAATGTCTATGAATTATTCACATGATGTTGAACCATTTGATGTATGGGGATTTGATTACATGGGATCTTTTCCTTCCTCTAATGGGTATACACATATTTTGTTTGTTGTTGATTATGTTGCTAAATGGGTAGAAGCTATTCCAACCAGTAGTGCTGATCACAACACCTCTATTAAAATGCTTAAGGAAGTTATTTTTCCAAGGTTTGGAGTCCCTAGATATTTAATGACAGATGGTGGTTCACACTTTATTCATGGTGCTTTCCGTAAAATGCTTGCCAAGTATGGTGTTAACCATAGAATTGCATCACCCTATCATCCTTAGTATAGTGGTCAAGTTGAACTTAGCAATAGAGAAATAAAATTAATTTTGCAAAAGACTGTCAATAGGTCCAGGAAGAATTGGTCTAAGAAATTAGATGATGCACTTTGGGCTTATAGAACAACATATAAAAATCCAATGGGTATGTCTCCTTGTAAAATGGTTTTGGAAAAGCTTGTCATTTGCCTCTTGAGTTAGAACATAAAGCATTTTGGGCCATCAAAGAGCTCAACTATGATTTCAAGCTTGCTGGTGAAAAGAGGTTATTTGATATTAGCTCATTAGATGAATGGAGAACCCAAGCTTATGAAAATGCAAAATTATGCAAAGAGAAAGTTAAAAGATGGCATGACAAAAGAATCCAAAAGCATGAGTTTAAAGTCGGAGAATATGTTCTTTTGTACAACTCTCGTCTTAGATTCTTTGCAGGAAAACTCATCTCAAAATGGGAAGGCCCCTATGTTATCGAGGAGGTTTATCAGTCTGGAGCCATCAAAATAAATAATTCCGAAGGGACTAACCCGAAGGTTGTCAATGGACAACGAATAAAACATTATATGTCAGGTACACCCATTAATGTTGAAAGTAAAATTATCCAAACTTTGACACCGGAAGAACACATAAAAGAGTCCTTCCGGAACACTCCAGAATCGTGAAAATAAGGAGGTATGTGATACGTTAAGTAAATAGACTCCGAAAAATCTGCAAAAATATTTTTTTTATCAGTTTTGGAATATTTAAAAATTTAGAAAATAAAGAAACTTCTAGGAAGCATACCCTGGTGGGCACAATACACCAGGGCGCACCAGGCTTGCTGAGGATGTAAACCCGCCTCCAGTTGAATACACCTAGCCCAACGGAGCTGGGATCTTTCTCGAACACGAAGCAACCATAGCCATCAATGTCATGAACGCCCTAGGCATTGTACTGCATGTGGTTTGATGTAATGGTTTGATCAATTTGGTATGTGCAAATGAGCATCAAATGATCTCCGTCAGCTGAACGAGCGATAAACCACCACCCATTGGCCAGTATGATTCCAGGTCCTAGAATCATGAAGGCCAGCGCATTTGCGACTGCTGCAACAATTCAAATTGGAGACCAAAAGGACAAAAATAAACAATCATGTTCAGAGTAAGTGTGGAATTAAGATTATTATAACAGTGACACATATCATAGACAGAGAATTGCAATGCCATGGTCATAATCATACCCCAAGCTAAAAAATAAGCCAATGGATTTCATATTCTAGAAATATATCATGGTTCAAACATCATGTAACAATGCGAGGAAAACAACTATTACAGGGCCTACTAATATTCTACCATAGCACTTACTACTGTTCTCATATCAACTCTAAGCAATATCATGTGTTGTTATAAAAATCTTGGAAATGAGAGTAACATATAGTAATCACGAGGTTATACTCATAATATCTATTCTAACAATCATTAGATGCCAATTGTTCTCATATCAACTCTAACAATAACATGTGTGGTCATAAAAATCTAGGAAATGGGAGGAACATATAGCAATGATGTGGTTATAGACATACTATCTATTCTAAATTTGTAACAATGAACAGGCATTCGTATTCATAAGGTAAACATGAGATGAGATAGAACAATTACACGACAATAGATTACATGAGTATAGGCAGCCAATCTATGCGTCGACCACGTAAACGATGCCATCATGCACTATAGCATCAGACAGAAATGTTGGCTGAAGAGGATTGACGATGAGCCATAACCATGTATGGCGACCGGATTCCAGATGGACTGATCCCATGTTGAACAAGGCAATGAGCTTGTAATCCATGTAGTCTTCTGATGGTGTGGGCACTTCGCAGACTACAACCTTCAACAAACAGAGGTCGGCCAAAAGCTCGACGCGTCTCGTGCGTAGTAGGCAGGAGTGTCCAGCGGGCCGTGAGGCTCGATGGCGGCGGTATCCAACGATGGAAGGGTGATCCCTCGCTGGGTGTAGATATCCACGAGATGCCACAGACTACCGGATTGGTGGATGAGGGCGATCGGTTGGCCTTCATGCCTGCCCGATGGTGGCCGTGCATGAAGGGCAGTGGACGGTAGTGGTAGCATGTTGAGGGGCACCACGACAACCTCCGTAGGATCGTCAAGTAGGTGTCTGGGCCACCTGCGAGGATCGGGCATCAGCAAGCAGGGTGTCTTGAAAAGAGCCAGCCGGTTGCAGACGAGTAGATGGTACAAAGATACCGAGCATGCGGCCAGATGGACGGTGGTGAGCAGGTCCATACGATTACAGATCTGCTACAAGGGAACATCAGGGAGGGAATTGCAATCGCGACTCTGCGTGTCAGTAGGTTCTGCCATAGGGTTTTTTAGGGCGCTAAGTGATTGGGGTTTTCAGTGCCTGCGAGCCAGCGGGGAAGTGGATTCGGGTGGGCGAACGAAGAAGATGGCGTGTGTGGCCGAGCAGTGAGTGGGGGGATATGGTACGCGCGAGCTACCAAGGAAGATGGCACGGGCGGGTGAGCAGTGAGCGGGGGGAAATGGTGTGCAGCCGACAATGGGGAAGAGAGGAGGAAGAAGAGTGAAAGACGGGGAAGAAAGTGCATTAAATCTCAATTCTACTAGTACTACTACCAGGATATACCGTCCTTCAAAGTGTAAATAGTTACGCCGATGACATGTGGGTCTGCGTCAAGAGGGCCCATATGTCAGTTAATGGAGGAGAGAGGTGCGTAGGCATATTTGCGGAAGCGTGCTCCATTGTCAAACATGATGGCAGTTCTGGGTAAGGCTGATTTAGTAACACCAACATGCTGGTTCAACTTATTAATTAAGTGTCCCATCTGCTGCAGCGTGTATTTTCACTTCACTATAAAGACTAGTTGAGTAGTTCTCTCTGACCGAGATGGGGAATAATGGATCGCGAAGACTTCCTATCTAAAGTATCCCTATGCCTGTATGCTCTCATCCTGTCCAACAAGATGAAACATTGGCCAAGGCACCCGTCGCCAATAATGTAGGAGTCCTAGTACTACCTCCTTTCCGATTTATAGGGCTCAATTCAAAAATCTCATCAACCAAGGTAGATGATGAGTGGTGGAATAATTTTTGTAGTTTGCAAAAACACTCAATTAATGCAATCGTTTTCCTCAAAAAATTATGTTTACCAATGCATTAATTTCGTGTCAAACTTTGACCATCTACTCCCTCCATCTAGGTGAATAAGTCATATTTGGTTGTGCACCGTGACCAAGGAGGGAAAACAAGAGAACTTAATGTTTACTTGCTACTCCCTCCGTTCCTAAATATAGTCTTTTTAGACATTCAAATGGAACACAACATACAGATATATGTAGACATATTTTAGAGTGTTGATTCACTCATTTTTCTCCTTACGTAGTCACTTGTTGAAATCTCTAAAAAGACAAATACTCCGTATTTTGGAAGAGAGGGAGGCTTTTACTCCGTATTTGGGAACAGAGGGAGTAGCACCATATAGAGGGAACAGAGGAAGCTTGAAATATGAACATGTCAACGGGAGGGAGTAAAAGCCTCATGCATGCAACATGCAACACTCACACGTACACATGGACGCACGCAACACTCAAGCACCCATGCGGCACACAACACACGATGCAACACACACGCTCATGCTCAAGTGCTCAACCTACTCCCTACATCTGTGAAAGACTGTACATTTAGAGATTTACACATTGACCAGGGCATAATTAACGCCCAAAAGTAGCAGTGTGCATGCGACCATTGAGAGAAGAAGATTAAATGAAGGTCGTTGCTTGTTGTAATTAAGCATAGACATGTAGCCTATAGCTAGAGAACAAGTTGGTGCACTAGTCAATCAATATCGATTTAGATTAAAGGCAAAATGCATTGGAAGTGTAGATGTGCACTCTTTGTTTTTTAGCCGATGTACACTCTTTGTTGGAAGACCGAGGGAGTACACGTGCATGCACTCACATACACAGCCAGGGTGGTTCACGCGCAAGGGTTGGACTTCTGTCCCGCCTGAGTAAAGTTTTGTTTAATTGATTTCTTTGCTCTGCCAACTGACATGTGGGACCCAAAAACCATTTGACAATTTAACCAGTCAACAAAGTGCCACATCAACTATGTGGCCGGTCAGTAGGGTGCAATATGGTGCTCTACGATGAGCTATTGATCGTATAATCACCGCAAAACTATATATAGTGAACGTAAAGAGCGTATTGTTACATACGTTGACCGCCAGTGTATTTTTATCATTTCATATTAAGCCATATTAACTGGAAATGATGCAATATGGACTAGTACTAGTGCTGCTTTGATGTGTCCCGTCAACTCGCCGAACGAGGAGAAGCTTGCTTACTACGCCTCTCCCTCGCCCATGCGCGCGGTGGCTCACAGGACGAGGAGAGGGTTTTAGCTACAGTGCCCTCTCCATCTCCCTCTAGCTCGCCCTCGCCCTCGCGGTGGACGTGCAGCAGTTCAAATCGGTGTCAGATTGCCAGAAGCATATTGTACTGTAGTATCATCATTGTTGGACCTTCCGAATAGGCAAAGAGCCAAGTGCAAGGTTCACACGAGTACGAACTATTGAACCTCCCGAAGAGGCAAAGAGCCAAGCGCAAGGTTTTATAGGAGTACAACTATAGCAAACGATGCTGCTGTACGATGCCGCCACGTCACCTATATCCAAAGTTGTGCCACCTTTTTTTCTCAAAGAGCGTGTTGGAGCCCGTGCAACAACCACACAAGTTGCGCATACACATAACACATTTACTAGTAATAAATTCTAAAGGACAAATGCCAGTATGCCACACAAGTTCATCTCCAATTCATGTGATAAATTTGTGCACGACTAGTCTACATATATTCACAGCGCTACCGTTCACAATTTACCATACTCCACTTACACGTTATAGATGGGCTACATGTCCTCCTCCAGGTTCCAGTCCCAGGTGTTCTTCACAGATGGCACGATCCATAGCGGTGGGCAATGGGAATCATTGTCGTAGCTTTCTAGTCCGGTTCCACATGATGGAGACTCATCCAAGTTGAAGCAGCATAAATCAGGGATAGCGTGTCCCAGCATGTCGTTCATCCGGCGGTGCTTACTGAAGACACAACCATGCTTCATGAACGGCAGGTCTTCAGTGGCGTGCATGGAAGGTGGCATCTGCTTCACAATGGGGTACCTGTCCCCAATGAAAAGCGAGTACTCTCCAAGAGTGTTCCTCGGCACCCACATAGCATCACCGGGGTCGAACTCGGTGCCGTTCATCTGGTACATGCGGCATCTCAGATTTGGACACATGGTGACGTACATATTCAAGGTCCATGCATAATAATGTTGTCCTCAAATATGGTGGTCTATAATACTCTGCAGCAAATAGTACTACTCCGGTATAGAGGAAGTAAAATAATCGGCTTATTATATATAGCCACTCTTGGCTACATGGATGAGATAGTAAGACATGGAAAAACAAAAATGGTGGCAGGTAGTGGGTTCAAGTCTTCAAGGGCCTAGCTAGCTATACACATCCTCCAAGGTAAAATGTACTCCTACTAGTAGTAGTAAGTAGTACAACAATGAAAGAGAAGGCGAGAGGGTTAAAAATATAATACTAAATGGAATACGTGGGTAGATGGTGATGGTTCGATCGTGGTAGATTGTGTGACCATGTTGCACATCAGTGGTACCATGGGTAACGACTGCTAGGATAGTTGATCCCAATATGCCAAAGTCAGCTACAAGGTTCCAGGTTAGACCGAATCGCGGATGTAAATGCACATCCAGGATCGGCGATCTTATTTTGATCGGAGGATGACTGGTCCCTGCAAAATAATGGAGTACTGTTAGGGACGAAAATGATGGTTTGTGCATTCCGTTTGTAATCTCCCGTGCCGTAGGATGGCAACCAGATGAAACAAGTCCCCTGGCTTGTCACCGCGAAGATGCGGCCTAGATGGAACATGGCGTCTTCGAACGTGTAGGGGTACAAATCTGCCGCGGCCAACATGCGCCAGCATCTGCCCTGTCTGCCATTACTGCCTCTTGTATTGATGGCAATCCTTATGTCGAACACCACGATGAGATAGTAATCGTCATAGCCGTGTAGCTTTGTTGGCAGGTCCACAATTGCTATCTTCTTCAATCTCATGTTGGCATCATCATATGTATTCAAGCCCAGCCAGTCCGGAAGGCCGATCCCAATGGTGGAGAAGGGGTCTACGGGAACGGCCGCACTGCTCTGGATGTTGTGCAAAATGATGGTGGTATCCGGCCGGAGGTATGCAAGCCAATCTTCGTTAGCACCAACCCAGACCTATATATAAGACGGTGGGCAGTGGAGAAATTACTATATGGAAATGGAATAACTAAGTACTACGTGATCAAACTCCATGACTAACCTGCTCATCGGACAAAATCTGACTACCTCTCAACGTCGGCAACTCTAGCAGACTCAACGTGCAACCATGGCCAGGAAGCGGTGGACTATTCAAAGGATTGTATAGAAGAACCTTCTCCTCGAGGACGCATGGAAGACCAACAAGCATGGCCTTTTCCCAAGCTTGTTTAAGCACTGTCTTGAAAAAGTTGGTGCAGGAAGCACCGAGTCTTGCGGCAGTGAGGACGTCGGAGCGGCGTGCGATTTCTCCCAGAGGATCGTCATCCAAGGTCTCCCAGCCCTGACGAGGAGGATAACCGCCTGGTGAATCCATGGGAGCAGCGACTAACTGCCTTCTCTTCGGGGGGGAGGGGAACTGGCAAGGAGGAGATAAGAGCGTAGTAACCACAGGGCCTTGTCCCTTCCAACTGTAGCTCCTCGATCGTTCCTTAGCGAAGGGGTGAGGCTATTATTTACTACATACTCGTACTGTAGCAGTACTAGTACTACTTTCTCAACTAGTAGTGCGATGTACTGTACTTCTAGTATAGTGCACTAGTTTTGAACTCTTGAATCTCAGGGCCAAGGAGCTACAGTTGGAAGTGGAGGGTAGTACTGTTCTCTAGAACCTTCATTGTACTATCAACGCTGGGAAAGTACACCTGCGTAGTGGGTACTCTCGGTGCTCTATTAAAGCGCGTAGCTGGCCTACTCAGCCGCTCCTCACAAGCACACACTAGCAGCCTGTTTATCAGTGACGGTTACCGCGGGGGCAGAACATTTGAGTTATTTGATACAGCGAGACTAGGCTTTTCGCTTCCATTTGTGGAGGTGTAATGGACCGCGTCGAACTTTGTTAGTAGTTCCTTCTTTATGAATGAGATGAGTCAAAGCTTTTGCCTCCGTTTCAAAACAAACAAAAATATCACGTAAAGAGGAATTTCTTTTATAGAGCCGATAATGGAGTGAAGTCCATGCGTGCAACGCCACAAGCTACAAAGTAGTAGAGTACTAGCACTTTATGTACATAGCCATATTGCACAGTTCCCAATGCCGCACCAGGCTTTTCCGGCTCCTCGGGCTTAATTGGGAGGCGCTAGTTTAAATATGCTACTAGCTGACGAGGAAGCTGCAAGCGAGGTGCGACTGTAATGCCCGGATAATCAAGCTACAGTAATCCCCTACTAATGATGCCAAGTTGTCACTGTTACTGTTGCTAATCTCACTTTGATTCAAACCAATTCTAATTCAATTTTAAAATAAAGTCAAATGAATTATTTCTCCAAACAGAACAGCAAAATGTTCGCTGGGGTGCAAATATTCACTAACTAAATGTCATGAGTGATTCACCATCATTTGAGATAGCTAAATTCCCCTGGGAATTAAAGCAGTTCCAAATCAGCATTTTTAAATGCTTTTCCATTTGTGAAAAATCAAAATAAATTCAAACTCCTCCCAAACTTTTTGTGGCAGGTGCCAAATATTGTAATGTATTTATTTGGCCAAGTCCCACATTTCACAGAACTCCTTTTGGCAGCACAAATATTGCATAGCATTTTTCTGAAGAAAAGAGCAAAAGAAAGGAAAAAGGAAAATAAAGAGGCCACCCCCCTCCTTTTGCCCCACCGGGCTTTAGCCCACCCCAGCAAGCCGGCCCACCTTCCCCGCGCGGACGATCCCCTCCCTCACTGCACCTCCGACCGGGGCGCGTCCCCGCCGGACCGAGCGCGCCGCCCCATACTGCCACGTCGTCGGCGAAGGGATAAGGGCAGCCCTAACGCCTCGGGCTCCCTCCCCATTCGCCCACTCCTCCCCTGCTCGCCCCATCCGCCTCTCCCTCTCCACACCAGATCCCCTTTCCCCCTCGCCGACGCATCTGCAGCGGTCGCTGCTGCACCACCGCGGCCACAGGGCTCCCCTTGCCCTGGCATCGTGTCCCCAGGCTCCGGACCATCGAACCGGTCCTCCCCACCGAGCTACGCAACGTGGGAAGCCCCAAGATGCCAGGATCGAGCTCAACTCCTCCGCCACATCCGTCGAACACCGTCGATGGATTCAACTGCTCCGGTGCCCCCCCTGAGCTCGCTGAACTTCTCCGACGCCTCACAGTGAGCCTCTCTCCGCTTCCCCTCACTCCCCATGCTCTTTTCCTCCCCTAGCAGCTGTCCCCGCGAGCACCGAGCACCGGCCGTCGTCGTAGCCGACGAGCTCCACGCTCCCAACCCCATCCGCTCGGACATGTTGTGCCCACGCGTCCGCGGCGACCTGTAGGTGCCTCCAGTGCTCTTAGATCAGCCGCCCACCTCGCGCATCTCTGTTCTTGTCAGAGTCCGAGCTCCCGCCGCCGCTGTCCTCGACACTGACGCAGCTGCCGGCCGCCCCCACTCCTACTGCTACCACCGTCCAATGCACGGCGACACCAGCTTGCCAACGCACCCAACCGCAGCCCCTGACGTGCTCCGCTTCGTCGAAACCATGCTCGCCCGAGCTTCGACCTTCGTCCTTGTCAACGCCATCGCTGTTCGGAGCGTTTCTGCTCGCGGCTTAGCATCGCTGGGCGCAGCTTGGGGCGTGCTTTTGAACGCGTCCATCCGCAGGCATTTTGGCCGCCGGACGGTGATTCCCGGGCCACGCCGCCGCTCGTATGGCTGCCTCCGGCGCGCCACCGTGTTTTAAACGCCGGTGCGTAGCTGGCCGATGCGGCTCAACCATTAGCCCCTAACCACAACCCTAATGGCCAATGAAAAGTGGGGCCAACACTGTAGCGTTTAGGTTAGACACTAATTCACCCACCTGCTAATTAAGTCACTGACAGACTGGGCCCGCGCCCTAATTAAACTATTTTTGTTTCAACTAAAAGTTGTTAAACTAATAGTGTGTGACAGCTGGGCCACCCAGATCCACCTTGACCAGTCAACTAGGACTGTTGACTGCTGACTCAGCAGTCAACAGGTCCCACCTACCATACACATACAACACTGCTTGGTACACTTATGTGTACCCATAGCAGTTTCTGTATTTAATACTTTCGAATTAAAAGAATTCCAGAAATTTTAGAAAATGATTTAAAGCTTTGAAAATTAATAGAAAATAATCCCTAACTCGGATGAAAAAACTTTGTACATGAAAGTTTCTCAGAACGACGAGACGAATCCGAGCACACTGTCCATTTACCTGTCAGATGCATCTAACTATCTGAACATGGTACCTTCCCTCTCTGGTCATCTGTCTGACACAGGTCCGGAGACGGGAAAACATTCCCGGTCGACTTGCCCCTTCACCTGTATCGTGTAGCACCGTGTTAGAACACGTCCAGCTCTGCCTGTTGTCATGTTATGCACTTGCTTGCTGTGTATTTACTATTTCTCCCCCTCTTCTCTTCCGTAGACCCCGTGACAATGCTGATGCCCCTGTGATCGACTACGTCGACAACGACCCCTCCTTTCCAGAGCAACCAGGCAAGCCCCCCCTTTGATCATCCCGATATTGCCCATTCCATTCTCTCATGCTTGCATTAGATTTTGCTACTGTTATCGTTTGCACCTATTCTGATGCATAGCCTGCTTTTGTAACCTGCTTATTGTTACCTACCTGCTTATCCTAAACTACTTAGTATAGGTTGGTTAGTGATCCATCAGTGACCCCCCACCTTGTCCTTGTTGCCCCTGCTTCATCATTGAAGACCCGATCAACGGGATCGAAGACCAGGCATCGCACATCACTTTCCCCTTAGTTGCTCGACACTACTGGGTTACTATCGAGTGCCGAGGGTGAAACCTCTACAGCACTTCTGATGTTAACCCTGTACTGTAGCTATTTGGTCGTGGTCATCGGGGGGTGATTCCGCCTTAACCACTTCCGATATGACTCTGTCGTGCAACCCCTCAAGTGTGAACCTCGGGGGTGGTTCCTCTTACGTTCACCTTGATGATTACATCGGGTGGAATCCACTGGGGGTGATTCCTCGGGTTTTCCCCTTGATTTTGGACACACAGTTACTATGGTTACTATGACTTTACACTGAACCATGTTACTAAGGACGGGTCGGCCCTCAGGGGTACCCGCGCGAGCTTAATTGTGAGTGATGTGGAGTCGGGTTGACCTGGAGGGTGCCCGTGAGATAATTACGAGGCATGGCCGGGCATTCTTAGCCCTTGCCGCAAGTCCTCGAGACGGGGCGACGGGGTCACATCTTTCGTGAGTCTCTTCTTGTTACCGCGCGTTCCTAATCCACCACGATTTGGATATTTGATCCAAGGGGCCTCTAGCCTGATAGCACTAACCATCACGTGGGCATAGTATGGGCGTTCCGCGTCGTATGCATCAGCCGAAGCTTAATAGACGTCAGCGACTGAGCGGCGCGCGCCGGGTTGGATTGGTAAGCACCTGCCATTTTAAAGGAGATAGCTAGGTCTGCTCACCAGCAGCGTACGCAACGTGTAGGAGTTCCCGGGAAGATGGCCCATGACCCCTGGGGGCATAGGTTTAGTCCGGCGTGCTGACCTCTCTATTAAGCCTAGGTCGGGTTGCGGCGTATTGTTTGGTCGAGGCCGGGCATGACCCAGGAAAGTGTGTCCGGCCGGAGTTAATTGAGCGTGGTGGGTAAGTTGGTGCACCGTTGCAGGGAAGACAACATCTGTCGATAGCCTGTCCTACGGTAACGGACACTTGGAGTTGTATCCCAGTCGATACAATTAGAACTGGATACTTGTGATGAGAATGGGATTATGACGAGAACTGAATAGTATGGCTCTGGGATTGCTTTCTCGCAGGGAGTCGAGAAAGGATCTCTGACCGATGTTGATAACACTTCTACTACTTTACTTTATACTACTCTACTCCCTCCTGTTGCTTTGCAAGATGGTGGTTTCGAGAATATGCTAGTCTTGATAGGACTAGGTTCTCCCCTCTATTACGGCATTTCTGCGCCGATCCACATATCTGACCTTCCTTTGATAATGTTGCATATGTATTGTAGATCCTTGCTTGCAGTACTTTGGATGAGTACTCGCGGTTGCTTCTCCCCTTTGCCCCTTTCTTCTTCTTTCCAGGTTGATGCAACCAGATGCCGGAGCCAGGGCGGATGCCACCGTCGATGCCTACTACTACGTGGAGACCGCCGACGACCAGGAGTAGTTAGGAGGCTCCCAGCCAGAAGGCCTTGCCTTTTCGATCGATGTTGCTTTTGTGCTAGCCTTCTTAAGGAAAACTTGTCTAACTTATGTCCTGTACTCAGATATTGTTTCTTCCCCTGACTCTTGTGTATTTGAGCTTATGTATTCGGCCCTCGAAGGCCCCGGCTTGTAATATAAAGCTTGTATTATTTTAATTTGTGTCTAGAGTTGTGTTGTGATATCTTCCCGTGAGTCCTTGATCTTGATCATACACATTTGCGTGTATGATTAGTGTATGATTGAATCGAGGGCGTCACAAGTTGGTATCAGAGCCGACTGCCTGTAAGAATCCCCCTTTCCAACTCCTTGGCCGAAGTTGAGTCTAGTCATTGCAAAAAACTTTACTAACATGGTTGTGTGGCCTATGGGCCCACGTCGCCATTGGGTGGTATTAGGATCTTTTATTCCTCGACCTATACTCTGGGACTCTAAGCTCTCTTCTATTCGGGTTAAATGATTTCGCTAATTCTAAATCTAGGTTCTCGTAATCACTTTCTGCCGGAGAGCCCCTTCATTCCAGATGATTTACTGCTGCACCATAAGATTCCAAAGATACTCTGCGATGTCCTCTCGAGACTTTGTGCCATCGCTTTTGCAATTTCCTTTCATCGATAAACCCCCTATGGATAACCACGTACACTGGCCATTCATATAATCATTCCCCGTTGATCTTGGTATTATAAGATACCCCGAAATTCTCTCTATTGTTCGGAGAATACTTGTGCATACTACCTTACAATTCTTTGCCACAAGAATACCCGTGCGGGTAATTCATTGCACTTATCGAGTATCCGCTCATTCCCAGTTGATCATGTGTTTCACATAAGTCTTTGAAATACTATTCGATCTTCCGAAAATCCTGAGCAACCTATTGCTCTTGAAATCCTTGCCTACTTGCATTACGGTTAATCCCATAAGTCTCGTAATCTTATTGGCATCCGTTGTCATTATCATTTTGAGTCCGTTGATTCAATATGTTGTGAATGCTTGCAATCCTCAGCCAGTTCCTAGAATTCATCCTTCTGGCTCAGGCGTCATTTTAAACATGAGCTGGATCTTGGCCAATCCAATTGTCGTCGATTGTACCCCTATGCTTACTCAACTTATCCATCCTTAACCAGAGTGTTAGCTTTTGATCCATTTATTTGGAAATCATAATTCGTTTGCATTTGAGCTTTGGATTAGTTAGTTGTTTCTATAAGTCAATGCCCTTGCATTGTTTTCTTCCTCTGATTGTGTGTTAATGCTCACATCAGATCCCTTGAGAACCACCGGATCCTTTATTGGATTTTATCCGACAACGTCCTTCATATTCAATCACTGTGGAAGTTCTTTCCATGATACATAATGCCATTTGTAAATCATATTCTTTGATTTGGCCAACCATGCTCTGCTTTCGAGCTGGTGATATTTAATCTTGAAGCTTGTGGTATATGTTTCTAAGATACCCCGATGGGTTGAACCTATGCCTTAATCAGTGTGAACCCAAAAAGTTTGCAGGAGTCATACTCCTCTGGTAATTCACCAGGTAGATTTCCACACTCAAATCTTTTTTCTAATAAGAGTAGTGAATGAATGGTCATGCATGGGAGAAGTGGGAGTCGACCTTGAACTTTGTGTTCATGCCCATGGACACTATGTAGATCTTATCATGAAAGCTTCTCTTAAATTAATTATTCCCTTGATATAAGTTCATATTATATCTGGGATCTGGTCTTTTGCAATCATGGTTCCGGCCATATTGATACCCCTTGATTCCTTTTCTAGGACAAGTTGAACCACTTGTCCTTTGCAGATCAATGCACCCGTCCAACCTCTATTATGATCTACCTTCGAGTATTACCCCGTGGTATCTCGATAATATCACAGAACCATATTACTTCTTATGAGTTCTTCAAGTATTATTTCTCACCGATTCCAATTTTCCCCAGGTTTTGAGTTGTTAGACACTCAAGGACACTGATAAGTGAATCAATTCCGCACTCCGATTCTATAACTCTAAGTAATTTTCATTGCTTACGAGTTTAAAAATCCTTCAAGTCATTCCTAGCCTGATCGACTATATTTTTATCGTGTCAACTTTTAGCTGTGCTACCTGGTCCTTATGCCCGCAGCAACTTCCGACGATGAGCTAAGCTTACTCGATCTTCCTCATCCTATCATTTCACCTCGAACAACAAGCTTGACTTCGAGCTTGTGTCGAATCCGTGGTTCTCATAGCCTTTCACTTCATCCTTCCTTTTCTACTCGATGGCATCTTCATAGAGTCTCTCAACAAAATTGGTCGTGATCACCGTCAACACTTTGGCTTCTTCAGAGATGTCAATTGAATTCATGGCTAGAAATACCATCCCTGCCCCTCGATGATTTGTGATATCATTGATGACATCTTGATTTTCTGCCAACACAGACCTGGTTGTGCTTGGTTATTCCTTATGTTCTGAGATGATCTTGGAATTATTTCTCGGTATCTCTTGAGATCTTCGAACCCAATCTTTACTTGACACCATATTGTTGCTGCATCGAGCCATGACTGTGGTATTCCGATTATCAACAAGGACATTGGAAGCATATTACAAAATGTTTCTCGTTCAATTACCCTCACACCGTTGTACGAGTAATATCACGATTCTTCCCTCGCCCCGTTATCTAAATGCTTTGAACTTGCTGTCCTATCATGTATATCCTGCTCCGCTTTTCCTTGGGAAGGGTATACTCCCAACTCTTATGTGTAAACACATATTCCTTTCCATTGGACTGTTTGATTTGATAATCATACTTTTCCTTTCCATTGGTTTGTTTAACCTTTCTTCTGATTTATCTGATATAAGCAGAAATAAATCCCTGCTTATAAAACACCCCCCATGTACAACCTTGTCAGTGAGACCCTGTTACTAATGTTGCTGACATTTCGGTATCACTGATGCGAGAACTTTGCCTATTGGTCCGCCTCGAATTAACGAGCAGGAAAATGGTTCTCTTCGTCCCACGCCCTTGGTACCAAACTTTGTTGCCAACATAATTGACAGGCTATCCTCTGACTTGCCTTGCTATCATGACCGTGCAAAATGATTAGTGCTTTCCTGCTGTTAACCCACATGGTGGGCCCATAACCCACAGTTCCACAGGAACAGAACCCGACTCTCCTGTACAACCTTGATTCCGAAATATTCTTGGCACTCGGCTTCGTATGTAATACACGAGCTAACTTCGTCACCATCTTTCATTTTGGTAGTAGAGGCAACATTATTCTTCTTTGCTCTGAACCCCTTCATCACCTATTTTAGGCATGAGCTGGATGCCTACCTGGTTAAAACTTGTTGAATCTCCATATAGCACTCTCGATACGTCCCGGTGCTTCTACAATCTCCTTCCTTGAGATAACTACCGAAGGCTGATCCTTTCAGACATTCGTCCATATAGCTTCCCCCTTACTCCACCTCTTAAATCTCGGGACGAGATTTCTTGTAGTGGAGGAGATTTGTAACGCCCGGATAATCAAGCTACAGTAATCCCCTACTAATGATGCCAAGTTATCACTGTTAATGTTGCTAATCTCACTTTGATTCAAACTAATTCAAATTCAATATTAAAATAAAGTCAAATAAATTATTTCTCCAAACAGTAAAGGAAAATGTTCGCTGGGTTGCAAATATTCACTAACTAAATGTCATGAGTGATTCAACATCATTTGAGATAGCTAATTTCCCCTGGGAATTAAAGTAGTTCCAAATCAGCATTTTTAAATGCTCTTCCATTTGTGAAAAATCCAAATCAATTCAAACTCCTCCCAAACTTTTTGTGGCAGGTGCCAAATATTGTAATGTATTTATTTGGCCAAGTCCCACATTTCACAGAACTCCTTTTGGCAGCACAAATATTGCATAGCATTTTTCTGTAAAAAGAAAAGAGCAAAAGAAAGGAAAAAGGAAAAGAAAGAAGCCACCCCCCACCTTTTGCCACACCGGGCTTTAGCCCACCCCAGCAAGCCGACCCACCTTCCCCGCGCGATCGATCCCCTTCCTCACTGCTCCTCCGACCGGGGCGCGTCCCCACCGGACCGAGTGTGCCGCCCCATACTGCCACGTCGCCGGCAAAGAGATAAGGGCTCCCTCCCCTTTCGGCAACTCCTCCCCTGCTCGCCCTCTCCGCCTCTCCCTCTCCCCACCAGATCCCCTTTCCCCCTCGTCGACGCGTCCGTAGCCGTCGCTGCTGCACCACCGCGGCCACATGGCTCCCCTTGCCCTGGCATCGTGTCCCAGGCTCCACACCATTGAACCGGTCCTCCCCACCGAGCTACACAACGTGGGAAGCCCCAAGACGCTGGGATCAAGCTCAACTCCTCCGCCACGTCCGTCGAACGCCGTCGACGGATTCAACTGCTCCGGTGCCCCCCCCGAGCTTGCTGAACTTCTCCGACGCCTCACAGTGAGCCTCTCTCCGCTTCCCCTCACTCCCCGTGCTCTTTTGCCTCCCCTAGCTGCTGTCCCCGCGAGCACCGAGCGCCGGTCGTTGTCGTAGCCGACGAGCTCCACACTCCCAACCCCATCCGCTCAAACGTGTTGCGCCCACGCGTCCGCGACAACCTGTAGGTGCCTCCGGTGCTCCTAGATCAGCCGCCCACCTCGCTCATCTCTGTTCTTGTCGGAGCCCGAGCTCCCGCCGCTGCTGTCCTCGACGCCGACGCAGCTGCCGGCCGCCCCCACACCTACCGCATCACCGTCCGATGCACGGCGACACTAGCTGTTGGCGAACGTAGCAGAAATTCAAAATTTTCCTACGTGTCACCAAGATCTATCTAAGGAGAAACCAGCAACGAGGGGAAGGAGAGTGCATCTACATACCCTTGTAGATCGCTAAGCGGAAGCGTTCAAGAGAACGGGGTTGAAGGAGTCGTGCTTGTCGTGATCCAAATCACGGAGATCCTAGTGCCGAGCGGACGGCACCTCCGCGTTCAACACACGTACAGCCGGTGGCGTCTCCCACGCCTTGATCCAGCAAGGAGAGAGGAGAGGTTGAGAAGACTCCATCCATCAGCAACTGCAACGGCGTGGTGGTGGTGGAGGCGTGGTAATCCTGCAGGCTTCGCCAAGCACCAAGCGGAGAGGAGGAGGTGTCACGGGAGGGAGGGAGGCGCTAGGGCTTCAGTGCGGCTGCCTCCTCCCTCCACTATATATAGGGGCAAGGGAGAGGGGGGAGGCGCAGCCTTGCCCCTTCCTCCAAGGAAGGGGTGCGGCCAAGGGGGGGAGGAGTGCCTCCCAAGTCAAGTGGAGGCCCTCCCCTTTAGGGTTTCCCCCCTCCCATGCGCATGGGCCTTGGGGGGGCTGGTGCCCTTGGCCCATTATGGCTAGGGCGCCCCCCTACAGCCCATGCTACTATATTGGACGTGGTGGAACAATTTCCGGACCTCCGGACCCCTCCGGAATCCTCCGGAACCTTTTGGAAGCTTCCCGGTACAATACCGAAAAAACCCGAACTTTTTCCGGAACCCGAACAACAACTTTCCATATATAAATCTTTACCTCCGGACCATTCCGGAACTCCTCGTGATGTCCGGGATCTCATCCGGGACTCCGAACAACATTCGGTAACCACATACAAACTTCCTTTATAACCCTAGCGTCATCGAACCTTAAGTGTGTAGACCCTACGGGTTCGGGAGACATGTAGACATGACCGAGACGTTCTCCGGTCAATAACCAACAGCGGGATCTGGATACCCATGTTGGCTCCCACATGTTCCACGATGATCTCATCGGATGAACCACGATGTCAAGGACTCAATCGATCCCGTATACAATTCCCTTTGTCTAGCGGTATTATACTTGCCCGAGATTCGATCGTCGGTATACCGATACCTTGTTCAATCTCGTTACCGGCAAGTCTCTTTACTCGTTCCGTAACACATCATCCGTGATCAACCCCTTGGTCACGTTGTACATTATGATGATGTCCTACCGAAAGGGCCCAGAGATACCTCTCCGTTTACGCGGAGTGACAAATCGATCTCGATTCGTACCAACCCAAAAGACACTTTCGGAGATACCTGTAGTGCACCTTTATAGCCACCCGATTCGTTGTGACGTTTGGTACACCAAAGCATTCCTCGACATCCGGAGTTGCACAATCTCATGGTCTAAGGAAATGATACTTGACATTAGAAAAGCTTTAGCATCTGAACTACGATCTGTGCTAGGCTTAGGATTGGGTCTTGTCCATCACATCATTCTCCTAATGATGTGATCCGTTATCAATGACATCCAATGCCCATGGTCGAAACCGTAACCATCTATTGATTAACGAGCTAGTCAACTAGAGGCTTACTAGGGACATGTTGTTGTCTATGTACCCACACATGTATCTGAGTTTCCTATCAATACAATTATAGCATGGATAATAAACGATTATCTTGAACAAGGAAATATAATAATAACTAATTTATTATTGCCTCTAGGGCATATTTCCAACAGTCTCCCACTTGCACTAGAGTCAATTATCTAGTTCACATCGCCATGTGATTAACACTCACAGGTCACATCGCCACGTGACCAACATCCAAAGAGTTTACTAGTGTCATTAAACTAGTTCACATCATCATGTGATTAAGACTCAATGAGTTCTGGGGTTTGATCATGTTTTGCTTGTGAGAGAGGTTTTAGTCAACGGATCTGAACCTTTCAGATCCGTGTGTGCTTTGCAAATTTCTAGGTCATATTATAAATGCTGCTTCCACGCTCCATTTGAAACTATTCCAAATGGTTGCTCCACTATACGTATCCGGTTTCCTATTCAGAGTCATTCGGATAGGTGTCAAAGCTTGCATCGACGTAACCATTTACGCCGAAATCTTTATCACCTCCATAATCGAGAAATGTCCTTATTTACTCCAAGGACAATTTTGACCGCTGTCCAATGATCCACATTCCTGGGTCATTCTTGTACCCCTTGACTAACTCATGGCAAGGCAAACTTCCGATGCGGTACACAGCATAGCATACTATAGAGCCTACGTCTAAAGAATAGGGGCGACCTTCGTCCTTTCTCTCTTTACTGCCGTGGTCGAGCTTTAAGTCTTAACCGTACCTTACAACTCAGGCAAGAACTCCTTCTTTGGTGATCCATCTTGAACACTTTCAAGATCATGTCAAAATACGTGCTCATTTGAAAGTATTATTAAGCATTTTGATCTATCCTTATAGTTCTCGATGCTCAAGTAGCTTAATCCAGGTTTTCTATTGAAAAACATCTTTCAAATAACCCTATATGCTTTATAGAAATTCTACACCATTTCTGATCAACAATATGTCAACAACATATACTCATCAGAAATTCTATAGTGCTCCCACTCACTTCTTTGTATAAACCTAAAATCTTTGATCATCTCATCAAAGGCACATTCCAACTCCGAGATGCTTACTCCAGTCCTTAGAAAGGATCGCTGGAGCCAGCATACCTTTTAGCATCCTTAGGATCGACAAAACTCTCTGATTGTATCACATACAACCTTTCCTTACGATAACTGGTAAGGAAACTCATTTTGACATCCATCTGCCAGATTTCATAAATGCAGCTTATGCTAACATGATTCCGACGGACTTAAGCATCGCTACGGATGAGAAAATCTCATCGTAGTCAACTCCTTGAACTTGTGAAAAACTCTTCGCCACAAGTCGAGCTTCATAGACGGTGATATTACCGTCCACGTCCGTCTTCTTCTTAAAGATCCATTCATCTCAATGTCTTGCCGATCATCGGGCAAGTCCACCAAAGTCCATGCTTTGTTACGATACATGGATCCTATCTCGGTTTCATGGCTTCTAACCATTTGTGAATTTGGGCCCACCATTGCTTCTCCATAGCTCGTAGGTTCATCGTTGTCTAGCAACATGACCTTCAAGACAGGATTGTGTACCACTCTGAAGTAGTATGCATCCTTGTCACCCTATGAGGTACGTTAGTGACTTGATCCGAAACTTCATGATCACTATCATAAGCTTCTACTTCAATTGGTGTAGGTGCCACGGGAACAACTTCCTATGTCCCGCTACACACTAGTTGAAGTGACGGTTCAATAACCTCATCAAGTCTTCACCATCCTCCTACTCAATCCTTTCGAGAGAAACTTTTCCTCGAGAAAGGACCCGTTTGTAGAAACAATTACTTTTGCTTCCGGATCTGAGATAGGAGGTATACCCAACTGTTTTTGGGTGTCCTATGAAGATGCATTTTATCCGCTTTGGGTTCGAGCTTATCACGATGAAACTTTTTCACATAAGCGTCGCAGCCCCAAACTTTCAAGAAATGACAGCTTAGGTTTCTCTAAACCATAGTTTTCATGGTGTCATCTCAACGGAATTACGTGATGCCCTATTAAAGTGAGTGCGGTTGTCTCTAATGCCTAACCCATGAACGATAGTGGTAATTCGATAAGAGACATCATGCTACGCACCATATCCAATAGGGTGCAACTATGATGTTCGGACACACCATCACACTATGGTGTTCCAGGCGGTACTAATTGTGAAACAATTTCCACAAAGTCTTAATTGCGTGCCAAAGCTCGTAACTCAGATACTCATCTCTGTGATCATATCATAGACATTTTATCCTCTTGTCACAATGTTCTTCAAATTCACTCTGAAATTACTTGAACCATTCAATAATTTAGACTTGTGTTTCATCAAGTAAATATACTCAACATCTACTCGAATCATCGTGAAGTAAGAACATAATGATATTCATCGCATGCCTCGGCACTCATTGGACTGCACACATCAAAATGTGTTACTTCCAACAAGTTGCTATCTTGTTCCATCTTCTTTGGCGAGGCTTTTCACCATCTTGCCCATGTGGTATGATTTGCATATCTCAAGTGATTCAAAATCAAGTGAGTCTAAACGATCCATCTGCATGGAGTTTCTTCATGCGTATACACCAGTAGACATGGTTCACATGTCTCAAACTTTTCAAAAACGAGTGAGTCCAAAGATCCATCAACATGGAGCTTCTTCATGCGTTTTATACCAGTATGACTTACATGGCAGTGCCACAAGTGGTATTATCATTACTATCTTATATCTTTTGGCGTGAAAATGTGTATCACTACGATCGAGATTTAATAAACCATTCCTTTAGGTGCAAGACCATTGAAGGTATTATTCAAATAAACAGAGTAACCATTATTCTCCTTAAATGAATAACCGTATTGCGATAGACATAATCCAATCATGTCTATGCTCAACGCAAACACCAAATAACAATTATTTAGGTTTAACACCAATCTCGATGGTAGAGGGAGTGTGCGATGCTTGATCACATCAACGTTGGAAACACTTCCAACACATATCGTCAGCTCACCTTTAGCTAGTCTCCGTTTATTCCGTAGCTTTTATTTCGAGTTACTAACACTTAGCAACCGAACGGTATCTAATACCTGGTGCTACTAGGAGTACTAGTAAAGCACACATTAACATAATGTATATCAATATACTTCTATCGACCTTGCCAGCCTTCTCATCTACCAAGTATCTAGGGTAATTCTGCTCCGATGGTTGTTCCCCATATTACGAAGCACTTAGTCTCGGTTTGGGTTCAACCACAGGGTTTCTTCACTTGGAGCAACAACTGATTTGCCGTTTCATGAAGTACCCTTCTTGCCCTTGCCCTTCTTGAAACTAGTGGTTTCACTAAACATCAACAATTGATGCTCCTTCTTGATTTCTACATTCGCGTGTCGAACATTGCGAATAGCTCAAGGATCATCATATCTATCCCGATATGTTATAGTTCATCACGAAGCTCTAGCAGCTTGGTGGCAATGACTTTGGAGAAACATCACTATCTCATCCGGAAGATCAACTCCCTCGATTCAAGTGATTGTTGTACTCGGACAATCTGAGCACAAGCTCAACGATTGAGCTTTTCTCCCTTAGTTTGCAGGCTAAGACAATCGTCGGAGGTCTTATACCTCTTGACGTGGGCACGAGCCTGAAATCCCAATTTCAGCCCTCGAAACATCTCATATGTTCCGCGACGTTTTGAAACCGTCTTTGGTGCCTCAACTCTAAACCGTTTAACTGAACTATCACGTAGTTATCAAAACGTGTATGTCCGATGTTCGCAACATCCACAAACGACATTTGGGGTTCAGCACACTGAGCGGTGCATTAAGGACATAAGCTTTCTATTGTCCACATAATTGCTACTGTCAACTTTCAACTATATTTTCTCTAGGAACATATCTGAAACGGTGGAACTAAAGCGCGAGCTTACGACATAATTTGCAAAAGGTCTTTTGACTATGTTCAGGATAATTAAGTTCATCTTATGAACTCCCACTCAGATAGACATCCCTCTGGTCATCTAAGTGATTACATGATCCGAGTCAACTAGGCCGTGTCCGATCATCACGTGAGACGGACTAGTCATCATCGGTGAACATCTTCATGTTGATCGTATCTACTATCGACTCATGCTCGACCTTTCGGTCTCGTGTTCCGAGGCCATGTCTGTACATGCTAGGCTCGTCAAGTTAACCCTAAGTGTTTCGCGTGTGTAAATCTGTCTTACACCGTTGTATGTGAACATAAGAATCCATCACACCGATCATCACGTGGTGCTTAGAAGCTTACGAACTTTAGCAGCGGTGCACGGTTAGGGAGAACACTTCTTGAAATTGTTGTAAGGATCATCTTATTTACTACCGTCGTTCTTAAGTAAACAAGATGCATAAACATAATAAACATCACATGCAATTATATAGTAGTGACATGATATGACCAATATCATATAGCTCCATTGATCTCCATCTTGGGGCTCCATGATCATCATCGTCACGGCATGACACCATGATCTCCATCATTATGATCTCCATCATCGTGTCTTCATGAAGTTGTCTAGCCAACTATTACTTCTACTACTATGGCTACGGTTAGCAATAAAGTAAAGTAATTACATGGCGTTGTTTAATGACACGCAGGTCATACAATAAATAAAGACAACTCCTATGGCTCCTGCCGGTTGTCATACTCATCGACATGCAAGTCGTGAATCCTATTACAAGAACATGATCAATCTCATACATCACATATCATTCATCACATTCTTCTTGGCCATATCACTTCACATAGCATACCCTGCAAAAACAAGTTAGGCGTCCTCTAATTGTTGTTTGCATGTTTTACGATGGCTGCTATGGGTTTCTAGCAAAACGTTTCTTACCTCATAAAACCACAGCGTGATATGCCAATTGCTATTTACCCTTCATAAGGACCCTTTTCATCGAATCTGTTCCGACTAAAGTGGGAGAGCGCACCCGCTAGCCACCTTATGCACCAAGTGCATGTCGGTCGGTGGAACCTATCTCACGTGAAATGCGTGTAAGGTCGGTGCGGGCGCTTCATCCCACAATACCGTCGAAACAAGATTGGACTAGTAACGGTAAGCATATTGAACAACATCAACGCCCACAACTACTTTGTGTTCTACTCGTGCAAATAATCTACGCAATAGACCTAGCTCATGATGCCATTTGTTGGCGAGCGTGGCAAAATTCAAAATTTTCCTCGTGTCACCAAGATCTATCTAAGGAGAAACCAGCAGCGAGGGAAGGAGAGTACATCTACATACCCTTGTAGATCGCTAAGCGAAGCGTTCAAGAAACGGGGTTGAAGGAGTCGTACTGCGTCGTGATCCAAATCACCGGAGATCCTAGTGCGAGCAGACGGCACCTCCGCGTTCAACACACGTACAGCCGGTGGCGTCTCCCACGCCTTGATCCAGCAAGGAGAGAGGAGAGGTTGAGAAGACTCCATCCAGCAGCAGCACACGGGCGGGTGGTGGTGGAGGAGGCGTGGTAATCCTGCAGGCTTCGCCAAGCACTGCGGGAGAGGAGGAGGTGTCACGGGAGGGAGGGAGGCGGCAGGGGCTTGAGTGCGGCTGCCCTCCTCCCTCCACTATATATAGGGGCAAGGGAGAGGGGGGAGGTGCAGCCTTGCCGCTTCCTCCAAGGAAGGGGTGCGGCCAAGGGGGGGAGGAGTGCCTCCCAAGTCAAGTGGAGGCCCTCCCCTTTAGGGTTTCCCCCCTCCCATGCGCATGGGCCTTGGGGGGGCTGGTGCCCTTGGCCCATTATGGCTAGGGCGCCCCCCTACAACCCATGCTACTGTATTGGACGTGGTGGAACAATTTCCGGACCTCCGGACCCCTCCGGAATCCTCCGGAACCTTCTGGAAGCTTCCCGGTACAATACCGAAAAAACCCGAACTTTTTGCGAAACCCGAACAACAACTTTCCATATATAAATCTTTACCTCCGGACCATTCCGGAACTCCTCCGTGACGTCCGGGATCTCATCCGGGACTCCGAACAACATTCGGTAACCACATACAAACTTCCTTTATAACCCTAGCGTCATCGAACCTTAAGTGTGTAGACCCTACGGGTTCGGGAGACATGTAGACATGACCGAGATGTTCTCCGGTCAATAACCAACAGCGGGATCTGGATACCCATGTTGGCTCCCACATGTTCCACGATGATCTCATCGGATGAACCACGATGTCAAGGACTCAATCGATCCCGTATACAATTCCCTTTGTCTAGCGGTATTATACTTGCCCGAGATTCGATCGTCGGTATACCGATACCTTGTTCAATATCGTTACCGGCAAGTCTCTTTACTCGTTCCGTAACACATCATCCCGTGATCAACCCCTTGGTCACATTGTGCACATTATGATGATGTCCTACCGAGTGGGCCCAGAGATACCTCTCCGTTTACGGAGTGACAAATCCCGATCTCGATTCGTACCAACCCAATAGACACTTTCGGAGATACCTGTAGTGCACCTTTATAGCCACCCGATTCGTTGTGGCGTTTGGTACACCAAAAGCATTCCTCGGCATCCGGGAGTTGCACAATCTCATGGTCTAAGGAAATAATACTTGACATTAGAAAAGCTTTAGCATACGAACTACACGATCTGTGCTAGGCTTAGGATTGGGTCTTGTCCATCACATCATTCTCCTAATGATGTGATCCCGTTATCAATGACATCCAATGCCCATGGTCAGGAAACCGTAACCATCTATTGATTAATGACCTAGTCAACTAGAGGCTTACTAGGGACATGTTGTTGTCTATGTACCCACACATGTATCTGAGTTTCCTATCAATACAATTATAGCATGGATAATAAACGATTATCATGAACAAGGAAATATAATAATAACTAATTTATTATTGCCTCTAGGGCATATTTCCAACACCAGCTTGCCAACGCACCCAACCGCAGCCCCTGCCGTGCTCCGCTTCGTCGAAACCATGCTCGCCCGAGCTCCGACCTTCGTCCTTGTTAACGCCATCGCTGTTCGGAGCGTTTCTTCTCACGGCTTAGCATCACTGGGCGCAGCTTGGTGCGTGCTTTCGAACGCGTCAATCCGCGGGCATTTTGGCCACCGGACAGTGATTCCCGGGCCTCGCCGCCGCCGTCGATCCTATGGCTGCCGTCGGCGTGCCACTGCGTTTTAAACGCCGGTGCGTAGTTGGCCGGTGCTGCCCAGCCATTAGCCCCTAACCACAACCCTAATGGCCACTGAAAAGTGGGGCCAACACTGTAGCGTTTAGGTTAGACACTAATTAACCCACCTACTAATTAAGTCACTCACAGACTGGGCTCGCGCCCTAATTAAACTATTTTTGTTTAAACTAAAAGTTGTTAAATAATAGTGTGTGACAGCTGGGCCCCCCAGGTCCACCTTGACCAGTCAACTAGGACTATTGACTGCTGACTCAGCAGTCAACAGGTCCCACTTGCCATAAACATACAACACTGCTGGGTACACTTCTGTGTACCCATAGCAGTTTTTGTATTTAATACTTTTGAATTAAAACAATTCCGTAAATTTTAGAAAATGATTTAAAGCTTTGAAAATTAATAGAAAATAATCCGTAACTTGGACGGGAAAACTTTGTACATGAAAGTTGCTCAGAACGACGAGACTAATCCTAACACACAATTCATTTACCTGTTAGATGCCCATAACTATCTGAACATGGTACCTTCTCTCTCCGGTCATCTGTCTGACTTAGGTCCGGAGCGGGGAAAACATTCCCGGTTGACTTTCCCCTTCACCTGTATCGTGTAGCACCGCGCTAAAACACCTCTAGCTCTTCCTGTTGTCATGCTATGAACTTGCTTGCTATGTATTTACTGTCCCCCCCCCCTCTTCTCTTCGGTAGACCACACAGCGATCTTGATGCCCTGTGATCGACTACGTCGATGACGACCCCTCCTTGCCAGAGCAACCAGGCAAGCCCCCCCTTTGATCATCCCGATATCGCCCATTCCATTCTCTCCTGCTTGCATTAGATTTTGCTACTGTTTTTGTTTGCTCCTATTTTGATGCATAGCCTGCTTTTGTAACCTGCTTATTGTTACCTACCTGCTTATCCTAAACTGCTTAGTATAGGTTGGTTAGTGATCCATCAGTGACCCCCACCTTGTCCTTGTTGCTCCTGCTTCATCATTGAAGACCCGATCAACGGGATCAAAGACCAGGCACCGCACATCACTTTCCCCTTAGTTGCTCGACACTAGTGGGTTACTATCGAGTGCCGAGGGTGAGACCTCTACAGCACTTCTGATGTTAACCCTGTACTGTAGCTATTTGGTTGTGGTCATCGGGGGTGATTCCGCCTTAACCACTTCCGATATGACTCTGTCGTGCAACCCCTCAAGTGTGAACCTCGGGGGTGGTTCCTCTTACGTTCACCTTGATGATTACATCGGGTGGAATCCACCGGGGGTGATTCCTCGTGTTTTCCCCTTGATTTTGGACACACTGTTACTATGGTTACTATGACTTTACACTAAACCATGTTACTAAGGACGGGTTGGCCCGGAGGGGTACCTTGTGAGCTTAATTGCAGTGATGTGGAGTCGGGTTGACACGGAGGTGCCCGCGAGATAATTCTGGCGTGGCGGGCATTCTTAGCCCTTGCCGCAAGTCCTCTAGGCAGGCGACGGGGTCACATATTTCGTGAGTCTCTGCTTGTTACCGCGCGTTCCTAATCCACTACGATTTGGATATTTGATCCGAGGGGCCTCTGGCCTGATAGCACTAACCATCACGTGGGCATAGTATGGGCGTTCTGCGTCGTATGCATCAGCCGAAGCTTAATAGACGTCAGCGACTGAGCGGCGCGCCGGGTTGGACTGGTAAGCACCTGCCTTTTTAAAGGAGATAGCTAGGTCTGCTCACCGGCCGCTTACGCAACATGTAGGAATTCCCGGGGAGATGGCCCATGACCCCTGGGGGCATAGGTTTAGTCCGGCGTGCTGACCTCTCTATTAAGCCTAGGTCAGGTTGCGGCGTATTGTTTGGCCGAGGCCGGGCATGACCCAGGAAAGTGTGTCCGGCCGGAGTTCATCGAGCGTGGTGGGTAAGTTGGTGCACCCCTGCAGGGAAGAAAACATCTATCGATAGCCTGTCCTACGGTAACGGACACTTGGAGTTGTATCCCGATCGATACAATTAGAACTGGATACTTGTGATGAGAATTGGATTATGACGAGAACTGGATAGTATGGCTCTGGGATTGCTTTCTCGCAGGGAATCGAGAAAGGATCTCTGGCCGAGGTTGATAACACTTCTACTACTTTACTTTATGCTACTCTACTCTCTCCTGTTGCTGCAAGATGGTGGTTTCCAAAAGATGCTAGTCTTTGATAGGACAAGGTTCTCCCCTCTATTCTGGCATTTCTTCAGCCCTGTCCACATATACAACCTTCCTTTTATAATGTTGCATATGTAGTGTAGATCCTTGCTTGCGAGTTCTTTGGATGAGTACTCACGGTTGCTTTGCTCCCCTTTTCCCCCTTTCTTCTTCTTTCCGGTTGATGCAACCAGATGTCGGAGCCCAGGAGCCAGATGGCACCGTTGATGCCTACTACTACGTGGAGACCGCCGACGACCAGGAGTAGTTAGGAGGCTCCCAGGCAGGAGGCCTTGCCTTTTCGATCGATGTTGCTTTTGTGCTAGCCTTCTTAAGGCAAACTTGTCTAACTTATGTTTGTACTCAGCTATTGTTGCTTCCGCTGACTCTTGTGTATTCCAGCTTATGTATTCGAGCCCCCGAGGCCCCTGGATTGTAATATAAAGCTTGTATTATTTTAATTTGTGTCTAGAGTTGTGTTGTGATATCTTCCCGTGAGTCCTTGATCTTGATCGTACACATTTGCGTGTATGATTAGTGTACGATTGAATCGAGGGCGTCACAGCAACTAGGGAGAGCACGCGAGCCACGAGATGATGGGAAGGAAAACCCGTTCACGTGGCTGGGCTATCCATTGCACCCAGATTGTGGTGCGACACCTCCGTTCGACTTGAAAACTCAAACTACCCATGTACAATATTGGCTCGTAGCAAAGTTACTATTTAAAAAAAGATCGCCATGCGTTTGGCCGGGATCGAACCCACAAAACAAGGTATACACTCCCGCAACCACTAGGAGTACTCGGAGTACAACGCAACCTAGAATCGCCTTTTGTCGCTAGTAGTACATTGTTCCTTACAAGAAACCACTAATAATGCCAAAAAACCACTAATAATGGAAAGAAACTACTACCACTTGCATACATGGCAGACTTAAGATAAGACTACCTTATCAACCATTGTAAATGCCCTTACCAACCAGCCCTACCAAGAAATGACAAAGTGTCGTTATAGGCACGTTTCAACCTATGTCGCCCCTTAAGTCAATGCCTTCTATTCGACCAGCAAGTTAGGCGTTATGACTTGTTGGACCTACATGTCAGTCTGCACAAAAATCCCCGAGTGACCTCCTAGCTCCGACCCATCCACCTAGTCATCCTCGGCATTGGGACGCAGCTACCGCCACCGGCAGAAGGCGAGGTCAAAACCGTCGGCGGTGCGGAGCCCATCTTGCGGCAGCCCGGATGCCAGCTCCTTCCGGCGCTCGCGGCCGCTAGCTAGCCAAGATAGCTCCATCCAGCTGCTTGTCTGCAAGGTTTGCTAGCTAGATTGGCACGGCGTCGCGGCGGCTTGCTCGCACGCGCCGCGCTAAGGCCGGCCATATGGCTCGAGCAAAGGCCAGCGCGGCAGCTTGCTCGCTCGTGATTCACGCTCAGGCCAGCATGCCAACCCGTGCGGAGGCCAGCGCGGCGTCCGGCCCGTCTGGCGGAGCGGCGGCCAACTCGCTCATCACCGGCGCCATCGACGAACAAGCATCAGTACTGTTTGAAGTAATGTTCAGGAAAAATAATGATTTGAGGGGGAATAACAGGATAGAAGGTCAGATGTGGGTCCCTCGTGTCAACGGTCAAACAAAATGTGTTGGTTTAAGCTGCCTCGTCATCACGGACGTGTGGGCCAACCCTGTCATAAACGGGTTTAGATGAGCCTAGTCGGCACTAGGTAGTAGTTTTTGGCGCGGTTTAAGAAATTTTGGGTATGTTTTTGCTATTTTTTGTACAATAGTTTCTTCCTAGGGCTGGTTGAAAGTGGTAGTTTTTTATTAAATAGTCTACATATTTTAAGTAGGAGTGAAAGTTAAGCTTTGGAAGCCAATAAGCAAGGCTAGTTACATAGTGCCTATGTGTACGTGACTGAAAGTAAATATCAACCATGAGTGACTAATATCTTGATGGAAAACTCGAAACTATGGAAATACTAGCATTTTTGCATGGTTGGAAATACTAGCAATGTTCACGTGCATTGCAACGGATCATAATTATAATAATACTTATTCACAAACTTGATACGAAACACTCTAATTTTGATATACATATATCACTAGAGATATATTATGTTTCAATCAGAAAATATTCCTTGGGCTACTTTGGTGAGGTGAGGGAGGGGTGTGGTTGGTTTTAAGATACTAATTATGGGTTTTTCTGTAAATTGGTAGAGAAGTGGGATGTTGGTGAGAAAAGGCAACAACTTACCTCACAGTCGTTAGATGTAGATCTAATGGTCAGAAATGACAGATGGCATACACACCGTCATCACCAACTTAGTCTTTTGTAGGAGTACTAGCAAGATGTCTGTGCATTGCACGGAACATCAAGATGCATTTTTTTATAAAACACTTGTTGTGATTGACCCATGCGGGAGTAATCCCAGTGTAAAAACTAATGATATCTCGAGCAAGAGGAGATAAGGTGAAGAGGAATGGGGCATGGTGGTGATTGGTGGTCAGACTGAGAGGAGGCATGGGGATGGACGACGCCGGCAGTGGCCACGAGGCCAGTTTGTTCCAGAGGCTTCCTTTTTTAATTGCTCAACAATGAGGTTGTTGGAGATAAGGATGAACGAGGGAAGGCCTTGTCTGCAAATGTGGAGAGAGGTGCGGGTATCTTTTAGGTTAATTTCCATCCGTCAGATATAGATCGGACGGTCTATATTGCAAGATGGCACACATACCATCATCACCAACTCGGTTGTTTATAAGAGAACAAATATAAGTATGGAGATACAAACGTATTATCGATACTTGTTTCCGTAAACTAGGATCGACATTCTATTCAACGGCTCATCATGTGGGGCCTTGGCACAATGACTTCTCGACTGTGTAAAACAAAGGTTTTCCCGTCGCCGATAAGGAGGGGGTGACGACGGCGCGCTTTTGGCTTGCTCTAGTCCTAGTAGTCATACCAGGTGGTCTACGCACGTGTATATTTATTCTTTGTCATGTCTCATGTTCGCCGTACTGCCACGACTGTTGATGAATAGACGGTAAGTTATTCATAGGGAAACCCTTGTTGAGCGTTTTGCGAGAGAGAGAGAGAGAGAGAGAGAGAGAGAGAGAGAGACACTGTGCGTGTGTGATATGTCTAGACACTGAGGCAATGATAAGAGATTCTTTGTGTCTATGTGTGTTGAGAATAGAGGGAGACATGTACATGGGGCTTTGTGTTGTGTAACATGGAGACACATAGACATAATCAGAGAGTGAGTCTGTGAGATACACATGTGGACATGGGGAGAGATGTGCGAGTTAGAGAGATGGAGAATTTTGGCGTGCATCTGAGCTAGAGAGAGGGGGGATATATACATACCTAGAGCTGGAGAGAATATGCAAGGGTGTGTGTCTTAAAAGAAGGATCCAGATAGATGGGTGTTTGTGCGTGTTAGTGTGTGTTTGTGCGCGTGTTTGTGTGTGAGAGGGAGTGTGTATGTGGAGTAGAGAGACCACTAATGATGTAAACCTAGTATAATGGAAGGGGAACAGTGTGACATGTATGTCAAAGAGAGACAAAGGCATGTGTAGTAGCGAGATAGCATGGGTGCGGGCGGGGAGCAGACTATTTGGAAGAGACATCGAGTGTGTGTGGGAGAGGGGGGTGTGTGACTGAGAGAGAGAGCTAGCGATGGAGAGAGAGAGAGAGAGAGAGAGAGAGAGAGAGAGAGAGAGAGAGAGAGAGAGAGAGAGAGAAGAGAGGGGGAGAGAGGGGTCGTTTGTGTCCATAAGTGGCGTATAGATAGGGAGACAATGTTGATGTTGTTCAAAATTGGCCTATGTACGGAGACGCAAGGGAAGCGAGTCATCGTGTGTGTGATAGGGACTTCATGAGAGGTCTAGAATAGATGGTGTAGAGAACAACGTGCGAGATTGAGAACGATGATACATTAGGGAGCTATGGAAGGAGTCACGGCATATCTGTATACAGGGAAGGAGTTGGGGCGGGTCTGCATGTGGAAGAGATAGAAAGAGGAGAGTAGTGCACAAGGAGACAAAGTGTGCTTGTTTGAAGTGGGGGTGGTGTGTGAGGTGAGTGTGTGAGAACCACATAACATGGGAGATAGACGTTTGGGGGCGACGTTTTGTGTGTATGGGAAAGATACACTCTACATAGTGCGTGTGCTTGGGAAAGAGAGATGCCGGGAGACCTAGAGAGTGGGGGAAGAGATGTGCGCATGCCCGAGAGATAAAGTGATAAGAGACCTATATTGGGGTCCGGACTTTAGAATAGATGGGGTTGTTAATGTGCTCGTGCGTTCGTGTCTGGGGGAGAGAACGACTTGTGTGTGTGTGTTGGTGGGGGGGGTGGCTTCAGATAAAGAGTGAGGTGTCTATATTTGGGGGACTTTAGCGTAATTGAGATATATATGGTCAATAGTGTGTGCACTCATGGTTGATCAATTTGTTTCACAGTTTGGACTATGAGATAACGATACTTTTGAACATAGGTGATATACCTTGATGTACAAGAATTACAAACCTAAGATTGGAATTTTTGAATTCGACTCCATCATTAGCTTTTGTAATTCATTTAAACGGAGGTACATTTTTTAAGCCGGGATTTCGTGATTTCAAATTCGTATATCAAACCTAGAGATATATACATACGGGCATGTTCAAAATTTATAACATCCACTTTATTCATACGCATACACATTTTTGCTTTTGTCATCATATTTAGGATAAAAACATTTGGAATTTCTTTTGAATTGGACCGTATGATGGTATTTGCTTGTACTAGTTCAATGAGAATTGAATGGACAATCTAAGTTTCGAGTTGGAGACAATGATTTTCAAAACATGCACTTTTTTGCGTGCAAAACAAATAAATTATTGGCCTTGATATCATAGTCGGCCGTACAAGAGCATAACACTTATAATTTCAGGCGCCAAAAGCTTTCAAACTTCCCGCTCACATCGAAATATCTCGTGCCCGAAAGTTTAGCCCTGCAATATTCCTGTTTTACCATGCCACATGAATGGAAAAGGGCTGCTTTGGTAACTCCATTGTTTTCCCCTCTTTGCCCCCAACATTCTTCCCCAGAGCCCCTCCCCTTCCCCTCCCCGACCCCCCAACCACGGCAAGCCGCCAAATCTAGTCCTCCGCCGCAGCGGTGGACCTCACACCCCGCCGGATCTACCTTCCGCACCTTGGAACCCCCAACTGCCAACTCACCACTTCACTAGAGCCGCTTCAGCGACTGGCTTGTCCACCACTCCAGATCTCCTTGACTGCCGTCATGGTCCACCGCACCAGATCTGCTTAACCAGTGCCCTCATCCACCACGGTGTAGGCCCTTCACTGACCCCTCGTCCGCCCCATCGTTGGCCCTTCGTACAGGCCCTCGTCCGCCACAACAGATCCACCTCACCGAAAGCACTGTACACCGCGCCCGCCGAAGCCTTCGTACATCGGACCCGCTCCATGCACGCCATATTCAACTCCACCAGCGCTGCTTTACTGACACCGCAGCCTCATCAGGTTATTTTGATTTGTACTCCTTTGGTTTTTCTCTTCTTTATCGTGCAACTGTTCACTTACCACAGATGAGCATTCTTGCATGTCGACAGGCGCCGCAACCGAAGCACCGGAGCCGCTTCAGCGACGGTGACAGCCGGCCCAAACTCAACCGCAACACGAGCACCATCGACGATCCTTAGCTATCAAGTATGACAACAATACCCATACGCCACCGAGAATCAGGTACTATTATCCAACGGCCGGTGCCTACGTTCACTTTCTTAGCATAAGCACCGCACCTTTGAATTTCTCCAGGGCATCATTCAATTTTTCATGTTATTCTGCTTGCACCTGTAGGGCCATACTTCTGGCAGTGAACATGTTACATGTGCTAAATTACATACCAGTGCACATATAGTTAATATGCTTTAGTTTTGTCCTAAGTATTATTGTACTTCCTAGATATCACTGCCTACTATTTTACTTCTTGCATGTCATATTTATGATAATGGTGTTGTTCTGATGCCACCTGTTGGTTCCATCAGACTTCTTCATGTTCTCTATGCTTAATTACACATCAGCAAACTATCATGTGGTTCCACAGCTTTTTGTTCGTTTTACCCTACATTTTCTGATGCTAGCTATTACATCACTGCTCCGAGCCTCTGTTCGTTACTTTTTTGTGTGTTCTTGATCTTCCCAAGTTGCATGACTAATTTGATGCTTCTATTAATTATGGAGCTGCCAACCCCATCAAGCAAAATATTTGTTCTTTTAGGGCTGGCACGTCGAACAAGCATAAAAATAGAGTGAAGCAGATATATTGTCGTGTAAGCACACACCCTTCTCTCATTAGTTTAGATGAACCTTGATGATGAATTCGAACTAGTGCATGCGATCAAAATTAATTTTACCTAAATCGATGGTGCAGAATAAACTACAACAACTAGATTTGCAACCACGGGATGCTGATGATATCTTCAAAGAACATTGCAACAGTAGCGAGGTTTCACAGCAACATATGGTAAGCCAGTGTGTTTTAGTATATGTGAAATGTAATGCGTGTGGGTTGCTTTCTTGGCTTGTGCCCTCAACCTGTAATCCTACAAAATTACAAATAGTCCAGTTGTCTGCTTTGATGTATTGCTTGATTTGAATGCTTGTTTATTACTTGTTAGGCTATACCTCAGTTGGCCAATATGTCAGCAGTGCCTGCTGTACTATCGTAAAGAAATGCTTGCCTAGTTCATTTGAGTCCTTAACTTTTCCTCTGAACTTCATCACAAGACTGTCTTCGTAGTTTATATGAGGCCACACTGTTAAGTGCTTTCTCAGATTATTTCAACTGCTTAGATGCCTTGGCAACTTAAATATAGCGGTGGTACACTCCCTTTCAACTAGGGATGTCAAGTGGGTCCCGTTTAATCCCGATTAAAGTCCACTAGTGGTATGATAGTTAAAAAGAGTTTTTGTTTTTTGAGGAAAATGAACTAGGGAGCTAGCAAAAACTAACTAGATGGGACTGGCGGATGTCGTTTATTTGCCACTTACATCCCTAGTCTCCTCTTACCATTTTAATTTCTTTTCGGCTGATGCTGCTTCAAACCATTTAAATATAACCTGCCATGCTCCGCAATAGTTCGTATGTCATTTACCATGTAAGTTGCCTAGATCATGCGATAACTATCTCTTACTTATGTCCAGCGGAAACCTTTCAGGATGCCGTTCACACTAGGACACAATGTACAACCCCAGAATCTATTTGTGGAAGGAGTGCGCCATCCATGTTACTAGATGGTAGCAGTTCAGAGGCAACACCGCAGGCGAGCAGTCTGAGCATAGATATTATAGTTCTTGAGGCTCTACCAGAGGCAGAAAGAGATGGTGTGGCTGCAATGAATGACGTAATCATGATCTTGAGGCTGGAAATTATGCAATTAGCCGCACGCATTATGCAAGCAACCTAAGAATTGGAGGAAGTAAGAATGTTGCATCTAAAGACGGAGGAGGTCCTGCTGTTTCTGCTATCTGAAGCCCAGGATGTCGGATTTCGGGTTCCGGAAAAACCCTTGAGGTTCGAACACTCGGGTGCGCACGAAGATTTCCCCCTACCTAATCACGCCCTCAGCCTCACCGCGATCTCAAAGCTTACCTTGACGAACTCGCAACACAAGAGACACGAGATTTATACTGGTTCGGGCCACCGTTGTAGTCTAATACCCTACTCCAGTGTGGTGTGGTGGATTGCCTCCTGGGCTGAGGAAGAACAGTACAAGGGGAAGAATAGCATCCTGAGGTGAGGTGTTCTTGTGCTTGGTGGGTGTGAGGATGATCTGAATCCGTTCGAGATGAGTTGCCTCCCACTGTGGTGGCTAGTCCTATATATAGAGGCCCTGGTCCTCTCCCCAAATATTGAGTGGGAAGGGATGCCACAACGGCCAATTTGAAGGGGGACAACTAGTACAAGCTATCCTGACTAAAGGTGGTCTTCGCCTGCTAAAGGCTCTGGTGGTGACGCCGTCTTGGGCTCCACGGTGACCTCCGTCCTGCCGTCCTGCTGGTCTTCGTCTCGTTTCACTGGTATGGAAACCTTTGCCTAATGCCTCGGTACTCCTTCCCTGCGCTTGCCTCCTTAGCACCAAAGGGGAAACGAGGACACTGTGCTCGCTGGCGCCCGCCAGGCGCCCGCCTGGTCTTGGTTGTCATGGCTTACGTCATTGGAACCTCGCGAGGTGTGTCTTGCCTTGATCTCTCCGCCCCTCGCGAGCCATCCTGGTGAGGCCACCCCAGAGGAGGTCTTGTGTCGTCCGCCTCGCGAGGCTTGGCCCCTCGCGAGGGTCTTGAGTGATTGCTAGTGAAGACAGGCCATACTGGGCCGCGAGTGGAGCCACGCCATGGGCCGCAGGCAGGCATGTCTGGGGACCCCCGCTCCCAGAACGCCGACACAGGGTAATCCCAGTTCTTCTTTAGATACCAGTTGAAATTGTAATTAGATTATTTTACTTCATGTTGTGTCATGTCTCTGAATGGATTATGTTGTAAGACCCCCTATGTTGTCCATGTGTTGTAATGAACCAAATTTTTTAGGCGAGGTAATCCTCAGCACTTGTATGATTGACATAAGGTGAAATGTTTTTCGTGTGAGCATATTGTATTGGATGAAATAACTGTTTGACTCAAAGTGTATCCAACCTACTGAATTCAAAGATCACGGCATTTCTAAATCGTAATCATATATAAAGGTGGAATAAATCTTTGTTGTGGTTTTGAAGAAATAAATAACAAAACGTAGAATTATCTGTGGATATTCGTAATCGAATACAAATTGGATTTGAATTTAGTTGCCAGGGCCCAGGGCAAACGTGAATGCTAATTCTCCCAAGTTTTGAACAAAGCGGCTAAACATCCACTATCATTTGTGGGCTGCCCGAAGCAAGTGTTTTCGAGATGGAAATTATTGTCTACCCCTGACACTTTGACATCCTTATCGACCGGATTTACACTGTTGTCGATAGGGGCAGACTAGTAACTTCAATCAGACGTCACACGACCGCCTATGAGCCCATTCAGACACGGTGGGCGCCAAACGTGGGCGGCAAAACACATTTGATTCAAGCTCGTCCGAAAGAAATGTGTCTCTCCCTCCATTTCCCCATTCATACACGGTGGGCGGCAAAACAAACTCTCCTCGTCCGAAATCGATGTAGGCAAGATTTTTAAATAGGGGCAGATGTGTAACTTCCCTCAGACATGACACAACCGCCCTACCTGTCAGCCCCGTTCATACACCGTGGGCGGCAGAACACCCTCTCCTCACCCAAAATCGCTGCTGGCAAATATTTGGGAGCTGCGAGATTACCATCCTATCCCCAACCGACATGATGTCCGAAATTTTAAACGGGGGATAATTCATAACTTTCCCACATTTCAGACAAGCGCGTCCAAAAGTTTGAGATCCCCCCTCCCCCTCCATTTCCCCATTCATACACCATCGGCGCCACAACAACCTCCCCACTGCGGCCAGCCTCCTCCGTCCGCCACCCCATCCTCCACCTTGCCCGAGCCGCTACCTCTACCTGTCGTCCACTGCAAGAGATGGATGTCTCTCATCCATGGGGCCGGACCAGGATCCTTTCATCACGTCCTCTCACTTCATCGGTGTCGTCGTCCACCTTGCCATTGTCGCTCCTATGACCGCCTTGTCCACGACAGCAGGATTTATCCCCCGACCCGGCAGTCTTCCGTCTAAATTCTTCTTCCCCGTCGCCGACAGCCATCGCACCCGCAACACCCTCAACGTATCAGCAGGGGCCTACACGGCATCGCAAGAGAGGTGGTACTCTTCCATATCTGCTTAAGTTATTGATCTCACCTGGAAAATAGATCGTAAATTGTTTAATGTACTTTTCTTGTCCGTACCAAATCGTAGTGGCTAGTTGAAAGCAAACATTGGTTGCGAAGTAGCTTTGTCCGGTTTGCACCTTCAGATCCGCCATGGCACGGTCACTATACTCGTAAAGCTTATGGTTTCCCCCCTTTATATTCACTACCATCATCATAGGTGCTTCATGTCATGCTAGCACTGCTCCTCAAGACCTCAACCCATCAAGCGAAACAACATGCAACTCATAATTCCAAAGCTTAGGTGTTGAAATATGAATATGATATGATGCTCATATTACTAAAATAGAGAATGTTTAATTGGTCACCTAATGTTCCTAAATTCGTTTTGAAAAGCATGTGCGCCACCCACTGGTCCAGCTAGTTCCACTTTCCTGATTTTACTCTTGATGCTTAGGGTTTTCCCTTTTATCTACTCTACTATGATCTGCGTAGGTGCTTTTTGTCGTACTAGCATTACTCCACCCTTCAAGCTAAACAACACAACACTCAAAATTCCAAAGCTTAGTTGTTCAAATATGATTGTTATATGATACTGATATTGTTAATAGACACATTTAATTGGTTAGCTAAAGGTCCACTTGAGTTTCCAAATGCATGTCCCGACATATAGAGAGATAGCAGAATTGCATTTCTTTGTCACTTGTTGACTGTACTTTCTTGTCGATACCAAATCTTAGTTGTTATTTCAAAGCAAACATCGGTTGCTAACTACCCTTTGTGCGGTTTGCGGCTTCAGATCTGCCATCCCAATGCCACGATCAACACCATACTCATCATGCTTACGGTTTCCCCATTTTATGATGACCACGATCAGCCTAAGTGGTTCGTGTCGTAATATCACTTCTCCACCCATCGAGCTAAACAAGCTTAGTTGTACAAATTCAAATCTGATATTATGCTGATATTAGTAAAACTGAGAGATGTTTAATTGGTCAGCTAAATGTTCCTACTTTAATTCGAAATGCATGTGAGCCACATATGGAGAGACCGGAAGGAATAGTATTTCTCTATGAGCTCTTGTTCATCATGGGTGGGCAACCGACATTGTATAGAAAGACTTGTAATATCTTCAATCTGCTTGCTCTTCTGCTCTTCTTTAAGATGGTCCTCTTCTTGTAGCGACCAGACCTCAAACAGTCTGATCTCTGTGCTCAGGTGTCATCCTGGATCGATGTCTTGACACCACACAAGATCGAAGGATTTATAACAGAGTAGCAATCACACACTTATTACATCGAATGTCTCAAGAGAGATCTTAATAAAATAAATTTGGCTTAAGGCCATCTAATAATGATAACAGCGGAAGGCTTGGAAGAATAAGCGAGTCCATCAACTCCAACGGCATCACTGAGTATAGAACCATGACCTAAAAGGCACCTTACTCGTTGTCTGAAAAATCTGCAACATGAAACGTTGCAGCCCGAAAACGGGTCGGCACATGGAATATGCTGGCAATGTAACACATAGAGGATAATATTGGAACAAGCTGTGCTACATGCATATCTGGCTGGTGGAAAGCTCTATGGTTACAGTTTTGCGAAAAGCCAATTTTTCCCTACTGCAAAGGAATAAATTTATTTACCTATCATGGTGGTTGTTAAACATTGAGAATGGTTGACAGCATTCTCAATCCCAATTAAAGTAATCATCATTAAAAACCCAACAATATCAATTAGATGTAACATGATGAGATTCACATGATATCCAAGTACTAGATACTCAAGATGTCCATAACCGGGGACACGGCTAATCATGATTAGTTTATACACTCTGCAGAGGTTTGCGCACTTTTCCCCACAAGACTCGATCGCCTCCGTTTGATTTCTCGCACTACATGATGTTTGAGAAACGGATGACCGAGACATAGTCTTCGAGCGCTAGCACCTTACGATGGATAGAGCGGTACACCTACTTTCCCCTACATCGCTAGTCTACCTGTAAGAGTTCGCACGACTTAATCAACTATGCGAGAGCCCATAATGGCTTGTGGCTGCACACGAAAGTTTCTAGTATGAATAATCTCATGATCCCTTTGGGCTGGGTGGCGGTCCAAAGAAAATAGGCAAATCCTGAAACCAGTACCTCAATCCACCCAGATGTGTGTTTAAGTTGCCACCTTAAGTAAACCATTAATTAACAATCTCACATCATCATGGATACACTCACCCAATCCACGCCTACTAGCATAGCATGGCATAATAAGCAAGCGTGAAGTATCTCCCAAAGGTTTGATAATAAACAGGTAATAGGTACTACCTCATCTACTTCCCATCCCACAATTTAATTAGATCCTAATCATGCAATGTTTGAGGATTGATCTAATGCAATAAAACTGGGTAGTAGAAAAGGTATGATCAAAGTGTTACTTGCCTTGCTGATGATCCGCGAAACCTAGAGACTCGAAGTAACAAAGTGGCGCCTCGGGTATTCTATCGCAGACAAACAAACAAGCATACAATAAGTACTCATGTAATGCACAGGTAAATCTCAAATAAAATATCTAACCAGAAAGTTCAACTTAAGAACTCCGGTTTGCAAAAGAATCAAATCAAACGAAGCAACGAAAGTCAAACGGCGAAAGAAAACAACTCCGTTTTAATAATCTGGATCTAAGTCAAATTTTACAGAGGCAAAAACTTGTTTAAGTTGGTTATTCGGAAAGAGGGTTTCGAGATGAAACTCCAGGCGCTTGAATCGCCTGATTCCGATAAACGAGCGAAAAGTTATACTAAAACGAAAATCGGATCAGAAATCGCGATCAGAAAATCGCGGATTAAATCCGAGAAAAAGAAAAACGACGAACAGGTTAACGAACGAACGTTCGTTAACTAGAACTAAACTGACGAACACGTTCGTCAAACGAACGAACGAGCGAATGCTCGCTATTTAACCGAACCGAAAAAAATAAATCGATCTAATAAAAACGAAAACAAAAAAAACCGACGAAAACCGACGGAAAAACCGATTGGTTTTTATAAAAAAACCGGCGCGGATTCCAAGGCTACCTCGGCGGCGGGTCGGCGATTCGGTGATGGGCGGCTCGGCGAGGTCGGCGACTCGACGGCGCATGCGGCGGCGGCGGCGCTGGCGGCAATGGCGGCGGCAAGCTCTAGGGTTTAGCGGCCGGCCTTGGTCTGGGCGGGGCTGGCGGGCTGGTGCTGAGGCTCGGCGGCGCTTTATATAGGCTGCCCAGGCGAGTCCCGCTTCACGGCCCGTAGGTCGGTTCGTTTTTTTTAAATAATTTCGCGCAGAAAATCAATCGAAAGAAATACTAAACGGACTCCAAAAATCCCGAAATAAATTTTCCCCGACTTCTAAAATCAAGCTGGACTAGATGAACATTTATTTGGGGCCTAAATGCAATTTTGGAAAACACGCATTTTTCCTAAATTCAAATAAAAGGCGAAAAACTCCAAAATAAAATCTTATTTGATTTTATTATTAAATCCTCAATATTTCTTTATTTTGGAAAAGTCATTTTATTCCCTCTCTCATATTTTTGTGATAGAAATAATTGAAGATAAAATAATTAAAATCAAATGAATCCTATTTTCAAAACTTGAGAAAACTCAAATATGAAAATAACAAAATCGCCAACTCTCTCCGTGGGTCCTTGAGTTGCGTAGAATTTCTAGGATCAAAACCCAAGGAAAAAAATATGATATGCAATGATGATCTAATGTATAACATTCCAAATTGAAAATTTGGGATGTTACAAACCTACCCCCCTTAAGATGAATCTCATCCTCGAGATTCGGGTTGGCTAGAAAATAGGTGAGGGTGGTCCTTTAGCAAATCTTCCTCTCGCTCCCAGGTGGCTACATCCTCAGTGTGGTAGCTCCACTGAACTTTGCAAAACTTAATAACCTTGTTGCGGGTAACTCGACTGGCAAACTCGAGAATCCTGACTGGTTTCTCCTCGTAGGTCAAATCGTTATTCAACTGAATCGCTTCCAGTGGCACTGTATCTCTTAGTGGTATATCAGCCATCTCCGCATGGCATTTCTTTAACTGGGTAACATGGAATACATCATGAACTCCTGACAATCCTTCGGGCAATTCCAACTTGTAGGCCACTTCTCCCATACGTTCCAAAACATGATATGGTCCTACAAAACGCGGCGCTAACTTTCCCTTAACTCCAAAACGCTTAATTCCTCGTAGTGGAGATACTCGAAGATAAACTCGATCTCTGACTTCGTAAACTGTCTCCTTGCGTTTAGGATCTGCATAGCTCTTCTGCCTGGACTGGGCTACCTTGAGCCTATCATGAATTAACTTCACTTTCCGTTCAGACTCCTTAATCAAATCCGGTCCAAACAACTGGCGGTCTCCAACTTCATCCCACAACAACGGGGTCCTGCACCTCCTTCCGTACAAGGCTTTGAAAGGGGCCATTTTCAAACTGGATTGATAACTGTTGTTGTAAGAGAACTCCGCATATGGCAAATTATCGTCCCAGCTATATCCATAATCTAGTGCACAAGCTCTCAGCATATCCTCCAAAATCTGATTGACTCTCTCCGTCATCCATCTGCTCATGGATGGAGCAATGTGCTAAACTCAGCTGGTACCCAAAGTTTCATGCAACTGCTTCCAGAACTTTGAGGTGAATTGGGTTCCTCTATCAGATACGATACTCCTCGGAACTCCATGTAAACATACAATCCTGGTCATGTATATCTTTGCCAATTTGGCGCTAGTGTAAGTGGTCTTTACCGGGATGAAATGAGCTACCTTCGTCAACCAATCCACTACAACCCAAATCGAGTCATAGCCGGAACGAGTCCTGGGTAATCCCATAATAAAATCCATGCCTAGTTTATCCCACTTCCATTCGGGTATGGGCAATGGCTGTAACAATCCGGCTGGCTTCTGATGCTCTGCCTTTACTCTCTGACATACATCACAAACTGCTACATATGCCGCAATATCCTTCTTCATTCCGGTCCACCAGAAAGTATTCTTCAAATCCAAATACATCTTGGTATTTCCTGGGTGAATCGAATATGGTGAATCATGTGCCTCTTGCAGAATCAACTTCTTGATCTCGGGGTCATTGGGCACGTAAACACGGTCTTCAAACCATAGGGTGTCATGCTCATCCTCACGAAATCCTTTAGCTTTTCCTTCTCTCATTTTCTCCTTTATAGAGGCAAACTCTTTGTTAGTCTTCTGAGCTTCTTTGATTCTATCCATCAATGTTGACTGAATCTCCAATGCCGCTACATAGCCTCTCGGAACTATTTCCAAACATAGCTCACGAAGATCCTCGGCTAACTCCTTTGGTATTTTTCCCGTCATTAGTGTATTGACATGGCTCTTACGGCTCAATGCGTCAGCTACTACATTAGCCTTCCCGGGATGGTACTGCAATCTCATGTCATAATCCTTGATGAGCTCCAACCATCTCCTTTGTCTGAGATTTAACTCCTTCTGCGTGAAAATGTACTTCAAACTCTTGTGATCCGTATACACCTCACAATGGTTTCCAATGAGAAAATGTCTCCACGTTTTCAAAGCATGCACTACGGCTGCTAACTCCAAATCATGTGTGGCATAATTCAATTCGTGATGTTTCAGTTGTCGTGAAGCATACGAAACAACTCTTCCCTCCTGCATGAGCACTGCTCCAAGTCCTCGACGTGAAGCGTCGCAATACACCTCATAATCCTTGGTCTGATCTGGCAGAATTAACACTGGTAAGGTGACCAAAAGTTTCTTCAACTCCTGGAAACTAGCCTCACACTCCTCAGTCCATATGAACTTATTATCCTTCTTCAACAATTCCGTCATAGGTTTTGCAATCTTGGAGAAATTCTCAATAAATCTCCGGTAGTATCCTGCGAGTCCAAGGGAACTCCGGATCTCTCCAACTGTCGCTGGTGCCTCCCAATTGGTCACAGTGGCAACTTTAGTAGGGTCAACGCTATTCCTTCTCCGGATATAACGTGTCCGAGGAACCCTACTTCCTTCAACCAAAACTCACATTTTATGAACTTGGCATATAACTGATGTTCTCTGAGCTTCTCCAATACCAATCGCAAATGTTCCTTATGTTCCTCTTCATTCTTTGAGTAAACCAAAATATCATCAATGAACACCACGACGAACTTATCCAAAAACTCCATAAACACCTTGTTCATCATGTTCATAAAGTAGGCAGGTGCGTTAGTCAGACCAAATGACATAACGGTATACTCATACAGCCCATATCTTGTGGTGAAAGTTGTCTTGGGTCTGTCCTGCTCTTGAATCTTCAACTGATGGTATCCTGATCGCAAATCGATCTTGGAAATACCTTATCTCCTTGCAGTTGGTCAAACAAGTCGCTGATCATCGGCAACGGGTATTTGTTCTTAATGGTCACTTCATTCAATCCTCGATAATCAAAAACCATCCTTAATGATCCATCCTTCTTCTCCACCGAAATCTTGGCGATCCCCAAGGCGAAGAACTTGGGCGAATAAAACCTTTGTCCAGCAACTCCTCAATCTGCTTCTTAATTTCCTCCAAATCTTGGGCTGGCATCCTATACGGTCTCTTAGATATCGGCCCAGTGCCTGGCAAAAGCTCAATAAAAAACTCAATATCTCTATCCGTGGCATGCACGCAACTCTTCCGAAATACATCAGGGAAATCCCTTACCACTGGTACTTCCTCCTGCACAACTCCTGTTAAGGAATTTACTTGCATCCTATTTGGCACATGCCGGGATACATACTTGATCCTTCTTCCTTCTGGTGTCGTAAGCAAAATTGCCTTACTGGCGCAATCGATGTTTCCTCCATACATCGACAGCCAATCCATACCAAGAATTACATCCAAACCTTGAGATTCCAGTATAATTAAATCTGTTGGGAATACATGCCTTCCTATACTTAATGGCACTTGAAAACATCTTTCTTTGGCCATATACTCCGCTCCTGGTGAGCTTACTAGCATAGGTGTCTTAAGAATCCTAGTGGGTAGGCTATACTTATTCACAAATCCCATTGATATGTATGAATGTGTTGCACCAGTATCAAAAAGAACGAGTGCAGTAAATGACTTAACCAAAAACTTACCTATTACTGCATCAGGCTGAGCTTCAACCTCCTCCATGCTAACGTGGTTCACCTATCCCCTGTTGAAAGGGTTCGGCTTCTTTCCTGAGCTTCCATTGCCGTTACCATTTTGGGCTTCTGGACATTCATTTGCATAATGCCCAGTCTTACGACACTTAAAACAAGTGATATGGCTCAGGTCTACCTTGGATGGTGTTGACGGGTTGGTGCGGTTTTGTCCATTGCTTCCTCCATTCCCGTTTCCATTCTTTGTGCCATTATGATTGTGTGAACTACCTCCATGGGTATGCTGAAATTGTCCTCCTATCTTAGGGGTAAAACGTAGTTTCTGCTGAGCTCCAGAATTGTACTTCCCCTGGCCATACTTCCTCGTACGATTGTCAATCTGCTGCTGCTTCCCTTCAATCATAAGAGCGCGATCTACTAACTCCTGGTAGTTATTGAAAGTACCATCAACTGCATGCTCAGCTCATCATTCAGTCCTTCTAGAAACTTCTCCTGTTTAGCTGCATCCGTAGCAACGTCATCTGGGGCATAACGTGCTAGTTTACTAAAGTCATCCACATACTGGCCAACTGTCCGTCCTCCTTGGCGCAAGTTGCGAAACTCACGCTTCTTCATGGCCATAGCTCCTGCTGAAACATGGGCAGTACAGAAAGCTTGCTGAAACTGGTCCCATGTTACAGTGTCTACAGGGTAAGTGGCTGTAAAATTTCCCACCATGCTGATGCGGGTCCTTCAAGCTGATGTGCGGCAAATTTCACCTTTTCCCCATCTGTACATCCTGCAGTGGTCAACTCCCTCCCTATCTTACAGAGCCAATCATCTGCCACTATCGGCTCGGTGCTACTGGAAAACACCGGCGGATTCAGCCTAAGAAAACGGATCAAATGGTCAACAGGTGGTGGTGGTGGTGGGTTGTTGTTGTTGTTGTTGTTGTTGTTGTTGTTGTTGTTGTTGTTGTTGTTGTTGTTGTTGTTGTTGTTGTTGTTGTTGTTGTTGTTGTTGTTGTTGTTGTTGTTGCCTTGGTTCTGTACCAATGTTTGAATCAAGGCATTCTGCTGCTGAATCAACTGAGTGATCTCCGACGGGAAAACAAATCCGGGGTCGCGTCTCGGAGGCATCTGGGGTTTATAGAAAAGACGAGAGTTAAGAATAGAATGAGGTCTAGTGAGAAAACACTACCCATATGCACATGAGAAAAAAGCACACAAAATCACTCCAATTCAATTCAATCAAGGGCATACTACGGTCTAACTATCGTTACAAAAGTGCTTGGACTAAAACTAATTTTTTAATGTGGAAATTTCTACTACTGTTATGGTGGTCAACTAGAAAAACTGCTCCGATGAAGATTCCATGATATCTGCTCCAACTTCGTCAACAAAGTCATCATCACTGTCGTCGGGATCCGAGTCGGTGTCGTCAATGATGATATAATTATCCGGGCAAGTGGATTCGTCCTCTTCTCTTTTGGGTGCTGAACCTCCCATGAATACTCCAATCTTCTCCTTAAGGTCGCCGTTCTGTCTCACTAGTGCGACGATCTCCTCCATATAGTCTTCACGTGTAGCCTTGAGTTCTTCTTCTAGCTCCTTGATCTTGGTCATGGCCTTTTGTAGATCCTCCATACCTGCGCACATCTGGTTCTCCTAGCGTCGGATGTGCTGGTTTAATTCCTGAATATAAGCTGCGATTGATCTGTCCCTCCTGGTGCTGATCATCTCCCATTGCTCATCCCGGCGCCCACAAATCTGGTAGATGGTATTCTTGAGATCATTGTGGTAAACCTTTCCAATTCGCCCCATGGCGATGTGGGCTGCCATGCTCTTTCCTAGACTCCAAGTTGGTGCATCAAAGGAAAACTCTATGGGCTCCGTGACTGGTGCAAATGTCCTGCCTGGAATTTGAACTTGAATCATCCAGCGCTCCTCTTCGGGTAAAGTGGCGTTGAAAGTCCCGGCGAAGCTTGGTATTCCTATGTTCAGGTATCTAGTGACTTCCTTCAAGTGACATCCAAAGGGTGTATCTTCATCCGGTTGTATGAACTTGTTCCTTGCATCCGCCATCCTAAAAGAATAGAAAAGATGAGGAGTCAGAAATGAGAAGAAAGAGTAGTGATCTAGGGCTTTAGCTTAGTGGTCGTGTCCTACAGTCAGCGTGTGCTCGATACCATCTTTGTAGCGACCAGACCTCAAATAGTCGATCTACGTGCTCGGTGTCATCCTGGATCAAGAATGCTTGACACCACACAGTACTCGAAGGATTTATAACAGAGTAGCAATCACACACTTATTACATCGAATGTCTCAAGAGAGATCTTAATAAAATAAATATGGCTTAAGGCCATCTAATAACGATAACAGGGGAAGGCTTGGAACAATAAGCGAGCCCATCAACTCCAATAGCATCACTGAGTATAGAACCACGACCAAAAAGGCACCTTACTGTCGTTCTAAAAATCTGCAACATGAAACGTTGCAGCCCGAAAATTCAAGACATGGAATATCTGGCAATGTAACACATAGAGGATAATATTGGAACAAGCTATGCTACATGCATATCTGGCTGGTGGAAAGCTCTATGGTTACAGTTTTGCGAAAAGCCAATTTTCCCTACTGCAAAGGAATAAATTTATTTAACTATCATGGTGTTGTTAAACATTGAGAATGGTTGACAGCATTCTCAATCCCAAAGAAAGTAATCATCATTAAAACCCCAACAATATCAATTAGATGTAACATGATGAGATTCACATGATATCCAAGTACTAGATACTCAAGATGTCCATAACCGGGGACACGGCTAATCATGATTAGTTTATACACTCTGCAGAGGTTTGCGCACTTTTCCCCACAAGACTCGATCGCCTCCGTTTGATTTCTCGCACTACATGATGTTTGAGAAACGGATGACCAAGACATAGTCTTTCAGAAGCGCTAGCACCTTACGATGGATAGACCGGTACACCTACTTTCCCCTACATCTGCTAGTCTACCCTTTAAGAGTTTGCAAGACTTAATCAACTATGCCAGAGCCCATAATGGCTTGTGGTTGCACACGAAAGTTTCTAGTATGAATAATCTCATGATCCCTTTGGGCCTGGGTGGCGGTCCGAAGAAAAACAGGCAAACCCTGGAAACCAGGTACCTCAATCCACCCAAATGTGTGTTTAAGTTGCCACCTTAAGTAAACCATTAATTAACAATCTCACATCTGTCATGGATACACTCACCCAATCCACGCCTACTAGCATAGCATGGCCTAATAAGCAAACGTAGAAGTATCTCCCAAAGGTTTGATAATAAACAGGTAATAGGTACTACCTCATCTACTTCCCATCCCACAATTTAATTAGATCCTAATCATGCAATGTTTGAGGATTGATCTAATGCAATAAAACTGGGTAGTAGAAAAGGTATGATCAAAGTGTTACTTGCCTTGCGATGATCCGAAACCTAGAGACTCGAAGTAACAAAGTAGCGACCGGTATTCTATCGCAAACAAACAAACAAGCATACAATAACTACTCATCTAATGCACAGGTAAATCTCAAATAAAAGATCTAACCAGAAAGTTCAACTTAAGAACTCCGGTTTGCAAAAGAATCAAATCAAACGAAGCAACGAAAGTCAAACGGCGAAAGAAAACAGCTCTGTTTTACTAATCTGGATCTAAGTCAAATTTTACAGAGGCAAAAACTTATTTAAGTTGGTTATTCGGAAAGAGGGTTTCGAGACGAAACTCCAGGCGCTTGAATCGCCTGATTCCGGTAAACGAGCGAAAAGTTATACTAAAACAAAAATCGGATCAGAAATCGCGATCAGAAAATCGCGGATTAAATTCGAGAAAAAGAAAAACGACGATCAGATTAACGAACGAACGTTCGTTAACTAGAAATAAACTGACGAACACGTTCGTTAAAATGAACGAACGAGCGAACACTCGCTATTTAACTGAACCGAAAAAAATAAACCGATCTAATAAAAACGGAAACAAAAAAACCGACGGAAAAACCGATTGGTTTTTATTAAAAAAAGGCGCGGATTCCGAGGCTACCACGGGCGGCGGGGTCGGCAGCTCGGTGGCGGCGGCTCGGCAAGGTCGGCAGCTCGGCGGCGGCGGGCGGCGGGTGGCCTGCGGCGGCGCGGTGGCGCGGGCCTTGGTGTGGCGGGCTCTAGGGTTTAAGGCGGCCTTGGCTTTGATTTGGCTGGCGGGGCTGGTGCGGGGCTCGGGCGGCGCTTTATATAGGCTGCCCCCGGTCGGAGTCCCGCTCGGGTACGGCCCGTAGGTCGGTTCGTTTTTTTAAATAATTTCACACAGAAAATCAAACGAAAGAAATACTAAACGGACTCCAAAAATCCCGAAATAAAATTTCCCCGACTTCTAAAATCAAGCCGGACTAGATGAACATTTATTTGGGGCCTAAATGCAATTTTGAAAAACGCGCATTTTTCCTAAATTCAAATAAAAGGCGAAAAACTCCAAAATAAAATCTTATTTGATTTTATTATTAAATCCTCAATATTTCTTTATTTTGGGAAAGTCATTTTATTCCCTCTCTCATATTTTTGTAATAGAAATAATTGAAGATAAAATAATTAAAATCAAATGAATCCTATTTTCAAAACTTGAGAAAACTCAAATATGAAAATAACGAAATCCCCAACTCTCTCCGTGGGTCCTTGAGTTGCGTAGAATTTCTAGGATCAAAACCCAAGGCAAAAAAATATGATATGCAATGATGATCTAATGTATAACATTCCAAATTGAAAATTTGGGATGTTACACTTCTCTTCTTTAATAAGTATATTCCTTGTTGGGCAGAGTAGCAGAGACATTTGTGGTCGACTGGTCAGGTCAAGTTGTTCTCCCTTAGTATATTTTGAATCTGTTAGGTCAGGTCGACTTGTTCTTCTTTGCTATATGTTGAAGCTGTCATCTGCGAAGTATCATCACTTCTGGAGCTCTCATATTTTGAGTAGTGGGCCACATTATATTAATGCACACACCAAATTACAGCATGCATGGCATCTCTCAGAAGAATTGCAGAGATAGCACAAAGGGGTTTACAGGGAGGCAGTATTGGATTATAATCACCTCTGCATTACAAAGATAATCTCACTTGTTTTTATGTTTTCATGCATGTCAGATATTAACATTATCAAAATGAATATGAGAATGGGCACACGAGAGGAATATTGCGGAACAATCCACTGGCTAACAAACTTGGCATGGTGGAGGATGGCCTATCTTATTCACCCATCTAGGTGCTTGCTCTAACTTGGCAAGGTTGCATTGGTCACACATAATTTGCATCTAACCTCTTGCATTACTTCTACTTTGTTACACCATCTGCTTAGTTTAAGCATCATATGTGAGTATACGCCATTCCTATCCATTTTCTGTACCTATTCCATGTGTCGTCATACTATGTTTTCCAGTCAAATGTTGTTCTTTCGTAATAGATGTCCAAAAGGAAGAGGGTGAGTGCAGATCCTCAAGGAGTACAAACTAGGTATTTGGAAAAGGTAGTGATACCTATTAAATCAGATAGATCAGCAGCCATAGAAAACACAAGCCCAACTGTACCACACTTTACCCCTACTCCACTGGCCAAACCCCTATTAGAACTGCTGAGAGCCCAGCGTCAGGTACTGTCTATGATACCAATTCAAAATTTGAACTTCTAAATTTCTGCATGTGCCTTACCTTCTCTCTTGTATGAAAACTAATTTCAGATGAATCTCCTTGCTCAAAGGATCAGGATCTCACAATAATACTGGGCTCTGCATTGCTCTTGTCAGTACCTCTTGCCCTTTGTCAGCATACTTACACTCATTGTTGTTTGATTATGTAGCATCACTGTAAATGTTCGCTTATTTATCCTCCCTTTGCTTGAAATTATAAGATCTATATTTACTCTTAGATAAATGTAGAATTAACACAATGGTTATGAAGTTTTCGATTGCTCATGTAAGTACCTGTTGTCATGTACTCCCTCTGTATCGAATTAATTGTTTATCAATTAGATGTATTTAGAACTTAATAGTGCTAGATATATCCATTTGAGCGACAAGTAATAATGGACGGTGGTGGTATTACTGTACTTGCATCGCGAGATAGTTGATTGTCTAACATTACTCTGCATCTTATCTGCCCTGCCCTCCACTTTCTCCAAATTATCATGTCTACATTTACTCTTACCAAAATTTTGAATAAAGCCAATGCCACTTCACACGTTGATGTCTGCATTCCTCTTGTCAGTACATTTTGCCTTGTAACCCTGTACTTAATTAATTGCTATTTGATTATGTATCATCAGTCTGCACCTGAGCCTCATTATCCTCTGTTTCTTCAAATATTATTTGATCTATATTTACTCTTTGCGTAGAATAATGGCAATGCTTATAAAGAATTTTCTTTGGGGAATTTATTGAATTATCCTTCCATCAACATGGAGAAGGGCTTTTGTCCAGCCCGTGTTAACATGTACTGTAAGTTCATCCTTCTCAAGCCTTCAAACTTTGTTCTAGTATAGATTTGGATAGGCATCATTTCCTCCACTGCTGTTTACTTTGTTGTTTACATCTGATTGGATGTTTGCAACAACTACCATTTTTTAATTTGAGTTATAAAAACATGTTCCTTGTGCAGAACAGATCCATTTATTTGCTTATATAATTGTGAAACCTGTTACGTGTCTCCTTGTTTCTCTTTCAGAGCCGTATCTCTTATGCCAGGTAGAACTTTAGGGAAGATAGTGAGCCAACCCATATTGAGCACAGCGAGATGACCCCAAGGTCCTATCTTGATGAACACAGTGAGTTGAAGCTACTCACCAGCAGGTGTGAGACAACCTCTGTGCAGTCGCTGCCTCAATCAGTTCGACTTCTTCTGTCTCAACTTAAAACGGAAATCCTTGCTTCAACTCAGCTCCGACTTGAAGTCAAAGATGCAATGAAGATGTCAGAGGAATGCCTTTCGCACTATGGTGCCATGCAGCTAGGGATGCAACATCTAACGTTGACACAATTGAGGTATCATCAGCTTGTTCGGCTGCTTGCGGGGCCCGTCCTGGCCTGGCCTAGTTCTTTCTTAAGTGCTCTCAGGTTTGTATATTCTTTTGTCGGCGCGTTTATATGCACCGTTAGCGACCTTTGATGCCCAGTGTATGTAATCAGCGGTCACATTGCGCTTTATTACCACCGATAGTGAACTTTGATTCCCAGTGGATGTAATATGTCATAATTTCTTTATTGTATAGTTGAGGTTTATTCTTTGGTCGATATGATGTCATCTAGGCCGGAAGGTTCAGTGGATCTCAGTATTGTCCATCTTCAAGCTGGCCCGTTAATCATATGGGCCAAAACGTGGGCCTATAATCATCTTGGGCCATTAGCAGGTCTAAACCTATAGTAGTTTCCCGCCTTTAACAGGCCGAATAAAGTTCTAGCCAGCTGGGCCAGAGAATACCATGGGCTTTTAACAGGCTAAAACCTAGATTGGGCTAGCGTTGGGCCGAAAAAATCATGGGCCAATACAGGCCGAAACTGCCTAAGGCCCATGTTTGGCCCAAATAGGACGAGCAGTTAACAGGCCAAAATATATCTCGGGCATGTTTGGCCCAATAAATTTATGGGCTTTAAGCAGGCCGGTATCCACATGGGCCATAGGCCCAAAAGTGTCACGGGCCATTATCAGATGGGCTGTGAGTAGGCCGGATTCAACGCAGACTGTAATTAGGCCCAACTATTACACGGGCCATTAAAAGGCCGATAGGCCAGTTGGGCTGTAATTTATCCACAAAGACTACGGGATGTTAAGAGGCCTAAAGTTACTTTGGATAAGAAATAGCCCAGTTTCTGCATGGGCCGTTAATGGCCTAAAGTTAAACAGGGCCAACAACATCCCGGATGCACCACGGGCTGCTAACAGGCCGAAACTATTATCAGGCCGAACTGGTAAACATGCATTTAACATGCTGAAATACAAACCTGTCTTAGAATGGCCCCAAAAGAACAGTGGCCTGTTAACGGGCCTGATCCGATATTGGCCGTAATTTGGCCCAAAACACGGCAGGCTATGAACGGGCCTGATCTGGTATGGGCCTCAATTTCACCCAAAGCATGGCAGGTTGTTCACAGGCCAGCCCACTAGTGTCTGAAAAATATGGTGGGCCTTTAGCTGGGCCGGCCTTTTCACCGAAATGGGCCTTTGTTGGGTTGTGCCATGTGTTGATGTATCATAGGCACCTCCTATCCAATGAGTGGATGAAATCTGTCACAAAGGTGAGCAAACACGTGTTTTTTCGGGCCAATGAGAATTTTCCACGTGGAAAATCCCCATCAGTACAGGCTGTTAACGGGTTATCGGATCCAAAACTGGACCTGATAGCTTAACGGTGACCCGTTACGGTCGATGCCACGTGTCGGTCACCCTTGACGAAACCACTTCTATTACACGCGATTTATCATCATGGAAGTGGACACTTCCGTGATGATAATTTTGGTAATGTCATGGAACACTTCTACAACACCATAGGTATGACTATCTTGATTATGTCATGAAATCATCATGGATGTACATGCATGACAGAAAACGTGACCTACTGTGACAAACACGTATCATCATGGAAGTGTATTTTTTTTGTAGTGCTATTTGTGCATCCAAAAACCCTTAAACCCAAATCTTACTTTCAAGTGTCCACCATACCTACCTATGGATTGAGAAAGATCCCTCAAGTAAGTTGTCATCGGTGAAAAAATACAATAAAATTGCTTCTAAATGTGTGAGATCATTTAGTGTAAGAGAAAATTGAGCGTTGCACGAACTTGTGATGGTGAAGAATAAAAGCGACATACTGCATAATAAAGGTCGCTATCACAAGGGGCAAAGCAACATGGCATTCTTTTGCACTAAGGCGTTAAGCATACAAACAAATAAGCGCATGGCAACCTCTGCTTCCCTGTGCGAAGGGCCTATATTTTACTTTTATGTATTCACTTTTATGCAAAGAGTCAAAGTTTTCCTTCTATTCCTTTTTATTTTTCTCCTTTGGCAAGCATCATGTGGTGAGGAAAGATCTAGGCACATATGTCTAGTTGAATATAGATAGCATGAGTTATTATTGTGGACACCACCCTTGAGGTGAATATGTTGGGAGAAAAACTATAAGCCCCTACTTTCTATGTGTCCGGTTGAAACGTTTTGCTTATGTGTACGCGTGAGTGTTAGCAATTATAGAAGACTATATGATGGTTGAGTATGTGGACTTTCATAAAGGCTCCGATACGTGACCCTTCCTGAAAAGATGATGAATTGTAGTTGCAAAATTGACTGAGAACATAGTTTGCTGGGTTTTTAATAGAGTTTTTGCTTTATACTTCAATTGTGTGATGAACTGTTACTTATTCATGAGAAGTATATGATAAAAGTTCTATGACAGACGTCTTATGTTTAAATTTTTTGCTGTTATAATAATCTACATGATGCTTTTATGTCTGTATTTTGTTTTTATCGACACCTCTCTCTCAAAGCATGTGGACATGTTTTTTGATTTTGGTTTTCGCTTGAGGACAAGCAAGGTCTAAGCTTGGGGGAGTTGATACATCCATTTTGCATCATGTTTTCTTACTATTATTTATAATGTTTTATCCATAATAATGCTTTTTGGAGTAATTCTAATGCATTTTCTCTCATAATATGCAAGGTACACACCAAGACGGAGAATTCCGGCAGCTGGAAATCTGGATCTGGAAAAGCTACGTCAGGCTACCTATTCTGCACAACTCCAAACAAGCTGAAACATCATGAAGATTTTTTATGGAATATTTGGGGAATATTGGAGCAAATAACTACCAGAGTGGGCCCACCAGGTGGGCACAACACACCTGGGCGCGCCAGGGAGCCCTGGCGCGCCCTGGTGGGTAGTGCTCACCAAGGCCCACCTCCGGTTCCCATCTTCTGGTATATAGGTCATTTTTACCTAGAAAAAATAAGGAGATGACTTTCGGGAGGGAGCGCCGCCTTCTCGAGGCGAAACTTGGCCAGGAGCACTTTTGCCCTCCGGCGGAGCGATTCCGCCAGGGGAACTTCCCTCCCGGAGGGGGAAATCATCGTTCTCATCATCACCAACAACTCTCCCATCTTGGGGAGGGCAATCTCAATCAACATCTTCAACATCGCCATCTCATCTCAAACCCTAGTTCATTTCTTGTGTTCAATCTTTTTACCGAAACTATGGTGACTAGTAGTGTTGATTACATCTTACTATATGGTTTATTTGGTGGAATATTATATGTTCAGATCCATTATGCTATTTAATACTCATCTGATCTTGAGCATAATTATTTTTTGTGAGTATTTACTTTTGTTCTTGAGGTCACGGGAGAAATCATGTTGCAAGTAATCATGTGAATTTGATATGTGTTCGATATTTTGATAGTATGTATGTTGTGATTCTCTTTGTGGTGTCATGTGAACGTCGACTACATGACACTTCACCATATTTGGGCCTAAGGGAATGCATTGTGGAGTACCAATTAGATGATGGGTTGCGAGAGTGACAGAAGCTTAAATCCCAGTTTATGCGCTATTCCGTAAGGGACCGATTGGATCCAAAAGTTTAATGCTATGGTTAGAATTTATTCTTAATACTTTTCTCGTAGTTGCGAAAGCTTGCGGGAGGGTTAATCATAAGTAGGAGGTTTGTTCAAGTAAGAACAGCACCTAAGAACCGGTCCACCCACATATCAAATTATCAAAGTAGCGAAGACGAATTAAACCAACATGATGAAAGTGACTATATGAAATTCCCGTGTACCCTAAAGAACGCTTTGTCTATCATAAGAGACCGTTTTGGCCTGTCCTTTGCCTCAAAAGGATTGGGCTACCTAGCTGCACTTTTCTTACTACGATCGTTACTTGCTCATTACAAATTATCTTGCTATCAAACTACTTCGCTACTTACAATTTCAGCACTTGCAGAGATTACCTTGCTGAAAACCACTTGTCATTTCCTTCTGCTCCTCGTTGGGTTCGACACTCTTACTTATCGAAAAGAGCTATAGTTGATCCCCTATACTTGTGGGTCATCAGCTACCTAGGGCACCCTAGGGTAGGAGCCTCCACTACAAATCCTTTTTTTAAAGCGCCTCCACTACAAATCCGCTTCTCCCTCGTCCTCTTGAAGAAAACCAATGATGTGTGCGGCGGTAAGGTTTGTAGGAGTACTACAGCGTGCGGGGCCACGACATAGTAAATGGGAGAGGATTGAGTTCGAGTCGACGCCTTAATATGTGCGGGCCGCTTGGTTTCACGGGAACGGGGCAACATTCTGGGTTCGGGGACCAGTAGAGATATACGTACAAAAAATTTTGGACGTAGGTTCGATCGAAAGGCAATCATGCATGAGCCCCGCATTTTGATATACTCTCGGCCGCTTGAAATTTGCTACTCAAAATAATGCATAAAAGTTCCTCCGAAAACATCTATAACTAATGGGAAGTGAATGTATGCTTCAAATGAAAATGTAATAAGTACAACGAAAAAATGAACTGCAGTTAAAAGAATGACATTTCTGACAAAAATGTGAATGTGAAGTACATATGTATGCATGTGACCAACACATACATTGTCAATACAAAATCTAATGCAAGAAATAACTTATGAGTAACATGCACGAATTGATGATGTGGTGTGTGCATGCATAGAGTATAAAAACAATGTGATTTATGACTTGCATGCATGACGTATTCTTGTGCCATAGTTGCATGTCTAGGAAAAAAGCTACTCGTGGGTTGTACTAGCTATTTAGGAATAGAAGATGTATACATGGAAGTTGTAAGGAAAGAGATGACATGTATCTCAATTCCTATGAGTAGGGATTGGAAAAGAGATGTCATTTGGTTCACATCATAGGAACTTTTATATTGGATCTAGAGATGACATGTATCTCAATTCCTATGAGGAGGGATTAGAAAAGAGATGTCATTTGGTTCACATCATAGGAATTTTTCTATTGAATATACGCTAATGTCTATTTTCCTTTGAAATTGTGGGAGTATAGGAGTCCATTCATATGAACCAAGTGGCTCTAAAGCTATAAAAATGATGTCATGTTTATTTTCCTTTGAAATGTTGTAGCGACCCGACCTCAAACGGTCAAGTCTCTGTGCTCAGTGTCATCCACTGGATCGAATGTCTTGACACCACACAGTCATCGAAGGATTTATAACAGAGTAGCAATCACACACTTATTACAATCGAATGTCTCAAGAGAGAACTTAATAAAATAAATATGGCTTAAGGCCATCTAATAACGATAACATCGGAAGGCTTGGAAGAATAAGCGAGTCCATCAACTCCAACGGCATCATGAGTATAGAACCACGACCTAAGCACCTTACTAAATCGTTCGAAAAGTCTGCAACATGAAACGTTGCAGCCAAACAGGTCAGCACATGGAATATCTTTGGCAATGTAACACATAGAGAAAATGGAATGATAAGCCTATACTACATGCATATATGGCTGGTGGAAAGCTCTCTGATTCTGATTTTGCATAAAGCCAATTTTCCCTCTGCAAAGGAATAAATTTATTTAACTATCATGGTGGTTGTGAAACATTGAGAATGGTTGACAGCATTCTCAATCCCAATTAAAAGTACTCATTAAACCCAACAATATTAATTAGAAGTAACATGATGAGATTCACATGATAATCCAAGTACTAGATACTCAAGATGTCCATAACCGGGGACACGGCTAACCATGATTAGTTTATACTCTCTGCAGAGGTTTGTGCACTTTTCCCCACAAGACTCGATCGCCTCCGTTTGATTTCTCGCACTACATGATGTTTGAGAAACGGATGACCGAGACATAGTCTTCGAGCGCTAGCACCTTACATGTCGGTGAGACCGTACCAACCTACATCCCCTACATCGCTAGCCTACCCGTAAGAGTTCGCACAACTTAATCAACTATGCGAGCCCATAATGGCTTGTGGCTGCACGGAAGTTTCTAGTTTGAATAATCTCATGATCCCTTTGAGCACGGGTGGCGGTCCGAAGAAATACACGCAAGTCCTGATAGAAACCAGGTGCCTCAATCCACCCAGATGTGTGTTTCAGTTGCCACCTTAAGTAAACCATTAAATAACAATCTCACATCTGTCATGGATACACTCACCCAATCCACGTCTACTTGCATAGCATGTCATAATAAGCAAACGTAGAAGTGACTCCCAAGGGTTTATAATAAAACAGGTAATAGGTACTACCTCAACTACTTCACATCCCACAATTTAATTGTATCCTAATCATGCAATGTTTGAGGATAGATCTAATGCATAAAAACTGGGTAGTAGAAAAAGTATGATCAAAGTGTTACTTGCCTTGCTGATGATCCGCGAAACCTAGAGATTCGAAGTAACAAGCGGCGCACTCCGGGTATTCTATCACAGACAAACAAACAAGCATACAATGAGTACTCATCTAATGCATAGGTAAAACTCAAATAGATCTAACCAGATTGTTCAACTTAAGAACTCCGGTTTGCAAAAAGAATCAAATCAAACGAAGCAATGAAAGTCAAACGGCGGAAGAAAACAGCTTCGTTTTACTAATCTGGATCTAGGTCAAATTTTACAGAAGCAAAAACTTGTTTAAGTAGATTATTCGGAAAGAGGTTTGAGGCGAAACTCGAGCGCTTGAATCGCTGATTACGATAAGCGAGCGAAAAGTTATACTAAAAGCGAAAATCGGATCTCGAACGCGATCGGAAAAATCGCGGATTAAATCCGAGAAAAGAAAAAAAACGACGAACAGATTCGAGCGGAAAAGAAAAAACTAAATAAAAACCAAAAATAAAACCGCACGGAAATCAAAGCGAACCTCGAAAAAGCTGCTGCCTCGGCTGCCCATGGGCGGTGGCCGGGCAATGGCGGGGCTCAGGTGGGGGGCGGCTCGGGTGGGCTTGGGCGCGGGGCTCCGCTATTTAAAAGCGCCCTCGGCGGAGTCCCGCTTCAGTCTGACCCAGCGGTTCGTTTTTTTTATAAAACATTACACGCAGAAAAAAAATCAAAAGAAGTACCAAACGGACTCCGAAAATCCCGAAATAAATTTTCCACGGTTTCTAAAATTAAGCCGGATTTAATGAATATTTATTTGGGGCCTAGATGCAATTTTGAAAAACGCGCATTTTTCCTAAATTCAAATAAAAAGGCGAAACACTCCAAAATAAAATCTTATTTGATTTTATTATTAAATCTTCATTATTTCTTTATTTTGGGAAAGTCATTTTAGTCCCTCTCTAATATTTTTGTAATAGAAATAATTGAAGATAAAATAATTAAAATCAACGATCCTATTTTCAAAATTTGAGAAAACTCAAATATGAAAATAACGAAAATCCCCAACTCTCTCCGAGGGTCCTTGAGTTGTGTAGAATTTCTAGGATCGAGCAAAATGCAAAGAAAATGCAATGAAAAATATGATATGCAATGATGCTCTATGTATAACATTCCAAATTGAAAATTTGGGATGTTACAAATGTGGAGTATATGAATCTATTCCTATGAACCAATTGGCTCTAAAGAAAAAAATTATATAAAAATCATATCATATAGAGTTCCTATGATATTCCTCCACACCAAAGGATGGTTGAAATTGCTGCAGGTGATACAATGTTCTTTCTTTGTACACTCCTCCCCCATCTTTATAGTTACCTCTCGAAGATGAATGAAATGATATATACTGGGTATTCTATATGTGCATTTTGGTACACCAAAACTTGGTAAAAGTTTGCGAGGTTTTAATTTTCAATAAAGCTATACTCAATGCATTTTGGAATAGAGGGAGGAGCATACGGCAGTTGCTAACACTGACGTGGAAGATTTGTGTGTCGGAGGAGTGGTTGTTCTATTAAATGACATGGCAAAACTGACACTGTCGGATGCCGATCTAATGGATCTTACGGAGTTCATCAGGAAACGGCTTGTGGCGAACGTTTGTCAGATATGATTTACAGGCACATGCATTGCATTGATACGTGCCCCCTATCTCTCACGCACACATGCACCCTCACGAGTCACGACTCTCCCGAGTCCTCTCGCACCCATCGTCTATCTATAGGTAGACGTCACACACATATGTGCTCTTCACACCCTACCCTCAGAACTTCTAAAAAATAAAAGACGTCCCGCACCTTTTATTTTAACTCACACGTCACACACTTATACTATTACTCTTGTGGCGAACGTTCTTTGGGCATAGTATATTGTACTCTCACAAAGAGAAGGGGTGCACGCACGCACTAGTTCTCTCACACCCACTCGCGGGTACACGTGGGAGCGCAATTGTTTACAAAGAGGCATCCCAATTGACATTTTGACTAGTCTAACTCTGTTTTCAACTTGATTGAGGGTCGGGGACCGCACATGAATCATACAGTATAGTGCGTCCTGGACGTGGTGGCACGTTATTGATCGAGTTTTATTTTTTACTTGAACTTTAAATTAAAATAGTGGTTCGCGCGTATTCAATTTAATAACGGCCGGTACAACAAAATCACTCCACTATGTATATAAGCAGGAGCCTTAGCGCTTGCTTTACTAGGTTTCCTCTTTTTCACTCTCTCATCCTCTCCAAATCTAAGCAAGACATAGGTGGCCACACTCTCTCTCTGCTCACGGCTAGTCACAAATCCGACTGGACCACCTCGGCCGAGGCAGGGGTGTAGGTGCACCATTCACGCGGTCGACAGCGGCGAGGGAGGAGACCAACGGCTGGCCGCGTGTCCCAATCGGCGGCCGAGCTGTTCTCTTTTAGACAGCGCCGGCTCGGGAGGGCCTCCGACCCCTTCTTCCTCCCTGTGGTATTGTGGCCAAGATGCGGCCTCCCAACGCCATCTTTGCCACATGTCGACGACCCTCAGGTATATATTCCTTTGAAACATGTCTTGCTCTACTGCCCCAGCTCCCCATGTGGCTGCGTGTGGATCTTTTTCTACTTCCATCGGCTATTCCAAAGCCACCTAGACTTTTACTATTATTAGAGGTAAATCTAGTTCATATAGTCGAATCTAAGAGTTGGTTCAAACAGGGAAGAAAGTGGGAAACCTGTAGCATGAATCTAGGACTTGGTTCTAAGAGGAAACGGGGGAAAGTAGTAGATACTGGCTACCAACCGGTCTCTTGGTTGAAAAGGCGAAGAAAGCATGGTGGATGGTGAAGGGTGGGGGAAGTGGACCTATCTCTTGGTCGAAAAAGGAAAGAAAGTAAGGGGTGTTGGGGGACAAAGCAAATGAGAGATTTCGTGTGCTCACATAGGAAAATGCCGCTAAGGAAATAAAAAATGGGACAAAAGCAGACATGCTACCTGAGTGTTTGCCTCTCTCGGCAACCACATCTGCCTCACCACTTTATGCCCCTGTTGTCCCTACGCCCATATCGCTACAGTTAATGTAAAATCACATGAAGCATTAAGCAATGCCACCTAATGTCACTATTAACTAATGGTCTAGTGCCATCGATAAATTGAAGCAATGCCATCACCATTTTATGAAGTGCTTCCGTCTTGCTTTATTTCCAATGAAATGTGTTTTTGCAGTTACACTTAAATCTCACACCGCTAACATTGCTTCATCCCAGTGAAACTACACAAATTTTATTGCACATTTACTAACCATGTGCTACTCTCATGACAGTAATACTAATGTTATTGTTCTGCATGTTAATCTAGTGGCAGTGTTGATGTGATGTGATGCTACTTACTTAAGGGCACTTTCATACTGTCAATATAGTGCCAATTATAACACAATATATGTTGTTATTAATCATATGGCACTACAAATAACTTTCACTGTTTAAATAACTGTATTTCATATTTGCACAAACAGGGATGTCTGTCTCCATGTCGTTTCTATCTGCGCAATCAAAAGTACACACCTCAGTTTTAGTAGAACTGCACAAAATGAGATGGCTATTCCTAGCTGTCATCCTCTAACCACCGTCTTCGGTATTCCTACATTGGTAGTAACTAGGTAGAATGACCGGCGCAATCTAAAAAAGCTCATTAAATCGTTTACTTCACGATTGCAGTCGAGACGGCGAAAACAACTGCATCCTTGTCCGGATTGCACTTTCTACCAGTTCATCCATGGACTAAGGACTAGCTGGCACGGCTGCATGGAGGTATTAAGACCTCCTTTTAATAGAGAACCGAAACAAAGCATTAACACATAGTGAATACATGAACTTCTCAAACTACGGTCATCATTGGAAAGTATCCCAATTACTGTCACCTTGGGGTTTACGAATCATAACACGTAATAGGTGCATATGACTTGCAAGATCAGATCTAGAACATAGATATAATGGTGAAAACACCGATCTGAAATAAAATCATGGCACTCGGGCCCTAGTGACAAGCGTTAAGCATAGAAAAGTCACAGCAACATCAATCTCAGAACATAGTGGATACTAGGGATCAAGCCCTAACAAAACTAACTCGATTACATGATGAATCTCTCACCGACCAACGAGCCTACCAAGGAATTACTCACTCCCGGTGGGGAGCATCATGGAATTGGTGATGAATGAGGGTTGGTGATGACGAAGACCGAAGATCCCCCTCTCCAGAGCCCGAATGCCTGAGGGAGTCCTGGATTAGGGGGTCCTCGGACAGTGGACTATATACTTTAGCCGGACTGTTGGACTATGAAGATACAAGATTGAAGACTTCGTCCCGTGTCCGGATGGGACTCTCCTTGGCGTGGAAGGCAAGCTTGGCAATACGGATATGTAGATCTCCTCCCTTGTAACCGACTCTGTGTAACCCTAGCCCCCTCCGGTGTCTATATAAACCGGAGGGCTTAGTCCGTGGGACAACAACAATCATACCATAGACTAGCTTCTAGGGTTTAACCTCTACGATCTCGTGGTAGATCAACTCTTATAATACTCATATCATCAAGATCAATCAAGCAGGAAGTAGGGTAATTGTCAGTGTCAAAACCGACGGATCTCGGTAGGGGGTCCCGAACTGTGCGTCTAAGGCGGATGGTAACAGGAGGCAAGGGACACGATGTTTACCCAGGTTCGGGCCCTCTCTATGTAGGTAATACCCTACTTCCTGCTTGATAGATCTTGATGAATATGAGTATTACAAGAGTTGATCTACCACGAGATAGTAGAGGCTAAACCCTAGAAGCTAGCCTATGGCATGATTGTCCTTGTTCTACGGACTAAACCCTCTGGTTTATATAGACACGGAGGGCTAGGGTTACAGTCGGTTACAACGAGGAGATCTACATAACCGTGTCGCCAAGCTTGCCTTCCCTGAAGAGAGTCCCATCCGGACATGAGACGAAGTCTTCATTCTTATATCTTCATAGTCCAACAGTCCGGCCAAAGGATATAGTCCGGCTATCCGGATAAGCCCTAATCTAGGACTCCTCAATAGCCCTGAACCAGGCTTCAATGACGATGAGTCCGTAGCATGATTGTTTTCGGCATTGCAAGGCGGGTTCCTCCTCGAATACTCCATAGAAGATCTTGAACACAAGGATAGTGTCCGACTACGCAAAACAAGTTCCACATACCATCGTAGAGAATAATATTTCCACAAATCTAATCTGCGGCGTATTATAGCATGACATCACACCATGGCCGGTCATTATTGAACCGTTTTTCACAACCAGCCATCGCACATATCGCGAGGCAGTTTCCTAGGAACGTCTTGTCGAGCAGAGATCGTGTCCCTTATCACGGGTTCTCATCAATACGGACATGGGTGACCCAACGCGCCATCAATTCGTCGCAGGGGGATCAGCGAGTTTACTAGGCAAGTGAGGCGCATAGTTTAAATCCGCCTTTATAAAGGGATAAGGACTTCACCTTTTCACCGCCTTCTTCCTCTCGCATATCCATTCTTGCGCACTCGAGCTCCAACACCCAAGCTTGCACCTTTTCTCCTCAAACCACTTCAATCATGTCTGGAGCAGGAGGCAAGTGGATGAAATCCTCCGTCATGGAGGAGGACATCAAGCAGCTGCGGGGAGCCGGATACTTGGCCGCGGACATCGCGCACCGGCTTCCCGACGCGGGGCAGATCGTCCCTACCCCAGAACCTTACCAGAGGGTAGTCTTCCTCACCCACTTCATCCGCAGACTGGGATTTCCTCTCCACCCATTCATCCACGGCCTCATGTTCTACTACGGGCTGGACTTCCATGACCTGGCCCCGAACTTCATCCTCAACATCTCGGCGTTTATAAATGGGTATGCGAGCCTTCCTCCGCATCAGCCCTACTTGGCTGTGGTGAAGACCTTCAATGTCAAGCCGATGGTTGTAGGCGGCCAGCAAGCGGAATGCGGCGGCGCCATGGTGGGCAAAATGCCCAATGTCACATGGCTCGAGGGATCACATGTGGAGACCATAAAGGGGTGGCAATCGGGGTGGTTCTACATCACCGAGCCGCGTGACACCAAGCGGGTGGCGGCCCCGAGTTCGATCCGGAATCCCCACGGCTCACCTCCTGTAAAGAAGGGCCTGGCCTCGGGTAACCGGTAGAGCTGACGGACTCGGACCTGCATCGGGAACATGATGAACAGGAAAATCAAGCTTGTCAGCGTGGTCAGGTCATGCTCTTCGCGGATCCTCCGATGTCAACAACGGGTATTCAATTTGTGGGAGTTCGACCCGGCCGAGCACCGACGCTGCGAGGAGCTTTTAAACCACGGCGCACAAGGCGTCGGAAGGTCTGTTTAAAGGTGCGGTACCTCCTCCCTTACTGAGGACCGCCGACTCGGCACAAAATGCCACGCCAATCCGGTAGATTTTACACATCACAAGATGTTTAGTTTCCTCGGTTTAATCATATACAGGATCTAAGCGCTCATGCCTTTGACAGGACTGGGTGGAGGCGGCGGCGGATTATTTGCCCAGCCCCCTGCCCGAAGATCCAGCGACGCGCTCTCGGCGGAGATCTTGACTCCGGCACCTTACGAGGTGCCAGTGAAGACAACCAAGAAGAAGGCCACGGGGACCCAATAGGGTCTCCGGTGCAAGGTTGTGTGGACTCATCGTCCAAACACTCCGAGGCGCACTCCTCCCATGACGGCGAGGAGGAAGAGGAAAGTTCTCCCCCAGCCGGGGGAGACAAGAAAAGGAAGGCCGCCCCAACCGGGGAGGCTGAAGGGTCCAAGAAAGGAAGTACCCTCCTTCCGGACTGCTCCACGACCGCCGCCCGCAGCAACGACGAGTGGTTGCCCAGGAACAAGCCCCTGGCGAAGTCGTAGTATCCGGATACCATAATAATTCTTGAGATATTTTATCGCACTACTTCTCATCACGCCAAACATGATTATGCAGTCCGTCCCGAGCCCATATCAACGTATCTTCGTCGGATGGTTCTTTGGACCCGTCGGATATGAATAGTGATTCACTTCGACCGCCTCCACCCCTCGCCCTACGGACAGCGCCAGGTGTTGTCTCAAAGAACACCGAGCGGGGAGAGTAGTCTGGGCGCCTCAAGGAGACACTCGGACCACAGGCACAAAGGGAGCAAGACTCCCATGGGCTCGAGTTCGACCTCGATCGAACACCGCGAGAACCTTGGTGGTTCGGACTCATCATGACCCCACGTGAAGAGGGCAAGCCTCCGTGCGGTGACCTCTGTCCATCCGAGGCACGGACAACTTCTTGGAAGCGCTCCAAGGCGCTTCCATCGACGAAAAACACCGCACTATCATGAGGCGGTGATGGAAAAGTTCGATCCGCCAAAAGCGGACTAAGCTGAAACTTCGACCTCCTAACGAGCTTTGCGGTAAGTAATTAAATTATAGGAAATATCACCGCATAGGCAGTAGCCCCGATGCTCTGTTTGGCGTTCGCGAAGAAAAGCGGGATAGAGGATCAAATAATATCGAGGAGTCTAACTATAGTATGTCTATGTGAATCTTGAGGCTTCCTGGCTGCTGCGCTGCCGCCGCGTCTGCGGAGTCACCACACTGGCCGGGACCTTGGCGATCAAGGAAGAGATCGGCCTTGCCAAGAGGCAGCTCAAGGAGAACAAGGTAAGCAATACCTTGTCAATATGAAAAAATAAAGAGTTGGTTGCGAATAATAGGATCATCATGAATTTTGCGGGGGCCCACGACCAAGTGGCGACCCTCAAGAAAGAAGCTGTCCGAGGCCAAAACTCAGCGGCCAAGGAGTACAACTGGCGAGAAAGACCACGAAGCCGGGTAGGTGAGGTGCAGCAAGAGCTCGGTGCTCGTCAAGAAGCATGAGTCCACAGGCTTGACTCGAGGGGCGAGAGTCGAGCTTTCCAGGCCCTCGAAAGTGCAAAAATGCAAAGGCTGAAGCCCATAATGCCCTCCGGGAGGTTGAGCGGTGAAAAGATAAGCGGGGTAAGGCATTCATTATGCAAAGTAGGCATCTGAAGAAAATTTCCTTTTACTTACCCGAGTTAGGAGCTCTCCGGGGCGTTCGCGAGATCTGCCCGTGGTGTATGCGACACGGGAGTTCTACCGAGCCGAGGAGGAAGCTCGACGGATAAGTTGTTACGGTCTCGGTATCTGGGACCGAACACCCGATGCCGTGGCGACCAGTGAAGCTGTTGGTCGAGCTCCACAAGGCGGCTGAATAGGCCATGAGGGGCCTTATAGTCCGGATGTGGCTGGCGATTCCCTTCCCAACAGCAATTTCAGCTGGTGGCGACTTGTAGATGCCTGCCCACAGTGAAGTCATCAAGCGGTCCGTCTGCATCGAAGGTGCATGCAGGGCCTTGCCGTCAAAAGGTGCCTTTGGCGAAGATGGGCCCGAAAAAGCTGGTGAAGGAGGGGCCGCCGCGAGAACAGGAACATCGCCACCCGAAATGTATTATGAAAGTGTCTGAAGGGTGCCCGTCTCGTGGCGGACGAATGTACCAAAGATGTAATCATAGAATGAACTTGCTCATGTGATCCTTGTGTTTATGAAAACTAGTTCACGTTAGTTATGCAACGCTTTTGTATTTAAAATATTACCTTACATGCGGCCGTTTATAAATTACGAGAGTTGCTAGTGGTAAACACGCTTTATGCAACTAGTGCCGGGTGTTGGGATAAATCTGAGCACTCTTTTTCCCATTCTTGGGTCCTTGAGGAGGTGTTGGCGCAAGGAACGAGCAATCAGACTATACTGCTTTATCGCTCTCACTTAGCCATAGAAGTCTACAATTTTAAATTTTGGCGAAGCCCCTGGTCTTCAGAAAGCCAAATTTGGGGTGCTATACATGCCTAAGCCGGACAAGGCCGGCTCCTCGCCCGAAGAGGAAAATTTCTTTAGGGACTTGAGACCTCTCGAACAGCGACCAGCTCTCGCCTCATCATGGCAGTCAGTTTTAGCTTTCTCTACTAAGGTGCTCGGCCGGAAGAACCGGGGCACAATCGCGATGATTCTCCAGTGCTACCTTAGCGATATAGCGGGCGTAAAGTGCGAACATGGGGCAGGCAAACCCAACTATTGACCCAAGACATGATTCAGAGCTGATGCATATAATGCTATAAGTTCAGGGTGCCACACTGTCGAAAGTGTTCGGACTTCTCACGCCGAATTATGGGGTATACAGAAGCCCCTGGCGTATTGGCCGTACCACAGTGTACAGGTGCTGATTGTCATAAATAAGCATATATATAAAAGAATATAGGATGCAATAATAGACTAGTACTATGCATTGTTTATTTAAGAAATGCGTTAAAGCATACTGATACGCTTGACGTTGTCCGGGGGCTTGATCGCCGAACTCGTGGATTGCCTCAAAAAGCTGCTTTGTGCTTCTGCTGCGAGGGCTGCAGTGTGCTCCTCCGTCTGCGGCGGCGTTTGTATTTCCATTGACCGTGATGACCCCCTAGGTCCTGGCATCTTGAGCTTGAGGTATGCGTGTCACGGTACCGCATTGAATCTTACCGTCGGTGCACCGGCGGTGTGTGATAACGCTGCGGGCAGGGCGATATCGAATATTAACTCCTCGCTTCGGAAGTTGTCCGGAGATCCGAAGAACACTTTCAGTGTGATTGAGCCCGTACAATGAGCCTCTACACCTGGAATAACGCCTTTAAAGGTTGTTTTGGTGGGTTTGATCCTCGAGGGGTCTATACCCATTTCGCGCTTGTATCACAGTAGCGGAGTTCAGGCTGCTGCCGCCATCCATAAGGACTCGAGAGGTGATATCATCGATGATTGGGTCTAGGACCAATCGGCAGATCCGCCATAGCGGATACTCGTCGGGTGGTCCCTACGATCAAATGAGATCGGACAAAGAGGACCATGGGTTGAACTTTGGGACGGGCTCCATCGCGTATCGTCCCTTAGTGCGCTTCCGTTCCCTTTTGGGCATGTGGGTTGCGTATATCATGTTTCTTGTGCTCACTTGTGGGGGAACCTCTTACTGTCCTCCGTGTTACGGCCGCCGTGGCTCCTCCTCGTCATCATTGTGCAGCCCTTGTCCTTGTCTTGATTATTTAACTTGGCCTGCTTGAACACCAGCATTCTCTGTTGGTGTGATTGGCTGGTTTGCTCGAAGTGCCGTGTATTTGACCTGACGATCAGTATCGGATCCAAGCTGGGCGGGCCCAGATACTTCTTTTGAATGGCTTTTCGCTGGCGGTTTAGAGCCTCTGAATCCGGCATTGGTATCGTGCCCTCGGTGTTATCACCGTTGGCGCGGCGCTTGTGTTTTCTGCGGCGTGACCTGCCATTGTTGTCCATGGTATCAAAGTGCCAAGGTTCCTTGATATGTTATTGCTCTGAGCCAGCCAGCTATCCTCTCCCGCTTTAAGCGGGCCATGAGTGTCGTGAGGGCTGCCATTGATTTCGTCTTTTTCTGGCGAGGTGCGGGCGAGCCACTAAATCACGGATGTTGTGCTTGAATGCGCTAAAACTTACGCATCCGGACGATCGACAATTTGGTTTTTCTTTGTTAGGAACCGTGTCCAGAATTGCTGGCGATTCCCGGCTGCTGAATGATGTGGCTCAAGTCATCGGCGTCGGTGGTTACTTTATAAGTGCCCTGAAATTGTCGAAATCGTCTTCGAGATCCTCCCAACCGGCCAGTCTCTTTGGCGAGGCTATTCAGCCAATGCCGAGTGGTCCTTTGAGTTTTAACGGGAGGTACTTGATGGCATGTAGATCATCACATGAGCCATGTGGATGTGGAGGAGAAGTCCTCGATCCATACCGGGATCTGTTGTACCATCATATGATTCGATATTGATAGGTTTAAAACCTTAAAATTCATGCTCCATTACCGTTGGTGAAGCATAGGGGTGTCTGGCGCCTCTATCTTTGGGCTATGTCGTGACATAGCTCGTATGAGTCCTGCTGCTATATTAAATCTGTCAGGAGTTGCTTTTCTTTGTATCCGGGCGGTCACCGTCCCATCTAGAGGCACGACCCGTGATCCATAGATCGATCTAGCGTGTTTACCTGTCTTCCAATATGTCTCGCGAGTCTCGCGTGTTTCTCGTTGCTTTGGTATGTTTGTTTGAATGGCGGCTGAGTGCGAGGCTAATTTTGAGGCGTCTTGCCTCTCTATCTCGACCCGCAGGGTGGCGATCAGCCGCATCGAGCAGGGGTGACCTCTGGAAGGCGTTCGAGTTCGTACTCCTCGGCCGCAAGGACTTACGTCCATCTATCGCTAGCAGATCCTGATCAACTTCGAAGCTGTTGCTACTTTTCCTCGGGCTGTTTGCTATGGCAATAAGCGGCGCTAAAGCGCTCTGCTTTCGATGGGATCCTCGAGCCGGCAAATTCTTCGTCGTCGAGGTTCACGCCGTCTTGGAGGAGGCATATAGTTGTCGTCCTCCGTTTCTCCTCTGCCGCTCTCTTAGGAGGGCTGGCATTTCATCCTCCGGCTCTTGATCATTCTAGAGGATTGTCATCATCTTGACCTTTGTCAGAATCTTTATTATCTCTGTGCGGTATCACGCTTTTCTTTGTGCAAGACTTAAATGGCGCCCGCTGGCGTCGGCGCTGGGTTGCTTCTTGGAGGGTCGTCCTTCGTTGTCTTGTCGCCATTGCCTTCTTTGGGTGTGTCCACCATGTATATATCATATGATGAGGTGGCGGTCGATTGCCACATGGGCAGCGGTTCTGTTAGCCTCGGCATCGGTGTCCATACCATCGATGTCTTGGTCAGAAGTCGAGCATGTCGGTTAAATCATCGGCGGTGGCTACTAAGTGGGTGGTGGGTGGGGATTGAATTTCTTACGTCGTCGCATCCCACTCTAGTCGGACATAGTTGGCCAAGGTTCTCCGGTTTGGGAGAGATTTCAATGAGTTCGATATATGTCGTCGAAGGCGAGTCTTGAAAGATATCTGCGAGTGAACTCCATGATCGGCGCCATATCGGATTCGATAGGTATGGGCGTGGGTGAGTACGGAGTCCGTGGTCGAGGGCGAGTCCAGCGGTTTGGCGACACGGCTCGTGAAGGTAAAGTCGATGTTGCTCTATCTCCATTGAAAGCGCGGCCTCCGTGGCGAGAATCTATCCTCCCGTCCTCGGATGGCGCGATCTGCTCGGACTAGAGGCTGGAGTAGTTCTGGCGTGATCTCCCGAACACCGTCCCACGGCGAGCTATATCGTCCTCGTCGTGATAAATGCGGCACACTGGCATGGGCCCGAATCCGTCGAGCTCAAGTCTCCACGGATATTGGCGGTGTAATTCAAGTTTCCAAACCTGACCGATGGCGGGCGTAGCTCTCGATCTGCTCGGATGGCCAAGCGAGTTGGCCCTGATCGAAGCCGCCGAACACGAAGATCTGTTCGGGAGAAAACCTCACCTGGACCACATCGTTGTCGATGATCGAAGGGCCATCGAACCTTGCGGCGACGACAGTGGAACTCTCAATGAAAGCACCAATGTCGGTGTCAAAACCGGCGGATCTCGGGTAGGGGTCCCGAGCGTGCGTCTAAGGCGGATGGTAACGAGGAGGCAAGGGACATGATGTTTACCCAGGTTGGGCCCTCTCTATGGAGGTAATACCCTACTTCCTGCTTGATCTATCTTGATGAATATGAGTATTACAAGAGTTGATCTACCACGAGATCGTAGAGGCTAAACCCTAGAGGCTAGCCTATAGTATGATTGTCCTTGTTCTACGGACTAAACCCTCCGGTTTATATAGACACCGAAGGGGGCTAGGGTTACATAGAGTCGGTTACAACAGAAGGAGATCTACATAACCATATCGCCAAGCTTGCCTTCCACGCCAAGAGAGTCCCATCCGGACACGAGACGAAGTCTTCATTCTTGTATCTTCATAGTCCAATAGTCCGGCCAAAGGATATAGTCCGGCAGTCCGAATACCCCCTAATCCCGGACTCCCTCAGTATTACCTCCATTGAGAGGGCCCGAACCTGGGTAAACATTGTTTCCCCGCCTCCTATTACCATCGCCTTAGACGCACAGTTCGGGACCCCCTACCCGAGATCCGCCGGTTTTGACACCGACATTGGTGCTTTCATTGAGAATTCCACTGTGCCGTCACCGTAAGGCTTGATGGCTCGCCGATCATCGGTAACGATGCGATCCGAGCTGAGGTTTTCCCCTAGACAGATCTTCATATTGGCGGCTTCATATTGCATTAACTTCGCAGGCCATCTGGAGCAGATCGAGCTACACCCCTGGCCATCGGTCAGGTTTGAAACTAGAACTATCTGCGCCGACATCGCGGAGACTTGATCTTCCACAGTTGAGCCCATGTCAGTCGGCGCCACCGATCACGGCGAGCATGACTTAGCTTTGCCGTCGGACGGTGTTGGGAGATCACACAAACTTCTCGGCCCTCAATCCGAAACAAATTGCGTCGTCTGAGGATGGGTGGATGGACCCCGCCACGAAGGCCGCGCACTCAGCGGCGATAGAGCCGAATGCCGACTTCAATTCCTATGAGACCCGTGTTGACGACACTTGGATTCGTCCCCGGCCACGGGCTCCGAGCCGCCTGCGTACGTGCCTATCGAATCCGATTGGGCACCGATCATGGAGTTTACCTCGGCGGATATCTTTTAGCACTCGCCCTTTGGCGACGTGCAAAACTCGTTGAGGTCTCTCTCCTTGTCAGGAGACCCTTGGCCGAACTATGTTCGGCTAGAATGGGATGTGGACGACGAAGAAATTCGCTCCCCACCCACCACTCACTTAGTAGCCGTTGTCGACGATTTAACCGACATGCTCGATTTCGGCTCCGAAGACATTGTGATGCAGACGACGATGCGAGGCGAACGGAACCACCGCCCATAGGGCGCTGGACTGCCACCTCATCATATGATATATCGTGGTGGACACCCCCAAAGAAAGCGATGGCGATAAGACATCGAGAGGATAATCCTCAAGAAGCAATTCAGCACCGGCGTCGGTGGCGCCGATCTAAATCCCGCCATAGCAAAAGCAGCGATCGGCACAAGAGACAATAATGCTCCAGATAGTGCCGAAGACGACGACAATCCCCTCCAGCCAGACCTCGAGCGGGAGGATGAACAAGCTAGCCCTTTGGAACAGGCAGCAGACGGAGAATCAGAGGATGACAATTACATGCCTCTCTTCGAAGACGAGGTAAGCCTAGGCGACGAAGAATTTATCGTGCCTGAGGATCCCGTCGAGCAGGAGCGCTTCAAGTGCCGGCTTATATCCATAGCAAACAGCCTTAAGAAAAAGCAACAATAGCTTCGAGCTGATCAAGATCTACTAGCGGATAGATGGACTGAAGTCCTGGCGGCCGAGGAATACGAACTCGAACGCCCAACCAAGAGTTACCCAAAGCGCAGGTTGCTACCCCAACTCGAGGAGGAAGCATTAAAACCTACATTACCAGCGTATGATGTGGCTGATCGACCACCTCGTGGCCGAGACAGAGGGGCACATCAGCCCGAAGTCCAGCCTGCACCCCGTCGCCAGACAAACAAAAACACTAAGGCCCGGGGCAACACGCGGGACCTGCGAGACGTATTGGAAAACAAAGCAGGACATACAAGATCGATCTCACGGATCACGGGTCGCGCCCCAGCGTGGCGATGATCGTCACGCGGATACACTAAAAGCAAATCTGGCGGGCGAATCTGATGAACAAGACTACTTTGAACTGCGTCGTGACATAGCCCGGCACAGAGGCGTTGGACACCCCCTATGCTTCACCGATGAAGTAATGGATCATGAATTCCCAGAAGGATTCAAACCCGTGAACATTGATTCATACGATGGCACAACATACCCTGTAGTATGGATCGAGGATTTCCTCCTCCACATCCACATGGCCCGCGGTGACGATCTGCATGCCATCAAGTACCTCCCACTAAAACTCAAAGGAGCAGCTCGGTATTGGCTGAATACCCTGCCAGCAAACTCCATTGGCAGTTGGGAGAATTTGGAAGATGCATTCCTTGACAACTTCCAGGGCACTTATGTGCGACCACCAGATGTTGATGACTTGAGCCACATAACCCAACAGCCTGGGGAATCGGCCAGGAAATTCTAGACTAGGTTCTTAACAAAAAATAACCAAATCATCGACTGTCCGGATGCCGAAGCCTTAGCGGCATTTAAACATAACATTCGGGACGAGTGGCTCGCCCGACACCTCTGCCAAGAGAAGCCGAAACTCATGACCCGCTTTTGCGCGGGCGAGGACAGCTGGCTGGCTCGCAGCAACAACACATCAAGAAATCCTGGCACTTCATATGCCAAAGATACTAACGGCAGACCACGTCGCAATAGACACAAGCGCTGCAACAACGGCGATAACGCCGAAGACATAGCAGTCAATGCCGGATTCAGTGGCTCTAAATCCGGTCAGCAGAAAAAGCCGTTCAAAAGAAGCAATCCGGGCCCGTCCAGTTTGGACCGCATACTCGATCGCTCGTGTCAAATTCACAGCACCCCCGATAAGCCAGCCAATCACACCAAGAGATAATGCTGGGTGTTCAAGTAGGCCGGCAAGTTGAATGCCGAAAACAAGGACAAGGGGCTGCATAGCGACGACGAGGAGGAGCCACGGCTGCCGAACACAGGAGGACAAAAGAGGTTCCCTCCACAAGTGAAAATGGTGAACATGATATCGCAACCCATATTCCCAAGAGGAGCAGGCGTGCACTAAGGGGCGTCTATGCGATGGAGCGATCGCCCCAAAGTTCAACCCTTGGTCCTCTTGTCCGATCACCTTCGATCGCGAGGACCACCCACTAGTATCTGTCATGGCGGATCTGCCGCATTGGTCCTCGACCCCATCATTGTGGTTCACCTCACTCGAGTCCTTATGGATGGCGGCAGCAACTGAACCTGCTCTATCGAGGATCTGATGTGCAAAATGGGCATAGACCCTCGAGGATCAAACCCACAAAACCACCTTTAAAGGTGTAATCCAGTGTAGAGGCCTATTGCGGGCTCAATCCTGCTGGAAGTGGTCTTGGATCTCGGACAACTTTCAAGCGAGGAGTTAATCTTGATATCGTCCCCTTCGCAGCTGCTATCACGCCTTTGCTCGGACGAACAGCATTTGCCAGATTCAATGTGGTACCGCATTATGCATACCTCAAACTCAAAATGCGAGGACCACGCGGGGTTATAACAGTCAATGGAAACACAGAGCGCTTCGCTCGCGCGGAGAGCACACTACGACCCTCGCAGCGAAGCGCAAAGCAGCCTTATTAGGCAAACCGCCAATTTGGCGAAAAAGACCCCGGACACCTTCAAGCGAGTCCGAAATAGCCCACAGGACGATCGCCGGGCACGTTTTGAGCTCGACTAGCAATCCAGCCTCCATCCTAGTCCCAGTCAAGTGGCGAAATTCGCGCCGCGTGTACATAATTACGCACTCAAGATACCATGGGCATAGGCGGAGGCACCACTACGGCACGTCCCACAATGCGGCTCAACCGCCCCAGGGGTTGTATACCTTTATCATGTTCTCTCTTTCAGGACCTTACTCTCTGGAAGCCCTTTCCGGCAGTCTAATTGTTGGACTCATCGCGGTAAGGAAATACCAAGGAAGCAAGGCGATTACGGCGTACAAAGGGAATCCCGGTGGTCTCACGATAGCGATCAAAATACCTGTTTACATACCCATCGCAGCTTGCCCTTGGATAGGACATGTCAAATGGTCCTATTTTTTTGCTTATTGCACTACTTGTATCAATGCGCTTTGACATATTATTTAATAACAATGCATAAGCGTTAGCCTATTATTGAATTCCCTTCCTTTTTCTTTCTTTTCCTTATGCCTTATTTACGACAATTTGCACCCATACATTCTAAATGCGACCCGGTCGCGAGAACTTGTATACCCCATAACACGGCGAGAAGTCCGTACACTTTCGACGATCTTGGCACCCGAACTTATAGCATTATATGCATCAGCCCGAATCATGTCTTGGGTCAATAGTTGGGTTTGCCCGGCCCCCATGTTTGGTACCTTACATTCGAAATATCGGCTAAGGTAGCAGGAGAATCTGCGATTGTATCCGGTTCTTCGAGACGAGCACTTGATGAAAGCGGCCAAATTTGTCATGATGAGGCGAGAGTTGGTCGATGTTGAGAGGTCTCAAGTCCTTAAAGACTTTTTCCGCTTGGCGAGTCGGCCTTGCCCGACTTAGGCGTATATAAGCGCCCCAAATTGACCTTCGAATTCTAGGGGCTTCATAAAATCTAAAATTGTAGACTTCTATGGCTAAGTGAGAGTGATAAAGCTTTATAGTCCGATTGCCTAGTTAGTTGTCTGAACACCTCCTTGAAGGACCCAAAATTGGGATAAAGAGTGCTCAGGTTTATCCGAACACCTCGGTACTAGTTACATGGGGGCGTAAGCCGACGGTAGCCAACTCTCGATTTCATAAATGGCGCCTGAAGGTAATATTTTAAATTAACAAGCATTGCATAGCGCAAATGAACTCGTTTCATATTACAGGATCACATGAGTACATTCATTCAAATATTACATCCTTAGCACATTCCTCCGCCACAAGGCGTGCACCCTTCAGGACACTATCATAATACTTTTCGGGGTGGCGATGCTCCTTGCCCTCCGGCGGCCCCTCCTTCACCAGCTTTTCAGCGTCCTGCTTCGCCCAGTGCACCTTCGCCCGGGCAAAAGCCCTGCGCGCACCCTCGATGCAGACGGACCGCTTTATGACTTCAAACCGTGGGCAGGCATTCACAAGCCGCCTCACCAGACCGAAGTAGCTATCAGGCAGGGGATCGCCAGGCCACATCCGGACTATAAGACCCTTCATGGCCTGTTCAACCGCCTTGTGAAGCTCGACCAATTGCTTCAACTAGTCGCTCGAAGGTATTGGGTGTTCGGTCCCAGTATACTGAGACCAGAATAACTTCTCCGTCGAGCTCCCCTCCTCAGCCCGGTAGAACTCTGCGGCATCCGACACACTGCGGGGTAGATCTGCGAACGCTCCTGGAGAGCTCCGAACTCGGGTAAGTAAAAAGAAAGTTTCCTTCACATGCTTGCTTTGCATAATGAATACCTTACCGCCGCTATCTTCTTAACCGCCTCAATTTCCCGGACGGACCTTTTGGGCTTCGGCCTTGGCATGTTAATGCGCTTTCGAGGGCCTTATGGCTTCGGACCCTTGCGTCTTAGAGTCAAGCTCAAGGACTCGTGTTTCTTGGCGAGCACGGAGCTCTTGCTGCACCTCGCCTAATCGGACTTCTTGCTTCTCTCGCTCGATCGCTCCTCGGCCGCTTTGTCTTGACCTCGGATAGCGCTTTCTGCGAGGCCCATAACCCGGTCGTGGCCCCTAGCAAAATTCATGACGATCCTATTATTCTAAAACCAAATTTTTCATTATCAATATTCAGACGGGGTGTCACTTACCTTTGTTCTCTTCAAGCTGCCTCTTGGTAAGGCCGAGCTCTTCCTTGGACCGCTCAAGATCCCGCTTTAGTGCGGCGACCTCGTAATCTGAGCCGCGGTGGCGGCAGTGAAGCACCTTATTCACATAGACACATTCGATTAGACTCCTGCGATTATTATTTGATCCTCTATTCGGCCTTCCTTCATGACGTAAGCGAGCATCGGGGCTACTACCTATCGATAACATTTCCTTGCAATTTTATTACTTACCTCAAAGCGGTTAGGAGGCAGCACGAGCTTGATCAGCCCGCTCTTAGCGGACTGAACCTTCTTGACTACCGCACTCATAATAGTGTGGTGCTCTTACGTTAATGGGCGCCGCGAAGCACTTCCGACAAGTTGTCGATGCCTGCGGATGGGCAGAGGCCATCGACACAGAGCGTCTTGCCCCCTTAGCGAGGGTTCCTGACGAGAATCCAGAACCAATGGAGGTTCGGCGCCGTATTGACTTGGGGCTGAACTTGCTGCCCGGCGTTAGGGCCCGGAGGAGTCTTGCCCTCGTGCGTGCGCTGGAATGTCGCCTTGAGGCGCCTCGGAACTGTCTCCCCTTGGTTCGATCCCTTTGAGACAACACCTCGGCGTCGTCCATAGGGGCGGGGAGGAGGCGGTCGAGGCGAATCGTTGTTCATATCGTGGGCCCAGAATCATTCAGCGAAGATACATCGATGTGGGCTCGGGATGGGCTACATAATTATCTGTGGCGTGATAAGCGATACAATAAGGCGTACCAAAAATTATTATGGTATCGGGATACTCACTACTTCGCCAGAGCTTGTCCTGGTAACCACTCCTCGTCCTTTGGCGGCCGTCGTGGAGCAGTCGGGAGAGGGCCCTTCCTTCTTGGACCCTTGGCCTCCCACGATGGGCGGCCTTCCTTCCCTATCCCCGGTGAGGGGGACTTCCTCTTCCTCCTCGTTTTCGTGGGAGAGTGCGCCTTAGTGTTTTGGAGGATGAGTCCGATATAACTGCTGTGGGAGACCCTTCTGGTCCCGTGGCCTTCTTCTCCGGCACCTCATAAGGCGCCGGAACCAGCATCTCCGTTAGGAGAGCATCTGCTGGATCTTCGAGTAGGGGCGCTGGAAAATCGATCTGCTCCGCTGTCGCTACCCAGTCCTGTTAAATGGCGTGGAGGCTTAGATCTGGCGCGTGGTTAAACTGGGGAAAAGGACATCTTATGAGATATAAAGACTTACCGGATTGGCAGGGCGCTTTGCGCTGAGTCCACGTTCCTCGGTGAGGGGAGGAGGTACCTCGGCGCCCTTGAATAGCACCTTCCAGACGTCCTTGTGCGTCGTGTTGAACAGCTCTCGCAGCGTGTGTTTGGTGCTCGGCCGGGTCGAACTCCCACAAATTGAACGCCCGTCTTTGACACGGGAGGATCCAGCGGAAGAGCATGACTTGGACCACGTTGACGAGCTTGATTTTCTTGCTCATCATGTTTTTGACGCAGGTTTGGAGTCCGATCAGCATGGGGATTCTGGATCGAAATTCGGGGGCCGCCACCCAGTTGGTGTCGTGCGGCTCAGTGATGTAGAACCACCCCGATTGCCACCCCGTTACGGTCTCCACATAGGAGCCTTCGAGCCAGGTGACTTTGGGCATTTTGCCCACCATGGCGCCTCCGCACTCCGCTTGCTGGCCGACCACCTCCTTCGGTTTAACGTTGAAGGTCTTCAGCCACAGGCCGAAGTGGGGCTTGATGCGAAGGAAGGCCTCGCACACGACGATAAACGCTGAAATGTTGAGGATGAGGTTGGGGGCCAGATCGTGGAAGTCTAGCCTGTAGTAGAACATGAGCCCGCGGACAAACGGGTGGAGGAAATCCCGATCCAGCAGACGAAGTGGGTAAATACCACCCTCTCATGGGGTTACGGGTAAGGGACGATCGCCCGCGCTGGCGAGCGGTGTGCGATATCCGCGGCCAGATATCCAGCTCCCCGTAGCATTGTGATGTCCTCCTCCATGACAGAGGAGACCATCCACTTGCCTCCCGCTCCGGACATGCTTGGAGTTGTTGGAGGAGAAAATGCAAACTTAGGTGTTGAAGCTTGAGTGCGCAAGAATGGAAGAGCAAGGAGGAAGAGGGCGTGGGTGAAAAAGATGAATCCTTGTCCCTTTATAAGGGCGGAAGAAACTATGCGCCTCCCCACCTTCCTGGTAAACTCGCTTATTGCCCAAGCACCGTAATTGATGGCACGGTTGGGTTACCCACACCAGTATTGATGAGAATCCCATAATAAGGGGGACATGATATCTGCTTCGACAAGACGTGCCAAGAAAACCGCCTCGCAATATGTGTAGTGGCTGGTTGAGAAAAACGGTTCAAATAATGACCAGGCCGTGGTGTGATGTCATGCTGCAGAATGTGTCAACAGATTAGATTTGTGGAAATATTATTCTCTCTGCGGTGGTATGTGGAATTTGTTTTGCAGAGCCGGACACTATCCTTGTGTTCAAAATCTTCTATGGAGTATTCGGAGGAAGAACCCGCCTTGCAATGCCGAAGACAATCTGCGCGCCCAGACTAAATCGTCATTGAAGCCTGGTTCATGGGCTCTTGAGGAGTCTGGATTAGGGATCCTCGGACAGCGGACTATATACTTTAGCGGACTGTTGGACTATGAAGATACAAGATTGAAGACTGCGTCCCGTGTCCGGATGGGACTCTCCTTGGCGTGGAAGGCAAGCTTGGCAATACGTATATGTAGATCTCCTCCCTTGTAACCGACTCTGTGTAACCCTAGCCCCCTCCGGCGTCTATATAAACCGGAGGGCTTAGTCCGTAGGACAAAAACAATCATACCATAGGCTAGCTTCTAGGGTTTAGCCTCTACGATCTCGTGGTAGATCAACTCTTGTAATACTCATATCATCAAGATCAATCAAGTAGGAAGTAGGGTATTACCTCCATCGAGAGGGCCCGAACCTGGGTAAACATTGTGTCCCCCGCCTCCTGTTACCATCCGCCTTAGACGCACAGTTCGGGACCCCCTACCCGAGATCCGCCGGTTTTGACACCGACAACGCCCTCCAGATCTGGCCTCGCGATGAAGAACAGAAGGTGGTGGCAACTCTGTATCATAAAATGCAGTGAAACTTCCTCTCCTATTTTTTTTCTAGAAAAATAGGATTTTATAGCGTCAGAGTTAGGGTCAATGGAGCCTTGAGGTCCCCACCACCTACCAGGGCGCGCCAGAGGGGGGAGGCGTGCTCTGGTGTCTTGTGGGCAGCCAGGGCACCCCTTCTGGTGGGTCTTGGTTCTAGAAATTATTATATATTCCAAAATAATTCTCCAGAAAGTTTTGTCCAAATCTGAGAACTTCTATTTGTACAAAAACAACACCCGTTTGATCAGAGTACAAATCTCCCTTCACCAACTAACATACTTTGATCACTATGTTCGGCGTTGCTGTCGAGTCGTGTCCCCAATCCATGGGACCCGTCTCTCCAGTCAACCAGGAAAATGATGACAAATGAACCAATTGGATTTCATTATCATTCCATTTCCCTAGTAATGAAGTGAACTAGTGACGACTCGAGCGACTCTAAGGAGTCGACTCTCCTCTAATTAAACCAAGGAATCATGGTAGTTCTGCTGAAAAACAGCATCAGTCTGGGTTAGTTTCATTCAAATCATGCAAATTAGAGTCCAAAACAAGAGCAAAAGCATTAGGAAAAGTAGATACGATGGAGACGTATCAGTGATACGTCTCCAATGTATCTATAATTTTTAATTGTTCCATGTTGTTTGTAACGCCCGGATAATCATGCTACAGTAAACTCACGTTGATGGTGCCACGTCACCTCTGTCTCTGTAGTTAATCTCGGGTTAATTCAAAACTGTTTCGAAATTCAAATTCAAATGTATGATAGCAATAAAAGTTTTCAAAAATTAAAACTAAAAAGTTAAATTGGTTGTCAAATATTACAAAGGTAATTATGGTGAAATAAACACATTTTTATAAAATGCCTAAATATGTTTAAATGAATTAAAACAGAAAAGAAAATAAATAAAAGAAAAGAAAATACAAAAGAGAAAAACTAAACTAACAAAAAAAAAGCCCCCCTTTGGACATGGCCCGGCCGGCCATTAGACCAACCAGGCCGGCCAGTCGGTCCGCTCCTCTCCCTTATCCTCGGTCCAACCCACCGACACCCCACTCCACCCACTCGCCCCCCCTCTCCTCGCCCGATCTGGATCGGGATCGAGACCACCGCCACCGCCCGAGCCCGTCGCCGCCGAGCCTGCCACCACGCCGGACCGCCCGTCGCCGCCCGACGCCTCCTCGTCCTCCTCCTCGCGGTCCTCCCGACCGCCCCAGAGCCCACTGCCCGTCCCTACTCCCGTGAGCTTCCCCGCCCGCCCCTCTCCCCTAGGTCGCCTCGGCCGTCACCGCTCGGCAGCGCTCGGCGCCACCGTCGCCCGCGCCACTGCGCCGGACCGGCCCGTCCGTGCTCACTCGCGGCCTCCCGCGTTAAATCGCCCGTGCACACCGTGCCCGCCTCCGCCTCTGAACCCGCGGGCCATCGCCCGCGCCCGGCCTAACTCCGGCGCCCACCGGGCTCTCTCCTCGAGCAGCCCCCCCCCCCTCCGGCCCGGCGTCCTCCTCGGTGGTCGCCCGCTTCTACGGCCCCGCCCGCCAAGGCCTCGTCGGCGCCCAGCGCTCACCGCGGCTCCCGTGCCGCCCGCCTCTTGCGCCTCGCCTCCACATATCCGGCCGAGCCCGCCGTTGCTCCCTCCTCCTACCTGCTGCCGGCCCTGCCCATCCACAACAACTTGCATACAGCCACCGGCCTCCCTGCTCCGGCCACTGCCCGCTCCACCCACAGGCGTCTTGCGCCCGAGCGAGCAGGTCTTTGGTTGCGCCGAACCACTTTTATACCTGCGCCTTTCCCCCAGACCCCTTGACTAGGGGCCCCCTAACGTTTTAGAAAAAAAGGAATCAAAAAATAAAATAAAATAAATATAATTAATAAAAATAAAAATGATTTAATAAAATTAATTATTAATTAATTAATTAATTAAGTAATTAATTAATTTAATTAATCCTGATTAGATTAACCTAATTACCAATTAAATTAACTAATCTGTAATTAAACTAAACAGAGAATGACCTGTGGGTCCCACTGGACCCACACGTCAGGTTGACCAGGTCAATGGTCAACGTTGACTGATAACATCACTTTGATGTCATGCTGACGTCATCATTTACTATTCTGGATAATGTTGGATTAAATAATTAATTAAATTCCAGAAATTAATAAAATCTTTAGAAAATCATATCTTTTAATCCGTAACTTCGAATTAAAATATTTTCAACATGAAAGTTGCTCGAGCGGCGAGGCGAATCCGGATCGCAGTCCGTTCGTCCGCCACACACCCCTAACCTATCGAACCCGCAACTTTCCCCTCGGCTCCTATGCTCAAAACCACGAAACAGGGATATTTTCCGGATGTTTCCCCATAACAGTACCACCTCATACCACGTTAGGGCACGCCTAGCATCGTTACTTGTCTTGTCATGCATCGATATGCATCTGTTTACATAGTATTCATTGTTTCTTCCCCTCTTCTCTCCGGTAGACTACTGAGACCGGCGTTCTTTCTTTGCCCGATTCGACTCTGAGTTGGCGACCCTCTCTCTTGCGAACAACCAGGCAAGCCCCCCCTTGATCACGGATATCGCCTATTATACTCTATCTGCTTGCATTAGAGTAGTGTAGCATATTCTTGCTTTCATTATACCTATCACGATGCATAGCCTTTGTCCTTGTTACTCTTTTGTTACCTTTACGCAATCCTATATGCTTAGTATAGGATGCTAGTATATTCATCTGTGGCCCTACATTCTTGTCCGTTTGTTGTGCTATACTATCGGGCCGTGATCACTCGGGAGGTGATCACGGGTATATCTATATACTTATACTTGATACATGTGGTGACCAAAGTCGAATTAATTTGGTGGAGCACCATGAGTGGATCTTTGTGGCGGAGCGAAAGGGCAGGTTGAGACCGCCTAGGAGAGAGTGGGCCTGGCCTGTTCGGCGTTCGCGGATACTTAACACGCTTAACGAGATCTTGGTATTTGATCTGAGTTGGCTCTGAGCCTATCGCACTAACCAACTCGTGGGAAAGATATGGGCACTTTCGGCGTCGTGGTATCGGCCGAAACACTTCGTGGCGTCGGCCGGCGGCGGCGGCGCGGATTGGACTGGGCGCCACTAGGCTAGGTCTGCTTCCGGCCGCGTCACGCGAGCGTGCAGGTGTGCTTTCGAGGCGATGGGCCCGGACCCACAATGCGCTTAGGTTTAGACCGGCGTCTTGGCCTCTCTGTTGAGCCTAGGTGGGGCTGCGGCGTGTTGATCTTCAGCGGCGGGCATGACCGGAAAGTGTGACCGGCCAAATGGGATCAAGCTTGTTGGGTAAGTTGGTGCACCCTGCGGAAGATTAATCTATTGAATAGCTGTGATCTTGATAATGGGCGACTTGGAGTTGTACCTTGACCTTATGACAACTAGAACCGGATGTTAATAAAACACACCCTTCCAAGTGCGGATATAACGGTGGTCGCTCTCTCTCGGGGTTACGAGGAGGGATCGTCGGGTAGGATTATTGCTATGTGATGTTTCTTGGAGGACTTCAACCTACCCTCTTCTACTGTTGCAAGGCGGAGGTGACGAGCGTAGTCTTCGATAAGACTAGCTATCCCCTATTATTACGGCATTCTGCGATTCAGTCCACCGATATGCCCTTTACACATATATCCATGCATATGTAGTGTAGCTCCTTGCTTGCGAGTACTTTGTATGAGTACTCACGGTTGCCTTGTTCCCCTTTTCCCCTATCTCTACTCGATTGCTGCAACAGGACGATGGAGCCCGAGGCAGGCGCCACCGTCGATGGCGACTACTACCACAGGTGCCTACTACTACGTGCAACCCGGCGGCGGCGACCGGGAGTAGTTAGGAGGATCGAGCGGGAGGCATGCGCCTCTTCGATCTGTATCCCGGTTTGTGCTAGCCTTCTTAAGGCAAACTTGTTTAACTTATATACGTACTCGAGATATTGTTGCTTCCGCTGACTCCTCTATGATCAAGCACTTGTATTGAGCCCTCGAGGCCCACGGCTTGTATTATGATGCTTGTATGACTTATTTATGTTTTAGAGTTGTGTTGTGATATCTTCCCGTGAGTCCCTGATCTTGATCGTACACATTGTGTGCATGATTAGTGTACGATTGAATCGGGGGCGTCACAAGTTGGTATCAGAGCCGACTGCCTGTAGGAATCCCCTTCCACACTCCTTGGCCAAAGTTGAGTCTAGACATTACAAAAACTTTTACTAACTTGGCTGTGTGCCTTACGGGCCCACGTCGCCATCGGTTAGTACTAGGATCTTTTACTCCTCGACCTTTACTCTAGGACTCTGAACTCTCTTCTACTCGGGTTAAACGAATTTACTGACTAACACTAGGATCCCGTGACCACATTCACCCCAAAGTTGGATAAAGCCATAGTTATTCCTTGGAATTGTATTATGATCAATTTCCACCTTGTCATTTGACTCCTTTGAAACATCTTTGTTTCAGATGGAACCCACGAGGCAGGTCATGCGCCACCACGACGGCCATTGGTGCCTCGGGATCACCTGCGGTGCTAGCAGAGATGATGACCTATCGGGTTATCGCTGGCACCCTGAGTACACCGTCTTTGAGGAGTACCAGGACTTTAACCAGAGCGATGCCGAGCCATCGTCCACCTCTACTCTCGGGAGTATGACTCCACTACTGTGCTGCACACCGCACATGGTGTTGGGGTGACTATAGATATGGCAGTCCACGATGCTGCTTATGCTGCTCTGACACGCCTTCGTGGAGAGTATCGGGAGTTGGACACCTCCCCCTTCAAGCACATCGCTATCGCGTCTGATGTTGGTGAGGAGGGTTACTACACTGCTGCCTACTCCACTGTCACCAGAGAGCCCTTCTACCATCAAAACTTTGTTCTGCATGCTGATGGGCTAGATCGAGCTAACCGAGCTCTTCGCCACGAGTAGTACATCACCCGTCAGCACCTTTACCGTGCTCTGACGATGTTGCATCCCTTTGTCCGATCCAGAGAGCTGCCGCGATCTGCGATCTACCAGCCAGACCGTGATGCCCCGAGGTGTCGGTTGGCGGTGGTGGAGGCTACTCCCCGCGCTTGGTCCTCTTCGCCACTTGGGCGTCGGGTTCGCACGAGTATCCGCGGCCCCAGTCAGCGGCGTGGAGGACTATCCGCTGCCGCACTACCAGCTTTAGAGCTACACTACCTCCATGATACCGCATGGGACTGATGTAGGCTTGCTTGTTAGTGTTAGATGCATTCGCCATGAGAGCTGCGTGCCGCCTATGATGTCTTAGTCTATGTCTTGAACTCGTGTGCGAACTCTATGCATGATCCCTTTTGTATGATATGCCGACTACTATGTAGTTTCTATCGTCTTTGCTTTCATTATGCATGTTTCATCATGAATGATTCTTGTTCTTTGCAAATTTCTCAATTCTGAACTACCTGTTATATATTAGCGGGATGGTTAAACCAGCTGGTGCGTGGTCGTGGTGGCAACTTCCCACCACCGCTTTGAGTACATGGCTGGTATGATCCAACAACTTGAGATGAATCGCCAGTTCATGGAGAACATGATGGCTCGGTTTCCTCGCCCCAATATGAACCAGCAGCCAAACACAACAACTCTGCGAGATTTCATCGCCTCAACCCAAGTGTGTACCGCAGCTCAACCCAGCCATTGGATCTTGATGACTAGCTCCGTGACATCACCTATGAGATGGAGTCTGCTGATGTAGCCCACCAGCTATGTCACTTTTGCTTCCTTCTTCTGAAGGGACCCGCACTCAATGGTGGGACAGCCACGGCGTACTCTGCTAGTTGGAACAATCATCACTGGCGGACTTCCAAGCTGCTTTCCGTGCCGCTTCATCCCTCAAGGAGTCATGGACGGAAGAAGCGTGAGTTCATAACCTCACCCAAGGCAACAAGGCTGTTGAAGCTTATCGGCGAGAGTTCTTGGACTTGTCTCGCTATCTTGAAGAGGACATTACAACGATGCCGCAGACGGAGAAGTTCGTGGCGGCCTTCAAGTGACATCAAGCTCGCACTTCTAGTGCGCGACTTTGCTGATTTCGCCACCTTGGTGAACAAAGCTATCAATGTCGAAACTGGTGCGCAGGAATACGAGAGCTCTAACGAGCGCAACCGTGACACGGGCTCATCTTGGGCCCGTCCTCGCATGACGTAAGATATGGATTCCCAACGGCATGTACCAGCCGAATGCACCTGCCCCAAAGGCGAGCTATCTTGCACCTCGTCGCCTACTCCAACTAGGCAGCCAAAGCTTCAGCTCCACCACCCCAAGCTCTGTTCCCACCCCAATAATGGTTTGTGCTTCAGGTGTGGACAACCAGGGCACCGTGCTAGAGAATGCAACCAGAACCAGAATCAGCTGGCCCTTCTAGCGACTGGCCGTGGAAGCAACCAACCCCGCAACAACAATGCCAAGCCTTATGGTCGAGTTCATGCCAACCACGTTGATCTGAACGAAGCTCAAGACCAGCCTGCTACTGTGATGGGTACACTCCTCGTAAATTCAGTACGCATCATTTTATTCGATTCAGAGCATCGCATTCATTCATGTCGGAAGATTTTGCATACAAGCCTGACGTTAAGTGTGAGGAGATGAACTCTTGGTGATGGTAAAAACCCCTTGGGACAATGTCAAACCTCCATGGTTGGCGTCGGCGTCCCGTGGAAATCGAAGGGCTGGAATTCTATGCCTCACCCATTATCCTGAAGACGTCTAACATCGACCTCATTTTGGGGATGGATTGGTTGAAAGCGCATACTGCTTCAATCGTTTGCGCCACTAATTCCGTCCATCTACTCCACCCTTCTGATGAAATAATAAGCTACAATGCTCGTCTGGTTCAGAATGCCGAGGCAAGGCTCTATGCATTGAATGCATTGAACGCTGCACCACTCGAGGGTATTGAAAACATTCCTGTCGTGCGTGAATTCCTCGACATCTTTCCTGAAGAACTTCCAGGGATTCCCCCTGCTAGAGCTGTCGAATTCGTCATCGACTTGAAACCAGGCACCACTCCTATAGCCAAGCGACCCTACAAGATGCCGCCGCATGAACTCCTTGAGCTTAAGGAGGAAATCGACAAGTCTCTTCGCAGTGGTTTCATTCGCCCAAGTTGCTCTCCTTGGGGAGCACCTTCTCTCTTTGTCAAGAAGAAGGATGGGACAAACCGATTGGTCCAACTACCGTCCTATAAATCAAGCTACCATTCAGAATAAGTATCCTCTTCCTCGGATCAATGATCTGTATGATCAATGGCTGGTTCATCGGTGTTCTCTAAACTTCGACTTGAGGTTGGGTTACCACCAGATCCGTGTTCGTGAGGAGGATATCCCCAAGACCGCCTTTGTGACTCGTTATGGTTCATACGAGTACACCGTCATGTCTTCGGCAACCAATGCTCCAGCCACCTTCTCTCTTTGATGAACTATATATTCATGGATTACCTCGACAAGTTAAATCGTGGTTTATCTGGATGATATCTGATATTTTCCAAGAATGAAGAAGAACATCTTGAACATCTTCGTCTTGTCTTTGGAAAAGCTACAAGAGCATCAACTTTATGCCAAGTTCTCCAAATGTGAATTACGGCTTCCGAAGTAACCTATCTTGGGCATGTCATCTCTAAGGATGGTATTGCCGTCAACCTGAACGAGTTCAGGATATTCTCGATTGGACTCCTCCGAAGAGCGTTAAGCAAGTCGAAGTTTTCTCGGTCTACCAGCTATTGTCGTCGATTAGTGAGAACTTCTCCAAGATTGTCGAGCCTCGACTAACCTGTTGCATAAGGCGTCAAGTTCCAATGGATGAGATAAATGTCGGGAAAGTTTCCGAGCACTCAAAGACAAGTTGACTTCTGCCCGATACTAGCTCCTCCTCGATACTAAGAAGGACTTCGTCATTTCTTGTGGCGCTTCCGTCAAGGATTAGGCTGTGTCCTAATGCAGGGCGCAAAGTGATTGCCTATGCCTCTCGACAATTCGCCCTCACGAAGAGAACTACCCAGTTCACGACCTCGAGCTTCTGCTGTCATTCATGCCTTTGAAGCGATGGCGACATTACCTTCTCGTGTCGTTGCGAGATCTTCACGACCACCAAAGTCTGAAGTATCTGTTTACTCAGCCAGACCTGAACCTCTGTCGTGAGATGGATGGAGACTGTTGCAGACTTTGATTTGGGTATTTCCTATACACCGAGCAAGGCTAATGTGATGGCTGATGCCTTGAGCATAAGTCTTCTGCAACCACCTCCGAGTTCACAAAGTTCAGCCCTCACTCGTTGAAGAGTTGAAAAGCTGAACCTCCATATTGTTCCTCCGGTGCACTCGCTCCCCTCCTCTGGAGCTTCGCAAGATGAACCTCCATGTTGTTTCGGGGGTTCTCTCAATACCACAGTTGCGAAACCAGATCTTGTGGACACCATCAAATGGATACAGAAATGTGATGATGAAGTCGAGAGGATTAAACTTTATCTCGCGAGAAGGAAAGCCCTCATTCTTCATTTGTGGATGGCGCAGGCACCCTATTCTTCAAAGGTCGCCTAGTGGTACCGAGTAAGAGGAAAACCTGAATCGACTCCAAAGATTATGAAAGAAGCTCATGATCGCCTTTGTCTATTCATCCCGGTAGCACCAAGATGTACCAAGACATTAAATCGAGAGATTACGGTGGTCTAATATGAAGCAAGACATTGCTCGTTATGTTGCTGAATGTGGCGTTTGCCGTCGTATCAAAGCGAGAACATCAAAGGACTGCTGGAACTCGCAACCTATCTCTATTCCTGAATGGAAATGGGACCATGTTGAGATGGACTTCGTCACGGATTTCCCAAGTCGCGAAAGGTAATGATGCTATTCTTGTCGTCATTGACCGGCTTTCTAAAGTTGCACATTTACGGCGGTCAAAGAAACGATCACTGCTAGTCAGCTTGCAACTCTCTATATGTCGAAATTGTTTCACTTCACGGTATTCCACTGGTTATCGATTCGGACCGTGGCAGCTTATTCACTTCAAGATTACGGGCAAGTTTTCAAGAAGCTATGGGTACTCACTTATCTTTCGATCTGCGTTTCATCCATGATCACAAGGGCAAGTTGAGCGTGTCAACCAAGTTCTCGAAGACATGCTTGAGCTTGTGTTATTTCCTTGACAAGAAATGGGAGGAATCTCTCCGTATGCTGAGTTCTCTTATAATAATAGCTATCAAGCTAGTGCGAAGATGGCCCCCTTCGAAGTGTTATATGGTCGAAAGTGTCGAACCCCTCTAAACTGGTCAGAAACTGGGGAACGTCCACTCTTTGGTCGGATATTATCCAACATGCCGAAGAACAAGTCCGCATTATTCGCGAGAATCTCAAGACTGCTCAGTCACGTCAAAAGAGTCAGTATGACCGTCATCATAAAGACATGGTCTATCAACTTTGGCGAAAAGTCCTATCTTCGCGTTACACCAATGAAGGGTGCTCACCGCCGGGATCAAGGGCAAGCTAGCTCCTCGCTATATTGGCCCATTCACTATTACGGAAAGGTGTGGAAAAGTGGCATATCAACTGGAGCTTCCGTCGAACCTTTCTCAGGTTCACGATGTGTTCCACGTGTCACAACTCCGACGCTGCTTCAAGGACCCAATCCGAGCAGTGGACCGTGAAGTGCTCGAACTGCAACAGGACCTCTCCTATAAAGAGCATCCGGTCCGCATTCTCAACCAAGCTGAACGCCGCACACGTCAGAAGGCGATCAAGTTCCTCAAAGTCCGATGGTGAATCACTCAAGGCGAAGCCACACAGGAGCGAGGATCGTCTTCATGATGAATACCCGCACTCTTTCCTTGTACCTCCTAAATCTCGGGACGAGATTTCTTGTAGTGGAGGAGATTTGTAACGCCCGGATAATCATGCTACAGTAAACTCACGTTGATGGTGCCATGTCACCTCTGTCTCTGTAGTTAATCTCGGGTTAATTCAAAACTGTTTTGAAATTCAAATTCAAATGTATGATAGCAATAAAAGTTTTCAAGAATTAAAACTAAAAAGTTCGGTGGTTGTCAAATATTACAAAGGTAATTATGGTGAAATAAACACATTTTTATAAAATGCCTAAATATGTTTAAATGAATTAAAACAGAAAAGAAAATAAATAAAAGAAAAGAAAATACAAAAGAGAAAAACTAAACTAACAAAAAAAAAGAGAAGGCCCCCCCCCCTGCTGGACCGCGGCCCAGCTGGCCATTGGGCCAACCAGGCCGGCCCAGGTCGGTCCCGCTCCTCTCCGTTTTCCCCTCGGTCCAACCCACCGACACCCCCACTCCACCCACTCGCCCCTCCCCCTCCTCTCGCCCGATCTGGATCGGGATCAAGAGGAGACCACCGCCGCCAGGCCGTCGCCGCTGGACGCCGCCACACGCCGGATCGCCCCGTCGCTGCCGAACGCCTCCTCGTCCTCCTCCTCGCCGGTCCTCCCCGACCGCCCCCGAGCCCACTGCCCCGTCCCTATTCCCCCCGTGAGCTTCCCCTTCGCCCCCCTCTCCCACTAGGTCGCCTCGGCCGTCGCGCTTTCGGCAGCTCCGGCGCCACCGTCGCCCGCGCCCTGCCGCACGGACCGGCCCGTCCGTGCTCACTCGCGGCCTCCCGCGTTCGTCGCCCGTGCACCGTGCCCGCCTCCGCCTCTGAACCCGGGCCATCGCCCGCGGGCCGGCCAACTCCTGCGCCCACCGGGCTCTCCCCTCGAGCAGCCCCCCTCCACGGCCCCGGCGTCCTCCTCCGGTGGCCGCCCGCTTCCCACGGCCCGCCCGCCGAGGTCTCGCCCGGCGCCAGCGCTAACTGGCGGCTCCCGCCGCCCCACGCCTCTTGCACCTGGCGGCCTCCACTGTCCGGCGAGCCCGCCCTGTGCTCCCTCCTCCTACCTGCTGCCGCGCCCTGCGCCCATCCACAGTCGGCGCCACAGCCACGGCCTCCCTGCTCGGCGCCTGCCCGCTCCACCCAGCATGCGCCCGAGCGAGGGGCGGGTTGCGCCGAACCCGCACCGCCACATGCCCGCTAGCCCCCAGACCTTCGACTAGGGGCCCCGCCCCATAACGTTTTTAGAAAAAGAAAAAAGGAATTAAAAAATAAACTAAAATAAATATAATTAATAAAAATAAAATGATTTAATAAAATTAATTATTAATTAATTAAGTAATTAATTAAGTTAATTAATCTGATTAGATTAACCTAATCACCAATTAAATTAACTAATCGTAATTAAACTAAGCAGAGAATGGCGGTGGCGGTGGATCCCATTGGACCCACACGTCGAGTTGACCAGGTCAATGGTCAACTTGGCTGCTGACATCACTCACGATGTCATCTTGGCGTCATCATTTACTATTCGGATAATGTTGGATTAAATAATTAATTAAATTCGAAATTAATAAAATCTTTAGAAAATCATATCTTTTAATCCGTAACTTCGGTTAAAATATTTTCAACATGAAAGTTGCTCGAGCGACGAGGCGAATCCGGATCGCAGTCCGTTAATCCGCCACACACCCCTAACCTATCGAACCCGCAACTTTCCCCTCGGCTCCTATGCTGAAAACACGAAACAGGGATATTTTCCGGATGTTTCCCCATAACAGTACCACCTCATACCACGTTAGGGCACGCCTAGCATCGTTACTTGTCTTGTCATGCATCAATATGCATCTGTTTACATGGTATTCATTGTTTCTTCCCCTCTTCTCTCCGGTAGACTACGAGACCGACGCTGCTTTGCCCGGTTCGACTCGGAGTTGTGACCCCTCTCTATTGCGAACAACCAGGCAAGCCCCCCCTTGATCACCAGATATCGCCTATTCTACTCTATCTGCTTGCATTAGAGTAGTGTAGCATATTCTTGCTACATTATACCTATCTGATGCATAGCTTTGTCCTTGTTACTCTTTGTTGTTACCTTTACCGCAATCCTATATGCTTAGTATAGGATGCTAGTATATTCATCTGTGGCCCTACATTCTTGTCCGTCTGCATGTGCTATACTATCGGGCCTGATCACTCGGGAGGTGATCACGGTATATACTATATACTTATACTTGATACATGTGGTGACCAAAGTCGGGTTGGTGGTGGAGCACCAGAGAGTGGATCTTTGTGGCGGAGCGACAGGCAGGTTGAGACCTCCTAGGAGAGAGTTGGGCTGGCCTGTTTGGCTTCGCGGATACTTAACACGCTTAACGAGATCTTGGTATTTGATCTGAGTTGGCTCTGAGCCTATCGCACTAACCAACTCGTGGGAAAGATATGGGCACTCGGCGTCGTGGTATCGGCCGAAGCACTTCGTGACGTCGGCCGCCGGCCTTGCGCCGGATTGGACTGGGCGCCACTAGGCTAGAGTCTGCTTCGGCCGCGTCGCAACATGCATGTGTGCTCAGGCGATGGGCCCAGACCCTGTGGCGCTTAGGTCTAGACCGGCGTCTTTGGCCTCTCTGTTGAGCCTAGGTGGGGCTGCGGCGTGTTGATCTTCCGTGGCGGGCATGACCGGGAAAGTGTGACCGGCCAAATGGGATCAAGCGTGTTGGGTAAGTTGGTGCACCCTGCAGGTGAAGTTAATCTATTGAATAGCCGTGATCTTGATAACAGGGCGACTTGGAGTTGTACCTTGACCTTATGACAACTAGAACTGGATACTTAACAAAACACACCCTTCCAAGTGCGGATACAACGGTGGTCGCTCTCTCTCGGGGTTACGAGGAGGATCGCGGGTAGGATTATTGCTATGTGATGTTTCTTGGAGGACTTCAACCTACCCTCTTCTACTGTTGCAAGATGGAGGTGACGAAGCGTAGTCTTCGATAAGACTAGCTATCCCCTCTTATTACGGCATTCTGCGATTCGGTCCACCGATATGCCCTTTACACATATATCCATGCATATGTAGTGTAGCTCCTTGCTTGCAGTACTTTGGATGAGTACTCACGGTTGCCTTGTTCCCCTTTTCCCCTATCTCTACTCGATTGCTGCAACCATACAATGGAGCCGGGAGCGAGCGCCACCGTCGATGGCGACTACTACCTGGAGGTGCCTACTACTACGTGCAGCCCGGCGGCGACGACCGGGAGTAGTTAGGAGGATCGAGGCGGGAGGCTGCGCCTCTTCGATCTGTATCCCGATTTGTGCTAGCCTTCTTAAGGCAAACTTGTTTAACTTATGTCGTACTCAGATATTGTTGCTTCCGCTGACTCGTCTATGATCGAGCACTTGTATTCGAGCCCTCAAGGCCCCTGGCTTGTATTATGATGCTTGTATGACTTATTTATGTTTTAGAGTTGTGTTGTGATATCTTCCCGTGAGTCCCTGATCTTGATCGTACACATTGCGTGCATGATTAGTGTACGATTGAATCGGGGGCGTCACATTGTTATATTATCATTCTTGGATGTTTTATAATCATTTTATAGCAACTTTATTTCACTTTTGGGACTAACCTATTGACATAGTGCCCAGTGCCATTTGCTTGTTTTTTACTTCACAGAATATCAGTACCAAACGGAGTCCAAAGGCAGCGAAACTTTTTAGAGATTTTTTCTGGACCAGAAGACACCCAATGGGCCAAAGAAGTACCAGAGGGGAGGCCCAAGGTGGGCGCTACCCACCAGGGCGCGCTCAGAGGCCCAGGCGCGCCCAGGCGGCTGTCCCCCCTCGCTGACCTCCCGCGCTTCCTCTTCGCCCTATAAATTCCAAAATATTCTAGAAACCCTAGGGGAGTCGACGAAGCACAATTCCAACCGCCCCAAGTTCCAAGACCACGAGATCCAATCTAGACACCATCACGGAGGGGTTCATCTTCCTCATTGGTGCCTCTCCGATGATGCGTGAGTAGTTCACCATAGACCTACGGGTCCGTAGGTAGTATCTAGATGTCTTCTTCTCTCTTTTTGATTCTCAATACAATTGTCTCTTCAAGATTGATAAGTCTCCAACGTATCTATAATTTTTGATTGTTCCATGCTATTATATTATCTGTTTTGGGTGTTTTATATGCAATAATATGCTATTTTATATTATGTTTGACACTAACTTATTAACCCTGAGCCCAGTGCCAATTTCTATTTTTTTCCTTGTTTATGAGTTCTACAGAAAAGGAATATCAAATGGAGTCCAAACTGAATAAAACTTTACGATGATTTTTGTTGGATCAGAAGACACATGTAGGACTTGGAGAGGAAGGCAGAAGAGTCCCGAGGGCTCCAAAAGCCCTCATGGCGCGCCCTAGGGGGCGCGCCTCCCTGGCTTGTGGGCCCCACGAGAGTTCTCCAACCCTATTCTTTGGCCTATAAATTCAGAAATATTCCCAAACCAATAGAAGCGTCCACCAAATAATTTTCCGCCGCCGTAACCTTCTGTACCCGTGAGATCCCATCTTGGGGCCTTATTCGACACTCTGCCGGAGTGGGATTCGATCATGGAGGGCTTCTACATCAACTCTACTGCCCTTCCGATGAAGCGTGAGTAGTTTACCACAGACCTACGGGTCCATAGCTAGTAGCTAGATGGCTTCTTCTCTCTCTTTGATTCTCAAACCATGTTCTCCTCGATGTTCTTGGAGATCTATCTGATGTAATATTCTTTTGCAGTGTATTTGTCGAGATCCGATGAATTGTGGATTTATGATCAGATTATCTATGAATATTATTTGAATCTTCTTTGAATTCTTATATGCATGATTTGATATCTTTGTATTTCTCTTTCAGTTATCGGTTTGGTTTGGCCAACTAGACTGGTTCTTCTTGCAATGGGAGAGGTGCTTAGTTTTGGGTTCAATCTTGCGGTGTCCTCACCTAGTGACAAAGTAGGGGTAGCGAGGCACGTATTGTATTGTTGCCATCAAGGGTAAAAAGATGGGGTTTTTCATCCTATTTCTTGAGTTTATCCCTCTACAGGCGTTACTCCGTACTTTATGAACTTAATACTCTAGATGCATGCTGGATAGCGGTCGATGTGTGGAGTAATAGTAGTAGATGCAGGCAGGAGTCGGTCTACTTCACACGGACGTGATGCCTATATGCATAATATTTGCCTTGGATATCGTCATAAATTTGCGCTTTTCTATCAATTGCTAGATAGTAATTTGTTCACCCACCGTATTATTTGCATTCAAGAGAGAAGCCTCTAGTGAAACCTATGGCCCCCAGGTCTATTTTCCATTATATATTTTCAGATCTATAGACCAAAATCCAAAAATACCTTGCTGCGTTTTATTTACTTTTACTTTGTTTTACGTTTTAGTAATCTTTTATATCTATCTCTATCAGATCTCACCTTTGAAAGTGACCGTGAAGGAATTGACAACCCCTTTATCGCGTTGGGTGCACGTGTTTGATTGTTTGTGCAGGTGCATAGATCGGGGACTTGCTTCTATCTCCTACTGGATCTGATACCTTGGTTCTTAACTGAGGGAAATACTTATCCCTACTTTGCTGCATCACCATTTCCTCTTCAAGGGAAAAACCAACGCGAGCTCAAGAATAGCGGAGATCTATTTGATGTAACTCTTTTTACGGTGTGTTTGTTGGGATCCAATAAACTTTGAGTTTATGATCAGATCTATATACATGAATATTATTTGAGTCTTCTTTAATCTCTTATATGCATGATTATTTATAGCCTTGTATTTCTTATTCGAATCTTTGGTTTAGTTAGGCCAACTAGATTGATTTTGCATGCCATGGGAAGAGGTGCTTTGTGATGGGTTCGATATTGCGGTGTTCTTTCCCAATGACAGAAGGGGCAGCAACACACGCATGTATAGTTACTATTAAGGATACTAAGATGGGGGCTATTCCTACATGAATAGATCTCGTCTACATCATGTCATCGTTCTTATTGCATTACTCCGTTTCTCCATGAACTTAATACACTAGATGCATGCTGGATAGCGGTCGATGTGAGGAGTAATAGTAGTAGATGCAGGCAGGAGCCGGTCAACTAATCTTGGACGTGATGCTTGTATATTGATCATTGCCTTGGATATCTTCATAATTATTTGATCTTCTATCAATTGCCCAACAATAAAATGTTTACCCACCGTGTGCTATTTCTTGAGAGAAGACACTAGTGAAATCTACGGGCCCCGGGTCTATTCTTTATCATATTTGCTTTGATATCTATCTTTATTTGCTTTTGTTTTCATATCTATTATTCCTCAAATCCAAAAATACCTTGATGCACTTTTTTATTATTTATTTTCTTTCGTGTTTTATCGTCTATTTATCCAATCTACCACAAATTTTATCCCGCAAACATGACAATTTCTAGCGTCGTTACCCGAAGAGGGATGACCCATCATACGCGTTGGGTTGCAAGTATTTGTTCTTTGTGTGCGGGTACCGTTTACATAGTGTTGCTTGGTTCTCCTACTGGATTGATACCTTGGTTTCACAACTGAGAGAAATACCAACCGTAGCTGTACTGCATCATCCCTTCCTCTCTTGGGGAAATACCGACGCAGTTTCAAGCGACATCAAGAGGAATTTTTGGCGCCGTTGCCGAGGAGACATCATCAATGTCTATCAGGTTCCTAATCACAAATCTCATCTCCTTGAAATTTATATTATTTGCCATTTGCCTCTCGTTTTCATCGCCCCCACCTCACAAAAAATTGTCATTTTATTCGCCCTCTTTTTCATTTGCCTTTTTCTTGTCAGATTTCTTATTTTCTTGAACTTGTTGTCATTAGCGACTTTGGTACTGCAGAAGCAGATGATGGCCTAACTCCTAAAATTGGACGATCTGGCAATCTGGATGCTAAAACTTTTGTTATCGGGCAAGGGAATGTTATGGGAAAAGAAAATATCCAAGAATTTTTTATTGTGTTGGAAATTTGACTCTTGATGATACTCCTATACTTAAAAGAACTAAATATTATGCGGAAGCTATTTCAGCACTAGTTCTGAAACTGGAAAATAGATTTATCCGTACCCATCCTACTTTGCAAAGATTGTTTTATGAACTACCCGTTATAAAGGATCCTAACGCTAAAAAATTAGCTACCTTGTTCTTACGAATGAATTTGATTACATAATATGGGAAGCTAGGGAAAGTTTTGGTTTCTATGGTATGAGCCGTGAAAAACCGGTGCTAAATGATATCCTTTATAATAGTGATTATATGTTGAGACATTTGCTTGGAAATAATCAAATTTTTGATGAAAACCTTAAAAAGGAAATCCCCGTTTTAGATATAATCCAACAAGTTTTCAATGATGTTAATCAACACTATTCTTGGATTGTGGCCGAAAATCAAAGGGGATACGTAGATGGGAAACTTGACAATGCTAAAATTTCTATGGATAATGTGTTTCAAGTTAGTTTTGCAAAACCTCCTGACAAGAAAACGTCTATGGAAAATTTAACCAAAGATGACAATACATGAATCTATGTGTTATGCCTAGCTAGGGGCATAAAACGATAGCGCTTGTTGAGAGACAACCCAACGAATAAATTTTATTTTTTGCCTTTTTCTTTCTATTCTTGAGTGTTTACACAATTATGCTACTATTATGATTATGTTTTTATGTTTTAGTTAGTGTTTGTGCCAAGTAAAGCCTTTGGGATCATGTTGGGTGATAGTTGAATTGATCTTGTTGGAAAACAAAAACTTCTGCACCCAGTAGAAGAATTGTTTAAAATCACAGAAGAGCGATAAAATTATGATTTTTTTATAGAATATTTATATACAAATTGCCTACGCTGTCCTAATTTCTTAGAATTTTTGGAGTTACAAAAGTATGGACAAAGTACAGATTACTACAGACTGTTCTTTTTTGACAGATTTTGTTTTCTTTGCATTGTGTGCTTATTTTGATGAATCTTTGGATTGTATCGGGGGTATAAGCCATGGTAAAGTTGGAAAACAGTAGGTATAATGCAATAATAAAATATGAATGGGTTTGCAATAGTACTTAGAGTAGTGATTTTCTTTATTATAATAACGGATCTCACAAAGGTTTTGTTAAGTTTTGTGTGCTTGAAGTTTTTAAGTTTTGGGTGAGATCATGATGGATGAAGGAATAAGGAGTGAAAAGAGCCTAATCTTGGGGATGCCCCGGAAGGCATACCTTCTTTCTTCTAATGACCATCGGTATTTTACTTGGAGCTATATTTTTATTCGTCACATATCATGCGTTTTGCTTGGATCATCTTTTATTATATGAGTCTTTGCTTGTTTTTCTTTTTAGTTTGTCACAAGTATCCTTGCTGGACACACCTATTTGAGAGAACCAAAACTATGCTATGATTTGTTAGAATTGCTCTTTATGCTTCACTTAAACTTTTTGAGCTATGGAATTGCTCTAGTGCTTCACTTATATCTTTTTGAGCATGGTGTGCTTTAATATTTTTGAAGAAATTCTCTCATGCTTCACTTATATTTATTTGAGAGTTAGTAAATTTTTGAATAAATTCTCTAATGCTTCACTTAAATTATTTTGGGAGACAGAAAATTTTATGCTCATGTTCTTCACTTAAATTTGTTTGATCTTATCAAAAGCAATTGCAATATATGAAGTTAGTCCCAAAGTGATAGATATTCAAGAGGGATATAATAAAAACTTTCATGAAGATCATTGGATAAATTAAACTTGATTCTTTGTAATAGTTTTGAGATATTAAGATAGTGATATGTGAGCCATGTTAGTGAGTAATTATGCTTTAGTAAGAATACTGGTGTTAAGGTCTGTGATTCCCTATGCAAGCATGAAAGTCAATAGTTGTGCAATGAAATGACATCATACTTATGGTGCATTATTCGGTGTTAGTTATGCTTAATGCTTGCTTATGTGATTTTGTGTTTCTTGGTTGGTTGCTCCTCAATCGATTTGCTAGCCTCCACTTGTACTAAGTTGGATTACTACTTGTGCATCCAAAATCTTTAAACCTAGTTTTGCCATATGAGTCCACCAAAGCTACCTATATGCGGTATTTTCATGTCGTTCTAAGCAAATTTGTATGTGCCATCTCTAATTTTCAAAATGAATTTGCTTTTTGTGTGACCACACCGCTCATGAAGCGACAGGCGGTGGCCAATATTTTCCATGCTAGATGTGTTATTCTCAAGATGAGTATTTATTCACTTGTTATTGCACGAGAGTACGATGGTAATAGGGATGCCCAGTCCCGAAATGAAAAAGAAACTTACTTTATGTTGTCAAATAATAAGTTCCTTGGAAATTGTTAGTATGGAAGGCACCCGTGGATACAACAAGTCATGGATTGTGAAAGAATGGTGGAACAAATAAACTTTATTTTATGTTTGGGAACCGCCTATGATATATCTAGCATGGAAAGTGTTGGGAATTACTCGGTCATTTTCGTTTATGGGAAAATTATGCCACTCAATTTTTTTTATCCCAATTTTTTCTTTGAGCTCTGGAACCTCTACAAATCCCTACTTCCCTCTGCGAAGGGCCTATCTATTTACTTTAAGCAATTTTTATTTTTATTTGAGTCTCCATCTTCTCTTATAATGCACCAACTAAGGGGCACTATGATCATACTTGAGCGTTGGAGGTAGCTAATATGCGAGTATGTTTCATGAATGGATCAATGATTGAGCATGATGGGCTACGAATAACTTTATTTAGTGTTGATATTTTGAAAGACATGGTTGCTTGTTGATATGCTTGAGTATTGTAATCTTCATGTCAAAACTAGAATATTGCTTTGAACCATATAAAAGTCCAAATGTCCATGCTACAAAAGAAAAACAATATGTGATGAACATGTTAGGCAGCATTCCACATCAAAAATTCTACTTTTATCAATTACCTACTCGAGGCCGAGCAGGAATTAAGCTTGGGGATGTTGATACGTCTCCAACGTATCTATAACTTTTTATTGTTCCATGCTGTTATATTACCATTCTTGGATGTTCTACAATCATTTTATAGCAACTTTATACCATTTTTGGAACTAACCTATTGACATAGTGCCTGGTGCTAGTTGCCGTTTTTTTTGCTTGTTTTTTACTTCGCAGAATATCAGTACCGAACGGAGTCCAAACGCAGCAAAACTTTTTGGAGATTTTTTCTGGACTAGAAGACACCCAGTGGGACAAAGAAGTACCAGAGGGGAGGCCCGAGGTGGGCATAACCCACCACGGCGTGCTAGGAGGCTCGGGCACACCCAGGGGGGTTGTGCCCCCCTTGGTGACCTCCCACACTATTAGATTACGGGTTCCGGCAAACCCTTGATGTTCAAACACTGGGGTGCGCACGACGATCTTTCTTCCCCTAGTTCACTCTCACAACGATCTCAAGACCTAGCTCACCGAACCCAAAGAACAAGAGACACAAGAGTTTATACTGGTTCAGGCCACCAATGTGGTGTAATACCCTACTCCAGTGTGGTGTGGTGGATTGCCTTGTAGGCTAAGGATGAACAAGTACAAGGGACGAACAGCCTCCTGAGGAGAGGTGTTCTTGAGCTCGGTGAGCTTGTGTGGTTGAGGATGATCTGAATGATCCGCCCCCTACTATGGTGGTGGCTAGTCCTATTTATAGAGGCCCCGGTCCTCTTCCCAAATGTTTAGGCAGGAAGGGATCCCACAACGGCCAATTTGAAGGGGGACAGCTAGTACAAGCTATCCTGACAGATGGTGGGCTTTGCCTGCCAAAGGCTCTGGTGGTGACGCCGCCATGGGCTCCTCGATGACCTCCATCTTACCGTCCTGCTGGTCTTGGTCTTGTTGCACCGATATGGAAACCCTTGCTTGATACCTCGGGACTCCTCGCCTGCGCTTGCCTCTTTAGCATCAAAGAGGAAACTGGTACTCTGCGCCCGCTGGTGCCCACCGAGCTTCGGTCGTCATGGCTCACGTCAGGTGCTCCTTGCATAGATATCTCCGCTCCTCGGGAGCCATCCTAGTGAGGCTGCCCCTGAGGAGGTCTTGTGTCATCCGCCTCACGAGACTTGGCCCCTCGTGAGGGTCTTGAGTGTTTGTTGGCGAAGAGGGGCCGTACCGGGCCGGTGGTGGAGCCATGCCATGGGCCGCAAGCAGGCAAGTCTAGGGACCCCGTTCCCCGAACGCCGATAGTAGCCCCCGGGCCCAAGGCGCGCTTGTACTTGGCTTCGAGGCGAAGCCAAGGGTCAAGTATGGAGCGCCGCAGGGCCCAACAGCCTGCAGCCTCGATTGTCGCGTGGCAATTGACAGGATGTGGGCGACTCCGCTTCCCCACGCTGCCTCGGCAACTGCTCGACTTGATGAGTCCCTGGTGCATGCTGAACAACCATCATTACCTGCGATCGTGGAGGTCGATGGTTGGCCTCCTCCTGGCTATAAATGGGGAGGGGGCAGAGCCCCCATTGCCCATCTCTTCCTCCACTTTGCCTGCTTCCTCTTCTTCCTCCTTGCTCTGCTATCTTGCGGCGACACTCATGGCGTCGGTGAAGAGGTTCTCGGCCGCAGACAAGGGGAAGGCCCGCCAGGAGGGGCCCGGCTCGCCACTGCCAAAGAGGGGGCGCGGTCACCCCTGCAAGCATGACGCAACTCCCGCCATGGCCCCTTGTGGGCGTGGGCGAACTTCCCCGAGGTCCGGTGTTGTCCCTGGCGGCCGCGGCGGCGCCTCTTCGCGCGGCGGGTGCCACTCGGGTCGTGGCTGCCCTGTAAATGAGGGGAGGCGCGCCATTGTCGCACGGCCTCCCCGGTCGCGCTTCCACTAGGCGGAGGTGCTGCCGGAGTTTGTCGTGTGGTCGGAGAACCCAGCCGGCACTTGGCTTTAGCTTCCGTGCTTCTTTGTCGGCGAACTGCTGGCCCCAGGTCCCGGCGGCCTATGGCTATAGGCCGACGGCTGCTGCAGCAAGGCTTCGTGATTCGCAGTGGAGATCTCCGCCGCGGGAAACATAGCCCTGACCCGCGGTTGGCAGACGTTCGCCCGCGCGCGTGGCCTGGGCAGGCGGTGCACCCTCCACTTCAAGTTCGATGGGGCAGCGACCCTCTTCGTGAGGGTGTTCAGGGAAGACGGTTGCCGCGCTGGATGCTGCCCTGAAGACGACGATGGTGGCAAGGTGCTCGGCCTTGGTGATGGCCGTGATGAGGACGAGGGTGAACCTTCCCTTGCTGACGGCCGAGGTTCGCCCACCTACGGCAGCTCCTCCTTGGGTGAAAGCTCCAGCAGCGGCGGCTACGACCAGCCGCCACGCTGTCGGGCTCGCTTCGAGGATGGTGGCGGGTCGTCCCGTCGTCACGCCCCGGTGAAGCGCGAGGAGGGCTCCGTTTGAGTCTGGGGGGGCGATCCTTGTGAGTAGCCGCGTCGTAGGAGCCCCTTTTGCTTGTCCTCTCCTTCCCCTTTCCCCCTGCATTGCCAGAAACAAGTATGGGGCCCTGCGAGGGCATGTAATGAACCATGGTGCTTATGTTGCTTTTGTGGTGTGTTTATTGTTTTCGGGTTGTGTTGCGAGATATGTGCCTTATGCGGGTGTAGAGGGGTAACTTAGCTTGATGTATTTGTGGTAGGCCTAACCTTATGAGGGTGCACGCCTCTGGGCACCTGGCGGGGCTTCCCCACTGCCGACTCGGGCAATATCGCGAAGCCGCAAAAAATTGTTATGAAATCCTTATCCCTTCTTGTGCGAGGCCTCAGGCATGGGCCGGTCATGGACAAACGCACCGCGTCACGGTACCCGTGGGGCATGGACTAAAAAGGTATGCGCCGATCATAAGCTCAAACGAGGGCCCTCGCAGAGGCCAGGGGAGTGCGCACGCGCGCATACCTGTCGAGCCCCCCTCGCGAGGCACGCGAGGGAGAGCATCGGGAAACTGTCGCCCTCCCTGGCACAAAACAAAGAATCGAGGGAAGAATCAGAAAGAAGAGGGGGTTCAACCAAGCCATTGAGAAACGCCAGAACTTCAAATTTCATTAAACAAAAAAGGGGCAAGCCAACTACAGAAAGCGAATGAATAGCCTCGCCCGGCACCTAGTCTAGTCTTCTCACTAGCGTAGAACTAAGTGCTACCACAAGGACGTGGGAGGGAGCCTGTCGGTGTCAAAACCGGCGGATCTCGGGTAGGGGGTCCCGAACTGTGCGTCTAGGCGGATGGTAACAGGAGACAAGGGACACGATGTTTTACCCAGGTTTGGGCCCTCTTGATGGAGGTAAAACCCTACGTCCTGCTTGATTGATATTGATATTGTGGATGTTTACAAGAGTGGATCTACCACGAGATCATGGAGGCTAAACCCTAGAAGCTAGCCTATGGTATGATTGTAAGGGTTGTTGTTACGTCCCTCGGACTAGAGCCATCCGGTTTATATAGACACCGGAGAGGGCTAGGGTTACATAGAGTCGGTTACAATGGTAGGAGATCTACATATCCGTATCGCCAAGCTTGCCTTCCACGCCAAGGAAAGTCCCATCCGGACACGGGGCGAAGTCTTCAATCTTGTATCTTCATAGTCTTGGAGTCCGGTTGATGATGATAGTCCGGCCGATGATGGTAGTCCGGCTATCCGGACACCCCCTAATCCGGGACTCCCTCAGTAGCCCCCGAACCAGGCTTCAATGACGATAAGTCCGGCGCGTATATTGCTTGGCATTGCAAGGCGGGTTCCTCCTCCGAATGATAGAAGATTGTGAACACCGGGATAGTGTCGGCTTTGCAAAATAAATTCCACATTCCACCGTAGAGAGAATAATATATACACAAGTTCAATCTGCGGCGTTAATCTGCGGCATGACGTCACGCCACTACCAAGCCATTATTTAAATCGTTTTTACTCTACCACCTCGGCGCATTTAGAAGCGGTTTCCTTGGCACGTCTTGTCGAGCGAGATCGTGTTCCCCTTAATCCGGGATTCTCATCAATACGGACGTGGGTAACCCAACGCGCCCGTCGCCCGCCCCTCTATCGGCGAGTCCCAAGCGGTCACGGAGGCGGCTCTTGGTATTCTCCCTCTTTATAACGGGACCAAGGCTCGTTTCTTTTCTTCAATCCTTCATCGAATCCTCTCCCGCTCCAAGTTCCAGCACCTAGAGCTCCAGATTGGCGCCTGGACTTCAGCGATGTCGGTTCCGACCTCGGGGCGGTGGATGCCCTCCTCCATCACGGAGGAGGGCGTGCTAAAGCTGCGGAGGCCAAGTACCGCTTATGAGATTTCGCACAAGTTGCTGCCAAGGGCAGGCCATCCCCACCCCGAGCCCGGCGAGTATGTCGTTTTGTATCCCACCTCCGTCGTGGTTTAGGCTTCCCGATGGATCCTTTTGTGAGAGGGCTCATGTTTTACTATGGGTTGGAATTCCATGATTTGGCTCAGGTCCATCCTCCATATTTCCGCATTTATTGTCGCTGCGAAGCCTTCCTCCGCGTCACCCCTCACTTGACCTGTGGTGAAGACCTTCAATGTGGCGCCAAGATGATCGGGGCGTCAAGCGGAGTGTGGCGGGCGGCCATAAGTAGGAGGCGATGCCCGTGGCCCGCCGCTCCTTCAAGAGGAGCTCGGCCCGTGGCAGCAAGAGTGGTTCTATATTACCGTTCGAGGGGCGCGAGACAAAAGCCGCCGCCCTTATTCCGCCGGGACCTCCATGACGGTTGGCGTCGTGGGTCAACCAAGGCTCAGCGGGGGCCGTCAAAGGCGTGCCCCTACTGCAGGCAGGATTCGAGATCTCCAAGCGAGGGAGGTCGATATGGTGGTGGTGATGCAGGTTATGCTGATTAGGCGTCTCCCGCCCTGCAAACGCCGCCCTCTCCGTCTATGGGAGTTCAATCCGGAGGGCCCACGGATTCTTCAACACTTCATGGGTATGACACCTCTGGAGATGTACAAATTATTCTTCGGATCACAAGAGGTGCGTCCGGAATTGACCGAGGATGCTGGCCTAAGCTGCAATCGCCCGGATACTCAAGTAAGTAGTTCCAAGTCCGGACACACCGTTTGTTTGCCTTTCAATGATTCGCCTTATGACCAACTTCCTTCTACACAGGAGTGGATAGCGGAAGCAAAATTGATATGGTGTCGGCCCCCTCCCCGAGACCGCGCCGGATCCGTGCTGGTCCGGATGCTTGAGGTTGCGCCTTGAGAGGAAGGCGAAGGGGAAAGCGGAAAGCTATTGCCTCGCCTAAGGAGGCTCTTGAAAGAGGGGATCGAGAATCCCTCCTCCAAGGGAGAAGAGGACTGCCTCCGAGGACCCGGGGCAAAAGCCCCTAAGCGGGGAAGAAATCTTCGCCAGAGGTCCTGCGTCCGGGAGGCCCCGCCGCACAATCTCCCTTAAAGAGTCAGCCCTCCAACGAGCCGTAAGTAGAAAGGAAGGAGTTTTATAATAAGGACATCCCTATTTGTGCTTCGAGGATAACTAAAGTTTTTACCTTGTAGTTTGGATCTCCGTCCTTCGCAAATGAGCTCGTCTTGAGGGACCTTCGTCCGGAGATGATGGAGAGCGAGACGCCTCCGTCCGGGCGCCGTCGGATAGGGCGGACGAGCACTGAAGTGTAAATCACGGAGGAACCCCGGGTTTGGCAAAGCGGATAGTTCGGCGCCAACTGGTGTACGGCTGAAGGATCTGCTTGAGAAGGCGTCTATCTCAGAAGATCACCACACATTGATGAGCATGGTGATTGAAAGGATTTCGTCTGCCTAAGGCGGGTTGCATAATGCCGTCAGGAGTTTGCTGGCGGGGTTTGAGGTACGTAAAAATGACACACCGTTTAACAGTTTTCATATAGAATCGCCTGTATGGATAGTAGCCCCGAGACTCGGTAGGTTGTCGAAATCGACAGCGCGTCGAGGATCAAAATGAGTTTAAATTTCCGCCGTGCGATGCAGGTGGCGGGTTGTCCGAGGCCAGCCGGACTGACGGAGTTGCTGAACTAAAGCGGCAACTTCGCTGTTGCGGATCACGGACATCACGCTAGTCAACGAGCGACTTGATGAGTCGCAAGGTAATTATTCTTGTCGCGGTCACTTGGTAAGGAGCGAAGCCAGCTCCTTACAACATGTTCGTGAAATGCAGATAGTGCCGTTCTTTGTGGAGAGCCTTGGGCGAACTTGCTCAAGCCAAGGAGCAGGCCGAGGAGTAATGCTGGCGGCCTCGAGGGCGGCCGAGGAGTTAGCGGCGAAGGGTCGCAGACCGCGGAGCAGGGAAGAGATGGCCGAAATGGCCTTGAAGTTAAAAGATGCTACCGACCGCAATGAGGCTCTAGGGAAGGAGCGCCTAGCGGGGCAAGAAGACCTGGGGAAGGCCATCGCCGAAGCCAAGGATGCCCGCTCTGCAATCTGACTATAAAGAGGAGCTCGCCGGGCCGGAGATATTGTAGCCGGCAAGCCTTTTACTCTGCGCCAAGGTTCTGGATCAAAGTATGCTCACCTGGGCCAGCTGTGGGGTCGAGAGGACCCTTATATGGACTTAGCGGCGAGTGCGGCGGATGCCGTTGTGCATTCGAAGCCGGAAGGATCACAAGACGGAAGAGCTGTTTTGGTCTCAATTCCATAGTCCGGAGCGTTCACTTTGGCGACCGACCGTTGGCGAGTGGGCTGAGCTAAATAGGTTGTCGGGCTTGCTATGACGGATATAGTGACCCATATCCGGCGGATAGGCCCGAGCCAAGAGTTACTTTGGCTTATTGCAGCAATTTCTTGGGGCGGTGCCGCATATCAAAGCGATGAAGCGGTCAGCCTGCATAGAGGGTGCGCGGATGGCACTTTCGCCGTGTGAAGACACATTGGACGAAATGGATGCCACCGCTGTTGCGACCCGGGTTCGGATGATAACGGTTACCCGCCGAGCACTATTTTGGCGAAGTGCTGCGTGGTGCTCGTGTAATAGAGTCGCAGTGCTCAAAAATGTTACGTTTGAATGAGCGTTTGTATGATGTAAAACAATATTTATGATGTAAGCGCCTTTTATACTTGTGCGTTCAAGTAATAGAATATCTCCTATGCGGCCGTTCATGTATACGTGTGTATAACCCGAAAGATGGCGTTCGGCTTCTTCAGCCCCCACGCACAAGGTGCGGGGTGTTCATAAAAATATGCGTTTTCACACTTAATCCGGCGTCTCGGCCTGTAAAGGAGGTGGTAGTGTAGCAAGCGAGGCAACGGGACTATAATGCTTTATCACTTTCACTTAGCCATGGAGTTCGAGGGTGGGGCTACGACATAGCCCTCGGGGCACCGCGCTCCGAATTTAGGGCGCCAGATGTGCTGGCCGAAACGACCCTTCGTCTAAGCGGAGGAATCCTAAACATTCCCATGGTCGATCGAGTGGTTGACCAGTCTCACGTCTGTATCATGACGGTCAGTTTTGGCTTTCTCTCTTGAGGTGCTCGCCCGGCCGCTGGGGCACAATCGCAGAGTTCTCCGGTGCCGCGTTAACCGATGATACTGAACGTAAGGCAGCAAAACACGGAGCCGGCAAACCCAACATTTGACCAAAGACATGATTGAGCTGATGCATATAAGGCCTAACTCGAGGCGCGAACACTCCGAAGGTGTTCGGTCTTTACAATAGCGGGCAAAACAAAGCCCTAAGCCCCTTGTGTCCAGTGCGGGCAAGTTCTTACAGCGCGCCGATGCCAAAACGCCGATCTCCACTCTGGTTATAATGATAAACCAGGGATTATAGCAACAAGAGACAGAAGAAAGGTTTACGTAGGGTCTTAGTCCGAAAAGAGTCCTTACAGCGGGTCCCTCTTGCACGTCTACGCTGTGTCTCCGTTGTGCCGTATCTTGGGCGGGTGTGCATGTTGTTCATCTGTAAAAAGAGAGGAACTTAGTTGGGAAAGAAATCGTGCGAGAAAGTGCATAAAAAATTGAAATATAGATTAATAAAGCTGAGCCTATGCTAGCTCATTATGGCTTATATGTACAAACCCTTATGAAGGGATGTGCGGCTAGGTAGCCCCTAGCTTATTTATTCCGGACTCGTCCAGCCGTGTCCGGGGTCTCAAACGACCTTTTAATGAAATGATGCCACGTGGACCGGGCATTTTGGCGTAAGAGACGCCGTAATGTGGTATTGCATTGAAGCGGACGAAGCTTCCGTCCCCAAAGTGATGCTTGATAGCTACTTTTAAATGGGGCGACATGAAAGGTTAGCTTTTCTCGTCGGAAGTTGTCGGTGACCCTAACAACTTCTAGTAATAATGAAACTGCACTGGCGTAAGGGCCCGGCGCCACTCATTTGAAGGAAGTGCGGCTATGCGAATTGTAGTAGGGTCTATCCCAACTTGCGGATTGTGTCGGATATAGCAGGTTTAAGTCACTGCCGCCGTCCATCAAAACCTGCGTGAAATGCAGTCAGTCTATTATGGGATCCAATATCGTGGCAGTCTATCCTGCGTTAGGATACTTCGGACTAATCCAGATGGTCGAAAGTGATTGGTTTTGACATCCAATCTCGGTGTTCCACTGGGTGGACCGTGCGACACTTGTCTTAGCGAGTGCCGTGTTGGTTTTCCGTACTATCACGTGAAGCGAGTTTATGTTTTGACTTCTTGTGGGAAGGTCTTTTGACTTCGGTGCTCGCTGCTGGTGGGGTTCGCCATCGTCCTCGCTTGGCGCATCGAGCCTTGTGTCCGGCGTTGAGTCTGCGGACTGTTTAAAACCCAACAATTTCGGTTGGTATGGTTTGCGTGCCTTCCGAGGTATCAGGATTTGACATATCCGATCTAAAATTTTGTTTAAATTTGATAGCTCGTCTCTGTTGTCCTTAAGAGGCCGTGTTTTATTGTTTGGCCGTGAGCTTTTGAATCCGGCGTTGACCGACGTGCCCTTTGGGCTTTTTTCTTTATTCCTGCGCTGATCTTTCCTGCGCCGTGACTTTCCATTTCCATCTCGATCTCGGATGTACTGGTCGCTGGTGCTGCATCTTGCTAGCCACCTGTCTTCTCTAAAAAGCGCGTCATGAGGCTTGTTAGCGCGGCCATTGTTCTTGGCTTCTCTTGGCGAGGTGTCTGGCGAGCCATTCGTCTCTCGGACGTTGTGTTTAAAAGCTGCTAAGGCTTCCGCGTCCGGATAGTCGACTATTTGGTTCTTTTGGTAAGGAACCTGTTCTGAATTCTGTGCTACCGACTCTCCGGGCTGTTGGGTTATATGACTCAGATCGTCTCAGCATCCGGAGGGCGACATAAGTCCCTTGAAAATTTTCTCTAACGCGCCCTCAAGCTCTTCCCAACTTCCAACAAGTGTTTTCGGGAGGCTTTTGAGCCAATGCCGAGCTGGCCCTTTGAGCTTGAGGGTAGGTATTTTATGGCGTGGAGATCATCTCCTCTAGCCATGTGTATGTGTAGTATGTAATCTTCTATCCAGACTCAAAGGTCTGTTGTGCGTCGTATGCCTCTATGTTTATGGGTTTGAAACCTGCTGGAAATTCATGATCCAAAGACCTCATCGGTAAAACATAGCGGGTGTCGGCGCCCTATATTTGGGTTGTTGTCTTGAACACTTGTCGTGTTGTGTTACTTCCTGGGCCCTCTTTTTGGCCCGTAGATGGACCTAGTTGGGCCGTCCATTTTCCTGTGATTATAATTGCTTGTGCGCGCCCCGCTTGTCGCTTTTGGCTTGTCATCTGGCCGTCTATCCGCCAGCGGCCTCTTTATTTTTTGACCGTGAAGGCTCTATGGCTTCCTCGTCAAATTCTCGACAACAACTTGCGCTCGGGTAGCTCTTTGTTTGATGGCTATTGCCATATTTGTGCAGCCTTGAATACTTTGCTCCACTTCATTACGGCGTGTCTTACGCTGTTTTGAGCTTCCGTTTTCCTTCTTCAAACTTCTTGCGATGGCGACGCAGTCTTTTGTGTATGTTCTTATGCTCCGGTGTTGTGTCCGGACTGTTGATTGCTCCGTGAAGGGGTTGATTATCCGGCTCGTCCTGTTCGTCGTCCGCTGGTTTGCCCTGCTCTATCGCTGGGTCGTTAGGAATGCTGCTTTGATCGAGGCGGGACTTAGGGCGGCGTCTACGTCGCCGTTTTGGTTGTTTATCGGCGGGATTATCCTCTGCCGCGTCCCGTTGTTCCTCGTTATCGCTTCCCTTTGGGGTGTCCACCATGTATATGTCGTAGGACGAGGTGGTCTTCCAGTGTCCTGTAGGTGCTGGTTCTTGGTAGTCTCCGGCATCGTCGTCCATACCGTCGATGTCTTCGGAGTCGTAGTCGAGTACGTCGGTTAAATCGTCGACGGTGGCTACGAAATGGGTGGTGGGTGGGCTCTGAATTTCTTCGTCGTCCGCGTCCCAACCATCCTGGCCGTAGTTCGGCCAGGGCTCTCCGGATAGTGAGAGATGCTTCAGTGAATTTACGATATCGCCGAAGGGCGAGTGCTGAAAGATGTCCGCAGCGGTGAATTCCATGATCGGCGCCCAATCGGATTCGACTGGCAGGGGCGGAAGAGAATCCGGCACCTCGGAGTCATGAGCTTTATGCGGGACAAGGTAAGTGTTCGGCTCCATCGTCGTAGAAGTTGCAGCTCCCGAGGCGGTGTCCAGCCATCCGTCCTCGATCCAAGCGATCGGCTCCGGACTATGGGTTGGAGCGGATTCGTGTGCGGCCTCCAAGGTGCTGTCCGGCGGCAGAGTTAGGTCATGCCCATCGTGACAGCGCTGCACGCCGGGCCGTGGCTCGATCCATCAAGATCAAGTCCCCGCGATGTCGGCCGTGAAGTTTAGGCTTCAAACCTGACTGACGGCGGGGCGAGCTTCGATCTGCTCGGATGGCCAAGTGAGTTGGCCCGCAGAAAGCCGCCGAATACGTAAGATCTGTCCGGGAAAAAGTCTCACCCAGACTGCGTCGTTGTCGATTGAAGAGGCCATCAAGCCTATCGGTGACGACACGAGGAACTCTCAATGAAAGCACCAATGTCGGTGTCAAACCGGCGGATCTCGGTAGGGGGTCCCGAATCGTGCGTCTAGGCGGATGGTAACAGGAGACAAGGGACACGATGTTTTACCCAGTGTTCGGGCCCTCTTGATGGAGGTAAAACCCTCGTCCCCGCTTGATTGATATTGATATTGTGGATGTTTACAAGAGTGGATCTACCACGAGATCATGGAGGCTAAACCCTAGAAGCTAGCCTATGGTATGATTGTAAGGGTTGTTGTTACGTCCTACGGACTAGAGCCATCCGGTTCATATAGACACCTAAGAGGGCTAGGGTTACATAGAGTCGGTTACAATGGTAGGAGATCTACATATCCGTATCGCCAAGCTTGCCTTCCACGCCAAGGAAAGTCCCATCCGGACACGGGGCGAAGTCTTCAATCTTGTATCTTCATAGTCTTGGAGTCCGGTTGATGATGATAGTCCGGCCGATGATAGTCCGGCCGATGATGGTAGTCCGGCTATCCGGACACCCCCTAATCCGGGACTCCCTCAGAGCCCCCGAGGCCTGAGGGCGGCGCTCCGGAGACTTCGGGGCGTGTACAGACCCACTCATTATTACGTGAGAATGCCACGAGCGGAGACCTTCACACGCACTGGGCCTTGCTTCATGGGTAGAACTTCCGGAGGTGCTGGATGTTCTAGGCGTTCTGGATGGGGATCCCGTCCTACGTCTCCAGGCGCGCGGTGCCAGGCCTGGAGACGCGGGCAATCCTAAACAGGCCCTCCCACATGGGTGAAAGCTTATGGATCCCTTCCCTGGAGAGCACCCGCCTCAGGGCGAGATCGCCCACCTTGAGCGTCCTGGAGCGGACGCTGCAGCAGTGGTACCGCCGTAGCGCCTGCTGGTATCTGGCAGCTCGAAACGAAGCTTGACGTCGGCGCTCCTCCCCCAGCACGAGGTCCATCCCCCGCATGGCATTCTAACATGCCTCGTCGATCACCAGGACTCGCGCGGAGCGATGCTTGACCTCGTGAGGGAGGACTGCTTCGGCTCTGTAGACGAGGAAGAACGGAGTCTCACCTGTTGGCTTGGTGGCGGTGGTGCGGATGGACCACAACACGGACTGGAGCTCGTCGTGCCAGCCCCTTCCGCAGGCCTCGAGCTTCTTCTTGAAGGTCCTGGCCTTGAGGCCCCTCAAGACCTCTGCGGTGGCGCGATCGGCTCGGCCGGTGCTCCTAGGGTGTCCCATTGAGGCATAGCGTATCTGCGTTCCAAGGTTAGCACTACATGTATTGGAGAGATTGCTAGTGAACTGTGAGCCGCTGTCGGTGATGATGCGGTTAGGGACCCTGAACCAACTCACAAGGCCCTTGATGAACTTAACTGCCGACCCGGCTGGGATGGTGCGGACGGTTTCCACCTCTGCCCATTTGGTGAACTTATCGATGGCAACGTAGAGGTAGCGGTAGCCCCCAGGTGCTCACGGGAACGGACCCAGGATCCAGCCCCCAGACCGCGAATGGTCACGAGAGCAGGATAGTCTGGAGGCCCTGGGCCGGCTGGTGGATTTTCTTGGCATGGAACTGGCAAGCCTCGCACGAGCTTACCAGCTCGGTCGCGTCGTTGAGTGTCGTGGGCCAGTAGAACCCGCTGCAGAACACCTTGCCAACCAGGGTGTGCAACGATGAGTGATGCCCGCAGTCTCCACCATGTTTGTCAGCCAGCAGCTTGTTCCCCTGCTCCCTGGAGATGCATCACAAGGAAACATCATTTGGTCGTTTTCTGTATAGCTCACCGTCCTAGATGAAGTATGCCGTAGCCTGCCGGGCCACACGCTCCGCGTCCTCCTGTTTCTCCGGTAGCGTCCCTTGCACCAGGTATGCCTAGAACTCCTCGGTCCAGCACCCCTCCTGAGGCTCGAGCTCCAGGAGCAGACGTGCTCCTGAGGTTGGACCGCAAGCGGGGGCTCCCAAGGTTGGTGGCTGGGGGAGTTCCTCTCGAGATGGCGTGGTCTCCACGTCCGCGGGGGTCGCAGGAGGCTTGAAGAGTCGCTCTTCAAAGACACCGGGTTCTTGGGGTAGACGCCTTGACGCCCTCTTGGCGATCTCGTTGGCCTCCTTGTTGGTGTAGCATGGCACATGTTGTAGCTCTAGGCCCAAGAATTGCTTCTCCATCTTGCGCACCTCCGTGAGGTAAGCCTCCATGTGCTCGTCCCTCGGTTCGTACACCTTGTTGGAGAAGTTGACGAGGAGCTGCAAGTCGCCCTTGACAGTGAGATGCTTCACCCCCAAGGCTGCGGCGGCCTTGAGGCCGGTGATCAACCCCTCTTATTCCGCGATGTTGTTGGAGACCTTCTCACCCCGCTGGAAGCAGAGCTGCATGGCGTAGTATAACTTGTCTTGGGTGGGCGAAATGAGTACAGTGCCAGCCCCCGCAACTTGTCAAGCGAAAGCGCCATCGAAGTACATGACCCAACCTTCCGGTGCTTCATCCCCTGGCGAGAGGGATCGGCTCTCGCCCGCCTCGGACTCTGGAGCGTCGGTCCATTCCGCAATGAAGTCGGCAAGCGCGGCTCCCTTGATGACTGTGGTCGTGCTAAACTCCAACTGAAACGCTTGTAGTTCAATGTTCCATTCAGCGACTCTCCCCGCGGCATTGGGGCTCCGGAGCACCCTCTCTCCAGGGGTAGGCTGAGACAACCTTGATTGGGTGGCCTTGGCAATAATGGCATAGCTTGCGTGAGGCCACCAAGAGCACGAGTAAGAGCTTCTGCGGCATGGGTACCGTGCTCTCGCTTACCGTAACACTGTGCTGACAAATATACTGGGTGCTCGACGAGGGCAGGAGCGTCGATGGAGCCTGCGTCCCGCGGAGGTTGTGGTGCCTCCTGAGGTGGGGGAACCTCAGGAGCCTGGTCGCCCACCGGGGCCTCCGCAGGCCCGGGAGCGCCATCTTGCAAGGCCTGACCATCAGCTGGCGTCGTTGTGGCTTCGGTAGCACCGTCTTGGTGCTGCACCATCCTTGCCGAGGGTGCGGTGTTGCTTGGCGGGCTCTTGGCCTAGCGTTCCTCTCGCACAGCCACCATCGCCGCACTGGCGGAGTGAGGTGTGGCGGCCAGATAGAGCACTAGAGGCTCGAGGGGACGCGGCTCTACCATCACTGGAGGGTTGGTTAAGTATATCTTGAGGTCTTGAAATGCCAGGTCGGCTTCTGGGGTCCACTCGAATGGGCCCTTCTTCTTTATCAGCTTGAAGAACGGCAGGGCTCGCTCCCCTAGCTTGGAGATGAAGCGCCCTAGCGAGGTCACGCAGCCCGCGAGCTTCTGCATTTCCTTGAGAGTTTGCGGCGGCTCATGTCTTCTATTGCCTTGACCTTCTCCGAGTTCGCCTCGATCCCTCTGTGCGACACGAGGAAGCCCAGTAGCTTGCTGGAGGGAACACCGAACACGCACTTCTCCGGATTGAGCCACAGGTCCACCTGGCGCAAGCTGGTGAAAGTCTCCTCCAGGTCCTGAATGAGGGTCCTTGCCTCCCGGGATTTCACCACAATGTCGTCGACGTAGGCTTCCGCATTCCTCCCGAGCTGCTGGCCCAAGGCGATGTGCATCAGTCACTGGAAGGTCGCCCCAGCGTTGCGCAGTCCGAACGGTATGCAGGTGTAGCAGTATACTCCACATGGGGTCAAGAAGACGGTCTTCTCCACGTCATCCACCGACATCTTGATCTGGTGGTAGCCTGAGAATGCGTCCAGGAAACACAGCAGGTCGCATTCAGCGGTGGAGTCGACGATCTGGTCAATGCGCGCAAGCGGGAACGGGTCTTGGGGACAGGCCTTGTTGAGGTCGGTGAAGTCGATACACATGCATTCCTTCCCACCTTTCTTTGGCACGACGACGGGGTTCGCCAGCCACTCCGGGTATCGGACCTCGCGATGACACCTGCCGCCTCCAACTTGCGAGTTTCTTGGACGATGAAGGACTGCTTTTCTGTGGACTGTCGTCACGCTTTCTGCTTCACAGGGTGCACATTGGGCACACCCTTAAGTGATGCTCGATTACCCCCCTAGGGACCCCCACCAGCTGCTTGGGCTCCCAGGCGAATACCTCCTTGTTCGCGTGCAGGAATTTCACCAATGCCTCCTCTTGATCCGGGTCGAGGTTGGCGCCTATGGTGAAGGTGGCTCCCGAGGATCCATCTTCCTCGACCGGTACTTACTTTGTTTCGGCCCGATCTTGAGTGAACAACTGCTGCTTCTTTGCTGGCATGGCCTCCTTAGCCCTTGGGGCGGCTTCGTTGGCCGGGTGCGCCACCGCTGCGGCCCTGAAGGCAAGCTTGAGGGCCACGAGAGCCTCCTTGGTGTCTCCAACCACGGTGAGGACCCCGCTGCTGCCCGGCATCTTCATGAGGTTGTAGGTCGGATGGGTCGCTGCCATGAACTGCGCTAAGGCAAGGTACCCGAGGATGGCGTTGTACAGGAGGCCGATGCGGGCGATGTCGAAGTCGATGAGCTCGGTGCGGTAGTTGTCCGGCATGCAAGGTGACGGAAGGCGTGTTGTCCTGGGGCTGGTGGACCACGTGCCACCCAGAGAAAGGCTTGGTGGGGCGGAGCTGGACGTACGGTACATGAAGCAAGTCGAAAGCTTCCATAGAGAGCACGTTGAGCCCCGTTCCACCGTCGATGAAAGTCGGGGTCATGGCGATGTTGCAGATGGTGGGCGTGTAGAGCATTGGGAGCGCGCCCGGGCTGGCAGTGGTAGCGGGGTGATCCCCTGAGTCGAAGGTGAGGTCGGCCTTGGGCGCCGCCCATCCTGGAGGGGCTCCCTGCTGCACAGAGGCGGCGCCGATCTGGCGGAAGAACTGCTTGGTGTGGCAGTCCGAGGGTGGTGCTTGCGAGCCGCCGAGGAGGTCCATGACGGCGACAGGCGACGGTGCCGCGAAGTGTGCGACGAAAAGGCCGCGCAGCTCTCCCCAAGAAGCCACATAAGATTCTTGCAGGTTGAGCAGCCAGGTGCGCGGCGCGCCAGCGAGGGCCATGGGGAACCAGTTCGCCGTGACCTTACCGTCGCCTCCAGCTTCCAGGACGGCCTCCTCGTATGCCAGCAGGAAGGCCGACGGATCCGCCGCGCCTCATAGCGAGCCGGCATCTCCGGCCTGAACTTGGGCGGCCACTGCACCCGTCGCAAGGCGGGGGAGAAGGCCCTGAGCCCCCTGGCGCCATCGTGGGTGTCCATCGATCCAGTCGGAGGTGCGACACCGACCATGGGGACCGAGCGGAGAGGTGGAGCTGGTGGAGCGTGGATCGACAGGGGGAAAGCTTCGGCGCACCCCTACCTGGCGCGCCAAATGTCGGATTATGGGTTCCGGCAAAACCTTGAGGTTCGAACACTGGGGTGTGCACGAAGATCTCTCTTCCCCTAGTTCACTCTCGCAACAATCTTAAGACCTAGCTCGCCGAAGCCAAAGAACAAGAGACACAAGAGTTTATACTGGTTCGGGCCACCGATGTGGTGTAATACCCTACTCTAGTGTGGTGTGGTGGATTGCCTTGTAGGTTGAGGATGAACAAGTACAAGGTACGAACAACCTCCTGAGGAGAGGTGTTCTTGAGCTCGGTGAGCTTGTGTGGTTGAGGATGATTTGAATGATCCGTCCCCTACTATGGTGGTGGCTAGTCCTATTTATAGAGGCCCCGGTACTCTTCCCAAATGTTTAGGCGGGAAGGGATCCCACAACAGCGAATTTGAAGGGGGACAGATAGTATAAGCTATCCTGACAAAAGGTGGTCTTCGCCTGCCAAAGGCTCTAGTGGTGACGCCACCGTGGGCTCCTCGGTGACCTCTGTCTTGCGGTCATGTTGGTCTAGGTCTTGTTGCAGTGATATGGAAACCTTTTCCTGATGCCTCGGGACTCCTCGCCTGCGTTTGCCTCTTTAACATCAAAGAGGAAATTGGTACTCTGCGCCCGCTGGTGCCTGCCTGGCTTCGGTCGTCATGGCTCACATCACGCGAACCTCGCGAGCCTTGCATAGATGTCTCCGCTCCTCGGGAGCCAGCCTAGTGAGGCTACCCCTGAGGAGGTCTTGTGTCATCCGCCTCGCGAGGCTTGGCCCCTCGCGAGGGTCTTGAGTCTTTGTTGGCGAAGAGGGGCCATACCGGGCCGGTGGTAGAGACACGCCGTGGGCTGCAGGCACGCAAGTCTGGGGAACCCCGTTCCCAGAACGCCGACACACACCGCCTCTTCGCCCTATAAATTCCCAAATATTCCAGAACCCTGGGGGAGTCGCCGAAACACAATTCCAGCCGCCGCAAGTTCCAGAAGCACGAGATCCAATCTAGACACCATCACGGAGGGGTTCATCATCCTCATTGGTGCCTCTCTGACGATGCGTGAGTAGTTCACCATAGACCTACGGGTCCGTAGGCAGAAGCTAGTTGGCTTCTTCTCTCTTTTTGATTCTCAATACGATGATCTCTTGAAGATCTATTTCATGTAACTCTTTTTGCGGCGTGTTTGTTGGGATCCGATGAACATTGAGTTTATATGATCAGATCTATATCCATGGATATTATTTTAGTCTTCTTTGATCTCTTATATGCATCATTATTTGTAGCCTCATATTTCTTCTTTGAATCTTTGGTTTAGTTAGGCAAACTAGCTAGATTGATTTTTCTTGCCATGGGAAAAGGTGCTTTGTGATGGGTTCGATCTTGCGGTGTTCTTTCCCAGTGACAGAAGGGGCAGCAAGACACGGGTGTATCGTTGCTATTAAGGATAACAAGGTGGGGTTATTCCTACATGAATAGATCTTATCTACATCATGCCATCATTCTTATTGCATTACTCCGTTTCTCCATGAACTTAATACACTACATGCATGTTGGATAGCGGTCGATGTGTGGAGTAATAGTAGTAGATGCAGGCAGGAGTCGGTCTACTAATCTTGGACGTGATCCCTATATATTGATCATTGCCTTGGATATCGTCATAATTATTCGATCTTGTATCAATTGCCTAACATTAATTTGTTTACCCACCGTGTGCTATTTCTTGAGAGAAGCCACTAGTGAAATCAATGGCCCCCGGGTTTATTCTTTATCATATTTGCTTTGATATCTATTTTTATTTGCTTTTGTTTTCAGATCTATTATTCTAAAAACCCAAAAATACCTTGCTGCACTTTTTTATTATTTATTTTATTTCGCGTTTATGGAGATCTATTTATCCAATCTACAGTAAATTTTATCCCGTCAACTTGACAATTTCTGGCGTCGTTACCCGAAGAGGGATTGACAACCCGTCATAAGCGTCGGGTTGCAAGTATTTGTTCTTTGTGTGCAAGTACCGTTTACATAGTGTTGCATGGTTCTCCTACTGGATTGATACCTTTGTTTCGCAACTGAGGGAAATACCTACCGTAGCTATACTACATCATCCCTTCCTCTTTGGGGAAATACCGACGCAGTTTCAAGCGACATCAAAAGGAATTTCTGCCGCAGTTGCCGGGGAGACATTATCAACATCTATCAGGTTCCTAATCACAAATCTCATCTCATTGCAATTTACATTATCTGCCATTTGTCTCTCGTTTTCATCTCCCCCACCTCACAAAAATTTGCCATTTTATTCGCTCTCTTTTTTGGTTTCCTTATTCTTGTCCGATCTCTTATTTGCTTGAACTTGTCATCATGAGTGACTTTGGTATGGTAGAAACAGATGATGTCCTGACTCCTAAAATTGGACGACCTGGCAGTCTGGATGTTAAAACTTTTGTTTTTGGGCAAGGGAATGTTATGGGAAAAGAACATATCCAAGAATTTTTCAGTTGTGTTGGAAATTCGACTCTTGATGATACTCCTATACTTAAAGGGACTAAATCTTATGCGGAAGCTATTTCAACACTAGTTCTGAAACTTGAAAATAGATTTATCCGTACCCATCCTACTTTGCAAAGATTGTTTTATGAACTACCCGTCATAAAGGATCGTAAGGCTAAAAAATTAGCTACCCTTGTTCTTATGAATGAATTTGACTACATAATACGGGAAGCTAGGGAAATTTCAGATTTCTATGGTATGAGTCGTGAAAAAATGGTGATAAATGAGATCCTTTATAATAGTGACTATATGTTGAGACATTTTCTTTGAAATAATCAATTTTTTATGAGAACCTTAAAAAGGAAATCCTAGTTTCAGATATAATCCAACAAGTTTTCAATGATGTTAATCAACATTATTCTTGGATTGTGGCCGGAAACCAAAGGGCATACGTAGATGGGCAACTTGATATAGCTAAAATTTCTATGGATAATGTGTTTCAAGTTATTTTTGCAAAGCCTCCTGCAAGAACACGTCTATGGAAAATGAAACCAAAGATGACAATACTTGAATCTATGCGTTATGCCTAGCTAGGGGCATAAAATGATAGCGCTTTTTGGGAGGCAACCCAATGAATAAATTTTATGTTTGCCTTTTTCTTTCTGTTCTTGAGTGTTTACACAATTATGCTACTGTTATGATTGTATTTTTATGTTTTAAATAGTGTTTGTGCCAAGTAAAGCCTTTGGGATCATGTTGGGTGATAGTTGAATTGATCTTGTTGAAAAATAGAAACTTTTCACACAGTAGAAGAGTTGTTTAAAATCACTGAAGCGCGATAAAATTCTTTGTTTTTTACGCAATATTGATATACGAATTTCCTATGTTGTCCTAATCTCTCAGAATTGTTTGAGTTACAGAAGTATGGACAAAGTCCATATTACTACAGACTATTTTGTTTTTTACAGATTTTGTTTTCTTTGATTGTGTGCTTATTTTGATGAATCTATGTATTGTATCGGGGAGTATAAGCCATGGTAAAGTTGGAATACAGTAGGTATAATGCAACAATAAAATATGAATGGGTTTGCAACAGTACGTAGAGTGGTGATTTGCTTAATTATACTAACGGATCTCATGAAGGTTTTGTTCAGTTTTGGGAACTATTCAATCGTTTTCGTTCACAGGAAAAGCATGCCACCCAAAATGTTCTATCTCTATTTTTTCGCTTTGAGCTCTAGAACCTCTAAAAATTCCTACTTCCCTCTGCGAAGGGCCTTTCTGTTTACTTTATGCAATTTTAATTTTTTTTGAGTCTCCATCTTCTCTTATAAAGCACCAACTAAGGGGCACTATGATCGTACTTGAGCATTGGATGTAGCTAATATGCGAGTGTGTTTCATGAATGGATCAATGATTGATCATGGTGGGCTAGGGATAACTTTCTTTAGTGTTGATATTTTGAAATACATGGTTCCTTGTTGACATGCTTGAGTATTGAATTCTTCATGTCGAAACGAGACTATTGCATTGAACCATACAAACACTACTGCAGGATGCTGCTAACGCGACACTACGATCAGAGACTCTTTGACGAAACTGTGTGTGATGCATTAATCACAAACGGGGATGTAAAAACCATCAAAAAAGGTGCAAAACATTTGCGATGGCAGAGCCATCAAACACGATTCAAATTTTAGTTGCGTGTGTGATTCAGGCCACACGGTTAACTCGTTTGAACTATTTGCGATGAGGGAGAACAACAAAAATGGGCAGCCATATCAATGTGCGTGCGATATACGGCATACAGTTCGCTCCGATGAACCGTTTGCTATTAGGAAGTGCAACATAAACGGTTAGCCAGATCAAGGTGTGTGTGATATAGGGCATACGATTCACTCGGATGAACTGTTTTCGATTAGCGAACGCAACAGAAACGGTTCAACTTAACAAGATGTGTGTGATACATGGAAAACAGCCGACTCGGATGAACTGTTTGCGATGAGAAATTACAACATAGACGGTTAATACAGTTAGTTCATGTGCGATTCTGTGTGTACAAAAAACTTTGAAAAATGCAAACTAGTTGGTTGCGGTGGCTAGGAGTATCGCACATGATGCGTCTGCAAGTACTCGTGGGCGATGATTAGTAAGTTACACATATGTTTCCTTATGTTAACACTTGTGTGATAAATAACACGTGGCACCGGATACGGTATTTGGGTTGTGTGTGTGCTCCACTTAGTCTTCCCGCGCTCCAGATGCTTCCCGCGCTCCAGCGAATGCTTGTCGGGCTCCACATGGGTGAATTGTAAAATCCACGCCTATTCCCTCACCGGTTTCACACCACCAGCTAACGGCTTGCTGCATATAACCCAGGCGGCAACACACCGCCGCGACACTCTATGAAGATCTAGTCCTCACCCATCTACCATTAGTTATTCCAAGCATGCCAGGCAACGACCAAAGCTTCAACATTGACGCCTACCTGCGTTACATATTCGGCGAGGAGAACGAGCCGGAGCAGGTCGGGGAGCAAGAGCTTCATTAGCCGGTGCAGGCACCATGGCCCATCGGCAGCGATATCGGCGTCATAGTCCTTGGGAGCACAATCGGCATATTGTAGAGGAGGTGTGATGAGCAGTTTACCATCCATCATGCAAAAGATCCAGAGTTGCTCGGTGTCATGATCGACGACCCACCCGAAGAGCCGCCGTCAGCAGTGCTCATCGAGAGCCTGATGCCCCGCAAGGAATGGCCAGAGGACCTCTGCGATTCAGTCAAGACAAAGGCAGCCTACGGCTTCATCATTGCCTGCGGCGGCCGTTTCAACCTCGATCTCGATGATGTGGTGGCCAGGCTCGAGCGCATCCTTGGCGGAGTTGACGTCCCCGACAAAGTAGAACATCGCCAACGTGATATCTTGAGGATGCAGGTGATCGACAGAATTTGCTACCAGGCTAGAGACATGGAAATGGAGCGGTTCCGCGGAGTTGTCATGCGCGCAATTGCACGCTGTCATGCTCTTCTAGAAGAGGCCCAACAGCCCCAAGAGCCTCCCAGCGCCAGAAGCTCCGTAGGCAGAGGTGGGTTGGGATACTTGGAGTGAACGGGCGCAAGGGTGCTATGCTGATCATGGAGTCCGAGAAGACCATCGCCGGAAGGCCGCCAGCTCAACCTTTTAGCTTATATTTTATTATAATTGTATGCATATGTAGGTCGTGAGTGTTCTGGGCCTTGCTGCATTTGGCATTTTAAATTATCCTGAATATGTAAGACAATTATTAAGAACTATTAACAGTTGCCATTGTAACTTTGCCTCAACGGCGAGCAGAGCGCGCGCAAGGATACCAGTGCAGAGCGCGTCGCGGCCGCCTCAACGGCGAGCCCCCACGTGGTCAACCTTTTGCCATCAATAAATTTTGACCTTGTTTCTCGTCACATTGTTGATTACAACGCAATAAGTAATTGCAAATCTATTCACAACTATCAAACTAATATGTGTTCACACTTAGCACCGAGCTATAAAAACCATCCACTCAAAAATTACTTCACAGTTCCTCTCCTTGACACCCACAAAACTGGTTTTTCTGTCAAGTCATTCCGCCATGACCGGTAGGAGGAGTTTAGGGTGGACATATAACCAGGAAGCAAAGACCAAGGCCGCGGAAGCACTAGAGAGGTCCCGCCGCGAAGCCACAACAGAGATGTACCGGCGCACCGTGGAGCCCTCGAACGAGCTCTCACGGGCACGCGAGGGCTCTCACAAGCGCATTCGCGGCGTCAGCCATCGCGAAGAGCCGACGTTCCTGAAGTCCTTCGCCAGAGACGACGACATTCTCGCTGGCGTCACTATGCAGCAGGAGCTGGTCGACGGCTTGATGTAGCTGCTCAAGATCAGCGATGCCTCGGTTGACAAGGCGACCGGCCTCGTCGAGCAACTCATGGGTGACAATGCGAAGCTCCTCAAGTTGGTCGCCGAGAAGGAGGAGGAGGCCGCCGGCTGGAAGATGCTGCATGAGCAGAGCAGTGCCTCGGAGATGATGCTGAAAGCGATCATCGAGGAACTAATGGGCGGCTCGAGGAAGCTCCGGATAGAGCGCGAGCAGGAGGTGGAGGAATCTGTGGCTGCTTTCAAGCAAAGTCCTGAGGAATTGAAGAAGGAGCTGGAGGATTTTTCCGCCCGGCGATCCGTCGACGAGTATAGACAGTAGCGACCCAGATCGTTGTCTGCAAATTCCTTCTTCTCTTGCCCCCGTGTCTTCCAGGCTTTGCCGCATGTGTCATTTTCAATTATCCGAAATATGTAAGACAATTATTATCTGCCCCATTGTAAATTTGTATTTGTATTATCTGTTGCTATTTTATGTGTGGTTGTATTATCAGTAGCTCTATGTGGTAATTTAAATTAGGGCGGAATATGAGTTGAAAACACAAACAAAGCAAATGCTGCCATGGGATCACAAGCAAACACCCTCCGTCCAGGTGCTTTAATTAACCCATTAATGGAGAAGTTGTGAGCGAGGCGGGCGGCGGCTGGTGCATGGAGGTCAAAGAGCTCGCTTGCCGGTGAGCATGGGCGGCCTTGCTGCTCGCACGTGTCCCATCGAGCCTGCGAGGTGGACAGGATGCACGCGTCCCATCGAGCCTGTGCGGCGCACTTCTCGCACGCGTCCCGTCGAGCCTGCACGGCGGACTTCTCTTTGCTCGTCCCGTCTAATCAAACAGCTGCACGCACGCCACCGAGTATGGTTAAATTTTGACACGGTAAATATAATACAACCGTTTGCGATATTAACGTGTCAGCTTTTTGTTTCAAAAAGGACTTCGTTGGCTACTAATGTGTGCGCCTCTTCTCAAACTGGACGATTTTTTAACCACGGCATATATAAAGCCATGTCATGAAACCATGCCAAGTTTCATGTTTTTGGGTGACTTTTGATTTATCGGGATTTAAAACCGAGATTCTCATTGTTTCGTGATTGACGACAAGTTTGTAATTCATTCTCATTCCTTAAATGAGACCTAAACATGCACCCAATGACACATGTACGATTTCCCACCCATTTTCCTTCACTGGAGCATGTGGCTGTAGTTCAAATTTGAATTATGGACTACATTAAATGCATAGAAAACTTAGTAATTAGTAATATATATATATATATATATATTTTATTTATTTATTTATTTATTTATTTATATATATATACAATGGCCAAACGAACCCTGAACAGTTTCAAATTTCAGCCCGACACTCCTGTTATTCTATGTTGCATGTAGAAAACAAAGTTCAAGACGAGAAGGGGCAGTGATTATCATTTCGCCCACAAGAGGGACATGTTTCCCTACCGGAACCACGAGGGTTGCGACAGGCTCCGGTTTGTAAAAGGCTTGTAATATAGCTTTGCCCAAATTGGACAATTATATACCATGTAGTGACACCATGCCAAGTTTCATCATTTCCTGGTGAGTTTTGGATTTACAGACATTTAAAAACCAAGATTCGTAATGTTTGTGGCCAAGCCAGGACGGCGAGGTGGTTAATTCGTTCCCATTCGTTTCATGGGACCTAAACATGCACCATAAGGAAACATGTACATTTTTTAGCCATTTTGGTGCACTGGAGGATGTATTTGTAGTTCGGATTTGAATGGTGGACATTAAATGCCTAAAAACTCAATTAATGAATAAAAAAGGTCAAACGAACCCTGAATAATTTCAAAGTTCAGCGCGAATCTCTAGTTGTTCCGTGTCACGTGTAGAAGAAAATACGAGGCTAGAAGAGGGAGTGATTATCGTTTGGCCCACAAGGGGACACGTTTCCCTATCGAAACCACGAGGGTTCTTGCGATAGGCTCCGGATTGTACGAGGTTTGTAATAAAGCTTGGCCCAAATTGGCAATGTTTTTACGACGACATATATGTGCCATGACGTGACACCATGCCACCTTTGATGACTTTCTGGTGAGTTTAGGATTTATGGGGACTTAAAAACCGAGATTCGAAATGTCTAAGGACGAGCTAGGACACCGGTACGGTTGTAATTCGTTCCCATTCCTGGCATGAGACCTAAACATGCACCCAAGGATACATGTATAGTTTTTCTAGCCATTTTGGTGAACTGGAGCATGTATTTGTAGTTCAGATTTGAATTATGGACATTAAATGCCTAGGAAACACAATTAGTGTATAAAAAGGCCAAACGAACCCTGAATAAGTTTAAATTTCAGCACGGATATCCTGTCATTCCATGTTGCCCGTGGAAAAAAATACAAGGCGCAAAGAGGCAGTGATTACGTTTCGCCCAGAAGGGGAACACGTTTCCCTATCAGAACCAAGAGGCTTCTTTGAGAGAAGCTCCAGTTTTTGTAAGAGGTCTGTAATAAAGCTTGGCCCAAAATGGACAATGTTTTTACCACGACATATATGTGCCATGACGTGACATGATACATCTCCAACGTATCTATAATTTTTTATTGTTCCATGCTATTATATTATCTGTTTTGGATGTTTATGGGATTTATTAAACACTTTTATATTATTTTTGGGACTAACCTATTAACCCAGAGCCCAGCGCCAGTTTCTCTTTTCCCCTTATTTAAGTGTTTCGAGGAAAAGGAATATCAAACGGAGTCCAGACGGAATAAAACCTTCGGGAGAGTTATTTTTGAAACGGAAGCAATCCAGGAGACTTGGAGTGCACGTCAGGGAAGAAACGAGGTGGCCACGAGGTAGGGAGGCGCGCCTGCCCCCCTTGGGCGCGCCCCCAACCCTCATGGGCCCCTCGTGGCTCCCCTGACCGACTTCTTTCGCCTATATATATCCATATACCCTAAAAATATCGGGAAACAGAATAGATCGGAGTTCCGCCGCAAAGCCTCTCAGAGCCACCAAAACCAATCGGGACCCTGTTCCGCACCACCGAGGGGGGATCCTCACCGTGGCCATCTTCATCATCCCGGCGCTCTCCATGACGAGGAGGGAGTAGTTCACCCTCGGGCTGAGGGTATGTACCAAGAGCTATGTGTTTGATCTCTCTCTCTCTCTCTCTCTCTCTCTCTCTCTCTCTCGTGTTCTTGATTTGGCATGATCTTGATGTATCGCGAGCTTTGCTATTATAGTTGGATCTTATGATGTTTCTCCCCCTCTACTCTCTTGTAAAGGATTGAGCTTTCCCTTTGAAGTTATCTTATCGGATTGAGTCTTTAAGGATTTGAGAACACTTGATATATGTCTTGCATGTGTTTATCTATGGTGACAATGGGATATCACGTGATCCACTTGATGTATGTTTTGATGATCAACTTACGAGTTCCGTGAACTTATGCATAGGGGTTGGCACACGTTTTCGTCTTGACTCTCCGGTAGAAACTTTGGGGCACTCTTCGAAGTACTTTGTGTTGGTTTGAATAGATGAATCTGAGATTGTGTGATGCATATCGTATAATCATGCCCACGGATACTTGAGGTGACATTGGAGTATCTAGGTGACATTAGGGTTTTGGTTGATTTGTGTCTTAAGGTATTATTCTAGTACGAACTCTATGATAGATCGAACGGAAAGAATAGCTTCGTGTTGTTTTACTACGTACTCTTTAATAGATCGATCAGAAAGAGTAACTTTGAGGTGGTTTCGTACCCTACCATAATCTCTTCGTTTGTTCTCCGCTATTAGTGACTTTGGAGTGACTCTTTGTTGCATGTTGAGGGATAGTTATATGATCCAATTATGTTATTATTGTTGAGAGAACTTGCACTAGTGAAAGTATGAACCCTAGGACTTGTTTCAATGCATTGCAATACCGTTTGTGCTCACTTTTATCAATAGTTACTTTGTTGTTTTTATATTTTCATATTACAATAACCTATATCTACCATCCATATTGCACTTGTATCACCATCTCTTCGCCGAACTAGTGCACCTATACAATTTACTATTGTATTGGGTGTGTTGGGGACACAAGAGACTCTTTGTTATTTGGTTGAAGGGTTGCTTGAGAGAGACCATCTTCATCCTACGCCTCCCACGGATTGATAAACCTTAGGTAATCCACTTGAGGGAAATTTGCTACTGTCCTACAAACCTCTGCACTTGGAGGCCTAACAACGTCTACAAGAAGAAAGGTTGCGTAGTAGACATCAAGCTCTTTTCTGGCGCCGTTGCCGGGGAGGTGAGTGCTTGAAGGTATATCTTTAGATCTTGCAATCGAATCTTTTAGTTTCTTGTTTTATCACTAGTTAGTTTATAAAAGAAAACTACAAAAAATGGAACTAAGGTTGCCTCATATGCTTCATCTTTTTAATGTCTTTCATGAAAATGATGGGAAGGAAAATTGTGCTCAAGTACTAGAAGAAGAATGCATTAGAATGTTTGGCACTAAATATTTGAATGATGAGCATGATTGAAATGTTGTTAGTATGAATTCTATGAATATCCATGATGCTAATAATGTGCAAAGCCACAAGCTTGGGGATGCTATGTTTGATGAAGATGATATTTTTTGTCCCCTAAGTTTTGATGAGCAAATTTATTATGGTGAAAGCATGCCTCCTATCTATGATGATTATTGTGATGACACGTATGCTATAAAGAATAATGATAACCATGAAACTTTTCATCTTGATCTTAATTTTCAATCACATGATAGTTATTTTGTTGATTTTGCTCCCACTGCTATTGATGAGAATAAATTTGCTTATGTGGAGTGTAGTAAAATTTCTATGCAAGTAGATCATGAAAAGAATGCTTTATGTGCTGGTTATATGGTTGAATTCATTCATGATGCTACTGAAAATTATTATGAGGGAGGAATATATGCTTGTAGGAGTTGCAATAATATCAAGTTTCCTCTTTATGTGCTTAAAGTTTTGAAGTTATGCTTGTTTTGCCTTCCTATGCTAGTTGATTATTGTTCCCATAAGTTGTTTCTTCAAAAAATCCCTATTCATAGGAAGTGGGTTAGGCTTAAATGTGCTTGCCATGTGTTTCATGGTGCTCTCTTTATGTTTCAATTCTTATCTTTTAAACGAGCATCATTGAAATCATCATGCCTAGCTAGGGGCGTTAAAACAATAGCGCTTGTTGGGAGGCAACCCAATTTTTATTTTTGTTCTTTATTTTTGGTTATGTTTATTAATAAATATTTAATATAGCCTCTGGTTAGACGTGGTTTTATGTTGTAATTAGTGTTTGTGCCAAGTAAGACCTATAGGATCTTCTTGGATGATAGTTATTTGATCTTGCTGAAAATTCCAGAAACTTCCTGTTCAGGAAAACAATTGTTCAAAATCACAAGAACATGATAAAATACTGATTCCAATTTCAGAAGATCAATAATCAAATTATCTAGGTCTTACTATTTTGGTAGAATTTTTTGAGTTCCAGAAGTTTGCGTTAGTTACAGATTACTACAGACTGTTTTGTTTTTGACAGATTCTATTTTTCGTGTGTTGTTTGCTTATTTTAATGAATCTATGGCTAGTATAAGAGTTTATAAACCATAGAGAAGTTGGAATACAGTAGGTTTAACACCAATATAAATAAATAATGAGTTAATTACAGTACCTTGAAGTGGTGTTTTGTTTTCTTTCACTAATGGAGCTCACGAGATTTTCTGTTAAGTTTTGTGTTGTGAAGTTTTCAAGTTTTGAGTAAAGATTCGATGGACTGGAATAAAGAGTGGCAAGAGCCTAAGCTTGGCGATGCCCAAGGCACCCCAACGTAATATTTAAGGACAACCAAGAGCCTAAGCTTGGCGATGCCCAAGGCACCCCAACGTAATATTTAAGGACAACCAAGAGCCTAAGCTTGGGCATGCCCTTGGGATCCGGGTGGATTCATTACTTGAGCACTATATGCCTAGCTTAATGGCTTTAAAGAAAGCGCTGCCAGGGAGACAACCCGGAAGTTTTAGAGAGTCATTTATTTCTGTTGAGTGCTTTCATATAGTTTAAAAACAACAAAAATAAAGAGGGGAACCCAAAACTTTTTCAAAAAGAAAAGCGAAAGTGAGAAAGACAAGCATTGTTGAAGTGGGAGAGCTCCTTGAACTTTGTTCATGCTCACGGCAACTTTGTGAATCTTGATTACAGAAACTTTTAAACAAAAATAATTATCCCCTTGTATAATTCCATTGTATTATAAAAATAATGTGCCAAGGTTTGCCTTTAGGATGTTTACAATGCTTGTTGGTTTGTGCGGTGCAGGACAGAAACTTTGGCTGTAGTGCGCGAATTTTAATTTTTTACTAGAACGTCAAATGGTTCTGATTCTTCTTGCACTGTCTTTCTGTACAAATTTTTTATTTTTCCTAATTTTGGCAGAATTTTTGAAGTATCATAAGTATGGTGAATGTTCAGATTGCTACAGACTGTTCTGTTTTAGACAGATTCTGTTTTTGATGCATAGTTTGCTTGTTTTGATGAAACTATCAATTTATATCAGTGGATTAAGCCATGAAAAATTTATATTACAGTAGACACAATGCAAAAACAAAATATTAATTGGTTTGCAACAGTACTTAGAGTAGTGATTTGCATTATTATACTAACGGATCTTACCGAGTTTTCTGTTGGAGTTTTGTGTGGATGAAGTGTTCGATGATCGAGAAGGTTTCGATGTGAGAAGAAGGAAGAGAGGCAAGAGCTCAAGCTTGGGGATGCCCAAGGCACCCCAAGTAAATATTCAAGGAGACTCAAGAGTCTAATCTTGGGTATGCTGGGAAGGCATCCCCTCTTTCTTCAACAAATATCGGTATGTTTTCGGATTCGTTTCATTCATGTGATATGTGCAAATCTTGGAGCATCTTTTGCATTTAGTTTTCATTTTTTCTTTTATGCACCATGCTGGTATGAGATGGTCCTTGGTTGATTTATAGAATGCTCATTGCACTTCACTTATATCTTTTGAGTACGGCTTTATAGAATGCTTCATGTGCTTCACTTATATCATTTGAAGTTTGGATTGCCTGTTTCTCTTTACATAGACAACCGCCATTTGTAGAATGCTCTTTTGCTTCACTTATATTTGTTAGAGCGTGGGCATATCTTTTGTAGAAATAATTAAAACTCTCTTGCTTCACTTATATCTATTTAGAGAGATGACAGGAACTGGTCATTCACATGGTTAGTCATAAAATCCTACATAAACTTGTAGATCGCTGAATATGATATGTTTGATTCCTTGCAATAGTTTTGCGATATAAAGGTGGTAATATTAGAGTCGTGCTAGTTGAGTAATTGTGAAATTGAGAAATACTTGTGTTGAGGTTTGCAAGTCCCATAGCATGCACGTATGGTGAACCGTTATGTAACGAAGTCGGAGCATGAGGTGTTTATTGATTGCCTTCCTTATGAGTGGCGGTCGGGGACGAGCGATGGTCTTTTCCTACCAATCTATCCCCCTAGGAGCATGCGCGTAGTACTTTGTTTCAATGACTAATAGATTTTTGCAATAATTATGTGAGTTCTTTATGACTAATGTTGAGTCCATGTATTATACGCACTCTCACCCTTCCATCATTGCTAGCCTCTTCGGTACCGTGCATTGCCCTTTCTCACCTCGAGAGTTGGTGCAAACTTCGCCGGTGCATCCAAACCCCGTGATACGATACGCTCTGTCACACATAAGCCTCATTATATCTTCCTCAAAACAGCCACCATACCTACCTATCATGGCATTTCCATAGCCATTCTGAGATATATTGCCATGAAAATTCCATCATCATCATATACATGACTTGAGCATTTATTGTCATATTGCTTTGCATGATCGTAAGATATAGCATGATGTTTTCATGGCTTGTCCGTTTTTTGATGTCATTGCTATGCTAGATCATTGCACATCCCGCACATCACCAAGTGCATTCATATAGAGTCATATCTTTGTTCTAGTATCGAGTTGTAATATCGAGTTGTAAGTAAATAAAACTGTGATGATCATCATTATTAGAGCATTGCCCCATCAAAAAAATAGAGGCCAAAGAAGCCTAAATAAAAAAAATGGGGCCAAAGAAGCCCGCAAAAAAAAGAAAATAAATAAAAAGGGGCAATGTTACTATCTCTTATTCCACACTTGTGCTTCAAAGTTGCACCATGTTCTTCATATAGTGAGTCTCATATCTTGTGCTTCAAAGTAGCACCATGTTCTTCATATAGATTGTCTCTTATGTTGTCACTTTCATATACTAGTGGGAATTTTCATTATAGAACTTGGCTTGTATATTCCAACAATGGGCTTCCTCAAATGCCCTAGGTCTTCATGAGCAAGCAAGTTGGATGCACACCCACTTAGTTTCTTTTATTGAGCTTTCATACACTTATAGCTCTTAGTGCATCCGTTGCATGGCAATCCCTACTCCTCGCGTTGACATCAATTGATGGGCATCTCCATAGCCTGTTGATTATCCGCGTCGATGTGAGACTTTCTCTTTTTTTGTCTTCTCCACATAACCTCCATCATTATATTCTATTCCACCTATAGTGCTATATCCATGGCTCACGCTCATGTATTGCGTGAAAGTTGAAAAGGTTTGAGAAACGTCAAAAGTATGAAACAATTTCTTGGCTTGTCATCGGGGTTGTGCATGATGTGAATATTTTGTGTGGTGAAGATGGAGCATAGCCAGACTATATGATTTTGTAGGGATGAGCTTTCTTTGGCTATGTTATTTCAATAAGACATAATTGCTTGGTGGGTATGCTTGAAGTATTATTGTTTTTATGTCAAAAGATAGACTATTGCTTTGAATCACTCGTGTCTTAATATTCATGCCATGATTAGACATATGATCAAGATTATGCTAGGTAACATTCTACATCAATTTTTTTTCATTTACCTACTCGAGGACGAGCAGTAATTAAGCATGGGGATGCTGATACGTCTCCGTCGTATCTATAATTTTTGATTGTTCCATGCCAATATTATTCAACTTTCACATACTTTTTGGCAACTTTTTATATTATTTTTGGGACTAACATATTGATCCAGTGCCCAGTGCCAGTCCCTGTCTGTTGCATGTTTTTGGTTTCGCAGAATATCCATATCAAACGGAGTCCAAACGGGATAAAAATGGACGGAGCTTATTTTTGGAAAATTTGGAAGGAAAATCAACGCGAACCAGTGCCCGAGGTGGTCACGAGGCAGGGGGCGCGCCCCCTACCCTCGTGAGCCCACCGTAAGGCAGTTGATGCTCTTCTTTTGCCGCAAGAAAGCTAATATTCGGAAAAAAATCACGGCGAAGGTTTCAGGCCAATCGGAGTTACGGATCTCCATATATACACGAAACGGTGAAACAGAGCGAGGACAGAATGCAGAAGCAGAGAGATAGATCCAATCTCGGAGGGGCTCTTGCCCCTCCCACGCCATGGGAGCCAAAGACCAGAGGGGAAACCCTTATCCCATCTAGGGAGGAGGTCAAGGAAGAAGAAGAAGTAGGGGGCTCTCTCCCCCTTGCTTCCGGTGGCGCCGGAACGCCGCTGGGGGCCATCATCATCACCAACACCGCCGTCATCTTCACCAACATCTCCATCACCTTCCCCCTTCTATATTCAGCGGTCCACTCTCCCTCAACCCGCTGTACCCTCTACTTGAACATGGTGCTTTATGCTTCATATTATTTTCCGATAATGTGTTGCCATCCTATGATGTCTGAGTAGATTTTCGTTGTCCTATCGGTGATTGATGAATTGCTATGATTGGTTTGAATTGCATATTTTATTATTGGTGCGTGAGGGATTCCCGCTGTAGGGTTTGCAATATGTTTATGATTTGCTTATGGTGGGTGGCGTGAGTGACAGAAGCACAGACCCGAGTAAGTAGGTTGTTTGTGTATGGGATAAAGGGGACTTGATACTTTAATGCAATGGTTGGGTTTTACCTTAATGAATCTTTAGTAGTTGCAGATTCTTGCTAGAGTTCCAATCATAAGTGCATATGATCCAAGTAGAGAAAGTATGTTAGCTTATGCCTCTCCCTCAAATAGAATTGCAATAGTGATTACCGGTCTAGTAACATAGTCAATTGCCTAGGGACAATTCCACAACTCCTACCACCACTTTTCCACACTCGCTATATTTACTTTATTGCTACTTTATCTAAACAGCCCCTAGTTCATATTTACGTGCTCTTTATTTTCTTGCTAGCCTATCCAAAAACACCTACAAAGTACTTCTAGTTTCGTATTTGTTTCCGGTAAAGCGAACGTCAAGTGTGCGTAGAGTTGTATCGGTCGTTGATAGAACTTGAGGGAATATTTATTCTACCTTTAGCTCCTCGTTGGGTTCGACACTCTTACTTATCGAAAACTGTTGCGATCCCCTATACTTGTGGGTTATCACCCCCCATCCTCGTGGGCCCCTCGTGGCTCCCCTGACCGACTTCTTTCGCCTATATATAACCATATACCCTAAAAACATTGGGGAACAGAATAGATCGGGAGTTCCGCCGCCGCAAGCCTCTGTAGCCACCAAAAACCAATCGGGGCCCTGTTCCGGCACCCTGCCGGAGGGGGATCCCTCACCGGTGGCCATCTTCATCATCCCGGCGCTCTCCATGACGAGGAGGGAGTAGTTCACCCTCGGGGCTAAGGGTATGTACTAGTAGCTATGTGTTTGATCTCTCTCTCTCTCTCTCGTGTTCTTGATTTGGCACGATCTTGATGTATCGCGAGCTTTGCCATTATAGTTGGATCTTATGATGTTTCTCCCCCTCTACTCTCTTGTAATGGATTGAGTTTTCCCTTTGAAGTTATCTTATCGGATTGAGTCTTTAAGGATTTGAGAACACTTGATGTATGTCTTGCATGTGCTTATCTGTGGTGACAATGGGATATCACGTGATCCACTTGATGTATGTTTTGGTGATCAACTTGCAATTTCCATGAACTTATGCATAGGGGTTGGCACACGTTTTCGTCTTGACTCTCCGGTAGAAACTTTGGGGCACTCTTTGAAGTACTTTGTGTTGGTTTGAATAGATGAATCTGAGATTGTGTGATGCATATCGTATAATCATGCCCACGGATACTTGAGGTGACATTGGAGTATCTAGGTGACATTAGGGTTTGGTTGATTAGTGTCTTAAGGTGTTATTCTAGTACGAACTCTATGATAGATCGAACGGAAAGAATAGCTTCGTGTTATTTTACTACGGACTCTTGAATAGATCGATCAGAAAGAATAACTTTGAGGTGGTTTCGTACCCTACCATAATTTCTTTGTTTGTTCTCCGCTATTAGTGACTTTGGAGTGACTCTTTGTTGCATGTTGAGGGATAGTTATATGATTCAATTATGTTATTATTGTTGAGAGAACTTGCACTAGTGAAAGTATGAACCCTAGGCCTTGTTTCAACGCATTGCAATACCGTTTGTGCTCACTTTTATCAATAGTTACCTTTCTGTTTTTATATTTTTCATATTACAAAAACCTATATCTACCATCCATATTGCACTTGTATCACCATCTCTTCGCCGAACTAGTGCACCTATACAATTTACTATTGTATTGGGTGTGTTGGGGACACAAGAGACTCTTTGTTATTTGGTTGCAGGGTTGCTTGAGAGAGACCATCTTCATCCTACGCCTCTCACAGATTGATAAACCTTAGGTCATCCACTTGAGGGAAATTTGCTACTGTCCTACAAACCTCTGCACTTGGAGGCCCAACAACGTCTACAAGAAGAAGGTTGCGTAGTAGACATCATGACACCATGCCACCTTTGATGAATTTCTCGTGAGTTTAGGATTTATGGGGACTTAAAAACCAAGATTTGAAATGTTTGAGGACAAGCCATGACACCGGTACGGTTGTAATTCGTTCCCATTCCTGGCCTGGGACCTAAACATGCACCCAAGGACACTTGTATATTTTTTCTAGCCATTTTGGTGAACTGGAGCATGTATTTGTAGTTCAGATTTTAATTATGGACATTAAATGAAACTCAATTAGTGTATATAAAGGCCAAACGAACCCTGAATAAGTTTAAATTTCAGCACGGATATCATGTCGTTCCATGTTGCCCGTCGAAGAAAATACAAGGCGAAAAGAGGCAGTGGTTACGTATCGCCCACAAGGGGGATACGTTTCCCTATTGGAACCATGAGGCTTCTTCGAGAGAAGCTCCGGTTTGTAAGAGGCTTGTAATAAAACGACGAGAAAAATTCCTCGACATATAAGTGCGATGTTGTGACACCATGGCAGGTTTCACGATTTTCAGCTTAGTTTTGGATTTACGGGGATTTAAAAACCGAGATTCTTCTCACGAAATGTTTTCAAATAGCACACGGTTCACTCATGAAAGCCGATATTCAGTGAAAACTTCGTAGAAACCATATTTTAAAGTTTCATAAAATCTGAAAAATATGTGGGATGTTAAGAAGGTGGTGTTTTATTGCGACACAAAATTTCAAGTTGAAAAACATTATGAGATGTGAGCTATGAAAAAGACAAATTCCACCCTGAATAGTGACATTACTATTCGACACTATTCAACACTGATTTTGTCTTTTTCATAGCTCACATCTCGTAATGTGTTTCAACTTGAAATTTTGTGTGGCAATAAAACATCATCCTCTTAACATCCCGCATTTTTTTGAAATTTTTTTGAAACTTCAAAACATCTTTTTCTCGTGGTTTTCACCGGTTTCCAATGAATGTTGGTTTCCTTATGATATCCCCCCTGCGCGCGCAATCTGAGTCGTGCGTTCTGACTTGCCAGAACCCAAATCCGACGGATCATACGTGTGCACCATTGGTGCTCCCAGATTGAACGGCAACCCTGAGCCCTTTCGACGGCACATGCAGTACATGGGTAAGGATGGTGCTCACGCGTCGTGTAGCTCACGCTTCCTTCTCTACTAGGTTTTCATTCAAAACAGGCTACCGTTTCTCGCCACTCCTCTCATCGGTTTCCCGCCTCTTCTCCCAGATGTGCATTGATACGTCCATTTTGCATCATGCTTTTATATTGATATTTATTTCATTATGGGCTGTTATTACACGTTATGTTACAAAACTTATGCCTATTCTCTCTTATTTTACAAGGTTTACATGAAGAGGGAGAATACCGGCAGCTGGAATTCTGGGCTGGAAAAGGAGCAAATATTAGAGACCTATACTGCACAGCTCCAAAAGTCCTGAAACTTCATGAAAGTCATTTTTGGAATTAATAAAAAATATTGAGCGGAGAAAATACCAGAGGGGGGCCACACCCTGGCCACGAGGGTGGGAGGCGCGCCCTTCCCCCTGGGTGCGCCCTCTGCCTCGTGGGCCCCCTGGCAGGCCTCCGGTGCCCATCTTTTGCTATATGAAGTCTTTCGTCCGAGAAAAAATCATAAGCAAGCTTTCGCGAAGAAACTCCGCCGCCACGAGGCGGAATCTTGGCGGAACCAATCTAGGGCTCCGGCAGAGCTGTTCTACCGGGGAAACTTCCCTCCGGGAGGGGGAAATCATCGCCATCGTCATCACCAACAATCCTCTCATCGGGAGGGGGTCAATCTCCATCAACATCTTCACTAGCACCATCTCCTCTCAAACCCTAGTTCATCTCTTGTATCGAATCTTTGTCCCAAAGCCTCAGATTGGTACCTGTGGGTTGCTAGTAGTGTTGATTACTCCTTGTAGTTGATGCTAGTTGGTTTATTTGGTGGAAGATCATATGTTCAGATCCTATATTCATATTAATACTCCTCTGATTATGAACATGAATATGATTTGTGAGTAGTTATGTTTGTTCCTGAGGATATGGGAGAAGTCTCGCTATAAGTAGTCATGTGAATTTGGTATTCGTTCGATATTTTGATGAGATGTATGTTGTCTTTCCTCTAGTGGTGTTATGTGAACGTCGACTACGTGACACTTCACCATTATTTGGGCCTAGAGGAAGGCATTGGGAAGTAATAAGTAGATGATGGGTTGCTAGAGTGACAGAAGCTTAAACCCTAGTTTATGAGTTGCTTCGTAAGGGGCTGATTTGGATCCATATGTTTCATGCTATGGTTAGGTTTACCTTAATACTTCTTTTGTAGTTGCGGATGCTTGCAATAGGGGTTAATCATAAGTGGGATGCTTGTCCAAGTAAGGACAGCACCCAAGCACCGGTCCACCCACATACCAAATTATCAATAACAAACGCGAATCATATGAACGTGATGAAAACTAGCTTGACGATAATTCCCATGTGTCCTCGGGAGCGCTTTTCTCTATATAAGAGTTTGTCCAGGCTTGTCCTTTGCTACAAAAAGGATTGGCCATCTTGGTGCACCTTATTTACTTTCTTTACTTGTTACCCATTACAAATTACCTTATCACAAAACTATCTGTTACCTATAATTTCAGTGCTTGCAGAGAATACCTTGCTGAAAACCGCTTATCATTTCCTTCTGCTCCTCGTTGGGTTCAACACTCTTACTTATCGAAAGGACTACGATAGATCCCCTATATTTGTGGGTCATCATGCATGATGTTGATGTTCGTTTAATTCTTATAGTTCATCTCATACAAAATCAATTAGTTTTATAAAAGAACTATTTTAAGATTCATGGAATTTTGCATTGTAAAGGTAAAAACAAAAGGTGACAATTCATTTAGAAAAAAAAAGGTTTGGGCAATTAAGATATGAAAGATTCTAGAGAACAAAGGAGAAGTGCTTGTGGTTTGAGGTTTGTGCATTATGCTTAAGTTCAACCATGGAGTCTTCTAGATTGTACATGTGGCAAAATCTGGTGGAATGTAGATGATATCCAACGGGCAGTAGTGCTCGGATTTGCCATCTCTGTACCGTCGGATTGGCTTCATCCGACGAGCAACTTTCAAAGTTATTCGCACACTATATAGGTGTATAAATGTATATATATATATATATATATATATATATATATATATATATATATATATATATATATATATATATAGATGTGTCCCATGCTAGAGAAAATAAAGTTTGAGCGCATGCATGGGACGACCACCCTGCCCCCCTGCCCCGCCGCCGCCTTGAAGTTGGGAAACTGACATCATAGGTATTGAACCAGGCTTGCAGTCGGGTATGGTGTTCGGTTTGTAATGTAGTTGGCGTGGCCCATCGAAGTTGTGCATTTGGGATTTAAACACATCATACACCATCGTACCCATACATATTTTCGGGCCGCATGCAGTCTATACGGGGTCTTCTGATCGACCACGTCTCCCTTGTGCAGTTTTTTGTGACGACACGGATATCTGCGGGCTCCCCGATTGTGTATATATCGTCCCTTTGACCGATAATGAGGGGTATGTGTGTTGGCCATGAATGGATTCCTCCTAGTTCGTGTTAGGGCCGGTCGCCGTCAAATCTCAGTCAACCAAAGCTCGAGCTCATGTGTTGTCGGGATTCCCTCCCAGATGCTCGGGTTGCTGGGTTCGACCTATATCAAACCCTGCGTACGTACCACGTCCTTAACTACCTTGCCTTCATGGTTGTTGTCTCTATCAAGAGGTAGGCACCACATCTAAATTGTACATTATTCTATATTGAAAACACACATCACCCCTTCCCAACGTACATCTTTTTGGGCCGCATGCAAGAGGTGTTGGTTTTGTGGTCCCTCTCGTGCGATTTATATGATGGTTCAATCTATTGGCCCAAGCGGTTTATCGACAATAGCAATTGTCATTTGACCAAACGAAAGATGCATTTGTCCGTCTTATGATAGGTCATGGCGACATGCATGTATGACCAAGGTATCGATCATTACGTGCATCCGCCCCGCTGACACGAAGTGGGAGGTGGTGGGACAAGCATCCTAGCTAGGTACGACATTATGTCATTATATATATATATCCTAGCTAGGTGGTTGTTAGGGTGCTTTTGGGTTTGCGAGGCAGGTGCCACCAAAGTTATGCATTGTGTATTTAAAGTTTTAAACATCCCCAATATTCGCACATATATTTGGCCACTTCCAGGTGGTTCTTGACTTCTGGCCTCTCTCATCGATCTTCAACGACGCGCCCAACCGTGGGCCCGCGGGGTCAAAGTTGCCCTTTTTACTCATATATATTTGGGCCACACGCTGGTGTGGCTGTCTTTTGACCCTCTCTAACGTTATGTTTTGCTGCAAAGACTCTGATGACCCTCAACGGACACGGGGTATAATATCTTAACCATGTGCGATACAAGTGCGATGCGAATCACCACGACCGCGCAAGCGCGAGCAAATTAAGGTGGAGGTACTCGCTCAACCGTGTGTGATGCAAGTGCGCTGAAATCACCACGACCGTGCAAGCGCGAGCAATGGGTGGAGGTATTGGCTCAACTGTGTGCGATGCAAGTGCGCTGAAATCACAACGACCGCACAAGCGCGAGCAAATTAAGGTGGAGGTACTGGCTCAACCGTGTGCGATGCAAGTGCGCTGAAATCACCACGGCCGCGCAAGTGCGCTGAAATCACCACGACCGCGCAAGCGCGAGCAAAGGGTGGAGGTACTGGCTTAACCGTGTGCGATGCAAGTGCATTGTAAAACCACCACTTGTGCAAGCTAAAGGCGGGTAAGTTTATTTGGAAATTAGGACGAACCGTGTGCGATAGACCAGCTAGCTAGAAATATAGAAAACAAACTAACCGCCTTGAGCGTTGCAAAAATCCGCGGATCCGCGCCACTTTTCCTTATTATCATACACGCATATTGTTATTGGACCGTGCGCGATCTTGGGCACTCCCGCCCTGCATCAATTCCTTTACCCAAATTTTAGTAGCCGCCATACTTCAACCGTCGCCCACACTCCTCTAGCACTGACCTTATAGTAAAATTGCAGTAGCCGAGGCATTTGAACCGTCGCCCTCCCTCGTCCACCACCATCTCCACCCACCATTACTAAAATTTTCAGTAGCCGCAGCGTATCCTCAAACACCACCCCCCACTCCACAGTCCCCCACCCGCCCCCTCCTCCCTCGAACCCTAGCTCACGGTCGCCGCCGATGCCGCCGCCAATCCTGCCGGTCTGCCCGTTCCTCCTAGCTTAGATAATCAAGTTCAGGTTACCCAGCGATTCCCATACCGTCGCCCGACTCCTCTGAGTTTTTAGATGAGGCTTGTGGTGTCCCTCCCCGCCAGATCCACATCCCCTACTCCAGAATGTCGCAGCCAAATCTCGACCACGTATCCCCGGGAGCCCGACGAGCGTTCGGCCAAGAACATGTTTATCATGGCCTCTCCGGCGGATGTTGGCGAGGTGGCCGCCGTTCGCCCCGACTTGTCGATCCCGGAGCAACACGTCGCCGTGGAAGCCGGCGAAGACGTTGACTATGTTGCCATGCCGAAGGCTTCATGTCAGCGGGCTAGCGTATTACTATATCTCGGGAAAGCTGACTACAACATCAAGCTCGTCCACACCGACGGCTTCACGCGGGCCATTTCACAGGTTAAGTGGTCCATCCCCAACCCCTCTGGTTCAACCACCGTCGATCTCTTCGACGGCCCTGCCGCTGATCTCCTCCGCCAAGCGATCAAGGATTTGCGAGCTTTATACGCCATCGAGCCCATTTTGTCACTTCTGAAGGACACGTTCTACGGTGGCGGCTTGGGACCCTCAATTGCCAAGTCAGATCTCATCGACCACGACCATGACCACGAGGAGGGCACCCACGAAGGTTCTTCCAAGGTGAAACAGCCCATCTGTGACATCAGAGAGCGCACCATGGGTTTGTGCTCTTCCAACTGGAAGGATCCCGTCCATGAAATGTGAGGCAACATTCTAGCAGCAAATCTTACCTTTTCTAGCTTGCCAACCTGTACCCTTTGTTGTAGTAGCATTTGTCGAGCGGTGCTTTAACTGTGTCGTGTTTAATTATTTTAGTTATGCAAAAATGTATTGTTCAATAGGTCTATGTGATGTTTAAGTATAAATTGTCCACTTTAGTTTCACGAATGGCTATATTTGGTTGTTTATAGTGAGTAGATGCCTTGTTTATTTGTATTTGGTTGTTAGGTTGGTTGGAGTGAGCATTTTTTCAGTCATCGAGCAGATGCCTTGTTTATCTGTATTTGGTTCTTAGTTTGGTTGAAGTGAGTATTTGTCCAGTTATCAAGGAGATGCCTTGTTTATCTGTATTTGGTTGTTAGGTTGCTTTTTTTTAGCATTTGTCCAGTTATCAAGCAGATGCCTTGTTTATCTGTATTTGGTTGTTAGGTTTGCTTTTTTAGCATTTGTCTAGTTATCAAGCAGATGCGTTGTTTATCTTTATCTGCTTGTTAGGTTGGTCGCAGTGAGCATTTGTCCAGTTTTCAAGCATATGCCCTGTTTATCTGTATTTGCTTATTAGGTTGGTTGCAGTGAGACTCTGTCCAGTTTTCAATGGCTATATTTGATTGTTATACTGGTCATTTATGCCTTGTTTATTTCAGTCATTCACAATGTGTTGTTCATTGTGTGCAAGTCGGAACTGTGCCGCTCGACTACATAAATACCAGTTTGAACGGCTATATTTGGTTCTAGTTATTCCTGGTGTAGTTAACACATGCCCTTTATTTTAGTTTTACACATTTATCCAGTGTGATGTTTAAGCATTGCCTATGTTATATTAATTTTCAACAATACCAGTTTGAATTGCAATATTTGATGGATGTTAAGCCTGCTATCGGTAACATTGCCTTCCATTTTATATCTGCTTTAACAACATGCTGAAACCAACACATTCAAGCTATCATTTGGAGATGATGTTGTTTACCTTTGCTATATTTCTTTGATGTTCAGATTGTTGTACTTATCATGCCTTTCCAGTACTTATGCAGGACAACAACGGGAGTGGCCACCATTTTCCGCCGAGGTTAGCTTCATCCCTCGGCTTGTACTCCCCCCGTCATTCCATAATGTAGTGCATATAGATCCAGACCTGGACACTAGTTAGCTTCTAATATTGACTTGTTCCTTGTAGGTACATATGCCCTTGGCAAGGATCCGCGCATCGACCCTTTTTGCATATGGGGCAATGAGATATTGATGAACAAGCATCAAGTGAGGAAACTGATAAGGATTATTAGCAAAAAGATACGAGTGGTGGCAAGCAAATTATTTGTTTATGATCTATCCAACACAACAGTGAGTTGCATGATGGTAACTACAAACTCTGCAGCCTTCTCTTTTATCGCCCATAATGAGTTGTTAGACAACAATGTCGAATCTTTTTCGCTCCCAAAGGGTTCCCAAGAAGTTCACTCAAGATTACCTCGCAAAGTACATGATTGGTGGACACGCAATGAAGGTTAAAGTATTTCATCCGACTACAATGAACATCGAGAAGTCCTAATGAAGACAATGAAGGATGGACGGGCAGCCATCACAAGGGTTGGCCTAGAGTCGTATGCAGCATTACATGCGGAGGAGGGCACAATATGGGCATTCCGCTTCACTTTCTCCAGCAACCAGAATGTATTTTGCCTCTCTCTTTACAATCTTTAGTACAACTGTGGTTCATCATTCTTTACTTGGTGCTTCTGTAGTTCTTCAGTATATGTACCTATGCATCGAATTCTGGATTCGTGGTTGAACCTATATTTGTACTAAACATGGTTGGATATGAAATAAGTGATTGCCTACTTTCAAATTCAAAACATGTGATTTTTAAATTAGGGATTAATTAGGGATTACACTGCACACGGTTTGCAAAAGCGAAACGTCTGCGATATACGTGGAGATTAGAAATGTTTCTAGGATCCACTAGGTGTGCGATCAATCTCCACTGCACACACGACTTTCTCTTGAAAATGGTTTGCATTAGGCCACCTTGCGCAAACGTTTACCACATAAAAAGTGTGTGTGATGGACAGCCTTTGCCACACAGTTTCTTCTACGCACCGTGTGTGATGCATTCAATAATGCAAACGATAAAATTATTAATATCGTGTGCAATGGCAACGCTATCACAAATGATTTAACAGGAAAAATTGTGTGTGATGTACTTGTGAACGGAAATGTTTTCCTTGGAGCGACTGTGTGGGTGTACATACGAACGGAAACGTTTAGCGGGGACTGACTGTGCGGGATGTACTTGCGACCAGAAACAATTTCGCCGTATAATTGTATTTTTTAGCTCTACTGTATGTATTTCCGTATTTGAGCGCCCGCCGGTCGCACATGACCTCATTTTGCCGAGCGTGTGTGCCAGGAGGGCATATCCCCGACGGTTTCTAGGTCGTGTGGGAAGTACCCCCCTATCGCCCACACTCACTTGGTGACGGTTCCAGATGTCGTCGCGGAAAGGGGTTAAAAACCGTTTGCTTAGGACCGATGCGCACCAGTGAAAAGTCCATATGTCCATGCTACAAAAGATAAGAATATGTGATGAAGCGGCATTCCACATCAAAAATTCTATTGTTATCATTTACCTACTCGACGATGAGTAGGAATTAGGCTTGGGGATGCTGATATGTGATACGTCTCCAACGTATCTATAATTTTTTATTGTTCCATGCTATATTATATTCCGTTTTGGACATTATTGGGCTTTATTATACACTTTTATATTATTTTTGGGACTAACCTATTAACCGGACGCCGAGCCCAGAATTGTTGTTTTTTGCCTATTTCAAAGTTTTGCAGAAAAAGAATATCAAATGGAGTCCAGACGGAATGAAACCTTCGGGAACATGATTTTCGGAATGAACGTGATCCAGAGGACTTGGACCCTACATCAAGACTTCAACCAGGAGGCCACGAGGAAGGGGGCGCCTACCCCCAGGCGGGCCCTCCACTGTCATGGGCCCCCTGTTGCTCCACCGACGTACTCCTTCCTCCTATATATACCTACGTACCCCCAAACTACCAGATACGGAGCCAAAAACGTAATTCCACCACCGCAACCTTCTGCACCCGTGAGATCCCATCTTGGGGCCTGTTCGAGTTCACGGAGGGGGCATCGATCACGGAGGGCTTCTACATCAACACCATAGCCTCTCCGATGATGTGTGAGTAGTTTACCTCAGACCTTCGGGTCCATAGTTATTAGCTAGATGGCTTCTTCTCTCTTTTTGGATCTTAATACAATGTTCTCCCCCTCTCTCGTGGAGATCTATTCATTGTAATCTTCTTTTGCGGTGTGTTTGTCGAGACCGATGAATTGGGGGTTTATGATCAAGTTTATCTATGAACAATATTTGAATCTTCTGAATTCTTTTATGTATGATTGGTTATCTTTGCAAGTCTCTTCGAATTATCAGTTTGGTTTGGCCTACTAGATTGATCTTTCTTGCAATGGGAGAAGTGCTTAGCTTTGGGTTCAATCTTGCGGTGTCCTTTCCCAGTGACAGTAGGGGCAACAAGGCACGTATTGTATTGTTGCCATCAAGGATAACAAGATGGGGTTTATATCATAGTGCATGAGTTTATCCCTCTACATCATGTCATCTTGCTTAAAGTGTTACTCTGTTCTTATGAACTTAATACTCTAGATGCATGCTGGATAGCGGTCGATGTGTGGAGTAATAGTAGTAGATGCAGGCAGGAGTCGGTCTACTTGTCTCGGACGTGATGCCTATATACATGATCATACCTAGATATTCTCATAACTATGCTCAATTCTGCCAATTGCTCAACAGTACTTTGTTCAACCACCGTAAATACTTATGCTCTTGAGAGAAGCCATTAGTGAAACCTATGGCCCCCGGGTCTATTTTCCATCATATTAATCTTCCAACACTTAGCTATTTCCGTTGCCTTTTATTTTACTTTCTTTACTTTGCATCTTTATCATAAAAATACCAAAAATATTATCCTATCATATCTATCAGATCTCACTCTCGTAAGTGACCGTGAAGGGATTGACAACCCCTTATCGCGTTGGTTGCGAGGATTTATTTGTTTGTGTAGGTTCGAGGAACTCGTGCATGGCCTCCTACTGGATTGATACATTGGTTCTCAAAAACTAAGGGAAATACTTACGCTACTTTGCTGCATCACCCTTTCCTCTTCAAGGGAAAACTAATGCAGTGCTCAAGAGGTAGCAAGAAGGATTTCTGGCGCCGTTGCCGGGGAGTCTACGCAAGAGTCAACATACCAAGTACCCATCACAAACCCTTATCTCCCGCATTACATTATTTGCCATTTGCCTCTCGTTTTCCTCTCCTCCACTTCACCCTTGCCGTTTTATTCGCCCTCTCTTTTCCGTTTGCCTCTTTTCGCTCGCTTCTTGTTTGCTCGTGTGTTGGATTGCTTGCTTGTCACGATGGCTCAAGACAATAATAAATTGTGTGACTTCACCAATACCAACAACAATGATTTCCTTAGCACTCCGATTGCTCCTCTTACCGATACTGAGTCTTGTGAAATTAATACTGCTTTGTTGAATCTTGTCATGAAAGATCAATTCGCCGGCCTTCCTAGTGAAGATGCCACTACCCATCTAAATAGCTTCGTTGATTTGTGTGATATGCAAAAGAAGAAAGATGTGGATAATGATATTGTTAAGTTGAAGCTATTTTCTTTTTCGCTTAGAGATCGTGCTAAAGCTTGGTTTTCGTCTTTGCCTAAAAATAGTATTGGTTCTTGGAATAAGTGCAAAGATGCTTTTATCTCTAAGTATTTTCCTCCCCCTAAGATCATCTCTCTTAGAAACGATATTATGAATTTTAAGCAACTTGATCATGAACATGTTGCACAAGATTGGGAGAGAATGAAATTAATGATACGTAATTGCCCTACGCATGGTTTGAATTTGTGGATGATCATACAAAAAATTTATGCCGGATTGAATTTTGCTTCTAGAAATCTTTTAGATTCGGCCGCGGGAGGCACTTTTATGGAAGTCACTTTAGGAGAAGCCACTAAACTCCTAGATAATATTATGGTTAATTATTCTCAATGGCACACTGAAAGATCTACTAAAAAAGTGCATGCGATAGAAGAAATTAATGTTTTGAGTGAAAAGATGGATGAACTTATGAAATTGGTTGCTAATAAAAGTGTTTCTTCTGATCCTAATGATATGCCTTTGTCTACTTTGATTGAGAACAATAATGAATCTTTGGATGTGAATTTTGTTGGTAGGAATAATTTTGGTAACAACGCGTATAAAGGAAACTTTAATCCTAGGCCTTATCCTAGTAATTCCTCTAATAATTATGGTAATTCCTACAACAGTTCTTATGGAAATTTTAAAAGATGCCTTCTGAATTTGCGACTAGTGTTAAGGAATTTATGAATTCGCAAAAGAATTTCAATGCTTTGCTTGAAGAAAATTTGCTTAAAGTTGATGAATTGGCTAGGAACGTTGATAGAATTTCTCTTGAAGTTGATTCTTTGAAACTTAGATCTATTCCACCTAAGCATGATATCAATGAGTCTCTCAAGTCCATGAGAATTTCTATTGATGAGTGCAAAGAAAGAACCGCTAGGATGCGTGCTAAGAAAGATTGCTTTATAAAAGCGTGTTCTTCTAATTTTTATGAAAATAAAAATGAAGATCTAAAAGATATTGATGTATCCCCAATTAAATCTTTGTTTCAAAATATGAATCTTGATAATGATGGGACTGAATATGATCCACCTTTACCTAGAAGGCGTTCCAGAAATTCAGAGTTTTTAGATCTTGATGCTAAAATTGATAAAAGTGGTAATGAAGAGGTCAAAACTTTAGATATCAATACACCCACTATTTTGGATTTCAAGAATTTAATTATGATAATTGCTCTTTGATAAATTGTATTTCCTTGTTGCAATCCGTGTGAAATTCTCCTCATGCTTATAGTCAAAATAAAGCCTTTACCAAACATATTGTTGATGCTTCGATGCAATCTTATGAAGAAAAACTTGAGTTGGAAGTTTCTATCCCTAGAAAACTTTATGATGAGTGGGAACCCACTATCAAAATTAAAATTAAAGATCATGAATGCTATGCTTTGTGTGACTTGGGTGCTAGTGTTTCCACAATCCCAAAGACTTTATGCGATTTGCTAGGTTTCCATGATTTTGATGATTGCTCTTTAAACTTGCACCTTGCGGATTCCACTATTAAGAAACCTATGGGAAGAATTAATGATGTTCTTATTGTTGCAAATAGGAACTATGTGCCCGTAGACTTTATTGTTCTTGACATAGATTGCAATCCTTCATGTCCTATTATTCTTAGTAGACCTTTCCTTAGAACAATTGGTGCAATTATTGCTATGAAGGAAGGGAATATTAGATTACAATTTCCATTAAAGAAAGGCATGGAACACTTCCCTAGAAAGAAAATAAAATTACCTTATGAATCTATTATGAGAGCCACTTATGGATTGCCTACCAAAGATGGCAATACCTAGATCTATCCTTGCTTTTATGCCTAGCTAGGGGCGTTAAACGATAGCGCTTGTTGGGAGGCAACCCAATTTTACTTTTAGTTTCTTTGCTTTTTGCTTCTGTTTAGGAATAAATATTTGTTCTAGCCTCTGGTTAGATGTGTTTTTATGATTTAATTAGTGTTTGTGCCAAGTTTAACCTATAGGATCTTCTTGGATGATAGTCATTTGATTTTGCAGAAATTTCCAGAAACTTTCTGTTCACGAAAATAATTGTTAAAAATCACCAGAACGTGATAAAATATTGATTCCAATTGGTGCTGATCGATAAACAAATTGTATAGGTCTTAATATTTGGTCTGAATTTTTGGAGTTCCAGAAGTTGGCGTTAGTTACAGATTACTACAGACTGTTCTGTTTTTGACAGATTCTGTTTTTCGTGTGTTGTTTGCTTATTTTGATGAATCTATGGCAAGTAAAATAATTTATAAACCATAGATATGTTGGAATACAGTAGGTTTAACACCAATATAAATAAAGAATGAGTTCATTACAGTACCTTGAAGTGGTCTTTTGTTTTCTTTCGCTAACGGAGCTTACTAGATTTCCTGCTGAGTTTTGTGTTGTGAAGTTTTCAAGTTTTGGGTGAAAGATTTGATGGATTATGGAACAAGGAGTGGAAAGAGCCTAAGCTTGGGGATGCCCATGGCACCCTAATATAATCTAAGGACACCTAAAAGCCAAAGCTTGGGGATGCCCCGGAAGGCATCCCCTCTTTCGTCTACTTCCATCGGTAACTTTACTTGGAGCTATATTTTTATTCACCACATGATATGTGTTTTGCTTCGAGCATATTGTATTATTTGAGTGTTTATTTGTTAGTTTACCACAATCATCCTTGCTGTACACACCTTTTGAGAGAGTCACACTTGATTCGGAATTTATTAGAATACTCTATGTGCTTCACTTCTATTTTTTGAGCTATATAGTTTTGCTCTAGAGCTTCACTTATATCTTTTAGAGCACGGTGGTGGATTTGTTTTATAGAAACTATTGATCTCTCATGCTTCACTTATATTATTTTGAGAGTCTTAAAATAGCATGACAATTTGCTTTAAATAATATCATGAGAAATTTGATGCTTGATAATTGTTTTGCGATATAAAGGTGGTAATATCATAGTTGTGCTAGTTGAGTAATTGTGGAATTGAAAAATACATGTGTTGGAGTTTGTGATTCCCGTAGCATGCACGTATGGTTAACCGTTATGTAACGAAGTCGGAGCATGAAATATTTGTTGATTGTCTTCCTTTGTGTGGTGGTCGGGATCGCGCGATGGTTAACTCCTACCAACCCTTCCCCTAGGAGCATGCCTAGTAGTACTTTGCTTCGAGGGCTGATAATTTTTTTCAATAAGTATATGAGTTCTTTATGACTAATGTGATTCCATGGATTATACGCACACTTACCTTTCCGCAATTTTCTAGCCTCTTCGGTACCGCGCATTGCCCTTTCTCACCTTGAGAGTTGGTGCAAACTTCACCGGTGCATCCAAACCCCGTGATATGATATGCTCTATCACACATAAACCTCCTTATATCTTCCTCAAAACAGCCACCGTACCTACCTATCATGGCATTCCCATAGCCATTCCGAGATATATTGCCATGCAACTTTCCACCGTTTCATTTATCATTATATACTCCATTATTGTCATATTGCTTTGCATGATCATGTAGTTGACATTGTATTTGTGGCAAAGCCAACGTTCATAATTCTTTCATACATGTCGCTCTTGATTCATTGCATATCCCGGTACACCGCCGGAGGCATTCATATAGAGTCATATTTTGTTCTAAGTATTGAGTTGTAATTCATGAGTTGAAAGTAAATAAAAGTGTGATGATCATCATTATTAGAGCATTGTCCCAAGTGAGGAAAGGATGATGGAGACTATGATTCCCCCACAAGTCGGGATGAGACTCCGGACTAAAAAAAGAGGCCATAAAAAACGGCCAAATAAAAAATGAGAGAAAAAGAGAGAAGGGACAATGTTACTATCCTTTTACCACACTTGTGCTTCAAAGTAGCACCGTGATCTTCATAATAGAGAGTCTCTCATTTTGTCACTTTCATATACTAGTGGGAAATTTCATTATAGAACTTGGCTTGTATATTCTAATGATGGGCTTCCTCAAAAGCCCGAGGTCTTCGTGAGCAAGCAAGTTGGATGCACACCCACTTAGTTTCTTTTTTTTGAGCTTTCATACACTTATAGCTCTAGTGCATCCGTTGCATGGCAATCCCTACTCCTCGCATTAACATCAATTGATGGGAATCTCCATAGCCCGTTGATTAGCCTCGTTGATGTGAGACTTTCTCCTTTTTTGTCTTCCCACTTAACCCCTACCATTATACCTTATTCCACCATAGTCCTATATCCATGGCTTGCGCTCATGTATTGCGTAAGAGTTGAAAAGGCTGAAGCGCTTTAAAAGTATGAACCAAATGCTTGGCCAAAACCGAGGTCGTACATGATATGAATATTTTGTGTGGGGAAGATGGAGCATAGCCAAACTATATGATTTTGTAGGGATAACTTTCTTTGGCTATGTTATTTTGGTAAGACATAATTGCTTAGTTAGTATGCTTGAAGTATTATTGTTTTTATGTCAACATTAAACTTTTATCTTGAATCATATCAAATCTGAACATTCATGCCACAATAAGAAGAATTATATTGAAATTATGCTAAGTAGCATTCCACATCAAAAATTCTGTTTTTATCATTTACCTACTTGAGGACGAGCAGGAATTAAGCTTAGGGATGCTTGATACGTCTCCAACGTATCTATAATTTTTGATTGTTCCATGCTATATTATATTCTGTTTTGAACATTATTGGGCTTTATTATACACTTTTATATTATTTTTGGGACTAACCTATTAACCGGAGGCCCAACCCAGAATTGCTGTTTTTTTGCCTATTTCAGAGTTTCGTAGAAAAAGAATATCAAACGGAGTCCAAACGGAATGAAACCTTCGGGGACGTGATTTTTGGAACGAACGTGATCCAGAGCACTTGGACCCTACGTCAAGGCTTCAACCAGGAGGCTACGAGGTAGGGGCGCGCCTACCCCCGGAGGCGCGCCCTCCACCCTCGTGGGCATCCTATTGCTCCATCGACGTACTCCTTCCTCCTATATATACCTACGTACCCCCAAACTACAAGATATGGAGCCAAAAACCTAATTCCACTGCCGCAACCTTCTGTACCCTTGAGATCCCATCTTGGGGCCTGTTCCGGAGCTCCGGCGGAGGGGGCATAGATCACGGAGGGCTTCTACATCAACACCATAGCCTCTCCGATGATGTGTGAGTAGTTTACCTCAGACCTTCGGGTCCATAGTTATTAGCTAGATGGCTTCTGCTCTCTTTTTGGATCTCAATACAATGTTCTCCCCCTCTCTCGTGGAGATCTATTTGATGTAATCTTCTTTTGCGGTGTGTTCGTTGAGACCGATGAATTGTGGGTTTATGATCAAGTTTATCTATGAACAATATTTGAATCTTCTGAATTCTTTTATGTATGATTGGTTATCTTTGCAAGTCTCTTGAATTATCAGTTTGGTTTGGCCTACTAGATTGATCTTTCTTGCAATGGGAGAAGTGCTTAGCTTTGGGTTCAATCTTGCGGTGTCCTTTCCCGTGTGATGAGGGGCAGCAAAACGGCACGTATTGTATTGTTGCCATTGAGGATAACAAGATGGGGTTTATATCATATTGCATGAGTTTATCCCTCTACATCATGTCATCTTGCTTAAAGCGTTACTCTGTTCTTATGAACTTAATACTCTAGATGCATGCTGGATAGCGGTCGATGTGTGGAGTAATAGTAGTAGATGCAGGCAGGAGTCGGTCTACTTGTCTCGGACGTGATGCCTATATACATGATCATACCTAGATATTCTCATAACTATGCTCAATTCTGTCAATTGCTCAACAGTAATTTGTTCACCCACTGTAAATACTTATGCTCTTGAGAGAAGCCACTATTGAAACCTATGGCCCCCGGGTCTATTTTCCATCATATTAATATTCCAACACTTAGCTATTTCCGTTGCCTTTTATTTTACTTTCTTTACTTTGCATCTTTATCATAAAAATACCAAAAATATTATCCTATCATATCTATCAGATCTCACTCACGTAAGTGACCGTGAAGGGATTGACAACCCCTTATCGCATTGGTTGCGAGGATTTATTTATTTGTGTAGGTGTGAGGGACTCGTGCATGGCCTCCTACTGGATTGATACCTTGGTTCTCAAAAACTGAGGGAAATACTTACGCTACTTTGCTGCATCACCCTTTCTTCTTCAAGGGAAAACCAACGCAGTGCTCAAGAGGTAGCAATACGTCTCCAACGCATCTATAATTTTTGCTTGTTCCATGCTGTTATATTATCATTCTTGAATGTTCTACAATCATTTTATAGCAACTTTATATCATTTTTTGGGACTAACCTATTGACATAGTGCCCAGTGCCATTTGCGGTTTTTGCTTATTTTTTACTTCGCAGAATATCAGTACCAAACGGAGTCCAAACTGCAGCAAAACTTTTTGGAGAATTTTTCTGCACCAGAAGACGCCTATTGGGCCAAAGAAGTACCAGAGGGGGCTCCGAGGGGATCACAACCCACCTGGGCGCGCCTGGGGGCCCAGGCGCGCCCTGGTGTGTTGTGCCCACCTCGGCCGCCTCCCGCACTACCTCTTTGCTCCATAAATACCCCAAAATCCAAAAATCCTAGGGGAGTCGACGAAACACAATTCCAGCCGCCGCAAGTTCCAATCTAGACACCATCATAGAGGGGTTCATCATCCTCATTGGCGCCGCCCCGATGATGCGTGAGTAATTGATTGTAGACCTACGGGTCCGTAGTTAGTAGCTAGATGGCTTGCACTCTCTCTTTTGATTCTCAATACAATGGTCTCTTGGAGATATATTTGTTGTAACTCTTTTTGCGATGTGTTTGTTGGGATCCGATGAACTTTGAGGTTATGATCAGATCTATTTAATCCATGAAAGTTTTTTGAGTTTCTTTGATCTCTTATATGCATGATTACTTATAGCCTCATATTTCTTCTTTGAATCTTTGGGTTAGTTAGGCCAACTAGATCGATTTTTCTTGCCATGGGAAGAGGTGCTTTGTGATGGGTTCGGTCGTGATGTGTTCTTTCCCAGTGACAGAAGGGGTGGCAAGACACGTATTGATCATTGCTATTATGGATAACAAGATGGGGTCTATTCCTAGATGAATAGATCTTGTCTACATCATGTGATTGTACTTATTGCTTTACTCCATTTTTCCATGAACTTAATACACTAGATGCATGCTGGATAGCGGTCGACGTATGAAGTAATAGTAGTAGATGCAGGCACGAGTCGGTCTAGTAATCTTGGACGTGATGCCTATATAATGATCATCGCCCGAATATCGCCATAATTATTTGAAGTTCTATCAATTGCCCAACGGTAATTTGTTTACCCGACGTATGCTATTTTCCTCGAGAGAAGCCACTAGTGAAATCTACTGCCCGGGGGTCTATTCTTTATCATATTTGCTTCGAGATCAATTTTTATTTGCTTTTGTTTTCAAATATATTATCCAAAAACCCAAAAATACCTTGCTACACTTTTTCTTTATTTATTTTATTTTCTTTTATCGAGAGATCTATTTACCCAAAATCATACAAACCAATCTATCTTTTACCGGAGAGGGATATATAACCCCTCTTACGCGTCGGGTTGCAAGTATTTGTTCTTTGCGTGAAGGTACCATTTACATAGTGTTGCTTGGTTCTCCTACTGGTTTGATAACCTTGGTTTCATAACTAAGGGAAATACCTACCGTAGTTGTGCTGCATCATCCCGTCCTCTTCGAGGAAATACTGGCGCGCACACGAGCCATCAATATGTCTCCAATGTATCTATAATTTTTTATCATTCCATGTTGTTATATTATCATTCTTGGATGTTTTACAATCATTCCATAGAAACTTTATATAATTTTTTGGGACTAACCTATTGACATAGTGCCCAGTGTTAGTCGTTGTTTTTTGCTTGTTTTTTTCTTCGCAAAATATCTGTATCAAACGGAGTCCAAACGCAGCAAAACTTTTTGGAAACTTTTTCTGGACCAGAAGACACCTAGTGGACCAAAGAAGTACCAGAGAGGAGGCCCGAGGTGGGCACAACCCACCAGGGCGCGCTAGGAGGCCCAGGCACGCCCAGAGGGTTGTGCCCCCCTCGGTGACCTCCCGTACCGCCTCTTCGCTCTATAAATTTCGAAATATTCCAGAAACCCTAGGGGAGTCGACGAAACACAATTCCAGCCGCCGCAAGTTTCAGAAACCACAGATCCAATCTAGACACCATCATGAAGGGGTTCATCATCGTCATTGATGCCTCTCCGATGATGCGTGAGTAGTTCACCATAGACCTATGGGTCCGTAGGCAGTAGCTAGATGGCTTCTTCTCTCTTTTTGATTCTCAATACATTGGTCTCTTGGAGATCTATTTGGTGTAACACTTTTTGCGGCGTGTTTGTTGGGATCCGATGAACTTTGAGTTTATGATCAGATCTATATCCCTAAATATTATTTGAGTCTTCTTTGATCTCTTATATGCATGATTATTTATAGCCTCATATTTCTTGTTCGAATCTTTGGTTTAATTAGGCCAACTAGATCGATTTTTCTTGCCATGTGAAGAGGTGATTTGTGATGGGTTCGATCTTGCGGTGTTCTTTCACAGTGACAGAAGGGGCAGCAAGACAAGCATGTATCATTGCTATTAAGGATAACAAGATGGGGGCTATTCCTACATGAATATATCTCGTTTACATAATGTCATCGTTCTTATTGCATTATTCCATTTCTCCATGAACTTAATACACTCGATCCATGATGGATAGCGGTCGATGTGTGGAGTAATAGTTGTAGATGCAAGCAGGAGTCGATCTACTAATCTTGGACGTGATGCCTATATATTGATCATTGCCTTGGATATCGCCATAATTATTCGATGTTCTACCAATTGCCCATTAGTAATGTGTTTACCCACCGTGTGTTATTTCTTGAGAGAAGCCACTAGTGAAATCTCCGGCCCCCGGGTCTATTCTTTATCATATTTGCTTTGAGATCTATTTTTATTTGCTTTTCTTTTCAGATCTGTTATTCCAAAAACCCACAAATACCTTCCTGCACTTTTTAATTATTGATTTTATTTCACTTTTATCGAGATCTATTTATCCAATCTACCGCAAATTTTATCATGTCAACTTGACAATATCTGGCGCCGTTACCCGAAGAGGGATTGACAACCCCTCATATGCCTCGGGTTGCAAGTATTTGTTCTTTGTGTGCAGGTATCGTTTACATAGCGTTGTTTGGTTCTCCTACTTGATTGATACCTTGGTTTCAGAACTGAGGGAAATACCTACCGTAGCTGTACTACATCATCCCTTCCTCTTTGGGGAAATACCGGTGCAGTTTCAAGCGACATCAATCAGTGTCGTGTTAAAATTTGGAATTATTCTGGGTTCGTTTGGCCTTTTTATACATTAATTGAGTTTCTAGGCATTTAATGTGCATAGTTAAAATTTGAACTATAAGCACATGCTCTAGTGCACCAAAATGAGTTGAAAAATCATGTGTCCTTGGTTCAATGTTTAGGTCCCATGCAAGAATGGGAATGAATTTCAAACACCTTAGCATCGTGGCTCGGCCGGAAACATTGAGATACTTGGTTTTTAAATTCCTGTAAATCCAAAAGTCGTCTAAAATCACGAAACATGGCATGGTGTCATGAAATGTAACCAATATGCCGTGGTAAAGTTTTTATCCAATTTTGGACAAGTTTTGGTGTAAGCTTCTTACAAAATTGAGCTTCTCTGAAGAAGCCTCACTGTTCTGAGAGGGGACGTGTCACCTCTGTGTGCGAAACGACATAGACCGCCTCTTCCTGCGTTGATTTTTTTACAGAGGCAACATAGACCAATAGGAGTATCATGCTAATTTTTGGAATTAATCTCGATTGTCAGGCCTTTTTTATACATTAATTGAGTTTGATAGGCATTTAATGTGCATAATTCAAATCTGAACTACATGCACATGCTCCAGTGCACCAAAGCTAGTTGAAAAAGCATATGTGTGTCCTTGAGTGAATGTTTAGGTCCCATGCAAGAAATGAGAATGAATTTCAAACATCTGTGCATCGTGGCTCGACCGGAAACATTGAGAAACTTGGTTTTTAAATTCTTGTAAATCCAAAACTCGCGTGAAAATCATGAAACTTGGCATGGTCTCATGACATGGCACCAACATGATATGGTAAAATTTTCTTTCAATTTTGGGACAAGTTTTGGTATAAACTTCTTGCAAGTCGGAGCTTCTCTCTAGAGGGCTCATGGTTCTGAGAGGGGACCTGTCACCTCTGTGTGCGAAATGACATACGCTGCCTCTTCCCACCTTGATTTTTTTACATAGGCAACATAGACCAATAGGAGTTCCATGCTAAATTTTGGAATTGTTCGGGGTTTGTTATGCCTTTTTAATACATTATTTGAGTTTTCTAGGCATTTAATGTGCATAATTCAAATTTGAGCTACATGCACATGGTCCGATCCGCCAAGATGGACCAAAAAATCATATATGTGTCCTTGGGTGAATGTTTAGGTCCCATGCAAGAAATGGGAATGAATTTCAAACATCTAGGAGTCGTGGCTCAGCCGGAAACATTGAGAAACTTGGTATTTAAATTCCTGTAAATCCAAAACTCGCCTGAAAATCATGAAACTCAGCATGTTGCCTTCACATGGCACCAACATGCTGTCGTAAAAAATTTGTCCAATTTGCAAAGGTGCACACATTAACAACCAACAAAGTCATTTTGGAACAAGAGCTACCACGTTACAATTGGAAACACAAGTATTATTCAAACCGTGGGCGTTCTACTAACCATTTATGTGTCGCCACTCGTCCCCTTTTTATTGGCTAGGAGGCGCCATGCAAGGTAGCTATTTGAGTACGGGAGGCGTGCGAGCAGACCCTTGCGCGTGCTTATCGGGAGGCGGCCCTTTGACCTCCATCCGCCACCCACCTCTCTCCCAACTTCTACATTAATGGCGCCCGAGCCCCTTTTTTATGGTGTGTTGATGTCTACTACACAACCTTTCGTCTTGTTGACTCGTGTTGGGCCTCCAAGCGCAGAGTTTTGTAGGACTGTAGAAAATTTCCCTCAAGTGGATGACCTAAGGTTTATCAATCCGTGGAGGCGTAGGATGGATATGGTCTCTCTCAAACAACCTTGCAACCAAATAAGAAAGAGTCTCTTGTGTCCCCAACACACCCAATACAACAGAAAATTGTATAGGTGCACTACTTTGGCAAAGAGATGGTAATAAAAGTGTAGTATGGATGGTAGAAATATATTTTTATAATCTGAAAAAAACAGCAAGGTAGAAAACAATAAAAGTGAGCACAAACGGTATTGCAATGCTTAAAAACAAGGCCTAGGGTTCTTACTTTCACTACTGCAAAACCTCTCAACAATGATAACAAAATTGGATCATATAACAATCCCTCGAAATGCAACAAAGAATCACTCCAAAGTTCCTATCATGGAGAACATAAGAAGAAATTATTGTAGGTAGCAGACCACCTCCAAGTTATCCTTTCCGATCAATCTATTGAGTCGCTCCTATAAGTGTCACAAACAGCCGTAGAGTTCGTACTAAAATAACACCATATGAAAACACATCAATCAACCCTAATGTCACCTAGATACTCCAATGTCACCACAAGTATCCATGGGTCAATTATATGATATGCATCAAACAACTTCAGATTCATAATATTCAATCCAGCCCAAAGAACCTCAAAGAGTGCCCCAAGATTTCTACTGGAGAAACAAGGACGAAAACATGCATCAACCCTATGCATAGATTACCCCAATGTCACCTCGGGAATCGGCGAGTTGAGTGCCAAAACATACATCAAGTGAATCAATATGATACCCCGTTTTCGCCACGGGTATTCATACGCAAGACATACATCAATTGTTCTCAAATCCATAAAAGTATTCAATCCGATAATAATGAAATCTCAAAGGTAAAACTCAATTCATCACAAGAAGGTAGAAAGGGAAGAATACCATAAGATCAAACCATATTAACAAAGCTCGTGGTCCATAAAGATCATGCCAAATCAAGAACACGAGAGAGAAAGAGATCAAACACATAGCTACTTCTACATACCCTCGGCCTCGAGGGTGAACTACACCCTCCTCATCATGGTGGCCGCCGGGATGATGAAGATGGCCTCCGGTGATAATTTCCCCCTCTCGCAGGGTGCCGGAACGGTGTCCTGATTGAGTTTTCATGGATAAAGAGGCTTGCGGCAGCGGAACTTCTCATCTAGGATTCTTTTTGGGGGTTTGGGTATTTATAGGAATTTTTGGTGTCGGTCTCACATCAAGGGGGTCAACGAGGCAGCGACAAGCTCGCTCCAAGCACCCTGAGGGTAGGGCGCGCCTAGCGAGCTTGTCATGCCCTCGTGGGTCTTCTGGTCCTCCCACGAAGCTTCGGGTGTCTCTTTTGGTCCACAAAAATCACTGTTAATTTTCTGCCCATTTCGAGAACTTTTATTTTCGCACAAAAAACAACACCACAGTAGTTCTTCTGAAAACAGCGTTAGTCCGGGTTAGTTCTAATCATATCATACCAAAACAATATGAAATTGTTGTAAGCATGGCATGAATACTTCATAAATTATAGATACGTTGGAGATGTATCATGTGATTGTGTCTCACTCGACTGAGATTTAAGAGGGAGAAAAGAAAATCTAAAAAGAAAATTTTGCACGGATCTAGATGTAAGATCTGACGGACATATATAGCATCGACTGAGACTTATAGCAAGACTGATATAATATAATGACGGTGGCACTGGATAATAATTGTCTTACATATTCAGGAAGATAATAAAAATTCCACATGCGGCAACGCCCGAAATACACAAGAGCAAAAGAAGAAGACGCAAACAACAATCTGGGTCGCTCTTCTCTACTATCTTGATGCATTGCTGTAGGGCGTGGAGACTAGTTCCCGTGGCGAGCGGCGATGATCTCTTTCATGTCCTCAGTATGTTCTTTGGCAGCATCCACGAATTCGTCCACAAGCCTTTTGCGCTTGATGCAGAGCATGGCATTCTCGTCCATAAGTTTCTTGATGATGACGCCTGTCCTCTTCAACAAGGCAGTGGTCTCCTCGTGCTGCTTCGCCCTTCCGGCGATTTTCGCCCTCAGTAGGTCATGCTCGGTCCGGATCTTCTCCTTGTTCTCCCTTAGTCGCCGGATGATGCCATAACATTAACAAATGAGGCAATCATCTTGTCCTGCAACTTCGTCCAGCCAGAGATCCGTGATATGTTTCCAATGTATCAATAATTTATGAAGCATTCATGCCATGTTTACAACAATTTTATATGGTTTTGGTATGATTTGAATGGTACTAACTTGGACTGACGCTATTTTCAGCAGAACTACAGTGGTGTTGTTTTTTTTTGCAGAAATAGAAGTTCACGGAATTGGACGAAACCTTTTGACGATTTTTTTGGAAGAAAAGAAAAATACTGGAGCAAAGAACCACTGGAGGGGGTCCTGCTGCCCACTAGGCACCAGGGTGCGCCACACCCCTGGCGCGCCCTAGTGGGTAGTCGGCCCCCTGAGGCCCATCTTCGCGTGAAACCGACGCCAAAAAATCCTATATATTCAAAAAAAACCGAAAGTTAACCTAGATCAGAAGTTTCGCCGCTGCAAGCCTATGTAGCCATGTAAAACCAATCTAGACCCTGTTCTGGCACCCTGCCGGAGGGGGAAATCATCACCGAAGGCCATATTCATCATCCCGGTGGCCACCATGATGAGGAGGGAGTAGTCCACCCTCAGGGCTGGGGGTTTGTACCAGTAGCTATGTGTTTAATCCCTCTCTCTCTCTCTCTTGTGTTCATGAGTTGGCGCGATCTTGATGTATCATGAGCATTGTTAATATAGTTGGATCATATGGTGTTTTCCCCTCTCTATCTTGTTGTGATGAATTGAGTTTTTCCTTTGAGATTTTGTTATTATCGGATTGAATATTTTTATAGATTTGAGAACACTTAATGTATTTCTTGTTGTGAATACCCATAGTGACAAAGGGGTATCATATTGATTTACTTGATGTATGTTTTGGCACTCAACTCGCAGATTCCCGAGGTGACATTGGGGTAATCTATGCATAGGGGTTGATGCACATTTTCGTCTTTTGTTTCTCCGTTAGAAATCTTGGGGCACTCTTTAAAGTTCTTTGTGCTGGATTGAGTAATATGAATATGAATTTGTTTGACGCATATCGTATAATTAACTCACGGATACTCGTGGTGAAATTTGAGTATCTAGGTGACATTAGAGTTGGTTGATTGTGTATCATATGGTGTTATTTTAGTACGAACACTTGGATAGATCGATTGGAAAGGATAACTTTGAGGTGGTTTCATACCCTACAAAAAATTGCGTCTTATGTTCTCTGCTAATAAGAACTTTGGAGTGATTCTTTATCGCATGTTGAGGGATTGCCATATGATCTAATTATGTTAGCATTGTTGAGAGATTGCACTAATGAAAGTATGAACCCCAGGCCCTGTTTTCAAGCATTGCAATACCGTTTGTGCTCACTTTTGTTACTTGCTACCTTGCTGTTTTTTATTGCTCCTATTACAAAAATCAATATCTACTATCATTAATTAGTACACTTGTATCACCATCTCTTCGCCGAACTAGTGCACCTATACAATTTTCCATTGTATTTGGTGTGTTCGGAACACAAGCGACTCTTTGCCATTTGGTTGCAGGGTTGTTTGAGAGAGACCATCTTCATCCTACACCTCCCACGGATTGATAAACCTTAGGTCATCCATTTGAGGGAAATTTGCTACTGTCCTACAAAACTCTGTGCTTGGAGGCCCAACACAAGTCTACAAGAACAAGTTGCATAGTAGACATCAAGCTTAGGGTTGTTTGAGAGAGACCATCTTCATCCTACGCCTCCCACGGATTGATAAACCTTAGGTCATCCATTTGAGGGAAATTTGCTACTGTCCTACAAAACTCTGTGCTTGGAGGCCCAACACAAGTCTACAAGAACAAGTTGCATAGTAGACATCAAGCTCTTTTCTGACGCCATTGCCTGGTAGGTGAGTGCTTGAAGGTATATCTTTAGATCTTGCAATCGAATATTTTAGTTTCTTGTTTTATCACTAGTTCGGTTTAAAAAAGAAAACTACAAAAAATTGGAATTGAGGTTGCCTCATATTATTCATCTTTATAATGTATTTCTTGAAAATGATGGAAAGGAAAATTGTGCTCAATTGTTAGAAGAATTCAATAAAATGTTTGGGATAAAATATTTGGATGATGAGCATGATTGCAATCTTGTTAGATGAATTCTTTGAATATCCATGATGCTAATGATATGCAAAGCCATAAGCTTGGGGATGCTATATTTGATGACGATGATATTTTTTATCCCCCAAGTTTTGATGAGCAAATTTATTATGATGAAAGCATGCCTCCTATTTATGATGATTATATTGATGAAAATGGATATCGAGAGATCACGACTTTATTTGATGATGAATCCACTATTTTGGAAGAGGTCTCGATTGATTATTATGAGAACAAAGTTGCTATCTATGATGATTATTGTGATGACATGTATGCCATAAAGAACAATGATAACCATGAAATTTGTCATCATAATTTTAGTGCTCAAATTGATTATGTAGATCAAGTATCACATGATAGTTATTTTGTTGAGTTTGCTCCCATTACTACTCATGAGAATAAATTTGCTTATGTGGAAAGTAATAAAAAATGTATGCATGTGGATCATGAAAAGAATGCTTTATGTGATAGCTATATTGTTGAATTCATTCATGATGCTACTGAAAATTATTATGAGAGAGGAACATATGCTTTTACATATCTCAGTAATCTCAAGCTTGCTCTCTATGTTTTGAAAGTTTTGAAGTATTGCTTGTTTTCCTTCCTATGCTAGATGATTCTTGTTCCCATGAATTATTTGCTCACAAAATCCCTATGCATAGGAAGTGGGGTAGGCTCAAATGTGCTAGTCATATGCTTCATGATGCTCCCGTTATGTTTCAATTCTTATCTTTTATGTGAGCATCATTGAAATCATTATGCCTAGCTAAAAAGGCATTAAAGAAAAGTGCTTGTTGGGAGATAACCCAACATTTACCTCTACTGTTTTTCTGTATTCACATGATTAGGCCACTGTATTAATCATGTTCTATAGGTTTTGTTTCAATAAAGTACCAAGTAAAGCCTTTGGGATAGTATGGATGATAGTTGACTTGATTCTATGAAAAAACAGAAACATTTGCGCCCAGCAATAGAATTGTTCAAACTCACTGGAGGGTCAAAAAATTTTGAATTTTTTAAATATATAAATTCCCTATGTTTTCCTAATTTTTCAGAATTTTAGGAGTAGCAGAAGTATGGTCATTGTTCAGATCATTACAGAATCTTCCTGCATTCTTTACAGGCTATCCTGTTTTGACAGATTGTTGTTATGTTTGCATTGTTGGCATATGTTTGCTTGTTTAATGATTCTATTTGAGGATAGGAGTATCAAATATGCAGAGGCATTTAGTATGCAATGTTAAATAGTAATTTTAATGATTTGCTACATTAGAGAATGATAAAGTTATTGCATTGATTTACACTAACTTATCTCATGAGTTCTCATTGAGTTTGTGTGGATGAAGTTTTCGAAATTTAGGGAAACCGTGATATAGAAGGAATTAAGGAGACACAAAACCTCAAGCTTGCGGATTCCCAAGGCATCCCAAGATAACATTTCAAGAAGTCTCAAGCATCTAAGCTCGGGGATGCCCCGGTAGGCATCCCACCTTTCTTCTTCAATAATTATCAGTTAGTATCGGTTGAGCCTAAGTTTTTGCTTCTTCACATGAGTTGTGCTATTCTTGGAATGTCATTTTATTTCTTTTCTTGCTGTTTGAATAAAATACTTAGATCTTAAAGTTTTTAAATGAGAGAGAGTCCTCAAATAGCTACCCATTTACTTAACTACTCGCTTGATCTCCACTTATATCTTTTTGGAGTAGTTTGTCATTTACTCTTGTGCTTAAATTATATCCTATGATTAAATTGTTGAATGAATTGAATATAATGAAGTTAAAATTATATGTTCATATCATGCCTAGTAGTAGCTTCACATTGGGTTTAGAAAGTGAAATCTATTGAATCCTAACAATCACAATATTGGTCATACAAGCAATTCATGAATGATTAGTATAAGGAAGGGAATTTTCACATACAAATATATTATATTAGGAATCTTCTATGGTTGTTAATACCCATTAATTATTTTCAAACTTGAGAAAATTAGTTGAAGTTGGACAAGGAATACAACGTAATGAGTTATGGTTGTGTATATTTGCATAGAAGTTATATTGTTATGTATCCTCCAACATGTGGTGCTTTCTTAGGATCTTTTGCTAGCCAAAAACTCATACTAAGTAGAGATACTACTTGTGCATCCAAAAACCTTTAACCCAGTTTCTTTCCATGAGTGTCCACCATATCTACCAACGGATTGAATAAGATCCTTCAAGTAAGTTTTCATCGGTGCATAAAGCAACAAAAATTGCTCCTAAATATGTTTGATCTTTTATTGTAAGGGAAAATAAGCGTTGTACAAACTTGTGATGGAAAAGTAATATAAGCGGGGACTACATAATAAAGGTTGCTATCATACGGGGCAATATAACGCGACGTTCCTTTGCTTTAAGAGCTTGCGCATCCAAAAATAAAAAGTGCATGACAACCTATGCTTCCCTCTGCGAAGGGCCTATCTTTTACTTCTCAGTATTTACTTTTATGCAAGAGTCAAAAGTATGCATTCTCATTGCAACCTCAATTATTCTCTAGTTGGCAAGCATCATGTGGTGGGGAAAGATCTAGGCACATATGGCCAGTCAAATATATTTGATCGTGATTGATTACTGTTAGAAATTTATCTCTATGATAAATGAGTTGGGAGGCAAAACATTAAGCCCCTATCTTTCTCTGTGTTTGATGGATGCCATTTATTCTAAAAATATTCTTTGAGTACTAGCAATCATAGAAGACTATATGATGATTGAGTATGTGGAGCTCTTACTTAGACTTTGTTGAGAATAAGTTGAATTGCAATTGTTTGCTGACTAAGAACATATGACGCCCCCGATTCAATCATACACTAATCATGCACGCAAATGTGTACGATCAAAATCAGGGACTCACGGGAAGATATCACAACACAACTCTAAAACATAAATAAGTCATACAAGCATCATAATACAAGCCAGGGGCCTCGAGGGCTCGAATACAAGTGCTCGATCATAGACGAGTCAGTGAAGCAACAATATCTCGAGTACGGACATAAGTTAAACAAGTTTGCCTTAAGAAGGCTAGCACAAACCGGATACAGATCGAAAGAGGCGCAGGCCTCCCGCCTGGGATCCTCCTAAACTACTCACAGTCGTCGTCGGCGGCTGCACGTAGTAGTAGGCACCTCCGGTGTAGTAGTCGCCATCGACGGTGGCGTCGCTCCTGGCTCCATCCTCTGGTCGCAGCAATCGGGTAAAGAAAGGGGGAAAAGGGGGAACAAGGAAACCGTGAGTACTCATCTGAAGTACTCGCAAGCAAGGAGCTACACTACATATGCATGGGTATATGTGTAAAGGGCCATATCGATGGACCGAATGCAGAATGCCGTAATAAGAGGGGATAACTAATCCTGTCGAAGACTACGCTTCCGCAGCCTCCGTCTTGCAAAGATGTAGAAGAGAGTAGACCAAGTCCTCCAAGTAGCATCTCCAAGTAGCATCGCATAGCATAATCCTACCCGGCGGTCCTCTCCTCGTAGCCACTGTTAGAGAGCGACCACCGAGTTGTATCCGCACTTGGAAGGGTGTGTTTTATTAAGTATCCGGTTCTAGTTGTCATAAGGTCAAGGTACAACTCCAAGTCGCCCATTACGAAGATCACGGCTATTTGAATAGATTAACTTCCGCAGGGTGCACCACATAACCCAACACGCTTGAACCCATTTGGCGGACACACTTTCTGGGTCATGCCCGCCATGGAAGATCAACACGCCGCAGACCCACCTAGGCCAACAAAGAGGTCAAGACGCCGGTCTAAACCTAAGCGCCTGCAGGGTCAGGGCCCATCGCCTTAGCACACACCTGCACGCTATGCGTCTGCCGCCGGCGCGAACTAGCCCCTTAATACAAGAGCAGGCTTACGTTCCAATCCGGCGCAAGCCGCCGACCATCGACGCCACGAAGGCTTGGTGATACCACGACGCCGAGTGCCCATATCTTTCCCACGTAGTTGGTTAGTGCGTATAGACCAAATGGCCGACTCGGATCAAATACCAAGATCTCATTAAGCGTGTTAAGTATCCGCGAACGCCGACCAGGCCAGCCCACCTCTCTCCTAGGTGGTCTCAACCTGCCTGTCGCTCCCCACAAAGTAACAATGGGGCCGTCGGGAACCCAGGCCCACCTCTACCGGATGGAGCCACCGTCCTTTCACCCCATCTCCTCCTAACAAAGATCACAGTAAGGTAATAGTGTAAAGTATATAGTATATGCCCGTGATCACCTCCGAAGTGAACACAGCTCGGAGTATAGCATGGCGATTTAACAAGAGTGTAGGGCCACCGATGGAACACTAGCATCCTATACTAAGCAAGAGGATAGCGGTAAAGGTAACAACAAGAGTAGCAAGGACAGGCTATGCAGCGAAGATAGGATTAATCGAAAGCAGTAACATGCTACACTACTCTAATGCAAGCAGATAGAGAAGAATAGGAAATATCCGTGATCAAGGGGGCTTTCCTGGTTGCTCGGCAAGAGAGAGGGTCGCCAACACCGTAGTCGTCTTGGATAGCAGCGCGCGGTCTCGGTGTCTAGCGAGAGAAGAGGGCAGAAACAATAAATATAATGCAAACATAAGCATGACGGTGCATGACAAGACAATGCACGGTGCTAGGTGTGCCCTAACGCGGTAGGAGGTGATACCGACGAAGGGGGAAAACATCCGAGAAAGTATCCCCGGTGTTTCGCGTTTTCGGGCAAATGAACCGGAGGGGGAAAGTTGCGTGTTTGCTATGCTAGGGATGTGTGGCGGACGAACGGGCTGCGTATCCGGATTCGTCTTGCCGTTCTGAGCAACTTTCATGTACAAAACATTTTCATCCGAGATACGGTTTATTATATATTAATTTCTAAAGATTTAATTCAATTTATAAATTATTATTATTAATTTAATTCAAAATGGCATTATCGCATCAAGATGACGTCAAGATAGCATCACCAAATCAACAGAGGTGTTGATCGGGTCAAAAAACGATGGGTCCCATATGTCATTGACTTAGATTAAACATGTTAATTAGCTTAATTTCATTGATTAGGTTAACTAATTTTAATTAGCTTAGCTAAACAGAATTAATTAACTTAATTAATCAACTAATTAATTAATTAATATTTATTTATTTATTTTATTAACTTAACAAAAAGCGTTCGGTATGTGGCCCTTGTGCCATGGCCCATGGCCAAAGTGGGTTCAAGGCCATGGGTGAAGCCCCAACCCGATTGGGCACTCGCCCCATGAATGGTGGGGGGGGCGCCATGATCGGCGTGAGGCGTGCGCGAGGTTGCGGCAGGGCGGTGCATGGCGGAGTGAGAGCAGGGGAACGACGCGACGGACGGGGGGGCTACGACCATGGTCGGCACGCTGTGCTAGGATGCCGCGATCGGCAGCTTCTACAATCTGAGGTGTAGCGAGCCCAGCGTTGACGCGATGGGCGCGACGAGGCGCGTGAGCTGCGCGAGGGAGACCGAGGTAGTGGGGGGTTAGTAGGCGCGGGTGGGCCGGCCTGGTTGGCCCGATGGCCAGCTGGGCCGAGGCCTAGTGGGGGGGCAGGCTTTTTGTTTTAGTTAGGTTCTGCTTCTTTTTTTATTTAATTGTTTTCTTGTTTCCATCCATTATAAAATATCTAGGCATTTTATAAAAATGTGTTTATTGCACCATATTTACATATGCAAATTATGGCACCTCCCGAACATTTTTGTTTTAACTTTCGAAAACTTTTATTGTTGACATTAATTTGAATTTGAATTTTGAAACGGTTTCGAATCATCGAGAGGTTAACAACACTGATCGTGGTGACGTGGCATCATTAGCGTGGGATTACTGTAGCTTAATTATCCGGTCGTCACAAATCTCCTCCACTACAAGAAATCTCGTCCCGAGATTTAAGAGGGGGACTAGGGGGAAAGGTCTGGTTACGAAATCCTAACGAATCTTCTCGTCTTTGGTTGCTCTTCTCGAAGAGGTGGATCCATTACGTTGAAGTCTTTATTTCTCTGCTCCAGGTCATCATGATGGAGCCGTCATCCTTTCTTCGGGATCTCCAACGTATTAACGAAACAATAAGGAGCAACTCGGCTACGACAAAAAGGCTTATGAGGGAACAATCTGGGGGTTAACACAAGAATGAGCATAAAAGTATCTCTCGAGTTGAACATATAAAATACATCGGGAGTAAGGTACAAAGGTACAATAAGAGGTTCCAAGCGGATAGATAGTTGCCCGAGTTCTGAACCAGGGTGAGAAAGGGGTTCAGAGCAACGAGAGTAAGGATTGGGTCTGATACCAGAATAGAACACTAGGAAGGTGGCCCGTGAGTTACATAAGAAGTCAAGCGCGAGGAATAACTTTGGAAACCGGGGGTGTACAGGAGAGTCAGCTTTCGATCCAGTGGAACTGTGGGTTATGGGCCCACCATGTGGTTAAAAGTAGGAAAAGCGTTGATATCTTGCACGGTCGTGATAGCAATACATGTCAGAGGGTAGCCTATCAGTTATGTTGGCAACAATGTCGATACCAAGGGCGAGGGACGAAGAAAACCATTTTCCTGCTCGTTGAACAAGGCGGACCATTAGGCAAAGTTCTCGTCCATCAGTGGCTACCGTAATGTCATCAATTATAGTAATAGGGTCTTACTGGCAGAGTTGTACCACGAGGTGCTTACCTAAGCAGGGAATTGCCACTGCTCAGTTAAGTAGATTATAAGAAAGTTTGAGCAAAACAACGGAAAGGAAAATGTGTTTAAACACATATATCAGGGGTATATCCTTCCCAAAGTCAAGCAGAGGATGATATCCAAGACAGGATATAAAGTAGAAAACCCTTTAGATAAGAGGAGACAAATTTCATGACATTACCCATACAACGGTGTTTGGGTAATTTCAACAAGAAACATTTAGCATGGTGCTTCAAATGTTCTTATTGAAAATTGGAGTACCATGGACATGCTTCGAGATAGCACTGACATGGTCTTCAAGCAAAGGTTAGACTTTGGATACACAAAGGATTCATCAGGAACAACTCATAGAATAAGTCTTGCAATAGGTCCTCCAACCAGGTGAGCTAGGCATGACGTCACCTTATTGGGTTATAGAAAGACCAATGCTATGACTCTTGGAAAATGTTCCAACCATCATATCTGACCGGGTTTCAGATCTAGTTGGTGTCAGGATACCTCAGACTTAGGATGCTTGAGAAGAAAAGGTGCGACATAATTTGACGGGATGACACTGTAAGATTCTCGGGAAATGAACTATGAAGTGATTTCCGTTAACAAGAGTTCATCATTAACCCAAGGAGAGGACAAGGAGGTGGCTGATGAACTCAGCGACAATTCATCAAGATTTCCAAAGGATGGATTTCCACAATTATGTGAACAAGGAGATAACATTTGTCAGATCAAAATGATATATTGATGTATGCTCGAGGAAAACATACACAATTTAACAATGGTTGAAAGGTGCACCCGAAATATGGGCTGGGTTGCACGGCCAACATTGGAATGGTGATTCAATAATCAATAGTCTAAGAATGAACGACTGACCATTAACTTCAAATCAATAGGGTTGCTAGAAGGGCGGAATCCAAACAGCACCGCTCACTTGTTGGTACCCTGGTAGGAATCAACACGAGGACCCAAGAAAGAATGGTGATGGTGAGAAGTATCACCATACCAAGAATTCTTAAGAGGTGGTGAAATTCCCACGACATTCTTGACATAAAAGGTGGTAATATTAGTAAAGAAGAACAATGCTGGGTAGAAAGGAACTCAAGGTATAACACAAAACACGAACAAGTTTTTGTTGGAGGGAAGGTAATAAAGTGGTTGATGATAACACAAATCATCGAGGCAAGGATGGTATTTCTCATCATGAATCCGATTGATATCCTGGAAGAGCTCATAAGGTTGATGATGATCACGACACATTTGTCGAGAGGTTACACGAAGATGTAATCGATCGACGATGACATCAAGTCAAAGGAATGATGAAGCGAAAGGTTATTGGAACCACGGTTAGGACACAAACTCGAAATCAAGTTTGTTGTTCAAGGAGAAATGATATGACGATGAAAATCGACGCAAGCTTAGTTCATCGTTGAAAGTTGTGCTCCGGGAATAAGGACCAGGTAGCACAGTTAAAAAAAATTAGTATGATGATGATATAGCTGATCGGGCTAGGAATGACTTAAAGGATTATTAAACTCATAAGTAACGAAAATTACTTAGAGTTATTGAATCGGAGTGCTGAATCGATTCACTTATCGGTGTTCTCGGTTAACAAACAACCCAGAAGCGTGAAGTGACAAAGACAGGTAAAGGTAGTACTCCATCAAAGGACGTGGTAATGTAGTGCAATGGCATGATATCCTCGAGATACCGGGGTAATACTCGACTACGCACCAACATAGAGGTTGGAATGGGGTATTGCTTTGCAGAGGACAAGTGCTTAAACTTGCCCAAGAAATGGGATCAAGGAAGAACATATGGTCGGAACCACGATTGCAAAAGGCCAGATCCCAGATATAAGTTGAACTTATACCAAGGGAATAATTAATTTAAGAGAAGCTTTTAATGATAAGATCTACATCGTGTCCATAGGCATGAACACAAGGTTCAAGGTCGACTCCCACTTCTTCAATGTATAATCTTTCATTCACTTCTCACGTTCGATGAAGCTGTAGTGTTGAAATTTTATCTGGCAAAATACCAGAAGAGTATGACTCGTGAAAACTTTCGAGTTCACACATATTAAGGAAGGCATAGGTTCAACCCATCGGGGCATCGTGGAAACATATACCACAAGCTTCAATAGTAAATATCACCAGCTCGAAAGCAGAGCATGGTTGGCCACATCAAGGGATAGGATTTACCAATGGCATTATGTATCAGGGAAAGAACTTCCAAAGTGATTGAACATGAAGGATGTTGTCAGTTAAAATCCAACAAGGATCTGATGGTCCATAACAAAGCTAATGTGAGCACCGGCATAATCAAAGGAAGAAACAATGCAAAGGCATTGGATTATAGAAAGAACTGACTAATTCAAAGCTCAATTGCAAAAGGAATTATGATTTCAAATTCAAGGGATCAGAAGCAACACTCTGATTAAGGATGGATAAGTTGAACAGACTTAGGGTTACAATCGACGGCAATTTGATTGGTCGAGAACAAGCCCATGTTCAAAATGACGTCTGGGCCAGAAAGATAATTTAAAAGGATCAACTGATGATTGCGTTCATTCACACTCATGTTGAATCAATAGGATCAAAATGACCGTGTCTAAGGATACTAACGAATATTGCCAGACATATGGAAAGCATCCATAATGCAAGCAGACAAGTATTGCAGAGCAATAAGCTACTGGGAAATTTTGGAGGATCGAATAGTATTTCAAAGACCATTGTGAAACACATGAACAACTGTGGATGAGTGGATACTCGATAAGGGCGAGAAATTATCCGTAGGGTTATTCAGGTGGAAAGGAACCGCAAGGCAGTAGGCACAAAGTATTCTCGGATCAATAGAGAGAATTTCAGGGTATCTTCCAATGACAAGATCAACTGGGAACAAAAGTAAGAACGACAGATGTATGTATTTATCCATAGGGATATTTCGGTGGTAGGGAATTGCAAAAGCAACGGACACAAAGTCTCGAGTGAACATCGGAGAGTATCTTTGGAATCCTTCGGTGCAGCAGGCGATCATTTGTGCTATGGGCTCTCCGGGAGGAAGTAGTTACGAGAACCTAGAGTTAGAGTTAGTAAATTCGCTTAACCCGAGTAGAAGAGAGTTCAGAGTCCCAGAGTAAAGGTCGAGGAGTAAAAGATCCTAGTACCACCAAATGGCGGCGTGGGCCCGTAAGACACATAGCCATGTTAGTAAAAAGTTTTTGCAATGTCTAGACTCGACTTCGGCCAAGGAGTTGGAAAGGGGATTCCTACATGCAGTCGGCTCTGATACCAACTTGTGACGCCCCCGATTCAATCGTACACTAATCATGCACGCAAATGTGTACGATCAAGATCAGGGACTCATGGGAAGATATCACAACACAACTCTAAAACATAAATAAGTCATACAAGCATCATAATACAAGCCAGGGGCCTCGAGGGCTCGAATACAAGTGCTCGATCATAGACGAGTCAGCGGAAGCAACAATATCTAAGTACATACATAAGTTAAACAAGTTTGCCTTAAGAAGGCTAGCACAAATCGGGACTGATAGAAAGAGGCGCAGACCTCCGCTGGGATCCTCCTAAACTACTCCTGGTCGCCGCCGGGCTGCACGTAGTAGTAGGCACCTCCGGTGTAGTAGTCGCCATCGACGGTGGCGTCGCCTCCTGGCTCCATCGTGCAGTCGCAGCAATCGGGTAAAGAAAGGGGAAAGGGGAACAAGGCAACCGTGAGTACTCATCCAAGTACTGCAAGCAAGGAGCTACACTACATATGCATGGGTATATGTGTAAAGGGCCATATCAAGGACTGAATCTGCAGAATGCCGTAATAAGAGGGGATAACTAATCTCGTCAAGACTACGCTCGCAGCCTCCGCCTTGCAAAGATGTAGAAGAGAGTAGACCAAGTCCTCCAAGTAGCATCTCCAAGTAGCATCGCATAGCATAATCCTACCCGCGGTCCTCTCCTCGTAGCCCTGTTAGAGAGCGACCACCGAGTTGTATCTGGCACTTGGAAGGGTGTGTTATATTAAGTATCCGGTTCTAGTTGTCATAAGGTCAAGGTACAACTCCAAGTCGTCCTGTTATCAAGATCACGGCTATTCAATAGATTAACTTCCCTGCAGGGGTGCACCACATAACCCAACACGCTTGATCCCATTTGGCCGGACACACTTTCCCGGGTAATGCCCGGCCGCGGAAGATCAACACGTCACAGCCCCACCTAGGCCAATAGAGAGGTCAGCACGGCGGTCTAAACCTAAGCGCACAGGGGTATGGGCCCATCGCCCTTAGCACACCTGCACGTTGCGTACGCGGCTGGAAGCAGAACTAGCCCCCTTAATTCAAGAGCAGGCTTACGTTCCAATCCGGCGCCCGCCGCTCAGTCGCTGACGTCACGAAGGCTACGACTGATACCACGATGTCAAGTGCCCATATCTTTCCCACGTAGTTGGTTAGTGCGTATATACCAAATGGCCAGACTCAGATCAAATACCAAGATCTCGTTAAGCGTGTTAAGTATCCGCGAACGCCGACCAGGCCAGGCCCACCTCTCTCCTAGGTGGTCTCAACCTGCCTTGTCGCTCCGCCACAAAGTAACGATCGGGGCCGTCGGGAACCCAGCCCACCTCTACCGGATGGAGCCACCGTCCTTTCAGCCCCATCTCCGAACAAGATCACGGTAAGGTAATAGTGTAAAGTATATAGTATATGCCCGTGATCACCTCCAAGTGATCACAACCCAAGAGTATAGCATGGCGATTTGACAAGAGCATAGGGCCACCGATGGAACACTAGCATCCTATACTAAGCAAGAGGATAGCGGTAAAGGTAACAACAAGAGTAGCAAGGACATGCTATGCAGCGAAGATAGGATTAATCGAAAGCAGAACATGCTACACTACTCTAATGCAAGCAGTATAGAGAAGAATAGGCGATATCTGGTGATCAGGGGGGGGGCTTGCCTGGTTGCTCTGGCAAGAGAGAGGCGTCGTCAACACCGTAGTCGTACTGGATAGCAGCGGCGTCGGTCTCGGTGTCTAGCGAGAGAAGAGGGGGAGGAAACAATAAATATAATGCAAACATAAGCATGACGGTGCATGACAAGACAATGCACGGTGCTAGGTGTGCCCTAACGCGGTAGGAGGTGATACCGACGAAGGGGGAAAACATCCGGGGAAGTATCCCCGGTGTTTCGCGTTTTCGGGTAAAAGAACCGGAGGGGGAAAGTTGCGTGTTTGCTATGCTAGGGATGTGTGGCGGACGAACGGGCTGCGTATCCGGATTCGTCTCGCCGTTCTGAGCAACTTTCATGTACAAAACATTTTCATCCGAGTTACGGTTTATTATATATTAATTTGTAAAGATTTAATTCAATTTATAAATTATTTTTATTAATTTAATTCGAAAATGGCATTATCAAGATCAGATGACGTCAAGATGACATCACCAATCAATGAGGTGTTGATCGGGTCAAGTCGACGATGGGTCCCATATGTCATTGACTTAGATTAAACATGTTAATTAGCTTAATTTCATTGATAAGGTTAACTAATTTTAGTTAGCTTAGCTAAACAGAATTAATTAACTTAATTAATCAACTAATTAATTAATATTTATTTATTTTATTAACTTTAAAAATCGCTCTGTGGGCTTGGGCCCCTTGTGCCATTGGCCCATGGCCAAAGTGGGTTCGGGCGCTGCGGGCGAAGCCCCAACCCGATTGGGCACTGGCCCGGGCGAATGGTGGGGGGCGGCATGACGGGCGAGGGCAGCGCGAGGTTGCGGCGGCAGGGCGGTGCGTGGCGGAGTGAGAGCAGGGGGAACGACGGCGCGACGGTGGGGGGCTACGACCATGGCCGGGCACGCGCAGGGGATGCCCCGATCGGCAGCAGCTACAACAGTACATGGGGTAGTGAGCCCAGCGTTGACGCGACGGGCGCGACGAGGCGCGTGAGCTGCGCAAGGGAGACCGAGGGAGTGGGGGTTAGTAGGCGCGGGTGGGCCGGCCTGGTTGGCCCGATGGCCAGCTGGGCCGAGGCCTAGTGGGGGGCAGGCTTTTTTTTTTGTTTAGTTAGGTTCTGCTTCTCTTTTTATTTAATTGTTTTCTTGTTTCCATCCATTATAAAATATCTAGGCATTTTATAAAAATGTGTTTATTGCACCATATTTACATATGCAAATTATGGCACCTCCCGAACATTTTTGTTTAAACTTTCGAAAACTTTTATTGTTGACATTAATTTGAATTTGAATTTTGAAACGGTTTCGAATCATCGCGAGGTTAACAACAGTGATCGTGGTGACGTGGCATCATTAGCGTGAGGTTACTGTAGCTTAATTATCCGGTCGTCACAGAACAAAGGTTTTTAAGTTTCAAGAGAAGGCATTGTTTGAACTGTAACATGTGAATTGATTGCTACTTTATCATGATGAGTTTTATGAGAAAGAGTTGTTGTTATCATGCTAGGAAAAGTGATTGAAATTATCACTGATCAAACTTATGCACTATGCTAGCATTCACACATCATAAATTATTTCTTATATCATTTACCTACTCGAGGACGAGTAGGAATTAAGCTTGGGGATGTTGATACGTCTTGATACGTCTCCAACATATCTATGAAGTATCCATGTCATGTTTACAACAATTTTATATGATTTTGGTATGATTTGAATGGAACTAACCCGAACTGATGCTATTTTCAGCAGAACTACCGTGGTGTTGTTTTGTGTAGAAATAAAAGTTCTCAGAATTGGACGAAACTTTTTGACAATTTGTTTTGGAAGAAAAGAAAAATACTGGATCAAAGAACCACTGGAGGGGGGGCCTGCTGCCCACTAGGCACCAGGGCACGCCACACCCCCTGGCGCGTCCTGGTGGGTAGTGGGCCCCCTGATGTCTACTACACAACCTTCTTCTTGTAGACGTTGTTGGGCCTCCAAGTGCAGAGGTTTGTAGGACAGTAGCAAATTTCCCTCAAGTGCATGACCTAAGGTTTATCAATCATGGGAGGCGAGGGATGAAGATGGTCTCTCTCAAGCAACCCCGCAACCAAATAACAAAGAGTCTCTTGTGTCCCCAACACACCCAATACAATGGTAAATTGTATAGGTGCACTAGTTCGGCGAAGAGAGGGTGATACAAGTGCAATATGGATAGTAGATATGGGTATTTGTAATCTGAAATATAAAAACAGCAAGGTAACTAATGATAAAAGTGAGCGTAAACGGTATTGCAATGATTGGAAACAAGGCCTAGGGTTCATACTTTCACTAGTGCAAGTTCTTTCAACAATAATAACATAGATAGATCATATAACAATCCCTCAACATGCAACAAAGAGTCACTCCAAAGCCACTAATAGCGGAGAACAAACGTAGAGATTATGGTAGGGTACGAAACCACCTCAGAGTTATTCTTTCGGATCAATCTATAGAAGAGTTCATACTAGAATAACACCTTAAGACACAAATCAACCAAAACCCTAATGTCACCTAGATACTCCATTTTCACCTCAAGTATCCGTGGGCATGATTATACGATATGCATCACACAATCTCAATTCATCCAACCAACACAAAGTACTTCAAAGAGTGCCCCAATGTTTCTACCGGAGAGTCAAGAAAACGTGTGCCAACCCCTATGCATAGGTTCATGGGCGGAACCCGCAAGTTGGTCACCAAAACATACATCAAGTGGCACGTGATATCCCATTGTCACCACAGATAAACACGGCAAGACATACATCAAGTGTTCTCATCATAAAGACTCAATCCAATAAGATAACTTCAAGAGGGAAACCCAATTCATCACAAGAGAGTCGAGGGGGAGAAACATCATAAGATCCAACTACAATAGCAAAGCTCGGGATACATCAAGATCATGCCATAGAGGGAACACGAGAGAGAACACGAGAGAGAGAGAGAGATCAAACACATAGCTACTGGTACATACCCTCAGCCCCGAGGGTGAACTACTCCCTCCTCGTCATGGAGAGCGCCGGGATGATGAAGATGGCCACCGGTGAGGGTTCCCCCGTCCGACAGGGTGCCGGAACGGGCTCCCAAGAGGTTTCTGGTGGCTGTAGAAGCTTGCGGCGGCGGAACTCCCGATCTATCTTCTGTTCTGGAAGTTTTATGATACGTAGGTATATATGGGTGCAGGGGGTACGTCGGTGGAGCTTCAGGGGCCCCACGAGGCAGGCGGAACGCCCTAGGGGGGTGGGCGCGCCCCCCACCCTCGTGGCCAGCTCCCGTATCTTCCGACGTAGAGTCCAAGTCTATCCGGTGGCTTTCCTTCCAAAAATAACTTCTCCAGTTGATTTCGTTCCGCTTTGACTCCGCTTGATATTCCTTTTCTTCAAATATCGAAATAGGCAAAAACAAAGAATCTGGGCTGGGCCTCCGGTTAATAGGTTAGTCCCAAAAGTAATATAAAAGTGGAAAATAAAGCCCAATATTGCCTAAAATAGTAGATAATATAGCATGGAGCAATCAAAAATTATAGATACGTTGGAGACGTATCAAGCATCCCCAAGCTTAATTCCTACTCGTCCTCGAGTAGGTAAATGATAAAAAGAGAATTTTTGATGTGGAATGCTACCTAGCATAATTCATAATGTAATTTTCTTTATTGTGGCATGAATGTTCAGATCCAAATGAATACAAAATAAAAGTTCATATTGATAGAAGAAATAGTAATACTTCAAGCATACTAATCAAAGCAATCATGTCTTCTCAAAATAGCATGGCAAAAGAAAGTTCATCCCTACAAAGTCATATAGTTAGGCTATGCTTCATTTTCGTCACACAAATATGTTCCCAACTTCTATACCCCCGATGACAAGCCAAGCAATTGTTTCATACTAAAATAATCTCAAACTTTTTCAATCTTCACGCAATACATGAGCGTGAGCCATGGGTATAGCACTATGGGTGGAATAGAATATGATGATGGGGATTGTGTGGAGAAGACAAAAAAGGAGAAAGTCTCACATTGACGAGGATAATCAACGGGCTATGGAGATGCTCATCAAATGATGTCAACATGAGGAGTAGGGATTGCCATGTAACGGATGCACTAGAGCTATAAATAAATGCTCAACAAAAGAAAACTAGTGGGGGTGCATTCAACTTGCTTGCTCATGAAGACCTAGGGCATTTGAGGAAGCCCGTCGTAGGAATATACAAGCCAAGTTCTATAATGAAAAATTCCCACTAGTATTAAAAAGACAACTTATGAGACTCACTATATGAAAAACATGGTGCTACTTTGAAGCACAATATATGAGACTCTCTACATGAAGAACAAGGTGCTACTTTGAAGCACAAGTGTGGAAAAAGAGATAGTAACATTGCCCTTTTTATTTATTTTCTTTTATTTTCTTTTTTTCTTTTTCTTTTTTGGGCCTTTCTTTTCTTTTTTCTTTTTGGCCTTTCTTCTCTTTTTTTTTCTTTTTTTTGCTTTTCTTTGGGCAATGCTCTAATAATGATGATCATCACACTTCTATTACAACATATGAATTACAACTCGAAACTAGAGCAAGATATGACTCTATATGAATGCCTCCGTGATGTAAATGAGATGGTGCAATGAATCAAGAGTGACATGTATGAAAAATAACGCATGGTGGCTTTGCCACAAATACGATGTCAACTACATGATCATGCAATGGCAATATGACAAAAGTAAAGTATGTCATGATGATGATGAACGGAATAAAGGAAAGTTGCATGGCAATATATCTCGAATGGCTATGGAAATGCCATAATAGGTAGGTATGGTGGCTGTTTTGAGGAAGATATAGGAGGTTTATGTGATATAGCGTATTGTATCACGGGTTTGGATGCACCGCCAAGTATGCACCAACTCTCAAGGTGAGAAAGGGCAATGCACGGCACCATCAAGAGGCTAGCAAAGGCGGAAAGGCAAAAGTGCGTATAATCCATGGACTCAACATTAGTCAAAAGAACTCATATACTTATTGCAAAAATTTAGAAGTCATCAAAACCAAGTACTACGCGCATGCTCCTAGGGGATAGATTGGTAGGAAAAGACCATCGCTCGTCCCCGACCGCCACTCATAAGGATGCACAAGCAGTACACTTCATGTTTCAAATTTGTTACACAACTTTAACCATACATGCATGCTATGGGACTTGCTAACTTCAACACAAGCATTCTTTAAATTCACAACTACTCAACTAGCATGACTCTAATATCACCATCTTCATATCTCAAAACAATTATCAAGCATCAAACTTTTCTTAGTATTCAACGCACTCAAAAGAAAGTTTCACATATCTTGAATACCAAGTATATTAATATTAAGCAAATTACCATGCTATTAACAACTCTTAAAATAATATAAGTGAAGCATGAGAGTTCATTAATTTCTCCAAAATAAAACTACCACCATTATGCTCTACAAGATATAAGTGAAGCACTAGAGCAATAACAAACTACTCCGAAAGATATAAGTGAAGATCAATGAGTAGTCTAATAATTATGCAACTATGTAAAGACTCTCCCATAAAATAATTTCAGATCTTGGTATTGTATTCAAACAGCAAGCAAAGCAAAATAAAATGACATTGCAAGGATAGCACAACTCATGTGAAGAAGCAAAAACTTAGGCTCAACCGATACTAACCGATAGTTGTTGAAGAAGAAAGGTGGGATGCCTACCGGGGCATCCCCAAGCTTAGATGCTTGATACTTCTTGCAATATTATCTTGGGGTGCCTTGGGCATCCCCAATCTTGAACTTTTGTGTCTCCTTACTTCCTCTCATATCATGGTTTCTCTTTTTATCAAAAGCTTCATTCACAACAAACTCAATAAGAACTCATGAGATAGGTTAGTATAAACCAATGCAAAACCTTACCATTTTCTACTGTAACAAATTCGTAAAATTATTATTCAACATTGCATACTAAATTCCTCTGCATATTTAATACTCCTATCCTCAAATAGAATCATTAAACAAGCACACATATGCAAACAGTGCAAACATAACAGCAATCTGCCAAAACAGTACAGTCTGTAAAGAATGCAAGAGTATCAATACTTCCCTAACTCCAAAAATTATGAACTAAAATTCCCACTATAATAAATTTATCATAGCTCAATATGAAAAAAGATTCAACATTATACCACTCTCTGACTTTTCTAGAGAAGTTTTGCAACAGCGGTAAACTTTCTGTTTTCAAACAGCAACAAGTATACTAGCAAAATAAGCATGGCAAAGGCTTTCCTTGACATTTTTATTGAAAATAAAGATGCAAAACATTATTATAAATAAAAGCAAGCAAAAACTAACAAAATAAAATGACGCTCCAAGCAAAACACATATCATGTGGCGAATAAAAATATAGCTCCAAGTAAAGTTACCGATGAACGAAGACGAAGGAGGGGATGCCATCCGGGGCATCCCCAAGCTTAGGCTCTTGGTTGTCCTTGAATATTACCTTGGGGTGCCTTGGGAATCCCCAAGCTTAGGCTCTTTCCACTCCTTATTCCATAGTCCATCGAATCTTTACCCAAAACTTGAAAACTTCACAACACAAAACTTAACAGAAAACTCGTGAGCTCCGTTAGCGAAAGAAAACAAAACACCACTTCAAGGTACTGTAATGAACTCATTATTTATTTATGTTGGTGTTAAAACTACTGTATTCCAACTTATCTATGGATTATAAACTATTTTACTAGCCATAGATTCATCAAAATAAGCAAGCAACACACGAAAAACAGAATCTGTCAAAAACAAAACAGTCTGTAGTAATCTGTAACTAACGCAAACTTCTGGAACTCCAAAATTCTAAAATAAATTGGTGGACCTGAGGAATTTGTCTAGTAATCATCTGCAAAAAGAATCAACTAAATAGAACTCTGCAGTAAAAAGTTATAGCTAATCTCGTGAGCGCTAAAGTTTCTGTTTTTTTTATAGCATGACCATAAAGACTTCACCCAAGTCTTCCCAAATGTTCTACTTGGCACAAACACTAATTAAAACACAAAACCACATCTAAACAGAAGCTAGATGGATTATTTATTTCTAAACATAACCAAAAAGTAAGAAACTAAAATAAAATTGGGTTGCCTCCCAACAAGCGCTAACGTTTAAAGCCCCTAGCTAGGCATGATGATTTCAATGATGCTCACATAAGAGATAAGAACTGAAACATAAAGAGAGCATCATGAAGAATATGACTAGCACATTTAAGTATAACCCACTTCCTATGCATAGGGATTTTGTGATCAAACAACTTATGGGAACAATAATCAACAAGCATAGGAAGACAAAACAAGCAAAACTTCAAAAATTTAAGCACATAGAGAGGAAACTTGATATTATTACAATTCCTACAAGCATATGTTCCTCCCTCATAATAATTTTCAGTAGCATCATGAATGAATTCAACAATATAACCAGCACCTAAAGCATTCTTTTCATGATCTACAAGCATAGAATTTTTACTACTCTCCACATAAGCAAAATTCTTCTCATGAATAATAGTGGGAGCAAACTCAACAAAATAACTATCATGTGATTGAAGATTAAGATCAAGATGAAAAGTTTCATGGTTATCATTATTCTTTAAAGCATACGTATCATCACAATAATCATCATAGATAGGAGGCATCTTTTCATCATAGTAAATTTGCTCATCAAAGCTTGGGGGATTAAACATATCATCTTCATCAAACATAGCATCCCCAAGCTTGTGGCTTTGCATATCATTAGCATCATGGATATTCAAGGAATTCATACTAACAACATTGCAATCATGCTCATCATATAAATATTTAGTGCCAAACATTTTAATGCATTATTCTTCTAATACTTTGGCACAATTTTCCTTTCCATCATACTCACGAAAGATATTAAAAAGATGAAGCGTGTCAGACAAACTCAATTCCATATTTTTTGTAGTATTGTTTTATAAACTAAACTAGTGCTAAAACAAGAAACAAAAAGATCCAATTGCAAGATCTAAAGATATACCTTCAAGCACTCACCTCCCCGGCAACGGCGCCAGAAAAAGAGCTTGATGTCTACTACACAACCTTCTTCTTGTAGACGTTGTTGGGCCTCCAAGTGTAGAGGTTTGTAGGACAGTAGCAAATTTCCCTCAAGTGGATGACCTAAGGTTTATCAATCCGTAGGAGGCGTAGGATGAAGATGGTCTCTCTCAAGCAACCCTGCAACCAAATAACAAAGAGTCTCTTGTGTCCCCAACACACCCAATACAATGGTAAATTGTATAGGTGCACTAGTTCGGCGAAGAGAGGGTGATACAAGTGCAATATGGATAGTAGATATGGGTATTTGTAATCTGAAAATATAAAAACAGCAAGGTAACTAATGATAAAAGTGAGCGTAAACGGTATTGCAATGATAGGAAACAAGGCCTAGGGTTCATACTTTCACTAGTGCAAGTTCTCTCAACAATAATAACATAGATAGATCATATAACAATCCCTCGACATGCAAAAAAGAGTCACTCCAAAGCCACTAATAGCGGACAACAAATGTAGAGATTATGGTAGGGTACGAAACCACCTCAAAGCTATTCTTTCGGATCAATCTATAAAAGAGTTCGTACTAGAATAACACCTTATGTCGGTGTACTAGAGTAGGGGTACCCTAGTACCCCGAACTCGTGCACGGACAGTTGCAGCGCCCCACGGCAGGGCTGGCTTGATGGCCACCAAGGTCCTCAGCGGCTCCTTTGGAGCCATTCAAGAACAAAGCAGTCAAGACCCCGGCAAGAGGAGCTTGCCGGGAAGGCCACTTAGGGCTTAAAGGAACGAGGCCCCGGCAAGAGGAGCTTGCCGGGAAGGCTTGGCGCGCTGAACCCCCAAAGCGACAAGGTTCCCTTGCCACAAGGCGCTTGCAAGGCGGGCGACCTCTCTTCATCTCCGCTCCACCACCCGCCAACGTGTCACCACGGGCTCTCCCAAGCACGTGTGTCGATGGGCTGTGCAGCCAGCGGGAGTAGCGACAAACAATGACACAGCCACCATCGGGCGGACGGAGGCGCACTTAACGGTCCTCGTTACCTGTTCGGGCGATCGAGACAGCATTGATGACCCTTGTCCCTTGCCGTCGAGTTAGGTATAGATTATCAGACACTGTACAAAGCGTGTACCAACCCAGGTTTTACCATTGTAACCTTGTCTACTTGCCACATGTGGTAACCCCTTGTGCCTATAAAAGGAGGCCCGAGGGCAACGTAGAGGAGGTTCGGCTGGTTTCGTCCAGCTCCAACTTTTAGTTCATCACATTCAAAGGCTAGGTTTTGTAGCCCGCATTGCTCCCTAGCAAGAAGAGAAGAGAATCCACAAAGCAGCAGAGGAGTATTATCTCTCGGAGAGCTCAAGCTGGGTAAAACCCTCTCGTGGCGATCGCTCGACCCGCTCTTTGTGCAATCTCCGCCTCCGAACCACAAAGGGACCCAGTCCCGTGGGTGCTTGTGGGCACGATCAGCTCTTCCCTCGACATCTTTGGCGCGCTGTAGGGGGAGCGCCGAGGCTGTGTGAACCCGGTCCGCGGTCGCACTAGCAACTCCATCGACGCCTTCGCCGACATGGCGCCAAGAAGAAGCCTTCGTAGCAGCTGAGCCGTCGCGTCGAACCCACCACCACCGGAGCCGCCGGTGGTGGGGAAACACCGCGAGGGACCGGCGAGTCGAGAGAGCCCACGATGCTGCCAGTCCAAGGACAACGCGCGCGGCGTCGGCGTCCGAATCTGCACCGCGTCCTTCGAGGGCGCGCGATGACAGCGCCATGATACCCACGGCACCATACGATCTTTGGATCAAGGCCAAGCCGAGGATCCCGAGGCCTCGAGACCCGCATGCACCTCAAAGATGCCGCAGACGAGTGGGTATTTTGCAAGGATGCTGCTCCTCCTAACTTGGTTAGAGTCCGAGCACATCCGCTTCTTCGCCCGTCGCCGCTGCCGCCAACCACACCAGCGGAAGCCTTGGCGAGCTCGCCATTACTAGATTACCCTCCGACGGCCGATAAGGTCGACGAGTGGAGGGCCACACCAGAGTCTCATCGCCGCTTAACGGCGACGCCCCGCGGCAACCGAAGCGCCGCAATCGCGGGCGAGGCGACAAGGCGCAAGCCGATGGCGACGAGACTTGCGGGTGCACCCATCAGACACTCCCCTCCCGAAGGCCAAGATCGCCGACTCGCGGATCCACCTCGACAAATGACTCCACGGCGTCGCCGGATCCGCGAGCTCGTCGCGACCAGCGCCAAGTTCTTCGAACGGCAAGAAGAGGGCGCCGAACCCGTATTGCGCCAAGAGAAGCGCACCAAATCGACCAACGCGCCGGCCCATCTGTCGATATGCACGCCGCCAGGGAACCAGCGACTTGTCAGACGCGGTGGGTTGCCCTGCGCTCACTCGTGAGCTGCGGCAAGTCCAATGGGTCTGACAAGAAAAACTTCAAACCAGACGCGTGCGGAGAAGTACGACGGCAGGACACACCCATCGGAGTTCCTCAAAGATCTACACCATCGCGGTGCAAGCTGCGGGGACGAGACGACAAGATCCTCGCCAACTACTTCCCCTTGGTGCTCAAGCCAAACGCCGATCTTGGCTCATGCACTTGCCGGATGGCTCTATTTCTTCTTGGCAGATTTGTGCCACCAGTTTGTTGGCGCCTTCACAGCGTACCACAAGCCTCATGGCCAGAGAGTGATCTCCACCGCTTGCCCGTAAGGAGGGGAGTCTCGCGCAAATTCATCCGAGATTCAATCGAGTGCACTACAACATCCCAGACGCCCACCCTGCTGCGGTGATCGATGCATTCCATCGTAATGTACGAAATCGCAGGATGAGGGAGGAGATGGCGATGTGCAAAGTGAAAGACGCCAACGAGCTATACGCCGGCCGACAAGTGTGCACGCTACCGAAGAAGGAAGAAGACTCCTGAGAGAATGTGGAGCAGAATCGACAAGGAGGGATCGCCTGCAAGGAATAGCCAAGGCAAGGAACAACAGGAGGAAGAAAACCAAGAAGTACTAGTTGTCGAGCAGTCCGGCAAGGATGGTGCCGCCAACCAAGCCAAGGCCGGTGGCTCGGCAAGGAGGTTGCCGCTGACACCGACCGCCAAGCTGTGGGCGGCCGACAAGCCCGGCAGCTCCAACAAGCAAGATCAGAAAATCCACCGCACTAAGGGCCACGATCTTGTGACGCCTGTAATTAAGCTACAAGAATCCCCACTAATGATGCCACGTCATCTCTACATCGTGGTTAAACTCGCGTTAGTTCGAACCTAGTTCGATTTCAAATTCAAAATCGAGCTTAACAATAAAAGTTTTTAAATATTAAAACTAAAATGTTCGGTGGTTCCAAATAATTCATAAGTAATTATGGTGGAGGAACCACACTTTTATAAAAGGCATAAATACTCTAAAATGTTTTGAATAGTAGCAAAAACAATTAGTTGAATTCCTTTTACAAATAAATAAAATATTAAACTATTTTATTTAGTTACCCAAATTAATGTGGCAGTAGTATGTATAAGCAATACCAATTTAGGAACCATTGGTGTATTTTGTAAAACTAAAATAAAAGAAAACTAGACATAAAACAAAAAAAAGAAAAGTAAAAAGAAAAGGCAAAGCAAAAAAATAAAAGGAAAGAGAGAAGGCCCTCTGACTGGCTTGCTGGCCAAAGAAAGTCGGCCAGCCGCCCCACGGCCCACCGCCCCCCCGCCTATAGGCCACCCACACCCCTGTAAACCCTAACTCACTCCCCCACCTCCTCTCCCCCACGCCTTCCCGATCCACCACCGCCGCCCCACTCCTCGATCCCTCTCGATCGGGCAGCGATCATGACGCCTGGCGTCTGCTGCCGACCCCGGCGGCCAAACCCTCCCTCCTCCTCGCCGAGAACCCCGCAGACCCCTCGCTCCCGCTCCCACGCCGCCGCTCTCCTCCCCATCGATCCAGATCGGGCTCGACCCAGTGCACCCCACGCCGCTTTCTTCCCCGCGACGACCCAAGACCTCCGCCGCCATGGTCACCTCACCACGCGACAACGACCTCCCGCCGCCTAGGACTACGCTCGAAGCACCGCCGCCACCCGCTTCTTCCTCTCCGACCCCGGGCTCGAGTAGAAGATCGCCACTGCGTCGGGATCGAGCCGGTCGCTCTGCCATGGCCGCGGCATCTCGCCGTCGATCTACACCACCGCACCACCCCGCCCGTCACAAGAACGTCCCCGACCTCCCTCTCGGTGAGCTGCGCCGATTCCCCGCTTCGCTCAATCCACCGCCGCCGATGCGTAGCCTACGGCCGCTAGCACGACTCCCCACCAGGCTCCTTTGGCCTCGCCATGACCGTCTCACCGACCGATCGTCCCTCAGCGTGCTTTCGCTGCAGCGTGGCGGTGCCTCCGCCGAGCCCACTGCCCCGCTGCTGCTGCCATCGCCGGCCGTTTGGACGCTATGGCCGGAGTTCCGCCTCGGCGCCTGCCGCCTTTTGCCAAGACTGGCGCGCCCGGCCACGCCCTCACAAGACGATGGCCCCTGTACATCGCCTGAGGGGCCCGCCCCCAAAACGAAAAAGGAAAAAAATGAATAAAGAATTGATAATAAGTAAATAAAAATATTAATTAATTAGTTAATTCAATTAATTAACTTAATTAATTAGGTTCGCTTAAACTAATTATAATCTATTAACCTAATAACCTAGTTAGACTAAATTAACTAGTTAGTTAATGTAACACCCCAATGACAGGCCCACTTCCTGACCACCAAACGTTGATCGTCAACAGGACCCCGACCACTGTCGACCTCTCGGTACACTTCGTATACGCAGAGTGGGTGCACCTAGCATTTAGCTATTTAATTTCAATTAAATTAAATCCGTAAAATCTAGAAATGATTAAAACTTTATAAATTAATATTAAATAAACCGTAACTCGGATGGAAAAACTTTGTACATGAAAGTTGCTCGTAACGACGAGACGAATCCGGATACGCATCCGCTCGTCCGCCACACAACCCTAACCTATCGAACTCGCAAACTTTCCTCTCCGTTCATCTCGTCGACAGACGTCTCGAACCGGAAAACTTTCCTGATGTTTCCCCTTCGCCAAGATCGCTTAGCGCCATGTTAGAACACGCCTAGCTCGCTCATTGTCCCGTTATGCACTTGCTCGCTATGTATTTACTGTTTCTCCCCCTCTTCTCTCCAGAGACCCCGAGACCGATGTCGATGTCCCTCGTGATCGACTACGCCACCGACGACCCCTCTCTCTTGCCGTGAGCAACCAGGCAAGCCCCCTTGATCACCGATATCGCTTACTCTTATCTACACCGCTTGCATTAGAATAGTATAGCATGTTACTGCTTTGATACTCCTATACTTGCTGTATAGCCCGTCCTTGTAACTTCATTGTTACCTTACCGCAATCCTATATGCTTAGTATAGGATGCTAGTACTTTCATCAAGGCCCTACACTCTTATCCGCCCGTCATGCTATATTATCGGGCCGTGATCACTCGGGAGGTGATCACGGGTATATACTATATACTTTACACTATTACAATACCGTGGTACTGTTCGGAGATGGGGCTGAAAGGACGGGTGGCTCCATCCCGGTAGAGGTGGGCCCGGGTTCCCGACGGCCCCGATCGTTACTTTGTGGTGGAGCGACAGGCAGGTTGAGACCGCCTTAGGAGAGAGGTGGGCCTGCCTGTTCGGGCGCTCAGCGTTACTTAACACGCTTAACGAGGTCTTGGTATTTGATCCGAGTTGGCTACGAGCTTATACGCACTAACCATCTACGCTGGAGTAGTTATGGGTATCCCGCCGTGGTATCACCGGCACTTCAGACGTCACGACGACGAGCGCGCTACCGGATTGGACCGGAACGCTCGATGGTCTAGGTCTGCTTCCGCCACAGACGCGTCGTGTGTGTGCTCGTATGCGATGGGCCTGCACCCTGCTTTAGGTTTAGACCGGCGTGTTGGCCTCTCACAGTGCCTAGGTGGGCTGCGACGTGTTTATCTTCCGCGCCGGGCATGACCCAGAAAGTGTGTCCGCCAAATGGGATCAAGCGTCTTTGGGTAAGATGGTGCACCCTGCAGGAAGTTAATCTATTCGGATAGTCGTGATCTTCTGTAACAGGACGACTTGGAGTTGTACCTTGAGCTTATGACAACTAGAACCGGATACTTGATAAAACACACCCTTCCAAGTGCCGATACAACCGGTGGTCGCTCTCGCCGTGGATATGAGCAGAGGATTGCCGGTAGGATTATTGCTATATGATGTTACTTGGAGGACTTCCGTTGTCCTCTTCTCGCTTGTTGCAAGACCGGTGTCCGTGGTTTAGTCTTCGTTAAGACTAGCTATCCCCTCTTATTCTCGCATTCTGCAGCTCACCACCGATATGGCCCTTTACACATATATCCATGCATATGTAGTGTAGTCCTTGCTTGCAGTACTTTGGATGAGTACTCACGGTTGCCTTGTTCCCCTTTTTCCCCTACCTCTACTCGATTGCGCAACTGCACGATGGAGCCCAGAGCCGACGCCACCGCCTATGACGACTACTACTCGGAGGTGCCTACTACTACGCAGCAGCCCACGACGACGCCAGAGTAACTTAGGAGGATCCTGTGCAGAGGCCCGCTCCTCTTCGATCCAGATCCCAGTTTGTGCTAGCCTTCTTAAGGCAAACCTTGTTTAACTTATGTCTCAGATCAGATATTGTTGCTTCCACGACTCGTCTATGATCGAGCACTTGTATTCGAGCCCTCGAGGCCCCGGCTTGTATTATGATGCTTGTATGACTTATTTTATTTGTAGAGTTGTGTTGTGATATCTTCCGTGAGTCCTTGATCTTGATCGTACACATTTGCGCGCATGATTAGTGTACGATTGAATCGGGGCGCCACAAGTTGGTATCGAGCCGATCGCTGTAGGAATCCCCTTCCACACCCCTTGGCGAAGTCGAGTCTAGACATTGCAAAACTTTTACTAACTTTGGCTGTGTGCCTTACGGCCCACGCCGCCATCGGGTGGTATTAGGATCTTTTACTCCTCAATCTTTACTCGATTCTCGAACTCTCTTCTATTCGGGTTAAATGAATTTGCTAAAACAAAACTAACTTTAGGTTCTCGCAAGTACTTTCTCCCGAGAACCCCTCACTTCAGATGATCGTCGCTAATCGGAAGATTCCAAGATACTCTCGATGTTCTCTCGAGACTTTGTGCTCATCACTTTTGCTATTCCCGACCACCGATAAACCCGTATGGATAACTACTTACACTTGCCATTCATACGATCATCCCCATTGATCTTGTTATTACAAGATACCTCAAGTTTTCTATTGTTCCGGAATACTTTGTGCCTATTGCCTAGCAGTTCTTTGCCACATGAATACCCCTTCAAATAAATCCTCGCACTTGTCGAGTATCCGCTCATCCCCAGTTGATCATGAGTTTCACAAAAGTCTTCAAAATAATATTCGATCTTCCGAAAATCCTCTGGAGCCTTGGCTCTTGAAATTCTAGCTTGCTTGCATTATGGTTAATCCCATAAGTCTCGTAGTCATATTGACCTTCCTTGTCATTATCATTTTGGGTCTGTAGACTCAATATGTTTGCGAATACCCGCAATCATCATTGCTCCTTATAAATTACCTTTCTGGCTGAGCTGCCACTCTTTTAACTGGAATTGGTTCTCGACCAATCCAATTGTCGTTGATTGTACCCTAAGGCTGTTCATCTTATCCATCCCTAGCCAGAGCATTGCTTCTGACCCCTAGATTTGGGAATCATAATTCCTTTGCATTTGACAATTGAGTTAGTCAGTTGTTTCTATAGTTTGATCTCCTTGCATTCTTCTTCCTCTAGTTGAGTACTGATGCTCACGTCAGATCCTTTGTGGACCATCAGGTCCATTATTGGATTTCACCCATCAGCATCCTTCATATTCAATAACCTTGTGAGACCTTCCCCTGATACATAATGCCTTTGGTAAATTGCATCCTCTGCTTTGTCAACCATGCTCTACCTTCGAGCTTGAGTTAATTATTTCTAAAGATTCTGGTATATGATTCCAAGAAGCCCCTATGGGTTGAACATATGCCTTCACTAAACCGTGTGAACCCGAAAGTTTTCACGAATCATACTCTTCTGGTGCTTCGCCAGATAAAATTTTCAACACTGCAACTTCATCGAACGTGAGAAGTGAATGAAAGGTTATGCATTGTAGAAGTGGGAGTCGACCTTGAACTTTATGTTCATGCCCATGGACGCGAGGTATCTCCTATCATGGAAGCTTCTTGTAACAATTTCTATCTCCGTGATAACTAACATATGGTATCTATGAATTGATCCCTTGCAACCGTGGTTCCGACCATGATTGTTCTTCTTTGATCTCATTTCTCGGACAAGTTAAAACAGTTGTCATCTATGGATCAATACACCAGTCCAACCTTTGCTTTGATCTTGTATCGAGTATTACCCCCCTGGTATCTCGAGATTATCATGGAACTGCATAACTTTTTATGAGTTCTTCATCAAGTGCTACCTTCCCACTGATTCCAATTCTTCACGGGCTCTGAGTTATTATACACTCAAAGACACCGATAACTGAACCGAGTCCGCACTACGGTTCAACAACTCTTCAGTAAGCTTCTATAAGTACGAGTTTGTACCCGATCACGCCATTCCTAGCCTGTTTGGCTATATCATTGTCGTGATGATTTAACTGTGCTACCTGGTCCTTATCCTAGGAGCACAAATTTCGACGATGAGCTAAGCTTATGTCGATCTTCCTCGTCATATCATTTCACCTTGAACAACAAGCTTGGTTTCGAGTTTGTGTCGTACCCGTGGTTCCAATAAACTTGCGCTTCATCATTCCTTTGACTTGAGGTCATCGTTGTTCGATCACATCTTCATGAACCCTCTCGACAAATGTGTCGTAATCATCATCTACATTCTGAGCTCTTCCAGGATATCAATTGAATTCATAATGAGAAATACCATCCTTGCCCTCGATGAATTGTATTATCATCGACCACTTTATTGCCTTCCCACCAACACAAGCTTGTTCATGTTTGGTGTTATACCTTGAGCTCCTTGCTACCCAAAGAATCGCTCTTCTTTACCTTGAGTATTACCATCCTTTATGTCAAGAATGTTCTGAGATTTGTTCCACCTCTTGAGAATTCTTGACATAGAAATATTCTCTCGAATCACTATTCTCGACATTGGTCGTGCAACCCAACCCATCCAAGCGACCTTTCAACCAATGTTTACTTGTGTATGTTTTCCTCGAGCATACTTCCTTATATCATTTGATCCGACAAATGTTATCTCCTTGATCACTTAATTGTGGGAGTCCATCTTTTGGGAATCTCGGTGAATTGCCGCTGAGTTCACCGTAAACCTCCATGTCCTCTCCTTGGGTTAATGATGGACTCTTGTTAACGGAAATCGCTTCATAGTTCATTTCCCGAGAAACTTACAATGGCATCTCATCAATTTATGCTGCACCTTTTCTTCTCGTATATCCTAAGTCCGAGGTATCCCGACACCAATCGGATCTGAATCTCGGTCACTATGATGGTTGGGACAACTTTCCAAGAGTTATGATGTTGATCCTTTGATGACCCGAGCATGATGTCATGCCTAGCACTTCCGGCCGGAGGACCTATCATTATAGATTCCTTTTAGCGGGGTTATCCATTCATCCATGAGGGAATTGTAATATCGATTCTACAAGTTATTCCAGATGGATCCTTCGTGATTCCAAAGTCCGATCTTCACCAAGACCATGTCAATGCTATCTCAAGCATGTCTGTGATACTGGTTTTCAACAAGAACATTCAAGCCCAATGCTAAATGTTTCTTGCTCAATTATCCAAACACCGCTGTATGGGTAATGTCATGAAATTTCTCTCCCTTACCTAATGGGTTTTCTACATTATCTCCGTCAGGATATCTTGCTCGCTTGTCCTTGGGAAGGATATACCTTGAATTATGTGTTTAAACATATTTTCCTTTCCATTGTTCTGTTTAATCTGATGATCATATTTTCCATCCATTGGTTTGTTTAAACTTTTTCTATGGTCTATATGATATAAGCAGTAATAATCCATCGCTTGTGCAAGCACCTCGTGTTACAACACCGCCAAGAAGACCTCACATTATTGACGGTGACATTTCGTAACCACCGATGGACGAGAACCTTGCCTATTGGTCCGCCTCGCTCAACGAAAGCAGAAAATGGTTCTCTTCGTCCCTCGCCTTGGTACCTATGTTGTTACCGACATGACCTCGCACTCTCCTCGACATGCCTTGCTTACATGATCGTGCAAGAGGTCACCAACCTCCTACTTTTAACCACATGGTGGGCCCATAACCCACAGCCACAGGATCGAAACCTGACTCTCCCGTACACCCCTGCTGTCGGGTTATTCCTCACGCTTGACCTTGTATGTAATTCACGGGCCACTTGCCGCTGATCAATCCTCGTATCGACGCGATACTTACTCTCGCTACTCAACCCCTTTCTCACTCGTTCGTGCTTCGCAACTATCTATCCGCTTGAGCCTATTAAGGTACCTTTCAGACTTTACTCTCGAGGTATTTCATATGTTCAACTCGAGAGATAACCTTATACTAATTCATGGGTTAACCCTGCATTGTTTTCCTCAAAAGTATTATGTCGAGTGAGCTGCCCTTTATCTTTCATAAGTACGATGGAGTTCCCAAGAAATGATGACCAGCTTTATCATGATGCATCGGAATAAAGGATTGAAGACATCAACGAAAGGAATTAACTTCTTCGAGAAGATCCGTTAGAATATCGTAACTGTGACTTTCCCTTACTTCCTCTTAAATCTCGGACGAGATTTCTTGTAGTGGAGGAGAATTGTGACGCCTTGGGTAATTAAGCTACAAGAATCCCCACTAATGATGCCACGTCATCTCTAAGCATCGTGGTTAAACTCGCGTTAGTTCGAACCTAGTTCGATTTCAAATTCAAAATCGAGCTTAACAATAAAAGTTTATAAATATTAAAACTAAAATGTTCGGTGGTTCCAAATAATTCATAAGTAATTATGGTGGAGGAACCACACTTTTATAAAAGGCATAAATACTCTAAAATGTTTTGAATAGTAGCAAAACAATTAGTTGAATTCCTTTTACAAATAAATAAAATATTAAACTATTTTATTTAGTTACCCAAATTAATGTGGCAAGAGTATGTATAAGCAATACCAATTTAGGAACCATTGGTGTATTTTGTAAAACTAAAATAAAAGAAAACTAGACATAAAATGTAAAAAAGAAAAGTAAAAAGAAAAGGCAAAGCAAAAAATAAAAGGAAAGAGAGAAGGCCTCCCTAATCGGGCTTGGCAAAGAGAGGCCGGCCCAGCTGCCCCACTGCCCACCGCCACCGCCTATAGGCCACCCACACCCCTGTAAACCCTAACTCACTCCCCCACTCCTCTCGCCCCCACGCCTTCCCGATCCACCACCGCCGCCTCCCCACTCCCCGATCCCTCTCGATCGGGCAGCGATCATGACGCCTGGCGTCCGGCCGACCCTGGCCGGGCCAAACCCTCCTCCTCCTCGCCGAGAACCCTTCACTCCCTCATTCCCGCTCCCCCACGCCGCCGCTCTCCTCCCCATCGATCCAGATCGGGCTCGACCTCAGGTGCACCCCAGCCGCTTTCTTCCCCGCGACGACCCAAGACCTCCGCCGCCATGGTCACCTCACCACCATGGACAGCGACCTCCCCGCCGCCTAGGACTACGCTCGAAGCACCGCCACTCGCTTCTTCCTCTCCGACCCGGGCTCGAGTAGAAGATCGCCATCGCTCGGGATCGAGCCGGTCGCTCTGCCATGGCCATGCATCTCGCCGATCTACACCACCGCACCACCCCGCCGTCACAAGCACGCCCCCGACCTCCTCTCGTGAGCTGCGCCGATTCCCCGCTCTCGCTCAATCCACCGCCGCCGATGTCAGAGTTTACGGCTGCTAGCACGACTCCCCACCGTGCTCCTTTGGCCTCGCCATGACCGCTCTGCACCGATCAAGGCCCCTGCAGCGTGTTTCGCACAGCGGGCGGTGCCTCCGCCGAGCCCACTGCCCCGCCGCCGCTGCTCATCGCGGCCACGGCTGCGGACGCCATGGTCGGAGTTCGCCCGGCGCCTGCCGCCTTTTTGCCAAGATCAAGGCGCCTTCGCCACCCACAAGACGATGGCCCCTGTACATCGCCTGTAGGGCCCGCCCCAAAACGAAAAAGGAAAAAAAATGAATAAAGAATTGATAATAAATAAATAAAAATATTAATTAATTAGTTAATTCAATTAATTAACTTAATTAATTAGGTTCAGTTAAACTAATTATAATCTATTAACCTAATAACCTAGTTAGACTAAATTAACTAGTTAGTTAATGTAACAGCCAATGACGGGGCCCACTCTCGCTGACCCCAAACGTTGATCGTCAACAGGACCCCTCGACCACTGTCGACCTCTGTACACTTCGTACGCAGAGTGGTGCACCTAGCATTTAGCTATTTAATTTTGAATTAAATTAAATCCGTAAAATCTAGAAATGATTAAAACTTTATAAATTAATATTAAATAAACCGTGAATTCGGATGGAAAAACTTTGTACATGAAAGTTGCTCGTAACGACGAGACGAATCCGGACACGCAATCCGCTCGTCTGCCACACAACCCTAACCTATCGAACCTGCAAACTTTCCTCTCCGGCTCATCTGTTCGACAGACGTCTCTAACCGGAAAACTTTCCTGATGTTTCCCCTTCGCCAAGACGCTTAGCGCCATGCTAGAACACGCCTAGCTCGTCTTGTCCCGTTATGCACTTGCTCGCTATGTATTTATGTTTCTCCCCTCTTCTCTCCAGAGACCCCGAGACCGATCGTCGATGTCCCTGTGATCGACTACGCCACCGACGACCCCTCTCTCTTGCCGTGAGCAACCAGCAAGCCCCCTTGATCACCGTGATATCGCCTACTCTTATCTACACTGCTTGCATTAGAATAGTATAGCATGTTACTGTTTTGATACTCCTATACTGTTGTATAGCCCGTCCTTGTAACTTCATTGTTACCTTACTCGCAATCCTATATGCTTAGTATAGGATGCTAGTACTTTCATCGCTGGCCCTACACTCTTGTCCGTCTGTCATGCTATATTATCGGGCCGTGATCACTCGGGAGGTGATCACGGGTATATACTATATACTTTACACTATTACAATACCGGTGGTACTGCTCGAGATGGGGCTGAAAGGACGGGTGGCTCCATCCCAGAGAGGTGGGCCTGGTTCCCGGCAGCCCTCGATCGTTACTTTGTGGCGGAGCGATGTGGCAGGTTGAGACCGCCTAGGAGAGAGGTGGGCCTGGCCCTGCTCGTGTTCGCGTTACTTAACACGCTTAACGAGGTCTTGGTATTTGATCCGAGTTGGCTACGAGCTTATACGCACTAACCATCTACGCTGGAGTAGTTATGGGTATCCCGCGCGTGGTATCACCGGCACTTCAGACGTCACGACGAGCGGCGCGCTACGGATTGGACCGGAACGCCTGATGGGCTAGGTCTGCTTCCGCCACAGACGAACGCAGTGTGTGCTCGTAGGCGATGGGCCCGCACCCTGCGCTTTAGGTTTAGACCGCGTGTTGGCCTCTCTGTTGTGCCTAGGTGGGGCTGCGACGTGTTGATCTTCCGCGGCGGGCATGACCCAGAAAGTGTGTCCGCCAAATGGGACTGCTGCGTCTTGGGTAAGATGGTGCACCCTGCAGGAAGTTAATCTATTCGGATAGTCGTGATCTTCGTAACAGGACGACTTGGAGTTGTACCTTGAGCTTATGACAACTAGAACCGGATACTTGATAAAACACACCCTTCCAAGTGCCGACATAACCGGTGGTCGCTCTCGCTCCGTGGATATGAGCAGAGGATTGCCGGTAGGATTATTGCTATATGATGTTACTTGGAGGACTTCCGTTGTCCTCTTCGCTTGTTGCAAGACCGGTGTCCGTGCGTAGTCTTCGTTAAGACTAGCTATCCCCTCTTATTCTCGCATTCTGCAGCTTCACCCATCGATATGGCCCTTTACACATATATCCATGCATATGTAGTGTAGCTCCTTGCTTACAGTACTTTGGATGAGTACTCACGGTTGCCTTGTTCCCCTTTTTTCCCTACCTCTACTCGATTGTCGCAACCGCACGATGGAGCCTGTGAGCCGACGCCACCGCCTATGACGACTACTACTGGAGGTGCCTACTACTACGCAGCAGCCCGACGACGACGACCAGAGTAACTTAGGAGGATCCCAGCGGAGGCCTGCTCCTCTTCGATCCAGATCCCGCTTTGTGCTAGCCTTCTTAAGGCAAACCTTGTTTAACTTATGTCTCAGATCAGATATTGTTGCTTCACGACTGCCTATGATCAAGCACTTGTATTCGAGCCCTCGAGGCCCCCGGCTTGTATTATGATGCGTATGACTTATTTTATTTGTAGAGTTGTGTTGTGATATCTTCCCGTGAGTCTTGATCTTGATCGCATACATTTGCGCAGCATGATTAGTGTACGATTGAATCGGGGCGCCACAGATCTCCGTAGCTGCAAGAAAGTCGAGCAGCTTGTTGAGCTACGTAGCTAAATACGAGCGGCGAGACAAGGAGAAAGCCCAAGAAGGTGCAAAGTGCGGCAAGTAAGAAGAGACCTTGTCGGGGAGGACGCCATGCGGCAAGGCCAAGCAGCGGCAAGGAGACAGACCTCCCGTGGCGCGACAAGGAAGAAGATGAAGATGAAGATGACGAGGACGATGAGGACGATGAGACTGATGAGCATGAGTTTCAAAAGGCAACAGAGGTCCTTTATGCGATGGTGGCGCTGCCTCGCATACCTCGCACCGCCAACTCAAGCAATGGATGCGTGAGGTCAATGCAGCAGAACCGCCCATAGAGTCACGCAAACCTCTCAAGTGGTCCAAGACGCCCATCATTTTTGACATTGAGGATCACCCGATCGCATCATCATGGTCGGGTGTTTGCCGATGTTGGTCTCACCAACCATCCGCAACCTCAAGGTCACAAAGATGTTGGTTGACGGCGGGCCGGCTGAATTTGATCTCCTCCGCAGCACTCCGTAAACTCCAAATCCTCGACAATGAGCTCAAGAAACCGGTACTTTCCAAGGAATCAACCCAGAAGGAGCAAGCCCAAAGGGAAGATCACGCTGCGGTAACATTCGGCAGCGAACTCAACTTCGAATCGAGAGGGTCACGTTTGACGTCGCCGATTTCCCATCGCCCTACAATGGCATACTTGGCCGCCCAAAGACTCGCCAAGTTCATGGCCGCTCTCATTATGCATACAACCTACTAAGATGCCCGCCCGATAAGCGCCATTTCTGTCCATGGCGATGTGAAAGACGCACTTATTTGCGCCGACAAGATTTACCGAGATGCAGCAGCCGCGACAGATAGCAAACCACTTGCCGCTGAAGCTCCGGGGAGGAGACCACTAGGTTCGCAAGAGCTCTGTTGCCCACTCCGCAAGCGCACTCTTCTTGAGTGCTGCGCCACTGCCGAGGACGCACCATCGAGCTCCACCGCAAGTGCAACAAGACGATGACAGCTCCGCCAAAGACCAAGAAAGTGCCCGCCAAGGAGGACGGCAGACCGGTGGTACCTTCACCATCGCTGCCACGCTTGATCCCAAATAGGAAGGCGAGCTCGTTGCTTTCCTCATGGGCGAATGTCGATGTGTTTGCATGGCAACCATCCGATATCCCCTGTTCCTGTGAAAGTAATTGAGCACCACCTAGCTGTCTGTCCTCACGCGCCCCGCCAAGCAAAAAGTTAGGAAACAGCGGTGGAGCGCCAAGAGTTCATAGCGAAGAAATCAAGAAATTGGAAGCAGCAGGGGCTTGTCGAGGAGTCCTCCACCCCACATGGTTGGCCAATCCGTAGTGGTACGCAGCTAATGGGAAATGGAGACTTTGTATTGACTTCACAGATGTTAATAAAGCGTGTCCCAAGGACCCATTTCCCTTGCCGCCAGACGACCAGATTGTTGACTCCACTACCGGATGCGATCCGCTGCGTTTCTTGATGCATATTCAGGATATCATCGATCTTCATGGCGTAAGAGGATGAAGAGAAACCGCATTCATTACACCATGTGGCACGATCGCTTATACGATGCCTTTCGCTTGAAGAATGCTGGTTCAACCTTTGCAAGGGTAGTCCATGATGCTTTTGGACCACGATATACGTAAATGTAGAAGCCTACATGGATGATATAGTGGTCAAGAGCAAGGACAGAGCGACTCGTTCAGGATTTGATGAGACGCTTGCAAACCTGCGCAAGATCAACCTCAAGCTCAACCCCGAGAAGTGCGTGTTTGGAGTCCCTTCCGCAAGCTTCTCGGTTCTTTGTATCTCAGCGGGGAATTGAAGCCAATCCCGACAAGATCAAGGCCATTGAGCGATCAAGCACCAAAGCGCTGCTATGATGTCGGAAGGCTTGCCGGTTATGTGGCTGCTCTCAAAGAGTTCATCTCTAAGTCTGCCGAACGCGCTCTTCCCTTTTTCAAGATTTTGAAAAAGGCAGGTCCAATGAAATGGACTCGGCGGAGGCTGCGCCGCAGACTTGAAGAGATACCGCCCTCCGCCTCCAATACTTGTCGCACCTAAGCCACAAGAGAAGTTGTTGCTATATGTAGTGGCGACCAATCAAGTGGTTAGTGCTGCGTTAGTAGCGAGAGGGAGGCGGATGATGAGCCGCAACCAAGGCAAGCGATCCAATGACAAGCAAGACGCTCACCAAGCTCGTCCCGATAAGGACGGATCAGCAGGTTGCATAAGATACGGAAGAAGATGGTGCAATACCAAAGATACTTTGTCGGGCCCTTTTGCAAGGGGCTAGATCGAGGTACTGTGTGCGTAAGCTGCTTTCACCTCCTCATGGCCTCAAGAAAGTTGCGCCATTACTTCCAAGCACATGAGATAACAGTTGTCACCGCTTCAATCAAGAGGATATTGCAAAATCCGTAGCAACAAAGGTGATTGTTGAGTGGGCACCGAACTGCAAGCTTTGGTCTCAAGTTCAAAGCACTTCAACCATTCAGAGCAGGGCATTGGCAGAATTCATAGCAGAGTGGACGCCAACGCAAGATGAAGAAATTCCAGACGAGCATCCCGTCAAGGAGGCAAATAAAGAGTGGCTGATGTACTTTGATGGTGCCTTCTCGCGCAGGCGTCGGTGTCTTGCGTCGTTGCTTATCGCACCCACCGGAGAGCACCTCAAGTACATAGTCCGATGCACTTTCCCAAGGAACAAGCAACAAACAATACCGCAGAGTACGAAGGCTTGCTTGCCGGTCTCGTGGATTGCGGTGGACCTTGGGATTAAGAAGTTCATTGTCGGGGAGACTCACAACTTGTCGTCCGCCAAGTAAATAAAGATTACCGAGTCCGTTGATGGAAGCGTCGTCGATGAAGTGAGGAAGCCGGAAGAGCACTTTGAAGGCTCGCAAATGGAACACGCTCCAAGAGCACGTAATGATATAGCCGATGGCCTCTCCAAATGTGCCGCACTTAAGTTACCTGTGGAACCAGGGATTTTTGTGCTCAAGTCGACTCACCAACCGTGACGCCATCAACAGATGATAACAAAAAGAGAAAATTGGTTTCCGACGACTACTTTCCGTGAGCTCTCTGAAGCCGCCACCAAGAAGGTCCCTAAAACCAACGCAAATATCACCGAGGAGCAGTCGCTCCGACAAACCATGAGGTTTGTGTCGTTGAAGCAACGCCCCGACAAGCTTAGCTCCGCAAGCTTGACGGGATCATCGAGTTCGCGGACCTGCAGTCCTTGCCGAGAAGCCGATGGTCCCGCAGTGATAGATGAGCCTTTAGTCCTTGTTGTCGAGCCACGTGCTCCAACATGGGCACATCAGATCGCCCATTTCCTTCGCACGGAGAACTTCCCAAGAGCAAGAAGAAGCGGAAAAAGTAGCCCGGCAATCAAGTATGTACCAGTTTGTTGACAACATCCCATGCATGTAAGAAGACTCAACGGAGTGAAATTGAAGTGTATTTGCCGAAGAAGGATGTGTTGTTGGCGGAGATACACGGAGGCATATGTGGTCACCACATTGGCGCAAGAGCCCTTGACGCAAAGCTTTCCGGAAGGTTTCTTCCGCCGAAGCCCTCCAGATGCAATCGCACAAGTAACCAAGTGTGAAGCGTGCAAGGCCCATTCAAAACAGATACACCAGCCAGCTCAAGCTCTCCAGACGATCCCTTTATCCTGGCCCTTCTCGGTCCTGGGCTCGACATCTCGGCCCTTCCCCGAAATGTCGGGGCTTTGAATACTTGTACGTCGAATCGACAAGTTCACAAAGTGGCGGAAGTGGAACCAGTGAGGAAGGTGATAAGACACGATCACCGCCGTTCTTCAGTCAATTGTTTGCCGCTTTGGGATTCCTAACCGGATCATCACCGACAACGGCACACGCTCACGAAGTCGCACCTTCATGCAAGACGCCCAAGATCTTGGCGCCAAGATCTGCTTTGCTTCCGCTTGCTCATCCAAGAAGCAACGGTCAAGGTAGAGAGCAAACGCTGAAGTGCTGCGAGGACTCAAGACCGAACTTTCGACAGTGCTGCACAAGTGCGGAAGGAACTGGATCGAGGAGCTGCCGTGGTTCTTTGGTCGATCAGACGACGCCAAATCGAGCCATCGCCGCACACCTTTGCTCTAGTCTACGGAGCGAGGCAGTTCTCCCCACGGAACTCGTGATACGGGTCACCTCAAGTGCTCGCTTATGATGAGCTTGAGCAAGAGCAGCTGCGACAAGATGACGCTACCGCTCCTCGAGGAAGATCGTCTTCAGTCTGCAGACGAGCTGCTCGTTACAAAGAAGCTTTGCGCCGCTACCATAGCCGCAGTTAATGCCGAAGCTTCGAGGAAGGCGACCTTGTTCTTCGCGCGCTCAATCCGCCAAGAATTCCAACAAGTTGACGCTTGAAGTGGGAGGGCCTTATCGGGTAAAACGAGTCACTAGGCCCGCGCTGTCCGCTTTGAGACCAAGACGGCTTTCCGTGAGCAATTCCTCGAACATAGAGCATCTTCGCAAGTTTTACCCATGAGGCGCGGTTGTTTAACCTGCTCCAAGAACCACCCTTTTGTACAAGTCTTGCCGCTGTTGCAAGTAATCCTTTGTACAAAGCCGGGCGCAGACTTCGATGCATCAAGAAAGCCTATGGTTGCGCACATTTTGTTAATACATGCCTTCATAATAAAATATGCATGTGTTTACTAACATCTTGTGCAGCACCCGCACCTGATAGCGATAATGAGCCATTAGGCTCCACAACTTTTTTTTTCTCTTCTTTCTTCTCAAACAAGAAGAAGGTTCATCCACCCACAAGTTAACCGGGGAGAGGAGGAGATAATGGTGTGGGCGTCGCCGAGGAACTGTCGCCTTGCCTAAGACGGACACCGTAAAAGCTAAGTTGCTAAGTTTAAGCGACCAGTTTTAAATTTTCAAGTTATCTTCCTCGAACGATAGTACTTTGTATGGAAAACCTGTGCGCGGAGGAACCAAATCGTGATCGGTCGCTACTTACTTTGTTTCGAGTCCGCTCAACAATTTAAGTGAGCTGCGACTAGTCCGCGACGAGGTTGCTTGTCAGAAGCGACCCGCCAAAGAAGTCTTGAAGTTCCGACTTCGGCCATGCAAGGGTGCTCGCACCGCAAGTTCCCTGAAAGCGAGGGTGAAAACATACAAGGGAAGAAATCGAGTAAAGGAAATAACATTGCATTCGATGGCCTAAGATAGTGTATATTACAAAAATAACTCGTCATGGCACTAGCTAAACTGTTCCCGAATCTGAAATAGCAGCGAAGAGAAGAAAGGTGCGCCAATCCAAGCCCGGCAAGCTAGAGTTGCTTGGGCTGCGGCAAGCCGTAATTGCTTGAGGCTGCGGCAAGCCGGAGTTGTCGGGGTCCGCGCAAACCAGAGTTGCCGGGACTCATGTATCGATAAGCCTTTCGTCCTTCCTCAAACATCCTCTTTCATTAAAAACATTCTACTCGGATACAATCCGTGGAGAGTGAAAACATGAAAGAGAGGATTACAAGTTCTTAAATACAGATAAGGCCCAAGGCTTACAAATTAAAAAGATAAGATGCCCGTAATCCTCTTTCTCGTCCCTATCTTCGTGGAGGTAGGTTAAGGAGGCGGAGGTCAAAGGAGCGCCTCACGCTGAGCTACAGTGCCGAAGGCACCAAGGAACATGTCGGGGCTCTCCAAGGCTTGACGGGACGGCAAAGACCGAAGGTGGCTCAAGACGGGCGGCAGGATCGTCAAGACGCTGCCGAGGGCACTACGCCCTCGATTCGACTTGACGGCCTTGTCGCCATCCCTCTTCCCCTTCCGCAGCCTCCCCACGCCAGCCACCCAAGGAGACGACCCGGGAGTTCAAGGAGCCGCGACACGGATGATGGGGTCGCCGAACGCGGAGCGGGCGCCCGACAACTAGTTGGGCCCGCTACCCTCGTCGTCATTGCCGCTCTCCTCCTCGCCACTCTCGCCGAGGAGGAATCTTATTGTCGGAGGAGCTATCCACGCAGCACTCGCCCGAAAGTGCCATGATCCCCAAGACCTTGACGGAGAGGAGATCACCCTCCATTAACTTAAAATGGAGGGTAAACCCCGCCAAAGAAGTTGTGGATACGCGAACGCCTTCCACCCACGATCAAGATACATCACATTAGGGCTGGGAATACAACGCGACTCACGTGTCACCGATCCCACAGCCCTCATGTGCAACCTCAACGTCTCGGGCGATCCGACTCCATCGCCATCGTGAACGGAGCTGGAAGCCGGAGACGACGACGAGGCGCCCGGCGCAGCTTGGACGAAGAACTCGCAAGGGTCGCCCCGTATGGACCGCCGCGGGGAAAGAAACCGCCGGCGGGGGCGGAGACGGCACGCCGCCCTGCCCGCCTCTTCCCCGAGCGCCTCGAGCTCGTCCACGACCTCGCCCCCGGAGAGGAACCGCCGATGGAGGCGGAGACGGCGCACCGCCTCCTCGTCCTCTCTCCTCGGGCTCCTCGGCCTCGCCCACGACCTCGCCCCTCCCTCTTCCCCTTGCGGTTGGCTCGCCACCCGGGCGTGGGATTGGGAGGTGCGCTGTCTAGCTGCGACCCTCGCCGCCACCGATGGAGATCAAGGTTCCCTTTCTCCATGGCGAATGGGAGAAAGGGAAGGTAAGTCAAGAAAAGAAGGGATGGGAGAGTGCGGGCCTGCGCCCCCTCCGCCCTTCTTAAAAGGAGCAAGGTGGGGCTCGGCCGCCCTTCCGGCGAATCAAGGCACAGAAGAGCAGGGAATCAGATGCACCTGCTGCCTCTGCCACAACGCCCGATTCCCACTTCCACCGCCTGTGACCCCGAGTGCATGGGAACCACGTGGCGGAGATACGTAATCGAGGCGACAGATGAGGTGACCTCAAGACGCCGCCCACTTCACCCACGACACCACAATTAACGCTGTCGTTACAGAGGAACGCGGTAGGCGCGTGCTGCCTGTGGGAGACGTGGTGGGTCCAAGGCAAGTAACGGCGTAATCAAGACCACACGCGCCGCAGCACTGCTTTTGGGCCCGCCCAACAGAGCTTACGCTGCAGGTGGCTCCAGTTCCGGGCTCTGTCGGTGTACTAGAGTAGGGTACCCTAGTACCCGAACTCATGCACGGACAATTCAGGCGCCTCACGGCAGGCTGGCTTGATGGCCACCATGTCCTCAATGGCCCTTTGGAGCCATTCAAGAACAAAGATCAAGACCCGGCAAGAGGAGCTTGCGGGAAGGCCACTCGTATGCAAAGGAACGAGGCCCCGCAAGAGGAGCTTGTCGGGAAGGCTTGGCGGCGCCGAACCCCAAAGCGCGACAAGGTTCCCGCCACGGCAAGGCGCTTGCCGGGCGGGCGACCTCTTCATCTCCGCTCCACCACCCGCCAACGTGTCACCACGGGACTCTCCCAAGCACGCTGCGTGTCGATGGGCTGTGCAGCCAATGGGAGTAGCGACAAACAGCGTTGACAGCCACCATCGTGGCGGACGGAGGCGCACTTAACGGTCCTCGTTACCTTCGTTTCGGGCGATCGAGACAGTATTGATGACCCTTGTCCCTTGCCGTCGAGTTAGGTATAGATTATCAGACACTGCACAAAGCGTGTACCAACCTGTGTTTTACCATTGTAACCTTGTCTACTTGCCACATGTGGTAACCCCTTGTGCCTATAAAAGGAGGCCCGAGGGCAACGAGAGGGGGTTCGGCTGGTTTCGGTCCAGCTCCACTTAGTTCATCACATTCGTGCTAGGTTTTGTAGCCCGCATTGCTCCCTAGCAAGAAGAGAAGAGAATCCACAAAGCAGCAGAGGGAGTATTATCTCCCTGAGAGCTCCAAAGCTGGGTAAAACCCTCTCGTCGATCGCCTCGACCCGCTCTTTGTGCAATCTCCGCCCCCCTCCGAACCACAAAGGGACCCAGGTCCCGTAGGTGCTCGTGGGGCACGATCAGCTCTTCCCCCCTCGACATCTTAAGACACAAATCAACCAAAACCCTAATGTCACCTAGATACTCCATTGTCACCTCAAGTATCCATGGGCATGATTATACGATATGCATCACACAATTTCAATTCATCCAACCGACACAAAGTACTTCAAAGAGTGCCCCAAAGTTTCTACCGGAGAGTCCAGAAAACGTGTGCCAACCCCTATGCATAGGTTCATGGGCGGAACCCGCAATTTGGTCACCAAAACATACATCAAGTGGCACGTGATATCCCATTGTCACCACAGATAAACACGGCAAGACATACATCAAATCTTCTCATCATAAAGACTCAGTCCAATAAGATAACTTCAAGAGGGAAACTCAATTCATCACAAGAAAAGTAGAGGGGGAGAAACATCATAAGATCCAACTACAATAGCAAAGCTCGGGATACATCAAGATCGTGCCATAGAGGGAACATGAGAGAGAACACGAGAGAGAGAGAGAGATCAAACACATAGCTACTGGTACATACCCTCAGCCCCGAGGGTGAACTACTCCCTCCTCGTCATGGAGAGCGTCGGGATGATGAAGATGGCCACCAGTGAGGGTTCCCCCCTCCGGCAGGGTGCCAGAACGGGCTCCCGAGAGGTTTTTGGTGGCTACTGAGGCTTGCGACGGCGGAACTCCCGATCTATCTTCTGTTCTGGAAGTTTTATGATACGTAGGTATATATGGGTGCAGGGGGTACGTCGGTGGAGCTTCGGGGGCCCCATGAGGCAGGGGGCGCGCCCCCCACCCTCGTGGCAAACTCCCGTATCTTCTGATGTAGAGTCCAAGTCTTTCCAGTGGCTTTCCTTCCAAAAATAACTTCTCTAGTTGATTTCGTTCCGTTTTGACTCCGCTTGATATTCCTTTTCTTCGAAATACTGAAATAGGCAAAAAAACAGCAAATCTGGGCTGGGCCTCCGGTTAATAGGTTAGTCCCAAAATTAATATAAAAGTGGAAAATAAAGCCCAATATTGCCCAAAACAGTAGATAATATAGCATGGAGCAATCAAAAATTATAGATACGTTGGAGACGTATCACCCCCTGAGGCCCACTTCGCGTGAAACCGACGTAAAAAAATCCTATATATTCAAAAATCCCTGAAAGTTAGCCTAGATTAGAAGTTCCGCCGCCGCAAGCCTCTATAGCCAAGAAAAACAATCTAGGCCTTGTTTCGCCAACCTGCCAGAGGGGGAAATCATCACCGGATGCAATCCTCATCATCCCAACGGCCACCATGATGTAGTCCACCCTCAGGGCTGAGGGTTTGTACTAGTAGCTATGTGTTTAATCTCTCTCTCTCTCTCTCTCTCTCTCTCTCTCTCTCTCTCTCTCTCTCTCTCTCTCTCTCTCTTGTGTTCTTGAGTTGGCACGATCTTGATGTATCGCGAGCTTTGTTAATATAGTTGGATCATATGGTGTTTTCCCCTCTCTATCCTGTTGTGATGAATTGATTTTTCCCTTTGACATTTTGTTATTGTCGGATTGAACACTTTTATGGATTTGAGAACACTTAATGTATGTCTTGCTATGAATACCCATACTGACAATGGGGTATCATACTGATCACTTGATGTATGTTTTGGATGAATTGAGTTTTCCCTTTGAGATTTCGTTATTGTCGGATTGAACACTTTTACGGATTTGAGAACACTTAATGCATGTCTTGCTATGAATACCCGTACTGACAATGGGGTATCATATTGATTCACTTGATGTATGTTTTGGCACTCAACTCACGGATTCCCAAGGTGACATTGGGGTAATCTATGCAAAGGGGTTGATGCACGTTTTCGTCTTTTGTTTCTCTGGTTGAAATCTTGGGGCACTCTTCGAAGTTCTTTGTGTTGGATTGAGTATTATGAATCTGAAGTTGTTTGATGCATATCGTATAATCAACTCACGGATGCTTCTGGTGACATTGAAGTATCTAGGTGACATTAGAGTTGGTTGGTGTATCATATGGTGTTATTTTAGTACGAACCCTTGGATAGATCGATCAGAAAGGAATACTATTGATGAACATCACTAAAAACCTGCTGGATCATATCTAAAATGGGGATTTTCTTTTTGAGATTTTCATCAAAATTTTGATTGTTTCCAAACAAATGTCTCAAAGTGTAGCCACTATTATAAAGAATATCATCTATCACCTTTTTTCATGGCTCATACCATAATGATCAAAAATTTCCCTAGCTTCCTGTACTATGTGATCAAATTCATTCTTAAGAACTTGGGTAGCAATTTTTTAGCCTTAGGATCTTTTATCACGGGTAGCTCATAAAACAATCTTTGCAAAGTAGGATGAGTATGAATGAATCTATGTTCAAATTCCAGAACTAATGTTGAAACAGCTTCCGCAGAAGTTTTAGTTCTTTTGAGTATGGGAGCATCATCAAGAGGCAATTTCCTACACAATTGAAAAATTCTTGTATATGTTCTTTTCCCATAAAATTCCCATGTCCCAAAACAAAAGTTTTAACATCCAGATTTCCTGAACGTCTAATTTTAGGAGTCAGGCCACCATCCTCAGTTTCTGCCATGCCAAAGTCACTCATAATGATGAGTTCAGGCAAACAAAAGATCGGGAGGAAGAAGGGCGAATAAAAAGGTAAATATTTTTGTGTTTTTTCTGAAAATCGTATTAGAAGTGGGGGAGAGGAAAACGAGAGGCAAATGACAAATAATGTAATGCAAGAGATGACAGTTTATGATGGGTACTTGGTAGGCTTGATGTAGACCTCCCCGGCAATGGCGCGAGAAATTCTTCCTGCTACTTCTTGAGCTTGAGTTGGTTTTTTCCTTGAAAAGGAAAGGGTGATGCAGCAAAGTAGAGATAAGTATTTCCCTCAGTTAGAGAACCAAGGTATCAATCCAGTAGGAGGTATAAGCAACTATCCAATCTATGCACCTGCACAAACAATCAAACACTTGCACCCAACGCGATAAAGGGGTTGTCAGTCCCTTCACGGTCAATTGCAATGGTGAGATATGATAGAGATAGATATAAAAGATTACTAAAACATAAAACAAAATAAAAATAAATAAATTTCAGCAAGGTATTTTTGGGTTTTTTGGTTTATAGATCTGAAAGTATATGATGGAAAATAGACCCGGGGGCCATAGGTTTCACTAGAGGCTTCTCTCTTGAAGGCAAAAAATACGGTGGGTGAACAAATTACTGTCGAGCAATTGATAGAAAAGCGCAAAGTTATGACGATATCCAAGGAATTGATTATGCATATAGGCATCACGTCCATGTCAAGTAGACCGACTCCTGGCTGCATCTACTACTGTTACTCCACACATCGACCGCTATCCAGCATGCATCTAGAGTATTAAGTTCATAAAGAACGGAGTAACGCCTTAAGTAAGATGCCATGATGTAGAGGGATAAACTCAAGCAATATGATGAAAAAACCATATTTTTATCCTTGATGGCAACAATACAATACATGCCTCGCTACCCCTACTATGTCACTGGGTGAGGACACCGCAAGATTGAACCCAAAACTAAGCACCTCTCCCATTGCAAGAAATACCAATCTAGTTGGCCAAACCAAACCGATAATTCGAAGAGAAATACAAAGATATCAAATCATGCATATAAGAATTCAAAGAAGATTCAAATAATATTCATAGATAATCTGATCATAAATCCATAATTCATCGGATCTCGACAAACACACCGCAAAAGAATATTACATCGGATAAAACTCTAAGAACATCGAGAAGAACATGGTGTTGAAGATCATAGATAGAGAAGAAGCCATCTAGCTACTAGCTATGGGCCCGTAGGTCTGAGGTAAACTACTCACACTTCATCAGAAGGGCAAAGGTTGATGTAGATGCCCTCCGTGATCAAATCCCCCTCCGGAAGATCGCCGGAAAAGGCCCCAAGATGGGATCTCATGGGTACAGAAGGTTGCGGCAGCGGAGAGTGGTAGGTAGTTGCTATCCTCCGAGTCCTTGTTCCCTACCGGTTCGTCAAGGTCAACTTGCCTGTCCTCCTGATCATCCTGTCCGGATGTTGGTTTGATGGGGGCTTCTTGGTCTTCGGCGTTTTCTGGGGTATTATTGTCTTCGGTTCCTGTATTGTTGTCCTTTTCACGGCACGATTTCGAGCGGCGCCGCTGACGTCGACGCCTCGGAGGTGCTTCAGCATGCTCGTCCTCAATCGGATCCTTCTTGCAGTCATCGTCATCCTCTTTGGGTGTGTCCACCATGTACTCGTTGTATGTGGAAGTGGCCGTCCAGCGTCCAGTAAACGGACGGTCTTGGCCTTGTTCGTCTCCGGCATCGTCGTCCATACTGTCGATGTCTTCGGAGGCGTAGTCCAGCATGTTGGTTAGATCTTCGATAGTGGCTATGAAGTGGGTGGTGGGTGGGGCGTAAAATTCCCCGCTCTCAGCCCCTAATCCGGGCTGGACGTGATTCGGAAGCGATTCCTCTGTAATGGCGAGGGTTCGCATCAAGTCCAGAGCCTCGTTTAGGAGCGAGGTTTGGGTAGAGAAGAGAGAGTCCGCGGGGCTGTCCGGGGTTGGAGCCTATTGGCCGCGCCTGCTTGACACGGGCCTCGAGAGTTCGGACTTAGAGTCCGACGGACTGTCCGGCACTTCAGTGACAAGGGGAGTTCGGTTCGTCTATGGGTTTACCGATGATGCCGTCCCCTCTAGATCTCAGGTAGCAAGTTCCATAATTGCAGAGAGTCTGGCGGGCTCTAAACTCCCGTCTTCGGACCTGACAGCCTGCTCTGGATCTAAGGCCAAAGCGGCGATCGGGGCCGCGAACCCTTCGAAGATCAAATCTCCTCGGATATCGGCGACATAGTTTAGGTTCTCGAAACTGATCTGATGACCAGGGGCATAGCTGTCGATCTGCTCGAGGTGGCCAATCGAGTTGGCATGCAAAGGAAGTCACCGAATCTGAAAATTTGGCGGGAATCTCCCCAAACAAAGATCATTGTAGATGATCGAATGAGCCATCGAACCTTCATCGACAACATAGAGGAACTCTCAATGAAAGCACCAATTTCGTGTCAAACCGCAGATCTCGGTAGGGGTCCTGACTGTGCATCTAAGGATCAAGGTAACAGGAGGCGGGGACACGATGTTTACCTGTGTTCGGGCCCTCTTAATGGAGGTAATACCCTACTTCTCGCTTGATTGACTTTGATGAGTATAGGGTTACACGAGTTGATCTACCTCGAGATCGTAATGGCTAAACCCTAGTTGTCTAGCCTGTATGATTATAATTGCCTCTATAGACTAAACCTTCCGGTTTATATAGACACCGGTAGGGCCTAGGGTTGCACAGAGTCGGTTTACAGAGAAAGGAATCTTCATATCCGAAAGCCAAGCTTGCCTTCCACGTCAAGGAGAGTCCCATCCGGACTCGGGTGAAGCCTTCTATCAGATCTTCACGCCCACCGCCCGCCCACGTCACATAGCCGGACGCCTGGGACCCCTAATCCAAGACCCTCAATCTCATGGGTACAGAAGGTTGCGGCAGCGGAAAAGTATTTTCGTGGATGCTTCTGATGGTTTGGGAATCTATAGGCCGAAGAATTAATAGGGTTAGGAGAGCTCCGAGGGACCCACAAGGCAGCCCCCCTGGGGCACGCCCTGCACCCTTGCCATCGCCTCGGGACTCTTCTACCTTTGTCTCCAAGTCATGTGTGTGTCTTCTGGTCCAAGAAAAATCATCGTAAAGTTTTATTCAGTTTGGACTCCGTTTGATATTCCTTTTCTATAAAACTCAAAAACAAGGAAAAACCGGCACTGGGCTCTGGGTTAATAAGTTAGTCCCAAAAATAATATAAAATAGCATATAAATCATCCAAAACAGATAATATAATAGCATGGAATAATCAAAAATTATAGAAACGTTGGAATGTATCAAGCATCCCCAGGCTTAATTCCTGCTCGTCCTCGAGTAGGTAAATGATAAAAACAGAATTTGTGATGTGGAATGCTACCTAACATATTTATCCATGTAATTTTCTTTATTGTGGCATGAATATTCAGATCCATAAGATTCAAAACAAAAGTTCAATATTGACATAAAAGCAATAATACTTCAAGCATACTAACAAAGCAATCATGTCTTCTGATACGTCTCCAACGTATCTATAATTTTTTATTGTTCCATGTTGTTATATTATCATTGTTGGATGTTTTACAATCATTTTATAGCAACTTTATATCAATTTTTTGGGACTAACCTATTGACATAGTGCCCAGTGCCAGTTGCTGTTTTTTGCTTGTTTTTTTACTTCGCAGAAAATCAATACCAAACGGAGTCCAAACGCAGTGAAACATTTTGGAGACTTTTTCTGGACTAGAAGACACAAGTTGGGCCAAGGAAGTACAAGAGGGGGGCTCTGAGGGGAGCACAACCCAGCTGGCCGCGCCCGGGGGCCCAGGCGCGCCCCGGTGGGTTGTGCCCACCTCGGTCGCCTCCCACACCGCCTCTTTGCTCTATAAATACCCCAAAATCCAAAAACCCTTGGGGAGTCGACGAAACAAAATTCCAGCAGCCGCAAATTCCAGAAACCACAGATCCAATCTAGACACCATCACAGAGGGGTTCATCATCCTTATTGGTGCCTCTCCGATGATGCATGAGTTGTTCATTGTAGACCTACGGGTCCGTAGTTAGTAGCTAGATGGCTACCTCTCTCTCTCTCTCTCTTTTGATTCTCAATACAATGGTCTCATGGAGATCTATTTGATGTAACTCTTTTTGCGGCATGTTTGTTGGGATCTGATGAACTTTGAGTTTATGATCAGATCTATTTTATCCATGAAAGTTATTTGATTTTTGATCTGTTATACGCATGATACTTATAGCCTCGTATTTCTTCTTCGAATCTTTGGTTTAGTTAGGCCAACTAGATCGATTTTTATTGCCATGGGAACAGGTTCTTTGTGATGGGTTCGATCTTACGGTGCTCAATCCAGTGACAGAAGGGGAACTGACACGTATGTATCGTTGCTATTAAGGATAGTAAGATGGGGTCTATTCCTACATGAATAGATCTTGTGTACATCATGTCATCGTTCTTATTGCATTACTCCGTTTCTCCATGAATTTAATACAATAGATCCATGCTGGATAGCGGACGATGTGTGGAGTAATAGTAGTAGATGCAAGTAGGAGTCGGTCTACTAATCTTGGACATGATGCCATCATTGCGTGGATATCGTTATAATTATTTGAAGTTCTATCAATTGCCCAACAGTAATTTGTTTACCCACCGTATGCTATTTTTTTCGAGAGAAGCCACTAGCGAAATCTACAGCCCCCGGGTCTATTTTCTCATCATATATTTTCATATCTACATTGCTATTTGCCTTTTCTTTTATTTGCATCTTTTATTTTCAGATCTATATTATCAAAAACCCAAAAATACTTTGTTGCACTTTATTTTATTCTGTGTTTTATCGAGATCTATTTATCCAATCTATCACAATTTTTATCCCTACAACTTGGCAATTTCTGGCACCTTTACCCGAAAGGGATTGACAACCCCTTTAACACGTCGGGTTGCAAGTATTTGTTCTTTATGTGCAGGTACCGTTTACATAGTGTTTCTTGGTTCTCCTACTGGTTCGATAACCTTGGTCTCATCACTGAGGGAAATACCTACCGTAGTTGTGCTACATCATCCCTTCCTCAATGGGGAAATACCGACATAGTTCAAGCCACATCAAAAGGAATTTCTGGCGCCGTTGCCGGGGAGGATCAAGTCAAGATAGTCTCCCGGCCACGTGCCAATTTCTGGCGCTGTTACCGGGGAGACATCATCAACATCTATCAGGTTCCTAATCCCAAATCTCATATCCTTGCATTTACATTATTTGCCATTTGCCTCTCGTTTTCATCTCCCCCACTTCACAAAAATTTGCTTTCTTGTCCGTTTGCCTTTTTCTCGTCAGATCTCTTGTTCTTATCTCTACTTGTGTTACCATGTGCCTTCTATTTGCTTGCATCTTTGCTTGCTTAAAATCTATTGATATGGATCCTCATCCACATGCTAATCTTTTCAAAAGATCCAATCATGATGAACCAATTGCTAGTGAGTTGAGTGCACTATATTATATTTATGAAGTTTTGCTTGAGATTCTTGAATCTGAAAATTGTGATGAAGAAATTTATGAAGTGATTCATGATAGCTCCTTGAATGAAAAGAATGATTGCAATGATTTTACTATAAATTCTATTAATTACATTTGTGCTAATAATATGCAAAACCCCAAACTTGGGGATGCTAATTTTGCTATGTCCACTACTTACTGCAATGATCATGATTGGGGTGATTCTTCTTATGATCTTGAAAATTTATTTAAGCCTCATGATGAATATGCTTGCGATAATATTAAAAGTGGGTTTGGAAGAGTGTCAACTTTATCTAAAAATAATTCCACATATTTGGAGAGTGTTCAATTTTATGAATTTTTTTATTATAGTGGGCTTGGAGAGGTCATGCCTTTATTTGATGATAATCCCACTACTTTGGAAGAGTGTCAACTTTGCATGCATGTGGATCATGAAGAGAATATTTTATGTGATAGTTATATTGTTGAATTTTATTATGATCCTACATGTAATTATTATGAGAGAGGAAAATATGGTTTTAGAAATTTTCATGTTACTAAATTACCTCTCGTTATGTTGAGATCTTCAATGTTTCATTCCTCTTCTTTGCATATGTCAAATGTTTCTTGTCTTGATAATTTGTTTGCTTATAAAATTCCTACGCATAGGAAGTATGTTAGACTTAAATGTGTTTGTCATATGTTTCATGATGCTCTCTTTGTGTTTCAATTATTATCTTTCGTGTGAGCATCGTTGAAATATAATGCCTAGCTAGGGGCATAAAACGATAGCGCTTGTTGGGAGGCAACCCAATGAATAAAATTTATTTTTGTCTTTTTCTTTCTGTTCTTGAGTGTTTGCACAATTATGCTACTGTTATGATTGTATTTTTTTTATGTTTTAGTTAGTGTTTCTGCCAAGCAAAGCCTTTGGGATCATGTTGGGTGATAGTTGATTTGATCTTGTTGGAAAACAGAAACTTTTGCGTCCAGAAACATAATTATTTAGATTTACAGAAGCGCAATAAAATTCTGAATTTCTTACACAAGATTGATATACAAATTGCCTACGTTTTCCTAATCTTTCAGAATTTTTGGAGTTACAAAATTATTCTAAGTTTTCAGATTGCTATAGACTGTTCTGTTTTTGACAGATTCTGTTTTCTTTTTGTTGTGTGCTTATTTTAATGAATCTATGGTTTGTATTGGAGGGTATAAGCTATGGTAAAGTTGTAATACAGTAGATATAATGCAAAAATAAAATATGAGTGGGTTTGCAACAGTACTTAGAGTAGTGTTTTGCTTTGTCATACTAACGGATCTCACGAAGGTTTTGTTGAGTTTTGTGTGATTGAAGTTTTCAAGTTTTGGGTGACATGGCGATGGATGAAGGAATAAGGAGTAAGAAGAGCCTAAGCTTGGGGATGCCCCATGGAATCCCAAGCTATTATCTTAAAAGAGAAGTAAGCAACTAAGCTTGGGGATGCCCTCGAGTGGCATCCCCTCTTTCTTCTAACGACCATCGGTATTTTACTTGGAACTATATTTTTATTGGTCACATATCATGAGTTTTGCTTCAAGCATCTTGTATTATATGAGTCTTTTCTTGTTTTGCATTTCAGTTTAAGTCAAGTATCCTTGCTGAACACACCTATTTGAGAGAGCCAAAATTATGCTATGATATGATAGAATTGCTTTATGCGCTTCACTTAAAAAAAATTTGAGCTAAGGAATTGCCCTAGTGCTTCACTTACATATTTTTTAGCACAATGTGCTTTATTATTTTTGAATAAATGCTCTCATGCTTCACTTAGATTTATTTGAGAGTTAGTAAATTTTTTAAGAAATTCTCTCATGCTTCACTTATATTATTTTGAGAGAACAAATTTTTATGCTCATGTTCTTCACTTAGATTTGTTTGATATTTTAAAAGAAACATATGAAATTAGTCCTAAAGTGATAGATATTCAAGAGGTATATAATAAAACCTTTCATGAAGATCATTGGACAAAATAATTTTGATTCTTTGTAATAGTTTTGCGATATGATGAGAGTGATATGTGAGTTATGTTCGTGAGTAATTATGGTTTAGTAAGAATATTGATGTTAAGGTTTGTGATTCCCTATGCAAGCATGAAAGTCAATAGTTATGCAATGACATTACATCCTACTTGTGGTGCATTATTCGGTGTTAGTTATGCTTAATCGCTTATGAGATTTTCCGTTTCTTGGTTGGATGCTTCTCAATCTTTTGCTAGCCTTCACTTGTACTAAGTATGTTTACTACTTGTGCATCCAAAATCCCTAAACCCGGTTTTTGCCATATGAGTCAAGTATACCTACCTATATGCGGTATTCTTTTGCCATTCTAAGCAAGTTTGTATGTGCCATCCCTAATCTTCAAAATAAATTTCCTTTTTGTGTGCTCATACCGCTCATGAAATGGTAGGGGGTGGCTGATATTTTTCCATGCTAGATGTGTTATTCTCAAGATGAGTGTTTATTCACTTGTCATTGCACGAGAGTACGGCAAAGGTATTAGGGATGCCCAGTCCAGAAATCAAAAATGAATTTACTTTATGTTATCAAATAATAAATTTCTTGGAAAGTGTTGGTATGGACGACACCCGTGGATTTGGTTAGCCATGGAATGTGAAAGTATGGCGGAAAAGGGAATAAACTTTATTTTTCTGTTTGGGAACCACCGGTGATATATCTTGGATGGTAAGTATTGGGAACTACTCGATCTTTTTGTTGACAGGAAAGGCATGCCACCCAAAATGTTTTATCTCTATCTTTTTTGCTTTGAGCTCTCGCACCTCTACAAATCCCTACTTCCCTCTGCGAAGGGCCTTTCTTTTTTACTTTATGCAATTTTTATTTTTATTTTTGAGTCTCCATCTTCTCTTATAAAGCACCAACAAAGGGGCACTATGATCGTACTTGAGCATTGGGTGTAGCTTATATGCGAGTGTGTTTCATGAATGGATCAATGATTGAGCATAATGGGCTAGGGATAACTTGCTTTAGTGTTGATATTTTGAAAGACATGGTTGCTTGTTGATATGCTTGAGTATTGAAGTCTTCATGTCAAAACTAGACTATTGCTTTGAATCATATAAAATTCCAAATGTCCATGCTACAAAAGAAAAGAATATGTGATGAACATGATAGGCAGAATTCCACATTAAAAAAAATTGTTTTTATCATTCACCTACTCGAGGACGAGTAGGAATTAAGCTTGGGGATGCTGATGCGTCTCCAACGTATCTAAATTTTTTTATTGTTCCATGGCTGTTATATTATCATTCTTGGATGTTTTACAATCATTTTATAGCAACTTATATTAATTTTTTGGAATAACTTATTGAGATAGTGCCCAGTGCCACTTGTTGTTTTTGGCTGTTTTTTTACTTCGCAGAAATTCAATACCAAACGGAATCCAAATGCAGTGAAACTTTTTGGAGATTTTTTCTGGACCAGAAGACACAAGTTGGGCCAAGGAAGTACCGGAGGGGGGCTCCGAGGAGTGCATAACCCACCTGGGCGCGCCTGGGGGCCCAGGCGCGCCCTGGTAGGTTGTGCCCACCTCGGCCGCCTCCCGCACCGCCTCTTTGTTCTATAAATACCCTGAAAATCCAAAAACCCTAGGGGTCGACGAAACACAATTCCAACTGCCGTAAGTTCCAGAAACCACATATCCAATCTAGACACCATCATAGAGGGGTTCATCATCCTCATTGGTGCCTCTCTAATGATGCATGAGTAGTTCATTGTAGACCTACGGGTCCATAGTTAGTAGCTAGATAGCTTCTTCTCTCTGTTTAGATTCTCAATACAATGGTCTCTTGGAGATCTATTTGATGTAACTCTTTTTGCGGTGTGTTTGTTGGGATCCGATGAACTTTGAGTTTATGATCAGATCAATTTTATCCATGAAAGTTATTTGAGTTTTGATCTCTTATATGCATGATTACTTATAGCCTAGTATTTCTTCTTCGAATCTTTGGTCTAGTTAGGCCAACTAGATCAATTTTTCTTGCCATGGGAAGAGCTGCTTTGTGATGGGTTTGATCTTACGGTGCTCAATCCCAATGACAGAAGGGGAAATGTGTCGCGGAACGTAGCATGCAATTTAAAAAAAATCCTACGGTCACGCAAGATCTATCTAGGAGATGCATAGCAACGAGGGGGAAGAGTGTGTCCATGTACCCTCGTAGAACGAAAGCGGAATCGTTTGTTAACGCGGTTGATGTAGTCGAACTTCTTCTCGTTTCGACCGATCAAGCACCGAACGTATGGCACCTCCAAGTTCTGCACATGTTTAGCTCGATGACGTCCCTCGAACTCTTGATCCAGCAAAGTGTCGAGGGAGAGTTCCATCAGCACGACGGCGTGGTGACGGTGATGGCGAAGTGATCCGCGCAGGGCTTCGCCTAAGCACTACGTGAAATATGACCGGAGGCGTAAAGTGTGGAGGGGGCGCCGCACACGGCTAACAATGTTTGTTGTGTGTTCTAGGCGCCCCTTCCCACATATATATAGGTGGGAGGGGGAGGGGACAGCCAAGAGGCGCCCCAAGTAGGAGGAATCCTACTTGGGGGCCTTGTCCAATTCGCCCCCCCCCCCTTACCATGTTTTCCGGAGAGGGAAGGAAAGGGGAGAGAGGAGGGAAGGAAGGGGGAGGCCGAATTGCCTTCCCTTCCTTCTCCCTTCCCCTTTTCCTTTCCCCTTCCTATTCGGCCAGCAAGGGGGGCGCCGCAGCCCATGCTGGCTGCTGCCTTTCCCATCTTGGCCCAATAGGCCCATATAGTTTGTCGGGGGTAGCCCGGAACTCCTTCCGGTGACTCGATACATACCCGGTACCCCTAGAACACTTCTGGTGTCCAAATACTATCGTCCTATATATGAATCTTTACCTCTCGACCATTTCGAGACTCCTCGTCATGTCTGTGATCTCATCTGGGACTCCGAACAACATTCAGTCACCAAATCACATAACTCATATAATACAAATCATCACCAAACGTTAAGCGTGCGGACCCTACAGTTTCGAGAACTATGTAGACATGACCGAGACACCTCTCCGGTCAATAACCAACAGCGAAACCTGGATGCTAATATTGGTTCCTACATATTCTACGAAGATCTTTATCGGTCAAACCATAATGACAACATACGTAATTCCATTTGCCATTGGTATGTTACTTGCCCAAGATTCGATCGTCGGTATCTTCATACCAAGTTCAATCTCTTTACCGACAAGTCTCTTTACTCATTCCGTAATGCATCATCCCGTAACTAACTCATTAGTCACATTGCTTGTAAGTCTTATCATGATGTGCATTACCGAGAGGGCCCAGAGATACCTCTCCGATACTTGGAGTGACAAACACCTTCGGAGATCTATGCCAACCCAACAAACACCTTCAGAGATACCCATAGAGCATCTTTATAATCACCCAGTTACGTTGTGACGTTTGATAGCACATAAGGTATTCCTTCGGTATCCGGGAGTTGCATAATTTCATAGTCAAAGGAATATTTATAAGTCATCAAGAAAGCAATAGCAATAGAACGGATGGGTCTTGTCCATCACATCATTCTCCTAATGATGTGATCCCGTTCATCAAATGACAACACATGTCTATGGTTAGGAAACTTAACCATCTTTGATTAACGAGCTAGTCTAGTAGAGGCTTACTAGGGACACAGTGTTTTGTCTATGCATTCACACATGTATCAAGTTTCCGGTTAATACAATTCTAGCATGAATAATAAACATTTATCATGATATAAGGAAATATAAAATAACAACTTTATTATTGCCTCTAGGGCATATTTCCTTCAGTCTCCCACTTGCACTAGAGTCAATAATCTAGTTCACATCGTCATGTGATTTAACACCAATAGTTCACATCTTTATGTGATTAGTTCACATCGCCATGTGCCTAACTCCCAAAGGGTTTACCAGAGTCAATAATCTAGTCCACATCGCTATGTGATTAACACCCAAAGAGAACTAAGGTGTGATCATGTTTTGCTTGTGAGAGAAGTTTAGTCAACGGGTCTGCCACATTCAGAGTCGTATGTATTTTGCAAATTCTCTATGTATATAATGCTCTGCATGGAGCTACTCTAGCTAATTGCTCCCACTTTCAATATGTATCCAGATTAAGACTCAGAGTCATCCGGATCTGTGTAAAAGTGCATCGACATAACTCTTTACGACGAACTCTTTATCACCTCCATAACCGAGAAATATTTCCTTAGTCCTCTTAGGTAACTAAGGATAACTTTGACCGATGTCCAGTGATCCACTCCTGGATCACTATCGCACTTCTGCCAAACTCATGGCAAGGTACACAATAGGTGCAGTACACAAGATAGCATATTTTATAGAACCTATGGTGAGGCATAGGGAATTACTTTCATTCTCTTTCTATTTTCTGCCGCGGTCGGGTTTTGAGTCTTACTCAACTTTACACCTTGCAATACAGGCAAGAACTACTTCTTTGACCGTTCCATCTTGAACTATTTCAAAATCTTGTCAAGGTATGTACTCATTGAAAAATCTCATCAGGCGTCTTGATCTATCTCTATAGATCTTGATGCCCAATATGTAAGCAGCTTCACCGAGGTATTTCTTTGGAAAACTCCTTTCAAACACTCCTTTATGCTTTCCAGAAAATTCTACATCATTTCTGATCAACAATATGTCATTCACATATACTTATCAGAAAGGTTGTAGTGCTCCCACTCATTTTCTTGTAAATACATGCTTCATTGCAAGTCTGTATAAAACTATATGCTTTGATCACCTCATCAAAGTGTGTATTCCAACTCTGAGATGCTTGCACCAGTCCATAAATGGATCGCTGGAGCTTGCATACTCTGTTAGCACCTTTAGGATCGACAAAACCTTCTGCTTGCATCATATACCGCTCTTCTTTAAGAAATCCATTAAGGAATGCAGTTTTGACGTCCATTTGCCAGATTTCATAATCATAAGATGCGGCAATTGCTAACATGATTCAGATAGACTTAAGCATCGCTACGGGTGAGAAGGTCTCATCATAGTCAACTCCTTGAACTTGTCAAAAACCTTTCACGACAAGTCGAGCTTTGTAGATAGTAACATTACCATCAGTGTCAGTCTTCCTCTTGAAGATCCACTTATTCTCTATGGCTTGCCGATCATCGAGCAAGTCAACCAAAGTCCATACTTTGTTCTCATACATGGATCCCCTCTCAGATTTCATGGCCTCAAGCCATTTTGCGGAATCTGGGCTCATCATCGCTTCCTCATAGTTTGTAGGTTCGTCATGGTCTAGTAACATGACTACCAGAACAGGATTGCCGTACCACTCTGGTGCGTAACATGCTCTGGTTGACCTACTAGGTTTGGTAGTAACTTGATCCGAAGTTTCATGATCATTATCATTAGCTTCCTCACTAGTTGGTGTAGGCATCACGGGAACGGTTTTCTATGATGAGCTACTTTCCAATTCAAGAGAAGGTACAATTACCTCATCAAGTTCTACTTTCCTCCCACTCACTTCTTTTGAGAGAAACTCCTTCACTAGAAAGGATCCATTCTTAGCAACAAAGATCTTGCCTTCGGATCTGTGATAGAAGGTGTACCCAACAGTTTCTTTTGGGTATCCTATGAAGACGCACTTCTCCGATTTGGGTTCGAGCTTATCAGGCTTAAGCTTTTGCACATAAGCATCACAACTCCAAACTTTAAGAAACGACAGCTTAGATTTCTTGCCAAACCACAATTCATATGGTGTCGTCTTAGCGAATTTAGATGGTGCTCTATTTAACGTGAATGCAGATGTCAATGCATAACCCCAAAATGATAGTGGTAAATCGGTAAGAGACATCATAGATCGCACCATATCTAATAAAGTATGTTATGATGTTCGGACACACCATTATGCTGTGGTGTTCCAGGTGGCGTGAGTTGTGAAACTATTCCACATTGTTTTAAATGAAGGCCAAACTCGTAACTCAAATATTCGCCTCATGATCGGATCATAGAAACTTTATTTTCTTGTTACGATGATTCTCCACTTCACTCTGAAATTCTTTGAACTTTTCAAATGTTTCAGACTTGTGTTTCATCAAGTAGATATACCCATATCTGCTCAAATCATCTGTGAAGGTTAGAAAATAATGATACCCGCCGCGAGCCACTCATCAAACCACATACATCGATGTGTATTTTTTCCAATAAGTCAGTAGCTCGCTCCAATGTTCCGGAGAACGGAGTCTTAGTCATCTTTCCCATAAGACATGGTTCCCAAGCATCAAATGATTCATAACCAAGTGATTCCAAAAGTCCATCCATATGGAGTTTCTTCATGCGCTTTACACCAATATGACCTAAACGGCAGTGCCACAAATATGTTGCACTATCATTATTAACTTTGCATCTTTTGGCATCAACTAGCAAAAAAGCCCATGCGTTGCAACAGGAGAGAAAACATAACACACGCTCTTAACCCAACAACCATCACTCAAGACCACAATAGGTCCATCTCCTTTATTCTTGTGAGGCATCATATTTATGTTGCCGCTTATCCTCCTTCTCACCCTCGCCGGCAATGGCCTCGGTGTTCACACAAAACAACAAAAAACATGTTTGAATATGGTTAATCCTAAGGCGTCTCTTTCTCCCTCTCCTCTCTCTTTCTCTCTCTCTCTCGCTTTCTCTCACTCTCGCGATGAGAAATCTGTTGTTTTCTCCCGTGACATTTTTCAGAGGTATGCATGTGTACTTATCAATGTTTTCTTTTCCCTATATGGTTATAGTGGGGTGTTTATTTGCAATCTGGATCACCGCCGGTACGAAAGAAATACAGATCTTGCGCTATAAGAGCCTCATATACATCTTGACATAGAGCATTCCAGTAGTGAATGATCCCATGAGTCCTCGGCGCCAGAAAGTCCACACGTACTTGTCGGGGACATATTTTATGAGCCCAAACATCCTTTGTGGGCAGGGATTGTCTCGCTAACCTCCACATAAACATCCTTACTTTTCCTGGAACAGGAGTTTTCCACAGGAGCTTCCATGATGCAGCGTCATGGTCGGTACTTGAGGAACCCGCCGTACAATCTATCCACGACCCTCTCAGAAACTTTGTATCTATCATCATTCTGTATGTAGATCTTACCATGAATTGCCCGTTTTTCTCGAAGTTCCATGCCCAGGTGTCGCTCACATTGCTTGTGCATAGGGGAATCTGTAGCATGGCTGATATGTCTATAGGAAGAAAAACTTCATGTAGCTTTGCCAAGTCCCACCTTGCAGAAGTATAACATATTAACTGAGATACTAACTCTCGTGGGTTACTAGTTCGCCTCGCATATGGCCTCGTCATAACATCTCTAGGGATTCAATTATCAAACCAAAATTTTGTTGAATCACCATTACCAATCCACATGATCAAACCTTGTCTCAATATATCCCTCGAGCTCCTCTCTCACACTCTCTGGGCACCCCTTGATGAAATAGATCGATGATTTATCATGATTAATCATTTCTCCCGAAGCCTGACAATATGTGTTCAACAATTGGTTAATCTCAGCACTAGCCCTGAAAAACAGCAGGCTTTCATCTGCGAATAATAAGTGGTTTACAGGTGGTGCCGAAGCAGCAACCCTAATTGCACTCAAGTTAAATGACTCGTCAATAGATTTCAAAAGGCACGAAAAAGAATAGGCATGGAGAAATTGGATACTCTTGTGTTTTTCCTTTTGTTTTAGACACCCTGTGTTTTTCTTTTTTTTAGTAACACCTGTGTTTTTTCTATACTGCGTTCTAAACAGTCCTAAGCTTTGCCAGTGACATTAGCCTTTAACTTCGAGCCCACTCTAATGCTAGGCCCAATGACTACTATTGCTCTCCGTTCACAGGTCTAACCTGGCCTATACTCAAAAAAAAAAAAAAATCTAATCCGACCATCTTTTCAGGTTGCTTGGACCATCCGCACTAGGGGTGAAATTCGAGCTCGACTCGACTCGCTAAAGCTTGTTTCATTAACGAGCTAGCTCGACTTGACTCCTTACTATAACGAGCTCAAATCCAAGATTGGCTCGACTCGTATAACTCGCGAGCTGGCTCGTTTAGCTTGTTAAGCTCGTTAAAGATATGAACATAAAAACCTTACAAATATGACAAAAAGATTAACTGGAAATTTAACATGGACATATATGGTCATGTACGTGTGAGTCTCCTGAGTGACTAGGCCTTGAACGGTTGAGCCTTGTGCTTGGACGCAAGGTGCTTAGTGGCTGTTTTTTAATACCCATCAAGAAACGGTAATTTTTTACCGAGCTTAATGAGTTATACGAGTACTTGTGAGATCCGCTCGTTTAACTCGGCCTGTAAACGATTTTAAACTAAAGCTCGACTCGACTCATTATTGTTCGAGTTCGAGTCGATTCAAGCGGAGTCACGAGCTACTCGGTTAGCTGGCAAGCTTCGAGCTTTTTTTCGAGCCCTAATCCGCACTCCTCGCCCATGGCCGTCGCCGCCGCCGCCGCCGCCGCCGCCACGACGTCGTCGTGGCTTCTCTGGAGACCCTTCTCTTCCACTATCCTCACACGGTGCACTAACCCTAGGTTCCTCCGTACTACCTTCTCGCACTCTGCCTTCGCCCCCGCCCTCGGCGCCGCCTCTCTACAGCCAACCCCGCCTCCTCCTCCTCCTACAACCTGCTCCAGCGATGGAGGTGGCGGGATGAGGTGGGAGTCTACGCGCAAGAAGAGGGTCGTGCTCCGCGTCGGCTACGTCGGCAGCGAGTACCGAGGTTATATGGGATGCCTTTCGTTGGTTTCTATCACTGTGATGCGTGCCGGGTTGGTCTTTGCTTGAGGCATTGATCCAGTGCATTGGTCTTTCTCTTCCAGGTCTTCAGAAGCAGCGAGATCTCAGCGCGGACTCAAGTAATCCCTTTTGTTTTGTTATTATAGCTTAGTTGATCTATGCGTTTGAGTTGTTGATATGTCAGCTGTTATTTATTTATTTATTTATTGCGATTTGATGCTTGAATTTCAAAAAAGCATTGCCGGGAAGTACATGTGTTTCATGTTAGTTGCATCGAATTGTCATCATTCGTTTTCTCTATTGGGATCTCTGCCTGGAATGTGACATATTCTTGCAATGAATAAGGTATGTTATTACCATTAGAGGAAATTGCACAAATACACAACATTTGGTGTTGAGGTAACAAAAAACTACAACTCTAAGGGATTTCAACAAAAAACCACAACTCTAAGACTAATCAGTAACAAAAAACACAAATTACTCCAATTATCACTTAATGAGAAATATGATGTTCAGGTCCCATGTGTTAACAGCGTGTTTGGCAGTTTTTGGGAAGGGGAATGGGAGTTTAGATTAGGGAGTTGTATTGAGATTAGACATGGGAGGAATCGTTTTATTCTCTAATCCCCTGTTTGACGCATGATAGGAATTATGTGTTAGCATTTGAGGAGAAATTGTATTCCCTTGTTTGGTTCGTGGGGGCTGACGAGAGACTAGACAAGGGAAGTTAACGTAAGTTATGATGAAGGGTTAAGATTGACTCACTAAAACAATTCCCTTTCAACTCCCACACCCTCCCCTGTTTAATAAAACGGTGGGAGTTGGAGTCTCAAGTCCCATGCCTATTCCCTTATGAATTCCCAATCCGCCTAACCAAACAATTTTTTTTTTCAAGAAAACACAAAGGACCTTTGCGTTTCTTCATTGAAAAGATAGATGTTTAGTTACAATCGTCCGAGGACGCGCGAAGTACAGCATGATCAGTGCATGTCCCAAGTTTGTGGTAGCACAAGCAGGAGGCCAGCTGCCCCGGCAGCCGCCCAAGGGCAGGCCTCGTCCTTGATTCTATCGAGAAGCGTATTCATGGATGGTATTGCGTTGTCAAAGACGCAGCTGTTCCTAGGCTTCCAAACCATCTAGGGCACGAGCAGCGCGACGGATTTCAGGGCTTTGTGAAGGATCAGCGGTGTGTTTTCCTTAGCTTGCTTCCACCAGTCCATGAGTGAGGGCTCGCGGTTGGGTATTGGGGCTGGGATGCAAAGCCAGGCCAGGACCTCGTGCCATGCTTGGCGAGCGAAGGGGCATTCCAGCAGTAGGTGTCGGATCGTTTCCGGCTCTTGATCGCATAGGAGACAGCGAGGGTGATGTTGCAGTCCAGGGTGGGCCAACCTCTCTGCAGTCCAGCAACGGTCCTGGTTGGCCAGCCAGTGAAAGAATTTGACTCTCGGGGGCGCCCAGCTTTTCCAGATAAGTTTCCAGGAGTAGCAGGCGGTCGATTCATGGAATGTGGCCAGGTAACAGGACTGTGCGGAGTAGGTGCCGCTTGCCGTCCATTTCCAGATCAGCTGGTCCGGGGTGGCGGAAGCTCGGTGTGCTGCATGATCTACCATAGCTTCAGATACTGAGTGATCTCATGCAGGCCTAGGTTGCCGTGGATGTCATGTGCCCAGGAGTTGCCATTGAGCCCGTCCGCCACTGTTCTCGCCGTGCGCCGTCGCTTGGGAATGCAGCCGTAGAGATTGGGCAGGAGCTCGCGGATGTTGATCCACCGGTCCTCCCATAGCAGGGCGGTCAGTCCATTCCCGACGACCATGGAAGTGGATGCCCAGAACAGCGCGCGCTCCATGGGCGAGAACTGGAGGTCGAGCCCTTGCCACACTCGCTCGGGATCCGTTCTAGAGAACCATAACCAGCGCAGCTGCAGTGCGAGTCCGGAGCGTACGATGCCGCGCACGCCCAGACCCCCAAGCTCGATGGGGCGGCAGACGCCTAACCAAAAAATAGATTTGAAGTCTCGTACCTCTTCAATTCCCATTCCCTAGCTCTAATTACCCCCAACCAAATGCACTGGAAGTGACTACACGGACGGCTTGGCTTGAGCCGAGCCAATTAAAATATTCAAAGTAAAAAAAACCAAAATTCCAAAAAATCTTAATAAATTGAAAAAACTGAAAAGATTGTAGTAAATCAGTCCATCTTCGTTGATCAATCTGGAAAACTTTAAGCCTATTTTACCTGGCCATTTTGAATTTTGGACATTTTCTGTATGAACGTGATGAGTTGACTTACAAAACCTCTCCAAACTTTACAATGGCTAAACAAAATAGGCTAAAAATTCCCAGATTGATTACCGAAGATGGCTTGAATTGCTGGAATTGTTTCAGATCTTTTCAAGTTTCTCAAAGAAAAAAACATTTTCAAGGATTTAGAATTTTTGTATTTTTTTGACTTTCAATATTATAATTTTTCCAGAGAGCTGAGCTCGGCTTGGCTTGGCTCAGCTCAAGTCAACTCGTCCCTCTAGTTACTTAACAAATGTTGTGTATTTGTGCAATTTCCTCTACCATTAACATGAAATACTTTATACGTGGCGTCATGCTTTGTTCTGTGGCATTATGACAAGTTGATTATGAGAGTGATATTGGAAGTATATAACATGAATGCTATTTATGGGTGCACAAGTATAGTTATTCCACCAGGAATTCTATATGTTATTAATCAGATGCCAAAAAAAGGGTGATTCTAAGTTGACCATTGTTTCTATGTCAAGTATCATCATAGAGGATTAGTGAATGCTGATTAAACGTTCTCGTCTTCTTCTGTAGCCATTGAGTCAGTTTTGGAATCTGCCATCTTCAAGGCAGGGGGCATTCTTGAGAGTAATTATGGAAAGTTGCAAAAAGTTGGTTGGGAAAGGAGCAGCCGAACTGATAAAGGGGTAGGACTTGACAGTTTAACCTCTTGGATTTCCTAATTGAGTGAAAAAAATATGTGTACCTTTGGCTAACAATGCTTTTATGCATGCTTAGTATGGACTAATTTCAGGTACATTCACTGGCTACAATGATCTCTCTTAAGATGGAAATCCCTGATCGAGCATGGGAGAAGGATCCTGATGGCATTGCTCTTGCGAACTTTATTAACTCAAATTTACCAGATAATATCAAAGTTTTCAGTATCTTGCCTGCGCAAAGGTACCGGGGATGTTTCTGGTGTCCCATGGTTAACAACTTAACATATTATGCATAAGTGTATTGATTGAGAATGTGGGGATGCTGCCAAGATCTTATCTCGGTGAACACATGGTGGATGTTTTGTCTTATCAATTTTTCAGAAATGAAAATTTGGGGGGAACCCCTTAATTTGAAAACATATTATGCATAAACAACAACATTTTTCCATGACATGGTCTGCATTTGATCGTAGGAGTTTTGATGTAAGAAGGGAATGCTTGTACCGGGAGTACTTCTATCTTCTGCCTGCTGAAATAATTGGAATTAAAAGCAGTTGTAGCTCTGGAGAAGTGGAGGAGCACTTAATTGAATTCAATAACATACTGAAAGGTTTTGAGGTAAATTTTTGATTAAATATGTCTTTTGTATGCTGTGGACTTCTTTGTGCAGAAGAACAGGGTTTGTGAATACTTCGATGAATCATCTGATAACAAACATATGCTGGGGGAGACATATTGATATAACTATACGATGAATAAGACTGACATAAGAGAGAAGATTACACTAGGGATAATCAGATCTGACCTGTTAGTCCACTAAATATGATCTGTACCCTGTCATCTTCCTGAATTTTCTTTGTTACAGCCTATGATAACAAACACTGACATGGAAAACACCGAGGATGGCTCTGGCGATCGGCGAAGCGGGCTTGCTGCCCGCCCGCCGCCCGCCCCCCCGTCCCGCCCTCGAGCCCGCCGCCGGCCGCCTCCCCTCCTCCTGGCCCCTCCTCCTGCTCTCCATGGTTGTTGGGGCCGACATCGCCGAGGTCGACGACGTTGTTACTGGCCGCCTGTCGTGTCGGGATCGGTTCCCCCAAGGCCCCGCCACGACCGCCACTTGACTCGCTGGCGGCCCTACTCCCAGGGTGGGAGTTCGATCGCCGTGGGTCGGACGGCGCCGTCGTCTTCCTCCTGCCGCCTCCCCAAGACGTGATGCAAGCGCAACCTTTGGTCGGGTTGCCCCGGCGTCATGTTGGCAACACTGGTGTTGCTGTGGCCTTGTTGACGGGCCCGGCTCGCCTCCTGAAACCCCGACCATGGCAGTGCCTCCTCTCTCTCTCCTCTCTCTTCCACGGCGGTCCGACTCAAGCGATCCCGCCTGAAGCTCACTGGGCCTCTCTCCCTCGGACCCTTCCGCCTTCTTCTTCCTCCCGAGGTCCGCTGGCCCAAACCTCATGGCCGCCCTCCGCCCGCCTTCCCCCCTCGCTGTTCACCACGGCGGCCATCACAAGGTGCTGGGAAACCCTAGCGCCCACTTGGTCACCCCGGACGGTCGTGCCGGGCAGCAGGATCTGGGCGCCCACGGCCTGGTTGCAGCCCCCCCTCAGATGGTGGGTGCGGGTTCGCCCATGGGAAACCGGCCTCGGCGGCTAGGGTGGGCCGGCTAGGCAGTGCTGATCTGTCCCGCCTGCCCAATCTCGCCTGGCGATCGAGGGCCCATTTAGGCGTTCCATTTGCCGCCTGTAGGTTCCCACGCCCCCACTCCTCCCTCCCGCCCACACTGCCTCGCCTCGGTCTCTGCTGTCCCGTCCGACCCTCCTCGCTGGCCCTGCCCGTCCTCCTCCCGCCTGCTTCTCACCACCTATGACTCGGAGCGGGGTGACGCATGGCGCCTAAGCGCCGGGCGGACGACCGCCGCGACCCTCCCTGTCCCTCTCCCCTGATGGCTAACGCCACAAGATGATCTCGAGGCGGCGCTCGCCTCCCGGCCGGCTCGGCTCTCTCGACAGCGTCTCGCCGCCTCCACGCCCTCACTGCTGCTGGTCCATGGGCGACTGCCGCTCGCGGTCTCGCCCGCCGCTCCTCCCTAGGGCGGAGTCCGGGATCGTGGGCGGTCGCCGGCCAGTGAGACGCTGGCGGCCTCGCGTCGGCGGTCCCTGCCGCCGACCCATCGCTGGACCGGTCCCGCCTCGCCTGTTCCTCGCCTGCCGCTAACTCCAACAACTCGCAGACCACAAGGCGCTACTAACCGCCCCCACACCTAAAGGCGTTCCGCCGTCTAACGGCGGTAATGGCAACCGGGCGCCAGGGCCCAAGAAGAAGAAGAAGAAGGCCCTCACACGCCCTCAGTGCCAGATCCACCGCCGCAGCTCCCCTTCCGGCTCCAATGGTTCTCCCGACGGCCCGCCGTGCTTCAACTGTGGCTCGACCGACCACTTTCGTGGCTTGCCCTAATCCCCGATGTGCTACATGCAAGGATTCCGCATCCAACGATTCTCCGTCCGGATCGCCCGTGACGGAGAGATCATGATGTATGGCCACGGCATCGAGGACATGGCCTTCTTCCACATCGAGGTGCGAGATCCCTCCTCCCTCGCCGATGGCGACAGACGGTCGTGGGCGGCGAGGCCGCCACCCCGGCTCGCTTGAGGTCGAGCTCAACCACTTGTGCAGATGCACGTGGGGTAGCAGTGACCCCACCGCCTCGGCGCCTTCTCGGTGATCTTCCCGACGCCATGAGTATGGGATTCGCACCGCAGCAACAACATCACCTTGGCCTCAACGACATTGTGGTGAACATTTCGAGCCGCTTGGGATCCCAAGGCCGTCGCTGTCTGGACATCGCGTGGCTCCTCATCTCCGCCCGCCAGATGTGGCCCGGTGCGAGCGAAGTCATCCGCACATGTCAAGATCCTTGGCAAGGTGGTGGTGGTCGACGAGCTCTCCTTACGCAAGGAGGAGGAGGTCCGGTCAAGGTGAAATGCCCGACTCCTCCAAGCTCCACGCCACGATCCGTGTCTTCTTCAACGACGACGGCTTCGACCTCAAGATCTGCCCCGAGCCCCGAACCACGCCGGCCGCCCCGCTTCTGGATGATAGCCACAGGGGTGGCCCACCGATGCCGACGACTCCCACCGCCGACGCCACGCCACTCCCGCTTGACGACCCAGAGAGGATGAGGACGGCTCGAGCACTCCCGCCCCCCCATGAGCTATCCAACCCACTGGTGGTCGTGGTGGCTCCGGTGAGGGCGCGACTCAAGTGTCGGCCATGGACCTCGCGGTGGCCCTCCGTTAGCCACCCCAACGGTCAGCCCTCTCTGCCTCCGCCGGAGTCGGCCAGTGACATCTCCAGTGTGGGGCTTCGCCGCCTCCATCGCCGCCTCGCCCCCTACACTGCTCCGCTGCCGCTCCTCCGCCGGGGGCGGACCTCCGTCCCCGCCGCCCGACCTCCTCGGTCCCCATGGTGGAGGTGGATGCGAGGTCCCGTTACACCTACCTCGCCTCCTCCCATGGGGTCGCGGCGGTGCCAACCGGAGCTCGCCGACCACTTTCTCTCCGCCGGTGGCCTCCGTCGGCCTCCTCCTCGCTGACCTCCCGTCGCCTCGGTGGTCAGGACGTCTCTCGCCCGGCCTCCGCGCACCCTCCGACGGTGGCGTCGCCAGCGGACCCGCTCCACCTCGACGCGGTGACGTCCTCCCGCGCGGCCAGCCCTCGGAGCAAGACGGCCGGCCGACTTCTCCGGCGCCGTCCATCGCCGATCGCGGAGCTCAAGGCGGTCCGGAATCTCGAGTCAAAGCGGACTCCGACCTTCCAGTTCCTCCGGTTGTTCATTTTCCGCTCTTGAGGTCAGCTCCACTTGCCACCGCTAAGGTGGCCAATGACTTGGCATAGTTTTCGGGGAAGTTGGTCCCCTTAGAATGATCACGCCATTAGGGCCCGGAGATCTGGACGGCAAGCTTGCCGAGACTCGGCCCGCTGCCTGGCCCCGAAGGACGCCCATCCTCGCGGGCTGGCCCTCCGGTGGCCGACGGATTAGTCCGTGGACGCACCTGTTCACAAGACTGCAGCCTCCGCGCGCAAGCGCTTCCGTGTTCGGGGTCAAGCCCCAATGGGGGCTTAGATGCGGCCCTGCTCGAACATCCGGCTTCGCCATGATGGTCGCTGCCGCCAACTCATAGAGTACATTCGTGACGAAACGATTGACATCATCGCCATCCAGAAACCTTGCGACCGAGTTCGCCTTCAGAGCTTGAGCGCTTTAGCTCCCACCTCTTCGCTTGCACTCGGCTCCTTCTAGCGGGACCTCGGGCCACTCTGGCGGCATCCTCTTAGGGGTAAAGGATACCACCTTGAGGCGGGTGGCATGGACCGGGCGAATTCTTCATTAGTATGGAGATCTACGAGCGCCCTAAATTTCAAATGGGAGGTCATTATTGTCTATGGTCCGGCGGACCACCGCCGCCTCCCCGCCTTCCTAACAGAGCTGCGGTCAAGATCTCTAACTCCTCCTCCCGCCTCTAGTGGGCGGAGATTTTAATCTCATCCGATCCCTGATGAGAAGAATAATGACCGATCAACCTTCCTCGGATGCAACTATTCAACGATTGGATCGCGGAGCTGGGCTCCGCGAACTTGATCGGACGGGTGCCAGTTCACCGACGAACCGACAGATTGTCCCGACACAATCCGTCTTTGGATCGTGTCCTAGTTTCCCGGAATGGGAATTACGCTGCCTTCGCTTCGCTCCGGCCATCACCGGATCGGGTCCGACCATGTCCCCTTCTCCTCTCCATCATGGACGAAGCGGCCCCACCGCCGCGATTCCGTTCGAACCTTCGCTCAATCGGGCCGGCTTCCGGAGGTCGTTGTCGTCATTGGATTTTTGCCGCTTTGCTCCCCATCGATCCATGTCCGCCATCGACTCGTGGCATTTCTGCGCCAAGCTTGCCGCCAATTCATGAAGGGTGGGGCAAACCTTGGCCGGATCTTAGAGAGCGCAAAGGCCCTCTGTTGGCTAGCCAAGCCACGACGCCTCACCGACTCGACCGGATCTCCTGATGAGTGGATGCTGCGTTACGACACGGAGGACCAGCTATCCACCATTTACACCGACAAGGAAGCCTCATCGCGCCTTGGGGCACCCAGAGGTGGGTCCTTCGGAGATGCCAACACCGCCTACTTTCAGCGGTGGCGAACGGCCGCGCGCCGTCGTAACTCCATCCATCGCCATGGATGGCGACAATCCTATCGTTCTCCCTCGCCATCCGTACCCATGTAGACGGCTTCTATAAAGCCCTATTTACCCCACCCGCGGGGTGAGGCTAATCCGCCCCGACATTTGGTCGGTGCGCAATTGGTCTCTACCGAGGCCAACGCGCATTAGTGGCCCCTTCGATGAGGCCGAGGTCCTCGCAGCCATTAAGGGATGAACCTCCTCGCCCCGGTCCGGATGGTTTGCCTGTGGCGTTCTTTAAAACGCTCGGGATACCATCAAGCCGAGGTCATGGCTCGCTCAAGAATTCTATACGGGCTCAATGGACCTTGGGCGCCTCAATTATGGGATCGTGACCTCATCCCCAAGGTCCCGGCGCCGGATATTCGCCATTCCGCCCAATCACGTTGATTAACGTGATCTTTCGGATCTTGGCCAAAGGGTACGCCAATAGGGTGACCCTTCTAGTCGACACGATCACCCATCCGAATCAATCCGCCTTCATACAAGGCCGATTCATTCTCGATGGCGTGTTAGTTTTCCACGAGGTTCTACACGAGGTCCGAGTAAAACGCCATCGCGCGTCTTTCCGGCTTAGACTTTCATAAGGCCTATGACACGGTCCACCGCCATTCTGCGAGATGTTCGCCTCGCAAGGGCTTCGACGATCGTTGGGTGACCCGCGTCATGCAGCTTGTCTCCGTGGCGGACGCGGTAAACATCAACGGGACATTGGACCCTACTTTCCCACCCTCTGTGGGTACGCTGAGTGACCCCTTCTCACCGCTCTTGTTCAACATGGTGGTCGATGCCCGGCATCCATCTTGGATAGGGCTAAGGCTGCTGGCCATATTCACGGCTTAGTCCCCACCTAGTAGGAGGGAGGGTCTCCTCCTACAATATGCGGATGATACCATTATAATGGTTGAGGATCCGCACTAGATATTACTAACTGAAGTTCCTCCTCCCGTGCTTCCAACAAATGTCGGGCCTAACCATTAACTTCGATAAGAGTGAAGTGATGGTCCTCGGTTCCCTTGAGGAAGCATTGTGCCATCGCTAACCGACTAAACTGTCGGCTGGGTTCTTTCCCCACGACCTATCCGGGATCCCCATTAGCGATTCGCGCCACCGTGGCTGATCTTCGCCCACGGTGACCCGTATGCAACACCGCGTTGAGCCTTGGAAAGGGCGCTGGCTGTCTAAGGCGGCCCGAGTGATCCTTATCAACTCTTCGCCATAGCCTCCTTTGGTTTCTAATGAGCTTTTATAGCCTCCATGAAACCCCGCACCAGAGATTGCCAAATACCAATCCAGATTCTCTTCGGGCGGCGAAGGGATAAGGTATACCACATGGTCACTGGCGGATATATGCAAAGCCAAGGACCAGGGCGGTCTTGGGATTTTGTCCTCCGGCGCATGAACATCGCCCTCGACACGCTGGCTCGGGCGCATTGCCAATGGAGATGGGGTCTCGCTCACGATAATCCGTAACAAGTACTGCGTGGATAGCCTCTCGATTTTGTCGGTAGCCTGGCGGCTCCCGCTTTGGCAAGCCGTCGTCCAGCTGCTGCCGGTTTTGCGATTGGCACTTCCATCTCGGTGGGTACTGGGTCCTCGACCTGCTCGCTTGATAGATGGCTGGAGACACCCCCTAGCTGCCCGATTTCCATCCTCTTCGACATTGTTGTTAACCTCGGTCTCTGCCGAGACGGCCCTTATTGACTTAGGGCGCTCGCTTTCCGCCGCCCTTCGCCTCTTTGAGATTGCGGCTTGGGATACCCTACTCCGTGACATCGCCTCCGCCGATAGACGCACCGACTCTCCGGACGCCATCTCCGGCGACCGAACCCTCCGCCGCTTCTCCACAAGATCCCTATACGCTGCTATCGCTTCCATCGACGGCCCCGAGCCCTTCGCTTGATTTGGGACATCCGCCGCCTCAAGATCAGGATTTTCCTGTGGCAATGGATCCGCGGCCGCCTCCCGTCCGGCGTGGAGGTCCTTAAACGCCACGGACCTGGGGATGGATGTGCCCCATATGCGCACGGTAGAGGATACCAACCACAGCTTCTTCTCGTGCTACACGGCACAGTTCCTTTGGTCCTGTTTCCGCGAACGGTTGGGGGCGATGGCGCAACACCAACGCCCCGACCTGCTCATGGAAATTCAGGCATCTCCCTCGCCACAGGCATATTAGATGGCTTTGCGTGGGATCCTTGCTCGGACGCTATGGACTGTCCGCAATAAGCTAGTCATCCGAAGGTGCCTCTTCGGCGTAGCATCGACTCCATCTTTAAATTGTGTGGTTACTTGCAGCTCTGGCGGCCGCTTAGCCGCCCACAGACCGGACGCCATCAGCACCTCCTCGCCGATCTTCGCTCGATGGCCGTCCGCCTGGCGCCCGCCTCCCCGCCACCTCCGGAGCCAGACTAGACTCCATGTCTCTCCCGGCGTGTGTGCCTTTTTGTTTCTCTTTTAGGGCTTGTTGAGTTGTGCCCTCAGCATTAACCCTATCGTTACTTATTTGTCTTGAACTTTCGTGTGTGTGCGTGTGTGTTCTTGAACCTTGTTGGATGTTGGCTTGGGCATTTGCTTTATATATAAAGCGGGGCGAAAGCCTTTTTCGGTAAAACACCTGAGCAGTGCAAATTAACCATGAAAATCGGGATAATGGGGGTAATAGCATAATTTAGCAGGTTCAGTAGCTTCATTGTGGTCTAGTTTGTTTACTTTCTACCTACTTTACCATTGAATGGACTTCAGCGACCAGTTAAACAATTTTGGTGATCTGCCAGACAAAAATTGAAGTACAAGGCGACATCAATAAAGCTGAACAAGTGAGGACGTTTTGTTCAATGTAATCTTCGCTTATACAGTTTCCAGAATTAATATAAATCTGTAAATGACCTGCCCAACCAGGTCCAGGTGATATTTCCACGTTTCACATTTCCCCCCTGTCTAAGACAAATTATGCATATAACCCCAAGTGCAGGTATTTCTATGGGTCATTGCTGGATAAATTTTTGCCATGCGAATGATTACCATTTTTGTACAGCACATTTAAGGCAGATATGATCAGATAACAAATTTTACCCATTCACTTTTCATTCAATTGTTTCTGCACAAGCTTCATTATACTGTTCCTACTTGCAGGGAAACCACCCATTTCATAATTACACTGCTCGTGCGAAGTATAGAAAAGTTCTAGCTGGAGCACACCGAAGGGCCAAAGAAACAAGCACAACAGCGCATTCCATCCCCTCCGAAATGGTTGCGGACCAAAGCACTTCTGGAGATGGAACCACTTCTGATATAGATGAGGAATACTTAAACTCTCCATCAATACTTGATTCTAGTGCACCAGAAGACAATTGTAAGATGGATAATCCTGAACTTCCTGAGAGTCGTGTGCAAATTCAAGCTAGATGGCTCCATGAGCCTAATGACAATGACAGACTAAGTGCATCACACTTCAGAGATATCCTCACCTGCTCATGTGGAGAGTTGCGGAGTTCATCAGGAGTTCAATTTGTGGAACTGACGATATGTGGAGTATCTTTTATGCTACATCAGGTATGCAGAGTCTATGAAGAAACACTCATCAATGAAAGCTAAATTCACTAGATGATGTTAAAGTTTTTATAGACTTTCTTTCTAGGCTTAGTTATTTTTCTGTGTAGTCAATTGAATGGTATATTGGTAACAAAAATGCTAGACTTACGAACGATTTCTATGTAAACTTATGGACTTCCTCGTCTCCTAATCAAAACTGCCCCCCTGAATTTCAGGGGGTGGGCCCCGTGCCCCATTAATATCCAATGAAGGGCAGCCCCTTCACCCCGTAATTACTTGTAGATGTAGCAAAGCTCTATTGGTAATGCCCATTGCCCAATCCCTCTTCACTAACTAGCTCTCTCTAAGTTGGATATGTGGTTACTAAACAGTATTCCCTGCGTTCACAAATATAAGATCTTCTAACTTTTTTCTGAATCGGATGTATATAGACACATTTTAATCTGTTTGTTCACTCATATCAGTGTGTGTATAGTCCATTTTGAAATATCCAAAACATCTTATATTTGTGAACGGAGGGAGTAGTATTCAGCATTTAGTGTCAATAAACTAGTCCTTTGTTAAATGTATGCATAACTAGTAGACTAGTTTAGTTCAGGTTTTAGGATGTAGAATTTATTGCTGATATACTAAACTAGCATGATGTTTGAGATGAATGTTTATCCTAACAGTAGAAGTATTATGCATACAGATCTGTGACTTTTCAGTGATGCTATTCCTTTTCTTGACCTCAGATCCGGAAAATGGTTGGTACCGCGGTGGCAGTGAAGCGTGGATTACTACCCAAAGATATTATACAACTTTCGCTTGCAAAGTTTTCTCGCATCGTTTTACCAATCGCCCCATCTGAAGTTCTGATCCTTAGAGATAACAGTTTCCGCACGAGGAACAAGCAAGGGAGTATTGTTCGGCCTGGCATCCAGTCAATTAATGAATCTGAAGAAATCAAGAAGGGTGTAATGGAATTCTACAAGGCGGCTCTTGTGCCTGAGCTAGCAAAATTCCTGGATGCATCCCTGCCTCCGTGGCAAGAATGGGTGGAGAACTTGGACCACTTCACCAGCATACCAGATCCTCAGCTGGATGAAGTTAGGACAGCTTATAGAGCATGGAAAGACGATTACGACCGGGTAAAAATGGCTCGAAAGAATACTGGTAGTGGCTAATTTGTCTTTATCAAGCTGATGAGAAAGTGGATGAGGAACCAAACCACATACCCTTAAGTAATGTTTTTCTCAGGCAATCCTCCATACAGGAGCCATACTTTTTTGGGAGGCAATGCCGTTCATCTAACACTGAGACCCTGATCCATTCATTGATCAGGCTAGGTAAACATGCAGACTGCAAGTGTTGAATTTTTTTGCTCCCTTTTCATCAAACTTGCCAAAAGTATTGATGCAATATCAAGGATTTGATTTGATTGAGTGCCTAGTTTTGTTCCCTCCTTACAAGTACGACCTCTGTTACGTCTTATATTTAGGAACAGAGGTTGTAGTATATAATTGTTTTACTATGGCGATGAAAAGTAGGGGTATTCATTAATCATTTTCAGCGGCCATTTCCAATATGCAGTTTTCGTTGGTTGTCTTGATTTCATATAATAACCAGTCACCTATATATGTTAGTCCTTTATTTACAAACATTATAATCTATATATACATTTGGCCGTTGATTTCCAGCCTGATCCATGGGTGAAGGCAGCGAGCGTGACATGATGAGTCATGCATCCAATCCATCCCGCCCGGGGCATGACCTGCTCAGAGTTTGAGTGCCTTGATTGTCGCCTCGTGAGCAACAGCACCCTGTATGTGTCCAAGGGAACAGAGGCTACGGGCCAGGGGAGCACACACCCCTGTATGTGTCCGTCCAAGGCCGCTGGAACAGAGGCTAGGGGCCCCGGCCCCGGCCCGAGCCCGAGCCCGACGACGACAAGGGCCACACGTACATGGAGCCACGCGCAAATCCCTCTCGTGAGTGCCAGTGCCGTCCGTCAGGACGGACAGACAGATAGACAGGGGAAGCCAGCACAAACACATGACATGACAAATGCGCGCCCGGAGGCGGTCTCTGGCTACGCTCTGCACGCCGGAGCTGGAAACTGTTACACTCATGCACAGCTGGGCCTGGTAATACCGATGCAGGTCAGGGCGTCGCGTGAAGCACACCCGTGTCATCTCTCACGGGTAGCCAGCCAGCCTAGTAGGAGTACACTAGTGCGTATTTAGCCAACGCACCAAGACAGCGGCCCTTGTGCTCCCTAAAGATATGGCACCACCTCCGTTACTTGTTACTTTCCCTCCTCCTCGCGCCAATGCCATCGGCCGACCTCACCCTCTACCTATCGTTGCCATGCAGGTGTGAGGGTGACCGCGCGCGGGTTAAATCAATCAGCATGCACGGCCGGGCCTTCTCTCATTCGCTGCTTTCCTCGGTTTTTGGAACCTCGCCTTTTGCCCTTCCTCTTTTATTCAAACTATCTTGAGGGTTGCACACTACATCCACTGTTGCTTACTAGTACTATTCTACTACTCCTACTTGTGAAGCCATTGGGCTCCCTCCATATTCGTCTGCTTTCACTCACTACAGATTAGATTCGGAGCCTAGCTAGCTAGAGCTTTATTATCCATGCAACAACTGTTGTGCTCGTGCATCGCATGCATGCGTCGTCAGGCCCTGATGCGTGATCTCATCAGGTTCATGGATGGAGGTGGACATGTACATCCTGCTTTTTTTTGGGGGGGTTGAGAAAGAGTGCATATATGATACGTACGACACAAGGCCCCAACCGTTTAGCTCTTAGCTTCCAAACATCACAGCACATGCATGTGTTACATGATCAAGGCCTTAATCATGCATGTGTGGTCATATTATGCCCCGCCTTGCATGCATCATGACTAACAACATTACTCAACCGAGAATAGGCATCTCATCATTCATTGATCACCGGAGACGAACACGGAAGGAACACGGTAGGGAGATATATGATATATATATATATATATATATATATATATATATATATATATATATATATATATATATATAGAGAGAGAGAGAGAGAGAGAGAGAGAGAGAGAGAGAGAGATCAATAAACCAGATTAACCAATATATGTTATTGAGATGCTTGACGGGCGAGGGCGAGGATCTGCTAGCTTGCGCTATGTTTGCTTGTTGCCGCCGCCGCCGCTGTGCGAGGAGCAGGCCCGCAGCACGGCCTGCTTCACGGCGTGCTCATCCACGTTCTCCACCAGGTTCTGCACGTTTGCATAGAGTGGAAATCATCATATGGCTTACATATACAGTAGCTAATTTGTTTTCTTCTTTTGGTCAGTCCGTATCATATCAACATAATATAAGACGTTTTTGTAGGCTAGTTATATTTTGGTACAGAGCGTATTAGCTTGTTGTTACCTCCCCTCCTATGGCTTCTAGGCGGAAAGTATCCGCGCAAGTGGCCGTGGCTTGGAGGACGCTGAGGCCCAACTCGTCGAAGGCCTCGAGAATGGAAACCAGAAGCCCCGGGCAGCTCTTGTCTGACAACACATTGACGAGGAACGACCCGTGTCCTAGGGTTTCAACGTTCACCTGCATGCGGGTACGTACCAGATCGATTAACCAACTGATAAATGCAGGGAGGGTTTTGGAAGCTTTATGCATGTGTGTAGGAGTGGTCCTACATCTACATATGTATGTGTGTATTCCTACTGTTTCAATCCAAATCTCCCTGCCTTGTGTTAGCATGTGTGAAAAGGAAAAGAAGAAACGCCACTACTCTTTTACTCCCTCTGTAAAGAAATATAGTAAGAGCGTTTAGATCACTACTACTTTTTAGTGATCTAAACACTCTTATATTTCTTTACGAGGAAGTACTAGCTAGAGGAAGTATATATGTAAGAAACAAATCAAGCATTAATTCATGCGTACCGTCGGGTAGGAGGTCTGTCTGCTGCGCGAGTCTTGCGCCGCGCAAGCGGTCTCCTGATTCAGCATCACCACCTTCTGCTTCAGCTCCTTGATGTACTTGGAGGCGTCCATGATTATGGACGTGTTGCTCAGCTGCAGCCACGCATGACATCCATCTACTTAATTAAGTCGCCCAGAAAGAAAGAAAGAAAGAGCTAGCAGGCATGGTGAAGATCGCACAACCAGCTCGATCGTAGGCGAAAGGGGCATATACATATGTGGAGATTGCACAACTGGGACGGAAATTGAGAAACTAAGGGGAAGGGATGGATCAATTACAGCATGGGAGTGGGTGAGAGAGCGAAGGAGTTGCAGCTTCTCCTGCAGAGCTGCCGCTTTCTTGCGCTCCCTCGACATCATCTCTCTCTCTCTCAATAGAAGCGAGGCGAGAGAGACAGCAGAGAGGAAGAGAGAGCTTGTGGGTGGGAGCAGCTTATGGCTTAAGAGCATGGAACACCCAGAAAGGCGAGAAGGCTGGAGCTCGCTCTCCATATCTATATAGTGGTCTCCCGGGTGGTCACTCACGTGACCTTCTGCTTTCCATATATTATTACTTCCGTCCCAAATTATTTGTCTTAAATTTGTCTAGATACAAATATATCTAACCTACTACGGAAACCTTCCTTTTTGACTTTTTAACCTAACCCTAAAACATGTCTAAACACATCCGTATCTAAATAAACATATAACACAAGTAATTCGAAACAAAGGAAGTATGAATTATTGTTGCTGTCTTCTCAATTCTCTTACTTAATACTCCCTCCGCCTCAAGATATAAATCATTTTGCAAGATATTACAGGACAGAGAAAGTAATATCGAAACATGTAGCCATTTGATCGACCGTGCTTTCATGTTTTCATGTTCAGTTCCATTAAAACGTTATTTTTTTCTTTTATAAAGGTGAAAGACCCCGGCCTCTGCATCTAAGTGATGCATGCAGCTACTTTATTAATTATTCATCGAAACCTTACAAAGTAATACATCAGTACGTCTGAAGTCGCCATCTTAGCAACATGTCGCTACTTCTATCCACTCGATAAAGGGGCGTCGATAGTCCGAGCCGAATACCGAATAGACCTTGCACCATAGCCTAACATCTAAAACTGGAGGCCCCAACCAAGCCACATTGCCGGATCTGGGACACACACCTATCCGGCGCACTCTCAGAGGCCGCCGCCGCCATCTTTCACCGATCCATATTCAGAGTTGTATTGACGCATCGACCTTGCCAGGCCTAGCTAGTTGTCGTCGACGCCACAACGACGCCAGACAATGCCACCATCCTGCGCTCGTCCATCTTCACGCGCTCATCGCCGAGACCCCGCTGCTCCAAGCCGCCGAGACCCACCATTGTCGACGTGCCAGATGCCACGCCGCTCCTCCTTCGCGAACACACCTGCTGCCACTGGTCCAATCCCCTCGGCCTACAATTCTTCTAACCGAGCACCTGAACGCCCCGACGGCGCCTAGAATGCCACTTATTTCATTCCTGAACTTTTAACAGAAAAGCGTGAAAAAACATATAGAATTGTTTTTCTTTTGGTTGGCACGAGGTTGCTAACATGACGATTACCCTTTTTGGGGGCAAATGACGGTTTTAATGATTCATAACATCTGATAGCACAAGCATAACGAGTTCACACTTTACTTCTGCATAGGTATAGGATAGTACAAGCATAACGAGTTGACACTTTACTTCTGCATAGGTATAGGACGTACACAACCGACAACACACACGCACTAATGGAGGCAAAATACATAGCCACACATGACTAATATAGTTGACCGTCTGCTCCAGTCGTAGACACAACCATAAGCATCGGTCAGGATTCCTGTTGCTAAAGAATATATCACGAATAAAGCCACTATGTACACTGATAGATCCTGCAGAGGAGATGAGTTTTATTATTAAAAATTATATGGTTCTTACATAGCCAAAATGACCAAAACTAAAGTTGCTGCTCTCACTCATATGAGGATTCTTTAGTAGCTCGCGACAAATGCTTCGTAAGAGCATCTTCCACACCGACCCTCTAACCGCTCGCACACGTTCAGTCTGCACGGTTCGAACGTGTTTTGTCATGCAACAAGCACCTGTATCGGTTCGTCGACCTGTCCAAACGCATTTTTTCCTGCAAATTGAAAGCAAAGTGTGTGTGTGTGGGGGGGGGGGTGAGGGCTTTATGCAAGTCCGGACAACAGCCACGTGGGACTCCGACACCCTCGGCCCACTAAAAATCCCCCTCCTAGTCTCGTTCTCTTCCAATCCGTCCATTCTCCCCCTTGTTTTGCATCTGCTCCCTCCTCTTCCGTCGCTGTTGTACCTCTTCGGCCTTTGCACATGCATTGCCGGACATCCACAACTAGCACCGACGCACCCGCTCGCCTTTTACGACGGCGGAGTCCACCCAGGACCCGTCCGCAACTAAGTACACTCCGCCACCCTGTCGACGACGTCCATGGTGGACACCACGTCCGGCAGGTGTTCGGTCAAATGCCATTGAGCTTATTTTCAAACACCGTGTCATTTTTCTAGAGTACGAAGGATGGAGGGGTACTCTACCATGGAGGATGAGTTGTTGTGCGACGCGTGGTTGGCCATATCCACGGATTCTGTAGGCAGGAGCAAAAGGGGGCTCTTCTGACAGCGCATGCATGATTCGTTTCACGCGCGAAAGCACATTGCGCCCTATGGCATGCACATCATCTATGATCGCAATGTGAAGTCGTTATCGTATCAATGGTACGCCATCCAGAGCACAATCACCAAGTTTTGTGACGCGGTTGCTTGGCTGGAGGCAAGATGGCCATTGCGCGCGACAACGCAGGAGATCGTAAGTTTTGCTCCTTCTTGCTCAACTTGTTGATTGAATCATTTATTAACTCAATGTTTCTCCACACATTGTGTAGCCCGTACGCGCTGCTGTGACGTACCATAGGATAAAGGGACGGCCATTTACGTACATACTGTCTTGGATGAAGCAGAAGGGGCACTATGTGTGGGACAACATGGTTCGTTCATAAACAAACTTGTTGAACATCCGGTTAACCTCGTTGAATTTGAACTATTTCTCGTTGAATTTGAACTATTTCTCGTCGAATTTGAACTATTGTTGTACTATACTTATTTGCATGATATGCATGGATGATTTGGGCTGTTTTCTATCAGAACTTTGATGAATTCCATCAAGTTTGATGAATTTCGTCTGATATGTTGAAACCTGCTTGATATGTATGCATATAGTGTTCGAAGGTCGGCTCCCGCGTCCGTATCCGTAGACTGGTCCCCCTTTCCGTGGACGGATGCGGGAGAAAATTTATGGTTCAAAGTTGGAGATGCCTTAAGTAACTACTCCCTCCGTTCGCAAAGGGAAGGCATATAGCTTCTAACTCAAGTCAAACGGTGCAAAGTTTGGCCAAGTTTGTAGAAAACTGCCAGCAACTACAATACCAAATTGATTAGTATCCTTAAATCCGTAATAAAATATAGTTTATATTATGTCTATTTTCTATTTAGTCTTGTAGTCGCTGGTAGTTTTTCCTATAAACTTAATCAAACTTTGCAACTTGAGCAAAAAGTTACATCCCTTGCTTTTGAAAACGGAGGAGTCTAAACTTGTTGGCATACGAAGCGGGTACAAGTTAGAAGTCACCTGGCTGAGAAACAACATCAGGAGAAACGATGTTTGAACATGTCGTTGAGAAATAACATCTCTTACTTTCATGTCAGTTACACTTAGCGGGATTGTCCATGCTTAGGATCAGTCCATTGCGGTGGTAGCACAATTTGATTTTTTTTTCCTAAAGTTTTCAGGGTACCTTCATTTATCAAATTTGTTTATTGCTTGTGACTCGAAAATCTGAGTGGACGAGTGCTCGGTACATGGAGTCCATTCAGAAGCTTCCATTCTGGTGTAGATTCCACCTACATTCATTTGTGACCTTGAGATAATTGGACAATCTAGCGCCCAAACATGGCATTACAGCTTGCAAGTCGAGGCCCAACCAAAACATGGGCAAACATCACATTAGGCGGGGACAAGCCACATAGTTGTGTAGATGTATCACTTTTGTTTAAAAAGAATATTATAAGGTGGATATTGTTCTTGGGGAGTGGCATTACTGAACCACGAATCCTCCTAGAAGCGAATAGAACATTTTCTTCAAATTTCATGAGACCATTCCAAGAGTGTGAATCTCCTGGTTTTCAATGCCCCCACCCCAGAGAGAAATTTTTTTTACTAAGAAGGGTGGTGTTCTTAACCTTAAGGTCTTGAATTGGAAGACAACCCTATTCTTTTTGGATAGAAATAATATCCTATTTAGCCAATTATTTTCACTATCACATTGCAAGGAAAATCTGTATTTGAATTAGTCCAACTTCTATAATTCCCCTTTTAGAATTATGAAAAGGTAGAGTATATGCAGAACCATGCATACTGTTGATCACTGAGTTGATAAGGAGTCTCTCCGGCAAAGAAAAACTTGCCCTTCCAACATATCTGGCGTTTCTCTAAGCGCCCCTTCACATATTTTAAATGGTCGCATGAAAGCTTGTGATAATGAATCGGGATTCTTAAATATCACAGAGACCACTGGCCTCAGCTCACAACTTAATAACCAAGTGTCCTGAGCCACCAAGGTCCAAATTAAGTAAGAACATACCGTCCTATCACTGCATATACTAGTACCAGCTTGTAGCATTATTTAGTCATCACATCAGCACCGGGCTTGCATGCATGCATGGAAAACATTCTCATATGTATATGCACAAGTTCGTACAAAAGGAATGGAAGGCCAGTGCATTATCCGTTGCTAATTTATTATATACGGCCCTCGTGACCTTGGCGGCTGAATTTGCGTGGGCTGAGTCTTTTGGGCGGCATCTCAAAGAAAATCATAGGATCACCAAATGTTTATGAACATGTATGAATGTGTCCATGGATAGCCTAATCATCCAACCATATTCATCAAATATGGATGGCCTATGACCGATAGTGGGTCAGACGGAACTAGATTAAAAAAATAAATTGTAGGACGCATGGGTTGTCGGGGTATGTGTGATCCACTGACGGTTGACCAGGCAGACATTCGGACTCCACGAAAGCTCCCCTCAATTTGGTGTTGGTTTGTAAGATTTCACACATCTAAACTAGTCCGGATCTATTTGGTGACCCGTGTTGAATGTGTAAAGTGTCTGAACCGTTCAGCCCAAACAATTTGATGACCGGTATTGGAGTTGCCCTCAGACCATTTTCGACAATTCCTGTATCAAGAAAATAACCATCGTTAAGAGGAAATTGGGTCAAAACAAAGCCCTCCAACAGTTCACAGTTTCTGTAAATGCGACTTCTTTTTACAGGATCTCGTATAATCTCGAAAACTTTCCCTCCATCATCGATAAAATGCACGCACCACCCTGTCTTTGCAACTTGGAACTTGCCATGCCTGATATGTCCATAGGCTCTCGACCGAAGACGCAGAGAGGATCGACGGGATAAGTTTTTCTTCTCCTTTTCTTTGTGGGAATGGCGACGACGCAAGAAGTTGATCGGGTAACCACCGCATCGCATCCAAGTGTGAGCCAGCCCATACGTAACGTATAGGCGACAACGCCTGTAGCTAGTAGCGAGCCAAACCATGGTGCACTGCTGCTAGTCCCTCGTCAGCTTCAAAACCATCAATATCTATGCGTCGCGTACATGTAAAACGTTAAAGATTGGCCCTCGCAAAACAAAAGAAGTGATGATTACACATCCAGGTAGAGAGAGAGAGATAGAGCCAGTGACGAGGCCCCCGCGTCGCTCTGACCAGGGCGGGGCGGCGACTGAAAACCTAGCCGCCGCCACCCCGTCTCCCACCTCTCTCCCCCTCGTCGCCGCCGGGAGAATCCCGCGCGGCCGACGGCGGCGGCGGGGCACTGCTCTCTGCGATGGGCGCTGGTGGGCGGGCGGCCTGGCCCCTGGCGCCGGCGGCGCCCGCGGCTGCGTTTCGGCCTCCTGGTCGTCCGTTTTCGGCTGGCCGGCGACGGATCCGGCGGTGCCGGGTGCGGATCCGGCTCTCCCTCGGCTCGCAACACCCATAGCTCCACCTCGCCTCGCTTCCCACGGATTCTCCTCGACCCCGTCCTCCTGCACGACCGGAGCCGGGCGGCCGCAGATCCGGCGCCGGCGTCCCCTCCCCTCCACATCGACGACCCGTCCCGCGCCTCCACCCTGCTCGCCCTCCCCGCCCCTGCCCCCTGCGCGCCCATTACGGACGGGCTGCGGCTGGTCCGGTGGATCCAGCGACGGACCCCTCCTGGCCTCCGCCACCGCAGATCCCTGCCGGGAAGATCCTCCACTCGGGTGCTCCCATCTCTGTCCACCTCCGACGCCGCCGGTTCCTGCCGGGAAGGACCTCCACTCGGCAGTGCCCCCACCCCCCTGTCATGGTACAGCGGCGCCCGCTACTCCACTACCCCACCTCACCAGCGGCCTGCTCCACTCGTCTTTCCTCGGTTCACCATCCGCCTCACATGTCTGTCTCGGTCCTGTCCTCTGTCGCCCCTCGACTCCACTTGGATGGCGGCCCATCATTGACGGATGTGCTACGGGAGAAATCCCAGCTGACCACGGCGGCGCTACTCCAGCGTCGCTTACCCTCTTGGGGGCGTGGCTCATGTGCCACTCCTGTCTCTCGGTCCGGATTCGCAGCTCTCGGCTCTGCCCTCTGGGAATTTAACCGGTTATGCTCCAGGCGAAAGCTCTGTGACGGCGTCATCCTCGGATGTCGTCCACCTTCTTGAAGGCGTCACTAGGGAGCTCCTTGCCGCCATTCATCCTCCGTTGCCCTTGGGGGTTGGTCATCCTCTGCTCTGCTAGCTCAAGACCCTCTCATGTCCGTAGTCTGTTTTGGTGAGCTTCGTGCTCTTCGTGCTATCTCGGTTCATCTTTGCTCAACTACGACGCAACGATGCCCCCCCACCTTGCTAATCGTGTCGGCTTGCTGTGGCGGAGCTTCCAGTTAAGATTCGTGATGGGTCACTCGTTGATTGGTGCTGCTCCTCTGTTGTGCCAAAGGGTTGGTACGCACGCCGGTGTGGTGCGTTAGGATAGTTGTTTAGTGTTGGTATTGTGATTCCTCGACGACATACCACTTCCACTCGACTTTTATGGTGGTGGTCTCTTGGCTTGCTGGCTAGGTAGTGCCTTCTTCGAGGTGTCTCCATATGTTCCCACTCTATGTAATCCTTCCCTCCTGTGCGGTTTTTTGGCCCGGTTTCCCTTATAAACGGGGTCAACCTGTTAAGGTTTTCGATCCGATTTTTCTTATAAACTGGATCAAACATTTGGTATTTTGGCCACTTTGAGCAATATATTCAGGTGGGGACTCCCTCCGTGACCGTTCAAAAAAAAAAAGTTAAAGAATGGAGAGCATATATGCGTGCGTGCATGTTTCGTCTGGTACGCAGCTGGCCTTGTGACGTCGTACGTGTGTGTGTGTGTGCACGAGAGGGGGTGTGGGCCGGAGAGGGTGAACGAATCTGCTCGTGAAGAGGGGCATGCACCAAGGGCGTTGTTCCGGAGTGGGCTTGACAACAATGGTGGCAGGGGTGATGAGCTTGCGCGACAAAGGTATATCACGCGCGCGTTTCTGGAGCTAGGGCTTCATCTTCATCCACGCACTCAACTACCCACGGGTTCGATAATACTATAACCGTTTTTCTTTTTTGCGTGATAAAAATAATAATACTATAACCGTATGTGCTAACAATTAATACCGGGTTAATTCTAAGCTAGAATGTTCCACGTCAAAAAAAAAAAATTCTAAGCTAGAATAGAAAAAAGGTAGCGTATTTTTGTGCCTAGCCTGTGCATAAGAGCTTTCATGCGAACATGGGGCAGTTATAGGCGCGGGTCTGCCGGCCCAAATTTGGGCCGGACTCCACGCAGCCATTTAATTTGATGCATGACAGCCGTCAGATAAGCCAGGTCAACCAGCCCTGTCCCTTTCTCTCGCGTCTTCCTCCTCCCCTCCCCCACTCCCCCCCCCCCCCTCCTCGCCCGCTAGCGCACCCTCGTGTGCCCGCCGGTGACCACGCCCAACCTTACGGCGAGCTCGAAAGCGTCCGCGATGAGCACTTCCATTCACCGTCGCTGCTCACCTGACTCGTCGCACTGCTGGTCCCGCAGCTCGTCGCCGGTTGCAACTCCCTCTGTTGATGCGCTATGGTTCAACATCCCAGTGCAATGCCCACCGCCCCTCGCCGCCGATACTCATCACGCATGTTTCCCCGCGAACGACGGCCACAGGTCTCTGCCGTCCAAAATGGATGTACAAAATTTCTTGCCCAATTGTAGCAAAAACTGATGGCGGTTGCACCAAAAACGCCATTATCGTCGTCACAGGTCGTTGCTCTGTCATGATGGATGTAGCAAAAGATCTCGTCGGTTGTAGCAAAATCTGTCACGGTTGCAGCAAAACGTCCTCACTGTCATTGCGGGACGCCGTGAATGTAGGTAGCAAATTTACTTGTCGGTCGTAGCAAAATCTAGCGATGGTTCCAGCAAAACGTCGCCACCGCCGTTGCTGGTCACAGCTCTGCCGTGAATGCATGTAGCAAAAGCCACCATGGTTACAACATCTGGGCGTCGGCCGTGGTTGCAACGCGCACCCCCCCCCCCTCGGTCACGCGTGGTCAGCACCGACAGCTATGACTTCCAGCATCTAGTCACTGTGGTACAACATTTTGATGCCACGGTTGCAGCATCTGAACACCATGAGTTGTAGAAGTGACTGTAGTGGCGACAGTGGTCGCCTCCGTGTAGCTCCGGCCATCAATAGTCGCAGCATCCCTGCACAACTCTCATGATTTGAGGTTGCAACATTCTAGCTAGCTGGACGCAACATCCGATGAGTTGCGGCAAGGTGCGGAGGTGGTATTTGCCGAGGCGTCTGCGGCAGGGCCGCGATGGTGGTCGTTGTACCTGTAGTTGAGACGAGATTGGGGAGGAAGACAACGGGTGGTCGAGGACGTACAGAGATAAGGATAAGGGGAGGAAAATGGTCTAGTGGGGTTGTTATCACACCAAGGGCCACATGCCCACAGCCAGTGCGAGGCGGCTGGCCGAACTTTCGGCTGGCGCACCTGATACAGGCGTTTTCCATAAATATGGATGTGTCTAGGTATCGGTCGAATGAGACTTTCGGCCGGCATGCCGGATACAAGCGTTTTCCATAAATACGGATGTGGCTATGTCGATGGACTGAGACTTTCGGCCGGCGCGTCGGATACAAGCATTTTCCATAAATACGGATGTGGCTAGGTCTCGGTAAACTTTTCAGTCAAGTGACTTCATGTAGGAATTTTTTTTTGCATGGATCTCAATTGAAGTTCTCACAAATATATCATCGACTGAGACATAACTAAGTCTTAATCGATTGGGATTTAGCAAGACTGCACAAATATATACTCCCTCCGTTTCTAAATACAAGTCCTTTTAGATATTTTAATAAGCACTACATACGGATACAGATGTTATAGACATATTTTAGAGTATAGATTCACTCATTTGCTCTGTATGTAGTACGCACTGGAATCTTTAAAAAGACTTATATTTATGCATAGATGGAGTATATGTTAATTTGTTCGCGTGGTGCATTATTTACATACACGCATGCACATACTTTTCCTTGAATAGTTATGGGCTATTTCGAGAGAATTCGATGTCTGGCTAGCTAGCTGGATTTTTTTGGCATTTCCGTAGAACAGCATGAGAGTTGAGCATAAGGAACTTGTTTGTTTTTGGAGGCGATGAGACGTGGTGCATGCAAGGCTCCAAAACAAACGCTTTCACGGGGTGGTGTTTTGCCGCCGAGCCTTGTCCGCAACCCACACGTGCCGATCCCTACAAATGCTTGCCAGAAACCAAAAACTATGTGCTGTACGTGTTCATGAGTTAGCACCAATTTGTTGTGTTGCGATGGGGGGACGCACGACAACCGATTCAACTAGTCTAATCAGCTGTATGTCTCTGTGGACAAAACTGAGCGGTAATGTTTGCACATTTTTGTTTTGGGAGAATTAATTGTTGACTTGTGTTATGGTTTGTACTACCATTTACTACTTCACTGTAGACGACGATACTCTTATTTCGATTCTGAACCGTCTTGCACATTAATTAGCACGATCTTAAGTGTATCAGTCATGGTCAGTCAACCAGGGTGTGCACTGGAGCACACATTCGCTCATGACCTTAACCCCTAAGGCTTTGTTCAGTTACACCATGCCTAGAGGGGGTTGGAGGGGATTTAAGGGGGATTTGACTTACAGAGGAATCAATCCACTTCAATCCCTGTAAAACCCCTTTCAATTCCCTGTCAATCGAACGCAGCCTAAGGATTGGTGCTATGATGATTGTTGAGTTGGATGAGAGAAAATAAGTATTTGTCTTCTTTTAGGTATAATCAATCTCGTAGCAAGGTCTTCTTATATCCATGTGGCAGAACCATGAGTTGGTTGCGAGATCTTATCGGTTTCAGCTCTGACTTATCCCAACTTCTTGTTATTATTTGCATGAGACGTCTTTGCTAGTTATACGTTCCCTACTTTAAATTTGACCGCTCTAAAATCCTAGGAGAATACAAACATTAATTATTGAGAGAAGTGCATATCACACCCCTCAACTCTAGTCCTAGTCTAATATACACCCCCCAACTTCAATACCGTCTAGTTTATACCTCCAACTCTCAAAACCAGGCGGAATTCAACCCTCTCCTCCCCATTGACCGGTTTTGAACTGTTGACTGGGTGAACAGTAAATTCAAAAGAAATAAAAAATTCAAAAAAATGATTTCACCGGGTGAACAGTACTTCGGAAAAATAAAATAAAATAAAATTTCTGAATTATTTTTGCATGGACGATGTTTGAGTGCGTGATGTTCGTTCTAATTTTTAGCTTATTCGGACATCTGAGTAGCTCTCAACAAAAAAACAAATGTGACATTTGTGAAACAGTGAACTGTTCGGGCCAATTTTTTTTTGTTGAGATACCACTCAAATGTCCAAACAAGCTGAAAATTGGCACGGACACCACGCACTAAAAAATCGTCCATGCAAAAAGAATTAGGATTTATTTTGAAAAAATAGTATTTTTTTTTAATTTACTATTCACCCGGTAAAAAACGAAATTGTTTGTTGAATTTTATTTCCAACTTTTTTTCCTGAATTTACTATTCACTCGATGTAAAGTTTCTAAGAAGTTTGAATTGATTATCAAAATTTGGCAAAAAGTGCCAAAAATTGTGTAACCTTTTTAATGGCTAGGCAAAATAATCTAAAAATTCTATGGAATACCGAGGAACCAAGACTTAGTTACTAGAAAGTATTCAGAATTTATTTGAAAGTTAATTTTTTATCCTAACATGTCCCAAATTTGTATTCGGAATTCAAACTTTTCAAACCAAATAGATGAGTCAGCTTGGCTCGGTTTTGAATTATTGGAGCCTAACCCAACGAACGGCTCATGCCCAAAATGAGCTGGGCTACTCCTATGTGGGCCCGTTTGTTAGTTTTCACCTAGATAAATTTGTCATTTTTCTGTTACATGCTTATCTCACGGCATTGTATTAAACTAACAAAATGACCAATAAAATGAATTTGAAGAATGTAAAAAAATGTAGTCGAGAAGTAAGAAAGAAGAAACTACTACTGCTTATCTTAATTAAGTGGTATCTGGCATACTTGGCTAGTAAAGAAATTTCTGTTTTATTAAATAGAAATCTGGAACAAGACATGATCTTTGAGGGTTTTATAACATGAACCACATGTCTAGTTTCCTTTTTTTGGACAAAAGTCCGAACCCGAGGGGTTATGTAGTAAAAAAAACTATAATCGAAGAGAGAGAGAGAGAGAGAGAGAGAGAGAGAGAGAGCAATCATCACCGCCTGCAATACTCGTTAAGGCCAGCATATGCACACATCTGGAAAGTGACGGCCCATGACATGATCAGTGGATGAATATCGACAGGTCGATCGGCCAGCTCATGACCACGTCGGCCGGGGCACGCGCTGCATATATGCCCTGGACCGAAGCTTAGTTAGCGCGCGGCTAATCGTTCCCTTTCCCCACGTCAATCCATCCATGCATACGCTCGACCCACCGTGGCATCGACGACGCTCGTGCGCGCGCGCGGCCCACCAGATCGTTGGAATCAAATTTCACTCCTAATTTCAGCCGACTAGCGATCGAGAGCTAGCCGGCAACATGTCAGCTTCAGTCTTTCAGCTAGCCAGCTAGGTAGCTGCATATATATGCACGCCGCACGAGGGGGGCCGCAGGTGCCGTTCCCGACGCGCGCGCCGGCCAGCCCGTGGCCGATGGAGGCATGGCAATGGCGTGAGAGGCCAGGGCAGGGCCTTTGTCCCCATGCTACGTACGTGACGGGAGTGTCACGTAATGCTCCCCCTTTCCGTCCTACTGGACCGGGAGCAGTCCACGGATCCTTCACATGCACACTCCCCGGTCTCGTTCAGTGCTACTCCGTTGGCTTCGGTCGAGGCTATGCGTTTACTCTTATACACATACACCTGAGTCTCAAATGGATTAAGAATTTTAAGTCGGCTGACAACTATGGATAAGACACACACCTTGGCTAACAACTAAACCGACCTAATTTTGTTCACTAAGTGATCTAAACGCTCTATATTACAGAGGAAGTAGTAGTTTTTCCGCAATATTGAACAAATAGTAGTTTCCCTCTTGCAGCTTAGTAAGCTCTCTACCGAATAGGTATTCACTATGAGGAAAAAATTGTATGCCAGGAAATGAGTTGTTTGCCTAGTGTATTTTATCGGCCCCTCGACAAACAAACCCTTTGTCGAGTGCACCATGCAAAAAAAGAAACTCTACAAACTGATGCTTTGCCGATTGCTACATTAGTCAAACAAAAAACACTCAGCAAAGACAGTCTTTGCCGAGTGTTTTTTATAAGACACTCAGTTAACCATTAAAAAGCAATAAAATACATGTGAAGAGCAAACTTTTGATTGTTGAGTTTTTAAAAAAAGGGGGGCTACAAATATATGTAAGTACCTAAATATAGATTTTTCCTGAATTTTAGCTCATTTTTCATATACATGTACTTCAAATTAAATATTATTTGATAAATTGGTAGAAAAGGAATTTATGTCTTAAAATTAGCAAATGGTTCCAGAAAAATGCTAAAATTTGGCATTAGTAACACAATGTAATATGCTCCATGTGGAAACATTGAAGGATGTAACAGAAAATACTTGTTGCTATATTTAAGCAACAAAGCGCATTTCTAGGCATTTAATATATATTGTTTAAATATGAACTGTAAATGCATCAAATGGTGACACAAAAGGGTTAATAAATACTATGTATGTTCTTGAGCCTGTGTTTAGGCCTTATACTCCCTCCGTCCCAAAATTCTTGTCTTAGATTTGTCCAAATATGAATGTATCTAATCACGTTTTAGTGTTAGATACATCCTTATCTAGACAAATGTTAGACACGAATTTTAGGACGGAGGGAGTACAAAAAATAAGAGAAATTCCAAAACATCGGGAAGCCAAGACTCGACGCCGACAATGGAGCTTATTGGTTCTTAATTCCGAGAAGTGCAATTAAAGTTTGAAAAATATGAAACATGGCAACGGTGTCATGATATGATTCATAGAGGCCGTGGTAAAATCTTGAGAAAGTTTCACACGAACACTGCTTGATAGTCAAAGCATCTCCTAGGAAGAATCGTGGTTTCATGAGGAAGCATGCCGGGTATGAAGACAAAGTGTTAGTTACTTTGTCATTTCACCTTAATTTTTTTTACACACCCAACATACACCATCACAAGTTCCACGTAAATTTAGAGTTTGTTTGCTATACTTAAGCCATTAAAGGCATTTCTAGGAATTTACCTAGTATAATCTAAATTTGAACAAGTGGATGAAAAAGTTGCAAAAATGGGTTGATAAATCTTATTTGTGTTCGTGAGTCTATGTTTAGGGCATCTCCAACGCCAAACCTCAAACTGCCCACATATGTCCAGACCGCGAGGCCCGGACGTATTTTGCCATCCAACGCGGCCTCAGACGAGGGGGGGGTGCTTTTGGGTGTGCGGACCGCTGCCACTCCTGTGTCTGATTACCCTTGCCTACCAAAAAAACACTCGCCTCTCCCCCGCTTTCCATCGAACGCCCGCAACGCATTCATGTCGGACTAGAGCATGTAGTGGCCGGCATTGATTCTCGCGATTTGACCAGACGGGGGGGGGGGGGGGGGTGCTGACGGACGTGACCTCTCGGGAGTTGTCGCTTCAATGCAGACGTCGCGTCTCGAGAAACCAACTCTGGCTGCCACGCCGCATTAAACGGGCTAACTGCCCCTTCGCTTGGCCTGGCCATGACTATTTAACCTATGCGTCGGCGACTCACAACGCCGCCCTCTCCCTCCCCGAGAACCACCCCTTCCCCTCCCTATCACCGTCCCCGAGCCCTTCTTCCTCTCTGAGCCCAGCGGCGATGTCGAAGTCCCAGTTCTCCAAGGCGGCCCTCTGCATCGTGCAACATGAGGCGGAGCGGCAGGCAGCCCCGGGCAAGGTTGCCGCGGCCCTCCACGGCTGGAGGGAGGACAACAACGACGACGGTGGCATAGACGGCGACGGCGGTCCGGCATGGCAGGGCGGCCATGCATATGAGGTGGTCGTCCGTTATAGGGTTTAGGTTCTTTTTCTAGTTTTTTTAGTTAACCAGTCGAAATATCAACCTATTTATGTAAATCATGACCAAACTTGAATTAAATCCACCGTGTTTGTATGAATTTCATCCGTTAGTTCAAATAGTGGTTGAAATGTTTGCAGCAGCTATGGATGGCCAGCTCCCGCATCCGTCTCCGCGGACTGGTCCTCCTATCCCCGAATGGAAGCCAGGGCAAATTTGCTGGTCATCGTTGGAGATGCCCTTAGGCCTTACACAAGCAAATGAGAAGAATTCCAAACATCTGGCTGCCAAGACCTGACCCGAACATGGAGCTTATCATTTTCTAATACTAGAAAATCCAAACAAAGTCTGGAAAATGTGAAACCTGCCATAGTGTCATGATATGATTCCTAGAGGCTGTGGTGAAAAATGAGAAGATTTTGAAAAACCTTTGACGCACATTGCTTTGAAACTTGAACATCTCCGAGGAAGAATGTTGGTTCCGAGAGAAAATGACTCAGGTTTAAAGGCGAAGGGTTAGTTGCTTCAACGTTTATACTTGAAACTTTTTACAGATTACCTCCGTCCTAAATTACTTGTCTTAGATTTGTCTAGATACATATGTATCTATGAACATTTTAATGTTAGATACATCCATGTATATAGACAAATCTAAACGTGTCTATATACATAATCTAAGACAAGTAATTCTGGATGGAGGGAGTACATCATAACATGGTTCATGTCATAATTTGGCATTCTTTGGGGTTTGTTTGCTATATTGAAGCCACTAAGTGGATTTTGAGGCATTTGACATATATAATTCAAATATGAACTACAAGTGCATTACAAGTTGACAAATTGAGTTGAAACATTCTATTTCTGTTTTGAGCCTATGTTTAGGCCTTATCAAGAAAAGGAAGTGAATTTCGAACATCAGGGTGCTAGGACTTGACCCGGAACATGGACATTATTGTTTTTATTTTAAGAAATGTAAACGAGGTCTGAAAACATGAAACTTGGCATGGGCCATTACCTGTTCTCTTGTTTTTGTGGAAAAAAATGAGATTGTTCCAGAAATGTTGTCACGTAGACAACTTAGAAACTGAATCATCTTCGAGACATAATCATTTTTCCGTGTTCTAAGGCGATGGTTGAGAAGGTCACAAGCATCTGCCAAACGAGTTGTGACCTACTTTTGCAGATGGAGCTCATTCGGAAGGTGCTGGATTTCTCTGGCCTCAATGCCTTAAAGAGACTTGTTGTGGTTGGGAGTGTGTCTGGCCCAACTATGGGTCCTTGAAGCACTAGAGTTTTCATGGAGTAACTACTTCGAACATATCCGGTAACGAGAGGCTAATATGACGTCCTGCTGGACGACTGTGGTCTTTAGAAGACTAAGCGCAAGTTGGATTTCTCTGCCTACGGATGGTCTAGAGGTCCAAATTATTCACTATATTGATGGCTACAACAAAGATTACCCATGGGGCTTTGATAAACATCGTTGCCATTGTTCTCCTCCGGATAGCTCTTCCCGCAGTACGGTCGCTACCATGAGGTCTTCTACAACTAAGACAGGCATGGACATTGGCAGCGATTATGGTCAATGGTGTGTTGCAACTCATACTCTCTGGCCTCGAGCGCTGCCTTATCATTGGCAAGGAAAGTTTGCTCAGCTTTGAAAGCCTTGCAAGTTTTTAGTTTACTGGTTTTAGAGTCACCTTGGATTGGAGTGGTCAGTAGGCGTCTCCTTATCATGATGGTGGCTTCGTCTTCACTGGAAGACCCTGTCCTGTTGGACGATAGCATGAAGAATCCTTCGATGAGGCGATGTTCGCTGGTGGATGATAACCCACAAGTATAGGGGATTGTTTGTAGCCTTTTTGATAAATAAGAGTGTCAATCCCAACGAGGAGCTAAAGGTAGAATTTATATTATCTTCAAGTTCTATCGGCCACCGATACAACTCTACGCACACTAATGTTTGCTTTACCTAGAACAGTAATAAAATTAGTTTGTAGGAATGAAACTAGAAGTACATTGCAAGAATAATAATAGTTGCTGTTTTAAAGCTTTTTGAGAACGACGAGAAAGATTTGTCCCTAACACACTTTCCCTATTTGGATCACATGAGCTTATGATTGGAACTCTAGAAAGCATCAACAACTACTAAAGATCATTGAAATAAAAACCAACCATAGCATTAAGTGTAAAGTCCTCTTTAATCCCATACACAACAACCCGCTTATCCAATTTTGTGTTTTTGTCGCTCATGCAACCCCGACAGTAAGCAAATTATGAACATATTGCAACAGCCTACAATGGGAATCCCACACGTGTGTGCGGCACGGAGGGCACCATAGGACGACACCAAAATAAAACATACAACTCAAACCAATCACGATCACCAATCAACCCATAGGAAAGAACAAATCTACTCAAACATCATAGGATGGCAACACATCAGTGGATAATAATATGTGGCATAAAGCATCATGTTTAGGTAGAGATTACAGCGGGAAAAGAGAGGTTACACCGCTGCATAGAGGGGGAGAAAGTTATTATTGATGGCGGCGATGTTGTTGATGTAGATCGCCGTCACGATGGTTCCCACGGTGGCGCTCCGGCACTACCGGGAGAGAGGGGGAGAGAGCCCCCTCCTTATTTTTCTTGCTTGGCCTCCCCCTAGTTGGGAGAAGGATTTCCCCTCTGGTCCTTGATCTCCCTGACCCCCAAGGGATAGGAGCCCCTCTAGATTGGTTCTTCTCTGTTTCACGTTCCTGTTTTTTGGCCAAACACCATTTTTTAAATATTCAGAGATCCGTAAGTCCAATCTGGCCGTATTTTTAACACGATTTTCCATGATATAAGTTCCTTGCGGCCGAAGGACACCCCCAACCGACCTTCTAGGTGGCCACAAGGCACCCGGGCACGCCCTGGGGGTAGGGAGGGCGCTCTTCCTCTACCGTTGTTTCTTGCTCCCAAAATTCACATATATTTCAAAAAACAGTCTTCGTAAATTTTCATCGTGTTTGGATTTTATTTGATATGGATTTTCTGTGAAATACAAAAATAGGAACCAGCACGGGGCACTAGACTAATATGTTAGTCCAAGAAAATCATATAAATTGTTGCCAAAAGTATGTGGAAACATTAGGATAATGGCACGAGACAATGAAAAAATTATAGATACGTCGAAGACGTATCAGTGGAACTACAAAAAAATATTGTGTCCTCGATGTCTTCGCCTAGTGCCTAAGAGGTGCTTAAGCGCCCTAGGCGTAGCCTAGGCGGATGTATAATTTTGACTATCAAATTGTATTGGGGATATTATATGTGTATTAATACCAATTTAGAGAATATAGGTGAGTATACTACCAATTATTGCAATTGGAACGTGACCAAGTTGGTTCGTCGGTGGAATATGGCATGATTTCTCACTTAAGTGAACAATTTCTTGCCTGCCATGCCTAGGGTTCCACTTATGCCCTAGGCGATGGGTTTGGTCATTGCCTAGCACCTAAGAGTGCCTAAGCGCCTCCTAGGCATTGCTTTTTTTCCAATAAAGCTTCCTCCTCCGACTCATGATCTAAAAGGACTAAAATTGAGTCGACCATGGTAACTAGCCACGTAGCAGATGAGTTCCCGATGACAGAAGTCAATCGTAGGGGTTGCTCGGGAGACGGTTCTACAGACGTGCCGAGAGCAAAATATTGGAATTTTTTTCAAAACTGTGATATATTTTATAGCATTTTCGGAAACTATATGACGTAATGCAAAAAAACCAAAACTAGTAGCCCGTCGGCCATCTTCTGGCCGAAGTAGGAGTTTTCGGCCATCTTTAGGCCGAAGTAGGGCTTTTCGGCCAAAGCTAGGCCGAAGTAGGAGTTTTCGGCCATCATTAGGCCGAAGTAGAGCTTTTCGGCCAAAGCTAGGCCGAAATAGACTTTTTGGTCAAGTCTAGGCCGAAAAGTACTACTTCGGTCTCATGTAGGCCGAAGTTGCATGGCTCGTGCTGAAATGTTCCCGCCACCCCTTCCCGCCACCCGTTTCCCGCCAACACCTTCCCGCCATATGTTCCCGCCATATGTTCCCGCCACCCGTTTCCCGCCAACTCTTTCCCGCCTTATTTTCTCCTCTGTATCTATAAAACCCCCTTCAGGCGAAGGTGGATAAGCATTCCAGTGTAGTGTAGTCGAGATGTCCCATTATCCATTCGATCGTAGTTTTCACCCAGGGATGAGCAGCACTCTTCCGAGTCTAGTTACCGATTTCGGGATGGACAATAGGATAGTTCCATGGGACGAACTCACCGGTAGTGACACCATAATGAATGAGTTGGCTCACCAATTACGTGGGTCCGGGTGGCCCGAAAGGACCTATGAGGAGGTACGCCAAGAACTTCTTAGGTTGCATGAAAGGTGGAAGAAGGTAGTGGAGCCAAGAGTGAAACTTTCGTAAGGACTGCAGCAAAGAATACATTTTATGGACTGAGGAGAGCGAGGACGACGAAGATATCTTCATGCCGCCGCTTCCGGTTCTCGCATCGTCAAGGGCAAGAGTTCTCAGCATCGTCCAAAGGCAAGACTTCTGATCCTCAAGGGCAAGAGTTCTGCATCCAGCAAGGGCAAGAGTTCTGATCGACGGAGGGCAAGAGGACCGCATCGTCGAAGGGCAAGAGGGCTGCATCAACGGAGGATGACGATGATGACTTCATGTAGTATGTAAGATGTATTCCAGTTTGTATTGTATTATTGTAGGGCATTATGTTCTATCTGAATTTCATTTTGTAGTATGTAAGATGTATTGCACAAGTTCAGCCGCACTGCTTAATTCAGATGTACTTGTATCTTAATTATCGGTTGTAGTCTATTTGGAAATGTAACTCGAATAAGAATGCTAATTAATAGTAATATGTCTCTCGCATACATAAAACAATATATGTCTCCCGATCGATAGAAGGAAGTGCGATAGTAACACATACATGAAGCATGTCTCGTACATAAATACCGACACGCATATGCGAATAGTCTGAAACTAACATAGATAATGAGTCATACATAGATAATAAGCATATCATCGCGGGGACGGCGACGAGTCTGGGTCTTCTCGGCGAGGACCGGAAGGCGATAAGCGCCGAGGCGGTGGACGAGGCTCGCGATAACCACGACCATAGTTAACCTCGTCTCACACGGTCTCATGTCTCCTGCGGCCGGTGGTGGTGGTGGAGTGTGAAACACTGTCTGCGAGAAGCCATAAATGTTTGTAGCATGGTCATCATCCTCGCGGTCGCCCTCAAAGTAATCAGCACCACCACTAAGGATGGGTGACTGCTCTGAATGCATGAACGGTTACGACAGGTTGCCGCTGCGGTAAAGTAAAAAACTTGTAAAATTGATACAAATGCATGAACGATTACTACTGCTCAAAAGAATGTAGTGAGTAGGGTTACCTAGTTCCATCTGCCGATGCCGAAGAGCTCCCCGGCTGTGAAGGAGGTGGCTCATGCCGCAAGAGCTCCCCGGCTGTGAAGGAGGTGGCTCATTCCAGAAGAGCTCCCCGGCTGTGAAGGAGGTGGCTCATGCCAGAAGAGCTCCCGGCTGTGAAGGAGGTGGCTCATGCCCGGAAGAGCTCCTCGGCTGTGAAGGATGAGGTTCGCACGGTGCACGAAGGTCGTGGTTGTGAACGTTGCACGAGGGTCGTGGTTCAATGCTGTCTGAGGGACGTGGCGGACGATGTGCCGGAGGAGGAAGTGCAACATCCAAGACCGCTTACACGTAATAGCAGCGTAAATCCTGCGAAGCTTGTCATCAAGACGCCTCAACCATGAGACGCCTCTCGCGGTGGGATAGTTTCTCCCCTCGAAAGCGCCGCATTAAAGCGGAAACCTCCTCTCGCTACTGTCTTCGTCAAGTCACCTCAGAGATGAAGAGTTAACCAATTATATCCTCGTTGTATGATAGACACCACGAATAGACACCCAGCGAATATGTCCAGATTAACAAAAGACTCAACATATAAGAACCAAGGCATTTACCGCGTGGTGTCCGGTTCCCACAACAGAGGCAGTTGGGTACATATCGCTGGTGAGAGGGCTTCGATCCGATCAGAGCAGCTGATGGAACCAAGTAGATCCTTGTTGTATGCCGTAACGCTGCAGATACAACCCAACATTTCCAGCTTAAAGGCCCGACCCTCACCCCGTGTATTTGTCGCAGCGGTAGTCCATTCGTGAACGTAAGGGTAATGCTCTTAAGCCAATAATCCATGGACTTGTTTCCTCCTAGGCGATCGTCCTCGATATTGACATGCGTGATACATAATTAGGTATATTATGAATGTATAGTGACAACTAAAATAGTATTAGTACTTACTTGTGCACGTGTTCGCAAGTGTGGAATTTTGGAATCTCAGGCTCTTGATATAGACCGAACTGTCTCATTACTCTATGAAGAGACATCTCTCAACCGTCACATCGAACACCAACTTGGCCTTGGTCATCCAAAATGCCGATCTCTAGTGCACAATCCAGAAATCCCAACTGGGTACCTCGATGATATAGCCTCAGGCGAGTATGGCTCCCAGATAACTTGATCCTCGTGCAAACTATCAAATCTGCGCCGTGAAGGACGGGTAGCATCCCTAACCTGACTATGCGCAAACTGTCTCTGTGCATGACAACAAATAAGCATTAGTAATACTAATGAATGGCAAAAAATAATTGAATTAATTGTTACTTAATATAAAAGTACCTCTCGCCGTGCCCAAACAGAACCCATAGTAGGTAAGTCGCCGATAGCAGGCACATAAGCCCCACTAAGTCCTCCAAACCAACAGGTTTATCAATGTAGACATAGGGTCGCCCAATAGGGAATCTCTCGATGACCAGAGCTGCAACAATAATGGACATCCAACAACACCAGATTTTCTAGACTTCAACAAGCAAGCTTTGCACAAAGCCTATGTGACGTAGCCGCTAACACAAGCAGAACCAAAACTCCTCTCAGAGAATATCCGCGAGCAACGTCGTCGCCTATCTCTCGTGCAATACCGATGAGTCGTGCATCGACAAGGGTCACGTGGTTCTCCGTAAACATCGCCTTGCCGAACAGCCAAAGAATATATGCCTCTAGGGACCGGTCAATCTGCGCCTCCGACAACTCAACATCGGATGTCCTAACGAGACAATCTACATAGAAACGTAATAATTGTATGAAAATCGGGCAACTAAAAACAACATTTGTTTATGGCCGTGATGGTTACCTCAAACTGGCTCAACCATCTAAAAGAGGTCCATGAGGATCGTTGTCTATGGCCCTAGCAGTCGGGACCGCAGCCAAAAACGGGTCTGCATCGCTGTTTGCCACCCAGATTCTGCCTCTAAGGGACCTATGGCAGCACCGCCGAGGTAATCCCAACAAGTACGACACATCCTGTAAAGTAGGCGCCATCTCTCCCCATGGAAAGTGAAACGATGTGTCTCTGGCCTCCATCTATCTACTAAGGGTAAGGAGTGACTTGTCGAAGAGAAACGCTTTCACTTGCCTCTTGTGTAATCTGCACCGGTTCACCTGCCTCATCTAAGTCAGGACCATCAATCCACTCATCCAATGTACCCTGAACCAGCCGTGCCAAGGGTAGAAGTCCAGCCCAACTTAACCTACAAAATAAAAAGATTGTTAGCGGCTATGAAAAGTATGTAAAACATAGTAAGTCATTATATGGACTCCATTATATGCACACATACCTATCAACCCATGAATCGTGTATCAGCCAGTTAGTCTTTCGGTACGAGTGACCAACACATCTAAGTTGTTGCCCGCTTCCAATAGGGCGCCCCGGTGCTTTCTATCGATGTTGCCATTAAGCAACGGATACAAAGACATATCTGCAATTCAAACAACAAATCTCAGGTGCAAATAAAAACATAAATATTACATATTACAAATTAAAACATAGTCCTGACATAGTACAAATTAAAACATAGTCCTGACATATTACAAATTAAAACATAGTCCTGACATATTACAAATTAAAACATAGTCCCGACATATTACAAATTAAAACATAGTCCCGACATATTAAAACCCACTACGACACATTATATAGCTTGTGAGTTATTTCTTCCTCGTCCGCCTCTTCGCCTCGATCGCCACGACCACGTCCGCCTCTTCCTCTTGTTGTCGCAGCCGTCGATGTGGAAGCACTCGTCGATGCGAAGCACCATCTTTGTTCAGGTCGGGACAATATTTCATCCTATGCCCATAAGCCGCGCATAACAAACATTGCCGGTTGCTCCACCAGCTTCAGACCGGTCCATATCGTTCCGGATGCGACGGGCCTTCCGCCTGCCCCTACTTGTTCGCCAAGGTCCGGATGCGGATATATACTCTCTCACCGTCTGCTTACCTTGTTGAAATTGCCGACGACTCTAAACCCTGTCATCTCGCCTGTCCGGTGTTGAGCACGCCTCTTTTAAATAGTATGGGGACACGAAGGAGATAGCATCCAACTCAATCTGCCACAGCAGCCAACACATGAGAGCAAGGTAGGTGCAACAACTTCGGTTTGTTGCATGTACACTCACACGCTGGATAAAATTCGCTCCAATTTTTACCTCGTGTGTCTTCACCTCATTTCCGAACCAAAACCATCGGTAGGAAGCTGAACCTCATACCTCCTTTCTTGATTCCCTATGAGTCCGACAAAGTGTGCTTCTTTGCTTTCTCTATCTTCTTTGCCATGTATTCCATGACACGGCTACAATAAGGTGTGTTCTGATTATCTTCAATATGCTTCATGCTAACTCGTGCCTTTCTCTCAAATATCTCAAAGTGCCATGGAATACAGCCTCCACAATAGCTGTGAGTGGCAATGCTCTATCCCTCTCAAAGACAAAGTTATACACCTCTGCAAGATTGGTTGTCATGTGGCCATACCTAGCTCCATGTGTGTCATGCAGCAAAGACCAATTCACTGGAGGCTCTTTCTCTATCCACTCGTAAAAATTCTTTATTGCCCTTCCTTCTTTCTCGTAGTATTAGGAGGGTCAATTCCTGCAAGTCACAAAGACCTCATCTGGCTCCTCTAGCTCCGCGATGAGTGCTGCTAATTTAACTTAATCTTCTTCCATTTTCTTCCTCGCACGGACCTGCTTCTTAGTAAACTCATCAAGTTTTGACCAAATAAATTCAGATTTGCGCTGCTGGCTCTCGCTTGCATAATTTTTGAACAAGTTCATCAACCGCTTGTTCTTGAACTGTGAGAAAAATTAGCCCCAAGATGGCGATGCACCACCGGCTCTGCAAGTCCCTCCAAGGTGTTCGTTCACATCCGTTGGATTACGAAGTGTCTTCACGGCCTTCAATATACCAGCATGTCTCGCATGAATGACACACACGCTTGGTCGGTCCTTCACGATGGCAATTTTCACTTGGCGGAAGAACCATACCCAGCTGAGAAAGTTCTCACCTCCACAAATGCCATGGCAAGTGGGATGATTTGATTGTTCCGCCCACACCAATAGCAGTCAGGATTTGCCCTCTATATCGACCGGTCAGAATGTACCATCCACAAATATAACAGGAGGACAATGCCGGAAAGCTTCGATGCACATACCAAAAGAGAAGAACACTGCTTCAACACCTTGAAATCTGGTATACTCAAGAACCTCATGTGTTGTACGCTCACATAAGTGCCGGATTCCTCTCCTTCAAGATGCCTGGAGACGGACAACATTATCATATGAGTCAAGAACGCCCCAAACCTTTCCTCCATAGCCTTCTCGCTTAGCCCTCCAAGCCTTCCCATAAGGAATGACATACTTCCATCCGACCTTCACTGTTGTCCGGATGTGTTTTGCTTCCATATCTTTCTTCTCTACTATCTCAAGATACATGAGTTGCGCAATGAGACTTGAAGTCAGGTTCGGATGCTTCACCAGCAGGTTCTTCCTCACACAATTATGTGGGATGACAATGGTGACAACCCAAAGGATGTCGTGCTTGACGCGTCTGCACCTTCCCCGACAACCTTTTTCAACACATTTCACGGATAGTTTGTTGGACTTGATATGTGTGTCTTGAAAACCCTCTCAGTAGACATAGCCCACTTTATCACCGCATACTTCAATTTTTTCTTTGTATCAAACATAGCCCCTATTTGTACTTGGTTCAGATTATATCGCCATGGAGTCTCATGGCCATCGCTCACCGTAAGGCCGGTGGATATGTCCTGCTCCCATGCGTATGAATCGGTACCTCAACTTCATCCTCGAATTTTCAGAATCCAGTTCCTCCACCAATCCATCCTCGCCCTCTTCCTCCATCACCCTCTGATTTCATCCCTTCCTCATCCCCATCAAGAAAACCTGAACCAGCTAATATTATCGACCGCTACTCGCCCAAAGATCGTGACCACAAACATTGTGTGGCACGTAGTCCGACTCTTTCTCGGGTTGGCTAGCATCCACATCTTGTGGCTGTGACCCGGATAAAACAATCTCGTTAGCCACTTCACCGCCTTGGCCGGGTTCATACCCCCGTGGAGTTCTACGGTATTCTCCTCCTTCGCACAAAGTTGCACAAGTGCATATGGGTGGATTCTTCGGTCTCGACAATACCTTAACAGGACAACCAATGCTGGCTCCTATCTACCGCATCAACTCCCACTTGACATTTTTACAGGATTTGGTCCACAATGCATGAATACCGACAGAACATACTTCAGATCCGCATCGAGACTAGTTGTCAACCAAGATTTCAACTGTCTAATGTCCATCCTGTCCGGTCAGCTAGTGTCATGACGCCATTTTAAACTCGCTAAGATCAACCCCAACTCATTATATCGAACATTACCAGTAGTAAACACCGTAGTAAACAATCAGATTCTCGATTCGGACATTTTCACCGCCGACATTGTCATCCTCTCATTAATCACAACAAAGACTAATATTACCCGTTACACTAACTATGCACTAAAATGCCTCCACAAATATATTAACACCGCACTTCACAATATGACTTATCTAAACTAATTAAAATATACAATTCAGAGAAAATTTGTGATGGCATGGTTATACCTTCAAGCGTGTGTCCCTAGCTTCTTGCTCCTCTCTTTCACTCAACGGCACCGCCACCTCATGAGTACTTGCACCACAGACAACGGCAGCCCCGCTCGACGACGACCGGAGGCTCAGCTCCGGTCACCCCCCAAGCCGCACCTCCTTGTCCATAGCAGCTGCTCCTCCTCACCACCACCTCCTTCCCAACCACACCTTCTCCACCCCACCATGGCTCCTCCCTCCAAACGCAGAAAAAACTATCCCATACCCAAAAAAAACACCGTAGGCTGTTGGAGAATGGTATGATCTATCTATTCTGTGTCTTGGATGTGAAAATGGGTGCAAAGTGGTGGAGATCGGCGCGGGCTTGTGAGGTTACAGAGAAGAACGAGAGAGAGAGAGAGGAAACAGAGTGAGAGCAGCCAGAGGAAGGAGACGGCCTGGCGAGCCTTATCCCGACTCTTCGGTCAACTCTTGGCCGAAGAGCTCTTCGGCCGCCCGCTGGCCGAAAAGAGCCCACTTCGGCCTCGCATGGGCCGAAGCTACGATTTTCGGCCGGCCCGCCACCAACACCACCTCTTCGGCCCAGCCGAGCCCTACTTCGGTCAAAGCCTGGACGAAAAGTCCTTTTCGGCCAAACCCGGCCGAAAACAACCTCTTCGGCCAGCGCGAGGCCGATGGGGTCATAGTTTTGATTTTTTCGCGTTTAGTGCTATAGTTTCCGAATTTGCTGCACAAAAAGTTATAGTTTTGAAAAAAATTCAAAATATTGTAGAGGTGCATGGCACCACCTTGTCGGCGAGAGCTCCAAACGAGAAGGCACAACCTTTTATCAAAGAAGAGGCGGAGGTGAGGAGCTTGACCGCATCAGATGTGAAGTCCACAGAGTCGAAGAGAAAGTTCTGCCCATGAACGAAGTTGACGAAAAGTACGTCAGAAGGCATTTGAACCACACTTTTGACACACGCTGTTAGACTGTATATGTATACTTAGACTTGTATATACATAGACTTGTGCATATACCTTATACTTGTACCCTTTGGTACTTATATATAATGAGATAGCCGCACCTCCCTAGGGCGTCGAGCAGTTGCCCCAATACTTCCATCTAACATGGTATCAGACTAGGGGTTTATGTCTTCCGCTGCAACTCCTACCGCCACCGCCGCCGCGATGGCCTCCTCCAACGCCGCCGCTGCCACGCCGGCTTCCTCCAGCGCCGTCGCCCTGATCGCCCCGTCGTTGCCTTTCCTTGCCTCGCACCCGCTCGCCTCCTCCTGGCGGCAACCTCAGCCGCCCGCGGGTCCTCTGGACGGGCCGGGCGATCCGTCGCCGATCGCCTCTCATGGCGCTGCTTCCTCGACCGTCACCTTGGCGCCGCCATCCTTTCACGGCCCTGCGCCGCCTGTGTATGGGGGGGCTCCCCCGTCGCCCTACGGCGCCCCTCAGCCCTACGGCGCACCTCAACCCTACGGCGCACCTCGGCGTCACGTGGTACGACGCCCCTGCACCAACCTATGGCGCCGCACCGCCGCTGCCCCCTGGCTGGCCGGCGTCACCCTATGGCGCGGCGCCTCCGTCGTCCTAGGTGGCCCTGTCACACCCGCATCCCTATGGGGCGGTCCACAACGCAGCGTCAGGCGTGCCCTCGGGGGCCCAACTTGGCTCGCCAATTGCCCCGGCTGCCGCTAGCTATGAGCTCGCTCCTCACGTTGATGCCGATCCGATGGCGGGGTGTCATGCGCCCCCGATACATGCTCCCGCGGGCTACGCTCCGGCTCCTGCGCCGTTTTACTTCTCGCATCTCCTTCTGGTGAAGCTTACGCCGGATAACTACTTGTCGTGGCGGGCTCAGGTGCTACCTCTCCTCCGGAGTCGCTATTTGGAGGGCTATGTTGATGGCTCCATCCCGTGCCCGCCGCCGTATCATCCGGCTCATCACGTCTGGGTGGCCCAGACCAGCGATTCTCTCGCCATCCGATCGTCACTCACCCGGCGTGTAAATCGCTCGTCATTTTCGCTGCGACGTCCCGGGAGGCCTGGTCTCTGCTTCACAGCAGCTTTGCTTCCCAATCTCAGGCGCGTGCTCACTCCATATGCACTGAGTTGGGGAAGACGAAGCTCGACGGCATGACCATTACGGAGTACTTCAACAAGATGTACAGTCTCGCTGACACCTTGGCCTTGATAGGTCAGCCACTTGGAGACGAGGACTTCACCACCCACGTGCTCAATGGCCTCGATGATGACTATGATAATCTCATCGAGAATGTTCATGGTCGCGAGGCACCTCTTCCGCCGCGGGAACTTTATGCGCGCCTTCTTGGTCGTGAGCAGCGCATCAAGGCGCGTCGTGCCTCCCCGAGTTTTGCCTCCGCTAATGCCGCGACCAGGAGCGGCAAATCACATAAGCCGTCGCTTCCCCCCAAGCCGACAGCTTCATCTCAGTCGACTTCACGGAGCTCCGCGCCATCCATCACTGGCGGGTCTCGGCCGGTGGCTTGCTGCCCTTGCTGCGGTAATCCACCTCAGAACGAACAATGAAAAAGGCATCGAGCGGGTGCAAGCTCGAGGAGCTAGGAAGGATGGAACAAAGCTTGACCGTTTTTTCACTGAACTACTCCAGCAGGCTTGCCAACTGTGTGGGATTGAGCGCCACATAGCCTCTCGCTGTCATCGTTGTTATAAGCAAGATTTCCTTGGTCTAGGCAATAATGGCAAAGGGAATGAAAAGCAGGCGGCTGCTGCAGTGAGTCATGAGCACGGACGCACTCCATCTTACTCCATTGATCCTACATGATACATGGACACGGGAGCTACGAAGCACCTCACCAGCGAGATGGGCAAGCTCTCCACTCAGGAGCCATATCGCGGTCATGATCAGGTTCGCACCATCAATGGAGCAGGTATGCACATCTCCCATGTTGGTCAGGCCTCACTTCTTGCACACAATTTTCGAAAACTGCATCTTTCTAATGTGCTTCGACTTCCCACTGCTACACGTAGTTTGTTGTCTGTTCCTCAACTTACTCATGATAATAATGTCCTTGCTGAGTTTCACCCTTTTCATTTCTTTATCAAGGATCGGGACACGAAGGCCGTTCTGCTTAGTGGCCGTCTTCGCCATGGTTTATATGCACTTGACGCGCCGCCCACATCTTCTATGCAGTCCTCTCCTCAGGCGTTCAGCGGTGTTCGTGTGTCAACCTGCTGCTCCTATAGTTCGTCATGTGCTACATCGTCATGAACTACCAGTTGTGTCCAATAAAACTGCTAAAACAATTTGTGATGCCTGTCAGCAGGGCAAGAATCACCAACTTCCGTTTTCAGAGTCTAGTCGTGTTGTGAAACATCCTCTTAAGCTTGTGTTTTCTAATGTATGGGTCCATGCCCAAACATCCGTTATTGGCCATAATTATTATGTCAGTTTTCTTGATGCTTATAGTCGGTTTACTTGGCTTTATCTTATTAAGCAAAAATATGATGTGTTTGATGTCTTTATTCAGTTCCAAGCACATGTTGAGCGTCTCCTTAAGCAGAAAATTATTCATGTTCAATCCGACTGGGGGCGTGAATATCACAACCTCAACACGTTTTTTAACAAGCTTGGGATTTCGCATCGTGTGTCTTGTCCTCATACACATCAGAAGAATGGAACCGCTGAACGTAAGCATCGTCATCTCGTAGAAACTGGCCTTACCTTGCTAGCTCATGCCTCCGTGCCATTTCGGTTTTGGAGTGATGCTTTCTCCACAGCGTGTTTCTTGATAAACAGGCTACCCTCATGACTTTTGCATATGAAAACTCCTCTTGAACTCTTGCTCAACAAAGTCCTAGATTACACTTTTCTAAAGGTGTTTGGGTGTGCATGTTGGCCCCATTTGCGTCCATACAACAAACGTAAGTTAGAGTTTCGGTCTAAAAAGTGCGTTTTTCTTGGGTATAGTTCTCTTCACAAAGGGTACAAATGCCTACACGTTACCACCAATCGCGTCTACATCTCTCGTGACGTTGTTTTTTATGAGAATGTGTTTCCTTTTCATGCACTTTCGACTAACTCTACCACTCCTATGCCACCTGTTCACTCCACCGCACCTTTGCCTGACCAATTTGTGGATGTTGCAAATGATCCTGTGTTGCTTCCTAATCATGCTGCAGGTATTGGACGTGGTGCTTGCCTCGAGCTTCTTGATGAACAGGTACCGGATGCTACTCCGGTTCATGACGTGCCCCTAGAGCGTGACGAAGCCCCGCTGCATGGGGCATGCATAACGGGCGCCCCCGCCTCGCAGGAACTGCCCTCGCCCGGCTCTGAGGCAGCCACCCCGCGGGCGATGCACTCACCCGCCTCGGTGGAATCTGCCCCGCAGGGGACGCCCCCACCTGCCCCGCGGGGGACGCTCTCTCCCGGGTTGGTGGCTGGGCCCTTGGCGCCCTCTCCTGGCCTGGCAGCCGCTTCGCCCGGCCCGACAGCCACTTCGACCGTGCCAGATGGGCTGGCCTGGTCTGCCTCGACGCCACCGCTCTCCCCGTGGGCTGGATCGCCGGCTGCCTCGTCGCTGGTGCCGTCGCCTGTGCTGAGCTCGGTCTCGCCAGCACTGCCGGCTGCTGATGCTCTTCGACCTCGCACCCGTAGCTAGAACGGGGTTTTCCAGCCAAAGCAGCGCACCGACGGGACTGTCGCATGGCTTGCTGCATGCATGGCACACATTACTGCTGATCCCACTGCTAAGCCTCGTCATTTTCAGGCTGCATTGGCTATTCCTCATTGGCGTGCAGCAATGGAACAGGAGTTTCATGCTCTGCTTCAGAATAACACTTGGCGTCTTGTTCCCCCACAGTCCTGTGTTAACATTATTGATTCCAAGTGGGTTTTAAAGTCAAGAGGCATGCTGATGGTTCTATTGAGCGCTACAAGGCGCAGCTTGTTGCCAATGGCTTCAAACAGAGGTATGGCCTTGATTATGAAGACACGTTCAGTCCGGTTATCAAGCCCACTACCATTCGCTTGTTGTTGTCTTTGGCTGTTACTCAAGGATGGTTCCTTCGTCAGCTTGATGTGCAGAATGCTTTCCTGCATGGAGTCTTGGAGGAGGAGGTTTATATGCGTTAGCCACCAGGGTTTGTGGATCCGGACCGTCCTTACCATCTCTGTCGTCTGGTTAAGGCGCTCTATGGGCTCAAGCAGGCTCCCCGTGCATGGCATGCACGCCTCGGCTCTGTTCTCCGGGCACTTGGGTTTATTCCCTCCATTGTTGACACGTCCTTGTTTCTTCTTCAGTGTCCTGAGGTTATGATGTATTTGCTGGTTTATGTTGATGATATCATCCTCATCAGTTCCTCAGATGCTGCTGCAGATCGCCTTGTGGCTGCCTTGAGTGGTGATTTTACTGTCAAGGATCTTGGTGCTCTACACTTTTTTCTTGGTCTGGAGGTTTCACGCTCTTCTGCTGGGCTTACTCTTACTCAGAAGAAGTACTCCCTGGACTTGCTGCGTCGTGCTGGAATGCTGAAGTGTAAAACTGTCAACACTCCGATGTCGGCCACTGATCGGTTGTCTGCTTTCGATGGAGATCCTCTCTCATCTGATGATGCTACTGAGTACCGCAGTCTTGTTGGTGGTCTCCAGTATCTTACTATCATCAGACCAAACGTTTCTTATGCAGTCAATCGTGTCTGTCAGTTTCTCCATGCACCCAGGACATCTCATTGGTCAGCTGTGAAGCGGATTCTTCGTTATGTCTGCCTCACTTCCTCTCATGTCTTACTTCTGCAGCCTGCGCCGTCTTGTCAGATCTCACTTTTTCTCGATGCGACCGGGCTGGTAGTCCCGATGACCGGCGATCCACGGAGGGGGGTATCACGTGTTTCTTGGTCTAACCTGATCGCTGGAATGCTCGCAAGCAGGCTACTGATGTCTCGCAGCGATCTGGAAGTTGAGTACAAAGCGATTCTTGATGCAACAGCGGATATCATTTGATTCAGCCTTTGTTGAGAGAGTTGAGAGTCTCTTCAGCTCATCCTCCAGTACTTTGCTGTGATAACATTGGTGCTATATATCTGTCGTCGAATCCGGTGTTTCATACTCGAACGAAACATATTGAGGTTGACTATCACTTCGTTCGTGAGCGTATTGCACATAAGCTACTTAGCGTCAAGTTCATCTCGTCAAAGGATCAACTTGCTGACATCTTCACGAAGCCTCTTCCACAACCATAGTTTGTAGGCTGCAGGCGCAATCTTAACTTAGTTTGTACTTCAGGCCATAGTTAAGATTGAGGGAGGGTGTTAGACTGTATATGTATACGTAGACTTGTGCATATACCTTGTACTTGTATCCTTTGATACTTATATATAATGAGATAGCCGCATCCCCCTAGGGTGTCGAGCAGTTGCCCCAATACTTCCATCTAACACACGCAACCCCTACCTAGCAGGCCAAGTGTCATGGTATCCTCTCGAATATTCGTCTGAGAGTAGCGTAGAGGTCGGAGATTTAGATGGTTCACACGAGGAGATTTACACAATTTCAGCCTCTCAGAATAATGTAATACCCAACTTTATGCTTCTTTGTATTGATGATCTAGCCTCATATGAGAACAAGGGTTTGTGTGTCCAAGGAGTCGATCCCAAGATCGTATAGGGGGTTTTACACCTCAGACGATGGGATACGCAGCAGAGTCCTTGTCTTACGCCTCAGAAAATATCATAGAAACTATATTTGTGAGAAAATAGGGACGGGTGTTAAATTACTCGGTCAGAGAGAGGGGAGATCCTGTTGGCTGGGAAGTTGCGCACGTAGGAAAATGTGGTAGCTCTCCTCTCTCATTACATACACAATTTTCACATCCATCAACCCGGGACCTTTTCTATCTGTCTTTGGTGACAGCAACATTCCACACACATTCATCTATTTTATTGGGCAGACATATCTCACATTCTCACATGCATGTTGGGGCAGGGAATATGTTGTTGAGCTGTATACCCTTGGCACCACTCTAAATGAGATAATATAGCTATAGCCGCATACACCTTCATATCCTCACAGAACAGAACTTAAGATGTAATTATGTGGTTTCCAACTTAATTCTATTTGTTGAGCTAGAGCGAACGTGCCGACCAGTTAGAACCTTGTTATCTTATAGCTAGCCCTACCATTTTGATGCGATGAGAGAGAGAGAGAGAGAGAGAGAGAGAGAGAGAAGTGGCAGCGAGTGACAGAGTTCTGTGGTAATGTTTGGCTGCATGGAATTTTGACAAACATCTCGTGAACTCGGACTGTGGTTGAGGATTTGTTTGTGTGCGTGCAACTACGCATAGATTGGCAAGTACCCACGTTAGGCCCATATGGGCATAACTTGCATACTATGTCTGACCTTTTGTCTTGCTCCTCTTTCCATGAAATTGGCCTGCCCTGTTTTTCTTTCCGTTACATGAGTGAAAGTTGAGACCCTATCTCCACCGGGGAAAAGAATAGTTAACACAAGGGAAAAGGCTTTGCATTAAAAAACAAGGGACCTGTTGCCGATGTTCCATGATTAGTTCTCGGAACATTTGCAGCTTTTCCAGCTAAATTTTGGAACAATAACCCTGCTTCCTAAGAAAACAGAGGCCGTGAGAATCGAGCAATTTCGGCCTATCTGTCTTCTGAATGTCAGTTTCAAATTTTTTACCAAGGTTGGGACGATTAGGCTCACACAGATTGCGCACGCCGTGGTGCAGCCTACTCAAACGGCTTTCATGCCACCAGGAACATCCCGAAGGGTTGTGGTCCTTCATGAAACGCTCCATGAGATTCACACGAAAAAACTTGATGGAGTTATTTTCAAGGTGGATTTCGAGAAGGCATATGATAAAGTCAAATGGCGTTCCTTCAACAGCCTTACGCATGAAGGGCTTTGATGAAGCTTGGCGGCGCCGGTGGAAGCATTCACGCAAAAAGGGAGTGTTGGAATTAAAGTGAATGACGATATAGGTCATTATTTCCAAACGCATAAGGGTCTGAGACAAGGCGATCCTATGTCTCCAATATTGTTCAATATTGTGGTTGATATGTTGGCGATCCTGATAGGGAGGGCAAAGGAAGCCGGTCAGGTGGGTGGCTTGGTGCCTCATCTAGTTTATGGTGGTGTGTCCATTCTGCAATATGCTGATGATACAATCATCTTCATGGAACACGATTTGGCAAAAACGAGAAACATGAAGTTAGTGTTATGCTTATTTGAACAATTGACGGGGCTAAAGATTAATTTCCATAAAAGCGAGCTGTTCTGCTTTGGTAGAGCCAAAGACGAACAAGAGGCATATAGACAATTGTTTGGTTGTGAAGTGGGGCTTTACCTTTCACGATCTCGGTATTCCCATTCACCATCGTAGCTAACAAACAGCGAGTGGAAGTGCATCGAGGACCGGTTTGAGAAGAAACCGAGTTCTTTGGAAAGGAAAACTCATGTCTTATGGAGGCCGGTTGATTCTTATTAACTCGGTGCTCACGAAGTTTACCTATGTTCCTCTTATCCTTCTTTGATGTCCTAGTTGGGATTAGGAAAAGGCTGGACTTCTATCGATCCCGATTCTTTTGGCGAGTGATGAACTTAAGAGAAAATACCGACCGCCAAATGGGATATTATCTATCGACCAGAAGGACCAGGGGGGCCTTGGTATTGAAAATCTTGAAGTCAAGAATAGATGCCTGCTTAGTAAGTGGCTGCATAAGTTGTCATTTGAGACGGAGGCAACGTGGGCGCAGATTTTACGTAGTAAATATCTGCAGTCCAAGACCCTGTCCCAGGTCACACTGAGACCAACTAATTCGCCGTTCTGGAAGGGGCTCATGAGAATCAAAGCTACCTTCTTTAACAGAACTAGGTGTATTGTCGGTAATGGCAACAACACTCGATTCTAGGAGGACACGTGGCTTGGCGACGCGCCTTTGGCGACCCAATATCCGTCCCTATATCGTATTGTTCAGCGTTGTGAGGCTCTTGTTGCCACGGTTATGCAGTCCATTCCACTCAACATTCAGTTTAGGAGGGTGCTTGTGGGTGTAAGTGCATCTAGTGCCCCTTAGTGATTTTGGTGGATTGAAGACTTATAGGTTAAGGAACTAATGCGTTTGTGAGTGTACACAGGTCTATAAGTCTATGAGGAGTTTGATATTTACTTGTGAAAGTCGACCCTAAAATGAAGTTCTTCGATCAAGACTTTGATATTCAAGACTTTACAAGACTTTGAAAGTGAAGAAATTGGTGTGACCTTGAAGACTTGGTATTCATTTGAGGAACATGAAGCGTGAAGACTTTTGTTTTCGTAGTTTCATTTTCTCTTTCTTGAGTCATAGGAAACACCGTCTTTGTTAAAGGGGTCGAGGAAATACTAAGGAAAAATTTCCATGTGATGCTCAACTCAAAATCCTACACCTACCAATCCCTTCGAGTGAAGCCTTTGGAAATCTCATACAGTTCACTCAATTTCTTGATGTGAGAGACGAAGTTCTTCCGGTCACTGAAGAATTTGTTCGACCGAGGAGTTAGGAATTCGCCAAAGTCGGATTGCCTACAGATGAGGAACATGATAGCCCTCGGAATTTGAGATACAAATTTCCGACCGTTCTTTGTCTTCTTGCGCACGCCACTGTCCCAAAATATCTTATCCACCTAACGGTCATATCATTGAAGGGCATTTATGTCTTATCATGTCGGGCTGCTCCCTAGGCTATAAATAGCCGCCCCTACAACCACTAGCTGGTTGGCTGCTCCGAGAGAACTTGACACTTGTCATTTGAGAGCAACCCATCCTCCGAGGACTTTGAGCGAAAATCATCAAGTGAGGAAAACCCCAAAACCAAACCCCACAAACCCAAAGTGATTGAGCATCATCAAGAGATTGATCCTCGTGGATCCGACGCTTGTTACCTTTGAAGACTGTGCTTCTTCCAGACGGTTAGGCGTCATGGTCTAGAGCATCCAAGAGGAATTGTGGATCGTCGAGTGACCAAGTCTGTGAAGGTTTGGAAGTCGCTGAAGACTTACCACAGTGATTGGGCGAGGTTTGTGTGACCTTAGTTCAAGGAGAATACGGTGATGACTTGGTGTCCTGAGCTGCGTGCTCAACGACCGGGTGTCCGGACTGTGTGTCATCGAGTTTAAATACTCAAATTACTCCAACCAGACGTATAACCGAGACAGCGCTTGGAACTGGTCTACCAAATCATTGTCTTCACCAACCTAATCGGTTCTGCTTTCCTCAACCCTTTCATTTCCTCATTCTTGTGTTGAGTGTTGTTCATATCTGTCTTTGAAGACTTTGATCAAGACTTTCTCAATTTCCTCGCTTCAATTTCTTGATCTGCTTTGTCTTCATCTTGTGTTATCCTGTGATTACGCTTTACGTACTCTGTGCTAGTCTTCATTTCATCATGATGACCATGCGTGTATTCTGTTATGCTTACTTCGAGTACTTATTCATTGCAAGTAGTTCTTCGCTAAGAATTTCCTCACCGCAAATTCCTCGATGAAGAATTCATAAAATCGCCTATTCACCCCCTCTAGTGGATATAACGACTTTCAATTGGTATCGAGCAAGGTACTCCTTGTTACGTGTGATTTTGGTTTAACCACCGAGTTTTAGTTATGTCGATTGCAGGTATGAAGAAAGTGACATGCCCTATCTTTGACGGTCATGATTATCCCAAGTGGAAGGCCATGATGAGGAAGCGCCTCATGGCAATGGACAGCAGCTGTGGACCGTCACTTGAAATTGGCCTTCTTGATCTATGCAAGGCGGCTAACGCAGATGATATTCGCAAGTACACTCGACTTGACATCATGGCGAAGGATATCATCTGTTCCTGCCTATCTAGAGATGAATTCAAGCGCATTATGCATCTTTGCAATGCGAAGCTTATCTGGGACCGAATCTCCGACGTCTATGAAGGTCATCGAACCCGTCATGATCCCTGGTTTGAGGACTTCAAGGAATCTCTCAAAACAATGACTTTCGAACCAGAATCATCATCTTCAGCATCATGTCTCATGGCAAAGGGTGTCGAGGTAACCGAATGCTCCTCATCTGAATTTAGTGACTGTGAATCTGATGATGATGAATCTGATGATGATATTGAAGCTAGCTATACCAAACTTGTTTGCATTGCTACCAAACAACAACATGCCTTGGAAAAGGTTCAAAACATGCTAAACAAAAGTGATGATATGTTAGGTGAAGAGATGGATCGCACTAAAGCCCTGACTGAAAATCTTCAGAGACTTCAGTCTAGGCTTGACAACCTTCAAGGTCATCATAACACTCTCTTATCTGATCATGAGAAACTTTCTTATGAATTTCTTCAAAGAAAGCAAGATCTTGAGAAGCTAAGAGTGAGTTATGAAGATCTTCAGAAGGAGCGCGATTCATTACTTGCTCAACAAATCAGCACTTCTCGAAGAATTTGTTCCTCCATGCTTAAAGTGCATTGAGCGTGAATCGCTAATTCTTCACCGAATGTTCAAATGCTTCAACTGTTACAAATTCTTCACCTGCCTCGCTATCACTAATTCCTCATCCGAGGACATTGCTAGTATCACTAACGATGCATGGTTGAAGGAATTGTACATGACAGGCATGTACAAAAGCCTCAAAGGGCATCGACTCTTTGTGATGTGCTTAAAAGCAGATCCTCAACAGGAACCCTAGGAAAGAGGGTATAGCCTTTGAGAGAAACTCAATCTTGATGGAACATATTGGAAGCCCGAGCGGTATCCCAAAACCTCATGGGTTGCTGCAAAGGGACCTCGATTGATCCATCTAACTTATCTGCTTTACATGCGAATCTCCTCATTCTTCCGATGAGTCATTTGACTCCAACTATAAACTGTTCAAAAATCAGAATGGTGAAGTATTTGCTAGATATGTTGGCACTAACTGCAGGAGCGGTTCCCCTATGAAGAAAATCTGGGTTCCCAAGAAGTGTCTTGAAAGTCTTGGTGAATATCCTCATGACACCACACGTGAAGAATAGGAACCCCAGATCAAATTCTTCATATGGACCAAATTCTTCATATGGATCCAAGTCCTCATCGGACCAAATTCCTCACGTGGATCAAATTCCTCAAAAGGATCAAAGTCCTCATATGATTATCATTGTGCTAACAACTCATTTTCGAGGTAGAGCTAAGGGCTATGAATATGTGCATTATTCTTCAAACCAATATGTTCATAAGTCCTCGAAGAATTTCTCTGCTTATTCATATGCTTACCTAACCCCTCTTATGTGAAACGAAATGGATTGGCCTCTATGCCACCATTCTCGTATGGTGCTCGCATGAGTGATGAACTCTTTGCCACCCCTTCGATGTGGGTGGTGAAGAAAAGAACTAATCTCTTCTGCAGGGTCAGGTCTCTGGCGTGCCTTAACGTCTGAAGAATTTGCTGGGGACTGTGAAATTGCACGAAAGGACGCAGCTAATCATGATGAAATGAACTTTCATTTCACACGCCCTCCTCCCGCTTATCTTATCGAATCTTGGTCGATGAAATTCATCGATGAACTTGATATCATATTCTTCACTGATGAAGTATATGAGATCGTAAGTTGTACTAATTCATCTGCAGGATGACCAACCCAACACTACTAGAAAAACCGCTACTAATGGCGCACCTAATTTGGCCATTAATGGCGCATCACTGGTGCGCCATTACTAGCATGCCATTAGTAATTTTTACTAATGGCGCACCGGTGGTGCGCCATTAGTATCTGATATACTAATGGCGCACCACCGGTGCGCCATTAGTATAAACTACTGATCGCCATTAGTATACCTCCCGAGGGGCCATGTATACCAGGTGCTTTGGCATACTAATGGCGCACGACCACGAGATGCGCCATTAGTAACCATGGCATACTAATGGCGCCTTGACCATGATGCGCCATTAGTATGCTTTGTCATACTAATGGCGCCTTTATCATGTGATCGCCATTAGTATGAATATTAGGTTTTTTTATTTTTTATTTTCTGTTTTTGCACAGGTTACAAAATGTATAATTTGACAAAATATAGACAGCACACATCAACAACAGATTCATCGAATACAATAGAAGATTAGTCTTTGAATACAATTCATCATATTAGTCTCCTAATACAATTCATCATATTAGTCTCCGAATTGAAAAGACCGAACAAAGATAGAACATTATATTACAAGTCTCGAGACCGCGAATAGCGAGTTTGTCTTCACATTACAAGTCGATATCGATCATCTAAACTACCATCACATAGAAGAGAGCTGCGGTCATCACGATGAGCATCATCACGATGAAACTCGTCTTCATCCGGTTCCTCCAACGCTCCCTCCCTCTCCGCTAGATAGCGGGCGTATCTAGAATCGGCCTCGGCCTAGTGGTGTACCCTTTGTAACTGTTACCGCTGAATCGGTGAACCTGTCTCCGACACTCCTCCCAGTCATCGTAGACTCGAACCTTACCCTTGTACGACGACATACGCCGGCATCGCTATGCACTAGCCAAATGAAACGTTAGTACCAATTCACAGACAATACATAAGCAATATATAAGTATGCAATGTAAGCGATCGGAAGAGAAAAGCAAGACATTAATAGCATCGATTACATCTAAGTTGAGCGACTCTCGAAACCAAAGAGACATACTACAAGTTCATTAAAGTTTAATTACAACATGAGCCAATCGATGTTTGAGAACTGAACAACTCGACTCAAGGGACGGGCGTGGATGAAGCCGCCGTCTATCGTGGGAGTCATGAAAGAACAGGCGTTGTCATCCTGCATTTGTAGCATTGTGTCGATGTCACCGTTGGATGGTTGATTTCTGAGGTAGAACTGCCCAGAGGTAAGGACATCTTGATGGATGATTTCCGCAAACTCCATTCGATGCGAAAAGAATTCTTGTCGATGTCCGCGTCTGGATTGCCGACACGCTTTCATGACCCAATCTTGGAGTTTACTTGGTAGCGAAGTTGATGATGGTCCCGTCGATCGCCCGCATGTGATGGATGGCGTAGTAGGCACCCTTCGACCGCCCGGTGACCGCTTGACGCAGCAGAACATCGTATTGTGGGAGAACACGTGCTTGCCGTATTCTGAATAGGCCTGGTGAAGGTGCCTCCAGATTTGGCGTGGCAGGAGAACATCATCAAGAACCTTCTTGACATTTGTGTAGTCTCGTTCATTGACGGTCCGGTCGAAATCGTGGCCATGGAATATTTGGGGCTTAGGAGGATGGCGTGCAATGTGTCACTGCAGAAAACACGGAATGTTAAAAGAAAAAGCGATCGAAATGTAAGAATTCATATGTTACGGGCGGTTGAGGAGGACTTACTCGGGAAAGTAAGGCACGAGGAAGTTATCCTTATCTTGGTTTGCTAGAATGACGCCTTGAGGTAAGAACTTCGCGACTTGCGGTCCCAGCTGCCCAAGATCTTGGCACGCATGTAGAAGGGGTCGATGAAGGAAATATGCCCTAGAGGCAATAATAAAGTTATTATTTATTTCCTTATATCATGATAAATGTTTATTATTCATGCTAGAATTGTATTAACCGGAAACATAATACATGTGTGAATACATAGACAAACAGATAGTCACTAGTATGCCTCTACTAGACTAGCTCATTAATCGAAGATGGTTATGTTTCCTAACCATAGACATGTGTTGTCATTTGATTAATGGGATCACATCATTAGGAGAATGATGTGATTGACATGACCCATTTCGTTAGCTTAGCACTTGATCGTTTAGTATGTTGCTTATGCTTTCTTCATGACTTATACAAAGTTCCTGAAACTATGAGATTATGCAACTCCCGTTTACCGGAGGAACACTTTGTGTGCTACCAAACGTCACAACGTAACTGGGTGATTATAAAGGTACTCTACAGGTGTCTCCAAAAGTATATGTTGAGTTGGCATGAATCGAGATTAGGTTTTGTCACTCCGATTGTCGGAGAGGTATCTCTGGGCCTTCTCTCGTAATACACATCACATAAGCCTTGCAAGCATTACAACTAAAGAGTTAGTTGTGAGATGATGTATTACGGAACGAGTAAAGAGACTTACCGATAACGAGATTGAACTAGGTATTGGATACCGACGATCGAATCTCGGGTAAGTAACATACCGATGACAAAAGGAACAACGATATCGTTATGCGGTTTGACCGATAAAGATCTTAGTAGAATATGTAGGAACCAATATGGGCATCCGAGGTTCGCTATTGGTTATTGACCGAGAATGGTTCTAGGTCATGTCTACATAGTTCTCGAACCCGTAGGGTCCGCACGCTTAACGTTTCGATGACAGTTCATTATGAGTTTATAAGTATTGATGTACCGGTTGTTGAGTCCGGATGTGATCACGGACATGACGAGGAGTCTCGAAATGGTCGAGACATAAAGATTGATATATTGGAAGCCTATGTTTGGACTTGGAAAGGTTCGGATGAAAGCAGGAAGTTATCGGAACACCGGGGTTACGGAACCCCGGGGGTCTATGGGCCTTGATGGGCCATAAGAGAGAGAGGAAGGGCCGGCCGGGCAGGCGCGCCCCCTCCCCCTCTAGTCTGAATAGGACAAGGAGAGGGGGCGCGCCTTCCCTCTTCCCCTCCTCAATCCTAATCCAACTAGGAGAGGAGTCCTACTCCCGGTGGGAGTAGGACTCCTCGGCGCCCTCCCCTAGGGCTTGCCGCACCCCTTGCTCCTTTATATCACGGGGCAGGGGGCACCCATGACACACAAGTTGATCTACGGATCGTTCCTTAGCCGTGTCGGTGCCCCTCCACCATATTCCACTTGGTCATATCGTCGGAGCTTAGGCGAAGCCCTGCGCCGGAGAAGTCATATCGTCGCGGAGCTTAAGGCGAAGCCCTGCGTCGGTGGAGCATCATCATCGTCCTGCACGCCGTCGTCTTGTGGAACTCATCCCGACACTTTGCTTGGATCGGTCCGGGATCGTCATCGAGCTGAGCGTGTGCGAACTTCGGAGGTGCCGTCGTTCGGTGCTTGGATCGGTCGGATCGTGAAGACGTCGACTACATCAACCGCATTGTTATAACGCTTCCGCTTTTCGGTCTCACAGTGCGTGGACGGACACTCCCTCTCGTTGCTATGCCATCACCATGGTCTTGCGTATGCGTAGGAATTTTTTGAAATTGCCCGTTACACAACGATCGACTATCACGATGTCCGGGGTCTTGTCGCGAATGATCCGCATCTCCATACTCAGCGAAAATAGCGAGCGAAGGTGTAGTGCAGCGGATGAAGGTTCAACATAGCGTGGATGTCATCAAAACACAGGATCGATCGTCGCCCGATGGAGTTATCCACAAAGCCCTTGCCCTCTGGCACCTTGGCATGGCGGGTATGCCACATCCTTCTCCACGAGGCGCCGCTTCTCCAAAGAAAGAACAACATCATGCAGACTCCGCATAGCACCGTTGCAGCATTGAGCATATTTGTCGGTAGCATCGCCCTACCCGCCACATGCACCCTCCTCGAGATATCCAGCGGTGAAGGTGGCCCGTCCCGAGCACGGATCGTACTCTGTCTTGGCTGGCTCGCACCCTTCTTAGTCTTTCTTTTGCGTGCCTTCTTCTTCTCCTGTAATGGGACCGAGTTTTGCTCACAGACCGCCTTCTTGAGTGTGTTGGGGCTGATAATATTCGCACCTCGCCTATCGAGGCTCGGTGAAGTCGGCAGTGGGCGTCTCTGAGAGCTGAGCAGCCGACGGCGCTGTTGCAACTTGCTTCTCCAGCGATGCGAGCTAGATCGCACGTCTTTTGTTGGGTTTGGTTCTTGAGAAGGAGGCCCCATGAAGTCGCCATCGTACCCATGATCGGCAAAATCTTGATCGGCGTTGCCAAATGTATCATAGTCGCCGTCGTCGTCGTTACGATCTGTGCCATATGCATGTTTGGATCGATGGCATAGGGATGTCCGCACCGTTGCGGCGGTCTTGCCATGGGGCCGACTTGGCGCCCGCACGATGGCGGTGTTGTCTTTGGGGTGGTGTCCCCGCCCCCAAGCGAATCGGCTCTTCGCCAAAGCAGGCCAACTCAAGCATCTTGCCGAGGGTCATCACGTCATCATCGTCGGCCCGGCGGGTCGATTCGGAGGTAACAACTCGTCGCAGCCTGGCAGCACCGAACCAGTTGAACCCTAAACAAGTTGGGTGGCATCTGGTACCGTGGAACAAGGGTTGCCGGTTGAACTAATTTTCCCTTGGCGACATCGACCAACTCGTTGTTCACGAAGTGGAGGAGAGTGCACGGAACGTCGGCGGCGCCTGCGGCGAAAACGTAGGGGCGTCGGGGATGCCCATCAAAGGCAAGGAGATGAAGTCCTCGGCGAGAGAGGCAATTAGTTACCGTGATGATGGCGTCGAGCTCGGCTAATGTAGAGGCACCGCCAGCGGCGGCGTGCAGATTGACGGAGGGGCGCTTGCTGCGAGAGGTGCGGCGGCGTACACGGGTGCATTAAGCTCCGTGCGGCGTCGGAGACACCAATGCCGCCTCGCCGGAGGCACCAATAGCCCGCCATCGCATTATCTGAGTTGCTAGCCGTGAAGCTAGGAATCGGCGCGCCTGATGGCGCCCGCAATCCATGCACTCAACCCCGAGATCAAGGTAGGCACAATGGCGGTGATCGCCGCTCGAGTCGTTGTTCCACTTGCTCTTGGACAATCTCCGAATCCTTGCCACTGTGCCTTGAGTTCTTGAACCTCTCGCGCTGGCTTTCCGAGCTGGTCTTTTCTCCTTCCGCACACCATGGTATAGTATGACCCCATTTTGTCGACAAGCCTTTGCCGCCACCACGACCAGTGGCGTCGACTTCTTGAGCTTATCCTTGTTCTTCATTACATTCAACCCCTATTTAGAGTGGTGTCCCAAGGGTTGCTCTTAGTCGACCCAGCTACTGCTTTCGATCGCTGCGGAAGGAATGTGAACCATTTAGAAATTTGGCTTCATTAATTAGAATGCAACCATATGGAGCTAATTACGCGGGGTGTATTCCTTACGGAACAAGCTCAAGCGACCTGGTCTTGGATCCGTGGTAAGCTCCTTTGTTTCGGGTCCTTCTTGTACGGGCCACGACAAAGTTCCTGGTCCGCTTGTCACCGTATTTATCAAAGAGGCGGTAGGCCTTGCTCGCACGCAGTCCGCCTCCTCCTTGTCCCATATAGGCTCCGCCACATCAGTAACCGCCGGGACAGTGTGTGTTCCCCTATGTTCAGCTCCCGCATTTGTTTCCCCACTCACTTGATTGGGAGTTTGCGGTGCTCGAGCAATTGATCTTGAAGTCGTTGTAGTCATCTTCGGTGATCGAAGGATTTTCTCCTTGATCTTCTCATAACTCTCACCTTTCTCGATCATTCTCTTCACATTGCTTTTCCAAGTAGACAGGGCCTTGCTCATCTTCGTGAGGGCAGCATTGTTCACTTTATTCCCTTTGAGGCTTGTGTTTTCGAAAGCAGCGGGAACTTGTATTGTTCGTGCAGCTTCGTGAAGAGGAGGTTCGCAAATTCCCTCGGTCAGGGATGCCTCGGGTTCTCGGTGTTGATCGAGGCGGTGCTCCGGAGAATGCACCCGAGCTGAAGCGAGTACCCTTGACTATTCGTTCGGGCGCCGTTGGATTCCGTCCGAGTCCACTTCATAACTTCCTCCTTGAGGGTGCGGAGCACGGTCGAGCGCCGGTCCTTCCGTTGCCTCTTCAGTTGGCTGCCATCTGTGCGTGCGCCGCCATCATCAGTGGTGGCATCCTCGGCGGCACCATCAGTGGTGGCATCAGTGTGGTCATCCTCGGCGGCACCATCGGTGGTCTCGGGATCGGTGGGGAAGGCGGCGGCCTCATACAAGTGAGGTTGTTCCTCCATCTCCGGGACAGCTCCTGAATGCCTTGCCTTGAACCCCGGCCTCATCGTTGTGGGCCATGTTTCTCTCTAAATAGAAACAAAGCTTGGTCAAAAGTTGGTTATTGTCAACGAACAAGATCATGGTCTCATCATTTAGGGTTTGTCGACACCGAGGCATCCTAAAATCTAAGCTTTTATCATTGAGGGTTTTCGGCGCCGAGGCACCCTAAAAGCCTAAGCTTTCATCATTTCGGTTTTATCGACACGAGGCACCCTAAAAGCCATGCATTAGTCACAAGTCGCCGGGGCACTTGATCCTACTTAATTAACTACTACGATACCCGGCCCATGCATTAGTCACAAGTACCCCATATGTCCTATTTTTAGCAAAGTCATGCTAAAATTCACGGAAAATTTCAGCATGACCTTTGCTAAAAATAGGACATATGGAGTACCAATTTGCGGAGCGGAAGTTAATCGACATTCCGGCAAACTCAAGGGCCTCTCGGGTACCTGCAAAATCATCACGACCACGATGGTGGGAGACAAAACCCAACAAACTAGCAAAATCATCACAAATTGTTTTACATTAAAGATGATCATCATCTTTACAAGTCTTTCTCAATGTGATCACAAGTAATTCAGAGGCATCACAAGTAATTCAGAGCATCACAAGGCATTAGTAGTTCAAGACATGAACAAGTTTTACAAAGCACATCAATATGTATTGTATTTCATTGTGGAGTTATATACGGTATGTTACAACAAAGCGAGCTTAATCCATGCCTCGACTTATCAGCAGTCATTACTTGTCAAATATGGAAGAAGGAACAATTTACTTGTGACATAGTTACAAATGATGACAGAATAAAGCAACACCCTACACTAGCCTAAAACAAGTGAAGTTTCACCCATATAAGAACAAGTGAATTCTAGTCCCATTGACACTCCTGGTTTCTACAAACACCAAGTACTAGGGCACACAAAGTTCTGAAATTTGTGTGCCTAACTGAAGTAACCGAATAAACTGAATTTTCAAAACTGCAAGAAGCCAATTAAAAAAAATCCTCTCATCTCATATGAGGATTGTTAATCCTAAGACTAATAGTTTGTTGTGCAGTACAGCTACAGTGATGCCATGTCCATTTGTCCCTCCCCAACTAGATACTAGAGTAGCACTATTGATGCCTGTTCTTGCTGAACTTTATGACAGTATATACAACAGTTTCAGTGAGTGCATTTATCACTTGTTGGAGTATGCTACAGCTTCTACAAATCACAAACTCCTTTAGTTTACATCTCAGTTTTAGCAAACACTACAGTTTAAGTGAAGGAGTCATAAGCTGAATAACGAGGCACTATAGTTTCTCTACAGTATTGGAACCTTGAACATTTTCGATTAAGCTGTAGCAAGAAAAACTGTTTCATCCAAGGACTGAACAAATCGACATGGCACCTACTATTTTCATCCAACTACTTAAAAAAATGATATAATCAACACTATATATAATCGACACGGCGAGCATTTCTCCTAGATATAATCAACACTAGAGCCACCTCTCTTACATCTACATATATTTTGCACGTTTTGTCGGCAGAAATACCATCGATAATATGCAGGGGACTTGTTAGAATCCCATTAGCACTCAAAGCAAGAATCACGCACTACACTTCATTGCTTCAGCCACATGGACTGTATAGCAAATTTCAGTAGTTGAAGATACTAATAAATACCCAATTACACACAAATGCTTTCAGTACTTGATATTGTGCAGTGTTCTTGTTTTATATATAAATACACAATGCTTATAGCACTTTCGATGGTGTGTGTTAGGCTTCAATGCGCACCCAAGCGATTAGAGCAGCAATGCTTGTAACTAAAGGGGATGTTTCATGACAATTTCCTGTACCTCTCTCACCCCAACTCATATATTGCAGTACTTGAGGCATAAATAACCATCAGGTTATGCAGGTACTTATTACAAGCCCATAGCAAGAATCACTCACTAGACTTAAATGCTTAAACCACATGGACTACAGAGAGAAAATGTTGGAAGTTGACGATACTCATAAATATACAATTATACACCTTGCTCCTACCACTTTATATGGTGCATAACTAATGTATTGTACATACTTCCTACAGCACTTGATAGTGTGTGTTAGGCTTCATTGCTCAGCAAAGACATCTTAGAGCACCAAGAATTGTAATTAACGAGGCATACGTGTCAAAAATTTATAGATGTACTGCTCTACACTAACATCTGCACATTGTGCATAACACATTCAAGACTAGGGTACATTCTCATCAAAGAAGATCAGCGGGGAGCAGATGAACAACCTAAATATCAGAATTTTGTAAGATAAAAAAAAAGCAGTTTGATAAACTGTTTTTTGAGACTACTAATATTTTCATAAACTGTTTTTGGGATAACAACAGTTTGATAAACTGTTTTGGGTCTCTAACTAAATCACTGAAGTTTCGAATGCAGAATCCCAAATCACCAAATATGCATCTTGTGACCTATCAACTAAATCACTAAAGTGAGCCGAGGAGCATCGAGGAGCAAGATGGGGCCATGCGTGTAGAACGAGGAGCAAGAAGCATGCCGCCATGGCTCTAGGGTTTGCAGGGAGGGGTGGAGGAGAGGGAGGAATCACACAGGGAGGGATGGAGGAATGGAGGAAAGGCGCCGGCGTTGAAGCTCCGGCGGTGGCTGGGCGTTGAAGCTCTGGTGACCTGTGGCGGGCTCCTCCACTCGCCCGTCTCTGCGTCTCGCCCGATCCGTTCCACGGGTGCCCTCGAGGCTTGGGCGAGGAGGTGGCGTCAGGCGGGTCGAGGCGTCGGGCGACGGTGGTGTCGGGCGGCGTCGAGGGCGGCGGGCGGCAGTGGCGTCAGGCGGGTCGTGGGCGGCGAGGCGGACGGTGGCGTCGAGGCGGCGTCGGCGCGGCGAGTGGTGTCGAGGCGGCGGGCGAGGCGGAAGCGACAGTGGCGTCGGCGCGTGGCGACAGGGTGTCAGGCGAGGCGGCAGTGGCGTCGGGGCGGCGGGAGAGGAGATCGGGAAGGGATCGCAGGCGAGGCGAGGAGAGAGGCGGGATCGGACTGCAGTAGGGCGCCACAATACTAATGGCGCACCACCCAGCAGTGCGCCATAAGTACATACATACTAATGGCGCACCAGGGTGAGTCGCCATTAGTATTTTTTTCTTTCGAGCCAGCAGTTATCTACCACGACTGATACATGTCAAGTCTTCTCTACTAGCTCGATTGGTCAGCAGCTAGTTCTCACACCGAGGAGGTCTGGGTTCGATTCCCGAGGCTCCACAATTTTTTATGCATTTAAAATGCTGTTTGATACTTATTTGTGTTTAAATATGTTCAAACTTGTTTAAATCATAATAGTAATATTTTTATAAGACAATAATAATTTTTAAAAATATCATCAAACAGTAATGCCGGTGGAGCGGGGAGGTGCGGGGTGCAGGGGTCGTGGCGGTTGAGTAGGGAGGTGTGCGGGGGTCGGGTGGCGGTTGAGTAGGGGAATCGAGGTGCGGGCGGTTCGGCGGCGGCAGTGGACGGATCTGGCGAGGTGGGATAGCGATCGAGATGGAGGGGATCGAGATGGAGGGGATCAGTGTCCATGAAATTAAAAATATTCATGATAGTTCAAAAGTGCCCATGAAATACAATCGAGAAATGAAGTCTCGATTTAAATACAATCGATCTTAGCTAGCTATCTCTTCACAATCTTCTTGCCCTTCTTTTTCGCAAATGGAGTTCTTCTATGGAGCAGACGTCCTTTAGGTAGGGTGGTCCTGCTTCTTCTTGTGGTGTATGCTGCTACTTCATCATCGTCGTCATGTTCGATCCTCGGGTCGCCCGTGCTTGTCAAGTCTTGCTCATTGGCTACTCCATCCATTCCGATGATCTTCCTTTTGCCTCTCCTCCGACAACACGGTTGGGCTTTGGCGGGTCGGTAATGAAAAGCATTGGTCCACTTGGGAAGCCAGTACCCATGGCTCATTTTTCAGCGGTGGCGTTTGCGCCCTGATCTTGATTTGGCCGGGTATAACCATGGTGGTGAAATACCGGTCTTCTTTTATGGCGTTCTTGGCCCATCGACCACGGAACATCGGGACCTTCTCTCCAGCGTAGCTCAGCTCCCAGATCTCCTCGATCCTTCCGTAGTATCTGTCCTTGTCGTTACGGTGTAGGATTCCATCGTTACCCGGAGTTCGATAACCATCGCTCTTCATGTCCTTGGCCTCGGTGTAGAATGTGTAGCCGTTGATATCGTGCGCCTCATAGGTCATCGAGGTTGTGCTCGGCATACTGTGACAAAGCGAATATGAGTTGTTCTTCCGCGGAAGAATCCTCATGTAAAGGGTGCGACGAAGCTTCTGCTTGAACCAACGCGTGAAACATGAGTTGTGCTCTTTGAGTATATCTCCGTCCGTCCTCTGTTGGCCTCGGTCATTGTGCGTCTTCTTAATAAAGGTTTTGTGCTCTACCACCCAAGGATCGACCACGTCTATGTGTTGTAGCGCGACTAGGTTTGCTCTTTCAAAGTCGGCGAGTCGACCCTCGAAGTCGACATGCATTTCGCGGCAACCCTCACGGTGACCCCATCCGGCGAGCCTGCCGAGGTGCTGTTGACGGCAGACCAGCGGGGTTCTCGATGCCTAGATAATTAGATGCGATGGGAGATGCACTCTTGATCGAAAAGCCCTGGCTATGCTTCCCTCTGGGCGTGACATGTTGCGAACGTATCCTTTGATGACACCATTCATCCTTTCGAATGGCATCATCTTTGTGCGAGGAACGTCGGCCCGAGTTGGATGATATCCTCCACTATATGGACCAGCAGATGCACCATAACATCGAAGAATGCGGGCGGAAGTACATCTCAAGCTCGCATAGTATCACCACGATCTCTTCACTGTAGCCTTCGAGTTGCCTCCGCCAATCGACTTCCGAGAGATGGCGTCGAAGAAGTTGCATAGGCCAAATAGCGTTTCCGGACGTGCGCGTCCATGATCCCAATTACTGGCAACCGGAAGTATCTGCGTCATCGACGTGACGATCGTGAGACTTCATCCGCTGAACTTCGCTTCATTTGGGTCTAGGTATCTGCTTATCTTCCCGTGTAACCGTAAGGAAGTTTTACTCCTAGGAGGCAGGTGAAAACTGCTCGATCTCCTCGACTTAGAGTGAAGCCTGCAGCTGGAGGTAGTCATTTCCGGTCTTCTTGGCCTTTTTGCCTTTGCGACGACTTTCTGTGTCCTGCTTCGCCTCATCATCATCATCATCATCATCATCATCATCATCATCATCATCATCATCATCATTAGCGTGAAGCTCCTGCCTGATGCCCATTGATTTCAAGTCTGCCCTTGCTTTCGGCCCATCTTTGGTCCTCTCTGGCATGTTGAGCAGGGTACCAAGCAGACTCTCGCACACGTTCTTCGTGATATGCATGACATCAAGGCTGTGAGGCACACGGTGGATCTTCGATCGGCAAGTCGAAAACAGACCTCGTTTTCCATACCTTCAGCAGGCTCTGGCGCCTTCGCTTCTTTCCGGCTCTGGCGCCTTTTGCTTCTTTCCGGCGGTGGGCAGTCTTTCCAATTTTCAACAACTTGTCTATTTCCTCGCCGCTCCTCGTACATGGGCGTTTTGAGTTCGGTTTCACCATCGAACAGATCCTTGCGTTTCCTCCACGGGTCATCGTCGCGAAGCCACCTTGATGTCCCATGAACACGGTTTTCGAAGACCGGGATCTCTATCTAGCTGGCGATCGTTGTGTCATCCATGCACCTTACGCATCCGGAAAATCCGTGGACTACCTGCCCTTGAGATATCCGTAACCGAGATAGTCGTGCACCGTCGTGAGCGGTCACGGCTCTCATAGGGAAATATTCTTTCTGCGGAGTCCCACGTATTGGTGGCGTTTTCCACAGCGTGTCAAGCTCCTCTTTCAGCAGCCCCAGATCTGATTGATGTCGTTCCCTGGTTGTTTGGCCCTTCAATTAGCATACTCATGTGAATGTACTTCCTCTTCATGCACAACCAGGGGAAGGTTGTACATCCACACAAACACATGCCAGTGCTATATGTGCTTCTCTGGCTGCCAAGCGGATTGACTCCATCGGTGCTCGCGCCCGACCACGATGTTCCTTGGATCGTTCCCAAATTCCGAGTCTTGAAGTTCAACGCTTGCCAGCGCTCGCATCCTTAGGGTGACTCAGCATCTTGTCTTTTTATCTATCTCCGGATCATTTGCGTCATCTTCGCTTCTTCTCCTCCCTATCCGGCGTGCCAGCGCAGGAGCTTTGCTACCTTAGGGTCCGCGAAATAGCGCTGCAGACGAGGAGTGATCGGAAAGTACCACACCACTTTTCGAGGAGCTTTCTTCCTCTTCTTGTATCGAGTGGCGCCGCACCGGACATATGGTAGACTCCGCGTGCTCGTCCCGATAAATGATGCAATTGTTCATGCACACATGGTATTTCACGTCGCGTAAATCGAGAGGACACGATTTTCTTCGCCTCCTCAAACTGGTGGGGCACTTGTTCCCCTTGGGAAGGCGTTCGTGCGAATGACATGTTCTCGTCGAAGCATCGTCGGTCATTTTGTGTTTTACCTTCATCTCGAGCCATGGCGTTACTTTCGGCGGGTATCCTCGGGCCTGCATCCTTCATACAATGGAGTAACCACGTCTAACTCAAGTTGATCCATCTTGGCTTTCTCTCGGCGGCAGCTCTGGCGTTATCCGTGCGCTTGAGAAGCAGCTCTTGAATATGAGGTCCTGCACCCAGCCCATCGATGGTCGGTAAATGCGCTCGCCCGGCATCATCATCTTCATGATCATGCCGTCGCCTGCTCGGCATCTTCCTCATCATCATGTCCTGCATCTTCTACATGATGACTGTACAACATCACCGTCGTGATCATCTCACGGGGATTCTTCATCTTCTCGCCCGCCCGAGCCGCGGTGGTTGTCTTGCTGCCCTTCCTCATTTCTTGCCCGGCCCCCATGGACGACTTCATAGTCATCTTCATCACCTTGCCACCGATAGCCATCCATGAAACCACGCAAGAGCAGGTGGTCCCGCACCTGCCGAATCCGGGTCCGCAATAAGGCTCTTGACTTGCATCTTGACCACGGACATCTTATCTCCGTCTCGTTCTTTTGAAGCATCTCGGCCTTCGTGGACCTCAAAAACCTATTCACGATGCCTTCGGTCATCGTGCGGACCATGGTTGCCTGTGGGGTAGGGCAAAACGATATTCTAGAACCAAACAAAAATTTGGCATGACTTTCCCTAAAAATAGGACCAAAAAGAATGCTTAATGCCAAAATTCTCGCCGAAACGGAAATGAATCAACATTCCGGCAAAATATTGGCAACTATCGCATTTCAAATACCGGTACACCTCCAAACACAAACACATATGCAACACCACAAACATATGCAACACCACGAACATACATAGATCTAGCTAGGCCATAAAAAGTGCATGTGCACATTGTTGTAGGGAGAACAACATAAATATAGCTTCCCCCTTACTTACCTATTAAAACAAGGTAATTTAACCACTTAATTTGAATGAATCTATGGTGGAAATGAGGTGAAAAAGAGGAGGCACCCGAGACAAGGAGGAGGTGGAGATAATGAAGTGGGGAGAAAGTGAGTGTGGGTAGGAGAGGCTGTCCAAAATATCTTGTTACAACTACTAATGGCACACTTAAGAAGGATGCGCCATTAGTATGTTTGGACAGGCGAACTAGTTCAAAAAATAATAATTTTCTATACTAATGGCGCACCCACTGCAGTGCGCCATTAGTAATTACAACTACTAATGGCGCACTTAAGAAGGATCGCCATTAGTATGTTTGAACAAGCGCACTAGTTCAAAAAATAATTTTCTATACTAATGGCGCACCCACTGCACAGTGCGCCATTAGTAGTTACAACTACTAATGGCGCACTTAAGAAGGATCGCCATTAGTATGTTTGAACAAGCGCACTAGTTCAAAAAAAATAATTTTCTATACTAATGGCGCACATTTGCGCAGTGCGCCATTAGTAGTTACAACTACTAATGGCGCACTTAAGAAGGATGCGCCATTAGTATGTTTGAACAGAGCGCACTAGTTCAAAAAAAATTGATACTAATGGCGCACCCTTTGCATGGTGCGCCATTAGTAGTTTCAACTCTAATGGCGCATCGGAGGTGGTGCGCCATTAGTATATACTAATGGCGCACCAACTGCAGTGCGCCATTAGTGAATCCATCTATAGCCCTTTTTCTAGTAGTGCAAAGGCACCGAGTGGGTTCTCGATAGTGGATGTACAAATCACATGTCGGTGACAAGAATCTATTGATGGATGCTCCCTTATCACCGTCACATAAAAGCATATCATCTTTCTTGACAAAGGCAAAAGTCGGTATTGGGTCTTGGTAAGGTTGCGATCTCTAAGGACATACACATGGACAAAGTAATGCTTGTTGAGTCCTTAGGATACAACCTCATGTCGATCTCAATGCTTTGTGATCTTGATATGGTTGTTATCTTTGGCAAATATCGTTGTGTTGTGATTATGGAAGCGACAATTCCAAAGTCTTGAAGGCTTTAGGGAGGAGACTTGTATATTGTTGACTTCTCTACAGGACCACAACTAGCCGTGTGTCTACTTGCAAAAGCTTGAAAGGCTGGATATGGCATCGGCGACTTGGTCACGCAGGGCATGAGGAATTTGCTGCACGCTTGCGAAGAAGAAGCATGTCATTGGCATTGAGAATGTCAAATTCCTCAAGGATCACTTATCACGAACTGTGAAGCTGGAAAAATGACCAAGGCCAAGCATCCAGTGAAGACTATCATGACCACTACTCGTCCTTGAATTGCTTCACATGGACCTCTTTGGTCCCTATCATTACTCAGCTGTCATTAATGATGCATCTCTATATGGCTTTGTTATTGTTGATAATTACTCTCGTTACACATGGGTACACATTGTTACTTACAAAATCAAGTGCAGGAAGTCTTCAAACAATTTTCCTCGAGGGCTTCAACCAACTTTGGTGTGAAGATCAAGCACATCGGGAGTGACAATGGAACTGAGTTCAAAATTCGGTCTTGATGCCTATCTTGATGAACTTGGTATTACTCATGAGTTATCTGCTCCTTATACTCCTCGGCAAAATGGCGTCGTGGGCGCAAGAACAGAACTCTTGTTGAGATGGCTCGCACTATGCTTGATGAATACAAAGCGCCTAGTCGCTTTTGGATTGATGCAATTGATCTGCGTGCCACATCATCAGCAGTATATCTTCACAAATTCTTCAAAAAGACTGCCTATGAACTCCTCCTTGACAAGAAACCCAATGTAAGTTATTTCAAAGTCTTGATTGCTAAATGCTGGATTAGAGATCCTCATCACAACTCTAAATTTGCACGAAAGCACATGAAGGTTTATGCTTGGTTACGGAAAGGACTCGCACACCTCTGAGTCTTCAACATCACTCTTCACAAGATTGTTGACCTTTGTAGATGTGCGGTTCGATGAAACTAATGGCTCGCAAAGAGAGCACCTACCTTCATGTTAGATGAACCAGCACTGAGGATTCAATCAAGTTCAAGGCAACGAGGATGTCATTCCTCTTGAAGAATCTGCTGAAGAATTCATTCTGTCTGCGTGAGCGTCGGTGATGCACGAAGATAATCTTTGAAGACAATGGTGCTGAGAAAATGATCAAATTCCTCGGCGACAACCAGCTCATCCTCGCGTTGCAAAAGAAGTGCAAGTGGAGAAGATCATCGATGACATTAAAGCGCGGTCCTCTCACACGCTCAAAAGCTTCACATTTATCTAACTTTTGTGGGCACTATGCTTTTGTCTCTATCACAGAGCCCACTAAGGTAGATGAAGCATTTACGGGCGAGTGGATTCAGGCTATGCAAGAAGAATTACATCGTTCGAGCTCAACAATGTGCAGGAACTGGTCAAGCGTCCAGATCCTTGCAAGCATAATATCATTGGCACAAAGTGGATCTACCGCAACAAGCAAGATGAAAATGGTCTTGTGGTGAGGAATAAGGCACGACTAGTAGCTCAAGGCTACACAGGGTTGAAAGAATTGATTTCGATGAAACTTTTGCACTGTTGCTAGACTTGAGTCTATTCGAATATTACTACGCCTATGCTAACCATCACAATATCACTTTATATCAAATGGATGTGAAAAGTGCATTCCTCAATGGTAAGCTTGAGGAAGAAGTATATGTTGCTCAACCCCCAGGTTTTGAAGATCCAAAGAATCGACAAAGTCTTCAGACTTAATAAGGCCCTCTATGGCCTCAAACAAGTGCCACGGCGTGGTATGATACATTGAAGGAATTCTTCGTGAAGAATGGCTTCACACCGTTCACTCGACCCTACTCTCTTTACTAAATCTTATGATGGTGAACTGTTTGTGTGCCAAATATATGTTGATGATATTATCTTTGGCTGTCTTGACCAACGTTATAGTGATGAATTTGCCTATATGATGAGTGAAGAATATCAAATGTCTATGATGGGAGAGTTGAAATTCTTCTTAGGTCTTCAAATTAAGTCAACAACACAATGGCATATTCATATCTCGGAGAAATACCTCAAAGATGTCCTAAAGAAATTGGCATGCAAGATTGCAAAGGCGTCAAAATTCCTATGCCCACAAATGGCCATCTATGCCTTGATGAAAATGGTATTGACTTGATCACAAGGTATACCGCTCCATGATTGGTTCTTTATTGTACTTATGTGCATCTAGGCCAGATATAATGCTTAGTGTTTGCATGTGTGCCCGATTTCAAGCTACACGAAGGAATCACACCATAAGGCTGTGAAGCATATTCTTGATATCTAGCTCACACACCAACACTAGGATTATGGTACCCCAAGGGCTCTACTTTTGATCTCATTGGATATTACGACTCGACTATCTTTGGTGATCGTGTGGACCGCAAGTCAACATCTGGTACTTGTCATTTCCTCGGACGATCTTTGATGCATTGGTCCTCGAAGAAAGCGAACTGCGTATCACTTGTCTCTGCGGAAGCTGAATACATTGCTGCTTGGCTCGTGTTGTGCTCAATTTCTATGGATGAAGCAAACTCTCAAGGACTATGGCATCAACGTGAAGAATGTGCCTCTCTCTGTGACAATGAGAGTGCCATCAAGATTGCTCACAACCCAGTTCAGCACTCGAAGACAAAGCACATTCAAATCCGTCATCATTTTCTTCGTGATCATGTGTTGAAGGCGACATCTCCATCGAGCATGTGAAGACTCAAGAACAGCTAGCTGATATCTTCACTAAGCCCTTGGATGAGAAGAGATTTAGCAAGTTGCGGTGTGAGCTAAATATCTTAGAATCTTGAATGTTCTTTGAAAGGACACACATCCTAACACTTATGCAAAACTGATGACTTAGATGTGCAACACATGAAGAAGCGTTTTTCTTCAATCAATGAAGAACAACACTCTTAGTGTGAAGAAATTAATGAAGAATTTGATTCTCAGAACCCTCGACAATTGTGCAGCGGTGTGAAATCATCATTCTTATCTGATGGAGTCACGCCACCACCAAAGTTGAAAATCTTCAATTTGAGTTTTCCTCAGTTTTGAAATTCTTGAGTTTTCAAATTCTTCAACTTTGCAAAATCTTCACTCTTTCCGCGTATTTCTTTATTGGCTATATATATATATATATATATATATATATATATATATATATATATATATATATATATATATATATATATATATATATATATATATGGGTTTATGTCCTCTCACATTCACTTATGGCTATTTCTTCAAGTCGCTTTTTACGCTAAGTGAATGTGATGGGACCCTTCCCCTCTATGCTATACTCAACCCAATCTATTCACAAATTCTTCATATGCGTTCTATTTTGAAACTCGTTCAAAATCTTCACTGTGTCCTTGACAGTTGAAGAAATTGCGAGCGGAACTTTAAAACTGATCTTATCCAAACTTTCGGTTTTGCCGCTCAAAGCGTTCCGCATCCCACGATGCATTATTTTACTCATCCACAATCATACACGATCTCCACTACGATGCGTGGATGACACATGTCGTGAGAAGGAAATGGTCGAGAACACGTTAGTCCCTAAATCTTGGGCGATCCATTTTCACCGTGTCTATAAATACCCTCTCCCTTCCTCACTTCTTTTACTCCGCTTTCGACCTCTCTCTCCCGCTCGAGCTCCTCAAACCCTAAGCGCCGCCTCTACTCCATCGTCGCCCGTGAGGAAGAGCTTCCTTGCCTCGACCTCGTTGCCCGGCGATACTCGCGCCGACAGCGAAATCCTCACTCCGCCCGCCGCCATAGCTGTCTTCCTCCGCCAAGTTAGGGCGTGGAAGATCTGAACCGACGAACTTCCCAACTGTTCTTCTTAGTTAGTCGTGTTCTTCACTTGGTAATTAAAAGTTACTTTTATTACTCGCTTTGATTCTCAAACCTTCTAAAAATCTTCAAAGGTGTTTATTCTTCAAATCTTCACACATATGAACACCTCAAACAAATATGCTCTTGATTCGTTTCTCTAAGCAATGATTTTCTTCAAGATTCCTCAATTGTGTGGATCCTCGATCTGTACAACTCTGGAACCTAAGACAAAGAGCGCTTAGTGAAATTCTTCAAAACTCATCTGGTCAAAATCCTCAAAACTTGTTCTTTTGAAAAACCTTACGAGAACGCATATGACCTCTCCAAATTCCTTGCAACTATACTCTGTTCACAGTACACATGTCCGCTGCTGAATCACTAGGTTCTCATCAACTTAACTCATTTGCAGGCGTTCCTCGAAGAAAAACTGCATACTTCTTAAGAGAACTCAATTGTTCAAATTCCTCAAGCTGAAGAACATGGCGAGTGGTAAAAGCCACGAAAAGGAGGAAAGAAACCTCGAGGTTATGACTGCGTTTGAAATCCACGAGGAAATTTATCTTGACTATTGCACACGATGATGAAAACAAAAATCAGCGCAAGGTGCGTATTCAGAAGATTGAGCGGAGATGGGCATGGGAATGGAGGAGTACAAATATGTGACTCCAAAGTACATGAAGAAATTAGCTCTCAATCCTCCATGCCCAAGAGCTCCATTGGCGCTTTGGCCAAGTAGCTGATCCCACAAGCATCAAGCGTGGTGAGGACTTTCCTGATGAATGGGCTAAGCGCCAAGCTAAATTGGCAAAACAAGCCAAGGAGGCGGTGAAGAAATTCAATGAGGATTCTGCCACTGCTACTGCTACTGAGGCCTCGGTTAAACTGAGGAAATCCATGCCAAAGAAGCCTGCTCATAAGCCAAGTGCTTCACCATCAGCGCCCTCACGGCCAAATTCCTCAGCAGCGCCCTCAAGGAAAATTCCTCACACTGCTACAGCTCCACCAAAGTCCTCAACAGCTCCGTCAAAGTCCTCAGTTCTTGTGCATCTGGCAACATGTCAAAGGACTGCTGGTTTTTCAATTGCCTCTGGAGTTTCAGCAAGTTCCTCAGCAGCACCAATTTCATCATCGGCCCGACTCAGTGAAGACCAAAGCAACAGTGGGCGAGGTCCTCGGCCAAGTCAAAGAAGAAACAGGTTGCATTCCATGTGCCTTCGATGATGAAGCTTCGATGATGAACTTGCGGAAATCATCGAGACCGTCAAGAAAAGGCCGCTAGAGCCAAGAATGCGTTTGTGCCCTTTGCTGTTGGACGAAGAAAGTCCTCGATTATATTGATCTACGGCACAAGGATCCCAATACCCCTATGCGACTTTCATCGACACACTGGACAAAGTCATATGTTGACTCACTTCATCGTTGAAGAAAAATGGAAGTTTGAGAAGGCAAGAGAAATCAAAAAGGCTCAATACTGAAAGGAGAAGTTCACGAAGAAAAGCGTTGTCAAAATGACACGAGGAGCTTCTCAAGGTCGAACTGAAATTCAAGACCTCGGCAAAACTTGATTCCTATTATGCTGATTGGCAAGGAGCGAAGGTCAGATTAATCAATCGGCGAAGAAATTCACAAATGTTGCTGCCCAGTACGCAACATGCAATTCCTCAGGTGAAGCCTCGGCTCAGCGATGAAGAACATGCCAGCACCGTTGATGGCGTTCGAGCTCTTGATGAAAATGCTAGTTCGAGGCTGATGATCCCATTCCGGCCCATGAAGAAATTGCCGGGGCATCCACTAGTGGTGCGCTGATGAAAATGAAGAAGTCGAGGCAAGCTGCATCGGTTGTGCTGAAGAAAATCAACCAAATTCCTCGGCTCCTCCTGCACCAACTCCAACTCCAATTCTTCCATCGCCTCGATGTGAAGAAAACCAAGGCTCTTGAGCGAGTTGCGATGAAGAAAAGGAAGGCGTCGGATGTGTCAAATTCTTGACTGCGAAGAAAATGAAGCCAATGACCAGCTCATTCGAAAATCAATTGATGCTATTCGATTTCCTCCATGCCATCAAAGGACCTTGTTCCTTTTGGAAGACTATGAGATCCCAATCGGATCGATGAAGAACATCATTACTGCTGCTTCGTGAGAGCAGATTGATGAAGAAATTGAAGTGGGCGCAATCCCTTCAACCCATCATTTCCTCACCTATGCCTCGGTTCACGGTGAAGAGGCTGGTGTTGAGAAGTGAAGATGAAGATGTGGATATAGGGTGCACCACACGGTGATGAATGATGACTTTTGGGAAAGTCGCATCCCAATACTCCTCTCTTCACCCGCTCCAACAGATTCCTCGGTCCCTGCACAAACAGTCCAAATGGACTCTGAAGAAACTCAACCCACTTGCTCATGCATGAAGAAATTCCAGCCACTAGTCTTGATGAACCCTTCTCTTGATCCTCGGTACTTTGTTGAGAAGAAGAAATTCCTCGACTGAAGAACTGAACTTGCGATTCACGAGGTGGTGATGCAACTCCTGACACCCCTCTGCCCAAGCAAAAAATCCGTTCTCAAGCAAACAAAAGTTCAAGGCTGATGATTTCTTTGCCGAGCACGTGTTCTTCATGACTATAATCCATATGATTACGCTCACATTAGGAAGGCGTTTACGGACTGCCGGCCAAGCCAACTTCTATTCCTCGGTGCTCTTCAACAAAGATAAAGTCTTGATCATGCTCATATTCCTCATGTGGACATGGAGTCTCTGCCGGGCTTTGAGCCAGTCCTCGGTGTTCTTCACGGCGAGGACTTCTGAATTTCTGCGATATCTGTGGTGGAATGAAGAACTAATTCTTCAATTCTATGCAACGCTGCACATCACCGGACTGACGGCGTGAACTCATGGGTATTAGATTGGATGTCGAAAATACTCACTACAAGGCACCAACAACTGAATTGCCCGTGCCCCACTCGATCCTCCACTTGATGGTGCTCGTTGTATCTACAGCGAACCAGAACTTTCAAATCACTATATGCAAGTCTTGATGAAGCCTTTGAAGCCAAGGCAGGCCCCAAGAACCAAATTCCTCATCAAGGAATTATTGTATGTGCCTCGGACTGTCTATCGGATTACAGCGAAGACAATGAGTCCTATCAAAGGCCACGACTCAGATGATGAAGAAGTCGTTGGCATCATGAAGAATATGCTTTTCAACATCATCCATGGCGTTCCCATCAACTTCCATGATTTCTTCATGAGGACTCTGGCAAACATTGCTATGTCACCATTTGAGCTGAAGCCTTATGCGCCTTGGATAATGAGATTCATCGGGACAAGGTCTTCACTAAATTACAAAGGCTGATACTACGAACCACTGCAGCTACTTGCCCCGATTGAAGTCCTCAAGCGGACATTTACCTCGGTGATGACAAGGGCAAGGCTACGGCTGTGATAGATGAAGGCATTCGTCCATTGGATGGACAGTTTATAAAGCAGCATCCTACTCCACCAATGATGACTACGCCACACATGACTCTGCCGCAAATACCTCGGTCAAGCAAAGTCCTCAAGCTCACAGCACCGGGGTGATGATGATCGTGAGTTACTCCTCAGTCTTCATCAGAAGGTTGATCGTAATCATAAATGGGTCAAGCGTCAGTTTGGTTCAATTCTTCACAACATGACCTCAACACACAATGCAGTGAAGAAAAACCACTACTACCTCCATGAAACCTTCAAAGGCACCCGGGCTGTTCTTTCACATGTCTCTGATGAAGAAGAAGCGGCGTCAATGGGACTCAAGGAAGAATTTGAATGGACTGCACCTCCTCCGAAGAAATACAAGAAGGTCAAAGTTCCTTCCTTGGTGGCCAGCTCCTATTCTTCATCGTGCGACAGCGATGAAAATGAAGACTTGGGCGACACATGGCTGGTCCTACTACAACAACCGACCCCAACAACGTGGCGCTCCGTCTTCAACTTGAAATTCTTTAGGGCGTTAGTCCTCGGTTCGATCCTTTTGGTCATTCGATGACAAAGGGGAGAAATTTGAGTTAGTCTTCAAGCGGGTCTAGTTTATTGCCTATATCAGTAATTTATTCTTGTTAAGTTACAACTCTCGTTCTTACGAAACTTTTATTGGATCGAGTTGTAATCTTAAACCCGATAGTGCTTTGATACTTTTGATGCATTATGCTCTTGCACTATGCTCTGATTCTCATGAGCTCCTTGAAAATCTTCATAGCAAATCTATTTGAGCTCGATACTCTTGATGCGTTATTTTGCATGCTTGTTCCTCATTAATGTTATCATACGCATGCTGAATAACATCAAGCACCATATTTCATCATGCATTTCAAATTCTTCATATTATATGTCAAATCGTGTATGAATTACAAGATATAGGGAGATCTCCATGATTCAACTCTTCAAATGTGCATTGCCTCAAAAGCAAATTCCTCACTATGCACATCTTGGGGGAGTTCTTCTATATCTTGCAATCAAATTCCTCATTATCGTATTTACACTTCATTGTTTATCCCGTTGAAAACTTAACCTATATTGTCATCAATCACCAAAAGGGGAGATTGTAAGTGCATCTAGTGCCCTTAGTGATTTTGGTGGATTGAAGACTTATAGGTTAAGGAACTAATCGTTTGTGAGTGTACACAGGTCTATAAGTCTATGAGGAGTTTGATATTTCTGAGAAAGTCGACCCTAAAATGAAGTTCTTGTTGAAGACTTTGATATTACGAAGACTTTACGAAGACTTTGAAAGTGAAGAAATTGGTGTGACCTTGAAGACTTGGTATTCATTTGAGGAACATGAAGCGTGAAGACTTTTGTTTTCGTAGTTTCATTTTCTCTTTCTTGAGTCATAGGAAACACCGTCTTTGTTAAAGGGGTTAGAGAAATACTAAGGAAAAATTTCCATGTGATGCTCAACTCAAAATCCTACACCTACCAATCCCTTGAGTGAAGCCTTTGGAAATCTCATACAGTTCGATCAATTTCTTGATGTGAGAGCGAAGTTCTTCACAGTCATTGAAGAATTTATTCTGACCGAGGAGTTAGGAATTCGCCAGTCTTGGATTGCCTACGATGAGGAACATGATAGCCCTCAGGAATTTGAGATTCAAATTTCCGACCGTTCTTTGTCTTTGTCTTGGCTGTCC